>OX638109.1:3697597-5059047 GCA_951804965.1 Horisme vitalbata
ATTTTCTTGTTGAATTAATTTGAAGTCGCATTGAGATAAGTATGCATCCTTTTCTAGCTAATGTTAAATGGAAATAAGAAAGTAGAGATCAGCCGTATGAGATAATGTTCAGAGCATTAATGAATTTTTAGACTTCTTCTATGCTTTAGTCATAGTTCTTTGGTTTTGGGCTTGGCTGATAATGATAATACAGCCCATGATGTTACCAAGAAAAACCTGATGCTCTAAATTAACAAATTAAATCTCTTAAAAATGGTATGGTCTTTTGCAATAATATTCGTGTCTATGTATTGTTCGCTTCGCTCACTCAATCAAAACTACCTCTTTCAGATTCATACGGGTGAGAAGCCATACAAATGTCACCTTTGTGGCGCGGGCTTTGCACACAAGGGTAATGTCGGTATACACATCCGCAGCACACACGAACAGTTGGACAAAGAGAAGAGGAAAATCAAGAGACGAAAACCTAAAAGGTTACCTAAAAAGTTGCCCAAAAGAAGATATTCCAGCGACGATAGCTTAGTCAATCTGTTGGAGTTGAGTTAGAGATATGAAGACAATTTAAAGGCTTGTTAGACAACGCGGTATTCAGTCTGTCTTAGTAAGACTGTCTTACTGACTGATTAGTCAAGCCTAAGACCGACTTAGTAGCTTAATTATTAATATCAACGGGATATTTACCATGATTTGTGAGTTCTGTTATTTCCCGATATTTCGACGCAGTTGCATGCGCCATGATCACGGGAGAACTGAAGTCTGTGCGAGTGGGTAGTTACTGGCAGACGAAACGATCTACCCTCTTTCTCAGTCTTTTATTACGAACGACACCCCTACCACTGGTCTCAATATCACTTTTAACACGATCACGGCACACAACACTTACTGTATCAGGACACACTTCTGAAACATCACTTTTACGGTTCCTACACATTCTAACGACAGGATTCCAGACTCCAGATAATTGAAAACCATCTTCTCTATTGAAATTCTTGTGTTGACTTAGTAGCTTACTCTCATTACACTACGCTAAGTGTAAGACAGCCTTACTAAGACAGATTGAATACCGCGGGCTCTATTAAGCCTTTAACTGTAATATAAAGCTGGGTACAGATAGCGCGTACATTGGTACGCGTAGTCGGTTACGCGTGCCTTGGAACGCCCTGTCTGTACTTGCAGCTACGCGTACAGTTTGAGGAAGGCGTGGGGCGCGAGCCGTGGTCAGTCGGTGTCGGCTCGCGTCGCGCTATGGATCGATTGAGCTCGCGTTCAGGCCCGCAGCGGTCCACATTAACTGTACGCGTGGAAAGCGTACCCCCACTACGCGTACACAGGAACGCGCGATCCGTACCCAGCTTTAGACCACGCGGTATTCAGTCTGCCTTAGTAAGACTGTCTTACTGACTAATTAGTCAAGCCTAAGACTGACTTAGTGGCTTACTCTTATTACACTACGCTAAGTGTAAGACAGTCTTACTGAGACAGACTAAATACCGTGTGGTTTAATTACTGGCTTTTAACTATTGTAATATAACATTTTTGAACTCAAGCCCAGATTAAATGGAAAAAGAAGAGGGAAGATTAAAATTCATGAATAAACAGTTTGAAAAAAGATAGGTAGATAGATAGGTAGATACATAAAGCTGACGGTCTTTATGGCGCTGTGGGAAAACGTCCGCTTTGACGCGGTATTGCGGGTTTGATTCCCGCCGCGGGACAAATGTTTGTATGTCGTGCAAACATTTGTCTCAGTTGTGGGTTTATGTATAAATGTCATGTGGTTCCCATAATGCTCTACTTGGTTTGGGGCTACACGATGCTGTGGGCCAGTGAAAGAAAATACCTAGTTGGTTTGAGCCTATACAACTAAACTGTAAAATTTTTGTCAGTTTTTCAAGGGAAAACGAAGATAAATAAAAAAATAACTGTCCAATATTTTTTCGTCTAACTGGCGGACTAGAATTGCCTAGGTGAAATTTTTTTCACCTAGGCATCATTTATTACCTACATTCAAATTAATTGAAACAAAAATATGACCTGTTGCAAAATTTGTAGGTAGGTAAGTGTTACCAGATGCAAGTTTACTTACGTAAGTTTAATAATTAAGCTAGATTAAGCTTTACTGCAAATATTTGTTATAATATAACAGGGTTCGGTAAGTAAATGGATAGCACTGCAGGAACTTGTAGGCGGCACGGCCATTTATGAAATAAAAAAACCGGCCAAGTGCGAGTCGGATTCGCGCACGGAGCATTCCGTACCGTACGGGAGTCCCACTTAAATATTTATTTTATTCTGTTTTTAGTATTTGTTGTTATAGCGGCAACGGAAATACATCATCTGTGAAATTTTCAACTGTAACTATCACGGTTCATGAGATACAGCCTGGTGACAGACAGACGGACGGACAGTGGAGTCTTAGCAATAAGGTCCCGTTTTTACCCTTTTGGTAAGGAACATGTGCTTAATTTTCTCGACTACCGCAAATATTATATTTTTCAAGATTCAAATTTCAAATGTTTATTTGCTACAATACATAAAATTATTTTCACAAATAGATCTTATATCTATGATAGTACATGTATTCAGCCTGCATGCAGGAGAATCATGCAAATGAGAGTCGTTACAAATTTAATTATTTAAATTTAATATTTCTCAAGTGGCGCAGCCTTTCTCGACTACCGCGAATATAATATTCTTCCCAAGTGGCGCAGCCGTGGCCCCCAAGTAATTGCAATGTTATCAATAGCTTATTAGACACCTGTAATGATGTTATAAAATTTAATAAAACAAGATTGAATTTATTGATTGGTTTTATTGAAGCGTTCTAAAATGCAGAAAATAAAAAAATATACCAAAGAGTACATCATCATCATCAGCCTATAGCAGTCCACTGCACATAGGCCTCCCCTAATAAGCGGCATTGCGCGCTGTCCTCAGCTCGACGCATCCAGCTTCTACCAGCAGCCGACAGTTCGTCACACCACCTGGCCGGAGGGCGTCCTACACTACGTTAGAGCCGCCAACCCCACTCATGTACTAGGCTTCCCCTAATGAGCGCCATTGCGCCGTCCTCAGCTCGACGCATCCAGCTTCTACCAGCAGCCGACCTCGACGAGGACCATAGGGCACAGCTCCGCACCGCCGACACTGCTGCTCGTCAGCGGCCAGTGGATTTAGAGGTGAGAGTGTGAGGCTGCGCTATGCCGCCATCAGAGAGCCCTTTTTGTCAGTTAGCAGGGTGCACCACGTGCAGGTAAGGCTGGCTTGGGTTCGGGAGAGAGGTTGGAAGTTTGGAACACCTGCCACCCAACTAGGGGTCAAGGATGAGTAAAAACACTTGGTAGGTATTCAAAATTACATTTAATAAAAACAAAATAACTTTAGCAAGTTTTTGTAGTTAGTAGAGTTCTTTGTGGAGGGCTCGTCCGGGTGCGTACTGGCACCATGCCTATTTCTGCCGTGAAGCAGCTGTGCTGTGTTTCAGTTTGAAGGGTGTGGGTGCCGGTGACATTACAGGCACAAGAGGCTTATCATCTTCATGCCTCAAGTTGATCGCAGGGCGTTGCATCGTAGAGCACGTTCCAAAATAACTTGATCTACGATGCAATGCTTTATGATAGGTAATGGTTACTACTTAACATCAGGTGGGCTATGTGCTTACTTCATCTTCAAGTACCATAAGCAACACGTATAATAAAAAATATATATATCGCACCCCTAGAACAACACGGAATTATGTCGAAAAACTACTTTTTTCAGAATCGTTGAAAAACCGTTATCTGCTTATGTATCGGATTCGAATATGCAATAAAGTCGATTTTGAGATTTTTCGACATAATTCTGTCGAAAAACTACTTTTTTCAGAATCGTTGAAAAACCGTTATTTGCCTATGTATCGGATTCGAATATGCAATAAAGTCGATTTTGAGATTTTTCGACATAATTCCGTGTTGTTCTAGGGGTGCGATATTTGAGTTTCTATCTGAATCCAACCTCTGTGTTTTTAATTTTCATTAAATTCTTCCCTTTTCAATTTATTCAATTAAATCTTCCTTGTATTTTCAATTGAATTGAAAATTTTGTTCCAAATAATCCATCATACATTTTATCCTACCTACTTTATATATATTAGGTATAACCCTTTTATTCATAACCAGATTTAATTTTATAACGCACGATTAAGTTAAAGCTTTATACCTGTCATTTAAACGTCATTAAAAAGTGAAGACATTATATTTAACGCCATTTTAGCAGCAATCAGTTTTGTCATCAAATTGTGTAGTGTATATAATGTGGTTAGATATACAAATGTCAGTTAGGCGTCACCTTCACGAGCGAGTGTATCGCGACGAGTCTGCGCTTCTATCGTCGGTAATCTCCGCGAGATGACGATTATTCCGCCAGCGTATCGTTGAGACTCCACGGGATCGCCGAATTGTTGTACAATAACGACTGGGTAAAAAATAATATTTTTTTTCTAATCTTTTTAATTCTAATTAGTCCGTCAGATAGATCATCAAAAAGTATTGGACAGGTATTTTTTTTATTTATCAAATAAATAATAACTGATGGAGATAAAGAGCGTCAAAGTTCGGGAGTGGGGGCTCGTGACGTCTCGGCTAGGTAAAAGTGTACTAAGCCGTGACGTCACGCGGAACTTCAACGCGTGTCATTTTCTGTTTAATTGACAAAAGAAAAAATACGTGTCCAATATTTTTTGATAATGTAAATGACTGACTAATTAGAATTTTTCAGTCGTCATCGCTATTGTTTTGATAAAAAGAGTCAGTGAGGTGACAGACAAAGTTCCGCGGTTAGCGTATCGACGTTGACATTTTGCTCGCATTCAGCTACTTATATCGAAGTTACTAGAGAGTACCAAGGAGTTTCTACTATGGGAGTGCGCGGTTTGAACAAATATCTATGCCTTGCATTAGACATAGATATTTGTTCAAAGCGCGAATACTCTTCATTTTTACACAAAAGAGGAAACGTGACACATCCCTAATTTGGGCATTTTTACTGTGAAAAATCAGGCACAGACTTTGGTTCAAACGCCCTAATAAAAACTGCTGGAGGGAGACACGTTCTATGAGAATGTTAGTATAGAAATACGTGGCACGACGATAATATCGTCGCGATGCACTCGCTCGTGGAGGTATCGCCTTATCAGTCGGAACAGAGCCTTGTTTCGTAACGGTGTCTTTTAATCCTTATTCCTAGATCTTACATTCTTTTCCAACTTCTTCTTTTTCAACTCCTTCAGATTAACCAAGCTATCGTCGCTTGAATATTTACGTTTGCGCATACTTTTATTCTTGTTTCTTCTCTTATCTACTGAGCTTTCGGAATATTTTCTTTCGCGTTTCTTCTTTCTCGAATCTTCGTCCAATTGTTCGTGTTTCGCGCGTATATGTATCCTGACGTTACCTTTGTGCGCGAAGCCGGCGCTACAAAGGTGACATTTGAATGGCTTCTCACCCGTATGTATCTGAAATAGAAAGGATTATACTTTCAATGCACCATCTGTAATAACAATGATTATACTTTAAATGCACTATCTGTAATAACACGTATAACTCTTTCAATGCACCATCTGTAATAACAATGACTATACTTTAAATGCACTATCTGTAATAACACGTATAACTCTTTCAATGCACCATCTGTAATAACAATGACTATACTTTAAATGCACTATCTGTAATAACACGTATAACTCTTTCAATGCACCATCTGTAATAACAATGATTATACTTTAAATGCATCATTTGTACTAACAAGCATAATATTTTGAATTCGCTATTTGTCATAACAAGGATTTATACTTTAAATACACTATCTGTAATAACACGTATAATACTTTCAATGCACCATCTGTAATAACAAGTATAATATTTTAAATTCACTATTTAATTTATCAATGATTTATAATTTAAATACACTATCTGTAATAACAAGGATTATTATACTTTAAATGCACCATCTGTAATAACATGTATAATAATTTCAATGCATTCACTGTATCTTTGTAATAAGTTATTACATATGATGCATTGAAATTACATTTATTATTTACTAGCTGACTCGACAGACGTTTTCCTGTCTCAAAGAGGGTATCGAAGTTTAAGAAACATTCAAAAAATATATCAAAATGGAAAAAGCAATCAATGCGAATAAAATTCTATCCTACCCTACCCTACCCCTACCCTTAACCCTAAAGACTTTAATAATAAAAAATAAATTATCCTATGTCCGTCTCCTAGTTCTAAGCTACCTCCCCACCAATTTTCAGCCAAATAGGTTCAGCCATTCTTTTGTTATAAATAGTGTAACTAACACGGCTTTCTTTTAAATATATAGATTACCAATAACAAGAATTATACTTTAAATGCACTATCTGTAACAACAAGGATCATATTTTAAATGCACTACCTGTAATAACATGTAAATAATTTCAATGCACCATCTGTAATAACAAGGAACAAGTCCACCAGCCTAGACTCAAAACGCGATTACATTAAGAGTTCATATGACATGCGCTAACGTGCATTGCTCAACATTGTTAGTTACAAGTGAAGGTAGATACCTACGTACAATCGCGATGGAAGCGCACGCTCTTCTGTACCCCTAGTATGAGTTGCACAAAAGGGGTGAGGACTGGGTAGTAATAATTCTAATTAGTCCGTCAGATAGATCAACTAAACATATTGGACACGTATTTTTTTATATAACAAATAAATAAAAAATTACGGAGTTATAGAGCGTGTAAGTTCGGGACGTCACGGCTATGTAAAAAGTGTACTAAGCCGTGACGTCACGGCTATGTAAAAGTGTACTAAGCCGTGACGCCACGGCTATGTAAAAAGTGTACTAAGCCGTGACGTCACGGCTATGTAAAAAGTGTACTAAGCCGTGACGTAACGGCTATGTAAAAAGTGTACTAAGCCGTGACGTCACGGCTATGTAAAAAGTGTACTAAGCCGTGACGTCACGGCTATGTAAAAAGTGTACTAAGCCGTGACGTCACGCGGAACTTAACGCACTATATCTTTGTAATTTTTTGTTTAATTGATAAAAGAAAAATACGTGTCCAATATTTTTTGATAATGTAAATGATGGAAATATTAGAATTTTTCATTCGTCATTCCTATTCGATTGTTTTGGGTGATAAACGGCCAAAGGTCCACCTGAGACGCAGAAGGTTGCGGGTTCGATCCCGATGCAGGACAAATTGTTTCATCATTTGCAGATCTCGCTAAAATGTGGAATCAGCTGCCAGCGTCTGTTTTTCCATCGACTTACGACCGTGACGACTTCAAAAAGAGAGTTAATAGGCATCTTCTGGGAAAGCTCGTCCCATCGTCGACCTCATCCTTGTCCACGCAAGCCGAGACAGTCAAGAGCTGGCCCATAATAAATAAATAAAAAACTCTCCCACTGATACCACCATAGAGGCTGTCGTTTATCAATTAAAGACAAAAGAGTTTTTATTTGGCGGTGTTTTGGTGTGCTGAATCACCACCTTTCGTTAACGGTAGACGTCTTGTTACACCCGATATAAAAAATAAAATAAAATAAATCATGTTCATCACACAAATGTTTGTCCTGGACGGGAATCGAACCCACGCACCTGCAGCTCGGAAGGCAGAGTTACTTCCAACTGAGCTATGAGGCCAGTCAATAGATATACAATTAGGTATAGTAGATATACAATTATTATCCTACTTCCTACTATCCTATCCTACTTCCTACTATCCTATCCTACTTCCTACTATCCTATTCTACTTCCTACTATCCTACTACTTCCTACTATCTTATCCTACTTTCTTCTATCCTATCTTACTTCCTACTATCCTATCCTACTTTCTACTATCCTATCTTACTTCCTACTATCCTATCCTACTATCCTATTCTACTTCCTACTATCCTACTACTTCCTACTATCTTATCCTACTTTCTTCTATCCTATCTTACTTCCTACTATCCTATCCTACTTTCTACTATCCTATCCTACTATCCTATTCTACTTCCTACTATCCTATTCTACTTCCTACTATCCAATCTTCCTACTATCCTACTAATATTATAAATGCTAAAGTTTGTGAATATACACGTATGAATGGATGAATGTTTGTTACTCTTTCACGCAAAAACTACTGAACGGATTTGGTTGAAACTTGGAATATACCAGTTTGTGATCTGGATTAACACATAGGCTACTTTTTATCTCGGTACCGCGCGAGCGAAGCCGCGGCCGGAATCTAGTTCTAATATAAATCTTAGGTACCCTAATATGCCTCATGATGTCTTCCCTCCGTTTGAATTTCTTGCTGCAATAATCACACTCAAGCCTAGTTTTAGTATGCGTGTTTCGGACATGGCGACCCAGCCGATCGCGATTCACGAATTTCTTGGGGCATATCCAACAACAAAATGTATTTTTGTTCTTATGGATCATTTCATGGTCTCTAAGGTGGGCGGCATGCTGAAATAAATAAAAATAATAAATCTTTAAATCAGGCATCAAAAGAAAAGTATAGTATAATTTTTTTTAGATATCGTTTGTGAAGGATTATTATTTATTATTATTATGTGGGGGTGTACAGGGTTCCAACCCCTATCTTCGGAACCCAAGCCAACCCCACCTGCACGTGGTGCATCCTGCTAAACAACGAACGGGGCTCTGGCGGCCGGCTGATTGCGGCATAGCACAGCCTACATCGGCACAGCTAAATGCCCTGGCCACTGATGGGCAGCATAGTCGGTGGTGCGAGAAGCTGTGCCCTGCGATCCCCAACCCGCATGCCCAGCGTGGGGATTATGGGTATATCCCCCTTTATTAGGGGAGGCCTATGTCCAGCAGTGGACTGATATAGGCTAATGTGTGTGTGTGTGTGTGTGTGAGTGTGTGTATTATTATGTGCACTCAATATCCCACTGCTAGGCAAAGGCATAAATATTACTATAAATTATGTCTAAAATGAATAAAATGCATTGTTTTCATCATCATCATCAGCCTATAGCAGTCCACTGCTGGACGGTGGCCTCCCCTAATGAGCGGCATTGCGCCCTGTCCTGAGCTCGACGCATCCAGCTTCTACCAGCAGCCGACAGCAGATCGTCACTCCACCTGGCCGGAGGGCCTCCTACACTACGTTTGCCGAGCCGCGGTCTCCACTCAAGAACTCGTTTACCCCAACAGTTATCGGTTCTTCGACAGATATGGCCAGCCAACTGCCACTTCAGCCTGCTAATTCTCTGAGCTATGTCAACAACTTTAGCCATACAAATATTATTAAAGTGAATGTTTGTATGGATGATTGTTATTCTTTCAAGCAAAAATTACCGAACGGATTTCAACGAAACTATATATAAATAATATAAAAAGTTTTTGTAGAGAATGAGTAAAATTATATTTATTATTTATAAATATAATTATAACAATAATAATAATAAGAGCCTTGACCAATATCTTAAGAGGCTCTCGCTAGGCAGCTGGATCAAGGGTCAGATACACGCGGCGGCTCTCCTGGACTCGGCACGCATTGTGCGGAGGTTCCTCTCTCTGCAGCCCTAGCCACCGACCGTTTGAGCCCTGCCCCGCGGTCGATGGTCTCCCGTTTTGATACATTTTTTACTATAATGTTTTTGACATTTATTTATGTACATAAGTAGTATTAAGTATAATAGTAAAAAATGTATTTTAGACGAGTTTACAATTAAATAAAGTGTCATAATAATAATATAATACATTTATTTGGAAATTAATAACAAGATACAAAGTACAGTGACACACTATGATGTCTGTGGAAGTAACGAAACTGTGTTACAGACCCCAACGCATCATAAATCATAGCAAAGCAAGTCAGTTGTTAGCTGGCCGTGGAACAGAGCGGACGTGTCTCAAGTCGATATTGTGTTATCTGGGCGGTTCTGTATAATGGCGTGGTAAGTTTACATAGTGAGATGTAACTAGTTAACGCTACAGTTTATGACCTGGATTAACAATAGCTATATTTTAGAAATCCGGAGACGCAAGCTAGTTAATACCTTGTAACTTTTTCCACAGAATTGACAAACATGGTGTGCGTCGTACGCAAAAGGATACGGTATGTTTGGATGCACTCTCAAATAATGTATATAGTGCTCCCTAGCTCGTAGAACCTCGCAGCCACACTAGAAACAAAAATTACCTTTACATAAAAACTATGTATTTTTGATAGTCGTCCACTTTCTTCAATGTGTTTTATCTAATAGTGGAAACTTATTTGGATTAGGTGTTAATTTAAATTATTTTAGTACAAGTTCTGTTTGTTTCCCCAATAAAATAAAAATAAATACCCATATTATAAAATTTTTGATTATTTAGATGCCGAAAAAGCTTGGAATGAAACTGTCTCCAACTTCCTCAAAAACAATGTAATAGTTAAGAATAGAAATTGTAACATGGACAGCAGTTTCTTGCCAATTCTTTTAGTGTGACCAGATTACTCCGTAACTATTAGATATTAAAAAAACTGATATCGAAATTACGATAAGTACCTAATCTGTAAAATTACATAAATAAACTTTCGAAAATCAAACGAGGAGTATCCAAAATTTTGACATTCATTATCAATTTCATACGTATTAAATTAGTAGAAAAAAATTAATTTCCTTATTTTAAGTAGTCTAGTACTCATTTTACCTTATTCTCATTTTATGATATACCTACATAAGATAATAGGCTAGATGCCTGCAAAAATTCTAATTAGTCCGTCATTTATTATCAAAAAATATTGAACACGTATTTTTTCTTTTGTCAATTAAACTAAAAATGACAAAGATATAGTGCGTTGAAGTTCCGCGTGACGTCACGGGTAAGTACACTGTTTACATACAAGTGACGTCACGAGCCTCCACTCCCGAACTTTGACGCTCTATAACTTTGTCGATTTCCATTGATTTTAAAAATAAAAAAATACGTGTCCATAATTTTTTGATGTAGAAAATGGGTAGAAAAATAATTAGTCCATCAATTTTTGGACTAATTATTTTTCTACCCAGGCATCATCCCTATTATGATAATAACGATTTTGAAGTAGATACACGAGTAGATTATTTATCTTACCACTTCAAACAACATAGTAATAAACCTTGTTTCACATTACTGGCTGAAAAGAAACACACTTCAAAAATAACAAAAAAAAAAGATACTCGTGTTCGTTCTAAATTCAAAATCTTCAGTGCGGGCTTATTGCGGGTTGTCATTCCCGCCTATTGTTAATAATCGTGATTGTTTCATTTATTGATTAGAAATGACATATTCCAATAGAGAGAAGAGGGATATGTTAAATATGTAGGTACTACAAATATGATTGTGTAATAAAAGAGCAGCAATTATCGCCTACAGAAGAGAGTATTCTGCTAGAGAAGTCAAGTCAAGTGTCAGTACTACGCTAAAATGAGTATGACCTTTTAAAATGAGGAAACTTAAAACTTTCTACTAATCTCATACTAAATGTTTAATGTAACAATTTTGAATACTTCTCGTTTGATTTTCAATAAGTTATTGTCATATTACTGATTAGGTAACATATTTTCGATATCAGTTTATCGGATCGAAGTTCCTTATCGCGGGTTGCGAAAGGGGGCTAGACGGAAAAAAATAAGACAAAGTTGTAACGACTCTTTGAAATTGTCAAATGGTTGGGCTGATGACGTCGTGGTATAAAGACTTGTGTGCTTATTTCAACCGTTCATGCTAAGTGCTCGTTAGCCTAGCCGTATAGGCTTGGGCTGCCCCGCCGCGACACCCAGTTCGAATCGCTGTGGTGATTACGTCTTTTTGCATGTTTTTAATTTGAATTTATGTAATATGATCTGTATTTCAATGAAGCCGTGCGGTGTGCGCGTGTTTCTCTGTCTGTCTCTCTCTCTCATAGAAAGCTACTTCGTTCCATCCTGGTGTCCCTTGACACCTCTCAAGTTTTTTTTTTTATATCTGTACTCTAATAGTTACTGAATAACAGCCTGGTCACACATGTATAGGTATCATAAAACTATAAGTATTCTTACTTCGTCACAGTCCCTAGGATAAACTCGTTTTTTTTTGATAATTTTTCCGTAGTCATTATACGTTATTTCTCCATCTGATGATGAAGAGTCTTCACTCAATGATTCGGGTTCAAAATCATCATCTTTCTCATCACCGTTTGAGTTACTCTTGATGACATAATTAGCTTTTTTCTTCCTCCGTTCACTTTTATCGCCGATGTTAGACAAACTAAGTATGAAGTTGGATGGTTGTAATGTGGTTTTCTTATGTGTTTTTTTTATCACGTTCCGTTTTACAACGTTATGCTTTTTCTGTTTTGGTTTTAGGTATTCTTTGATGTTGAATTCGGGATCAATTTGGTCATTCTCATCGTTTTTAGCTTTGACCTTTTTTTGTTTTTGTTTTTCAATTGGTACTTTTTCTTCCAAGTTTGGAACAATTTCTTCATTTTCGTCATTTTTAGCTTTGACTTTTTTTTGTTTTTGTTTTCCAATTGGTACTTTTTCTTCCAAGTTTGGAACAATTTCTTCATTTTCGTCATTTTTTGCTTTCACCTTTTTTGGTATTTCAATTGTCATTTTATTTTTCACATAGCTTATTTTCCCATGGTCTGTAATAACATTAATATTTAGTACTGGTTCATCATTATGTGGTCTGAGTTTTTTAGGTTTATCAATTTTGACGAAAGTATCTTCAATACTTGAAAGATACTTTCGTCAAAATTGATAAACCTAACTTGAACTTCTTACCTGAACTCTCTTTCTGTTGATCATCCATCATTTCTAAATCACATGTATCAGTGAGGTCAAAAGTAGTTATTATTTCATCTTGAAACTCTAATTTAATATCTCTACCATCGAATTCGTCACCATCATTTTTGTCATCATCATCATCATCTGTTTCAACATCAGATTTATTATAATCAGTGGGTAAAAAATCAATATTCTTCAATGCATGTGTTACTAAATTAGAGGAAACACCATATTTTTGTCTGTCTATTTGTCTTAAAGTCGCCAATGTTACCTGCAATATTCTAAAGCAATCAACTA
Source organism: Horisme vitalbata (assembly GCA_951804965.1). Classification (NCBI taxonomy): domain Eukaryota; kingdom Metazoa; phylum Arthropoda; class Insecta; order Lepidoptera; family Geometridae; genus Horisme; species Horisme vitalbata. Next base: position 3,710,687 of record OX638109.1, read on the forward strand.
TGTGTAGATCAATGGAGTAACAGCAGGTTCCGTAAGAGGGGTATGTCCACTATTGCATAGAGGTCTTCAAATAAATAGCACTCACCTTGCCCTTTGCTAGTCTAACCAGTACGCCCTGTGCTCTGATCACTTTCTGAATGAAGTCGTCAAACTTGTCAGAGTAAGCTTTGCACAAATAGCAAATAAGATATGATTTGTAAACACCCTGGAATTAAAATGTGTGTTACTGAATATTATTTTGTTTTGAATTAATGACTAGAGCAATCAACTAATAGCTCCGGCAACTCAATTAATATTTTTAGGTTGTACCAATACAACATGTTCCAAAATTCAACGATTAGCCGGCACCAGCTGGTGGACCTGCACATGACTACTCGAGAAAATTAATTATTAATAAAATAAATTAACTCAATTATTTTTAGATTTACAAAACAAACCATAATTTTTCAATTATATCAGATTTTTTTGTATCTACAACTTAAGTGTTATTATGATAGGCTATTTTCTTCATCATCATCATCAGCCTATAGCAGTACACTGCTGGACATAGGCCTCTCCTAATAAGCGCCATTGCGCCCTGTCCTGAGCTCGATGCATCCAGCTTCTGGTAGAAGCTGGATGCATCGAGCTCAGCCGCAGCCATTCGCAGATCGTCACCCCTATTTTCTTAATTTTGTTTAATAGTATAGGTACAATTTAGTTGTTTTTTTATATGTAGTATATCTAGTATAGGTAGGTAATTAGTTTTTGTATTATAAGCACCACCGCTCAATTCTTTTAATTATATTCTTTCCATTCTTGGTTGTCTGGAAGATATAGCTTTAAGCGATAAGACCTACATTGTACCTACATTACTATTTCATTTCTGTTTTTAAAATTTTTGGTTTTTAATTGGTGTTGTGTGCAATAAAAAGTTCATCTATCTATCTATCCTAAGGCAACATGTCAAACCTCCCTCTCGCTCGTACTATTCAACATTTTTTGAAGATATAAAATCACTGCATGTAGTTATGCAAAATAGCAAACCTTCACAGCCTGGAAAATAACAATACAAAGGTTGAGGAATAATATCATTTTGATTCTATCACATTATCTTACCAAAAAACTTGTACCAATGTGATCAATTTTGGTGCAAATTTTTTGGTAGGAAAACATGTTGGGTTCATACATGATATTCTTGCAAAACCTTTGTATTATTATTTTCTAGGCCGTATCTACCACTATCCTTTTAAATCTCTGAATGCCTGTAGTTTTTACACAAAGTACAATCATAATATTATTTTGCCTTAAATAATCTCGTTATGTGTTAAGGTCGACCATTCTACCATATTATTTTATGCCTTTATCACTAAGACGTAATTCTTTGTATGGTGTGCAATATAGTTACTTGTCAGGTCCACCCGCTGGTGCCAGCTTATCGTTGAATTTTGGGACAGTTTGTCTATATGAAATGAAGGAAACTATTAAAGTACTTATTACTTTGATGTTGTTTATTTACCTGGTTCAAACTATTCTCTTTCATTATGCTTTCGATGAAATGTTTTGCGGCCGTGTGTCCTAATGAGTAAAGTTTTACATCCATAGCTAGGCAAAAACTACAGCACTCAATCTTCATTTCTAAATAAAGTTTGTATTTCTTTCTTTTTGAAAATCAACACAAAATTGTATTCAACGAACCTAGAAATTAAACGCCACGCTAGAAGAGTTGGGACAACCCACAGACTACTAGGATGGACAACCCTAGAACTAGAATTGAAAAACAAACAAACTAAATCTATGAAACGTGCCAATTGCACCAATACCATCATATCAGAAACTAAGCTGCGTAGAATTTTATTCTCTTCGGGTACTGTCACGACAATAGTGCCAACATGACCAATGGAATAGGGTTGCGCTCGTTGCTTTTATCGATAGTAGGCTTACACGATTACACTCATAATCAAAGTTCATAGCGATCTGTTTAAATAATTAAACATATTGATAACAATATAAAATAATCTTTATTCCCACAAATTATGTAGAAAAACATTGCAAAACTTATTATACAGTTGTGGACACACAGTACAAAAATCTATAAAAGTTTATTTCAAGAATAAATGTTACATTAAAATAGTTAACGGTGTTGCCGATATAATGCAATCATAAATTAATTAATTTAATTAGACTGCACCTACAACTTAATCATGACACATTATTAGTCAAATTATTTCGTTTTTTATACAAATTGTGTGACAATTTGTTTACTAATTTCTAAGTTGTCTACTGTAAAAATATATTTGCATTTTTGCAAACTCCAAAATTTGTTGCACTTAATCACAAATAGTTGTGATGACGACCTCTGTGGCGTAGTGAGCGAAGGTCCGCCTGAGACGCAGAAGGTTGCGGGTTCGATTCCCGCTGCGGGACAAATGTTTGCATGTTCTGTAGATATTTGTCTCGGGTCTGGGTATTTTCTATGTATGATATGTATGTATTCACAAAAAAAATTATATGTGTAGTATATCAACCATGTGGTTCCCATAATACAAGCTCTGATTAGTTTGGGGCTACATGATGCTGTGTGATTACATCCAACATTATTTATAACAGTAAAACCAACTTTTACTTCCCGAACTACATTTTTTATGAGGATAGACCATTTTTCTGTTGAAATTGTGTCTTCAACAAAATAATGTGCAATTGCCTAATATAATTTTTTTCTTAGGCCTTGTCACTTAAATACCAACGCGTGGTCAGCAATTTTTTTTGTTCTGCCTTCGTCATCTCCAATATTTAAGAATCTATCAATTTTTTCCGAAGCATCATTATAAATAAATCATTTCTTGAGTGCATCCTTAATGTCTAAACGTTATTTTGATGATGACAAAAATGATGGTGAAGATAGTGAAATAGAGTTTCAAGATGAAATCAAAACTAATTTTGTTGACCTCACTGATATATGCGATTCAGAAGACAATTTCGACGAAATTGATATACCTAAAAAACTCAAAGCACAAAATGATGAAAATTACCTGACTGATACATGCATTAAACAAATTGATCCAGAGGATCCATTACTTAGTGTTAATGTTATTAGAGACCATAGGAGAATAAGCTATGTTTTCACATAGAAAATGAAAATGTAACAACTGAAGAAAAAAATTATGAGAATGACGAAATTGAATCAAAATGCAACATTAAAGAGTTGGAAGACGATGTAACGATTGAAATACCAAGAGAACTGAATGCAAAAAGTTATGAAAATGACGAAATTGTTCCAAAACTCAAAATCAAAGAGTTGGAAGACAAAGTAACGATCGAACAAACCCAAAAAAGGTGAAAGCGAAAAATGATGAAATTGATCCCGAATTCAAAATTAAAGGATACCCAAAGCCAAAACCGAAAAAACTAAACGTTGCAAAACTGAACGTGATAAAAAAAACTAATAATAGACTTACATTACAACCATCTACCTTACTACTGAGTTTGTCTAACATCGGCGATAAAAGTGAACGGAGGAAGAAAAAAGCTAATTACGTCATCAAGGGTGACTCGAAAGATGATGAGAAGGATGATAATTTTGATCTCGAATCCTTGAATAAAGACTCTTCATCGTCAGATGGAGTAGTAATGTATGATGACAAAGGGAAAATAATTAAAAAGAAACGCGTTTATCCTAGGGACTGTGATGAAGTAAGAATACCTACTTATAAATTATCTTTTTTTTCATTGTACCTGAAGATGAAATAGTGATACAAATATATTTATTGTAATAACCAATTTTACATAAATGTTAATCTAATTTAGGATCTTCATTTAGGCAAAAAATGCTCTTCCATATCGACTATTAATAAAGTGACCGGGTACACTGTCATGTAATTTATGATAAGTTTAAGATGGGACAATCACATGGCCCGACGAAATATTTGTCTTTTGAATTATCAACAACTAATACAAGTCCACAGCTGAACATAGGTCTCCCGCAAGGAATTCCGAATTCCACGATGAACGGTCTTGAGCCCTCTCCATCCACCGACTACCAGCAATCCTGACGATGTCGTCGGTCCATCTGGTGGGGGGGTCTCCCTACACTTCGTCTTCCAAATTGCGTTGCCATTCGAGAACCTTTATTCCCCAACGGTTATCGGTTCTACGGGCTATAAGGCCCACTGCCACTTCAACTTGCTGATTCTGGAGCTATGTCGGTTACCCTGGTTCTCCTACGGATCTCTTTATTTCGAATTCGATCACGCAGAGAGTGAGCATAGCTCTATCCATAGCCCGTTGTGCGACTTTGAGCTTGTGTATGAGGCCAGTAGTTAATTTTGAACTGTTGTCTCTTGAAAGTAGATTTATGTTTGTTTCTAGTGTGGCTTCGAGGTCCAACGTGGCAGAGAGCATTACTTACATTACGTGATGGTACATCCGAACATAACGTATCCGTTCGCGATCGACGCAGTTCATGTTCATGCAGCTCAATGCAACTTCAAATGAGTTCAAAAAGAAAATCGTTCCAGGGCGCTCGAACGAAATGCTATGCAGTTTCATAGAAATGCCCTGGTACGAAGACGCAGCAATCACATTGAGATAAAGTATGCTTCTTTTTCTAGCCGCATGAGTCGACGTTCAGAGCATAGTGAATATTAAGACTACATCGGGTTATCTTCTTTATCTGTGGCCTGATTATTCTAACTTCTACTGTGCTTCTACTACTTTCCTCTTTATTGTAATTTAGACGATTCCTACACACACACACACACTACGGGACGGGACGATACAAAACACAACACCTTCTTGGGCATTTTTGAGAATAATCAGGCACAGATTATTGTACAAAGCGGACAGATTATTTTACAAAGCGCACCACAAGCGCACATTCCCTTGTATGTAAGTGGGTACCTACCTACTACGTAGGTTTATGTAATAATTGCCTGGAACAAGGCTTATTACACCACGCGGTATTCAGTCTGTCTTAGTAAGATTGTCTTACACTTAGCGTAGTGCAAAGAGTAAGCAAAATACAAATACAAATATTTTTATTACCAGAAAAATTCAAAAATACTTAGTACAGTGATTACCAGTGGAGCCCGCACTAGGGCTAGCCTGTGTCGCGGGAAACCGAAATACAAATCAGATTATTTAACATAAGAGATAGAATTTAGAACACTAGGTACCGGACTTTAAAAATCAGATAAATATAAGGTAGGTAAAATCTATATACTGATAAGAACAAAGAAGGCTAAATAAATATTAAATACAGAAATTAAATTAAAATAAAAACACAAATGGGCTACTGTTAGGACGAAAGTTATAACGGAGCGAAGGTATAAGTGTGTGTGTGTGTGTGTGTGAGGGGGGGGGGGAGGGTTATCCTGGTGCCCCCAGTCTTAAGAGTCTGGGTATCACAGGGATAACCCACAGTGGATATTTTGTGAGGAAGCAACACATCAAGAACCAGGAGTTGGAGGAGCAGGAGGGAGGAAAAAATAAAGGAAAGGGTGGGTTGGGACCAGAACAATGAGATTCACGATTGGATTACCAATAAACTTTCTGTTGCGTCATAATCAAGGATAAGCAGCCACTTTCTTATCTTTTCTTTTACCCCATAGAGTGAAGAAGACAACTCACGCTTAGCTACTAATAAGTCGGTCTTAGGCTTGAATAATGACAGACTGAATACCGCGTCGTCTAATACACAGACTACTAGGATGCTAACGCATAATAGGCCTTTATCATGGGAGTTCACGCAATGAACAAAATTCTTTGTGTAATTTTAGGCACAGGTTCAAAGCGCGCACTCCCTTTAATGTGAACTCCTTAACGTAATGCCACAGATGTTAAATTCAAGCTGATTATCTATATCTGTGGTACGATCATCGTCGGACGTCAGTCGATGTCAAACAAAACAAGTCAGCGGCAATTGCAAATTTAATTTCGTTAAAAGATGCAAAAAATTTAAAATAATTAATTAAACCCTTAAAAATAAGCTAAAAAAACAACCATGTGTTCTAGACACATGAAAAAGACAGCTGATCTGATGGAAAAACCAAAGACCAAGAAAACTAAAACCATGTAAGAATTTCAGGTTTTTTGGGCAGTGCAGTATCTATAACGACTTTCCTCTTAGCTCAGTTGGTAGTAACTCTACCTTCTGAGCTGCCGCTTGCGGGTTCGATTCCCGCCCAGGACAAACATTTGTGTGATGAACATGCATGTTTGTTCTGTGTCTGGGTGTTGTATATGTATCTATGTATGTTTATCAGTCTCCGGTACATAGTACAGGCTCAGCCTGGTTTGGGATCATTTGACTGTGTGTGAGATGTGACGTATATTTTTATATCGGGCTAATGTATGATTCACACTTACCGGCGCGCGTCGGAGAGCATCGCGCATCGGAGCGCATTTTAAAACATGCTAGAGGAAATTGAAACACCCATAAAGCAGTTAAGTTCCTTATTTGCATGCAATTTACGCAGCTTGTAGCTTTTTCAAACACTGACAAATTGATCCGTAACATACTCATGCTAACTTATCGTCCTAACGTATATTACGAGCTGTTTACAAAATGTGGATTCAAATTGGTTTATGTACAAATTATCTGTACTGTACAGTGTAAAACTGTGAATCCTTGTTTATATTAAAATAAAAAATAAATAAATAAAATTAAGTAGATAAAGTAGTAAATAGATGCGTAATTGCATGCAAACAAGGAACGTAACTGCTTTGTGGATGTTTCAATTTCCTTTAGCATGCTATAAAATGCGCTTCGACGCGCGCCAGTAAGTGAGAATCGTACATTCGCACGCTCCATTTCAATCTTCGGAAGCTAAGCTAACCTACCCGTGGTGACAACAAGCCCGTGGTCACACCGTGGTGCAACCTGCTAACTAACAGACGTAGCTCTGGCTGCGGCTGACCGCAGCTTAGTCCAGCCTGACACCGTCACAGCTACATCCCCTCAAAGGGGTGATAGACGTGCAATTAAGTTCGCGAACTTGTGGCTCGACGGCCTTTTTCGCTGGTGTGTCACCCTACCCTAAGTACGCGTACTTAAAACCGCCGAATGGCCTGCGCAGACCGGAACGCCATGGCAAGGGATTTAATTTTTTTACCAATGGACATTCAAACCTATCAAAATAGAAATAAAATACAAATTCCTAAGCTTTAAAATAATCCCGCGGCATCGAAAGGGACGTCACGGCATTATTTTAAAGCATAGGAATTTGTATCTTATTTCTCTTTTTCTTGGTTTTTTTCTTGGACGGCCTCTGTGGCGCAGTGGGCGAAGGTCCGCCTGAGACGCAGAAGGTTGCGGGTTCGATTCCCGCTGCGGGACAAATGTTTGCATGTTCTGTCGATATTTGTCTCTGGTCTAGGTGTTTTCTATGTATGTATTTACGAAACAAAAATTATGTATATTATATCAATCATGTGGTTCCCATAATACAAGCTCTGCTTAGTTTGGGGCTACATGATGCTGTGTGATTAGTGATTACGTACCCGCATTATTTATTTATACTGATAGGTTTGAATGTTCATTGGTAAAAATTGAAATCCCTTGCCATGTCGTCCCGGTCTGCGGAGGCCTTATGTTCGTTGGCGATTCAACAAGTTTGAAATTTGCTCGTAGTGTTAACCCGCCACCGCTCGTACGTGTGTCAGCACTGGGAGCCGCGAGCCACCATTTTGTTGTTTTCAACTTCTCTCATACAACAACTTTTAACTTTCTTATAAACATTCTTAGTGGAAGATTTTTAATGCTATTAGGAATTTTATTAAATATACGTCCACATATAACAAAACTATTATTTTGGTAGAGCGCTGTTCTAGGTATTTTGGAGAGGACAATTCTCTCTGTAATTAAGTGCAGAAGTTCTTCATACATGAGCTCAGGCATTCTGACAGAAATATGGAAATCATTCATAACACGTAACTCTCTTACTACATTTATATGTGATAAATGCTTTTCGTAAGCCAGTTCTTTACCACACTTTTAGATCTCGTCTTTTCTTAGTTTTTAAAATGTCATAGTATACAATTCCTAAATAACACAATTTTTTTCTTACGGCGACATCGTAATGCAGAATAAGTAAGCTTCACTTGTGTCACTAACGACGAGCCGAGTTAGTTCGCGATCTTAAAAATCGCGTAGGTACTTAAAGAATGAGTAAGCCTCACTTGTGTCACACTAACGAGCCCAGTAAGTTTGCGATCTTAAAAACTACTTACTTAAACTACGTATGTCTATCACCCCTTTTACAACTGTATAAACTTGACCACACAGTAGGACTCCTGTGTCGTTGGCCATCAGTAACTATGAAAACATTGCCAACACCCAGACAGAACATAATTATCTATACTTCAGCCTTGGATGAAGAATGTTTGTAAACAAACATTTCAACACTTTTTGCAATTATTCAATAAATACGTAATATTTCAGTTAACTAATGTCATAAATGAAACATTTACTACATAAGTAAGATATTAATAAATTGCACATATTTATAAAACATATAATAAAAAAGTACTTTTGAGGTTAAGTATGTAAGTGAGGGTAGTTTGTTTATATTTATTCTTCATCGAATTTGACTGAAGTATAAGTACAGTACGCGTCATGTAAAAAGAACGCTGGAAGAAGTGGAGGGGGTTTGTTTGCGCACGGGTAAATACCGATAAATTGATTGTGCTTCTACTTATTTTCCTATTTTACTTGCCTGACAAACCGACAAGTACGTAATGTTTGCACTCTTGTCGGGAGGTTTCAAGTTCCATCTGAAAATCAGCGCTGCTTAGCCCCCGTGGCAAAGCAGCTTCAAGCTGAGATGGAACCTTTTTAGCGTAGATGAGACCCGCACCTACCTTTTTATTAGTTCTTTGCTTATATAGTAGTTATTACTAGGTACTTAAACTTCTGTCCTTTCTTTATTCTGTGATATTGCCTCCATTGTACCCCTATAAGTCCTGTTACTACCTACCTTAATATTATGTGTTCTCTGTGCTGTAATTGTCTATGGGTGCTGAATAAAGAATTATCATATCTTACCGCCAGCGTTCTTTTTACATGACGCGATCTATATTAGTAGGTAATATTATTCTCGCAACGAAGCGAGAATAGAACCGAGCGACCTCTCGCGTCTCAGCTAGATAAACTACCCGTAGAGCCATCGAGGTTCTAAACGAGCTTGTCTGCTAATCTGTACTCCTAGTACCTGTTTTGAGTGATAATCATTGTAATCTGCAAGAAGCTTACATTTCCTACGTAGTTCGATCAGTTTCTATTTAAAACCAGTTGAGGGATCACATAACATCAAAAAAGAGCTCGAAAACCAAAACTATTGTAACTAATAGAATATTTTTGTATCAAAATTCGTTTAGTTCTAGACACGCAGCCGCGTGTCAATGCAGTTGCGTAATTTCCATAAAACGTACATTTAAATTGAGCTCTGAAACAAAAACTATGAACGTTTCCGTATTTTGCTCGTACTAGGGGTACAGAACATTATCTAGGTACAGGTTATGTAAGGATTGGTCTCGCAACGAAGCGAGAATAGAACCGAGCGACCTTTTGCGTCTGAGCCCTACCCATAGGGCCATCGAGGTCCACAACACACGTGTCTGCTATGTTGGTAACATTAAAGATCTGAACGCCTCCGACGTTATGATGTTGGTCCTAGCTTTTCAGTCATCAAGCAATGTCGGAGAACTTCGGACCAACTACAAATTTAGACACCGGTGATGGCCCCTAGCTCATATGAAGAAGAAATTGAACTTCATAAAGATATATTAACTGATATTAAGGCGACTATACATGTCAAACCTCCCTCTCGCTCGCACTATTCAACATTTTTGAAGATATAACATCATTGAATGTAGTTATGCAAAATAGCAAGCCCTCACGGCCTAGATAATAAAAATACAAAGGTTCAGCAATAATATCGTTTTGTTACTATCACGTTTTCTTACCAAAATTGGTTTTGTACCAATGTGATCAATTTTGGTTCAAATTTTTTGGTAGGAAAACGTGTTGGGTTCAACATGATATTCTTACTGAACCTTTGTATTGTCATTTTCTAGTCCGAGAAGGTTTTTATTTTGCATAACTACAATCAGTGATTTTATATCTTCAAAAATGTTGAATAGTGCGAGCGAGAGGAAGGTTTGACATGTATAGTAGCCTTAAGTATTATCTCTGTTAAAATAAGACTTTTATTTGAAGACAAATGAAATACCCCGCTTCGTACTCTCAATCCTGGTCTGGCTCTCCTCCCACGCTGAGCGCCACTAGAAAACCATCTTCTAAAAAGAATTCAACGTGAGTTGAATTTGCTTGTACTTAACTTAGTTATCAATGGTTCGTACTAGATTATTTTATAGCCCATCCACACTGAGAAACTCGCCGAGGCTTCACGCGAGATATGGCTTGATGATTGAAAAAGCCGGTGCCATCTTAACATGCACGGAAGCACGGCAACGATCAGTACTACGGTACCCTAGTACTTACGAGTTGCACATCGGTCACCTAATGTTAAGTGGTAACCATTACCTATCAAAAAGTTCTACGATGCAACGCCCTGCGTCCTTTAACTTGAGGCGTAAAAATGATTTTAAACCTCGTGCCTGTAATTTCACCGGCACCCACACCCTTCAAACCGAATCAGCACAGCTGCTTCACGGCAGAAATAGGCATGGTGGCGGTACTTCCCCGGACGAGGCCTCCACAAAGAACTCTACTGCTCTGCTCTAACTCTCTGCTGCTTTTTTAGTTAATTACGTAACTGTTTTGACCTAAAAATTGCTATCGGCATCTGTAGGTGGAAGGTGGAGTGACGATCTACGAAAGACAGCTGCTAGAAGCTGGATGCATCAAACAGCAGAGCACAATGCCGCTCATTAGGGGAGGCCGCCGCGCCGTCCAGCAGTTGACTAATATAGGATTATGATGAACTGTAGATATCTACCGAACACTGAATTTTTAAAATGTCCAGTGCGAAGATAGCATCTGTGGCGAAACGGGAAACCAAGCGATGTTGCGCTCCCGATCCAACACTACCACATCTCAAGTATGGACTGTTCCCGAAGAAAAACAGGTAAATTCTTCAACATTTCCCCATATAATTATGGGGGAAACTCGTACCTGTAGGTTTCGCAAGTCGTACTACCTAGGGGCGGATTTGATCCATTGTTCGCCCTAGGCATATGAAAGATTGCCGCCCCCTTTACTCGCTGTAAAGCACGAAAAATTAAAAAAAAAAACCCTCAAGCTTGCTCTTTGCCCATAGATGTATTACAGTTTAAACTATATTGTTTAACCGACTTCAAAAAAAGGAGGAGGTTCTCAATTCAAAAAAATCAAATCAAATATATTGATTGCCAAAAAGGGTTAACATTTTTACAGCGCAATAGAAAACATAGCATGATTACATTGAAGTATCGAAGTACCATTGAACCCCAAACTAAGCTGAGAGCTTGTGACTTGGGTTTCAGAGTGCAGTTAACAATAGAAAGGTTAACAAAGGGGCGCGAGTGTTATTTTGACAAATACTGTGGCAATGTTAATGAAAGGAAGAATAAAAAGCTTAAAATTATGTTAGTAGGGTAATAAGTGCAAAGAAGGTAACATAAAGAGTAAAGAAAATATGAAGACATACGAGGGCTTGTGTGTGTGTGTGTGTGTGTGTGTGTGTGTGTGTGTTTGTGTGTGTGCGTGTGTGTGTGTGTGTGTGTGTGTGTGTGTGTGTGTGTGTGTGTGTGTGAGTGAGTGTGCGCGTGTGTGTATGTACTAGTAATCACAGGACGCAGAGCGTGAATAAGGTGTGTTTGTATGGGAAAGTGGGTGTTTGTATGGGGAAGTGGTATGTGAGAGTGTGGGCATGAAAGTGGTAAGATAAATGAGGTCTTCTGTATCACCGTAAGATAAAGTAAGCAGCAATTCGGTTGTATTTTTTTTACGTATTTGATATTGCTTAGATGACCGTTGGCCTGAGAAATGTGTGGTGAAATACGGAGTACAGAAAGCAAGCCAAAAACAATTTCGCAAGAAGTTGTTATGATTTTGAAAATTGAAGAGGTTTTTAAGGAGGTTTGCGGGGGCAGGCGGTGGAAATATGACAGATGCTGGGAACGACTATTCCTCTTTTCCATCGTGTACGAAACACACCAGCGTATATCAGTCCACTGCTGGACATAGGCCTCCCCTAAAGGGGGATATGCCCGTAATCCCCACGCTGGGCATGCGGGTTGGGGATCGCAGGGCACAGCTTCTCGCACCACTGACGCTGCTGCCCATCAGTGGCCAGGGGATTTAGCTGTGCCGATGTAGGCTGTGCTATGCCACAATCAGCCGGCCGCCAGAGCCTCGTTCGTTGTTTATCAGGGTGCAGTTGAGGTTGGCTTCGGTTCCGAAGATGGGGGTCGGAACCCCGTGTACGAAAACTAATACTTATTTCCAGAATGTCATTTATATCTATATACATCAGGGAAACTTGTTTTATTATAATTTTAAAGTAATATTGCTATTTGACGGAGAAAAAAAATAAAAGGCTCGACTACAAAAATGCCGCCCCCTAAATTTTGCCGCCCTAGGCCCGGGCCTACTTGGCTAATTGGGAAATCCGCCCCTGGTACTTCCTATAGATTACATAAGTCGTAACTATAAATTTTGTAAGTTGTAGGTTTACCGAACGAAACGAATCGCTATAGGTTTCGTATGTCGCACCAAAATGTTTTGTAAGTTTGGTACTTAGGTACTCGGATTGATAAATCGCTTTGGTAAGCCGTTACATTCTCCGGTTTATGTATTTATTACGCATATATATTACTTTTGGATGTCATTTTTTTTATATCAATTCTTTTTGGACCCAAACATTTCAGTAGGGGCCAATCTCGGATCTTCAGTGCAAAAACGCCACTAGAGTCAAACGCAGTTGAAATCAAGACGCCTAGGCCAAAAACTCCGAAAGAAGGTACTTTATGCTTATTTATGTGGTACCAAATAGTACATTCAGTTGATTACAGCTGACATTAGCGGCGGTTTCAGATTAGTTTAGCGATTATGGGTTAAGGAAGCGCGTGTAGGCATAGGCACTTGGTATTTGCGCGCCTTTTGCTACACACGCAACTTGTACGAGTTCACATTGACGCGCTTAGAGCCGTTAAATATAAAATCAGCGGCGAAATTTATGTAAAATTTAGTTTAAATTCGCCGCCTATTTCGGCAGCACGGCGACACCGCATCGCGGTTAAGTGTGTATGGCCTATGGAAGCTCGCGAACGGCGAGAGAATGACCTAATGGCACCGGTTGGAATGAAAACGCCGCATTCGGCTTTTCAAAGTGCAAAATATGGCGTGGAAGGAAGATATTTAAGATAGCTTCTACGCGCAAAAAATAGCTAATCTGAAACCGCCCTAAAGTACACTAGGGTCCGTGCAGAAAGAGAACCATCAACGACTGCCTATAGCAGTACACTGCTGGACGACAGCATCCCCTAATGCGCGCACTTGCCCTGTTCAGCTCGACGGATCCAGCTTCTACTAGCAGTCTTTCGCAGATCTCTCAACCTCGCGCGAGGGCGTTCTACGATATGTTTAAGATGCAGTCGCCTCTCAAAGACTCGTTTACTTCTTGAAAGAGACTGCGTGGCTATAAAGTTAATTTACAGCTCCAGCTTTATCAGTCCGCTACGGACATAGGCCGGACATAGGAGTTAGGACTCCCGTAATAAGGGGATATTCCCTTAATCCCCACGCTTTGCATATGGGTTGGGGACCGCAAACAATATCCCCGTTTTAAGAAAATATCAAACTAACCTTGTAGATTTGGAGGGCGCTCCTTGAGAGATCAAGAAGCGCCCCTCAAGTCCTTTTCACTAGAAGTCCAACGACAGTCAGAGCCGAATCTCCAGTATGCGCAAAAAACACCGAATATTTATCAAGAAATTCTAGACAGAACAGGTTATTTGCATCATATTTATTGGGAGACGTGTTAATTTTGCTTTTCTTTTCGATTTTATTTCCATTCCATTTGGAGTTTAACACGACAGTGGCGGGAATTATTTCGTACACAGCATTAGACTACTCTCACTTACCGGTGCGCGTCGGAGCGCATTTTAAAACATGCTAGAGGGAATTGAAACATCCAACAAAACAAGAAAGCAGTTAAGTTCTTTATTTGCATGAAATTTACGCTGCTTTGAGCTTTGTCAAACACTGACAAATAGATATTCTACAAGGCAAAATATTTAGTACAAACAACAACAGCAGCCTATTCAGTCCACTGCTGGACATAGGCCTCCCCTATAAGAAGGGGGATATGCCCATAATCCCCACGCTGGGCATGCGGGTTGGGGATCGCAGGGTACAGCTTCTCGCACCGCCGGCGCCGACGCTGCTGCCCGTCGTCGGCCAGGGGATTTAGCTGTGCCAGTGTTAGGCTGTGCTATGCCGCAATCAGCCGGCCGCCAGAGCCCCGTTTGTTAGTTAGCAGGGTGCACCACGTGCAGGTGAGGTTGGCTTGGGTTCCGGAGATGGGGGTTGGAACCCCTTACACCCCAATATTTAGTACAAATTCCGCTAACTTTCTCAGACAAGTTCCACAAAATGCATACGCGTACACCGCCCTCCCGCCCGCAGATTCACATGCAAATCAGAGATAGAACAAGCAAACATGCAATCATTAATAAATGCAACCGTCTAGTTACTCTTCCACCAAATACGCTACTTGATCTCTCAAGCAGCGCCCTCCAAATATACACGTTAGTTTGATATTTTCATAAAACGGGGATGTAATCCGCTCATTCCGTTGATGCCTAGACTTAAAACATAACTTTATATCCGCAGGTGAAAGTTCGGCACCGCTTTTCGTAGTACGCGCCCTTGATTCCCGTCTTACAAGGCGCCTTTCCCGAGCGGCTAGCACACATCTCGACATCAAACCACGGTCTTACAAGTGAAATTACAAAACACTATAATAGATGTAACCTACAAATCTACAAGTTAAATCCACAGCCCCCGTAACACTACAAGTGTACAACTAAACAGATGTAACTAAAGAGGTGATCATTTTGAACGTAACGCCTGATAAAACTACAAGTGAAAACATCACATATTTACAACTCTACGAGTGCATTTGAAATTATGAAACTAGCCCTATAAAAGTACAAGTGTACATCTATTAACGTACATCTCAAGTGGTATCCATTAGAAATGAACTTATAGCCACAAAAACCTACAAGTGTACAAGTAAACAAATGTACAATTATAAATTATGAAGGTGCAGGGTGCAGCAAACTTAAAACAAGTGTACATCTAAACACAGGTAAACACTACAAGTGGTGTCCATTAGAAGTGATAGACATAGGGCCACAAAAAACACAAGTGTACATCAAAAAACAGATTTACAACTGTACAAATGATAAACATTGAACTTATGGTCCTAAAAACGTGTACATCTAAACACGCACAACAATACAAGTGATATAGCCATTAGAATATGAACGTAGGCCTCTAAATCTACAAGTGTACATCTGAACTCTTGGCCCTTAAAACTACACCTGTACATCTAAACACGTACAGCCACACAAGTGATATCAATAAGAAGACTTAAATTGCTACTATAAAACTACAAGTGTACAACTATACTAGTGACATACATTAGAACATATTAATGAATTTGGGCTTGTAAAATTACAAGTGTACAACTAAAACAGATGTAAACAAGTAATATTCGTTAGAAATTATAAAGTACGGCCCCGTTGTATTTAAATACTTAAACTTGAAGGTGTAAGTTACGACATCAAAACACAGCAAGTTCATAAAAGATTTTAGTCAGTATTTTAACTGGAAATTAAATTGTCGCTATAATTCCATCCCTGTATTTTTATTTTTTTAATTGTGCAAGAAATAGTGATTACTTCCCAACCCAACCGATCCTAGTCACACCAATTTTGGGATATGTGTGTTGGTGTGACTAACTAAAATGAACCATAAATGAAAATGAACCATCACACTGGTGACGTGGTGACTATGGTTCATTTCAGGTATCCGTAGTCACCAGTGACTATGGTTCATTTCAAATTCACGCTGACGGAATCGAACCAGCATCCTGAGTCAGGCGGACCTTCACCCACTGCGCCACAGAGGCCCTCAAATGAGATGTCTAAATTCTGGGAGCGTAAGCTATAAGGGCCACCTTAAGTCATAAATGTTTTTCACATCGACACGAAGTGAAGGATCTAAGAAAATATAGAAATCTATGAAACACCTAACCAAACAATTTATCTGAATATGATGACTTGATGACTCCATATTGGTCCTGTGAATAATCAGTGGCTTGAGTGCGAAAAGCATACCTTACTACAAAGTTCGTGTTAACTATATTTTTGTATGTAACTGAAAAAGATTTACAAACTTCTCGCTAGGGACGCTGCCCAGTTTAATAATAGTTATTGCAAACTTTGTAGCAAGTATGTTTTTCGCACTCAAAGTTATGTATGATTCACACTTACCGGCGCGCGTCGGAGAGCATCGAAGCGCATTTTAATTCATTTATTCTTTGTGAATATATGAATCACTGGATCCTGCTAATTAGCATACAAACATAAGGTACATTATTATATAAGATTAACAATTAAAACATGCTAGAGGAAATTGAAACATCCACAAAGCAGTTATGTTCCTTATTTGCATGCAATATACGTGTGCGTTACCCCAGCTTAATTTTTTCTTCTAGAATGAAGTGAGTTCCAGGAATAATTAGTGCATTTCTTGCTGTAAATGTGCGTCAAGAAAAAAAAATTGTGCGTGCTGCCGTTTTGGAATAAATCGCAAAAATAGGTTTTCTGCTGGAGTAACGATCTTCCAGCAGGAAGATTCTAAACGGATGATCCTAGACAAAAATGAATTATATGGGCAGGTAGCTTATATTTGTGCATAAAAGTGCGCAAAAAATAAAATTTGTGCGTCTTAAGGTTTTTGAGTTATTAACTTTCCTGCTGCGGTAACGTTTTGCAAAATCTTGGTTCTCGGAAACCATTGAATGTGCAACTATAAAATATACATGCACGAGTAGCTCTTAATTTGTGCGTATTTGTGACAAAGTAAAATTAACAAAAATCCATACAGTTTTTAAGTAATCTAGCTTTTTTGAAAAACCTTAAAAAAATTCTAGCTCTTTAATGGACAGACGCACAAATTCATTGTAAACGGTGTTCGGTTCTTGTTGTTATCCTTTGTAACCACAAAAAGTTTCAAGAAGGTACATACACGCGTTTTTGAATAATATCGATTAAACCAAATCTGATAAGGTCATAACTTTGACGTCAAAATGCAAGAAACCTTTTCAATGCACAATTGTGGTATGAACAAAAAAATTAGTGCGTCTAATGATAATTAAACCCCGAAAAATTCAGCTCTCTACGTCCCATATTGAGCTAGTTATAAACGATAGTCTGAAATAAGACCTAGACCCTGGTTTCTGACCTGTGATCCGACCAAATTCGAATGACCACTAAAAAGCGACCGTTTCATACATATTGATGACCTTCTTAATTTTACTTACGAGCCGTATTGGTCCTGGATACACTCAAGTACAAAAGTTATTGATACTTTTGCAAACTATTTTAGGATTTAAGAGAAATGAAGTCAGTAGGTACCTATCTAACCACATACCTATCTTTTTAACCGACTACCTCGGAAGGAGGATTATGTTTATCGAGATTTTTAAACCTAAATGATTGTTTAACGTAGCTAGTTTGCTACCTAGCTAGGCAGAGACTTTCTCCAGTCAAATTTACCTTCTCTGGATCGAAAAACACATATACTACACTACTAGGTAGGTACGTTTATCAATATCTTTTAAGTTATTTTTAACTTAAACGTTATCTATATATATATATATATATATATATATATATATAGATAACGTTTAAGTTACGTTTACTTATAATATATATATATATATATATATATATATATATATATATATATTATAAGTAATTAGCTAGTTAGGCAGTAGTTAGGTAGTACTTATGTCTACTGTGTAGTTTACTGGGTAGGTACGCTTATCAATATTTTACAGTCGGGTTTTAGTCGGTTATTTAACTTAGGTATACCTACCTATCTAGTTTATTAAAGTATTTAGCTGATTAGGCAGTAATTAGGAAGTAGGTACTTATGTATATTATGTACATAATATACCTACTCCTTACTATGTAGTTTACTAGGGCAGAGCTCATCAAAAATATAATAAAATATTGTTTTGTAATTTAAAGTAGGTACCTATCACTAATAGTAATAATAGTAATAACCTAGCTACTAGGTAACTATTGATCGGTATATTACCTACTAAGATTCCTACAAACTTAATAAAAAGCATTAGGTATACTTAGTTGGTCATCTATTCATAATAATACAATAATAATACAAGCTCTGCTTAGTTTGGGGCTACATGATGCTGTGTGATTACGTCCAGCATTATTTATTATTATTATTATTATTATTTTCATATTTAAGTAGGGACCTACCTTTTGGACTAAATATTGTACCTACTTCCTGTTTTGACACCGCGTGAACCGCGACCAACATCTTAACGTGCCTTCCGAAGCACGGAAGAGCTCTGATCTAAATGCCACTAAACGGTCACCCATCCAAGTAGTGTCCGGGCGGTGTATTGCTTAACCAAGATGATCTGCGCCACGCCATGAGCGCCTCTGAACTTCACTGTTATGAACTTATTAAATAAAATTGCATTTCGTTTTATTCTCATTTTGGAATATTTATTTTGATCTCGTCTTGGCTAAAAATCATCCGTCTCGCACTCATTTATTGAAATATATATTCTTCATTAAATATTGGGTTGAAATCCAGATAAAGGTTTAATTTTTTTTTCACAATGTTAGAAAAATTTCGCGGCTCGCTCTACTCGCCGATTTGATTGCTTCCATTTGATTCGTAGTCGCACCTAACTATGCCCTAAATTGTAGACCAATAAGGGTGTAATGTTCAAAACTACCGTACCCAACTCTAAAAAGTTTGCAACAACATAACAGCGTAATTAACAATACTTGAAAAAAATTGCAGCTCGCTCCCCTCGCCGATTTTGTATTTTTCATCTAGGGTTACAGTTACCTAGATATTCCAAAAATTCCAAACGTTGTCTGTCTCTTCTTTCTTTTGTACACCTTTACTAGAAAAATTTTGCGGCTCGCTGCGCTCGCCTTTTTGTTTACTAACTTTCCTGAAAATATCTAACTATGCACTGTAAAGTATGATACTAATCGCCCCTACTCAGACTGTCTACTGCTTTGCGATCATCAGCCATGGCATCTTAGGAATCAGGGCCTGACAGCAAATTATATTGGGTTCACGCGAGGTCAAAACAGGAAGTAGGTATAATATTTAGTCCAAAAGGTAGGTCCCTACTTAAATATGAAAATAGATGACCAACTAAGTATACCTAATGCTTTTTATTAAGTTTGTAGGAATCTTAGTAGGTAATATACCGATCAATAGTTACCTAGTAGCTAGGTTATTACTATTATTACTATTAGTGATAGGTACCTACTTTAAATTACAAAACAATATTTTATTATATTTTTGATGAGCTCTGCCCTAGTAAACTACATAGTAAGGAGTAGGTATATTATGTACATAATATACATAAGTACCTACTTCCTAATTACTGCCTAATCAGCTAAATACTTTAATAAACTAGATAGGTAGGTATACCTAAGTTAAATAACCGACTAAAACCCGACTGTAAAATATTGATAAGCGTACCTACCTAGTAAACTACACAGTAGACATAAGTACTACCTAACTACTGCCTAACTAGCTAATTACTTATAATATATATATATATAGATAACGTTTAAGTTAAAAATAACTTAAAAGATATTGATAAACGTACCTACCTAGTAGTGTAGTATATGTGTTTTTCGATCCAGAGAAGGTAAATTTGACTGGAGAAAGTCTCTGCCTAGCTAGGTAGCAAACTAGCTACGTTAAACAATCATTTAGGTTTAAAAATCTCGATAAACATAACCCTCCTTCCGAGGTAGTCGGTTAAAAAGATAGGTATGTGGTTAGATAGGTACCTACTGACTTCATTTCTCTTAAATCCTAAAATAGTTTGCAAAAGTATCAATAACTTTTGTACTTGAGTGTATCCAGGACCAATACGGCTCGTAAGGAAAATTAAGAAGGTCATCAATATGTATGAAACGGTCGCTTTTTAGTGGTCATTTGAATTTGGTCGGATCACAGGTCAGAAACCAGGGTCTAGGTCTTATTTCAGACTATCGTTTATAACTAGCTCAATATGGGACGTAGAGAGCTGAAATTTTCAGGGTTTAATTATCATTAAACGCACAATTTTTTTTGTTCATACCACAATTGTGCGTTGAAAAGGTTTCTTGCATTTTGACGTCAAAGTTATGACCTTATCAGATTTGGTTTAATCGATATTATTCAAAAACGCGTGTATGTACCTTCTTGAAACTTTTTGTGGTTACAAAGGATAACAACAAGAACCGAACACCGTTTACAATGAATTTGTGCGTCTGTCCATTAAAGAGCTAGAATTTTTTTAAGGTTTTTCAAAAAAGCTAGATTACTTAAAAACTGTATGGATTTTTGTTAATTTTACTTTGTCACAAATACGCACAAATTAAGAGCTACTCGTGCATGTATATTTTATAGTTGCACATTCAATGGTTTCCGAGAACCAAGATTTTGCAAAACGTTACCGCAGCAGGAAAGTTAATAACTCAAAAACCTTAAGAAGCACAAATTTTATTTTTTGCGCACTTTTATGCACAAATATAAGCTACCTGCCCATATAATTCATTTTTGTCTAGGATCATCCGTTTAGAATCTTCCTGCTGGAAGATCGTTACTCCAGCAGAAAACCTATTTTTGCGATTTATTCCAAAACGGCAGCACGCACAAATTTTTTTTCTTGACGCACATTTACAGCAAGTAATGCACTAATTATTCCTGGAACTCACTTCATTCTAGAAGAAAAAAATCTGCTGGGGTAACGCACACGCAATATACGCAGCTTTGAGCTTTGTCAAACACTGACATAAATAGATCCGTAAATAGATAAAGTATAGTCTCACTGGTGTGGTAAACCGGTGTGACTACAGATTGGTTGGGGTAAATTGGATGCAAATAAGGAATTTACCTGCTTTGTGGATCTTTCAATTTCCTCTAGCATCTTTTTATTTGCAGCATCTGTTATAGAATGCGCTCCGACGCGCGCCAGTAAGGGAGAATCGTACACGAGTCTATGAATCAGATATGACCCCTACACTAAAAAAAAAAAAAAAAGCTACTTAAAATTATCTTGGACGTAAACATATTAACATAAATAAAAAAATAATAAATAATGCTGGACTATCACACAGCATCATGTAGCCCCAAACTAAGCAGAGCTTGTATTATGGGAACCACATGATTGATATATTACATATATAGTTTTTTTTTGTAAATACATACATATCATACATAGAAAACACTCAGACCCGAGACAAATATCTGCCAAACATTTGTCCCGCGGCGGGAATCAAACCCGCAACCTTCTGCGTCTCAGACCGACCGTCAACGAGAACATCAACGGGATATTTACCAAGATTTGTAAGTCCTATTAGTAGATATCGTTCGGAATAAGACTCAGAAAGACGGTAGATCGATTCGCCTGCCAGTGTAACTACCCACTCGAAAATACTTCAGGGTGCCTATTAGTAGATATCGTTCGGAATAAGACTGAGAAAGACGGTAGATCGATTCGCCTGCCAGTAACTATCCACTCGAAAATACTTCAGGGTGCCTATTAGTAGATATCGTTCGGAATAAGACTGAGAAAGACGGTAGATCGATTTGCCTGCCAGTAACTACCCACTCGAAAATACTTCAGGGTGCCTATTAGTAGATATCGTTCGGAATAAGACTGAGAAAGACGGTAGATCGATTTGCCTGTCAGTAACTACCCTCTCGAAAATACTTCAGGGTGCCTATTAGTAAATATCGTTCGGAATAAGACTGAGAAAGACGGTAGATCGATTTGCCTGTCAGTAACTACCCTCTCGAAAATACTTCAGGGTGCCTATTAGTAGATATCGTTCGGAATAAGACTCAGAAAGACGGTAGATCGATTCGCCTGCCAGTAACTACCCACTCGAAAATACTTCAGGGTGCCTATTAGTAGATATCGTTCGGAATAAGACTGAGAAAGACGGTAGATCGATTTGCCTGTCAGTAACTACCCTCTCGAAAATACTTCAGGGTGCCTATTAGTAGATATCGTTCGGAATAAGACTCAGAAAGACGGTAGATCGATTTGCCTGCCAGTAACTACCCACTCGAAAATACTTCAGGGTGCCTATTAGTAGATATCGTTCGGAATAAGACTGAGAAAGACGGTAGATCGATTTGCCTGCCAGTAACTACCCACTCGAAAATAGTTCAGGGTGCCTATTAGTAGATATCGTTCGGAATAAGACTGAGAAAGACGGTAGATCGATTTGCCTGTCAGTAACTACCCTCTCGAAAATACTTCAGGGTGCCTATTAGTAGATATCGTTCGGAATAAGACTCAGAAAGACGGTAGATCGATTTGCCTGCCAGTAACTACCCACTCGAAAATACTTCAGGGTACCTATTAGTAGATATCGTTCGGAATAAGACTGAGAAAGACGGTAGATCGATTTGCCTGCCAGTAACTACCCACTCGAAAATAGTTCAGGGTGCCTATTAGTAGATATCGTTCGGAATAAGACTGAGAAAGACGGTAGATCGATTCACCTGCCAGTAACTACCCACTCGAAAATACTTCAGGGTGCCTATTAGTAGATATCGTTCGGAATAAGACTGAGAAAGACGGTAGATCGATTTGCCTGCCAGTAACTACCCACTCGAAAATACTTCAGGGTGCCTATTAGTAGATATCGTTCGGAATAAGACTCAGAAAGACGGTAGATCGATTCGCCTGCCAGTGTAACTACCCACTCGAAAATACTTCAGGGTGCCTATTAGTAGATATCGTTCGGAATAAGACTGAGAAAGACGGTAGATCGATTTGCCTGCCAGTAACTACCCTCTCGAAAATACTTCAGGGTGCCTATTAGTAGATATCGTTCGGAATAAGACTGAGAAAGACGGTAGATCGATTTGCCTGCCAGTAGCTAACCCACTCGAAGACTTCAGGGTGCCTAGTGCGAGTTTTTTAACAGCTCGATCGTGTTTACGTTTACGCAAATTTATATGGAATCGAGGTAGCGCCATCTAGCGAGAGACGCGTGGTACGGACTCCTTTCCATAAAAATTTGCGTAAACGCAAACGCGATCGAGCTGGTAAAAAACTCGCACTAGGCACCCTGTTCATTCGTGATCAATAGAAACAATAGAACTCACAAATTATGGTAAATATCTCGCTGATATTATTTCTATAATAAAACAAATCCATTTATAATCATCCAGTTTATTAATTTCTTACAAGTTATGTCAAAATATAGTACAAACAAAATATAACGAGGTACTGCTTTCTGTACACACACGCATTAAAAAATAACGCAATCTCTTTGTATGTACACACCTCTATAGTTCCAACTAGCAAGTTAAGCAGTCAAAGTGTTAATAATGTACATAATAGTCTGAATTTGATGTTAGCTTAACTAAACATAAAGCTGAGAAGGTAAACAACACATGAGCGTGGGTTTTGACCTAACGAGTTACATAATTTACCAAATTTCTAGCAAATAATACACTCAGAATCGTAGTTTGCTAGAGTGGGTTAAGAATGCATTTGATTCCTTTTGGTGTGAACCAAGAAAACAGCAGTCACGAGAATATAATACTCTTTTCCACGAAATACAATACACACAGATCACAACCATCGACATTTTGTTAAAAGTTCAATGTTATAACTATAATATCTACTTTTAATGTAATCCCTCATGTATGTATCATATGTAATACAATGTTACTTAAAATGTAACTATAGTTAGATAAATATACGTTGATACGTGGGACATTGACAGTGACATACGCGTAGTGATAACGACGACCAATGATGAACGTACTACGTTGCCTCATATTATTATAAACAATGATAATACTTGATATTGGCGAAATTGTGGAGGACTGTCCCAGAAACCATTAACCGACGAATCATATATTATACCGTTACCGATAACGCTTCGTTTTCCTTTGAAGAACTGTCAAAAATTAACACTTCACTTCACTTTATTAAATGGCTTCTGGGATAGTTATCCACAATTTCGCCAGTATCAAGTATAATAATTGTTCATAATAATATGAGGCAACGTAGTACGGTTTATAAGTCCAGTCGTCCAGTCTTCGGTCAGGTCTTGTTTTCTGCTATAGCCATGGCGAATATAACAAAAAACGATCGGCGCACAATTTTCTTCATCAGAGAATTCCCGTTCAATCTTCTTTTATTCCATTTCACTAATACTTGTGTCTTATAACTAACATTTATCGGTTATAATACCATGAATATTAAACGAAATACATTAGAAAAACACTAGAAAATAAAATTTAATAAAATTGACAACCGTCGTTCAAGATGAAAAAAATGGTGTCCAAAAATGTACAACGAGGCGTCGAAAATTTGACAGTTTTTCAAGGGAAAACGAAGCATCATCGGTAACGGTATATTATAGAAACCGGCCGTAAATAAAGAAGTGAAGTGATGAAAGATGACAAAAACCAATTAGGTTGTCAAAAATAATAAAAAACCATTTTGGTTTTCGTGTATGTCCCAATAACCTATATTTAAAAAACTATAGAGCCAGTTTATCAGTCAAACTGTTAACAAAATAGATAGATAGAAAACTTTATTGTTCTTACGCCAACATAAACTTAAATAACTAAATGGACAATACTTAATAATAAAATAGGTACTTATACCTACGTGATAGCCTAAATCCAGTGTATTTTATTAAATCTTGATTTGAAATTCTCATCCTTAGCCACGCAAGCCTCGAGGTCTAGAGCTGGCGCAACCCATTCTACTGATGATCCTACATGATGATAATCAAGAATTCTCGTTTTGATCAAGTAGAAAATTCTTGATCAGGTTTGAAAATTCTCCCGAAAAGACAGGCGGTAAGTTTGATCAAGAATTCTAGTCTGATCAAGTTGAAAATTCTTGATCAGGTTTGAAAATTCTTCCGATAAGACCGAGAGTCTCGTCTTGATCAAGTTGAAAATTCTTGATCAGGGTTGAAAAGGCGCAATCGCCAAAAAAGCGAACACCAAAGATGGTGGCAAAGGAGACAAGATTGCAAAAACAAAACTAATGCTACCAAAAAGAAACAACATAGCAACATTTAAAAATCAAAAATGAACGTACAGGTTGGTCACCCTAAAAATATTGTATTGGATATGTTCAAGAACACAACAATATTTCAATGTGTGCAATTGGAATAATTAAGTATCCAAGTTCCATTTTGATATGGAGGGAATTTTAGTTATTGAGCTGGCAACTGGTGCGTAAAGAGGGTAACACCGGGGCAAGGTATTTTTTTGTGTGATACTCTGTGAAATTGCAAAGATTATCATCTTTTGGAATATCTTGCTATTATAAGTTAATACCAAAAGCAATCTCATTTCACAAGTGCGAATTATATTGTTGTACCATGACAAAAAGCATCATGCAAAGTGACAAAAACAACAAATTAAAACACCTTACAAAAGTACGAAAAGTCACGGATAAAACCCCGAAACAATGCTCGCTGGCAAAGGAAGGGCCCAAACAACTCAACCTCTCCAAAGCACCGGGAAAAAATATATTGAAAATGTTACAACTACATTTTTTAATACACAGCGGTTACATAACAGTACATTACTGCAGAGGCCAGCAAAAGAGGCATTGATGGACGAACGTGTCAATACATGCGTGTACACATACGTGAGTCCACCAATGTATAGTTGTGGCCAAGGCTTGTATAGAAAATTAAAACAAAATAGTTCCTTGACAGAACTTGTACATTTTTCAATAAACAGCATTCTATTTGCAAGGCAGTTTGAAATTTAAATAAACGCTTTCATTAGTTACCTCCTTGGCTGCCATGTTTTGGAGTCGAAAAGATCGTTCCATTTTTAAATAACACGACAGATAGTATAGTTTTGATAGTAATTTATTTGGCCGCTAAACACGACAGATATGAATTTTCATACAACTTTTGCCGGCCGCTGCTCGCATGTATTGGGCCGGTACAGCAATTTCGATTTATTTCGAAGAAGGTTGTCAAAATAATGCTCTAATTTCCAAGCATGTTTGAGAAAAATATTTGTTTTGCCTGTCAATAAAGTAATTTTTTTCACACAGTGCGGTAGGTCCACAAAATCGTATCGTTAAAGAACGAAAGGAGCATGTAGACCCCAAACAACTGAACACCACCACAGGTTGATGTCTTAGCATACCTTAAAAATATTGTGCTGGGTACCATGTTCCAAGTACCTAAGTTACGTATGTTCATAGACTGATATATGAACATGTGTTAATATACTGCGCACCTATGTAAGTGCGCAGGTTATTGTACCATACTCGATACAAAGTAGACAAAAACAACAAATTAAAATACCGTAAAAAAGTACGAAAAGTCACGAATAAAACCCCGAAACAAGGCTCACTGGTAAAGGAAGGGCCCAAACTACATCAACCGCTCCAAAGCACCGGAAAAAAAAAGTGTAGCGGCTTACAGTTTTAAGATGTTTAGTTTTAATAACGATAAAGTTATAACAAAAATGTATGCATTTGCAGAAAAATGTACTTGTGCGAGTAGGTAGTTTACAGCTGACCTAGTTCAATGACTTTACCTACCTATCGTGTGTTATTCCATACATTCTCCCGACCAAAAAGGTAACAAACAATTTATATCAAAGCTAAAGTAAATATAAGAAAAAGTATGTAAAAACACAACTACACTTTTAAATGCACAGCGGTCACAAAGCTTTTTGCCTGTCTGCAGAGTAATAGTAGATTGTTTTACAAGGGACTAAACCATCCCATTATATACGAGGTTGTTATACTCCCGAGCGTAGCGAGGGAGGATGACAAGACAGAGTTATAATGGGTGGTTTTGGTCCGAGTAAAACACTCTACTTTTCACTTCGATTGCGAGAAAATAAAACAATTCAAAATTAGACAATTTTCAGAAATTTTATCAAAAATTAATCAAACTTCATAAAACATCACCAAGACGGTTTTATTTAAAAAAAAAAAAAGATTGACGGAGCACCAAGAAGTCGAGTTTTTATGTAAGAGAACGAATGCTTTGTACGGGCTGATGATTTTAGACAAAAATTAATAAGAAAAAATACTTTTTAGCCCGAGGTATTAAACTCGAGTTTTAGGCCCGCTAAGCTACACTATTATGATACACTTTTTGAGCAACAAAGTGAAAAAAAGTTTTTTTCACAGGTAGGTCCACAAAAACAGAAAGTCGTAAGAACAAAGACCCAAATACAAAACTAAACTTACTTTTAAAAGTATTTGTTGTTTTGTAAATAAAGCGCCCTTTACCCAACCAGATTTGTGATGCCTTAAAAAGAGTTAATAAGTTCTATACTTTTAATAACTAGTCCTAAGACCAAATGTTACCTAAACTTACTTAAGCAAATACTTATCTTGTATCCAATGCTATCGAAAAGAACATAGCGAACACTTATATGGTATTGTATACCATGACACAAGTGCGCAGTAAACGTACCATGCTCGATACACATTTGACCCAATCACGAACAATAAAATACAGTTTTGTACCAATCAATAAATTGATAGTTCTTGCAGGGCAAAAAACGAAAGTAGGCGAAATGCTATAGCAATTCAGAGGGGACAAAATTCATGGGGGCAAAATTAGATCAACTCCTAAAGGAGGAAAATAGCCTAGATATCATGTTTTTTATTATTCTGATGATTATCTTTTACCACAATCTTAGAATGACAGGTGTAGCATTTGTCAATTCAAAAACATAAAGTGGAGCATGTAACTAAAGCCGGCTACACACGTTTAGCAAACAACGGCAAACAGCAAGCACCAAACGACAATTACAAACGTGTGGATGGCTGTTTGCTAAGCAATTTTAGTGTTTGCCTGTTTGTGATTGTGTTTTCCAGTGATCGGCGTCGGTGTCGGTTTTTTGTGCACAAATCAAAGGGTATTTGGCAAACGTGAATGCGACATATACTGCCACGAACGAAGCCAGAACAAAATCTGGATTTCAAAACCTGGGTGCGAGCAGTCGTTATCGACGTCAACAGTGTCAAAAATAGACAAGTCTATCCTAATCTCGATTAAAATTCCGCAAGTTCTCATTTTTTGTATGAGTACGAGGCAGGCTTTCAATACTACCAAATGACAGAAGTCAAATCCTAATCCCGTTCTCGATTTGGCTCGGTGGTAAGCACCCTGATCACAGCTTAGACACGAGCAGCATCAGGGATTCTGGAAAGATGTTGTCACAAGTCTTTTCAGCTACTTCAAGAAGTTGGGCTGCATAAGGAAATGCGTGCAAGAACACCACTTTATTTCCACAAAGCGGCACTTATGTAAACATCAACATAAAGTAATAAGCTTGTTGTAGGCTATAGACCGCGTCTCGATAAAATGTAGTGTAGGCTACCCTCTGGTCAGGTGGAGTGACGACCTGCGAAGGCTGTCAACTCTGGCGAAGAGGCCAAGCATTCTATCCAACATCAACCTCTCCAATGCACCGTCGGTGGAATAAAAAGAGAAAATAAGAGGCTACACTTTGTAATACATAAGCGACTTTGAAACGCTTTGAAAAAGGTCTTTTGCTTAAATCTGCCTAAAGACAATAATGCCTTTTTTTAAAGCAACAATGACCGAAAACCGGATCTGTGAAGACCGAATGACGGATATAGACACCAAAGGCGGTGGGAAAGGAGACAACACTGAAAAATACAAAACGAATGCAACCGAAAAAGTTTCGCCTTTTGCTTATCTGGCTAAAGACAACAGTGCCTCTTTTTCACACAGCGAAGACAAAGGTCCGCAAAACCAAAATTCGTATCGGTAAAGACTGACAGACGCACGCATGTAGACACCAAAGGTGGTGGGAAAGTAGACAAAACTGCAGAATACAAAACGAATGCTACCGAAAAAGTTTCGCCTTTTGCTTATCTGCCTAAAGACAACAGTGCCTCTTTTTCACACAGCGAAGACAAAGGTCCGCAAAGACCAAAAATCGGATCTGTAAAGACACATGTAGACCCCAATGGTGGTGGGGAAGGAGACAATGCTGCAAGACACAAAGCAAATGCTATTGAAAAAGTTTGTTTTACTTATCTGCCTAAAGACAAGAGTGGATCTTTTTCACACAAAGGTCCGCAAAGACAGAAAATCGGATTTTTACAGCCCAAAAGACGTATGTAGACACCTAAGGTCTACCCACCTTTGGTGAAAGGAGACAACACTATACAATAACTACACTACACTATAACAATAAAAAACGAATTATACCAAAAAAGTTTCACCTTTGGCATATCAGCCTAAAGACAAGATTCCTTTTTTTTCACACAAAGGTCCGCAAAGACCGAAAATCGGATCTGTAAAGACAAAAGCACGCATATAGACACCAAATCACCGAACACCAAGGGTGGGAAAAAAGACAATTCTGAAAAATACAAAACGAATGCATGTAGACACCTAAGGTCTTCCCACCTTTGGTGAAAGGAGACAACACTATACAATAATACTACACTATAACAATAAAAAACGAATTATACCAAGTTTCGCCTTTTGCTTATCTGCTTCAAGACAAAAGAACCTCTTTTTTACACAGGTCCGCAAAGAATGAAAATCGGATCTGTAAAGACAGAAGGAGGCATGTAGACACCAAAGTTGGGGCAAAGGAGACAAGACTGCAAATACAAAACGAATGCTACCGAAGCAGTTTTGCTTATCTACTAAAATACAAAAGAACCTCTTTTTCACACAGGTCCGCAGACTGAAAATCGTATCTGTAAAGACAGCACTCATGTAGACATCAAAGAAGCAAACACCAAAAATGGTGGCAAAGGCGGAGCACAAGTCCGTCCCCATGTGGAGTACTGCTGGCTGGAGCGCCCCAATACCAACTCCTTCCTCTTGACCGGATACAGCGCAGGGCAGCTCGTATTGTCGACAATCCTAAGCTCACAGACGATCTAAGACCCTTTAATTTTGCGGAGAGACGTAGGATCTCTCTGTGTGTTCTATCGTCTATATTTTGGGGAGTGTTCTGAGGAATTATTTAATCTGGTGCCGGCGGCCGCTTTCCACCATCGCACCACACGCCGCAAAACCAAATTTCATCCGCACCACCTGGATGGTTGGTTCTCTTCAACCGTTCGCTTTGCACGATCTTTCCTGCCACGTACGTGCAAGTTGTGGAACGGACTCCCTCCTGCGGTTTTCGCTCAGAGCTACGACATGGGGTCTTCCTCAAGGGCCGGCAGCGCATCAGTATCGCCTCTGGTGATGCAGGTGTCCATGGGCGACGGTGACTGTGCCCGTCTGTTCTTCTGTCAGCTTTGGCATAAAAACAAATTTAAAAAAAAGACAAGACTGCAAAATACAAAACGAATGCTAACGGTACCGAAGCAGTTTCGCCTTTTGCCTATCTGCTTCTTGACAAAATAACCTCTTTTTTACACAGGTCCGCAAAGACTGAAAATCTTATCTGTAAAGGCAGAAGCACGCAAATAACCGAAAACCAAGGCAGCGGGAATGGAGACAAGACTGCAAAATGCAGAACGAATGCTACAAAAATAGAATCAAAAATGTTAAACCACCACAAAAATGAAACGTTACAACCATCAGGTCGGCTTCATTCTTAAACCTGCAGGTTCTTCAAAAATATGTATGGTACAAGCAACCGTACATCTTCCTGGTTCAGCAGAATGGCGCAGCGCGTGCGACCCAGTTTTATCAATTACAACATTTAATTTTTTATTAACAAATCAATCAGTCCGGATTCAGCCACCAACGGCACGTTCTCGCTACCATTATCATTATCTGTTTATAGTTCATACATTAACAGTTTGGGCTACATAAAAAGTTATTGCCATACGTAACACATTATCATTTAACAAAGTAATTGTACTGGTCAACAAGATACCTTACACGGACGATTCGCCTATTCTCCGGTAGGATAAGTAAAATTTCGTATTTTAACTGCATCACTATAATTATTTTCTTTTTCATATAAAGTACATCCCCGGCCGTTCTTAATTTTACATAAATCCTCTCCATCCAAAGGTTCCAAGCGATAAGACCGCCAATTGTACCTTTTATCTATTTTAAATTTGTCTGTTTTTTCTACACTACGGTGTTCAATAAAGCATTTTCGTTCATTCATTCATTTGGCCAAAGAGAAAGCAATATTATTTCTCCACGTTTTATCATTGGCCAAAATTGTACGATAAATTCGAAAAGTATTGAAACACATGATGCGCCCTGTGCTTAGAGAGCTACTAATGCACAAAAACGAGTAGCTACAAGGATTCACCCACAAAAAAGTCCTTTACTTTTATAGTTCAAATGTAAGGCCACATAGGCGCGTTATTACCGGTCGGTAATACCGAATGCATTAATGCGGAATTGCATGCGACCCAATACAAATATATTAAGAAGTATCGAAAGCACGCAGGACGGAGCGCAAACGTCTTAATTCTATTCAAGTTATTATCGTTGCAGTGTGTAACTTCGTAGCCGTCCTTATGTGTCTAAACACACTATAGCCGAAATTACGCAACGTAAGTTCGGCATGATTACGCCTGCAATGCTATTTGAATTACAGATGACACATTATGCTGAAATTACGTTTCGTTATGGCGTACAGCTGAACTTGTCAAAATCAGCTGCGGAACTTACGTCGCGTAATTTTCGGCATAGTGTGTTTAGACGCTAAGAGCTTTCCCAGATGGGCGATTTACTCGCGCAAGCACGTCATATACAGCAAGCCTGATTGGATACGAATGTCAATCGCGCGACCAACTCGCGCGAGCAAAACGCCCATCTGGGAAGGTTCTAATAAATAATGTACTAAACGAATGTCAAAGTTTTACAAACTACCCGCTAGGGGCGCTGCTCCATTATCATACAAAAATATAGATGACGCAAACTTTGTAGTAAGGTGTGTTTTTAAACCACTGAACATCAAATATTATGCCCTTTGACGTAAAGTTATCGATTTCTGAATAAGCCTTGCAATCTATATCTTAGACGAATTCACTAAACTCCATAGCGTTGACGTTTACGCAGATTTCAATGAATGAGGCAGCGCCATCTAGTGATACGTGCGAAACACATCGTAACCTTCTCCATACAAATCTACGCAAAAGTTAACGCAGTCCAGGGGCTTCATTTACCAACTCAGTTGCACACCGAAATGATATAGGCACCAGTCTTGTTTTTACAAAGAACTATGACTAAAGCATAGAAGAAATATTAAAATTCATTCATGCTCTGAACATCAACTCATTTGGCTGATCTCTACTTTCTTATTTCCATTTAACATTAGCTAGAAAGGGATGCATACTTCTCTCAATGCGACTTCAAATTAATTCAACAAGAAAATCGTACCAGGGCGTTCGAATATTTATTTATTTATTTTTATTTAAACAAGGATTCACAGTTTTACAATGTTAAATTATAGGCTAGTTAAACATAATTTGTACATAAACTAATTTGAATCCACATTTTGTAAACAGCTCGTAATATGCGCATATTAAACAGTTATTGTTTGTACATAGAAATGCCCTGGTACGAAGTCGCAGCAATCGCATTGAGATAAAGAATGCATCCCTTTCTAGCAAATGATATATGGACATAAGAAAGTAGAGATCAGCAGTATGAGTTGACGTTCAGAGCACAGTAAATTTTAAGATTTCATCTCTTCTATATCTGTGTTTTTACAAACTTTTGACAGTTTTGATTAACGTTCTTTGAATTTCTACAAATGAAATGTCAAATTTTCCAATTCATTTAACCATTTTGGTGTGCCACTGTGTTAGTAAATGAGGCCTCTATAGGTAAAAAATACAATACTTAACACATTGACCGCGGATACATCTAGCTGCCGTTTACTGTCCTATACAGCCGCGGCCTGCAGTGACAACATTTAAGTCGACTATACATGTGAAACCTCCCTCTCGCTCGCACTATTCAACATTTTTGAACATATAAAATCAGTGACTATAGGTTATGCAAAATAGCAAACCTTCACATTCTAGAGAATAACAATTAAAAGGTTCAGCAAAAATATCATTTTGATTCCATCACGTTTTCTTACCAAAAACTTGTACCAATGTGATCCATTTTGATACAAATATTTTGGTAGGAAAACGTGTTGGGTTCAACATTATATTCTTGCTGAATCTTTGTATTGTTATTTTCTAATCCGTGAAGTTTTGCTATTTTGCATAACTACATTCAGTGATTTTATATCTTCAAAAATGTTGGATAGTGCGAGCGAGAATGTATCGTCACCTTATGAACTCGATCTCAAAGTATTCGCATCGTAGACGTAAAATTTTAACCAATGAGAAAGCGTATATTCAGAATAACACTTTGACATTGGCGAAAATATGGTCAGGTTGAATTATTCATGACAGTTTATTTTTTAAACTTTTACATCACTATCACTTTCGGTATTTCAATACCCAAATGATTCACAGATTTATCACAATGTTGTCTGTAAACTACCAAATAACTGATATGATCTCAAATAATTGAGATGATCTTAATATCGTTTCTAGCATTTGAATGCTTGCGACGATCTAAAATTTCAAGATGATCTCAAATAATTGAGACTATGAGTAGCGTTACATTGTTCAGTCGCTAGGCCTTCTCAGATTTAAATATTTTTATAAAAATATAGTCTTCATTATACTCTACTTCTAAATCTCGTTCCGATGATTATTTGATTACCTGAAAAGAATATTTCAATGAATACATTTGAACAACACTCATAACTTATCCATATCCCTGTGACATTGGGATTTGCAGTCTTTGCCTGCTTAAAGGTAATATAGCTCTGTTTCAAAAAAGCGTATGTGCAATGGCTCCAAAAATCTTTAATAAACTACCTGCTTCTCTTCGTGAATTAAATTTTAGACTATTTAAACGAAAATTTTTAAATTTTTGTCAATAAAATGTTATTACCACATTAATCATTTTTTTTGCAGACAATGACATCCTTGTATAGTATAATAATGTTTTTTTTTTTTCGAATTGCTTGACATATTATATATTTTTTTTATCATTTTTTTTTGTATTTTCTGACATTGCTTTTTATTTTATTTTTTGACATAAAATTTTGACATTGTATAATTATTTTGGTTGGAAAATATTAGATAGCGATAATTTATTCATTTAATTCTCCTTACATTTTTCGTTTAGCCGCAAGATTATGAATTATACTTGTTTTGTAAGCCATGTGACATATTTTTTTTTTTTATTCTTATATTTGTCAAAGGACTTTGAGTCGCATATGTGACATTTTAACTTAGTAGGTACAAACAAATTATTTTATATTTGCATGCCTTTAGTTGGTAAGACATTGTATGGGACTTCTACAAAAAACCTTATACCACTGTAACCCGTGTTTGCAAATAAATATTTTGATTTTAATTTTGATTTTGATTGGCTGCAGGTAGCATTAGCTGGCTGCAAGTATTTCCTATGTTTGTGTTGGATTGGATAGGATTGGTTGAATCGTTTGCTGAGCATAACTTCAACGTCAGTAGTGACGATTCTAAACATCATATTATGAAGTTTCAAATTTTGTAAGAAATCACATGTACTTGTTTAAAAAAGCATGTGACAAGCACCCTAGAGTATGTAGAGACCCGAATAGACGTATTCTAAAAGATACCCCGCGTTCAGCCAAGTATAAAAAAAGTTGTTTGACTTTATGTGTAAAAATATATAATAAGATACCAAATGAAATCAAATTATTAAATAACTATTAATTTAAAATCAAATTGTATAAGTGGCTGAATGACATGAATGTCTATGACGTTAATGAATTGTTTAGTTAGATTAGGTAATTAATTTAGATTATTGCATGCTAGCATTATAGTGAGACATGAGTGCATTATTTAACTAAGACCACCTTTATACCATGTTTGACGCAATAAATATCTTTGAATCTTTGAATCTTTGAATCAGTATACGGATAGATGATTCATATTAAAAAAAAAACGGAAATTTTCACGTACCGTTACACCTGTCTCACCCTGATGAAGACTCTCTTAACGAGTCGAAACGCCGTCGGTGCCTTCACCGATGTAATGGTACGTGAAAATTCCCGTTTTTTCAATATGAATGAGTTTATTCACGTTAGTTTCATGAGTTGGATAGATGATTGTGTGAAAGATGATATAAGCAACATTGGTGAAGAATTACAACATTAAGATAAAGGCATTAAAAATAATGTTACAATAGGCGACCTTATCGCTTAAAGGCAACCTCAGTCAGTAAAACTAACGACAACAGTTCAGTCTGTCTGTCGCGGCATCCTACGTCAGCACGGAAGCGCTCAAATCTAACCGCTCGAGCGTTCCTTGGACGCTATAGTGTTTAGGTAGGTAGGTAAGATTTCTGTAGATGTTGTTTAGACTCATATTATGATAGCACAAGTACAAGCCTTAGTGGTTTTTAATTGCTATTATAACATTTTTAACATGTAACTTTTGTTTAAATGATAAAAAGCCTATAATAGCTTGTTACAAAAATGTATTTAGCTCACTGTGTTATAGCAGCGATGAGTTCTGGCACGTCCAGCTCGAAACAATCGTCGATGTCTCGACATCCGCTCGCCTGTATTTCCCCCGCGCCATCTTTCAATTGCAGCAGACGTAAACCACGCTCTAGCTGATAGAGCGACACTTGCTCGGGGAAATCTGAAAAAGATTAAAACCTTGTATCTATAGAGGCTCTATAGAGGCCTATACCCAAATTGGGGTTCCTATTCACGAAAACACAATACAGAAAGAAGCATTGTTACAGAAAAACATCATCATCATTATCATCAGCCTATAGCAATCCACTGCTGGTCATAGGCCTCCCCTAATGAGCGCCATTGCGCCCTATCCTGAGCTCGATTCATCCAGCTTCTACCAGCAGCCTTTCGCAGATCGTCACTCCACCTGGCCGGAGGGAGTCCTACACTACGTTTGAGCCGCGGTCTCCACTCAAAAACTCGTTTACCCCAACGGTTATCGGCTCGTTCCATAGCTCGCTGAGCGACTTTAAAATGGTGGACTAGCCTTACTGTGAGTGTCCACGTTTCGGCTCCGTATGTCATCCCTCTTTAAATTGTTACTATTATAGCTTTACTTCCACTTAACCATTGTTACAAATATATATTTATACCTAACTTATACCGCTTTGGGTAAAAGCCTCCTCCGTTTTGTCTTTGGCCATATGCATCCAAATTTTTCCCACAGTTTGTTTGTAACCCAAGGTGTAAAAAAGTGCCCTAACCCGAGCGAAGCCGGGACGGGCCACTAGTTTATTAATAAATCATTTTGTCATCCCCCCCATCTCAGAAAGAGTATTTTTGCTCTTCGATATCTGAGTGCAAAAGCCGTTTTTATCCGCTAAAGGATAAAGTAAATTGAATTTAGAACATCGTGTGCACTAAGTTTGCGAATTCAAAACTTCATTATACCTTTTTACTTCTACCTCCATGGTGCCTAATTTATCATACAACCTTTTTTAATTTGTTAAAAACTCAGTCTCAGAACCTTCTTGGTGTACTTTTTTTTTTTAAACATTTAAACTACATGTATGTAATAAAACTTTTTTTGCATTTAGTCATTTCCTCGCTGAGGTGGGATGAAAAGTTACGCGTTGCACTCCAGAGCAAAGATTCTTCACCTCATGCTCTTTTGATTCCCTCGCAAACGCTCAGGATTCTAATTTTAGAATCCTTCGCTTGCTCTTCTTCTTCTTCGTATGAGCTAGTGGCCAACTCTGGTGTAGGAGTTTTTAGGCCACCCGACGGCCTCCGACATGGCTTAACGACTGAAAAGCCGAGACCAACATCTTAACGTACCTTCCGAAGCACGGAAGCGCTCAGATCTAATTGCCACGGTCACCCATCCAAGTAGTGACTAGGCGGATCGTTGCTTAACCAAGGTGATCTGCTAAGAACCCACGCCACGAGCTCTTCACGCACGCGGTTAAAAAGCAACTTTGCACTCTTGTATAACAAGTAACAATTGTATATCTGTATTTGTTTTGTACCTTTGATCTCGAAATGTTGACAGAGCGCGGGATAGTTGTCAACAAACTCCGGCATCATCTTCCGTATATCAGAGGTGGGCACGAGAACGACATCGCCGTAATCTAAGTTGACCACTTTGGCCGTTCGACTGCCGGGGCCGTTTGGAAGCTCCAACAGCACTGAACGCACCCATTTGTTCACTGTGAAGAAGTTTAAAGCTTATATCCTTGTCAAAAATATTTAAAAAATTGTGTAATAGAAAGAAATTAAATGCAAGTATGAACTTTTTATAAAAAAATAAACTGACTTCAAATAAATCACTTCTTCTTGCCCTAAAGAATTTTGAAAATCAGTTCACAATTGACGGAGATATTGGTGATCATAGGGCGAAAATTACAAGTGAGGATGAGGTTTTTTGAGTTTATACATACCAATCCCTCAGGAATAAAATTAGTATACTCTTAAAAAAAAAAGAATTTTGAAAATAGGTCCTCAATTGACGGAGTTATCGGTGAACATACATAAAAAAAGTAGAAAACGCAACCTTCTGCGTATCAGGCGGACTTTCGCCCACTGCGCCACTAAGGCCGTCAAATTACTTATAATTTATTTACTTCTTCATTGTAATACGACTAGGTAGCCCGCCCCGGCTTCACACGGGTGCAAGTTATACATTCAAACTTTATCTTGAATCACATCACATATCTATTTTAAAAAAAACCGCATCAAAATCCGTTGCGTAGTTTTAAAGATCTAAGCATTCATAGGGACAGACAGACAGTGGGACGCGACTTTGTTTTATACATGTAGTGAAGCTATTTTCGAGTTTATTTCAAGAACCTTCATGCCTCAAGTCGATTGACGCAGGGCGTTACTTCGTAGAGCACGTTCCAAACAAGCTTAATCTATGCAATGCTTTGATTTATTTAATCTAACTATCTAATCTGTGCTAAATGTCAAGTCACAAGCTAAATTAAAACTAAGAATAAAAAAACAATATTTAATTGTACTATGCGAACAGAAGGTCCGATACTTTTAGTCAGCGGGCTCTGAGAAGAACCGTCTTTGAGTGGGCTCTGAGGAGAACCGTTTAAAGAAGGGTTCTGAGTAGAGCCAGTAGTATTCATGTTGGTTTTTGTTATTTTTCTTATTTTTCCGCCTATTTCGTCTGGTTTTTAAGAACTCGTTTAGCATCACGTGTCCCCTCGTGCAGGGCTGTGAAAGATAACTCCTGCGGACGCGAGTAACATCAGGTTAGCCATATGCTAGTTCTATTCTATCTACACTATATAGGTATCATTAACA
The DNA here is from genome assembly GCA_951804965.1 of Horisme vitalbata. Lineage (NCBI taxonomy): Eukaryota > Metazoa > Arthropoda > Insecta > Lepidoptera > Geometridae > Horisme > Horisme vitalbata. The sequence continues at coordinate 3,749,235 of OX638109.1, forward strand.
TTCACTTAAGGCGACGATACATGTCAAACCACAATTCAACATTTTAGAATATATAAAATCACTGAATTTAGTTAAGCAAAATAGCAAACCTTCACGGCCTAGAAAATAACAACCAATGTGATCAATTTTGGTGCAAATTTTTTGGTAGGAAAACGTGATAGAATCAAAATGATATTCTTGCTGAACCTTTGTATTGTTATTTTCTAGGCCGTGAAGGTTTGCTATTTTGCATAACTATAGTCAGTGATTTTATATCTTCAAAAATGTTGAATAGTGCGAGCGAGAGGGGAGGTTTGACAAGTATAGTCGCCTAAACAAATTCTAAGCAATGAATACCAGTAACTTACGTCTCTTGCATTTTGTGATACAAGCCTCCTCGAACTTAGGCAAATAGGGTTCACGGCACAGCGAGCTCTCGCAGTACGCGGCTATCTGTAACAAAAACAAATAATATTTATGAAATAAATTATGTAACGAGTGCTCGGCCCATTACCCAAATAAATATACGATTAATCTCACACACAGTTAACTGATCCCAAACTAGGCAGAGCCTGTACTTTGTTCCAGAGACTGATAAACATACATACTTATAAAACACCCAGACAAAGAACAAACATTCATGTTCATCACACAAATGTTTGTCCTGGGCGGGAATCGAACCCGCGACCTGCAGCTCAGGCGGCAGAGTTCGCCCACTGCGCCACAGAGGCCGTCTCAATCAAATCGAATCGAAGTATGACTAATAAATACTTATTAGGATTATATTTATTAAAAAAAATAATAACATTAAAAATAATAAAACAATAATGAGCAGCTATGAGACCATTCGAACAGAAAATAACAATACAAAGTTTCAGCAAGAATATCATGTTGAACCCAACACGTTTTCCTACCAAAAAAATTGTACTAAAATTGATCACATTGGTATAAGTTTTTTGGTAAGAAAACGTGATAGAATCAAAATGATATTATTGCTGAACCTTTGAATTGTTATGCTCTAGAATGTGAAGGTTTGCTATTTTGCATAACTATAGTCAGTGATTTTATATCTTCAAAAATGTTGAATGGGAGGGAGGTTTGACATGTATAGTCTCACCTTAACTTATATTTACCTGATCGCTAAGCTCTCCGTACACGACGTTTGCGTTCTTATCACCCTTCTCGAATCCGTCTAAGACCCCACAGGCGAGCGTCTCTCTATCACAGTACGGTATGTACAGTGTGAACGGACGGTCAGTCGGTATTTTTGCGTACTCAAGCTGAGAGTAAAAACGGGACTCCACCTCTGTAAAGAAAATAAAATTAGATTATGGATCTATTTAATTGATAGTACCTTCCGCCCGCGACTTCATTCACGTAGTATGAGGATAAAATTATCCACCACAACCATATCAGCCTATATCAGTCCACTGCTGGACATAGGCCTTCCCTAATAAAGGGGGATATGTCACGGACAGGTGATGTAGCTGTGTCGGTGTCAGGCTGCGCTATGCCGCAATCAGCCGCCGCCAGAGCCCCGTTTGTTAGTTAGCAGGTGCACCACGGACAGGTGATGTAGCTGTGTCGGTGTTAGGCTGCACTATACCGCAATCAGCTGCCGCCAGAGCCCCGTTTGTTAGTTAGCAAGTGCACCACGGACAGGTGATGTAGCTGTGTCGGTGTCAGGCTGCGCTATGCCGCAATCAGCCGCCGCCAGAGCCCCGTTAGTTAGCATGTGCACCACGGACAGGTGATGTAGCTGTGTCGGTGTCAGGCTGCGCTATGCCGCAATCAGCCGCCACCAGAGCCCCGTTAGTTAGCATGTGCACCACGTGCAGATGAGGTTGGATTGGCACCTCATAAAATCATCATCTTCATCAATAGCATCATGGACATAATGAAGAATTTTTATTTTTATTTTGCGTGCATAAGCAATAATATTATTATGACATGCATTCCATTCGAACAGTAGCAAGGAAATATTGTTCTTATTTCAAATTGATGTTTCTTATTGTGTTGTGAGAATAATGATTCAACTGATTACCACTATGCGTCGAATCACATGCATGAAGACAATGTTGTGGCGAATGACGATTCATAGAATATGCATGGATTTATTTTAATTTTATTCTTCCAAATTTCACGGTTTGATTTGGTGAGTTACTTTGGGAATAGTTGTCCTGTTGGGAAATGGAGTCTACGAGACCAACTTGTTTTTTTCTTGTTTTTCTATGCTGACTGTTACATTTTAAAAAAATCCAAAAATGCATATTTTTCTTCAAAATCAACTTATGGTTTCCTAAGAATCAATTCCTTTTATCCACAAAAGCAAAGTAAAATCCGAGTAATATAAAATATCAGAGGTAATATTTTGCCCCACCACAAAATTTTGAACCTTTGTATTGTTATTTTCTAGGCCGTGAAGGTTTGCTATTCTGCATAACTACATTCAGTGATTTTATATCTTCAAAAATGTTGAATAGTGCGAGCGAGAGGGAGTTTTGGCCCTTAATAGTCGCCTTAATTCACTGACATACTAAATAATGATTATATCATATCAAATGCAGTAAAAATAATATTTGCGTCCTTGTGGACTTGATCAATACAGACTCAGTCAAAAGTGATTTAAAGTTTCATTATTACCTCCCGCAATATAGGACATTTGTCAATACAATCTACAGTAGTGTTGCTATTAAATATTCATTATAAAAAAATAAAATAAAAACCGTTTATTTCAGACAATGTCCATACAAGTAGGAATACCTAATTATAAACAACACAATAATAATAATAATCAAGATAAAATAATGTCAATTCAGAATAAATACACAAATAATTACACCCACATATACAAAAAAACAAATACAACAACGAAAACAGAATACGTGGGACGAGGGACGCCTAGCTACCGGGACACCATAAATAGTATGAATTTTCATTTATACATGAACATAAGTTGTGATAGAATTTTGTAGCAACAATTTACAGAAGTAAGTATAACAAAAAAGTCGCCACGCCCACGAAAAAACAACCTATATACAACAAAACATAGTATTTAGTACCCCAATACTCATTCATTACATTAGTCACTTCAATAATATTGTTATCAGCCGTGCTCGTGAGACCGCTCGTCCGCTCCGCCTCTTGTGTAGCGCTGTCGCATTCATTTAGCGCCCTGTCTCACTCTAGATGAAATAGCAACAAAACAAAGCGGGTTAGGAGTCATCCCAACGCGAGAGTACGCCGAGCTTCCAAAACCCTTAAAAAAACTTAAAAACTAACCCTTACAGTAACAACTAAATACAAAAAAACATTATATTATATTCTATTTCTCCACCAAGTTACTTACCTAATACATCTCCGCCCCTCTCAGCTAGTTTAACCCATTCAGGCGTGCATAGATCCTCAATCTTCTTGTTAATAGACTCGCAGTTCTTAGCGGTTACGAGGTTCACAAGACTGCCGTTTGGGGCGCCCCTGACACCGCCCGGAAGCGACTGCAAACAAACAACCATTTTATTACAATCACTAACCACTAACTCACCCAGCAACTTATTAAAATGATTACTAGACCACCCGGTGGTGCAAATTTATTGGTAGGAAAACGTGTTGGTTTCAACATGATATTATTGTTGAACCTTTGTATTGTTATTTTCTAGGCCGTGAAGGTTTACTATTTTGCATAACTACATTCAGTGATTTTATATCTTCTAAAATGTTGAATAGTGCGAGCGAGAGGGAGGTTTGACATGTATCGTCGCCTTGATTAGTGCGGTCGCAGGCAATCACTGAATATGAATGGTAACAGTAGGTAGGTATACCAATGTATTACATACCTACCTACATTGAAATAGTTAACTACCAAAAATTTTGCACTGGTACCAGTTTTTCGGTAAGAAAACGTGATAGTCAAGTCAAAGTCAAGTCAAAAATCATTTATTCAGTAGGAACTGTATAGTACACTTTGAAACGTCATTTTTTTTAATTTACCACCAATTCGTAACGTGACCAAACAGAGAAGAATTGGCAAGAAACTCTGCTTGGCTTATATTTTTTTAACGTCATTGTACTTAATATCTATTACATTGTTTTTGATGGAGTTGGAGGCAGTTTCATCCCAAGCTTTTTTGTCATCTAAATAATCAGATATTTTATAACAAGCTTTATTACATAGATTACGTTTAACAACATTTTTGAATTTAGTTACAGATAGATTAATCACATCATTTGGGATTTTGTTAAAAAATCGTACAGACATCCCTTTAAAAGATTGACTAACTTTATGGAGCCTTACAGTGGGAACAGCTAGTTTATCTTTATTTCTAGTGTTAACATTATGATAGTCGCTATTTTTCTTGAACATATTAATATGTTTTCGGACATACATTAAGTTTTCATATATATATTGGCACGGCACTGTCATAACATTTATTTCTTTAAACTTAGTTCTAAGTGATTCTCTGGGGCCCATATTGTAAATTGCACGAACAGCCCTCTTCTGCAACACAAATATGGTGTTGAATATGGTCCCCACAACAAAATGCCGTACGACATAATGCTATGGAAGTAGCTGAAATAAACTAGTCTAGCCGTTTCTACGTCAGTAAGTTGACGGATTCTTTTGACTGCGTATGCTGCAGAACTGAGTCTGTTCGACAACCCATCTATGTGAGCGCCCCATTGAAGCTTATTATCTAAAGTTATGCCTAAAAATACAGTACTGTCCACAAGATTTAGATCTTCATCTTTTATTTTAATGTTAGGTTTAACTTGTTTAACATTTGGTAATATAAATCTCATACATTTTGTTTTAGTCTCGTTCAGTAATAAATTATTTACATCGAACCAGTTAACAACTTTCGCTATTGCATTGTTCACGTCGTCAAAATTGGTTTGCCGTCGCTTTAATTTAAATAAAAGTGACGTGTCATCCGCAAACAATACAATTTCGTGGTTGTCTCTCACAAGTTGAGGTAGGTCGTTGATGTAAATTAAAAATAAAAATGGTCCAAGTATTGACCCTTGCGGAACACCCATCTTTACTACAGATCCCGGAGAACATTTTCCATTTACGTCTACTTTGTGTATTCTGTCAGATAGGTAAGAAGTGAGAAGGGCTAAAGCCATACCCCTGACGCCATAGTGATCTAGTTTCCTGATTAATGTTTCATGGTGTACGCAGTCAAATGCCTTAGACAAATCACAAAAGATGCCTAAAGCATCATGTGATAGAATCAAAATGATATTATTGCTGAACCTTTGAATTGTTATTTTCTAGGCCATGAAGGTTTGCTATTTTGCGTAACTACATTCAGTGATTATATACCTTTAAAATGTTGAATAATGCGAGCGAGAGACAGGTTTGACATGTATCGTCGCCTTAAAATACACATTTAAAATTACTTATACTATTGTACCTACCTACCTACTAATTTAACTTCATAATAGTTTTTGTTTGTCATATAATTCAAGTCTCCCCTATGACCATAGAAAATAGGGGACACTTCTAACACAGGTTTTTAATTATTTGTATATTTGTATTTGTACTAATGGCAAATAAAGTCCGGTCGCGGAGCAGATAGAATGTCGTACAACTGCTACTACCTGCCTCTGTCACTCCAGCGTTAATATAATGCCTCTCGCTCGCACAGATGCAATGGCCGCCGTCCGTGCGAGCGTGACGCATTATATTAACGCGGGAGTGAAGAAAACACCCAGACCTGCGACAAATATCTGCAGATAATGCAAACATTTGCCTCGCGGCGGGAACCGATCCTTCAACTTCTGCGTCTCAGGCGGACCTTCGCCCATCGCGCCACAGAGGTTATCAAAAACATGTCCAGGGATGTCATATGGGGAAGGCGAAACATTGTCGAATTTCTGTTGGATTTTTGTGTAACCCGTCAGAGAAGGTTAGCGAAATTTGTACTAAATATTGTCTTATGAATTTTTATTTAGATACATAGATGAACTCTTTATTGCGCACAAAACCAATTAAAAAACAAAAATTTATAATAACAGAGAAATGAAATAGTAATATAATGTAGATACAATGGGCGGTCTTATCGCATAAAGCGATTTCTTCCAGACAACCAAGAATGGCAAGAATATAATTAAAAGAATTGTATTCGTTCCATTCTTGATTCTTTTATTTTATTTATTTATTGAAAAAAATGTGGACAGATAACTCCAAGTCGCCCATGTGCTATACCAATTACAACTAAGTGACAAAAACAACAAAACGGTCTATTAAAAAATAAGAAGATAACAAATACAATTGATAAAAAGCCATTATAAATGAGAATATCTTGTAATAGGGGAGTTTTAAGAAACGATTTTGTTACTAGGTAAACCTTACCAGTATAAGTTGAACCGGGCCTTCCTTCAGGCGTTCAACGAATGTCTTAGCAGCTGGGGTCAGCGTGGTCGGCTGTCGGCCAGACAGCTTCACGATCGAAGCCTGCGCGGGCTTCGCGTCTAGTTGTAGCTTGCGAGGGCATGGATAGAGTCGCTCCAGCGGCACTATCTCCTCATTGCCTGTGAACATGTTGTAACGAATACATAACCATACATAAAGCATTGACTTAATGACATTTTATTTTTAAAATTTTTATGATTTATTTCAGTTTTTTGATATTATTAATTTCTGTCATTTTTTTTCATCTTTATACAAATATAATATAAATATAATCAAAGTATAATTTAGGTTTATACTTAGTTAATTTTATAGGTAATCTTTGTACATTTTTTAATTTTACCAAATGTAAAGCGCCCTCTAACCCACCAAATTTGCAATACCGGAAAACGGTAAATAAGTCATGTACTTACAACTAGTCTTAAGACCTACTGTTTCTTACACTTATATGCAAATAAATATCTTGTATCTTGTATAAAATTGGAATATAGGTAAAAACATTGTCACAAACTCGATTTGACCGACTGGACAAATTATGTTTGATTAGAGGGACATCCCTAATCCTTATGTTCCTTACCGTGTCCCCTCCCTATCCAATTTCTTTTCGATAAGTTAACATGGCCGTTCGCACACACAACGGCAATAGGCTAGATGCCTGAAAAATTCTAATTAGTCCGACATTTACATTATCAAAAAATATTGGACCCGTATTTTTTCTTTTGTCAATTAAACTAAAAATGACAAAGATATAGTGCGTTGAAGTTCCGCGTGACGTCACGGGTAAGTACACTTTTTACATACAAGTGACGTCACGAACCCCCACTCCCGAACTTTAACGCTCTTTAAATTTGGCGATTTCCATTGATTTTAAAAATAAAAAAATACGTGTTCAATATTTTTTGATAATCTAATTGACGGACTAATTCGAATTATTATTTTTCAACCCAGGCATCATCCCTATTCAATTATCTTAATTTAAAAAAAAAACAATCAAAAAATGTTAAAGACTTACCAAATTCAATATACTCGATGAGATACTTGTTCTTGGCAACACTGACACGTTTAACGAACGCACGGTAGTATGCGTCATCTTCAGTGAACTTAGCGATAACCGTGTCACCTTTCTGTGGTGGTTCTTGCAATGGTGTAGCTGTTAAATTACAAAATGAGATTAAAGGTTTTATTTCCAAAAAGACAAAATTATGTCACTTAATCTCCAACTCTGATTTTCCTAACGCTGCCCTTAGGAAAATTACGGCATATCTTCTCTTCACAGATACCGCAAAGCCAAAAGTCTTCAATCAGTGCGTGTTGCCAGTGATGACTTATGGTACTGAAACTTGGTCGTTAACTATTGGCCTCATGCACAAGCTCAAAGTCGCACAAGGGGCTATAGAGAGAGCTATGCTCAGTCTCACTGCGTGATCGAATTCGGAATGAAGAGATCCGTAGGAGAACCAGGATAACCGACATAGCTCTCAGAATTAGCAAGTTGAAGTGGCAGTGGGCAGGCCATATAGCTCGTAGAACCGATAACCGTTGGGGAATAAAGGTTCTCGAATGGCGACCGCGATCTGGAAGACGAAGTGTAGGGAGACCCCCACCAGATGGACCGACGACATCGTCAAGATTTTAGGTAGTCGGTGGATGGAGAAGACTCAAGACCTTTCTTCGTGGAATTCTTTGGAGGAGAGTAGTGGACTTCTATAGGTTGTTGTTGTTGATGATGATGATATCACTTAAATGGAGAAAAGATATGAATTTGGATTAGACCAAAATCATGGTCAATGACCGAATTGATCAGAGACCTGTCGTCGTTAATGGACAGCTTCAAGTAGTTTCGGAGTACACATGCCTCGGGAAGATTTTGCAGTTAGGTAGAAACAACTCTCAGAAGGAGGCCAAGAGGAGGATTCAGCTGGGTTGGGCAGCATTTGGAAAACTACGTTGAGTTCTCTCGTCACCCATACCGCAATGTAAGTTTTCAATCAGAGCATCTTACCCGTCATGACATACGGAGCCGAAACGTGGTCACTCACAGTACGGTTGATCCACCAGTTTAAACCCGCTCAGTTACGGAACGAACTCTGGAGTTTTTCTGAAGGATAGAATACGCAACGAGACTATCCGACATAGAACTAAAGTTGTCGACATAGCTCAGAGAATTAGAAAGCTGAAGTGGCAGTGGGCTGGCCATATCTGCCGAAGAACGGATAACCAATGGGGTGAACGAGTTGTTGAGTGGAGGTCGCGGCTCGGCAATGGTAGTGTAGAACGCCCTCTGAGGGCTTACCACAGGTTTTGATAGTTTTCGAAAACTTTATAAGTTTCGGTATCTTTCCATACATTTTCGTAGTTCATGCACGTTTCCCTAGAGGCGCTGTACTGAAAATGTATGGAAAGATACCGAAACTTATAAAGTTTTCGTAAACTATAAAAACCTGTGGTAAGCCCTCTGGTCAGGTAGAGTGACGGACTGTCGGCTGCTGGTAGAAGCTGGATGCGTCGAGCTGAGGACAGAGCGCAATGGCGCTCAGTAGGGGAGGCCTAGTACATGAGTGAAGGTGGCGGCTCTAACGTAGTGTAGGACGCCCGCGGCCAGGTGGAGTGACGAACTGTCGGCTGCTGGTAGAAGCTGGATGCGTCGAGCTGAGGACAGGGCGCAATGCCGCTCATTAGGGGAGGCCTAGTACATGAGTGGAGGTGGCGGCTCTAACGTAGTGTAGAACGCCCTCCGGCCAGGTGGAGTGACGAACTGTCGGCTGCTGGTAGAAGCTGGATGCGTCGAGCTGAGGACAGGGCGCAATGGCGCTCATTAGGGATGCCTAGTACATGAGTGGAGGTGGCGGCTCTAACGTAGTGTAGGACGCCCTCCGGCCAGGTGGAGTGACGAACTGTCGGCTGCTGGTAGAAGCTGAATGCGTCGAGCTAGATAGGGCGCATGCCGCTCATTAGGGGAGGCTGATGTCCAGCAGAGGACTGCTATAGGCTGATGAAGGGCGTGAAATAGGTCTTTATACTGTGAAATGCCATTCAATTTACTCACCAGTGAGGGCATAGTGTATGGTGTCTTGCACCGCGGAGTCGTAGAGAGCGCAAGCTGCGGCATCGCTTGGCCGGACGCAAGCGCGGTCGAGCGACGTGGCGTCCACTAGGAAGTAGCAAGCGTTGTGCTCTAGGCTCGGTCGAGGCGGCGATGGTATTAAGGCGCTTGACCCCGGGGTCTTTAACACTGGGGCGGATGACACTGGAGCAGATGACACTGGAGCAGTTTTAGGGACGGCTGGTTTTGGAGCGGGAACAACTGGTGCTGTTTCTGTAAAAACAATGTAATCTAAATGTATGAGCACGTACAGTGTTTACGTAAAGTGCCATATTAGCACTTTACGCCAGCCATCATAGTGAGTTTTTTTTTGTTTCGTCAACTTATATCATAATATAACATTTTTTATATATTAAATAATTTCGAGATTATTGGAAGTTAAAGTTTTTAGACGGTTTTGTTTTTAGACACTCAATATGCTAATTTTGTAATGAAAATTGTTATTTATCGACTTTTCATCATTGTTTTGCAATTTAAACATTTTAAAACCAGTATTTAGAGCAATTTCTGATTATTCAGATGATAAAAAAGCTTGGGATAAAACTGTCTCCAATTCCCTCAAAACCAATGTAATCTTTAAATTTATTATTAATTTATTTATATTTTAAATTTCCAATAAATTAGTTAAGAAAAAATATTGTAAAACTGACATTTAAAAAAATATAAGCCTAGCAGAGTTTCTTGCCAATTCTTCTCTGTTTGGTCGCGTTACGAATTGGTGTAAATAAAAAAAATGACGATTCAAAATGTACTTTACTGTTCCTACTGAATAAATAAATTTTGAATTTTTGTACAATGTAAAACAAATCACTCAAATCAGTGTAAGTATGTCCGGGATACTTGGATTCGCGTATAATTTAGTAGAAGAAAACTGAAAACTTCGTGGTTTCCCGATAAATACTATTCGTCCGTCGAATGAAGATGATGAATCACTATCGTGAGTGCGCCTTGAAAACGAGCCGAATGTTTTACAACCCTCGTCAGGGTTTCAAGTACCGAGAATTTTTCTACCATTTTCATTTTTTTGTAACACTAGCACGGGAGGTATGTATGTTCCCTAATTCATAGTGTATGTTTTAAACTAGTATTGAGCATTTGATGTACTTAAGCTTTATTTTTCTACTCTTAGTAAAAGCATATGCACTATGTACTTGTACCTATGAGTTTTGTAAAAATAAATTCTTAGTCTTTATTTTTTTTTTTTGTAAATAAATTAAATAAGCACGCCAAAATAACGGTCTGTTTATAATTCGTCCACCCAAGAGAAGGAAACAATTGTTGAAAAATAATAAACACTACTGTAAAGGTAGCATTGCTTTTGCTCTGGCAACACCTTTGTTTGCATTTACAACGGCCTCTGTGGCGCAGTGGGCGAAGGTCGCCTGAGACGCACAAGGTTGCGGGTTCGATTCCCGCTGCGGGACAAATGTTTGCATGTTCTGCAGATAAATGTCTCGGGTCTGGGTGTTTCTATGTATGATATGTATGTATTTACAAAAAAAATATATATAAGTAGTATATCAATCATGTGGTTCCCATAATACAAGCTCTGCTTAGTTTGGGGCTACGTGATGCTGCGTGATAACGTCCCGCATTATTTATTTATTTTATTTATTTTGTGTCAGTGATATAAAATTAGACAATAAAGAAATAGTAGATTGTTTTACAAGGGACTTAACCATCCCATTATATACGAGGTTGTTATACTCCCGAGCGTAGCGAGGGAGGATGACAAGACCGAGTTATAATGGGTGGTTTGGCCCGAGTAAAACACTCTACTTTTCACTTCGATTGCGAGAAAATAAAACAATTCAAAATTAGACAATTTTCAGAAATTTTATTAAAATTAATCAACCTTCATAAAACATCACCAAGACGGTTCTATTTTCAAAAAAAAAAGATTGACGGAACACCAAGAAGTCCAGTTTTTATGTAAGAGAACGAATGCTTTGTACGGGCTGATGATTTTAGACAAAAATTAAAAAGAAAAAATACTTTTTAACCAGAGGTATTAAACTCGAGTTTTAGGCCCACTAAGCTACACTATTATGATACACTTTTTGAGCAAGAGAAGTGAAAAAATATTTTTAGATCTATTATCTTCTCTTATGTATTATCTTGCATTAGTGCACCGCCATCCTCTAAAACTTTGCTCTTCCTATCCATACAATGGTTGCCTGGAAGAGATCGCTTTCAGCGATAAGGCCGCCAAAAAGCTAGACTACTGAAAAATTCTAATTAGTCCGTTATTTACATATCCAAAAAATATTGGACACCTTTTTTTTTCTTTTGTCAATTAAACAAAAAATAACAAATATTATAGTGCGTTATAGTTCCGCGTGACGTCACGATATAGTACATTTTTTACCTAGGCGTGACGTCACGAGCTCCCACTCCCGAACTCTCACGTTCTCCATCTCCGTCAATTTCTATTGATTCGATAAATAAAAAAAATACGTGTCCAGTATTTTTTGTTGATCTAACTGACGGACTAATTAGAATTATTATTTTTTGACCCAGTCTTAATCCCTATTGTGTTACCTACATGATGCATAGACTTAAGTTACTCTTACTTTTCCTTGTATTAATTTTGTGATCAATAAAGTGTTATCGACCACGGAAGACCAGCGACCACGGAAGACCAGCGCTTTGGCTGCGCGTTCCGCTCTGCCCTAGCATATGCTGAGTGGTAGCCATTTTTGTTACATAGTTTTATAAAATTTGTACCTCACTTAACTGTATTATTTGTGTAACAAAATAAACGGATTTTGATTTTGATTTCATTTGATCTATCTATCTATCTATCAAATACGCGCAAGTACAAGCCAGTAATGTAAATAGTATAAATGTGAACTCACCTTCCGGATACTCCACCGTAGGCATCCAGCGTGTAACCTCAATTTCTTGAGAGATGCCGGATTCCGCTTCCGCATTCACTTTGATTCCGCGAGATGAAGAGCTAACCACCGTGCACATGAGATTTGCACCGATCTATTGTAAAAACATTCAAATTTATATGTGCCAACTCTGAATAATCAATCTTCAATCCGCACTATTATTCTAGAGGATTTTTTTGATTTTTTTTGTGTGTGTATGTTTGTAATGAATAAACTCAAAAAATACTGTGCCGATTACAAAAATTCTTTCACCATTGGAAAGATACATTCACCCTGAGTAACATAGGCTATATTTATTGCTAGAAAAGATCAGGGATCCTTACTAAAACTTAAGTAACGTAACCCAAGGTGTAAAAAAGTGCCCTAACCCGTGCGAAGCCGGGACGGGCCGCTAGTACTCAATAATCTGGTACGTAAAGATGGAGCAAGCACATGGCCCACCTGATGTTGTGGTACACATTACCTATCACAAAGCATTGCATCGTAGATCACGTTTTTTTGGAACGTGCACTACGATGCAAGGCCCGACTTGAGGCATGAAGATGATAAGCCTCTTGTGCCTGTAATTTCACCGGCACCCACACCCTTCAAACCGAAACACAGCACAGCTGCTTTACGGCAGAAATAGACATGGTGGCAGTACGCACCCGGACGAGCCCTCCACAAAGAACTCTACTACTTTGTTTAATTGACAAAAGAAAAATACGTGTCTAATATTTTTTGATAAAGAAAATGACGGATTAATTAGAATTTTTCAGTCGTCTAGCCTATTATGTCAAATAGATTATTAATACGACCTCTGTGGCGCAGTGGGCGAAGGTCCGCCTGAGACGCAGAAGGTTGCGGGTTCGACAGTTGTCCGCCGCGGGACAAATGTTTGCATTCTCTACAGATATTTGTCTCGGGTCTGGGTGTTTTCTATGAATTATATGTATGTATTTACAAAAAAAAGTATATATATGTAATATATCAATCATGTGGTTCCCATAATACAAGCTCTGCTAAGTTTGGGGCTACATGATGCTGTGTGATAATGTCCAGTTTATTTTTAGATATTAGGAGCGAACCTGCAGATCCTTGCTCTTGAATACAGCAACGAATTCCGGAATATTAGCATAAGCGGCGGGCAGACGGCGGCAGGTGGCGGGTGCGAGCGAGACGACACGACCCGAGTCCAGAAGCGCGCCGCGCGAGCGAGCGAGACAGCGCGCGCGGTACCAGGCCTCGTCTTCAGCACAGAAGTACGCGAATGTCTCGCCTATACGCGGTCTGGAACAAAACACTCTTTGGTAACAAGAACAGCATAATAGGCTATTTGACTGATTTTTTATACAATTCTTTGTGACATTACAAATGCGCTCCATTAATATTTCCAGGAAATATGCAGTATTTTGACCATAAGCAGAGCGCTTATCGCGAGACCACGCGTGATCGGAATGGTGGTTTCTATTTGGGACGGATCAGCCTTGCTATCCAACGTGGAAATGCAGCCAGCATTCTGGGCACTCTACTGTGTGGTGACGGTCTGGATTTTTGTTAGGCTATTTTAATTTAATAGTCTGCCATCTGGCCAGGTGGAGTGACGATTTGCGAAAGGCTGCTGGTAGAAGCTGGATGCGTCGAGCTCAGAACAGGGCGCAATGGCGCTCATTAGGGGAGGCCTATGTCCAGCAGTGGACTGCTATAGGCTGATGATGATGATGATTTTAATTTAGTAATAAATAGGTACAATTATGAAATATTTGTTAATATCTTGTTAATGTATATACTGTTGTGTATTTTATGTTGTTATGTATAAAGATAACATATACTATTAAGTTTTAATTGTAAAAGTCGCGCCTAAACGTTGTCTCTGTAATGGCGGTAAAATCGGATCAAATGCATGCGATCATACGATACGAATGGACCTTTCATTACGATCCGAATACGAAATCGGATCGAGAGTAAAAAAAGCACATCCCTAACAATACTCTACTAAATGAACGCTTATAAAGTCGGTTTAATTTTATAATGTTATCTATGGGCGCACACAAACACGACCTTCTCAAAAATAAAGGTATAAAAAAAATTGATACCAAATTGGTCCGTTGCAATTTTCTAATCGTCATACTTATAAACGCTACTCAAAGTTATCCATCACTTAAAGTTAGTCCTGTCACTGTTTGTCATTATCCAACGGTAAAAGATGGCAATAGTATAAGCATTGTTTAACTTGTGACAGATTTTTATAAGGAAGGCCATTAGAGGCACAGATTTATGAAGATAACTAGATAGTCTTAAAATTCAATACGGCTGATATCTACTTTCTTATGTCCATTATCATCAGTTAGAAAGGGATGCATACATATATCAATGCGACTTCAAAAAGTTAATCGTACCAGGGCGCTTGAACAAATTTCTATGCAGGTTCATATAAATGCCCTGGTACAAAGTCGCAGAAATCGCATTGAGATAAAGTATGCATTTCTTTCTAGCTAACATATATGGACATAAGAAAGTAGAGATCAGCCGTATGAGTAATTGAATTTTAAGACTTCTTCTATGCTTTAGTCCTATTTCTTTGGTTTATGCATTGTTTAACTTTTGACAGATTTTTATAAGTAAGGCCATTAGAGGTCAAGTTCAAGGTGATGTTTTTTTTGCATCTGTCGGTCGGCTGTCAAACTCGAATTGTCAGATGACGTTGACATTGCGCTGTCGCTGACAGTGTTGTATGGCTTCTGGCCCGGATCGGCTAAATGGGCCGGAACATACAGCATATTTATTACTTATTTATAATTATTAAACTGGGTTGCACGCGCTGCGCTTGTTAACACAAGCATATGCAAGGTATAGTACGCGTCATGTAAAAATAACGCTGGTAGAAGTAGAGGGGGTTTGTTTGCGCACGGGTAAATACCGATTACTCGCCTTATGCGCAGCGACTTCAAAAAGACCACCAGCCACCAGACTTACCGCCAGCGTCTTCTTACATGAAGCGACCTATAGCTTGTACTTTACCGTTTTTTTTCTCAAATAAACAATCTTTAATTTGTCTGATAGGTACCTTTTAAATGTATAAAAGTTTGACGACCTCTGTGGTGCAGTGGGCGAAGGTCCGCCTGGGACGCAGAAGGTTGCGGGTTCGATTCCCGCCGCGGGACAAATGTTTGCATGTTCTGTAGATATTTGTCTCGGGTCTGGGTGTTTTCTATGTATAATATGTATGTATTTACAAAATATATATATATATATGTAATTTATCAATCATGTGGTTCCCATAACACAAGCTCTGCTTAGTTTGGGTCTACATGATGCTGTGTGATAGTCCAGTATTATTTATTTATTTTATCACTTACATATAGTCACTGCTTTCTGTCTCGCATGCTTTGGAGAAATCATCGCAGATGCTTTTGTATGCATCTTCGTAGTCCTCTTGCAATGTAAGACAGATGTACCCAGCCTGTGCCGACTCACACTTGGCTGCTAGAGCTATTGGGTCAGCTATGAATGTTGTTCCGGTAGCTAGCAACTCTACCACATAGCTGGAATAGAAACAATTGTATTTTTCACTAATACGTATCAACATTGGGATTGGTTTTTTTTTGTTTTGTTATATCTCAAAGGGATTAGGCAGCGTCTCTCTTGCGACTTGAATTTCCGACATTTTCAACAATTATCGCCATATTTCAACCAATATACACAAAACCTTAACAAATTGTACATTTAAACCTTGAAACACTTTTCTATTGGTAAAAAGCGTATGCAAACTCAACTTTGTTTCATAATATACTAGCGACCCGCCCCGGCTTCGCGTACGGGTGCAATGCTGATATAACATTCCTCTTGAATCACTCATCTATTTAAAAAAAAACCGCATCAAAATCCGTTGCGTTGTTTGAAACATAGCGGGAAGAATACTATGTAGTATATAGTGATATCGCTGTTTGCAGACAATTTCAGAGGAAGAAGGTGCGTGTAAAGATTATAAGTATAATAATATTAGTCAAATTTTTGGAATTCAAATATAACTGTTATACCTATTGATCTCCTAGTTACCATAAGTACCTACTACTTAGTTATTATTATTATTATGAATGATGTGTCCGCCTGTAATTGGTTTCTATATCAGAATGAAAACTTTGTCAGTGTAACTCTACAATGTATTGATATTTAAGCTGTTGGCGTTCCTATTAAAATAAATAAATAAATAAATAAACTGTTACTGTTGACATATAAATACTGAAGAAATTAATAATCACTTCTAACATGCATAATTTTAATTGACATCTTTCTTCTTTTTAGCCACTTTCAAAAGGTGTAGCTGTAGGACTCCTTCATACAATACCATTTCTTATGGTCCTGTGCAATCTCCATCCATTACAATCCAGCTGTTCTTTAGATATCATCGTACCAACGCATTTGTGGTCTTCCCTGCGGGCGCTTCTCCTCCCAAGGTCTCCACTCGCTAAGCGTTTTGCAACAATATTTCAGAAAAAACTATCAAATCAGACTGGATCATCATAGCAATGACCTAGCCGCTCAACTACAAGGCATAGGCAGTCTCAAATACTATAGACTGAAAAGATGGCGTCCAAAGATTTGCACAGAGACTGCTCACTGGACCAATCTCTACCTACCTATGACATAAAAACTCTGAAGCATCTGACATTATACTCGACTATTGTTGAAACTAGCGTGTTGCACCACGAGCCTTGTTTTCTGGCGACGTGACCAGCCCATTGCCATATTAAATTCGCGATACATTTGATGACATCGGCGACTTTGGACTGTTCCCTAAGCCAATCGTTTCTTTTTCTGTCTCTCAGTGTAATGCCTACCCATCTTCCTTTCTATTGCTCTCTGGGCGACTCTGAGTTTTGTCATAATTTATTTTGTGAAAACCCAAGTTTAGCCAACCCAAGCTCCGTAGGTGAGTACCGGTAGGATAAACTGGTCATGTATCCGAGCTTTCTGTTCTGGTGTAATTTTCATTGTGAAGGCAAATTCTATTTTAGAATAGGCTGCTCTCGCTAAACTTATGTGCCTATTAATTTCAATAGTTTTCCATTCCCATCACAACTTCTTGGCCAAGATACTCATACTTTTGCACGCACTCGATGGTGTTTTTTTCAACTTTAATGCTCCTGATGTTGTTATTAGAGCAGTCATCACTTTTGTTTTGTCGAGTTTCATTTCCAATCCAAACTGTCCAGAGGCATCACTGAGTTCCTGTACCATGGTCTCAAGGTCATGAGGTTAATTGACATACCTAATAATAATTTGATGAGCACATTCACCTTTGCAGTGCCCTTACAGGGTCCATGTACCTATCAATAAGTACGTACTATAGCTACAATCTAATACAAAACTGTTCTGTACATCTATATACTAACATTATAAAGAGGAACATTTTTATTTTTTTGTGTGTATGTTTGTAATGAATAAACTCAAAAACTACGGCGCCTATTTCAAAAATTCTGTTACCAATGGAAAGCTACATTCACCCTGAATAACATAGGCTATATTTATTGCTACTAAAACTTAAGTAACGTAACCCAAGGTGTAAAAAAGTGCCCTAACCCGTGCGAAGCCGGTACGGGCCGCTATTGATGCAGAAAACAAATAAAGAAAAATCTTACCTAGAAGGTACCAACGGTTCTTTCACGAACTGCGGGCAAACTTGATTTGCCTCAACGGTTGATTTCGTGCTTATTGTGTCTTGAATTGGTTTCGGTGTTTTTGTTTCTGGCGGTATCGATTCTTGCCCTGCAAAGGTAAGGTAAGTGAAAACTATATATTTAATGGTACCTGAAGATGGAACAAGCACATGGCCCATCTGATGTTAAGTGGTAACCATTACCTATCACAAAGCATTGCATCGTAGATCACGCTTTTTTTGTAACGTGCCCTACGATGCATGTAATGTCTTGTTATTTTAAGCTAGGTATGGAAAGAGCGTATATTGGTACGCGTAGTCGGCTCACGTAGCGATATGGATCGATTGAGCTCGCGTTCAGGTTCGCGGCGGTCCACATTAACTGTATATCCAATGTACGCGTGTATCAGATACTGTGAGAATGAATAAGTATAATAAAAAAGCAGTTACTGTTGTAAGTAATTTTTCAAATTAAATATTGAAATTAGTAAAACCTCCTTAAAATCAGTCTAATATTATTAAATTTTTACAGATTCAATATTATGTTAATAATTAATTATGTAATTTTTAGTAACATATTTTAAATAAATAACAATTATTTTTGATACAAAATAATTGTTACCGGAAGTTATTTTGAAGTAGCCTAAAACTGAAATGCATGTTAGTTGTACTTTACAGATAAAATTAAATCGTTATTATTTTTCAAAGGTATTTTTCAGATTTAATAACATTTTATTTGAGGTATAAAATGTAATTAAAGTAGTCACAGGTGGTACAGAGGGGAAGTGTATTGAAGGTAGTCAGGGAGTCCGAGGGGTGGATTCTGACATTCGGGTTCACAAGACGTCCCGCTTTGCACCCTGTCGATATTATTCGGCTTTGACTACACCTCCATTTGCTGCAAAATGAGCTAAGTAACTTGAATATGTTTTTCGGCTTCTTGACAATATTTTAAGGTTATTTTGTAAAATAACATTCTAGCCCTAATTGCATAAACATAAAGGAAAGTTTTAACATGTTTTATTGATGTAAAATGATTTATATTAGTATTTCAGTATCTTAATTTCACTTCTGCTCATACGTGCACAGCGTACCTCGACTACGCGTATTGAACGCGCTATCCGTACCCAGCTTTAGATATTCTAATACGATTGTAAATTTTGATTGAATAAATGAAATGAAATGTGATTGTAAACCATCGCTCACTGGTGAGGTTTGAACCTACGATCTTCGGATCAGAAGTCGGTGTTCATCCGACTATACCACCACAGCTTTTATAATTTCTACGAAATTAAGATATAACTTACGTTCAGTCGGGTATTCGACTTCAGGTATCCAACGGGACACTTCAAACTCCCTTATGGATAAGCCAGATTGATCCCCTACTGTCACTTTGATACCGCCGCGAGATGAACTAACAATGATGCACGTCAGGTGAGCACCGACCTGTTGGAAAAACGAATAGTCAGTCATAGGTGGGGCAAAACTTTACCCTAGTGAGGGCAGCTTTAAGGGCTTTCAACCTCGAATTTTTGGAACTCAAGCCGACCTCACCTGCCCGTGGTGCACGCTGCTAACTAACAAACGGGGCTCTGGCGGCGGCTGATTGCGGCATAGCGCAGCTTAACACCGGCACATCTATATGCCCTGACCGCCGAATGGCAGCAGCGTGAGGATTGTGAGCATATACCTCTTCTTAAACAGGGTGGGGCAAAATTTCACCTCATTGAGGGCAGCTCATATTTTTTTATTATATAGCATACTTTTTACAAGCTTTTATTTACTTTCGCCTGTCCTGTTCCTGTGTGTAATCAAACCTTGCAAATTAAATTTGACACACTTCCCGGTTTCCGATTGAGCTGAAATTCTGCACGATTATGCGCTAAGATATATCGCGTGACATTGCAAAATTATGACCAGGAGCTGATCTGATGATGGAGCTAGAATGGGCCATAGGAACTCTAATGCAACGACGCAACCTCATCGATTTTGATTCGTCTTGACGAGTACTTTGTCTTTAGATGGTATCCAGGGTACAATGATGGAGCTGGAAGGTGGCCGATAAAGCTTGTTTTAAATAAAATAAAATCGAATCTGCAACATTCTGCGCCTCAAGCGGACCTTCCCCCGTTGCGACACAGAGGCCGTCAAAAAAGTGTTCTGTGTAATAAGGAGTTCATCTTCTTCTTTACATCAAAACCATCATCTTTATAACATTACTAGAACCTTACTTTTAATTCCTGCGTGTTCAATACAGCAACGAATTCCGGAATATTAGCGTAAGCGGCGGGCAGACGGCGGCAGACGGCGGGTGCGAGCGAGACGACACGACCCGAGTCCAGAAGCGCGCCTCGCGAGGGAGCGAGACAGCGCGCGCGGTACCAGCCCTCGTCTTCAGCGCAGAAGTACGCGAATGTCTCGCCTATACGCGGTCTGTAATAACCAGTGATAAATAAATAAATAATGCTGGACAATATCACAAAGCATCATGTAGCCCCAAACTAAGCAGAGCTTGTACTATGGGAACCACATCACTAATAAACTACATACTTATTATACATAGAATAGAATAGAATGATCGGAATTAGGCAAGCTAAGATATCTGTAATGTTCGAAAAATAACAGAAACAAAGTGGAGACGACCCTATTAACCCCATATTATGATTTTTTAAGTGTTTTAGATTATATTCAAATATGATTATGCCATTGATTGTTATTGAATTAATAAATATTATGGTAAAAATATTTAAAATATTACAACGCCTTAGGACCAAATATTTTTTCAGGCAATTGTCTCCATTTTCGGTTTATTTTTGTACTTCGTCATCTTCTTCTTCGTATGAGCTAGTGACCCAACTGTAATGTCGGAGTTTTTAGGCCGCCCGAAAGCCTCCGACATGGCTAACAACTGAAAAGCCGGGACCAACATCTTAACGTGCCTTCCGAAGTACGGAAGCGCTCAAATCTAAATGTCACTAAACGGTCACCCATCCAAGTAATTACCGGGCAGTGTTGCTTTTAACCGAGGTTTTGGAATGTCCTCCAAAATCTTTAATAAGCTACCAGCTTACATTAGAACTAGGGATGGGCCGAAGTCCGTTTTACATTCGGTTTAACCGAATTTCGGCAATTTGGGCAGAACTTTTAAATGCCGAACATTCGGTGCAAGAAAAAAGTAGGATGTAGGTAACTAATTTTACTTTCTTCTTGAACTATGCACTAAGTATTTTGACTGAAATTAATAGAAATCTAAATATATATATTATTTTACGGTTATTATGATATATATACCTTTATATATTCAGTCAGTAAATGTAAACAAACACACGCGACACACCGATGACGTATTTGCTAATGACGGCCGGCTAAGGGCCTCGCGGGGGAGTGCGGAGTGCGGACGGGGAGCATCAAACAACAATTCATGTAATTACGTAAACAAGTCATGACGTGTCGCTCTCGAGAAAGCGCGCCGTAATTAAACCGAAGTTCGGCCGAACTTTTTATTTCAACCGAATGTTCGGCCGAAGTTCGTATTCGGTTCAAACCACATTCGGCCCATCCCTAATTAGAACATGCAATGACTTTAAGACATTTAAGACAACTCTGTTCAATTATTTAAAAGACAAGACATTTTACTCAATTGAAGAATTTTTTGATAACAAGGACTAATTTATTCTCGTTTGACATTCTTTTACTATTTTATAATTTATTTACTGATTATTTTTAATAGTTTGTAAACATTTTATTTTTAAGCTATTGCATAGCTTCTATCGAGGGCCTTGTTAAGCTATTGCATAGCTTCTATCGTGGGCCTTGAGCGCGGGGACCGAATCCAGAAATTCCGTAACGAAAAAAAACCTCACGCTCCCCACTCCGACGGGCACGGAGGTGTGGCTTGAAGGCCGTGCATTGTCTAACGTCGTTTCTTTTCGGCAGTCTTCGACACGGTGTCTGTGTGCATGCAACTAGACGTATTGTACGACTCTACGAAGCTCGCACGAATCGAGACGAGCTGCTCCGAAATCGGACGAATACATAAGCAGCTGTTTATGAGAAAGTATATCCCTTCATATAATTGCATAAGTTGATACAAAATGCTATGCAATAGCTTTACCGCGGCAGTTCCCGAGTGCCACACGTCTTTGTTTATATTATTTTAGATATTTGATTATTATTACTATTTAATTATTAGCATGTATGTAGGCTTTTAAATTTTGTACGCCTAATGACAGATCACAGTGAGCTCTCTAAACCTTTCCATGTAACAAATTTTATACCTGTGTATCACAAATAAATAATTTGAATTTGATCTGTTAAAAACACCGAAGTAAACCACGCCACGAGCGCTTATTTTTGTACTTAAAAATCCATTTATATAAAGCACGCACGACGACTCTTCGAATGCCAAAACACGCCCTCAACCTTGCCCATCAGCAGTTAATAAAACTTAAAAGTTATAAATACCCCGATGTATTTATTGCCACATATTATCCACATTACACAAATATTAGGTAGAGAATGCTTCTTAGCATCAAGTTCGCCTATGTACTATAAGCAACTAGTCTACCTTACCAATTTTAAAACAGTTTCGCTTGCAAGCAGTTTAGCTAGCTGACCCCGCCTTTTTCTTTGTCCACTTATTTTGACCAATCGGAGATACAACATCTGTTTCTTTTTGAGAAAGCCCTTTGTTTTTATGACTCTTCGAATTTAAGTATAAGCCTCTAGTTTACATCAGTTCAGTTCAATTGCAGGCAGACAGTAATAGAGTCCATTACACAAAAAAAAATTACGATAGAGCCCCGTCAAACTCTGCTACGATTGGTGTTTAAAACTTGACAATGCGGGGCTAGCAGTTAGTCGCTTCACAGGAAATGCACCCTTAAGATGGTAAGGCACAGTGCAAATAAAGAATATTCTATTCTGTACGGTTCACGTACCGGCGATCTACGCGACCCACTTTTATATTGATTATTACCTAAGCTAGTTGACCTTTGGCTACCTGAGCGAACAACCGCGGATGAGCATCCTACCTAACGTGTTTTAACTAATAAACTTAGCATCGTAAAGTCTGTGGTTCCGTCAACTCAATAACTAGCGCTACATACGCCTCTGGGCCCATACATATTCTAAAATATCAAAGTTAGCAGCTTAACATCTGGTGTGCAGTTTGTTAGAAAAAATGGTACAGGGGGCCTTGACAATGATGTCGATTTTGTTGTGCATTTTCATAAACTACACTTAATTTGACATTACTAAAAATAATACTATCCCTTTCTTTTAGGTGTAAACGACAAGGATAGCTATAACTTTAAAGTTGCCAAAGGAGAATGCCGTCTGATGTATGGCGCTCGGTACCAAGACTAAAGTGAGTGCGTCAAAAAAATCTCCAATATGTTTTTAGTCGATTCTACTGTCTGAATAATTAAAAATGAGGGTTATTTCCATAGTAACACTTTACATCAATGTTTGTTGCCATAGTAACGTATATATCATTGGTCGTTGCAGTCTAATGGCGACGTGCGGCGGAAACCAAATCAACAAAATATTTTTTTACTTGATTATTAATCCCGTCGGTGTGTAAAACTAAAGAAAATGTTAATGTCATTTATAAAATATAATACATTTTATGGGATACGTTCGGTTTTGACGCAATTGGTACGGGTTCTCGGCATTCTCCTTTAGTTAAGTGAACAACAAAATTGACACTACTGACATGCACGTCACGCAACGATGACGAAAACCAAAATAGCTGATACCGCGAGGTCTAATAAGACTTAAAAATGGCAGTTAGAGCATCTCTTCAGCTTAAAAAGACTTACGTATATTCCACAGTATCCTTCTGGCACGGAACAGAGAATTCTTCGCACAGCCTGTTGTAATCGTCGCTGTAATCATCGTGCAGCGTAACACATATAAATCCGGGTTGCTTCGAAGCGCATTCAGTGGCGCGTTCTACCACTAATGTCATAAAAGATGCGCCTACAGGCAGTTTCTCTACGACGTAGCTGGAACAGAATAGTAACAATAATTTAAGAAATCGTAGGAGTAACTTAAGAAGGGTAGGAGATATGAAAGAAATGGTAGTAGTGATTTAAGAAATGGTAGTGGTAAATTAAGAAATGGTACGGCTAATTTAAGAAAGTGTAGGAGTAATTTTAGAGGAGATGGTAGTAATTTAAGAAATAGTAGGATTAATTTAAGATATTTAAGGGATCATAGTAGTTATAGTAGTAATTTAAGGCGACTATACATGTCAAACCTCCCTCTCGCTCGCACTATTCAACATTTTTGAAGATATAAAATCACTGAATGTAGTTATGCAAAATAGCAAACCTTCACGGCCTAGAAAATAACAATACAAAGGTCTTTATAACGTGCACTGCTAAAATATGGAATCAGCTGCCAGCGTCTGTTTTTCCATCGAATTACGACCCTAACGGCTTCAAAAAGAGAGTTAATAGGCATCTTCTGGGAAAGCTCGCCCCATCGTCGACCTCATCCTTGCCTATGCAAGCCTCGATCGAGAGTTGGCTCATAATAAATAAATAAATATTAATAAATATATAAAACTAATAAAAATGTAATAGTCATTAATGTGATAGTAGTCTTCATTTGAGAGATATTAGTAGTAAATAAGAATCATAAGACAATTAAGTTTTTCCCCGCAGCCATGAGAACACAATTAGTAATGTTTTAACTGAATACTCGTAGGTTTACCTGGTGGGTACTAGTGGTTTCCGCGGGGTCAAATCTCGGGGTGTCACGTTTAGCTGGATGGACGGAACCACATCAGGCTTTAGTTTCTCAGCCTTTATTTCGGCAGGGGGGTCAATTTGAGCTGGTTTCGCAGATTCCGTAGATACCTTCGCCGGCTGCCTGAGTGGTGGGCGTACATCTGTGGAAATATTTAGTTATTTAATTAACCAGCGACCCGTCCCGGCTTAGGTACTTTAGGGTATTTAGGGTTTCTATGTATTATAAGTATGCATTTACAAAAAAAAATTATATGTGTAGTATATCAATCATGTGGTTCCCATAATACAAGCTCTGCTTAGTTTGGGGCTACATGATGCTGTGTGATAGAGTCCAGCATTATTTATTTATTTAAAGTGCCTAAATGTTTTTTGTCGTAGTTTTGCCGAGTTAAATCTCAAAGGGCAGCGTTTTCGATGAAAAATCCGAGAAAGCTCGACTTTTTCTGACCGTTTCCACAATTATCGCCATATTTCAACCAATTTACTCAACAGTTAAACCTTCCCTCATTAATCGCTATACTATTGAATTACCTTTCAAACGTCGCTCAACTCTTGAGAGACATTTAAGAGGCAATTCTAGAGCCGTTTCATAACTTTTATTATTTTTTACTTTTTTATTATTGGTATTTACGGGCCAGCAGTATACGAGTAGCAAGCAAAACTATCATCATCATCATCAGCCTATAGCAGTCTACTGCTGGACATAAGCCTCCCCTAATGAGCGCCATTGCGCTCTCTCCTCAGCTCGACGCATTCAGCTTCCACGAAGAGCCTTTCGCAAACGTTTGCCAAGCCGCGGTCTCCACTCAACAACTCGTCTAACCCAACGGTTATCCGTTCTTCGGCTGATATGGCCAACCCACTGCCACTTCAGCTTGCTAATTCTTCGAGCTATGTCGACAACTTACATGATGCTGTGTGTGTGCTAATGTTCAGCATTATTTATTGAATACTGCCAAATGTAAGTCTATACCACTTGTAACAAATATCTGCAGATAATGCAAACATTTGTCCTTCGATTCGAACCCGCAACCTTCTGCGTCCCAGGCGGACCTTGACCCACTCCGCCAGTCTAGCAGTGAACTCCTAAGAAGTTGGTACTTACTCGGTGTAAAGCGACGAGTGTTCATCACCTGGCTTTTGTCCTTTTCACCATCAACTGCATCACCTTGAAATAATGAAAACATTACAATTTTTTTTATGGTAGGTACTTGAAGATGGAGCAAGCACATAGCCCACCTGATGTTAAGTGGTAACCATTACCTATTACAAAAAATTGCATCGTAGATCACGAACTAAACTAAAGAAACTAACTATAGAGAACGAAATAATAATGAATTTAAAACTCAAATATATAATTGGCTTTGTGATAGATGTTTCTATACAATTGATGATTATCTTAATTATAGGCACACACATATATATAGGAATCGAAAATTTTGTTAATATTTTTTTTTTTTATTTATATAATTTTGTTGACCACCTATGTTTTGTATTAATTTTATTTATTTATTTTTGCAATTATTATTTGGCAATCATTTAATTTATTTTGATTTTACCCGCATGACTGATTCAATAATAAAACTAAACATTAGCACGGCTAATAAGCTGAATATGGTGAAACTATACATCTAATTAGCATATGTACCAAAATGTACCTGTATTCATGCAAATAAACATTTCATTCATTCATTCGAGTTTTTTTTGGGACGTGCTCAACGATGCAACGCCATGCGTCTGTCAATTTGAGCATGAAGATGATAAGCCTCTTGTGCCTGTCATATCACCGGCACCCACACCCTTCAAACTGCTGCTTCACGGCAGAAATAGGCATGCTGGTAGTACGCACCCGGATGAGCCCTCCACAAAGAACTCTACTACCACTGAACTATGTAACATAGTAAGCTGCCACACCAGCCTATATTTGTTTGCTATATACTTTTGTATGCTCTCTACTTATTTCTATTACCTAAATTGTAAGTCTTTTAATTACCTACCTACCTTATTATGTGTTTTCTACGCTGTAATTGTTTGTGCTGAATAAAAAGTTATCTTATCTTATATCAGTCCACTGCTGGACACAGGTATCCCCCAAACAAATGGGGGATATACCCATAATCTCCACGCTCACGCTGGTATAGCTTCTCGCAGCCAATGCTGCTGTCAGGTGATGTAGCTGTGTCGGTGTCAGGCTGCGCTATCCCGCAATCAGCCGCCGCCAGAGTCCCGTTTGTTAGTTAGCAGGTGCACCACGGACAGGTGATGTAGCTGTGTCGGTGTCAGGCTGCGCTATGCCGCAATCAGCCGCCGCCAGAGCCCCGTTTGTTCGTTAGCAGGGTGCACCACGGACGGGTGAGGTCGGCTTGGGTTCCAGAGATATGGTATAGTACCCCTTACACACCAATGCGGGACGTCAGTGCAGAACGTTTTCTCCCCACTTCAAGTTTGAATTAGGGGCTCCAACTCTCATCTTCGGAACCCAAGTCAACCTCACCTGCACGTGGTGCACCCTGCTTTTAAAAACGCCGCCTGACACCGGCACTGCTACATCCCCTAACAGCAGCGTTGACATTTCATATTCATATTTATTTATTGCATACAAGTACATAGTTTGGTTGCTTAGGTCTAAGTAGCTTTAATTAGTCTGTACATGTACCCTGTCAGGGCGCAGCAAATTATAATTGTTCGAGCTTGTCACCTGTCACAATAATAATATAATCTAGCAATATTATCCATTTCTAACAAACATTATTTACACAAAAGAAGTTTAAGTTAATCCGCAGCCCAGTAGAGCGTGGGGATTATGGACATATCCCCCTTCTTATAAAGGAGGGCTATGCCCAGCAGTGGACTGAATAGGGTGGTGTTGTTGTGTGCATTGCCCCCCTACTAACCCAACCACAGCCAGCCCAACTCCTTAAAATAGTTGAGTTGAAACCCCTTAACACCCCAAATGTATATAAGTAATACAGAATAGTATATTTCATTACGAGTGCGGAAAGCCTGTCATTGCAAAGAGTTCCGACAAATGTTTACCCGAGCCGAGGCGCAGCCGAAGGTGAGGGTTGACAGTCGGAACAAGTTGCAATGACGGTTCCGCACCTCTATTGAACAACTATTTTTAATACAGTTGCGAAAAAATGAAGCAATTTACTATAGAACATTTCTGGAAAATGGCGCCAACCGTAAAAGAATATAAGCAGAGATTGTTTTTTGTTATCTTCACCCATTCTGGGTCAGGCAAAGGGAACTATGCCCATACAGCCAAGTCTTCAGTAGAATTTTTTTATTGATATGAAATGAAAATGAAATTTAATGAGATGAAATGAAACCTAACCTAACTCATTGAATCAAATCATTAAATCTGATAATGAAACATATTAGTAGCTTCTTTTTAGAAATATTTGCATGAATCATAAAAACTTCTATGATTTTTTTTAGTAAAAACTTCGTCGTTGGTTTTTTCTTTTCAATAGACATTATTTTGACAGTTGGGAAAGAGAACGCACGAGTTCGGAAAAGGTAAAAAAAACTCGAGTATGTAATAAGCCCACATCCCGAACGCTATACGTCTCTGCAATACGCCACTTTTTGAGCAACTGTATTAAAATTAAAAAAGTCTTACATTGACTTTCCTTTATGTTCGTTCTCGGGGAAACAATCTGGTTGACGCGAGGTTTGGTTGCGCCTGTACTATTGCGGCTCGCCTCTACCACAGCTTGGTTGCCGTTTTGTACATACTGGTTGCCCATTCTCTGCGGAGCTTTTTGATGTACGTTGTTTTTCTCCACCGGCGGAATGTATTTCTGCTGGGAGAAGTTCAAAGTGAGTTATGTACGATACACACTTACCGGCGCGTTTAGGAGAGCATCGAAGAGCATTTTAAAACATGCTAGAGGAAATCGAAAGATCCGAAAAGCAGTTAAGTTCTTTATTATTGACGACCTCTGTGGCGCAGTGGGCGAAGGCCCGCCTGTGACGCAGAAGGTTGCGGGTTCGATTCCCGCTGCGAGAAAAATGTTTGCATGTTCAGAAAACTATGAATGATATGTATGTATTTACAAAAAAAAATGTATCTATGTAGTATATCAATCATGTGGTTTCCATAATACAAGCTCTGCTTAGTTTGGGGCTACATGATGCTGTGTGATTCCAAGATTTATTTGCATGCAATTTACGTATATATTTGCTACTTTATCTACTTTCGGATCTATTTAGGTCAGTGTTTGACAAAGCTCAAAGCTGCGTAAATTGGATACAAATAAGGAACTTAAGGCGACTATACGGGTCAAACCTCCCTCTCGCTCGCACTATTCAACATTTTTGAAGATATAAAATCACTGAATGTAGTTATGCAAAATACCAAACCTTCACGGCCTAGAAAATAACAATACAAAGGTTCAGTTATTGTTAAAAGGTCATGTTGAACCCAACACGTTTTCCTACCAAAAAATTTGCACTATTATTGTTTTTTGGTAAGAAAACGTGATAGAATCAAAATCATATTATTGCGGAACCTTTGTATTGCTATTTTCTAGGCCGTAAAGGTTTGCTATTTAGCATAACTACATTCAGTCATTTTATATCTTCAAAAATGTTGAATAGTGCGAGCGAGAGGGATTTGTGTATGTATCATCACCTTAACTACTTTGTGGATGTTTCAATTTCCTCTAGC
This sequence comes from Horisme vitalbata, assembly GCA_951804965.1. Taxonomy (NCBI): domain Eukaryota; kingdom Metazoa; phylum Arthropoda; class Insecta; order Lepidoptera; family Geometridae; genus Horisme; species Horisme vitalbata. The sequence goes on from OX638109.1 coordinate 3,778,700, forward strand.
ATGTTTTAAAATGCGCTTCGATGCTCTCCGATGCGCGCCGGTAGGTGTGAATCTTACATAACTGAGTACATATTATATAGTATATCTTCTCAGCCTTAAAAGACCTGAATAAACTTTAATGTACCGTATATGTAATATGATCGCAATAAATATTGAATACCGAATACTGGATTCGTATTGTTAGGAGAAACCAACATTTAATAACGGAAATCCTCCCTCCGCCTATAACATCAGCGAGTCTACCAGGCGGGCACTTGTTTATCGAGAATTATCAAGTTGCTAATTCTCTGAGCTATGTCGACAACTTCAGTTCTGCCGGATAGTAGATGGGTATTATGGTATCTGGGGGCAGTGAATCTTATTTATTTAGAAATGAAATAATGTTTTATTTATATGGTAGATATATAGATACATTTTTATTTGCAACAACAAACACAATTAACACAATTTAAATAACTACATAATACAACACTGAAAAAAGAAAAATATTAATTCATCTATGTGTGTGTTGCAGTATGACAAAAAGGTCATAACTCAGCGTATAATTTTGCTCAATGAGCAAACACTGATTTTTAGTAATAACCAGCCGAGGTACAAGAAGAACGAGATGCTTTACAACAATAACATTTGGTAGGTTGTTATAATGTACATAATCGATACCTATGATATATTCAGTGCAAAAGTGAAAGCTATTTATTGAAGACTCAGTGAATATGATGAAGTTTTAATTATTGACCGGATATTGAAAATGTACCTGACATGTGGTTGCTAAGCTCAGAGTTGGCGAACGAAGCCAATATAAAACGTTGTTAGCTGAATAGCAACGTATCAATTTAGCAAAAAGTTTATTGGATAGCTGCTCCCATAGATAGATAGAATTAACCGACTTGGTTTTTATTTGATTTCATTACTTTTTTCGGCAAAATTACGATGTAAATCTCGTGGATTTTTATATACATATATGATTTTAATGGTTTATTACTCACCGCTTCACCGTTGTCAGATGAGTCGGTTCGCGGCGAGTTCTTAGCCGGGGAACGAGGGCGACGCAATGCCGATGTTGGATTGCTGCAACAATAGATAAGAATTATAAATCACATTTATATTCAAAACCGACAGGACTCGCGCACGAAGGGTACCATTATCTAGACGTATATGGGTGTGCCCCCTTAATTTATTTTGATTTAATTATTTGAATTGAATATACAATTAAATAATTTGTAAATATTTCAAGCCTTATGCCGTTTTTAATATCGAGCAAAAAATGGCTAAAATCACTTTTGTTGTATGGTAGTCCCCACTCAAAAAATTATTTTATTATGTTTTTAGTTATTTGTTGTTATAGCGGCAACAGAAATACATAATGTCTGAAAATTTTAACTGTCTAGCTATCACGGTTCATGAGATACAGACAGACGGCCGCACGAAGAGGTCTTAGTAATAGGGTCACGTTTTTACACTTTGGGTATGGAATTCTAAAAAAGTAGAAACCTTCAACAAAATTAAAATGAAACATGCATGAAAATTGTGAAAAAAATAAACAAATATTAACATATTGTGATATTTATTACACTATCAATCATCACACAAAACTTCATATGCTTTGCACACTTCATTCCATCGGTCAGCAAACAGATCACACAATGGTGCTGCAGCCAGAAGCTCATTTAATCATTTTAATCTAGTTTCGCAATGATTGAGCTTTCTTAATGTTTTACAGTTCCAAAAGGAGGAAGTTCCCAATTTTTAAATCAACTCACATCGTCCCCCTGCTGACCATAGGTCTTCCCCAAATTTCGCCTTTGAGATATCCCACCAGCCTCTCGGTTTCGAGTTCGTTCCGCCAAAATAAAAGGTTAAATCTTCTTCGTATGAGCTAGTGACCAACTCTGGTGTCGGAGTTTTTAGGCCGCCCGAAGGCCTCCGACATGGCTTAACGACTGTAAAGCCGGGACCAACATCTTAACGTGCCTTCAGAAGCAATCAAATATAAATGTCACTAAATGGTCACCCATCCAAGTAATGACCGGGCGGAGAGTTGCTTAACCAAGGTGATCAGCTAAAACACCGAAGTTAACCACGCCATGAGCGCTAAAATAAAAGTTAAATAAAAAAAATATAAATAAGATCTTGTCAGGATCGAAGCGTCGCGTTCACTAACCCTAATGACTCTCTAAACGAGTCGAAACTGTGTCAGTGCCTTCACCGATGTAACGGTACGTAAAATTTCCCGTTTTTTGTATCTAAAAGTAATAAGCTGTTACTTACTCATATTCGCCGTTGTTTACAGGCACATCGGCGGCTGCTGATGATCTGTAAAACCAATATTACTATTTTTGAAGACTAGATGGCCTGCTGAACTTCGCACTGTTGCCTACCTCCGACGGATGTGAATAAGAGCCTCCGGGGGCGTCCATTAACTACATGAGGTGTGATTTTCGCGATTTTTCAACCCCCCTGGTGAGATGTCATGAGATTTTGCTCGACCGGGGGGGTCTAGCAACCCCCCCTCTCACGTGAGATTTTTCAAAATATGGTTTGATGATAATAAGTTGATTGCGTTGACTTTATCCTAATAATTTTATAAAAAATCCTAAAAATTGCTTAGTTATTTTTAAGACTAGTATATTTCAAGATTTCTAGAACGTAGTAGTAATTACAGTGAAAACAAAAGAAAATGATGTAGTACCTACACTGTATACCGATGCGAGTATTTTTTCCTATAAAGTGTGCCTCAAAATCTAAAAGTTATGCAGGTGTCAAGAGTCAGAGCCATTTTATTTATTTATTTAAACTTACAAAATAAGCACTTCGACAAGTCAAAGGAGAATGCCGAGAACCCGTACCAATTGCGTCAAAACCGAACATATTCCATAAATTTTATTATATTTTATATATGACAGTAACATTTTCTTTAGTTTTACACACCGACGGGATTAATAATCAAGTACAAAAATATTTTGTTGATTTGGTTTCCGCCGCACGCCGCCATTAGACTGCAACAACCAATGATATACACGTTTCTATGGCAACAAACATTGATGTAAAGTGTTACTATGGAAATAACCCTCATTTTTAATTATTTTGATAGTAGAATCGAGTAAAACTTATAGATTTTTTTGACGCACTCACTTTAGTCTTGGTACCGAGCGCCATACATCAGACGGCATTCTCTTTTTATACGATGTAGCCCTTCGTCGCAGCGCAAAAACGTACAAAATTATGCAAGTTATTAAAAATAAAGTGCTAAATTAAAATAATGACATCAAATTACATTAATACACTATTAATGCTAATAAATATCTCATATCACACTAATATTAAAAACTACCCCCACCCCCACGTGAGATTTGGTGAGATTTGGCTCACTTTGCTTATAGAATAAGCATAACAATAAGATTTTTTGTATTGTTTTTTATTCCACATTACTGTTGCTATTTCATTGCAACATCATGATGTTGTATTTTAAGGTGACAATACATGTCAAACCTCCCTCTCGCTTGCACAATTCAACATTTTAGAAGATAAAAAATCACTGAATGTTGTTATGCAAAATAGCAAACCTTCACGGCCTAGAAAATAACAATACAAAGGTTCAGCAAGAAATCATGTTGAACCCGTCACGTTTTCTTACCAGAAAACGTGACACATAGAATCACAATGATATTATTTCTGAACCTTTGAATTGTTATTCTCTAGAATGTGAAGATTTGCTATTTTGCATAACTATAGTCAGTGATTCCATACCATCAAAAATGTTGAATAGTGCGAGCGAGAAGGAGGTTAGACATGTATAATCGCCTTAAGTGTAACTAGTGCATAAAAAAGCGCACGCGTCGCCCAATAAAGAGCGCTCTACCTGCCATAGTCCACGGCCACGGATGAGTCCATGTTTTCAATTAAGTTGCAGCACGCACACAAGTACAGTGAAGCTTGTTGATGTGGAGGCGTGTATTTTTAGAATGGTTTATATCTCTACGATTTATGTAATTATGCAGACTTACCTAGCCAGGTTGTGGCAGACGGAGCGGTGCCTTGCGTCCCAGTCGCGCCGCTGGCACCGCTCACCACAGTACGGCGTGATGCGACATCCAGCGCAGAACATTTCCGCCGCTGCGCCGCAGTCGACGCAACGCCGCGAATGCTCGCGCTGTAGTCCCGGAATTTTTAGCTGCGCGTTCAATTTATTGTGTGTGTACTCAGTCAGTGTTAGGTCTGATGTGGATTGATGATTTTAGGTTTATAAAGCGGTTTACGGTACTCTAAATGTTTCGAAACTAAATGGAGCTGGGCTGACCATGTATATCGCATGCGCGATGACTCATGGCCTGAAATAACAACCCGAACTCTGAGAGCAGCACTTCGGGAAAAAGATGGCATGATGAACTAGACACCTTCGATAGAGCGTGGGTACAAATAGCTCGAAACCAAAATGACTGGAGGGATCATGGTGTGGCCTTTGCCTAGCAATGAGACATAACAGGCTTATCGTAATCTTAATCTTAAGGCGAATATACATGTCAAACCTCCCTCTCGCTCGCACTATTCAACATTTTTGAAGATATAAAATAATAATAAAAAAATAATAATTCGTTTATTGCAGGCACACAAATAGACCCATATCACATGATAATATAAAAATAAATTAAATTAAAAATTATAAAAGAAAATAGCACAGAGCTAAAAGCAACTGCGAAGTCATTTCTTGTTTCCGTCCAAATGGACGGAAATCCAATGGCGGAAGACCGGATTCCTATAAACCTGGTCAGAGACAGCCCTCAGAATAATATTGTTGGAGCGACTCAACCTACTCCGGAAGGCCGCTAAAAAACTGAATGTAGTTATGCAGAATAGCAAACCTTCACGGCCTAGAAAATAACAATACAAAGGTTCAGCAAGAATATCATGTTTAACCCAACACGTTTTCCTACCAAAAAATTTGCACGAAAATTAATCATTACTCATTGGTATAATTTTTTTGGTAAGAAAACGTGATAGAATCAAAATTATATTATTGCTGAACCTTTGAATTGTTATTTTCTAGGCCGTGAAGGTTTGCTATTTTACATAACTAGATTCAGTGATTTTATATCTTCAAAAATGTTGAATAGTGCGAGCGAGAGGGAGGTTTGAGATGTATCATTGCCTTAAAGCGGTTTAGTAAAGTCTAAAGCGTCAATGAATGTAATGGATTAAGTGCCAATTAATACCATTAGCAGTAAAATTTGCGAGTCTAGTGAAGAGTCGATGAAATGTTTATAAAATCTAGTGAAGTGTCGATGTACTAAAGCGATGTGCCGAAAAACTATAGCGAAATGTCGATGAACTGATAACTAAATGTACATACGTGCCGACGAACTAAAGTGAAGTGTCGATGTACTAAAGCGAAGTGCCGATGAACTATAGCGAAATGTCGATAAACTATATCGAATTGTTAAGGCCTTATTATAAACGAACATCTTGGGAATTACGATGAATAATATGAAACATTTCCAATTCATTTATTTCCTTTTAACCGTGTCAAAAAATATAAGTAACAATAAAATTGACACAAATTCCACGTCAAAAACACTTATTCTTACTTGAATTTCATATTATTCGTCGTAATTTCGTAACCTTCGTATTATTAAGGAACGCCGAACTATAAGTTCTATAGTGAAGTGTCTACGAACTACAACTAAATTCTAACAACATTTATTATTCTAAAAACACCGTCAGCAGTTTTGCTACTTCATACGAATAGCACCCTGCACACGTAAAGTTCGGGTCGCGGGAAACAGCACGCGCCATTAAAACCCGCACTCCGAAACGTACTTGTAGATGCGCGGGGCTGACAGTCCGATCTGTCATGTCGACGCGAAGGTAAATCTCACAGTTTTAACCGCGCATCACGTCAGTGATCAGTCCCAGATGCGCGGTCCTCCGATCTTTACGCGCCATTAGCAAGACAGTTTGATCCGCAGTCCAAACCGTACAGATCGAACTGGACGCAGTCCCGATGCGCGGTCCGATCTTTACGTGTGCAGCGCGCTAATAAATATTGGAAGTTTCGCTCACCTGTTATCAGTTTTCTTACGTTAAAAACCACAATTGCAAAGACCCGAATTCACTCAGAAATAATATATTTTCGACCCATCTATTACATTCCTAAAATATATCATAAATATAATTAATATATGTTTCTTGCATACTTTTTTTTATCTACCTAAGGTACCTAAATCATGACTGTTCTTACAGTAATAAATCAGAAATTTACCGTTAAAAAATAAAACAAAAATCATAATAAAAATTACAATTTAATTAAAAATAACATGCAAGGCACAGACTCATAATTAAAACATTAAATTGAAATTAAATCGTATAAAAACTACAAGCTAAAACTAAACTAGCAACATAGAAAACTAAAATTAACCTGAAACTTATGTAAAACATTTTAAAAACTAAAGAAAAACTGCAGGTCGCAATATTTGATCTTTCGACGATCAAAGAATAATCTCTTTTAATGCAGAAAAAGCATAAGGAATGTTTATCTTGTCGGTAAAATTCTGGTTTTTCTCCAAAAAACGTGTCAAAATCATAACTTGCAACAGGCGTCGGTATTTCAACTTGATTACAGATGTCTTGTCAGATTTTAATTAGATTTTTTTGTGCTTGAGCCACATTAAAAATTTCAATTCGGGCAGGATTTAAACACGGCACCCTTGCCTTGTTGAAGAGTGTTTCGTTGCAGCGTGTTCAGGTATTGATGCGAAAGTCGCGAGTTCAAATGTGACTTAGTCGAAATTTTTGAGATATTACAAAATCTTATGTAGATTCTCAAATAAGTGTGGGTTTTTAAAACAAATTGGTTTGAAATTTCATGAAAACGGGCCATAGACCAGCTGAGGCATTTTTTTACGGAAAAGCCTATTCGTTTCGGAGTAGGAAAAGTAATTTACGACGAATCCGAATCTTTGACATTTGAGTTCGAACGGTTCAGAGAGAGTCTGTCAGTAGCGTACTCAGTCGGTTACATAAATAGGTTCTTAGTTCAGGTTTACTAAAACGAATCTGTATTTAGAAGAGATTTAAGTACCGTTAGTTAGAGATTCACCGGAATTGGACATTCCACAAGAACTGGCGATTACGAATCGAAAATATTTAGCACTTCCTAAAACCTCTGCCCGCGCAATATTAACTTTTTTCGTATAAAATGCTACAATCACGGACCAAAATGGAACAAACGGCAGAAAATTATCGGTTTAAACATAGATGTCGATAAAAACAGTTTTTGACATACATATACCGTATCATAGGTGGGATTGTTTCGTACCCTTTAAAGTAAAACATAATCAAAATCCTAGCCTAATCAGAAATAACTGAGGTAAGTGTAAAGATCACAATGATATCGTATCTCTGTATCACGATTAAAATAAGTGGTAGTCAATGCTCAAACAAAACATTGAAACTAGCCTTCAAGAATTAGCAACCTATATTTGCCAATTTTAACGTCAAAAAGCCAGTATTAAAAATACTATTGTAAATGGTAACTTGTCTTGAGACTCGTAGTTATGTCAACTGAACCTATTAAAGCAAGCTTAAAAGAAGAATTTCAATCTCTCACCACCAACTATAGGTACAAAGCTTTTACTCTGAATTATTGAAAGTGATTGATTGTCAATATACAATACAAACTTTCCATTGCACGGGTAATCAGTTTCGCTATAAATCTGCCAAATCTCTGTGTTCAAACCGGGGTTTTTGTCCTCGAGAATATCAAATATAATGTTCAAGTCGTCTTCGCTGTCTGGGAGAATGTTAGTCGGGATTTTCAGTACGATTTTGGTTTGATAACAGTTGTCTGGTACTTCAAATTCCTTATGTTTTGGCGATTCTGGTTCAATGATAATCGGGTCTGGGTTATCCTCGTGGATCTTCGGAGAGTTATTGTTTTCAACATCGCTGTTGTTATAGGTTTTATCGTCGATAGCCTGCTCTGCTTTTGTTACTTCTTTAGATTTCTTCTTTGCAACTTTCTTAGTTCTACTCGTCTTCTTTTTGACTTTCAAAGTCTTAGCTTTGATTAGTTCTTCTAAACTCTCTTTAGGTTTGATGAGGGACCGTAGATGACCTAGTTTGAAGTCAGCTGGTTCTGTTCCAATTAGTTTGTTGAATTGCGGATCCGTGATGACTTGAGCTGATAGCTTGTCTATCTGTAGGACAACGTCTAGTTTTGTACTCGTTCTGACTGTGCTGATCTTTCTCCAATATTTAGTACGAAGTCTAGGATTCTGCTTCTGTAAAATAGCTATAACGTCGTCTGTTTCTAAATCTGTCTTCAATACCAAGCTTACAATACCGACTGCTCCACGGAACTCTGTAGATTGAAGGCTTATTTTTAATTTCTCGTTAACAATATCAACATTCTTCTCAATCCAAACACGAGAGTCCATGTTCTTACAAATAATGAATATGACTCCGTCGAATAGGTACATGTCGTGGAATTTCGGCATCGTATTTTCTGTAATATCACCCTTTTCGAAAGACTCCGCTACAATACATTCAAATGTTCTTTTTATCGAATGGAATTGAACTTCGTCTATGCGTGAATCGGGGTAGTTCGACGGTCCTACATACAGTTTTAAGTCATCAGCAATCAAATCTGAGTAGTGATTTGTTCGTATACGCGTGAGTGGAGCATTCACGACATCGGGATCTATTGGCGCGTACATATTTTTAACGACATACTCCTTATGCTTTTTCACTTCAACAGTGTCGGTGTCTTCAGATTTGTTATTTTCATCGCAACTAATGTCACGCTTCTGCCTATCGATGATTCTAAATGTTAGCTGTTCGCCTTCGTGGATTGGATCAAAATCTGGGCTTTTAATAACTTCTAAAGATTCAGGATCGACCCCAAACTCTCTTTTCTGTTTTCCAGCAACATCCGAGTAGTATTTCCAACACGCTGGATTCAACTTCGGATATTTAACTTGAAGCTCTGTTAATATAACGATAGACTCAATATGAGCTTGTTCTTTCGGCAGTCGCATCACGATTCTCGTGTACCTCACCAAGTTTTTCACATCACGGAATGTCAGTTTCAGACCGGTCGAGTTAATGAATTTAGGCAGTATTTCAGTCAAATAGTCCTTTGTCTCAAGACTATCACAAATGTATATAACAGCGCCGTTCGAAAGATAAATATCTTGGAATTTTGGAATAATCATGTTTGTGAAGCGTTGCGACTTCATGTCTTTGTGTAAGTATTCTTTGAAGAGATGTTTCAGTCGTCTTATATGTGTGCCTTCTAATTTGTTCACTGGGTAACCTTCTAGCGTTATTGCTACTTTCAGTTCGTTTTCTACATGTAAGTAATTCGTTCGTCGATGGTAGGCGATGCCTCTGTTACTATCTATGTTAATAGTGCTGGATTTGGTTAGGTTATCGTTGCTTTCGATCATCGATACCGACTTTTCAGACATGGCCATTAAAGAGGTTGTAGTTGTTCCCGCTTCTAAAGAATCTAACGGCATCTCTTTTTCAGCATCTGCTTTCTCATCTCTTTCATAACCAGCTTCGTCTGACCATACTAGAATTTCATCGTTCTCGCCAATGTATTTAACATCTTTTATCTTCTTCAGAACGTCATCTTGTAACGCACTTTCTAGCTCTTTCTTGAAATCAATCTCTTCAATTTCAACTTGAGCGATTGGTTCAGCCACCGAGTCATTAACATCATTATCATCTTTTTCTTCTGGTTCTTTTAAGTCAGCTTCTTTGTTCTTATCATTAGTTGGAGTCGCTTCCAAAGCGATCTCTTCTATTTTATCTTGGTTTTCAACAAGTTTATTAATCGGCACTAGGCTTACTGCTGATCCTTCCCTCGGAGTTGTTTTAGCGGACTTTATCTCCTCTAGCAGCTTAACTCTAGATGCGACACTGCTCAAACCCTCCTCCATACCGGATAGTAGGCATTCGTAGTAAATTTCAGTGTACCCTGTGAGTTCAAACTCCATCTGATCATAGTCTATAACATTTTTGAACGTTGGTCCGCGGATTATTTCACCAGAAACGCGGTCTATGAGGAAAGAAGTGCATTCAACATCATCAATGACTTTCTGCGCGTAAATCTTCCACATACTAGTCTTTAACGCTGGATTAAAATACTGCAGCAGCTTGAACGCGTCTTGGGCCGTTGCCGGCCAGCAAGCGCTTGGGATCTTCAACACAGCTAAACACAATCTTTTGACGTCAGCATTCAATAGCACCAAATTGTAGCACATACGCTCCTGCAGACCTTGAGAGATCCTCACCAGCCAATCTCTCGTGTCCAAGTCTTTGCAAATGCACACAATAGCACCCCTGTTTAAATAATAATCTAGGAACGACGGGTCTTTTTGCAACAATCCCGCTTTCGCTTGCATATCTATGACTTCTCGCAAACAACGCTGAAAGAGTTCCATTTGACGCAACCTCATTTTCGATTTAGGGTATCCCGCTAAAGCGATAACTAACTTGAGCTCGTGATCAACAATGTCTAAATAGTCAGAATTCCTCATCTGTATCAGTCGGTTAGTCTCGTCTGCCTCGTCATCGGTCTCCGCGTAAAAATCGCGGAATTTTAAATCGCACGTCATATTACTGCTAACCCTGCACGCGCATTTCCTAACCTGGCCTTTCTTACTGGTCGCGTCTGATCTCTTACTAACGGTGTCTGGTCGGCTACATTCAGAATGCTTAGATTTACTAACGGTTACAGTGGTATTGCTATCCTTGCTACCAGGTAGATCAGTTTTACTTGTATCCGTGTCTATTTTAGATAAAGGACTTGGATCTTCAGAACAGAGTACGCAAGTTGATGGAGTGGAGCTTCCGTCGCTATCTTCTCTCGTCCATGGAGCCCTCTGACAGGAACAGGTTGTGTCATTCTGTAGACAAATTTATCTAGTATCTATTGTGATCTTTACGTCTTTGATGGTAAGAGTGAATTTCGAAGGAAGCCCCACTCCTAAGCGTGCATGCATGCGGTATAGCTGAAATTTTGATGCCGATCACACATACCTTATTGTAAAGGTAATAAGATCTGTGTTAGGTCGGCTAGAATCGAATAATTTGACCTGAAATTTAGAAGAAGATATAATAAATACATTAAAAACATAATACATATAATACTTAAACCTTGTAGATAGAGACACTTCACTATAGTTCGAACAGACATGCACCAATTTCGACCATATCACAACTCCCCAAAATAAAATACTGCAAAACGGGACATGCACACAAATTTTGAATTTTTCCGAAACGTAATCAAGAGTGTGTTGATACTTTTTTATTGTATGTAAGGGTAGTTTTGTATGGGGCTTAGATGTGGTGTAATATGAAACTATTTTGTAAATGAAGTAATGATGTAGTCTAAATAAAAAAACTAATAACTGAAATAAAACACAAGCATAAAAAGATCAAATACGAACGATTTTACTACGACGGTGAACATACACCAAGTTTTTTGAGGTGCGGCCGAATAAGTCAGTACAACACAGAATATATCATTAGCCCTCTGAATTTGGTTGCAAGCGACGCGACGTAGTGTTTTTCACGAAAGAAAACTCGCGGCAATTAGCAGAACTAAAGCTGAATCTCATACGTAAAAACACCGAACATTATCAAGAAATTCTAGACAGAACAGGTTATTAGGATCATATTTAGTGGGAGACGTGTGGATTATGCTTTTCTTTTGATTTTATTTACTTTCGATTTTAATTTTCACAAGACAGTAGCGCTGTTTCTGCGGTATTTCTTTCGTGAAAAGAACTCGTCCCTATTTTTGGGCTGGATTGTACTAGGATTGATCGAATCGCGAGCTTAACTTCAGAGAGACAAATATACGTTGAGTACGTTAAAATTTTCTATTTCGAGCTCAAAGTTCAAACTACTTTTTTCAACTTACCTGACGATTATACGTCAAAAGCATTGCGTGCAAGAAAACATTACCAACGTCATAAAAAATTATATTTGAAGCCAGTTGAGTAATAAGATTTTCGTTACACGTTTTTTCACGTCTGACTTTTTCAGTCGTTAAGCCAAGTCGGAGGTCTTCAGGCAGCCTAGAAACTCCGACACCAGAGTTACTAGCATGTACGAAGGAGGAAGGCTACATGATTTCAGGGTTGGCTCGCATATGGCCTGGACTGGCTGAGTTGACCACCTATTATAACCTAATTTCACCGGCAACTCAAGGGATTTAAGGAGGGCTTAGATGGCGCTGATTTATTTGGAGTTTCAGTCAGTCTTCACATAGTACTTTTTAACAGACTTCAAAATAAGGAGGAGGTTCTATGTACGCCCGTATGAATGTTTTTTTTTGTTTATGTTAGCCGATATTTATTTATGCAAAGAAAATTCAATTGTTGACCAATTTTCAAAATTCTTTTTTTTAATGAAAGGGTCACAAGGCTTCACTGGTGATCCCATATAATTTTATTTCTGAGGGATTGCTACTTTTCCCGCAAAACTAAAAAAAACCTCATGTTAGTAATTTTCGGCCTGAGTCGTACATTGAAGTCGGTTTTTCCAGTAAGATTTATGCAAGAAAAGCAACTTGGCTGACTGGATCGTAACTCCAATTTAGTCAGCGCCATCCATCAAGACAGATGGAACTATTTTTTCTCACGATTGCCAAAAATGATACAATTTTTAAGCTCGATAACGAAAATTATGCGCATTTTCGTATTGTCCATCTAGGAAGTTATATACTCACAACGTATCTATGTCCCTCTGAAATTAGCTACAAGTAGCGACATAGTTCCTATTTTTGGGTTGGATTGTACTAAGATTGGTCGAATCGTTTGCTGAACCTCCAGAGAAACATAGATTCGTGGTTATCTACAGCAATATCGTATAATTCGCCATTGTTTTACAAAGAAGACCCCCGAAGCTTTTTCAGTCGTTAAGTCAAGTCTTTTGCTGCTCTGCAGTAGGCATTATGCTGAGTCGAAGCCCTTTAGCTGCTGTAGCACACACACATACATTTATTATCACCTTATACCACACTCGCACCATCGCTAAGACAAGGGCAAAATTGTCAAAAGGACAATGGACAAAAATGTATGTAACTTGGTTCAAGAGCCTCCACTGATGAGACTTGCGGGAAATGAAAGGGCATAGTTGTTGTATCATTCTGGCAAAAGGCTATTAAATTATTTCCCGGGGTTCTTTTTTATGGTCATGTAATAACGTTAAACAAGTCAGCTTGTATGTTATCTATTCTATTATGAGCCATTCGATTAGTAGTGCCACAAAGCTAAGATCATGGATGTTTGGTGGCCTTCGTGGAAGCACCGAAGGTGGCCCGAGTCTAGGGTAATGGTGGCCACTCCCTCTCTACGGACACAAAAAGGACGGAAAACTCCACTTCCAACTGTGCTAGATGTTCGTTCGCCTCAGAGTGCTTCCGTTCAACGTAACCAGGGTCAGGAATTGTAGGTGGCCAACGGTAGCACGGGGATTCTTAATACAACCTACCCCGTGCCCCGTTGCCATGGTCGCTACCATGGCCAGCAAACGCGGGGCGGCCGTGAACTAGAGCCAACGGTAGCACGGGGATTCTTAGTACAATCTACCCTGTGCCCCGTTGCCATGGTCGCTAGGCCAGGAAAAGCGGGGCGGCCGTGAACTGGAGCAATTTCTTTTTGGTGTCTATCATTTAGGGGGATTATGCCCATAATCTTTACGCTGGCCATGCAGGTTGGGGATCACAGCACACTGCTTCTCGCACCGCCGACGCTGCTGCCCGTCGGCGGCCAGGTATTTTAGCAGTGTCGATATAGGCTGCCCTATGCCGCAATCAGCCGGTAACCAGAGCCCCGTTCGTTAATTAGCAGGTGCACGGTGAGATTGGCCTGGGTCCCAAAGACGGTGATTGGAACCCCTTGTACTCCTCTCTTCTACCTTGTTTCTGGACTCAAGCCGGCAACATAAACGAGTTACACGGTCACATCCTTTGCACCTAGCGTCGATGACGTCACATCGGTGTTCTGATAGGTACGTTATCTGCCGAGACTCGGCGAGCGCGGTGAGGTTAAAGAGAAGCAGGAGGGAGATCGCATTCAAGATACTTAGATAATGAAACCATGCACAAATAAACGTATAATTATAGTATTTATAGTAAGAACAAACATGACCATAACAAAATAACCCCGGGACAGAATTTCATAACCTTTTGCCAGAATCATACGACAACTGTGCCATTTTGTTTCCCGTAAGTCTTATCAGTTGAGGCTCTTGGACCAATTTTACCTATTTTCCTTTCGAAATATTATCTAAGTATGCCAATGCTTCATCAAAACATCATTTTATTTGGTAGAACAAAGACATTCATTAGGCTCAGTCTCATTTCGCCAGAGGGCCATTGCCCCAATAAAAAAGAATCTTAATGGCTTAATAAATTATTAGTAAAAAACCATTTTAAAAACAAGCTTTTATTTAAAGATAACTAGTCCGCCAGCTTGGGCCGTCCGCCATATTAGATTTAGATTTAAGTCATTTTATTTTTCGTATTCTTCTAAGCAAACCCTTTCATTTGATACTCATATTTGTAAGAGTGCGTTAAAAATAACAAATCCACCATTTTAGGTACCCCGCCATATTGGATTTAGAATGACGTCACAGTTTACCATGCATTGTCATCCAAACTAATCGTCTATACAAAATTTCAGCTCAATCGGTTGAAGATATCTGCTTCAAAATTGAGTTGCAAGATTTCACCTGCATATACATAGTTACAATGCAAGTTAAATAAAAGCTTTTAAAAAGGGCTGTACTAAACTACAGCGAAGAAAGTACAAAACATGCACTTGTGCCCTTGTTTTACTGATGATGCGTTATGTATTCTGTATTGCGTGTGCTAAGTGGTACATAAATGATGTGTATTTGTCTTTTAGACAGATTTCCATTAAATCTTATTTCATAATGAGCTTGATGATGAAATAAAACTCACACTTACCGAATCACCAGCGCCCGCGGTGAAACTTGTCTCGTTGTCTTGAGTCCTATAAACCAATATTGACTACCATTAAACAACTGTAAACTGACAAATGTCATATTAAAGAAACATTTATTTGGGTCACAAAAGTAGTGCTTAAATCTAATAAGGGTACGGTTCACACCTACCGGCGCGAGTTGGAGAGCATCGAAGCGCATTTTAAAACGTGCTAGAGGAAATTGAAACATCCACAAAGCCTTATTTGCATATGATATCTACTTACGGATCTATTTATGTCAGAATTACAAAGCTCAATGCTGCGTAAATTGCATGCAAATAAGTTCAATTTCCTTTAAGGCGACTATACATGTCAAACCTCCCTCTCGCTCGCATTATTCAACATTTTTGAAGATATAAAATCACTGACTATAGTTATGCAAAATAGCAAACCTTCACATTCTAGAGAATAACAATTCAAAGGTTCAGCAATAGTATAATTTTGATTCTATCACTTTTTCCTACCAAACACGTTTTCTTATGAAAAAACTTGTACCAATGTGATCAATTTTGGTGCAATTTTTTTGGTAGGAAAACGTGTTGGGTTCAACATGATATTCTTGCTGAACCTTTGTATTGTTATTTTCTGGGCCGTGATTTTATATCTTCATAAATGTTGAATAGTGCGAGCGAGAGGGAAGTTTGACATGTATCGTCACCTTAACATGTTATAAAATGCTCTCGCTCTCCGACGCGCGCCGGTAAGTGTGAATCGTACATAAGGGATTCCAACCCTCATCTTCTAAACCCAAGCCAACCTCACCTGCATGTTATGCAAAACCTGTTTTGTGAGAGACCGGTGCCTGAGATGGGCTAGGAGCATGTTATTGCAGGTCACGGATGCCCCCCACTCCACGGATAGTGCACTATTTTACGACATACAAATATACGCTTAAAAGGCTAGACGACTGAAAAATTCTAATTAGTCCGCCATTTACATATCCAAAAAATATTGGACACGTATTTTTTCTTTTGTCAATTAAACAAAAAATAACAAAGATATAGTGCGTTATAGTTCCGCGTGACGTCACGATATAGTACATTTTTTACCTAGCCGTGACGTCACGCGCCCCCACGAACTTTCACGTTCTTTATCTCCGTCAATTTCTATTGATTCGATAAATAAAAAAATACATGTCCGATATACGGACTAATTAGAATCATTATTTTTTTTCACCCAGCGTACATAATTTTAACAAACCAAAACAGACGGTTTTTTTTATTGACAAACAAAAACTGCACTATTTTAATTTATTTTTTTACTCAATTTATCCCGTACGATCTATGCGTATCTTTACCACGTAGGTAGATCTAGATACCTACCTGTTATTTTTGGATCCTAATAAATAATTGGGAAGTCGGTTAAAAATTAGAAAATACAATTAAATATTTCACATCAAAAATTTTCCCTCAGCGGGAGTCGAACCAGCAAGTTCATTCTCATGACGGCTACACGACCATTACGCTAACGAAATCTATGAACAAAAATTTACTTACACTTGGATGGATCGACCGTCCGGCAAAAGACGACGCTTCGTCACAGCAGGATTGCTTTTCATCTGAAACAATGAATAACACTGTATAAATACGAATGTTGGTGTGTGTGTTTTGTTCTCTGTAACTTGGAATAAACATAATCTGTGACCTGGATTACACATAGCCTGGATTACTTTTTATATAGGTGCTTTAGTTTCTCTTAAGGTTAAAATCCGTAACGAGACTATCCGGCATAGAACTAAAGATTAAATATCTTAGAGCTAGAGGACATAGGCTGCTTTCAATACCTTCGAGTCGCACTGTTGCCCGGGCGCACTCTCCTCTCCCTCGCACTCTCGCTGCCCTCAACAAGCTGTTAAAACAGAACCCGCAGTGCGACATTTTTGCAGACAATTGGGGAAATATTAGAGCGGCTTGTTTGAGGTTAGGCGAGGCTGACATTTAATTAACTTAGTTATAGTTGGTTTTCTATGTAAGTTAGGTATTGGTTTATATAATTTAGTTAATGCATTGTTTTTTTTAAAATTTAATAATTTGATTTAATTAGTGTAAGTGGTCATTGGCCGTTCTAATTAATAAATAAATAATAAAGTTGTCGACATAGCCTAGAGAAGCAAGCTGAAGTGGCAGTGGGCTGGACATATCTGACGAAGAACCAAGTTTTTGAGTGGAGACCGCGGCTCGCCAAATATAGTGTTAGACGCCCTCCGGCCAGGTGGAGTGACGATCTGCCGTCGGCTGCTGGTAGAAGCTGGATGCGTCGAGCTGAGGAAAGGGCGCAATGGCGCTCCTTGGGGAAGGCCATGTCCAGCAGTAAAATGCTATAGGCTGATGATAATGATGATGATGATGATGATGATGATGATGATGAACTATGCCTACCTACCTAGTAACCTATTTAAAATCCATGTAAGTGAAAAGGTCTTTTTTGAGAATAAATGTCTTCTAAACATACCCGTTGCTGTTGTATCAGTATTCTTTGCTGCACCTGCAGTTGCTGATCCATTATTTGCAGCCGCTGCAGCTTTAATTTCTCCAAGTCATATTCAAGCTTCGGATTTAGACCCTGGAAGTTAAAATCATCATTTATTTATGAGTTGTGCTCTTGTCGGCGCAACTGATGCAGCTCCTTCCAAATCATGACATCTACTTTCTCTTTATAGTCAAATAATAAATAATATTAAGAATCCTGGACACTAACACACACAGCATCTATATTATGGACATATATCTCCCTTTATTAGGGGAGGTCTATGTCCAGCAATGGACTGAATTTGCACTATGGATATTTTGTTCCTATTGATTCCAACAGAATAAATGAATTGTGTTACAATAGGCTAGTGTTGTTATTAATGTATGATAATAAGGTGGCTTGTTTGATAATCTCTGTTCAACGAAATATCACAGGAAATATGAATTGCATGTTACAATGTCACAAGTTTAGGTTGGCGGTGGCGTGTGTTCGACGCGTGCTAGTTTAAGGACAACAACATTGTAATATATCTGCGAATCATTTGGATTTTAAATGCCGAAAGTTATTAAATATGGAATCCTTATACCCACAGATATAGAAGAGAACTAGATGAATTCTTAAAATTCACTATATTCTGAACATCAACTCATACGGCTGATCTCTACTTTCTTATGTCCAATATCATCAGTTAGAAAGGGATACATATATCAATGCGACTTCAAATTAGATCAAAAAGTTAATCGTACCAGGGCGCTCGAACAAAATTCCATTCAATTTCATTGAAATGCCCTGGTACGAAATCGCAGCAATTGCATTGAGTGTACGCATTCCTTTCTAGCAAATGATATATGGACATAAGAAAGTAGAGATCAGCCGTATGAGTTGAAGTTCAGAACATAGTGAATTTTAAGACTTGATCTAGTTCTCTTCTATATCTGTGAATATACAGTAACTGATTTTCCCTTGAAAAACTGTCAACACTTAACAAAGAGACGTCAAAAAAGAGAAAACGAAGCGTCATCGGTAACGGTTTATTATAGAAACCAGCCATAAAAGTGGTTCAAGAGAAACCTTATTCAAAGTACATTTATTTTATGTTTTGAATCTGTTTGGCGTACTGCCCCGCTTAGCGTCTAAACACACTGCCGAAAATTACGCGACGTAAGTTCCGCAGCTGATTTTGTCAAGTTCGGCTGTATGCCATAACGCAACGTAATTTCAGTATAAAGTGTCATCTGTAATTCAAATAGCATTGCAGGCGTAATCATGTCGAACTTACGTCGCGTAATTTCGGCTATAGTGTGTTTAGACTAGACACTTAAGTTATACTTGTGGAACTGTACTGTTTTAAAAGGATAATGAATTGAATCAGGCGTGACTTTGCGGAAATCCATTACAAGATATTTAAAAGATAATATATTTAGTATAAATTCCGCCAACTCTCTCTGACGATTTTCTTAAAACCTCAACAGAAATTCGACAATGTTGGCGTGCTTGGCGCTCGGTGAAGCAACACGTCTGCGATTTTTTGCGGACTGCCGAAGGCGGACAGCGCGTCTATCGTTTCCTGATGATACCTTATGGGGAAGGCGAAACATTGTCGAATTTCTGTTGAGTTGAAATGAAATTAATTGAGTATGAAACTCGTCAGAGAGAGTTGGCGGAATTTGTACTAAATATTTTATCTTTTAAATATGTTTTAAAAGGAGTCAAATAACAACTTGATTTAGAGGGCTGGCTACGGTCAGGTTAGGCTCAGGCTCCACTAATACTGCTAGACACTATCACAAGCACCATGCAGCCTCAAACTAAGCAGAGCTTGTATTATGGGAACCACATTACTGATATAACTACTTATATACTTTTTCTATCAAGTTTACTATGGGCTTCGGAAATGATGCTACATGCCATGCCCGAAGAGCAGCAGCCTAGCTAGAGCAAGTGTGTTTTCAGCACTCAAAGCGTTATATATTAACCAACTTAAATATTAAGGTTAGACTAAAAAAGCAATGATGCATGAATAGAGGGAGACCGAAGAAGAGATGGATAGAGTGTGTGAAAGAAGATATGAAAATGAAAGGAGTGGATAAAGATTTGACGTTTGAAAGAAGTGAGCAACTAAAGAAGCCATTTCCAATATCTTAACGTGCTTTCTGAAGCATGCAGGTGCTCAGATCAAAATGCCACTAAATAAAGATAAATAAAATCAAATAAAAAATAGTCACCCATCTAAGCGGTGAAGGGTAAGTGGCATAGCTAGCTTTGGTGGTCTTAGCAGATTCCGGTCACTACGTGAATGGGAGACCGTTTAGCGGCATTTCTATCTGAGCGCCGTTTATATCCGTGCGTCGGAAGGACGTTAAGATGTTGGTCCCGGCTTTATTTGTAGCCTACCGAAAAAAGTGACCGGGCATAGTGTTGCTTGACCAAGGTCTTCTGTTAAGAAAACCGAAGTAAACCACATGAGCCCACAACATTCATAACCAGCTGTTTGTTGAACCTCAAAAAGTAAAAGAACCTAGCCAAGTGCGAGTCGGAATGAAGGGTTCCGTAACAATGTATGGGAGCGCCTCACTTATATAATTCTGTTTTTAGTATTTGGTGTTATAGCGGTAAAAGAAATACTTTATGATCTGTGACAATTTCAACTGTCTAGCTATCATAGTTCATAAGATACAGCTTGGTGACAGACAGACAGAAGTACAGTGGACCAAGGTCTTCTGCTAAGAAAACCGAAGTAAACCACATGAGCCCACAACATTCATAACCATTCCAGTAGCTGTTTGTTGAACCTCAAAAAATAAAAGAACCTAGCCAAGTGCGAGTCGGACACATGAAGGGTTCCGTAATGTTGCATGGGAGCCCCACTTATATAATTCTGTTTTTAGTATTTTGTGTTATAGCGGCAAAAGAAATACTTTATGATCTGTGAAAATTTAAACTGTCTAGCTATCATGGTTCATGAGATACAGCCTGGTGACAGACAGCCACGTACAGTGGTCTTAGTATTAAGGTCCTGTTTTTAAGGGTATGGGACCCTACAATAGAGGAAGAATTGTATTGACTTACCACATCACTTCCTTCAGTTTCATTATCTTCATCACCGTTGATCAAATTTTCATCCATGTTTCTGTAACATAAAAATAATTTATTATTGATAACAGAATTATGAATAGGAGGAATGAGGTGTGATGGGTGCCAATTCCAACCTACTTCTTTGAATGGAAACCAAACTCACCAGCACATACCAAACTCTCTCTTAGAGATAAGGGTACTATTATTTTAATGCCTTTTTCATCAGTAAATAGTATAAAACATCCCTTCACGCAGTCTGTTTGCCCCTATGTATGCTTAGATCTTTAAAACTATGCAACGGATTTTGATGCTGTTTGTTTAATAGATAAAGAGTGATTCAAGAGCTAGGTTTAGCAACAAAGCTATTCGTTCAGTTATAAATCTTTGTACAGTGTTCAATAAAGTTATATCTATCTATCTGCCCATGATGCATCTCTGCACTGATGTCCCGCATTAGGGTGTATAGTGCATTACCCCCTGCTAAACCGACCTCAGCCAGTCCAACTCCTTAAAATAGCGGAGGACTCCGGTTGGGTGGCAACATTGCTTTAGAATTTCCGATGCTGCCTGTATCTGCAAGTTTTGATCAAGCTGCTTCTGTAACCTGGTTTATGCTCTGGCTTTATTTGTGGCAGTGCAGTGTAAGATAACATGCTCCACTGTTTCTTCATCTTGAAAGCAGCCGTCAGGTGCCGTTGTCCAAAGTTCCTGTTTTACTAGGTTTTTTTTTATTTTTTTTATTTAATATGGCGCAGCTCTTGACCTCGAGGCTTGCATAGGCAAGTATGAGGTCGACGATAGGGCGAGCTTTCCCAGAAGATGCCTATGAACTCTCATTTTGAAGCCGTTAAGGTCGTAAGTCAATGGAAAAACAGACGCTGGCAGCTGATTCCATATTTTAGGTGGGGGTTCAGTAGGGTGATCGGCCAACTCTGTTGCAAACAGAAATGATTGACAGCGATCCTGTGTTTACAAACTTTGACAATTCATCCGTCGAAATTTAGACAGTTTGCTAAAACAGGATCGGTATCAATAATTTCTTTTTGCAACAGACTTAGCCAATCACCCCACAGGTCGCAGTGGCCTGTGATAACCAATCAGTACATGTAGGTCTTCACACTCTATTATTGTGTTAGTTATTTTGTTGATTCTTCTTGGTAGCATTATGTTTGCAGTCTTGTCTCCGGTCCCACAATCTTTGGTACATAATCAATCAATCTTTGGTCACATATTAGGCTAATCATAACCATAATTATTATTACCTTACTCGGCGCTTGCTAAAATCACGATTTACTCACGATTCGAAATGGATAAACAGAATGAGTGAAAAAAGACAATTTCTAACGTATGTTGTGATTATTGGAGGGTATTTCGATAAACTTATAAACGCCTACCGACAAGCAAAATACAAAAATTGCTTGCAAATCGTACTGAATTGGATGAGTTAAAATAGTTTGGCTAATATTAATAATAGGACAAAGTAGTAGGTAGGCTATTTCTTACAAAGATAATACCTATTGTCTTTGTCTTCTGCGCCCAGTGGCTGGCTAACTTTTGTAGAAGTTTTTATGCTACCCGAAGGCCGACATGGCTTAGAGAGTGAAAAAGCCGGGAAAAACATCATAACATGTCTTCGGAAGCGTTTACCAATTTAGTTAAATAAACATGAAGTCGGAGTGTGATACGAAAAACACTCAAGTGTGGAAGATTTTACGCAAAGAAACTGTTGTCTTTCCGACTTCATCATAGTTATACAAGTAGAGTGAAACAAAAGAAGTATTATTTCATTCATAAAAATACTAGGAAATAATAAAACTCACTGTTCTTCGCAGTAGTCATTTCTTTGCTGAATCGACGAAAAGTACTTCTTCAGCATCATTTTGTTTATCACAAACGATTCGAAACTTTCCTCCAAAACTTCACAAAATATCTTCTTAGTTTGTTAGAACACGATTTCAATTGGTTTGATAGAATTACTATAGAACTATCCACAAAAATTTAAATTTGAAACGCAAACGAAACAACGTTCGGATTTTTCAGCGCGGTCGTTTGATGAAGTGATTTTGTTTGATTTGATTGCTTGCTTGTTTGGTCAGCAAATGAAAGAGCGAATCTGCTATTGGTCGACGCATTCAAAATGGGCCAATGGGAGATCAGTATCACTGTTTGTTTTGATAAAATGTGTTCATCCATTTGTGAAGTGCAACTTTTGCAAGCTACTTGATTATGCGCGCGAAAGTTCAAAATAAAATTCTATTATTATAACATAACCTCACTCTTTAATAAATGTTTCTATTTTTAGGTCGGATTGTACTAGGATTGGTCGAATTTTTTGCTGTCCTTAAGCATAGCATAAAGGGACAAAGATCCATTGTGACGATTGTACCTACGCAGTTTGCGGCGTCATCCATATCACACACGACTTCACTCACCAGCTGGGTATAGGCTTCCCTTTGTATATGCCAATCTCAACGGTTCAAAATACGTTTCGCTTGCAGATCATTTATTTATTGAGCGGCCGTTTGCAGAAAAATTACGCACGCAATTTGTTCCAGTACACTGATGGAAACTGTTTGCCTTGCCAAGTTTGGATGCGCACTCAACTTTTAAGTTTTACCGAATCACCACTCAAGAGTTAGATCAGTGGATATTCAGTGGACGGACAGTCAGACCATGCGGATTGCAATCTCAGGGCACAGCTTCTCGCCGACGCTGCTGCCCGTCGGCGGTCAGGTGATGTAGCTGTGTCGGTGTCAGGCTGCGCTATGCCGCAATCAGCCGCCGCCAGAGCCCCGTTTATTATTTAGCAGTGTACCACGGGTAGTAATACACAAGCTCAAAATCTCACAACGGGCTATGGAGAGAGCTATGCTCGGAGTCTCAGCGTGATCGAATTCGAAATGAAGAGATCCGTAAGAGAACCAGGGTAACCGACATAGCTCTCAGAATCAGCAAGTTGAAGTGGCAGTGGGCAGGCCATATAGCTCGTAGAACCGATAACCGTTGGGGAATAAAGGTTCTCGAATGGCAACCGCGATCTGGAAGACGAAGTGTAGGGAGACTCCACCAGATGGACCGACGACATGTCAAGATTGCAGGTAGTCGGTGGATGGAGAGGGCTCAAGACCGTTCTTCGTGGAATTCCTTGGAGGAGACCTATGTTCAGCAGTGGGCTTCTAGTTTGTTGATGATGACCACGTCTAGATGAGATTTAATTGGATTCCAAAGTGAGGTTGGAATTGTTATACCCTAAAATCGCGAAGTCTATGTCCTCATTGGGCAAAGCCGCTTCAAAGAGCGCGTGTCGTGGCTTACTTCGGTGATTTTAGCAGATCAACGCAACAATCCGTCAGGTCACTGGTTGGATGGGTGACCGTTTAGTGGCATTAAGATCAGAGCGCTTCCGTGCTTCGGAAAGCACATAATTATGTTGGGCCCGGCTTTTTCAGTCGGTAAGCGTTCGGTTTCGGTTTTCGGTCGGCCAAAAAAATCCAGTTAAAATTTATTTTTTTAATTTAATTAAAACGGCAACAAAACCAATTACATTATAACTAAACAAATCAAAATTAGAAAATTTATCAAATGTCAAAATTCTTATAAACAAAATTTAGTTAAAGTCAAAATTAAGAAAAAAGGAAGAAAGTAAAAATCCACACACAAAATAACAATAATTAAATCAAATGGATTTTTTAATAAGCAGCCAGACGGGCGTGGGGCCCTGTCTCAGCAATTTTTTATTTTTTTTATTTTATTTGGTTATTATTTATTTATTTCTGACATTTTTGATTGATCATTGTACTTAGATTTTTAATTTAATATTTTTATTTTTAAATGATTTTTGTTTTATGTGTTGTAGATTGTGTTCAAATACGATTGTGATTGATTGTTACTGAATAAATAAATGAAAATTGCTGCACAGTGTTGCAATCAGTGGAAAACTGCAGCACTGGTAATTCAGTTGGCCACTACCTCATACTGTATATGGCACAAACCTCGTTAAATTTAAAAACCAGGCGCCTCTTATTGTTTTATAAATATTTTAATTGATATAAAATGGTATAAGTTTAAAATTTTTGATGTAGCTAGGAACTAGTTATGTTATCTTTAATCTGCAACATTTGTTAATTTGGGTTTACTTTTATAAATTATACACTTAGTTTTTTGTTATTTAATTGTGCATATTTAAGTGATTTGTTTTTAGAGCAACAGTTGTTGTAAACCAATAAACAAATACCTATCAAGTATTGAGCTTATAGTGAGCGACAAAATGTCAACTGACTGTCCACATCCCTTCGTATCCTTATGTCCAGCAGTGGACTGAGAGGCTGGTGTTATTAATTAATAAATAATGCTGGATACTATCACACAAGGGTACACCCCGGGGTTCCAACACCCATCTACGGAACCCAAGTCAACCTCACCTGAATGTGGTGCAGATTTTCAGATTTTCAGATTTTATTTATTTACCATAACGTTACATAACATAACAGGCAAGTCAAAACATATTTACAATTTCAATTTAAAGAATTAATTATTTACAATAAGATACTACCTTATATTATAATGTGCCGACCACACATCCTACAGATCAGAAGATGACATAACATTAAATAAATGAGCTACTCATGAATTCGCTGATGCTATAAAATGGGTGACATTGAAAAAACAATTTTAATTTATTTTTGAATTGGTTTAAAGGCAACCGAGTTGTTTCAAGAGGCAATTTGTTATACATAGAAAGCTTTATGCATTGTCCCTGTTTGTACGTTTTAACCAGTCTAGTTCTTGGTATATTTAGCTTTGCTTTGTTTCTAGTGTTGTAATTGTGTATTTGCATTTTCGTTGGGAAATCATTTCTATTCAGGTGTACTTCCAAAAGAGAATTCATAATGAACAGAGATACTACAGTTAATATTTTAGACTTTATAAAATAAGCTCGTACTGAGGTTAACCTTTGTAGGCCATATATTATTCTAATTGACCTTTTTTGGCAAATAAGGACCCTTTCTATATCAGAAGCATTTCCCCACACTGTAATGGCATAGCTTATGATCGAATGGCAATATGCATAATAAACTGTTATGATGGTTTGTGTAGATAGACATAATATGGGTTTTAATTTAAATAACGCATAATTTGCACTGGCCAATCTTTTGCATATTTTTTCTATGTGACTTTTATAACATAAAGTAGAATCCAAGATGCATCCCAGAAACGTTACTTCCTTAATCTCGTCGTTTTCTTTCTTTCTTTTAGATGTATAACTCAATATGGTACTTTTATCTGCATTGAGGATAATGCCGTTATTTTCAAACCAAAGTTTTAATTTGTTTACCACTAAATTTATTCGTTCTTCTACTACTTTAATTTTATGATTTTTGATGCCTACGTGAGTATCATCCGCAAACAAGGTGACTAGTGCCCAGTCTGGCAAGCAGTTTGTCAAGTCATTCACATATATTAAGAACAGTAGTGGTCCTAATATAGAGCCTTGTGGCACCCCAATGTTACTGTGTTCTATGTTTGAATTCGTTTTGTCAATCTTTACAATTTGACTTCTTCCGCTAAGATAAGATTCTAGTATTTGAAGTTCCTTACCTTTGAATCCATAGAAAAACAGCTTATAAGACAGGATATCGTGTCGTAAGCAGTCAAAAGCTTTGGACAAGTCGCAGAATATACTGGAGACCTTCTGCGAGTTATCCATAGCATCTAGTATAAAATACACTGTTTTTCTAATAGCCATTTCAGTGGATCTCTTTTTCCTAAAGCCAAATTGGCTTTCTGTGAATAGTTTATTAGATTCAAAGTATGTAATCATTCTAGATTTAAGAGCACTCTCTAAAAATTTTGATAGGACTGGTAGAATGCATACCGGTCGGTAGTTCCCAATTTCAAGGGTATCCCCTTTTTTATATAAAGGAATTATCTTCCCCACTTTTAAACAATCTGGGAAGGTACCTTGCAGGATACAGTCGTTAAATATTTTAAGGGTAATGTCAAACAAGTAATGATTACTTACGTATAGTTCCTTTAGCGTTTTTGTGTCCATGTCATAAATGTCTTTACTTGATTTACTTTTGATACTATAAATAATTTTTCGAAATTCATTTTTTGAAATAAACGAGAATAAAATGTTGCTCGTCGGTGCCCTACCTAAATATTTATTACAATTCTCTAACTGAACGTCAAGGTTTTTGGTAAGATTTGAAGCAATATTGTTAAAGAAATAATTAAAATTATCAGCTATATTTTTACAGTCATTTATTGTATCGCCATCCAAATTACGTATTTTATTTATTTTATTATTTTGACTCATTGACCTATTCTGCCGTTCTTTAATAATTTTCCATGTCATTTTAACTTTATCTGTGGATTTTTGTATTCTTTTTGATATGATCAGCTTTTTTGCAGTTGTTAAAATTTTTTTAAAAGTTTTTTTATACATCTTTAGTTTCTTTTTTCTATTTGGGCAAGGATAAATATTTTGCAGAAACTCTAAATTTTTTAATTTATTTCTCGATGTTTCTATACCCTTTGTTGTTAATGTAAGTTTTTTGTCCATTCTAATTTTTATATTTTTAATAGGAAACGCGGAATAGTAGCAAAATTTTAGGTGACTCAATAAAATGTTCATCTTCTCATCTGCATGATGAGCAGTCTCCACGGCATTTGTAATGATATCCATATCTTTACAAAACAAGTAATTAAAGTAATCCTTATTCATTTGCGAAATAATTCTTATAGGGATAGTCTTCTGGTCATATTGTTTTTTTTTACAATTGATCTTATACTGTAGTACAATTGCGTTATGGTCTGAAAGTTGCACATCTAAAACTTTTACACGATATTTAATGTTGACATTGTCATTTATGATAAAATTATCGATACATGTAGCTGATCCTTTCTTAGTACGTGTAGGTTCATTTATTAAAGTTTTACAACGAAATTCATCAAGTAGTTTTACAAATTTTGCAACCTTTTTCATATTGTATTTATTATCCCTCATTACATTTAAATTAAAATCTCCAGCAATTATAATATTATTTCCTTCTTTGCTAGTCCTTTCTAGAATTTTTGTTAAAACATCTTCAAAAATCTCAAAATCATAATCTGGCCTATACAAACATATGATTACTACTTTACAAATTTTTATTTCTATTGCCGCTACTTCACAGTTCATTTCAAAGCTGAGTTTGGTTAGGTCATTTCAAACTAGATAGTTTTAAATTCTATGCCATTTTTTAGGAAAATTGCCGTACCTCCATGTTCAAATATTGATCGGTTATAGTAAGATGTTAAGGTGAAGCCTTCAATAGTTGTTGAATCTATCTTTTCTTCATTTGCCCATGTCTCTGTGAGACAGAGCACGTCACACTTCGTATTTTCTGCTAGAAGTTCAACTTCTAGAAGTTTGTTACCTATACTCTGTATGTTAGCGTGAACTATAGTTAACCAATCGCCATCTTCTTCGAGGTTTTTGTAAAAAACGAAGTCGTGCTTGCTGAGGTTTTGATGAACTGTAGGCGTGAAGAGCCTCTGAAGTTTTTACAAGCTCTTTTGATTTCTTCAGTCATAGTGTTTTTTATAAATCTTCTTTTAATATTATTCAACTCCACATATTTCACATTTTCTGACATTGAGGCTAATCGGGCGAGTTCAGAGTTAATTTTATAGATTTCAACGTCATTTTGACCATCATAAACTAAGCTTCCTAATAAGATATTAAAATTTCGTGAGTCATTTCTTAGAATACTTCTTATAATTTCAATATGGCTGTCCAGGTTTGATTTACAACAATTTCCAGACATTATTACTGCTACGTCTTTTTCTTGAAGATTGATTGTACGTCCATAAAAATTCCTTAATACGTTTGTACAATTTGCTCCAGGATTGCAATAGTTTATGACCTTGATACCCTCAGTTTTTTCCACTATTTTGATTGCTAATCCGCTTCCTATGCTATCTGAGAAAATGTTTACATTTCTTAATTCTATATCTTCAGTTTCAGCTCGGTAGGGAGCTTCATCACATTTCTTTTGTATATTATTTTTAAGTTCGTTTTGTAAAATTTTATGTTCAATTTTTTTTTTATCTGTCCTGATCTTATCTAATTCCTTTTGCAAAATGTTTACCTTTTTCTTCAATGTTCTCAATTTTCTAAATAGGTTTTTATTTAAGTACCCGATTTTGGGTTTCATAAATAGTTTTATTGATTTATTTGTCATTTTCTTAATTGGTTTCTTTTGCGTCAGTTTTTGATTATTTGTTTGTACTGCTGTATTGCAAAATTTCTTCTCACTATAAATGGTCCCCGTAGATAATTCTCCTCCTTTTTGTTTGGGCATAGGGCTTTGCAGGTTTTTGAGAGACTTTATTATTATTTCACATTTTTCTATTTCTTGCTTTAGATTGGTATTTTCAACTGTCAAATTGTCTACTTTCTGATTTGCCGTTGATAGGGTTTGAATTGTATGTTCTAATTGCATTTCCAAGTCAATAATTCGTGTGTTGTTGCTTAAAGAAACATCTGGTAGGCTGCGCATGGACTCGTCAAATATTATTCTAGAATTATTTGCTATCATCGTACTAGAATTTTCTAGTGTACTATTTAATTGAGCGGTGATGTCATTTTCAGAGTTAAACCTTCGTATACGTCTCAGTGTCACATGGCTTTCCATATCCATGATTTATAAATTTAATAATGCTGGCACGTAAAGAAATATAAACAAAAATAAAAAAAATAAGAAAAGAAAAGTCCAAAAGTGTGGTAGGCTGTAGAGTTTTGAACCACAGGCTCCGTATTTTAAGACGGCTATGTTCCCCACGAAGCCGCTAAGGCTGTTACGCTGAAGTTGAATTTATGAATCGCGCGTCGATATTAGTTAAATAAAGGAGAGGGTAAGCGCCGTTGATGAGTTCTAGGTTATTGTTCGATTTATTATTGTATCACTTTATCTATATAGTCTTATTGTAAAATTAAAAACTGTTAGGTATGTATTGTGGATAATCACTAACTCACAGTTCTTTGTTAGGGTGTTAAAGTTCACTGTACTGTTTAGATCACCATCACAAACAGGTAAACAAAGTAACTTTTCACTTCTCTTGCTCAAAAAGTGTATCATAATAGTGTAGCTTAGCGGGCCTAAAACTCGAGTTTAATACCTAGGGCTAAAAAGTATTTTTTCTTTTTAATTTTTGTCTAAAATCATCAGCCCGTACAAAGCATTCGTTCTCTTATATAAAAACTCGACTTCTTGGTGCTCCGTCAATCTTTTTTTTTGAAAATAGAACCGTCTTGGTGATGTTTTATGAAGGTTGATTCTTCCCTTCACGGTAGAATGCGAACTGTTTCGTTGAGGGTTATTGAAGGTATAGAGATTTTAAAAAAAAGATGGTATTGGCGCTAAATCTCTAGAATTTTCTTCATTCCAAATCACAAACTTTTACGTTTAACTTCCTGACTTTAACTTTCAAATTGTGAACGTGAAAAATGTCATCAAGTGATAGTGAAGATGCTAATATGCAAATGGAAGAAAAGGGCAAAGAAATAATTATGAATCTGTTGCCGACAAAATCACGTGAAATATATTTAAAGAGTTACGAAAATTTTATGAAATGGAGAGATGAGAAACGTGTGGATTCTTTTACAGAAGGGGTTTTTCTCACTTATTTTGATGAATTATCGAAAAAATTCAAATCGTCGACTCTTTGGAGCACATATTCAATGTTAAGAATGACCTTAAAAACGAGACACGACGTCGATATTAAAAAATATGTAAATTTAACGGCTTTACTGAAGAAATTGTCCACTGGATACAAGGCAAAAAAATCTAAAGTCTTGACGACACAAGAAATCGAAACATTTTTAAATAACGCTCCAAATAAACAATACTTGGCAACAAAGGTAACCTACTTATGTACTCTACTCAAACTAAATAAATAGATACCTACCTACATACCTAAATTATGTACCTAGGTTATTACGATTATTAACACACTTATTTTTTTGTTCAACAGGTTGCTTTAATTTATGGAATCAGCGGTGCATGCAGAGGAATAGAGCTTGCCAATATAACGCTAGAAGACGTAGAAACGGATACAAACCTACAAGCTGTGAGTCTGCCGAACACGAAAACAAACAAAGAGCGTAAATTTGTCATCAGTGGAGAATACCTTAATATAGTTAAAGCCTATCAGGAGTTACGTCCCACTAATGTTTCAACGAGAAGTTTTTTTCTAAATTATCAAAATGGTAAATGCACAAGGCAAGTCATAGGCAAAAATAAATTTGGTAACATGCCTAAAGATATTGCCACTTATCTAAATTTACCAAATCCGGAACTCTACACGGGCCATTGTTTCCGCAGAACATCCGCGACTCTGTTGGCGGACTCTGGTGCGAATATAACGACATTAAAACGCCACGGTGGATGGAGGTCCGATCAAGTGGCTGAAGGTTATATAGAGGACTCTATACAAAACAAGTATCACGTCACGCAGCGGATTATGGAAGGAATCAATATTCTACCAAACATTACAGAACCCCAAGCATCTACATCGCGGGATTGGATGAATATGTCAACTCAGCTGAAGCCGCACTCAGATCTTAATAATGCAGGAAACTCAAGCATGATTCGAGTCTCTCCAACTTTTACTCCACAACAATCAACTCAAAATATTATCACATCCCAATCACAGAGAACCGAAATAAAATTGCCCGGGAAAAACATATCACTAAACATTCAAAATTGCTCTAACTGCACATTTAATTTTTAATAAAATTTCTGAAAATTGACTAATTTTGAATTGTTTTATTTTCTCGCAATCGAAGTGAAAAGTAGAGTGTTTTACTCGGGCCAAAACCACCCATTATAACTCGGTCTTGTCATCCTCCCTCGCTAAGCTCGGGAGTATAACAACCTCGTATATAATGGGATGGTTTAGTCCCTTGTAAAACAATCTACTATTTATTTTCGTACATTTACGACTTTGCCGTTGTTTTAGACACTTAAAACATTTTCACATTATGAGTCACTTGGTTTTATTGATTCATAGAGTCATCAAAGTTGTAATAGTGCATAATTTAACACTTTACGCAAAAAAAATCCACGGAGCTATTTATTCGCATGACACAACGCTCTTGTCACAAGTGAGAGTCCTCACTTGTAACAAGAGCGGTGCACCCTGATAAACAACGAACGGAGCTCTGGCGGCCGGCTGATTGCGCATAGCACAGCCTACATCGGCACAGCTAACTCCCCTGGCTACCGACGGGCAGCAGCATCGGTCGTGTTAGAAGCTGTGTCCTGCGATCCCCAACCCGCATGCCCAGCGTGGGAATTAAGGGCATATCCCCCTTTATTAAGTCAAAGTCAAAGTCAACATTCATTTATTCAGTAGAAACTGTATAGTACACTTTGAAACGTCATTTTTTAATTTACCACCAATTCGTAACGTGACCAAACAGAGAAGAATTGGCAAGAAACTCTGCTTGGCTTATATTTTTTTAATGTCATTGTTCTTAATAACTATTACATTGTTTTTGATGGAGTTGGAGGCAGTTTCATCCCAAGCTTTTTTGTCATCTAAATAATCAGATATTTTATAATAAGCTTTATTACATAGATTATGTTTAACAACATTTTTGAATTTATTTACAGATAGATTAACCACATCATTTGGGACTTTGTTAAAAAATCGTACACACATCCCTTTAAAAGATTGACTAACTTTATGGAGCCTTACAGTAGGAACAGCTAGTTTATCTTTATTTCTAGTGTTAACATTATGATAGTCGCTATATTTCTTGAACATGTTAATAACGCCTATATCCAGTATTCCTAACCATGGACGGATTTGATCCATTGGTCGCCCTAGGCATATGAAAGATTGCCGCCCCCCTACTCGCTGTAAAGCACGAAAAAATACCGACACCCGAGCCTATTCTTTGCCTTTGGCTTTTCGAAAGGTGCGCTTGACTTCACTAGGGTTGCAAACTTTTTCGGGAAACTAACACCCGTGGGACCATTACCTCTGCTAAGCTTGGATACAAGACACAATAGAATAAACACCTCGCGTTCCGCTATATATGAAGTGAGGGTTGACTTTTCGGTACATACTTAAATAAAAAAAACCCACCAATTTTTGCCGCCCTAGGCCCGGACCTACTTGGCTTATTGGAAAATCCGCCCCTGTTCCTAACGTTTAGATCCGAAGTCGAACAAAGATCAATGACATTGGGAATCCCATAACGGAACTAAAATGGAGTTGGGCAGGACACCTGGCAAGGCGATGTGATGACAGATGGAGTAAGGCAAGAACTGAATGGCGTCCAAGAACCGGATACAGAGACGGTCGTCCAGCAACTAGATGGGGGACGATATTACATCAATCGTGGGCAGAAACTGGATGAGACGAGCTTTGAACCGTGAGGATTGGCACATGCAAAGGGAAGCCTATACCCAGCAGTGGCTGAAGTCAGGCTGTGGATGATGATGATATCCAGCAGTGGACTGATATAAGCTGGTGAGTCACACAGCAACATATAACCTAGAGAAACCGTAGAGCGTCATCATCATCATCATCATCATCAGCCTATAGCAGTCCACTGCTGGACATAGGCCTCCCCTAATGAGCGCCATTGCGCCCTGTCCTGAGCTCGACGCATCCAGCTTCTACCAGCAGCCGACAGCAGATCGTCACTCCACCTGGCCGGAGGGCGTCCTACACTACGTTTGCCGAGCCGCGGTCTCCACTCAAGAACTCGTTTACCCCAACGGTTATCGGATCTTCGGCAGATATGGCCAGCCCACTGCCACTTCAGCTTGCTAATTCTCTGAGCTATGTCGACAACTTTAGTTCTATGTCGGATAGTCTCGTTGCGAATCTATCCTTCAGAGAAACTCCAAGCATGGCTCGTTCCATAGCTCGCTGAGCGACTTTAAACTGGTGGACTAGCCGTACTGTGAGTGTCCACGTTTCGGCTCCGTATGTCATGACGGGTAGGACGTAGAGCTTGCATTATACTAAAAATAATTGGATAAGGTTTTATCCAATCAACAAATCGCATAGTTATTTGCGTTTGGTTTTAGCAATATTTTTTTTTGTAAATTGTATAAGTGTACCCAGTGGTCCTTGTATGAGTATGAATTATGGAAACCACACGAATGATGACTGATAAACTACTTTTTTTTTTCTCGCGGCGAGAATCAAACTCGCAACCCTCTGCAACTCAAGGGGCTTCGTCGATCGATCGTCAAAGTATAGTTAGTGAGATCTTTTCGAAGCCAGAACAAAATCCATGTTAC
The DNA here is from genome assembly GCA_951804965.1 of Horisme vitalbata. Taxonomy (NCBI): domain Eukaryota; kingdom Metazoa; phylum Arthropoda; class Insecta; order Lepidoptera; family Geometridae; genus Horisme; species Horisme vitalbata. Next base: position 3,812,574 of record OX638109.1, read on the forward strand.
AAAAGCTGCTTGATCAAAGCTCACGAAAACATGCAGCATTAGGAATTCTAGAGCAATGTTGCCAACCCAGAGTCATTTCCGTTACTTGTAGTTTAGCTGGCTAGGTTAGCAGGTTAGCAGGGGGGCAATGAAATACACCTCAATGCGGGGACGTCAGTGCAGAACTTCCTCGCCACTTCACTTCTTTATTTATTGGCTTCTGGGATAATTTTCCACAATTTCGTAATCAAGTATTTTTCTGTTATAATCGCCATTGCTATCGCAGAAAATAGGACCTGACTGGACTTATAAACCGTACCGTTGCCTCATATTATTAAAATTAGATCTTACCTCCCTCGTCCCTTGCTGCTGACACTGGAACCATCCGTCTTCTGATCGTAGGTATTTCCGTCAATGCTCGAGTATCGCCTGTCTAAGTTTGAGTGCTGTCTTTCGCTTGGTTGCTGTCTATCTGTGCTTGGTTGCTGTCTATCTGCACTTGCGTGCTGTCTATCTGTGCTTGGGTGCTGTCTATCTGTGCTTGGGTGCTGTCTATCTGTGCTTGGTTGCTGTCTATCTGTGCTTGGTTGCTGTCTATCTGTGCTTGGGCGCTGTTTATCAGTGCTTGGGTGTTGTCTATCAGTGCTTGGGCGCTGTCTATCAGTGCTTGGGTGTTGTCTATCAGTGCTGGACAACTGTCTATCCGTATGAGAGTGTCTATTCAGCTGTCTATCCGTATGAGTGTGTCTATTCAGCTGTCTATCCGTATTGGAATGACTTTTGTCTATGTTGGCTTGGTTCTGAGTTCTAGGCTGGCTAGGCTAAAAAAATAAGTTATTTTAAGTATTAGGCTCCCCGCAGACGACCGACTTTTTGTAGGACAGAAAATCGGACAGTTCGGGAGGAGCACGTTATGGACAGAGCGTATACCACCCAGGTTGGATTAACGGAGAATAGAAAGGCCTTAAGAGCTAAAATGGACTGTACGTATTTATATAAGTATTTTATGTTCTGTAACTCTGTGCGTAAAGTTTATAGTTTTGGAGTTAAGGCACTTTAAAATATGTATTAAGATTTCGTTTTCTGGATTGAGGAAGTAAGGCTTTAAGAGCTAAAATGGTTGGAATTGGATTCTACGTATTGATATAAGTATTTTATGTTATAACTGTGAATCTATAAACTTTATGAAAAAAGTTTTAGAAGATTAAATACTTATATAAATACGTACAATCCAATTCCAACCATTTTAGCTCTAAAGGCCTTACTTTCCGAATCCAGAAAACGAAATTTTCATACATATTTCAAAGTGCCTTATAGAACATAAAATACTCGCAATAATACGTAGAATATGATTAGAAATATTTTAGCTATTAAGGCCTTACTTCCTCCGTTGTTACCTACAAAGGTTGGTTACCTGGTTACGCTCTGTCCATGACGTGCTCTTCCCTAACTGTCCTACAAAAAGTCGGTGGAAAAGTCGGTCGTCTACGGGGAGCCTTAGGGCCAATAATAAGGATGACGACTTAAAAATCCTAATTAGTCCGTCATTTACATTATCAAAAAATATTGGAAACGTATTTTTTATTTTGTCAATTAAACAAAAAATTACAAACATATTAGTGCGCTGAAGTTCCGCGTAAGGTCACGGCTTAGTACACTTTTTACATAACCGTGACGTCACGAGCCCCCACTCCCGAACGTTGACGCTTTTTACCTTCATCAATTTTTATTTTATTTGATAAATAAAAAATATGTTTCCAATATTCTTTGTTGATCTATCGAACGGACTAATTAGATTTTTTACCCAGTCCTCATCCTTATTGTATGGTGTGCAATAAAGCTATCATCATTATCATCATCAGAATGTAGCAGTACACTGCCGGACATAAACCTGCCCTAATGCGCCATTGCACCGTGTCCTTAGCTCGACGCATCCAGCTTCTACCAGCAGCGTTTCGCAGATCATCACTTTTCCTGGCCGGAAGGCGTCTTGCAGTACGTTTGCCGAGCCCAGGTCTCCACACAAGAACTCGTTTACCCCAACGGTTATCTGTTCTTCGGCAGATATGGCCAGCCCACTGCCACTTGCTGCTTGCAATTCTCTGAGCTATGTCGACAACTTTAGTTCTATGTCAGATTGCCTCGTTCCTTAGTAAATTTGTTTCCACTCAACTCCATAACAGATGAACGGATTTGGATGAAACTTAAAATATACCTGGATTAACACATAGGCTACTTTTTATCCTAAAACCACGCTAGCGGAGTCTCGCAAAAACTCAAAAATAGGTGTAAGGGATTCCAACCTCCATCTTTGAAACCCAAGCCAACCTTACCGGCCCGTGGTACACCCTGCTAACTAACAAACGGGACTCTGACGTCGGCTGATTGCGGCATAGCACAGCCTAACACCGGCACAGCTACATCTGCTGGCCGTCGACGGGCAGCAACGTCGGCAGTTATTATTAGTCCCTGGAGCCCTTTGTCCAGCAGTTGAATGATATATTCATATTCATATTCTTTATTGCAATAATTATGTTAGTTATAATTATAGGTGACGATACATGTCAAATCTCCCTCTCGCTCGTACTGTTCAATAGTTTTGAAGATATAAAATCACTGAATGTAGTTATGCAAAATAGCAAACCTTCATGGTCTATAAAATAACAATACAAAGGTTCAGCAAGAATATCATTTTGTTTCTATCACGTTTTCTTACCAAAAAATTTGCACCTAAATTGATCACATTGGTGCAAGTTTTTTGGTAAGAAAACGTGATAGAATCAAAATGATATTATTGCTGAACTTTTGAATTGTTATTTCCTAAGCCATGGAGGTACGCTTTTTTGCATAACTACATTAAGTGATTTTATATTTTCAAAAATGTTGAATAGTGCGAGCGAGAGGGAGGTTTGACATGTATCGTCACCTTTAATTGTAACTAACATAATTATTGCAATAAAGAATATGAATATGAATATATCATTCCACTGCTGGACAAAGGGCTCCACTAATAACAAGGGGATATGCCCATAATATCCATGCTGGGCAATTTGGGTTGGGGATTTGACATGTATCGTCGCCATAAGGTGGTATAAAATTTAAGTTAGTACATAATTACGCAATTTGGGCGTAGCAACGATCAGAATGGAGGTGGATTGATTTCGTTTTGAAAATAAGCATTTAGGCTAAGCTTACGTTTTTGTTATGTGCAAAGCAGATGTTCATTCCAAAAGGTTCAGTTCTGTTCAGCTTCATCATTGCTATCCTGGCTTCTCTGTAAGAGGAAAATCAACAATTATCTATTAGCTGACATAACAGACAGTAATCTGACCAAGTTCTTGAGTTCATACGAAAAGTGCTTTCAGTTTTCACGTATTTACCAATTTTCCGGGAAACATCCATTTTTTGTTACCCTACCCGTATTCGGAAAACCTATACATAATACATTTGAAATCTATAATGATCGACTGCAAAGAAAATGATTGTTAGAGGTGATGGTTGGGTTTTTTCTTCAAATGTAATTAAAACCAGACGAAAGTATACCCCTTCCAAAAGAAAAACAATTTAACAAATAGATTCATAAATGAGGCAGTTAATGAGGTAACAAACAAAAAAATACTACCTGATTGGGAACCTCCTTATATTTTTGAATTAGATTTCAAAATGTAAAAGAAAAAAATGTGAAAGTGAACGTTCGATTTTGAGTTTAGAGTAAGAGAGTAGTTTTTGTGCTTGTCGCCCGCTCACCCAGCTGTCTCTAATGTGACGAAAGCATAAGCTTGACTTTGATTTTCAGTGGAAGTGAGAGTGAAAGTGAAAGTTTGAGTTAGAGTTACAGTTGTTTTTGTGCTTGTCGGCCTCTTTATTTTTTTTTTGTGTTAATAAGTAGTTTTAAAAAATATGGATCTTGTTGTCCGAAATAAAATTATTTTTATTTATTAGCTCACCCAGCTGTCTCAAATGTGACGCAAGCATGATCTTGACTATGAGTTTTCGTGGAAGTGAGAGTGAAAGTGACAGTTCAAGTTTCAGTTTAGAGAGTAGTTTTTGTGCTTGTCGGCCTCTTTATTTATTCACTCACCCAGCTGTCTCGAATGTTACGAAAGCGTGAGCTTGACTATCAGTTTCAGTGGAAGTGAGAGTGAAAGTGAAAGTTTGCGTTTAGAGTTAGTTGTTTTTGTGCTTGTCGGCCACTTTATTTATTCACTCACCCAGCTGTCTCGAATGTTACGAAAGCGTGAGCTTGACTATCAGTTTCAGTGGAAGTGAGAGTGAAAGTGACAGTTCAAGTTTCAGTTTAGAGAGTAGTTTTTGTGCTTGTCCGCCTCTTTATTTATTAGCTCACCCAGCTGTCTCAAATGTGACGAAAGCGTGAGCTTTACTATGAGTTTCAGTGGAAGTGAAAGTGAAAGTTTGAGAGTTAAGAGAGTTATTTTTGTGCTTGTCGGCCTCTCTATTTATTATCTAACCCAGCTGTCTCAAATGTGTTGAAAGCATGATCTTGACTATGAGTTTTCGTGGAAGTGAGAGTGAAAGTGAAACTTCAAGTTTCAGTTTAGAGTAGTTTTTGTGCTTGTCCGCCTCTTTATTTATCAACTCACCCAGCCGTCTCAAATGTGACGAAAGCAAATTTCCTAGTCGGGTCCTTGCTGAAGTAAGAAGAGGTCACACGTCCATACTTGCTGAAGAGATCCACAAAACCTTCCTGACCCAGAGCTGGTGGCAGCCTGGTTATATATAGCCTTGTGTGATCCAATTGTACACCATCACTGGAAAAGAGAATATGTTTAAGGCCGGCATTAGTTTAAGCAGATTTATTAAATTTTTTAACCCCCGTCTACCCCTTGTCAGCAAAAGTAAGTAAAGCTGAGCACTTACCCCCATCCCACGCTTACGTAAACATTCGTACCTATATTATATTTAGACAAGTGAATATCGCGCGGTAATTCCCCTACTCGGTTCTAAGCACCTAAGAGTATTCATTATCTGTGAATCCCCGAAAATGCGTTTCGTTATCAAACATAACAATATACAACGTGTGGGTTGCCAATGTGTAAAAAATAAATAACTAAGCACCATCTCGATCCCGCACCCTCCCATGTGATCCAAAATGAGCAAAGCAAAGACCCCCCGCCCCCTATAATGCTGACGTAATACTTGAATGGCCTTTAGGCGACCTTTGGTTATGTGAAGACCTACCTGAGACATGGAAGACATATACATCATTTTTATTTACCACAAATACATTAAAAATAACAATGCTATTCTATCCTTCCTACTAATATTATAAACGTGAGATTGTGGGACGATGGATGAGTTATTTGTTACTATTGCACGCAAAAACTGAACGGATTTGGATGAAACTTGGAATATACAGTTTATGTCCTGGATTAACATATAGGATTTGTCTGGGCACCACGCGAGCGAAGACGCGGGCGTAAACTAGTATTATATATACAAAAAATACCATGATTACCAAACGAAAATATACCCCGACTCAGTATTATGCCCACTGCATTATAAGTAGACGCTATTTTTCTGACGGGACTGTGTTTTTAAAACTTTCACATGTATTAAACATAAGTCATTAATATTACAAATCATTCGATTGAGCTTAACCTAAAGTCCTATGTAGAGAACTTCATTATAAAATAAAGGAGCGGGAGGCAATTGAAATCAAACAGTAGGTACCTAAATTTTAATCGTGAAATGCATTTAGACTCTCCCAATAGGCTAGATGCCTGAACAATTCTAATTAGTCCGTCATTTACATTATCAAAAAATATTCGACACGTATTTTTTCTTTTGTCAATTAAACTAAAAATGACAAAGATATAGTGCGTTGAAGTTCCGTGTGAGCGTGACGTCACGGGTAAGTACACTTTTTATATACAAGTGACGTCACGAGCCCCCACTCCCGAACTTTGACGCACAATAACTTTGTCGTTTTCCATTGATTTAAAAAAAACGTGTCCAATATTTTTTGTTAATCTAATCGACGGACTAATAAGAATTATTATTTTTCTACCCAGGCATCATCCCTGTTGTAACCCCGTTATGTGTATACTCCGTGATCGATCTTTGCGTTCTGTAGATACGGTCAGTGTGGTGTGTCGTGTGAACGCGAACATTTCTAAGTCTGAAGATGAAGTGCGGGTAGTCGCGGCAAATGCTTGCGTTTCTCGGCGGTAGCTCCAGTATTCCAGTCAACTCGTGACCACGATCGTTGCAACACGATCGAAACGTCGGGAAAATAAATAAGTTATGTAAAACGCGAGGAAGACCCGTTAATCATTAATAGTGTGTAGCTCTGTACAGAACCGACTCAGTGTTCCGAAACATCTGTGTTTTGTTCCGTATGATTCGGAACAGTTGCGTCGGTACTCGGTACAAATGTTTCATTTGGAACTCGTCACTTCACTCACCAGTCACCGCGCTCCGACCGAAGACGCGGGCGAGGTGCTATGTTTGCCCCGCCAAGCAGAGGCAACCTTAAGCGTGCATGCGTGAAATAAATGAACATAAATGCTTAATGAATAAATTAAAACGCGAGAAGATCAGTTAAACAATAATAATTATTGTGTGTAGCAGTTTAAAGAACCGACTCAGTGTTCCGAAACATTTATGTGTTCGTTCAGTATGTTTCAGAACAGTTGCGTCGGTACAAATGTGTCATTTGGATCTCGACCACATCACTTACCCGTTACCACGCTCCGACCCAAGAAGCGGGCGAGATGCTATGTTTGCCCCGCCAAGCCGAGGCAACCTTTAGCGTGCGTGCGTGAAATAAATGCATAATGAATAAGTTAAAACGCGTGTAAGACCCGTTAATCAATAAAAAATATTGTATCTCTGTAGAGAACCGGCTTACCGCCGACTCCTATATTATACTGTAACCGATAACGCTTCGTCCTTTGAAATACTGTCAAAAATTAACAACGAGGCGTCGAAAATTTTAGAGTTTTTCAAGGGAAAACGAAACGTCATCGGTAAAGGTATAATATAGGAACCGGCCGTTCCGAAACATCAATGTATTCCGTATGATTCGGAACAGTTGCGTCGGTACAAATGTTTTATTTGGAACTTCACTAACCAGTTACCGCGCTCCAACCAAGGACGCGAGCGAGATGCAAAGCCAAACCGAGGCAACCTTTAACGTGCGTGCGTGAAAGTGAAATAAATGAACATACTTAGTGTTAGGCCGAGATCCAATACCGAGTGAACTTAACGCTTAAGGCGATTATAAGGGTCAAACCTCCCTTTCACTCGCACTATTCAACATTTTTGAAGATATAAAATCACCGAATTTAGTTATGCAAAATAGCAAACCTTCACGGCCTAGAAAATAACAATACAAAGGCTCAGCAATAATATCAGTTTGTTTTCTTACCAAAAAACTTGTACCACTGTGATCAATTTTGTTGCAAATTTTATGGTAGGAAAACGAGTTGGGTTCCACCAGCCTATATCAGTCCACTGCTGGACATAGGCCTCCCCTAATAAAGGGGAATATGCCCATAATCCCCACGCTGGGCATGCGGGTTGGGGATCGCAGGGCATAACTTCTCGCACCACCGACGCTGCTGCCCGTCGGCGGCCAGGGGATTTAGCTGTGCGGGTGTTAGGCTGCGCTATGCCGCAATCAGCCGGCTGCCAGAGACTTGTTGGGTTCAACATGATATTATTGCTGAACCTTTGTATTGTTATTATCTAGGCCGTGAAGGTTTGCTATTTTGCATAACTACATTCAGTGATTATAAATCTTCAAAAATGTTGAATAGTGCGAGCGAGAGGGAGGTTTGACCCTTATCGTCGCCTTAATGTACGATTCCCACTTACCGCCGGTAAGCCGGTGGGCCGGTGTTAAAAATGTTTAAAAAAAGTTGAGAATTTAATTTCTACAATATTTATTAAGATATAAAATAGCATATAACCCATAGGAAACATGATATTTGCAATAAATAGATTGTTGACCTTTGACCTTGGAATATCTGTAGAAGCTAACACCCTACGTTATGTAGGTTTTGATACAAGTTTTAGAGTGCTCAAATAAAGGTTTAATACAAGTTTATAGCCGAATATATCTCACATGAGATTCTTGCCCTAATTTGACTAATTTTCTTGGACTATATTAAGGCTTTTGTGAGTTCTGACTATGTATTGCAATAAGTATAATTGTCTGACTGTGAGTACATTGGCTTCATTGGACATAGGCTAGTTTCTCAGTACTGTATATTTGTAGGGAGTGAGCTGCGCTGGTTATATTAGTTGTAAGCAATTAGATTTGATGAAAACACTGACAGTTCCGACACTTATTAATTTTTATTCTTGGCTTCACACATTACAATTCCACCATCTTAAAAGAAGTCTTATTTGTCCCATAGACAATTAGTATAATATTATAATGATAGATTATAGATTTACGTTGGGCTGCCAACATATTTGTTTCTTAAGCATTATTTTTTTATTGCTCTTTGTGCATGTTCATGATCATGAGATATTTAAACTAATATAATGGAATGTGCCTGGAGTGTAATCTATGCGGTACAACAATAAGTTTTCTGCATAACTTATTCGTTAGATTGTCAAAACAAGGAATTTTAGGGGGCTCACTTTACATGGTTCTGAACTAGATGCCCTTCTCCCGAGAAGCAATATCAAAGTATTCCTTCCATTTACATTTTAAAGCTCTTATATATTTATATAAAATAGCACCTCAGAATATTCTGGGTTCAGGTATACCTCGGTACCCTTGGATATTGCTTCACAGGCTAAAGTCAGGCAAAAAAAAAATGTCAAGTGCACAAACGTAACTGTAATATTTTGAAATTATAATTATTAAACCGATTGTATATACAAAAGTTCAGGTTTAAATTCAATAGAAAACTGACAGTGTTCTCCTGGACATGTAGTACAGCTAGCCGCACATAAGGGGCCGTCCATTAATCAAGTGATGTATTTTTTAGCATTTTTTAACCACCCCACCCCCTTGGTGATACGTGGTGAGGATTAAGACTAACCCCCTCCCCTACCCAAAATCACGTGTATTTTTTAGTACCTACAATCTTAAAAAAAATTAATATTATCTTTAAATACAGGTATAAAGTATAATCTAATTTTATTCTGAAATTAAGGAACATGATAAGAACTTCGTTCGCTGCCTCGCAACGGCAAAGGTCACACTACACGCCGCTTTTCGGTTTAGAAATCGCGCGTTTGACGAAAAAATAAATACACGTGATATCTTACTACACCCCCTCCCCCCTTGTGATATTTCGTGATTTTTGCCAAGCCCCCTCCCTCCCTTTCAAGCCTCACGTGATTAATGGACGGCCCCTAAGTCTAGCGGTGAACGAAATTTCTGCGCATTGGTCTCTCGCTCTCTCTCGCCTCTAGCTCCCTTATGATACCTTTAAATAAATAAATATATAATGCTGGACGTTATCACACAGCATCATGTAGCCCCAAACTAAGCAGAGCTTTTATTACGGGAACCACATGATTAATATACTACATATATAGTTTTTTTTGTAAATACATACATATCATACATAGAAACACCCAGACCCGAGACAAATATCTGCAGAACATGCAAACATTTGTCTCAGGCGGACCTTCGTCCACTGCGCCACAGAGGGCTTACTTACTTATGAGTTTATGACATCTGTGCAATAACGATCAGCGCTAGAGTTTCGTGCCGCTACTTGTAATAATACATCAATGTTTAAGTGTTGGTTTACAAACCTGGTGCCTACATCAGGGTATTGAGCGTTGTATGAAGAGTCATTGAAGTCATCTCGCATAGGGTCCCATTCACTGGTACTGCCTCCCCGGCCCCGTGAAGTCATTATCTACAAAGAAGATATAAAAAACATTGTTGATTTTAATATTTTAAACAATCCTTTTTTTTTATTTAATGGGCCAGTTCTTGAACGGCTCGGCTTGCGTGGGCAAGGATGAGGTCGACGATGGGACGAGCTTTCCCAGAAGATGCCTATCCAAAAATGTCAATTCATGCCGAAAGGATGGACTGGCCAAGATTCAAGATTCAAATATAAAGGTGATCTTAGTTAAATAATGCCACATACCACACCACACATCAGCCTATATCAGTCCACTGCTGGATATAGGCCTTCCCTAATAAAAGGAGATACGCCCATAATCCCCACGCTGGGCATGCGGGTTGGGGATCGCAGGGCACAGCTTCTCGAACCACCGACGCTGCTGCCCGTCGGTGGCCAGGGAATTTAGCTGTGCCGATTAAGGCTGTGCTATGCCGCAATCAGCCGGCCGCCAGAGCCCCGTTCGTTGTTTAGCAGGGTGCACCACGGGCAGGTGAGGTTGGCTTGGGTTCCAAAGATGGAGGTTGGAACCCCGTACACCCCATGCACTCATGTCTCACTATAATGCTAGCATGCAATAATTTAAAGGAGAATGTCGTCTGATGTATGGCGCTCGGTACCAAGACTAAAGTGTGTGCATCAAAAACATTTCCAATAAGTTTTTAGTCGATTCTACTGTCTCAAATTATGTATATACATAATTTGTCGGATAATTGTCCCAACAAACAGGGAATTTTTCATCAAACGTAAACATTCATTCATTTTGGTATGGTCATTGACCTTTGCGTTTAATGTCATTGACTGTACGCATGCACTAATTGCCATTTCATAAACTACCCAAACTTTCATTCATAATTCCATAAATTCATGTTGAATATTTGGAAACTTTAACTTAAAATAACTTAGTCTTTGTAACATAAGCAAAACTTTTGACTGCTTATTATTGGCTTCTTTTTGTAATTAAAATAGTACCGTGTATATTTTTACACTAGACTCAAACAACTTTTTTTAGACTTTGCTGAACGCGGGGTATCTTTTAGAATATGTCTAATCAGGTCTCTATATACTCTAGTCCTAGGGAGTTTGTCTTTAAAGAAGTAAAAGAAGTATATATGTGATTTCTACCAAAATTTGATACTTCATAATTATAGAGTGATGGTAGAGGTAACAGACCAAGCTCCAAGAAGGGTTCACATGACACATCAGGTGGAATTCCACACTCTTATGCATTTCTTTTTTTCTTTCAAGAATTCCGATAATGCGATGAGTTGGCCAGGGTATTTGACCTTGCCTGCCGATAGTGTAAGTTTTTAAATTGCCCAAGCATTTTAACAAGGATGGACTGCCCAAGAATTTCAAGGCGAGGTTGGTCAGGAGATTTGATCTTGCCTGCCAACGGGTAGCAGCGTTGGCGGTGCGAGAAGATGGTGGTGCCCACATGTCTTTCACATGTTTTAATACAACAAAATGCCGCTATTACAAAAAATAGGCATTATTTATGTATAGCGAAATAAATGAGAATTAAGGAAATAATAAATAGGGCGAATTTATTTGCTGAGGAGTTGGTTAAATATTTCTCCAAAATTGTTTTGCAGGCCTCATAAGGTCAGTTGATATACATGTAATTTATGGATGTTTGTACTTACCAATGTATGTTATTAAATATAAAATGGGCTCTCTGATTCAATTATTTACAGAACAAAAATTCTCACGCTAAAACGAAGTTCAAAATTAAAGAAATTGACAAAAAACATTTTGAATTGCGATCGTTATGACATGACATGTGGCAATTACAAAAAATTACACTCAAAAAATACCTTTTACTCAATCTATTAATTGTTTTACAACTTACTATAGCAAATAAATGCGTCTAATTATTCTTCTAAATAATATTTCTTACCTATTTTCGTCGGAGAAAAATTAAAAAACACCGGCAGAAGAAAACAAAGAAATTCAACCAAACGCGGAGAATGAGTGATTGAAATTATTTACGAAACAAAATGTCAAAATTCCCCAGAGATATTAAATAATAATTTACATTCACTCATATGGAAACATACGGTCAAAAATCCACGAGATCAAAGATAATGCGATTCTACGCGATGCTTGTTAATGAAGAGGGTAACAAGGTTACAATATCACATTTTTACGTACGTAGAATCAAAGTCTAGACCGTACACATTATTCTAGTTTTTTATTTCACATCGATCGGTGCAATATTACCGAAGTTATAAGCGTCGGAAGTTTACGTAGGTTTTTTAAATCTCGTCAGTGATCGCGAGTAGCGCGTGTCGTCATCACTCCTATACGGCGCGGCGCGGCGGGTGACCGTAGTACATTTCGCTGCTAAGTTGTTTGCTCTCGTGCGCTCTGGTTATTTTTATTAATTTAAAATAATGCTGATTGATTGAGTGTATCATCTTCTTCATCATCATCATCATCATCAGCCTATAGCAGTCCACTGCTGGACATAGGCCTCCCCTAATGAGCGCCATTGCGCCGTGTCCTGAGCTCGACTTGAGTGTATTGTGTAATTTTTTTTTTTTAAACTAAAATGGAAGAAGGATTTCATAAAGGCCAATGTAACAACCTTCCCATAATTCACTGTCTGATTGCGGCAGAATGTTTTATAAAAAATAAAGAGATCATTAACCTTGGAATGGTTCAATAAACTGCAAGTCGCGTACCCTACATACGACATACCTACTAATACATGTATCGGGGAGCCCCCCTTAATTAATTTAAATTTAATTATTTATTTTTTAAGTACCTAAATATATAAACAAAATATTCTGTGAATATTTCAAGGGTCTACCTGTTGCCTTTATTAACATCGAGCAAAAAAGTGGCGAAATACATCATCACTGAAAATTTCAACTGTATAACTATCGCGGTTCTTGAGATACAGCCTGGTGACAGATAGACGGCCATACAGACATACAGACGGACAGCGAAGTCTTAGTACCTAATAGGGTTTCCGTTTTTACCCTTTGGGTACGGAACGCTAAAAAGCATATTACTAGGACTAGCATTAACCTACCTAGTCTACCTACTAGGTACTTAGTTAGTGTTTCACATGGCAAGGTTAAGTACCTGCTACCACTGCTACTTAGTTAGAATTTCACATGGTATTTGAATAATTACATCGACATGATCCTCACAACAATATAACAATATACGTAACGTAAAAATCAACTTTTCGTGTGTTTTTGTGGCCGTATTTGTACACTGAGGCACGACACAGTATTTATTAGATGGACTCAATTTGTTTTTATTGTTTCTTATTTAAAATAAACAAAGTAGTTCCGCGCGCAACGGGCACATTCAGGTAAATGCTTTGAATCCCTGAGTCGCTCTCGCGGAGATCGGACCCGTGACGTCATCAACGATATCGCGCTCGGTCCGCAGCTTAGACCGAAAATGTTAACTTTGCAGTTTTATATCTCGGTCAGTTTTAGAGATAAAAAAATAATAAAAACATGGTTGTTCTCGTAATTTTTTGTAGATTTTTTTGGCATATCTACCAAAAAATTGTTTTCTTCTTCATTGAGAAGGCGAATATTATTAGAGTCCAAACTAGTACATACCTGGTCTAAGCACAACCAAATACCACAACTAGGTTGCTTCAGCAGTTGACTGGATTTTGATCACAGATATAGAAGACAACTAGATGAAGTCTTAAAATTCATTTAGCACTTTATTTAAAAAAAACTTGCATATTTTTGTACGTTTTTTATATATATGCGTAGTAGCCTAGTTGGTAACACTGCGCAACGACGAAGGGCCGAACATAATTATTGAAAATTTTACTTGTCTACGTAAAATTTTCATTTTTATAATTTTAAAGATAGATATATAAATTACTCCGATTCTTGACACCTGCATAACTTTTTTTTTTTATAATCTTCATTTATTTATAGAGGGTTTGTTCACAATCTGAACATGCCACCCTCGAGAGACTTATGCTACATATTAATCATCTACGTTTAATTGCTACCTTAACTATCTTATATAAACTCCTAGCTACTTCAGAATCAGGGTTTGTTAAAATAGTATTACATATACCTACTTCATTGAGGCAGAGGTGATTATTTAAACTAAATAAATATCTCTCAGATTCGTTCCGGACACATTCCACCAAGATATGATAGACATCCTCTATAATATCACATTCTGTACAATTTGGCGATGATGTTTTTCCCATGAGGTAGGCAAAACTATGCATAACTTTTAGCTTTTGAGGCACACTTGATAGGAATCGGTCGCTAAAAAGTTTTTTTAATTAGATCCAACCCAATCAACATAACACATTTTGAAAAATCTCACGTGAGACTTTGGGGGGTGAGGGGGTCCAGCAAAATCTCATGACATCTCACCAGGGGGGGGGGGGGGGGCAAAATCACCTCGCGTAATTAATGGACGCCCCCTTTCTAATTGATGATATTGGACATAAGAAAGTAGAGATCAGCTGTATGAATTGATTTTCAGAACGTAGTGAATTTCAATACTTCATCTAGTTCTCTTTTATATCTGTGATTTTGGTCTATGATTTACATCCTGAATTAATGTGCTTTTGTGTACACACAAACCTTTTAATGACGTCTACTCACATTGACAATGACAGTTGCAATTTTGATTGATTCATTTTCTTCCTTTTGTTTGACAGCAGTCAGTCAATCGGAAATTCCTAACCTCATGAAATGGAAGTAAACTACGTAAGAAACAAAGTGTAAATTCTTGCTAATAAACACACAATTTAAATATGAAGAATGGACGATAATGCGAAGCACGCATCCTCCTACCAAGTGGACCAAGAAATACTTGAAGGTATGCAAGCTATCGATGTTTTCTTTGCGTTTGAAACCCGAGCTGAGCAACAGGTATGTTGCAATACTATTTTATTTATGTATGGCGCAGTATACATTGCACTTTACAAATTGTTAGATCAGTAGCGCTGCCCCAGCTTTTTGTCAGCTAATTGGATCAAATTATTCGAACTGGAATAATACATGTAAAAGTTATTTCTTCTTTTGATTGTAACTTTTAATAGTGAAGACATAATCCTCCAAATTCCAAGAACTTGTATTGCATTTGCACTGAAATTATGGTTACTACTTGCCTAGATCTATTCTAAAGCTATAGAGAATTTTATAGGACTTATACCTACTTCTCAAGATGTAAGTAGGTACCTGCCTTTTTAATAATTGGGACATTGAGACATGTGCTGGTCCCTAGTTACCCCACCTACCATGTCACTCTTGTAATACTTAGATACTCTATTCACAAACATTGATACTAAGATTCCTACCTATAAATTAAGATTCAAGATTCCACATTCAAGATTCAAATGCTTATTTGCTAGAATACATAAAATTATTTTCACAATTAGGTCTTATAGCTCTGATAGTACATGTATACATGGAGGTTGATATAGTAAGTTTTTAAACTTGGCTCTTTGCTGTCGAGTAATAACCTCACTGCGTTTTTTGTAATATGATAAATGTTTTTTTTACAAAAATACACATTTCCCTGATAAACATACAACGAAGTGGCAGAACATAACATTTTTTTAAAAGTGGTGTACAACTATCCAGAAACCACAGCTTGGTTTATTTATGACTCAAATGCATCTTTTTTGTATTTTAAAAACCCTTTCTACGTCTACCGAGTTACCCCAAAAAATCAAACCATAGCTTAAGATTCCTGTAAATAAAATAAAATAACAAGTATTATATTTTTTTTAATGTCCTTTTTTCTAGTAATCTGCTATTCTGTGCATTGAGCTAGAGTTTTGATGTTTGCTCCGTCATTGGCATGCATGAAATATGCCCAGTGGCATATCCATATCCTGATATCCTCAATGCCCTCCATGTTAGTCATAGGTTGTAGGTATGAGGTCTTGCGGGGTTCTCCTCCTTAGTATTACAATAATAATAGGGATGAGGACTGAAAAATTCTAATAAGAAATTTACATTTAAAAAAATATTGGACACATCTTTTTTCTTTGGTCAATTAAACAAAAAATGGCAAAGATATAGTGTGTTAAAGTTCGGCATGACATCACAGTATAGTACACTTTTTACATAGATGTGACATCACGAGCCCCCACTCCTGAACTTTGATGCTTTTATATCCGTCAATTTTGATTTATTGGATAAATAAAATATACGTGTCCAATATTTTTTGTTGATCTATCTGATGAACTAATTAGAATTTTTTTTTTTACCCGGTCACCATCCCTATTTTGAATATCTTTATTTCAGACACACAATCCATAGGTTAAGCATAATACAATACTATAAAATAAACTAACTTCGGAAAAATTGTTCTGTCATAAAAATACAAGCAAATAAAGATATAAAACCATCTAGTTGGTACCAAATTCAAATACCTATGAACTGGTGAAACGGACAATTATCATTGGACAAATATCCACCCACTGTCTAAACCCAATTAATCGGTGTCAGCCTCTGACAGACTTCTGATTCAGGCGGGAACCTGTGAGCTACCAACTGTGGTATTGAGGCAACTTCTCCTTGTTGATATTATCGGGCAGTCACAGCTCAGCGCTGTAGTTCCATCTACAGGGGAAACGTTGGATCTTCCAAGCCAGCTCAATTAGGTTTTCCCTAAAAATTTGAATTCAAAAGAAATCAAGTTGTGAAGCTGTTTTTAGGGTTCCGTACCAAAGTGGTAAAAATGGGACTATACTAATACTCAATTGTCCTTCTGTCTGTCTGTCACCTGGGGCCTGATTCTGATGGTTGGATGGCTGTCAAATTTTCATGCAGTTTTGACAGTTTCCACTATATATATCTAATAGAATCAAATAATTGAATCGTTAGGATTAGGTCTCAGGCTGTATCTCATGAACCGTGATAGCTATATAGTTGAAATTTTCACAGATGTTGCATTTCTGTTGCTGAATACAAAAAAAATACGGAGATATGATGTACACATAAAAAAAATACAACCGAATTGAGGACCTCCTCCTTTTTTTGAAGTCGGTTAAAAAATAATAAAATAAAAATTTAAGTGGGGCTCCCATACAACGGTATATTCGCGTGACCTTTCCTGCGACTCCGAATCGTACTTTTCTTATTTAAAGTGGGGGACAATTCTGCTTAAAAAAATCAAGTTGTGAAGCTGTTTTTCTAATTTGAAGTGGGGGGAAAAGTTCTGCACTCACGTCCCGCATTGGAGTGTATTGTGAAGCTGTTTGTTTGTAATGTTAAATTTTCCTTGCTCAATAATAGTGATGAGTAAGCATGTACTACTCGACCAATTGATTGATATTGTACTTTCAATGTTGAGTCATACTCATCAAATTTATATGTGATTTGCTACTCGGAAGAATAAGCCTAGACTTAGGTCCTTTTTATTGTCATGCCCACAACCTATTGTAAAAGTAGCGGCACGAAACTAGCGTTGACCGTTATTGCGCAGAAGTCAAAAGTAAGGTATCATATGGGAGCTAGAGGCGAGAGAGAGCGAAAGACCCATGCGAGAGACTCAAGTTTCGTTCCGTGGTAGACTTACGTGCGGCTAACTATATTATACATGTTATTATTGTAATCTGCGCCACACGCACGCGGCACACGGCACACACACCGTGTGACAGCTGTTCTGCTATAAATTCTCACGCATACCACACCAGCCTATATCAGTCCGTCCACTGCTGGACATAGGATTCCCCTTATAAAGAGGGATATCCCCACATTGAACATGCGGGTTGGGGATCGCAAGTTCACATCTGGTACCCATCAGTTGGCGGCCAGGAAATGTAGCTGTGCTGTTAGGCTGCGCCCCAATTAGTCGGCACTTGCACTACGGGCAGGTGAGGTTGGCTTGTGTGGTTATTTACCCTATAACTCTAAAGTTGATGATGATTAGAAATGATAATTGTTTGATAAGTAGATAAAACTGATTTATTGATAATGCCAACGAATACCCGTCACAGCGGTGGAGCGTGTGCTGACTCGAGTTATAAGAAAATAAACCGACTTCAAAAATAACTTCTTGCCCTAAAGAATTTTGAAAATCGGTTCACGATTGACGGAGATATTGGTGATCATAGGGCGAAAATTACAAGTGAGGATGAGGTTTATTGAGTTTTCCGGGAAAAGCACCAATCCCTCAGGAATAAAATTTATGTGGGACCACCTGTGAAGTATACTCTATTAAACAAAAAAAGAATTTTTAAAATCGGTCCACAATTGACGGAGTTATCGGTGAACATACATAAAAAAAAAACAATGCACTGCATGCAAAACTACAAAATGTGCTATTTACGTAAATTGTACAGCTTGGGTTCCGGAGATGGAGGTTGGAACTCTACACCCCGAACGCATTTTGATATAACATAATACGATAACATAGTTTGTGACACAGGTTTTAGAGTAAAGCCGCGGGCAGAACCTAGTTTCTTTTTATTATTAATGTGAAGGTAGTTGATTTGATTATATTTAATTATTGTCTCGTAGCGTATATACTTGTTTTAACTGTGACAGGAAAAGCATTTTAAACATACTTATGAACATCTTCTTCAAATTTTTGTTCTAAAGAATTTTGAAAATCGGTTCACAATTGACGGAGATTTTGGTGATCATAGGGCGAAAATTACATAATATTAGTAGGAGTATAGGATAGAATAATTCGCATTTTTAGTCACTTCCATTTATGGTCCAGTCTTAAATGACCGGCCTTCTTTTTTTTGAAACGTCAATTTAAATATGAATTTACACCAATTCGTAACGCGACCAAACGGAGAAAAATTGGCAAGAAACTCTGCTTGGCTTATATTTTTTTAAAAATCTTGAGGCCTTACTTATAAAAATCTGTCAAAAGATAAACGATGCTTAAACTATTGCCATATCTTACCGTTGGATAAATGACAAACAGTGACAGGGATAACTTTAAGCATTGATTAACTTTAAGTAGCGTTCATAAGTATTTTTGTAAGAGTTGTGTAATTAGAATTACTCATTGGAAGCCCTAAATAAATAAATATTTTATATTTACTGTTTACAGCGCGAGGTATAAACATGACGGTGGAGGAGGTGGCAGGGTTGTCAACATGCAAATACTCGGAACGCGTGCAATCAATGAAACTGACGGACGAAGATCGGGCCTTCTTAAAAGGACTGCGGAGACGAATCAAGAATCGAGTACGTATCATTATTAAGATTTTTTTACATCCTAAAGGAGGCCGTTTTAAGGTCTTAAAAATAATCAATTTATTTTATTTTATTTATTCGGAAAACAAACAGTAATTTTATGACTAAAAGGAAGACAATGTATGACACTAAATACCACTAACAAGTTTTCGCATATAGAAGCTATTAAGCACATGTTCATTCATTCACAGTTATTCACAAAAAAAACATTTCCAAAAAAAGTAATTATTCAACTCAAACTCAAACTTCATTTATTCAGTAGGAACTGTATAGTACACTTTGAAACGTAATTTTTTTTTATTTACCACCAATTCGTAACGTGACGAACAGTTAGTGAACCAGAGAAATCCTATCCTATTCTTTCCTATCTATCCTATTAATGTTATAATTGGATGAATGGATGAATGTTTGTTACTCTTTCACGTAACATAAAAAAAACTACTGAATGCATTTGGAATCAGTTGCCAGCGTCTGTTTTCGCTAACTTAGTTCAATGGAAAACAGATCTAAGGCTTGGAATATACGTAGTCTGTGACATAAATTAACACATTAGGCTACATTTTAACCGGGTACCGCGCAAAAATTTGGAATCATTATCAGTACAGAAATTACAATTAAAATACATTAGAAAATTAGGTAGAAATACAGAATGCGCATATGTTTGTGTCCAGGTCATAAACTATGTTTACTTATCTATGTATAGAGCAGATCACCTTGGTTAAGCAAGACTCCGCCCGGTCATTACTTGGATGGGTGGCCGTTCAGTGATTTTTCTATTTGAGCGCTTCCGTTCTTCGGAAGGCACGTTAAGATGGTGGTCCCGGCTTTTCAGTCGTTAAGCCATGTCGGAGGCCTTCGGGCGGCCTAAAAACTCCGACACCAGAGTTGGTTACTAGCTCATACGAAGAACAAGAAGAAGAACTATGTATAATTCAAGTTTCATTCAAATCCGTTCAGCCGTTACGGAGTTAAAGGGGCACAAACACACAAACTTTTATCGCATTTATAATATTAGTGTATTAATAAATAAAATAAATAATAATAATAAATAATGCGGGACGTAATCACACAGCATCATCTAGCCCCAAACTAAGCAGAGCTTGTAGCTTGTACCTTGGGTACCACATGATTGATATACTACATATATAATTTTCTTTTGTAAATACATACATATCATACATAAAAAACACCCAGACCCGAGACAAATATCTGCAGAACATGCAAACATTTGTCCCGCGGCGGGAATCGAACCCGCAACCTTCTGCGTCTCAGGCGGACCTTCGCCCACTGCGCCACAGAGGCCGTCAATATTAAGTTTGATTAAAATAGAAATAAAAATGAAAAAAACTCTAAGGCAAGCCGCGAAGCCCCGGTTTCTTACAAACGTACCTATCCTCCACATTTGAAGCATGTGATAATACATTATTCGAACCATTGCTAATACTAAACCTTAAATACAGACCAATAAAGACCAATACCCAATCCCCAGATTCAGAATAAACAATCTTAACTTCAAAATGAAGTAGAACTAATACCAATACATGCTTTATTGAACTCTTATTCTTGGATATAAAGAGCAATATTGCTAGATTCATGTGATGTTAACAACAGTGTGGTTAACCGTAGTTATTCGATACCTAAGTACAGTAGACTGAATTCTCACGATCTATCAAACGATTCAAGACAAGAGAATCTAATGATCAGTGATAGGAATAGGTAAGCGCTGAACGAAACTACTGAGCATGGCTCTCTCGCTCTCTCTGGCCTCTAGCTCCCTTAAGCCTTACTTTTGACTTCTGCGCAATAACGATCTGCGCTAGAGTTTCGTGCCGCTACTTGAAAGGCTAATTTAAACATATAGTCATGGTCAATGACCATATTGTTCTGACCTGTCGTCGTTAAGGCGACTTTATGGGTCAAACCTCCCTCTCGCTCGCACTATTCAACATTTTTAAAGATTTGAAATCACTGAATGTAGTTATGCAAAATAGCAAACCTTCACGGCCTAGAAAATAACAATACAAAGGTACAGCAAGAAAATCATGTTGAACCCAATACGTTTTCCTACCAAAAACTTTTTGATCAGATCGGATCAGAAATTGATCAGATTGGTGCAAGTTTTTTGGTAAGAAAACGTGATAGAATCATAATGATATTTTTGCTGAACCTTTGTATTGTTATTTTCTAGGCCGTGAAGGTTTGCTATTTTGCATAACTACATTCAGTGATTTTATATCTTCAAAAATGTTGAATAGTGCGAGCGAGAGGGAGGTTTGACCCTTATTGTCGCCTTAATGGACACCTTCTTGAAGTTGTTTCGAAGTACACATACCTCGGGCAAATTCTGCAGTTAGGTAGACAACTTCGAGAAGGAGGCCAAGAGGAGGATTCAACTGGGTTGAGCAGCATTGGGAAAGCTACATCCAGTTTTCTCGCGACCTAAACCGCAGTGTCTGAAAACTAAAGTTTTCAACCAGTGCGTCCTACCCGTCATGACATAGGGTTCCGAAACGTGGACTCTCACAGTAAGGCTAGTCCACCAGTTTAAAGACCCTCAGCGAGCTATGGAACGAGCAATTATCTGAGTTTCTCTGAAAGATAGGTACCGTAACGAGACTATCCAACATAGAACCAAAGTTGTCGACATAGCTCAGAGAAATATCAAGCTGAGGTGGCAGTGGCTGGCTATATCTGTCGAAGAACCGATAACCGTTGGGTTAGACGAGTTGTTGAGTGGAGACCACGGGTCGGCAAACGTAGTGTAGGACACCCTCCGGCCAGGTGGAGTGGCGATCTGCGAAAGGCTGCTGGTAGAAGCTGGATGCGTCGAGCTCAGGACAGGGCGCAATGGCGCTCATTTAGGGAGGCCTATGTCCAGCAGTGGACTGCTATAGGCTGATTATGAATTTACTAAATCATGGAACAGTGAATCATTTTACTGATAGCATAATAAGTATAAAGCAAACGAAGATGCGGGCGGCTCAGCTAGTATTTTATAGTTAGTGACATTATTTTTAGTGAATAAATGATGGCCCGAAACCGGGGTCAAATTAGTCCCCGAAAAAATTTTGTTTAAGGAAAATGTTTCACGAACTTACGTACGAACTTTATGCCGGTGATATTACTGGCACATGATGCTTAACACCGTCATGCCTCAAGTCGATAAGTACGAACCATAAGTTGTGAATTCGGTTGGACGAAAAATAATACAATCATAATCTAAGGTTATTATGGGTTTTCACAACAACTAAAATTACCAAAGTCACAAAGTTCACATTTTATTCACGGATTACAAAACTCAAAAAAATAACCATCCTCAAAATTCTCCTTTACCATCTCCTGTCAGTCCCAGCAGGGTAGCCAACCTCTCGCCCATAGATATAGAAGAGAACTGGATAAAGCCTTAAAATTCACTATGTTCTGAACATTAACTCATACGGCTGATCTCTACTTTCTTATGACCAATATCATCACTTAGAAAGGGACGCAAACATATATCAATGCGACTTCAAAATAGATCAAAAAGTTAATCGAGCTCGAACAAAATTTAATGCATGTTTCATAAAAATGCCCTGGTACGAAGTCGCAGCAATCGCATTGAGATAAAGTATGCATCTCTTTCTAGCAAATGATATATGGACATAAGAAAGTAGAGATCAGCCGTATGAGTTGACGTTCAGAGCATAGTGAATTTTAAGGCTTTATCTAGTCTTCTATATCTGTGCTCCCGCCACATAGAAATGACACTGAGACTACTGTCAAGATACCTAGGGATCTTGATGGACTGTGCATTGCGGATATAAGGTCACATGCTATATAACGTTCAAAAAGTAAGTTACAGTATTCATTATCATCATCATCAGCCTATAGCAGTCCACTGCTGGACATAGTGCTCCCCTAATGAGCGCCATTGCGCCCTGTCCAGCTCGACGCATCCAGCTTCTACCAGCAGCCTATGATTATTAATTGGCCAATCATTATCAATGGTCCCCAAACTAGGATAACCATTGAATCGACGGCCCAGGCTAGCCTTGTGTTTATGGCGAAGAGGTTATGTTATTGGATTTTTAACCTACTTCAAAAAGGAGGAAGTTCTCGATTCGTCGGTTCCGACTTTTTTTACGTACGTTCACCGATATCTCCGTCAATTGAAAACTGATTTTCAAAATTCTTTTTTTGTTTAAAAGAGTATACTTCACAGATATAAATTTTATTCCTGAGGGATTGGAACTTTTCCCGGAAAACTTAAAAAACCTCATCCTCACTTGTAATTTTCGCCCTATGATCACCAATATCTCCGTCAATTGTGAACCGATTTTCAAAATTCTTTAGGGCAAAAGTAAGAAGTGATTTATTTGAAGTCGGTTTATTTTTTTATAAAAAGTTTATAGTTGTATACCCGTGGCTTGAGTGACCAGCGCATCGGACTTCGGCCTCTATGTCGTTTCCCATTGACTTTTCTATATCTGTTTATATCACCTCAAAAGAGAATCAAAAACCTAATTAATTTTCCAGTTGGCTTCGCAGAACAGTCGCCGGCGATCGGTGGAGCATCTCAGGCGATTGACGCGCGAACTGCGCGCGGTCAGAGCTTGTAGGAACGACGCTTTAGCAGACAGAAGAGCGTTACAAGCTCGCCGGGACTCAGTGAGAGACAAATGTGCGACGTTAAGACGCCATATTGTGCAGGTGAGATTCAACAGAGTAAACCTTAATATACAGCGTGTCCCAAAATTCAAAGACAAGCGGATGCCAGAGAGATGACCCAAGTAATCTTGTTCAAAATTCAACTATAATTCTTATTCATATTCATTTTTTAGTCATAGTCTTAGGTACAAAACATGGATGATTAGTTTAACACTATGAGCCCAATTTTGGGCACAGCAATGGTATGGAGTAGGAGTTAGCCCGTTAAATGTAATATTTTAATATTTCTAAATTTAATTATAGATATAACTCAATTTGATTGTTAATTTCTAGAAGTATAAGTGTGTCACTGAAAAAATATTTTAAGCTATAATAACATTGTACATTAACAATGTTGTTTGTAACTTAATTATAATTTTATTACAGATACTCCAAACAAGATCTGATTGCACGGAGGTACCTTCCATAGAAGTTGTGCTACCCCCACCGGCACCCAAAGAAACCATAATAATAGAGACATCAAAATCACCCATCTCCCATCTATCAGAATGCTTCAAAACCGAACAGACTATAAAACAAGAGATCATTTTCGAAGATGACGTCTACGAGAGAGTCAAACATGAGCTAGATAAAGAGAGAGAAGAACTCCATAGAGAAAAATCTGCGACGAGAAAAGTTATCGAAGATATAAGTGTTAAAAGCGAGATCAATACAAATATATTTGAATGTAAAATTGGCAAATTAGTTCAACAGAGTGTTAACCATTTATTTAATGATAAGAAGAAAGTTTTTGCGAAAACAGTGTTTATTGCTAATGAGAAGGTTGATGAAGGGGGAGTGTTAAATTTGTGTGTCAAGGAGGGGAGAAGGAAGGGTCATGGGAGAAAGCAATCAGCTCCGAGACGTATAGCTTACTGTGCAGTGAATGATGGTGAGTAACAAACTAGCCTATATCAGTCCACTGTTGGACAAAAATAATAATAATATAGCCTTTTTATTTCCTTAATCAAAAAAATTACAATAATAATATTTAAACAACAACAACAGCCTATTCAGTCCACTGCTGGACATAGGCCTCCCCTATAAGAAGGGGGATATGCCCATAATCCCCACGCTGGGCATGCGGGTTGGGGATCGCAGGGTACAGCTGCTGCTGCCCGTCGGTGGCCAGGGGATTTAGCTGTGCCGGTGTTAGGCGGCGCTATGCCGCAATCAGCCGGCCGCCATAGCCCCGTTTGTTAGTTAGCAGGGTGTACCACGTGCAGGTGAGGTTGGCTTGGGTTCCGGAGATGGGGTTTGGAACCCCTTACACCCCATACATAAAACCAAACATCTCTCCAAAATCTCATGCATGCACAAATTTATTTAATAATTTTATTTATCTATTTATAACTTATTAAGTTTATTATATAAAGGACCAATCAACGAGTAAAGGCCTCCTCCATTTCGCTCCAAGGATCTCTATTTTTTGCCTTGTTTACGCCAGCTGTTGTCCTTATCTCGTTTATCAAGCTCTATTTCAGTCTTCCTCTACTTATTTTATTAAGTAGACCCAGCCATGATGCACTGCTGGACTGGCTGGCAAATACCCGCTTAGAACCGAGTTGGGGAATTACCACGCGCTAAATTTCTACCGTCAATATATTGTTTAGTTTCCGTACGATGTACGTACCTATTAATGTTTAAGTATGGGGGACAGTGGAGAGAGCTTTGCTGCTTACTTTTGCTGACAAGGGAAGGGAGGGGGGGGTTATCATTGTAATATATCTGTAATATTTGAACGGCTCCTATTGCTTGTTACAGAAAAAAATATTATACACATAACAGCATATTAGTCATGTGGTTTCCATAATGAAAGTTCTGCTTAGTCAAGCTTAATGTCCAGCATAAGGTAGCGGGTTCGATTCCCCCGCGAGACAAATGTTTGCATGGTCTGCAAATATTTGTTTCGAGTCTGGGTGTTTTCTATTTATAATATGTATGTATTTACAAAAAAAAAAACTATGTAGTATATTAATCATGTGGTTCCCATAATACAAGCTTAGTTTGGGGCTTCTGCTTAGTTTGGGGCTACATGATGCTGTGTGATTATGTCCCGCATTATTAATATTATTACATACACTTCATTTCATTAAAAACTCGTCAAAAATACATTTTTTACTATAAACCTAATATTATCTACTATATACATAAATAACATCAAAAACATTATAGTAAAAAATGTATAAAAACGGGAGACCACCGACCGCGGGGCAAGGCTCAAATGGTGGCTAGGGCTGCAGAGAGAGGAACCTCCGCACAATGCGTGCCGAGTCCAGGAGAGCCGCCGCGTGTATCTGACCCTTGATCCAGCTGCCTAGCGAGAGCCTCTTAAGATATTGGTCAAGGCTCTTCGCTATTAAGCCGTTCACTGAAACAACTATCGGAACGATAATTATTATTATTATATATTTGTCCCACGGTGGGAATCGAATAATCGAACCCGAAACCTTCTGCTTGTCAGGCGGGCCTGTCTGTAACGCCACAATGGTCAATGATTATAAATATTAATAAATAAATAAATAAAAAATGCTGGATACTATCACACAGCATCATGTAGCCCCAAACTAAGCAGAGCTTCTATTATGGGAACCGCATGATTGATATACTACACATATTTAAATATATTTTTGTAAATACATACATACATACATATCATGACGACCTCTGTGGCGCAGTGGGTGAAGGTCCGCCTGTGACGCAGAAGGTTGCGGGTTCGATTCCCGCTGCGGGACAAATGTTTGCATGTTCTGCAGATATTTGTCTCGGGTCTGGGTGTTTTCTATGTATGATATGTATGTATTTACAAAAAAAAATGTATCTATGTAGTATATCAATCATGTGGTTCCCATAATACAAGCTCTGCTTAGTTTGGGGCTACATGATGCTGTGTGATAACGTCCAGGATTATTATTATTATTATGACACTTTATTTAATTGTAAACTCGTCTAAAATACATTTTTACTATTATACTTATTACTACTTATGTACATAAATAAATATCAAAAACATTATAGTAAAAAAATGTATCAAAACGGGAGACCAACGACCGCGGGGCAGGGCTCAAACGGTCGGTGGCTAGGGCTGCAGAGAGAGGAACCTCCGCACAATGCGTGCCGAGTCCAGGAGAGCCGCCTTCTGTATCTGACCCTTGATCCAGCTGCCTAGCGAGAGCCTCTTAAGATATTGGTCAAGGCTCTTCGCTATCAGACCGTTCACTGAAACGACTATCGGAACGATAATTGTTGAGTCGACATCCCACATAGCGGTAATCTCGTGTGCCAAGTCAAGGTACTTGCTAAGCTTGTCCTTCTCGGCCTTCACGAGATTAGCGTCATGCGGGATGGTGATGTCAACAAGTATCGCCCGGCGTTCCGACCGGTCTACCAAGACGATATCAGGTTTATTCGCAAGAATAGTCCTGTCCGTGATGATAGAGCGGTCCCAGTAGAGCGTAGCACGACCATTTTCGAGAACCGGTACCGGTGCGTACTTATAGTACGGAACCTCACCGACAAGGTCGTATTGGAGAGCAAGCTGCTGATGGATGATCTTTGCTACTTGGTTATGTCTGTGCAAGTATTCAGTGTTAGCGAGGTGCGAACAACCCGAAAGTATATGTCTGAGGGATTCACCGGGACGATGACAAGCTCTGCAAATGTCAACGGTTCCATCCTTCATGATATACTTTCGGTAGTTGTTCGTCTTTATTACCTCATCCATAATCGCACAGACAAAACCTTCAGTTTCCCCAAAGAGGTCACCGAAACGTAGCCAGTTCACGGATGCGAGTAGGTCTACATCAGGCCCTGTAAGGGCTTTATAGAACCGTCCGTGCAGCTCCTTACTCTCCCATACCACCTTGCGGTCGAGGGCACTCAGCACCGTAGGTTTGTGCCAGTTCTCCTTAGCCAGTGAGAGCGGGGTAAGGTTCTTGTCAACTGCTACGACATCACGATGCATCTCAATGTCGGCATGGAGGAAGTATTCTCTGAGCTTGCACACCTCGTGGTTATGGAGGGTCTTGGCATTTAAAAAGCCGCGGCCCCCACATTTCCGCGGGATGTACATCCTCATTACCGACGAGCGTGGATGTCGCATTCTGTGTGTCGTAAGAAGTTGACGAACCTTACAGTCAAGGGCGTCAAGTTCAGTCTGAGTCCATCTCAATATGCCAAAAGTATAGATGAGCAGAGGCATAACCCAGCCGTTGAAGGCTCGAACCTTGTTACCACCCGACAAAAGACTATTGAGTACTTTAGTAAGGCGGCAAAAGAATCGCTCCTTCACCGACTGTTTTATGTCTCTGTCTACTATACCTAACGCTTCTGACATACCGAGATATTTGTAGGTTTCGATATCGGAAAGAGATCTGAGGGATATCGTATCGGAAAGCTGTAAGTTTGTAGTATTTACAACTTTCCCCCGCCGTACTTGCATGACCGCACACTTCTCGACACCGAACTCCATGCTGATGGCACTGCTGAATATCTGTGTGATATTCAACAGAGTCAGCAGTTCTGGTTTTCTTGGCGCAAAAAGTTTGAGGTCATCCATGTACAGCAGGTGAGAAACGATATCACCCTCTCTCCGAAGTCGATAGCCTAGCCCTGAATCCTTTAGCAGAGTACTAAGAGGATTCAGTGCCAGGCAGAACCATAGGGGACTCAGACTGTCGCCCTGGAAAATACCCCGCTCTATGCGAATCAGATCTTGCGGAGCAGAGGGATCCCGTCCGCTACCTGGATGACGAAGAACTGTGATCCACTGTCTCATGCATGTACCTAAGAAGGATCTCAATGTTGCATCAATTTTATACAACTCTAAGATCCTCCCCAGCCATGTATGAGGCACTGAATCATACGCCTTTTTGTAGTCTATCCATGCAGCGGAGAGGTTCCCCTTGCTGCGCCTGATCTGCTGGCTAATGGTCATGTCAATGAGGAGGAGCTCCTTAGTACCGCGGGACCCAACCCTACATCCATTCTGAGCCGGAGCCAAAATATTATTTTGGCTCCGGCTTATTATTATTATGACACTTTATTTAATTGTAAACTCATCTAAAATACATTTTTTACTATAATTAAACTTAATACTACTTATGTGCATAAATAACTATCAAAAACATTATAGTAAAAAATGTATCAAAACGGGAGACCATCGACCGCGGGGCAGGGCTCAAACGGTCGGTGGCTAGGGCTGCAGAGAAAGGAACCTCCGCACAATGCGTGCCGAGTCCAGGAGAGCCGCCTTCTGTATCTGACCCTTGATCCAGCTGCCTAGCGAGAGCCTCTTAAGATATTGGTCAAGGCTCTTCGCTATCAGACCGTTCACTGAAACGACTATCGGAACGATAATTGTTGAGTCGACATCCCACATAGCGGTAATCTCGTGGGCCAGATCAAGGTACTTGCTAAGCTTGTCCTTCTCGGCCTTCACGAGATTAGCGTCGTGTGGGATGGTGATGTCAACAAGTATCGCCCGGCGTTCCGACCGGTCTACCAGGACGATATCAGGTTTATTCGCTAGAATAGTCCTGTCCGTGATGATAGAGCGGTCCCAGTAGAGCGTAGCACGACCATTTTCGAGAACTGGCACCGGTGCGTACTTATAGTACGGAACCTCTGGGCCGACAAGGTCGTATTGGAGAGCAAGCTGCTGATGGATGATCTTGGCTACTTGATTGTGTCTGTGCAAGTATTCAGTGTTAGCGAGGTGCGAACAACCCGAAAGTATATGTCTGAGGGATTCACCGGGACGATGACAAGCTCTGCAAATGTCAACGGTTCCATCCTTCATGATATACTTTCGGTAGTTGTTCGTCTTTATTACCTCATCCATAATCGCACAGATAAAACCTTCGGTTTCCCCAAAGAGGTCACCGAAACGTAGCCAGTTCACGGATGCGAGTAGGTCTACATCAGGCCCTGTAAGGGCTTTGTAGAACCGTCCGTGCAGCTCCTTACTCTCCCATACGATCTTGCGGTCGAGGGCACTCAGCACCATAGGTTTGTGCCAGTTCTCCTTAGCCAGTGAGAGCGGGGTAAGGTTCTTATCAACTGCTACGACATCACGATGCATCTCACTGTCGGCATGGAGGAAGTATTCTCTGAGGTTGCACACCTCGCGGTTATGGAGGGTCTTGGCATTTAAAAAGCCCCGACCTCCACATTTCCGCGGGATGTACATCCTCATCACCGACGAACGTGGATGTCGCATTCTGTGTGTCGTAAGAAGTTGACGAACCTTACAGTCAAGGGCGTCAAGTTCAGTTTGAGTCCATCTCAATATGCCAAAGGTATATATAAGCAGAGGCATAACCCAGCCATTGAAGGCACGAACCTTGTTACCACCCGACAAAAGACTATTGAGTACTTTAGTCAGGCGACAAAAGAATCGCTCCTTCACCGACTGTTTTATGTCTCTGTCTACTATACCTAACGCTTCTGACATACCGAGATATTTGTAGGTTTCGATATCGGAAAGAGATCTGAGGGATATCGTATCGGAAAGCTGTAAGTTTGTAGTATTTACAACTTTCCCCCGCTGTACTTGCATGACCGCACACTTCTCGACACCGAACTCCATGCTGATGGCACTGCTGAATATCTGTGTGATATTCAACAGAGTCAGCAGATCTAGTTTTCTCGGCGCGAAAAGTTTGAGGTCATCCATGTACAACAGGTGAGAAACGATACCACCCTCTCTCCGAAGTCGATAGCCTAGCCCTGAATCCTTTAGCAGAGTACTAAGAGGATTCAGTGCCAGGCAGAACCATAGGGGGCTCAGACTGTCGCCCTGGAAAATACCCCGCTCTATGCGAATCAGATCTTGCGGAGCAGAGGGATCCCGTCCGCTACCTGGATGACGAAGAACTGTGATCCACTGTCTCATGCATGTACCTAAGAAGGATCTCAAAGTTGCATCAATTTTATACAACTCTAAGATCCTCTCCAGCCATGTATGAGGCACCGAATCATAGGCCTTCTTGTAGTCTATCCATGCAGCGGAGAGGTTCCCCTTGCTGCGCCTGATCTGCTGGCTAATGGTCATGTCAATGAGGAGGAGCTCCTTAGTACCGCGGGACCCAACTCTACATCCATTCTGAGCAGGAGCCAAAATATTATTTGCAACTATGTGCGCATTAATTTTTACGGTCAGAATGGACGTAAGGAGCTTGTAGATGGTAGGTAAGCACGTTATGGGTCTGTAGTTCTTTGCTTCCGCGGTACTACCAGATTTGTGGAGCAGGAAGGTGACTCCAGTCGTCATGAAACTTGGGAGAGACCCAAGCTCGAGGGCTTCTTGAAATTGTGTGGCGAGTACAGAGTGTGAACATCTAAACCACTTCAGCCAGAAGTTATGCAACCCATCCGGTCCAGGACTTTTCCAGTTATGGGCCGAACGTATTGCAAATCTAACATCTATGGGGTTAATGACAACTACTCCCATGGCTTCGATAGGTTCACTCTCTCTACTCACCACATCCATCCAATCTCCCTCCGTGTGCTGGATGGGCACAGACCAGATGCTGCGCCAGAAATTATTCATGGCATCAGCGTCCGGTACACGCCCATCCATCACACATTGGTCAGGTTTCTCCCAGTATCGGTACACCTTCCTCTGGTCACTTTGGAAGTTTCGATTTTGCCAATATCGGTCCACACGTTCTCGATACCGACGAATGCGGCTTGCCCATGCAGAGATTTTCTGCTTCAGAAAGTCAATGCGTTCTGTGACACATGCCATATAATCGTGGGGCCGAATATCGGTTCCAGCAAAGGCCTGTGTCACAAAACGCATCACTCGGGGCCGGGTATTGCCTCCTCTGAAGCAACTTAGCTTTGCAATGAGGGTCCTGAATTTACCGATCCGCCGTTCGATCCGTACTTGCCAAGCTGGAGTTTGGTTGACAGGTCGTGGTGCTCGCGTGGAGTTTGGGAACTTGACACGAGCAACACGACACGCAGCCACGGCTCCGCAGTAAAGGATCGAATGGGTATCGGCTAGTCCTTCGCTAGTCTCTAAGTAAGGGACCAACAAAGGATTCAAGGCCTCCATTAGAGCCAAGTTTCGTCTGTGAGTGGGCAAGCGAGGCAAACGCGGTCTTTCATTGAGAGGTGCGGATCGGTATGACAAAATCGCATCCTCCAAAGTCCTCCTCAGCTGCTCATTTACCTGGGTACTCACGCTGGTGATCCCGTAGTCGACGTCATCAGCAGCGGGGTCCGGCTGCGTCGTTACCGGTATCGAAGTTGTCGTAACCGGCGGCGTGGCAGCCGGGGCCCGCTGCGAGTGGTCAGCTACTTGAGCACTTTGACTTTCAGCGCGAAGCCGGTCAAGTAACGAGTCATCCAACAATTTTAATCGTTGGATGGCTCGTACTTGATCCGATAGTCGTTGCGCAGTAACAGTGACAGCTGGCTCAAGCACCTGAAATAGAGGCAGCATCCGGGCAATGTACGCGGTGCGGTTGGTTCCTCCCTCTGTTGCCCTAAAATACGCGCGTATGACGTTTTCGTTTATTTGGGTAGTCCACTTCATACGGCGCACTTGGCTGTTGGTGGCGGGGGTCGGACGCGGGGCAGAATGTCCCGCAAACCCCAAGCCGGCCGACAGCGGGGGCCGCCCACGCCGCACAGGTGGTCGCGGCGGCGGAGGCGACGGCGGCCTGCTCTCGTCGCTCGACGCGCTGGTGTCCGGGGGGGTGGCAAATACCTCATCCCCAGACGACGACGCGGAGCTTGACGGAGCAGGCGGAGGTGGTGACAGGCGTGCGTTTTGAGCTTCCGCTCTTGCTTTTCCTCTTGTTAACATCTTGTTTATGTTAGTTTTCTATCTTGACATGTATGCATTGTATTTTGACATTTAGTCCTCTCTGTATTCTGTGATTTAGGTAACAAAAAATAGGTTGTACCAATAAATAAACAGTTTTGTTTTGTGGTTTTGAAATTTAAAACACTATTGGATGAAAAATATCGAGGAAACCATGATAAAATAAATATTTGGGAAGTATATTTGGGAAAAGCGTGTGTCAGCGGTGACATTTTTTTTTTTTTTTTTTTTTTTTTTTTTTTTTTTTTTTTTTTTTTTTTTTTTTTTTTTTTTTTTTTTTTTATTATTATTATTATTACATAGAAAACACCCCGACCCGAGACAAATCCCTTTTTTTTTATTTAATATGGGCCAGCTCTTGACCTCGAGGCTTGCTTAGGCAAGGATGAGGTCGACGATGGGGCGAGCTTTCCCAGAAGATGCATATTAACTCTCTTTTTGAAGCCGCACCTATAGAACATGCAAACATTTGTCCCGCTGCGGGAATCGAACCCGCAACCTTCTGCGTCTCAGACGGACCTTCGCCCACTGCGCCACAGATGCCGTCGATGATATGACAGAGCTGTCAATGATGGTCTCAGTTTAATTTGTTATTTTCTTTTGCAGATGGAGTTTTGGATCTAAAGATTAAAAAGGAGAGTCAGTGAATGTTTTATCTACAATTATAACTTTAAGTGCTATATATTACAATATTCAGACCAAATATTATATTACATATAAGATTATGGGAACATATAGTTAAGTATGTCTTAGGTTAATATGAATTCCTCTTTTAATATAAAATACTAATTCGTATTGAGATACGAGAATTATCACGTACCGAAGGCACTGACACCGTTTCGACTCATTCAGAGAGCCTTAGGATCAGTGAACGCGACGCTATACCTCCGTTCCCGTTCAAACTTTTATATATTTTTATTAGAACCACTAGAAACACGAAGTTTGAAACGTCAACATTTAAATTAACACCAGTAATGCAATCGTAAATGAGGCTCTCTTAGTGATGCGAAACGGTGTCGATGCCTTTATTCATGTAACGGCGAAAATTCCCATTTTTAATATGAATGAATGAATTCATGCTAGTTTCATGAATAAAATGTTACTAATATTATGAAGGTATGTGAAATACTTTTGTCTGTTCTTAATACCAAAATGAAAGATTGTTTGAGATGAAATTTTGCACCTATGTAGTCCTAGACCTGGATTTATCCGTTATCAGTACCATTTATCCCATTTTGATAGTGCGTGGATAAAAAAATCTAACAAATAGGGTCAAAGATATTCGAAAAAAAAATTATCAAGCTAAAATGGCAGTGGACTAGCCATATCTGCCGAAGAACCGATAACCGTTTGGGGTAAACGAGTTGTTGAGTTGAGACCGCGGCTCGGCAAACGTAGTGTAGGACGCCCTCCGGATAGATGCAGTGAAGATCTGGTGTCGGCTGCTGGTAGAAGCTGGATGTGGAGCTGAGGACAGGGCGCAATGGCGCTCATTAGGGGAGGCCTATGTCCAGCAGTGGACTGCTATAGGCTGATGATGATAATGAACCAGACGTTGTGTTATATATTTAGGTTAAAGTATATTAAGTTTATCGTCCAAATTGTTAAGAACTGTACAGTAATCGAATATTTTCATATTGTATAGAGATATTTTTTAATTATATTGATGGAACAGAATTTTAGGAATAAGAATAATTGTTCCTAGCCATGCTTATTTTGAATACATGTAAGGACGAAATTTAGGTCATTGACCGGTTCATACTTTTTATGTATATGAATATTTTGAATATGAATGTAGTTTGCCCACAACTGAACCGGCTATGATTATTTTGAATACATGTAAGGACGAAATTAGGTCATTGACAAGTTCATACTTTCTATGTACCTACCTATATGAATATAGTTTGTCCACAACTGAACTGTCATTGACCGGTCGCTACTTTCTATGTATATAAATATTATGTTGTCTACAACAGATCCATGCTTATTTTGAATATGTGTATGTAGAAAATTAGGTCATTAACCGGTTAATACTTTCTATGTATATTTATATCGTTTTTCCACAACCGGCCATGCTTATTTTGAATACATGTATATGGACAAAATTAGGTCATTGACCGGTTCATAATTTTTATGTGTATGAATATCTTAGGTCAAATCAACGCTCACCTAATCTCACATTTGGGTTGGGTAAAAATTTGGATATTTTTGTCCGACAAGGAACAGTTTTAGATATAGGAAAAGTGGGATAAATTGAGTAAAAAAAATACCCTCTAAAATATTGTTAAACATCATAATATTTGCAAATTGTTGTGTGTTTCAAATAATTAAAACGCAATCAAGCACAAATTAACTTATTTACATTCTAAATACACATTTTTAAATTTCACGTGAGATTGAGGGAGGGGTGAGGGGGTCGAGCAAAATCTCACGACATCTCACCACGGGGGTAGGGGAGGGTGAAAAATCTCACGTGAGAATAAGGGAAGGACGAGGGTGTCGAGCAGAATCACACGACATCTCACCAATTGGGGAGGGTGGTTGAAAAATCGCCAAAATTGCATCACATAAGTAATGGACCCCCTTACTAACTATTTACATCACAAATATATCTATTTACAGCTAGCGGCATTGATTACCTTGAATGCACAGATTTTTACAATTTCGTATGGACTGTTTGATCATGTTCTGCGCTGTATGCCCAATATTATAGCTCAGGTCTTTAAGGCAACGATACATGTCAAACCTCCCTCTCGCTCGCACTATTCAACATTTTTGAAGATATAAAATCACTGAATGTAGTTATGCAAAATAGCAAACCTTCACGGCCTAGAAAATAACAATACAAGGGTTCAGCAAGAATATCATGTTGAACCCAACACGTTTTCCTACCAAAAAATTTGCACCAAAATTGATCACATTGGTGCAAGATTTTTTGGTAAGAACACGTGATAGAATCAAAATGACATTCTTGCTGAACCTTTGTATTGTTATTTTCTAGGCCGTGAAGGTTTTCTATTTTGCATAACTACATTCAGTGATTTTATATCTTCAAAAATGTTGAATAGTGCGAGCGAGAGGGAGGTTTGACATGTATCGTCGCCTTAAACTCATGCCGAGACCTTATAACTTTAATATCTAGGGTTTTCTAGATTAATGTGGATTTACCTACTACCGTAGCTTTATTTATCTGTTTATTTCTACTATTAATATACATGTATCACAGTCTGAGAGTCAAAGACCACAAGGTTTATCATTTTGACCGCCCTTCTTCATATGCATAGCTGGGCACCGTTAATCAAGTAGTTAACTTCGTTAATCGTTATTCCGCTACAAAATAGTTAGCCTCGTTAAACGTTAAAGCGTTACATTTCGGAAGGATTAACGCAAGTTAACGTTAATCGTTAATCCGTTAATATGTGTAAAATTGCATTTTTGTCTTCCATGATATGGTTTTAATTACCACCTACAGTCCTACACTGCACAGTACCCTTTTTATACGTAACTAAATTACACTGCACTCTTCTTTATCAACACGCAAATGATCACTGACACTTATTTATAATAACAACAAACAAAACACTCGCCACTCTAAGCATTGAAGCTAAGTAATGGAATGATTTAACGAAACATCTCTTCGCAGTTCGTTTCTCACTCACACGCGCCGTCAAAATATATCTGGTTTTGTTTTTGTTTCACTCGCTACCACGCGCCACCCGGCACTTGTCGTTTCATACTTGTTTGAACCTGTTTTTCGCGCCGCGCCGCGTTGCCGTGCAGTAAATAGTAGGCATTGGATTAACGATTAACGGACTTCTGCATATTAACGGAAGTTAACGTGTCCGTTAACATTTTTAAAAGTTAACTTAAATGTTAATCCTTTAATCAAAATGTTAACTTCGTTAATTAACGATTAACGGATTAACGAGTTAATGCCCAGCTATGTTCTTATGAGGCAGTAATCATATCTTGTGGCCAACGATGGCCTTTAATTTAACGATAGAAAAAGCCAGGATAACATCTTATAAACGATTCACACCTAATCATCGAAGCGCATTTTAAGACGTACTAGAGGAAATTGAAACATCCACAAAGCAGTTAAGTTCCTTATTTGCATGCAACATCTACTTAGAATCTATTTATGTCAGTGTTTGACAAAGCTCAAAGCTGTGAAATTGTTTAAAATAAGGAACTTAATAAGGCCGATACCAATATCGGAGAAAGTAAAATGTATGAAATTGCCGTATGAAAGGGCCGGACAATATGAAAGACAGGTGCATATTTCATACATTTTATGTTCCCCTATGTCGGTATCGGATGCCGATACGAAGTAAAATGTATGGAATAGGGATAATGCCTGGGTAGAAAAATAATAATTCTAATTAGTCCGTCAATTATATATATATTTGTCTCGGGTCTGGGTGTTTTCTATGTATGATATGTATGTATTTACAAAAAAAAAGATGTATATATGTAGTATATCAATCATGTGATTCCCATAATACAAGCTCTGCTTAGTTTGGGGCTACATGATGCTGTGTGATTACGTCCAGGATTATATATTATATTATTATTATAATTAGTTTATCAAAAATATTAAACACGTATTTTTTTTAAAATCTATGGAAATCGAAAAAGTTAGCTAGCTTCAAAGTTCGGGAGTGGGGGCTCGTGACGTCACTTGTATGTTAAAAGTGTACTTACCCGTGACGTCACGCGGAACTTCAACGCACTATATCTTTGTCATTTTTAGTATAATTGACAAAAGAAAAAATACGTGTCCAATATTTTTTGATAATGTAAATGACGGACTAATAAGAATTTTTCAGGCATCTAGCCTATTGTCGGCTGTGATATCTGATATAGGGCTGAACAATATGAAAGACAGTAAAATATATCATACATTTTACTTGCGCCGATATCAATATCGGATCGGATAATGTGGAAACGCTCTTACGATGATCTGAAAAGAAAACCGATATAAATATAAGCCAGGCCACGCCTTTCTGTTTATCTTATAGTAATTCAGTATGTGGTAGGTGATGTATTTCGACGTCCATTTTTAGAAGAGGTATTTTTCTGGCCTGACTTATGGAGGCAAAGAAGACCCAGTGGCTTCATGTTACAAATGTGCCTTACACGAATTATTTTTAACCGACTTCAAAAAGGAGGACTTTTTTTTTCGACGTTTTTATGTATGTTCACCGATATCTCCGTCAATTGTGAACCGATTTTCAAAATTCTTTTTTGTTTAAAAGAGTATACTTCACAGGTGGTCCCATATAAATTTTATTCCTGAGGAATTGGTACTTTTCCCGGAAAACTCAAAAAACCTTGTAATTTTCGCCCTATGATCACCAATATCTCCGTCTATTGTGAACCGATTTTCAAAATTCTTTAGGGCAAGAAGTAAGAAGTGATTTATTTGAAGTCGGTTTCAATTTTTTATAAAAAGTTTATACTTATAAGCTTATTGGTATGCACAATACAGATGATGCCTGGGAAAAAATATAATAATTCTAATTACTACAATAGTTAGTTCAAAGCATATTTATAGGACACGTATTTTTTTATTTATAAAATCAATAGAAAATGACGGAGGTTTAGAGCCACATAATTCGGGAATGGAGGCTCGTGACGTCATCGTTATGTAAAAGATCGTTGTAATTTTTTTGTTACATTGATAAAAGAAAAAATGCTTGTCCAAAATTTTTTGATAATGTAAATGACTAACTAGAATTTTCAGGCATCTAGCCTATTCATAAAAATAGTAGATTGTTTTACAAGGGACTAAACCATCCCATTATATACGAGGTTGTTATACTCCCGAGCTTAGCGAGGGAGGATGACAAGACCGAGTTATAATGGGTGGTTTTGGCCCGAGTAAAACACTCTACTTTTCACTTCGATTGCGAGAAAATAAAACAATTCCAAATTAGTCAATTTTCAGAAGTTTTATTAAAAATTAAATGTGCAGTTAGAGCAATTTTGAATGTTTAGTGATATGTTTTTCCCGGGCAATTTTATTTCGGTTCTCTGTGATTGGGATGTGATAATATTTTGAGTTGATTGTTGTGGAGTAAAAGTTGGAGAGACTCGAATCATGCTTGAGTTTCCTGCGCGGCTTCAGCTGAGTTCACATATTCATCCAATCCCGCGATGTAGATGCTTGGGGTTCTGTAATGTTTGGTAGAATATTGATTCCTTCCATAATCCGCTGCGTGACGTGATACTTGTTTTGTATAGAGTCCTCTATATAACCTTCAGCCACTTGATCGGACCTCCATCCACCGTGGCGTTTTAATGTCGTTATATTCGCACCAGAGTCCGCCAACAGAGTCGCGGATGTTCTGCGGAAACAATGGCCCGTGTAGAGTTCCGGATTTGGTAAATTTAGATAAGTGGCAATATCTTTAGGCATGTTACCAAATTTATTTTTGCCTATGACTTGCCTTGTGCATTTACCATTTTGATAATTTAGAAAAAATCTTCTCGTTGAAACATTAGTGGGACGTAACTCCTGATAGGCTTTAACTATATTAAGGTATTCTCCACTGATGACAAATTTACGCTCTTTGTTTGTTTTCGTGTTCGGCAGACTCACAGCTTGTAGGTTTGTATCCGTTTCTACGTCTTCTAGCGTTATATTGGCAAGCTCTATTCCTCTGCATGCACCGCTGATTCCATAAATTAAAGCAACCTGTTGAACAAAAAAATAAGTGTGTTAATAATCGTAATAACCTAGGTACATAATTTAGGTATGTAGGTAGGTATCTATTTATTTAGTTTGAGTAGAGTACATAAGTAGGTTACCTTTGTTGCCAAGTATTGTTTATTTGGAGCGTTATTTAAAAATGTTTCGATTTCTTGTGTCGTCAAGACTTTAGATTTTTTTGCCTTGTATC
The DNA here is from genome assembly GCA_951804965.1 of Horisme vitalbata. Classification (NCBI taxonomy): domain Eukaryota; kingdom Metazoa; phylum Arthropoda; class Insecta; order Lepidoptera; family Geometridae; genus Horisme; species Horisme vitalbata. The sequence continues at coordinate 3,851,998 of OX638109.1, forward strand.
CAGTGGACAATTTCTTCAGTAAAGCCGTTAAATTTACATATTTTTTTAATATCGACGTCGTGTCTCGTTTTTAAGGTCATTCTTAACATTGAATATGTGCTCCAAAGAGTCGACGAATTGAATTTTTTCGATAATTCATCAAAATAAGTGAGAAAAACCCCTTCTGTAAAAGAATCCACACGTTTCTCATCTCTCCATTTCATAAAATTTTCGTAACTCTTTAAATATATTTCACGTGATTTTGTCGGCAACAGATTCATAATTATTTCTTTGCCCTTTTCTTCCATTTGCATATTAGCATCTTCACTATCACTTGATGACATTTTTCACGTTCACAATTTGAAAGTTAAAGTCAGGAAGTTAAACGTAAAAGTTTGTGATTTGGAATGAAGAAAATTCTAGAGATTTAGCGCCAATACCATCTTTTTTTTTAAATCTCTATACCTTCAATAACCCTCAACGAAACAGTTCGCATTCTACCGTGAAGGGAAGAATCAACCTTCATAAAACATCACCAAGACGGTTCTATTTTCAAAAAAAAAGATTGACGGAGCACCATGAAGTCGAGTTTTTATATAAGAGAACGAATGCTTTGTACGGGCTGATGATTTTAGACAAAAATTAAAAAGAAAAAATACTTTTTAGCCCTAGGTATTAAACTCGAGTTTTAGGCCCGCTAAGCTACACTATTATGATACACTTTTTGAGCAAGAGAAGTGAAAAATACATTTATATGTGATATTGATCTATGTATTGTATCTGTCCAAATGCTTAAATAAGTATATGTTTATACAAGCGCATGAGTTAGTTCATGACAAAATTATACAAATTATACATTTATTAAAATATACATTATAAGTAGTTTATGATAGTTGTAAGACTATGTGATGTTGAGTTTTAATAAATAATTTAGTTACCCAATCGGACTGTTTTGTTTTAAATCTTTCAAATATCTCAAAATAAGGCTGAGCGCAGACCATAGTCAAGTCTGTCTTAAGGCAGACTAGGTAGAAGCACTTCATGCCAACCTCATGCACGGAGCGTAGGTATACCAACCAGGTTGGATCGACGAATGAAGTAACGCCGAGCTAAAATAAAAATACGAAAAAAGTAATAAAACATAAAATACTTATATCAATACGTATAATCCAATTCCAACCATTTTAGCCCTAAAAGCCTTATTTTCTGAATCCAGATAAATAAATTTTCATTTATATTTGAAAGTTTCCTAACTCCTAAACTATGAACTTTACGAAAAAAAGTAATAGAACATAAAATACTTATATAATTACGTACAATCCAATTCCAACCTTTTAGCTTTTATGGCGTTACTTCACTCGTCGATCCAACCTGGTTGGTATACGCTCCGTGCATGAGGTTGGCATGAAGTGCTCCTCCCTAGTCTGTCTTAAGACAGACTTGACTATGGTCTGCGCTCAGCCTAAAGACTTATTAGACCACGTGGTATTCAGTCTGTCTTAGTAAGACTGTCATACTGACTAATTAGATTTTCTATGACGGACGTAGTTAGGTACTTACTCTTAATACACTTCGTTAAGTGTACGAGAGCCTTACTAAGACAGACTGAATACCGCGTGGTGTAATAAGCCTTTAAGATTCTAGTTCCAGGTAAAATAAGTACTCAAAATACAAAAAGTATTTTGAGTTTTGAAGTGGAATTGTCAAATTAGTTGACTATAGTCTTAACCGTTTCTTATTTTGTGCTATAGTTTATTTTTCTGCGAACGCTTTTCTTGGAGATTTCCCAGATGGAAGTTATGCTCGCGCGATTGACATGCGTATTAAATCATATTATGAACGCACGTCGCAATCCACGTGCATTCAGCAAGCGTGATTGTTCGTTGTTAGGTATTTAATTAAGTTGTGCGTGGTTATGTGCCTATCTCATCCATGTTTTGTTTTGGTAGAAATTGGCACCGGTCATGGATACTGAGGTAGTTCTCTGATTTAAATAGGCCAGAGTAAAAAACTCTTGGTTTAGTTTGATGAAATTATTTTGCCGTCTAGCAGTGTTTTGTGATGCTAAACATCTATATGAGATCCAAGCGCCATCTTAAATGAAGAAAAAAAAGCAATAAAAATATTAAAATGTCGCCATCTATTAGAAAATACTTGCAACATTAGGTTCGGATTAGCGTCGCGTAACTAAAATTGTTAGCTACTTGATACTAGATGACGCTTGTATATTTTTCTTATTGGCAATACTATTTTACAAGTGGCGCGCTCTGACGGTTCAAATTAAAAACTTTCTTTTGTCTCATTCAATCCAATATGGCGGCAAACGGTGTTGAAAGGTGCAGAATGTTTTGATTCGAAACGAACATTAAAAAAATATTGAAACTATCCGACGAATACTGAAAAAAATCGTGATGGTTAGCGCGCTAGCTGCACCAGCGTGCCTGTGATACTCAAAAATCGATCTCTGTTGTGTTGTGTCATTTATCAATAATATAAAGTGTAGTGTTTTTATGTGGAACTTATTACTCGCTAATGTGGTCTCCAGTGTTAACATGTAACAGTAGTTCACTCGCTAGATATGTCTGCCGATCCTGATAAAGCAGCGGCATGTCCGATAGATGTTAAAGCGACAGGTTTCGCCGAGGGCGATCCGTCCCATGGACTCGCAAAGAAAAATCGCTCCGTACATTTCCCAAGCGAAAACCAATTAGTAACAGAATACTTCGAGGCTGCAAACCCCTGGCAAGATGGTAAGTCCTTTAATTTGATCATAGTCAATCAAATCCACTCAAAGAATTGGTTATAATAGGCAGGTAATATTTGGCAAAGATTCAAAATTTTTACAATCTTCCGTGTAATATCTTTGTTTCTAGCTAATACAGACTCATTGTGTCTTTATTACTTCAACAATTAGCATACATATTTTATTCTGTAATAAAAATCTTAGTAACAATCTAACAATGTACTTGAAGCATCCTCCAATTCAAATTAATATCATTAAAATTACAATAATATTCTACTAGCTTTCGCCCGCGGCTTGGCTCGCATTAAAATAAAACTAAAAATAGAATAGAATAGTCTATTCTTTATTGCTCAAAATTAAATGTACATAGACGAACTTAATACTATGAATTTAAACTTAAATATGTGGTGGAAATAAATGCATTGGGGAACCTATTTTAAAATACTTACTTCTAAGATGACTAAATTTATTCATATGTTTATTGGAAGACCAACAGTTAATTTAATCAAGTGGATTGGTGGAAATCTTAAAATAATAACAGAAAGCCAAATTCTAGACTTAAACCTTAAGTAGGTGCACACTTGTACATGCTAAAAATATTTATTTAAAAATTATTTTTCAATCCCTCAGGAAAAGTACTGTTTGTCTGGATCAAAGGCACCCTCTGCCCTTTTCTGTACCTCTGACTATATGGCTGAGAAATTTCAATGTAAATATCAAACAAACAAACCTACTTTCTCAATAATTATTACACACTTTACACCACCCACACACACCTTTCCATTTTATTTTGATTTTTATATTATTGCTCTCTTTATGTGTAACTTTCCTTTATAATATCTATTTAATGACAATTCTCCTCAAGTAATCTTATTGTGAGGTTCTAACATTTAATTAACAGAGAGGGGCACTGGTGACCTGTAATTACAGGTTTTGTATTAGCCTATTTCAGGCACCAGTTTCTCACAAAACAGGTTAAAAATAATTTCCTACCCTTAAGTTTTTACAAGTACATACTCAATTATAGTAACCTTGTTGCGAGAGGATTAAACAACATGATTATGATTCATTATATTAGTATTATTAATTATTATTAGTAGCGAGATGAGTCGACGACATAGTACGCATCGCCGGGCGAGCGTGGATACGACTAGCACAAGACTGTGGTGGATGGCACAAACTCCGGGAGGCCTATATCCAGCAGTGGATAAATTCGGGCTGTGGATGATAATGATGATGATGATTAATTATTATTATAATATGATCGGGCTCAGTGGCAGACCTTGGGAGATACCTACGTCCAGCAGTGGACTGCGATAGGTTGATGATGATGATGATATTAGTAAGGATTATGATGTCAACGCTAACAACAACATCAGCTTGTATCTGACGACTAATCAAACTCAAATGTATTTATTCATTACTACCTGGCTTCGCAAGGATGCAAGTTATACATCCAAACCTTCCTCTTGAATCACTCTATCTATTTAAAAAAACTGCATCAGAATCCGTTGCGTAGTTTTAAAGATCTAAGCATACATAGGAACAGACAGCGGAAAGCGACTTTGTTTTAAACTATGTAGTGATAGTGAGGCACTGTAAAGTACACTTTGATCATAATTTTTGAACATAGGCCTCTTTTAATAAGAACGGGATGTGTCCACAATCCCCACACTGGGCATAGGGGTTGGGTAACCGTCTTAATAGCTTACCTATAGTTGACTGATCTGTCCCACATATTTACTTATTTACATAATTTTCATGGGAAATCTCATCTTGCGTCATATTTTGATGATTTCAGCTAAAATCAAACATGGCGGTGACCTCATGTCATTAGTCATTTAGTTATAAGTATCCTAGATAATAAGAAACATCTTAATGCCTATAGCAAGCAGTGTGATCAAAGATCGAAGTCTAGCTAAGCAAAAAATGGTTAAGTGCGAGTTATCTTACTGTCCAATAGGGATAACAACTAAAAAATGACAAAAAATATTTTTTGATAATGTAAATGACATATATTTTTTCGTTTGTAAATTGAACAAAAAATGACAAAGATATTTAGTACGTTGAAATTCCGCGTGACGTCACGGCTTAGTACACTTTTTACCTAGCCATGACGCCACGAGCCCCCACTCCCTAACATTAACTCACTTTATCTCAGTCAATTATTATTAATTTAATAAAAAGAACGTGTCTTTAAATAATTTTTTTTATCTATTTGATGTCCTAATTACAGTTATTATTTTTTTACCCAGTCGTCAAATGGCATTAAAATATCATATCACCTCTTTATTTATTTACATTTAAATGGCAGGGACAATCTTACTTTATCGTGTGTTATACAATGACATTTGATTATAAATAAGGTGTTTATCAATATAAGGCGACCTCTATAGCCAAGTGGGCGAAGGCCCGCCTGAGACGCAGAAGGTTCCGGGTTCGATTCCCGCCTCGAGACAAATGTTTGTATGATATGCAAATATTTATCTGTGACTGTTTTCTATTATATTGTGTATTTATAAAAAACTAGCGGCCCGTCCCGGCTTCGCACGGGTTAGGGAATTTTTTTACACCTTGGGTTACGTTACTTAAGTTTTAGTAAGGATCCCTAATCTTTTCTTGAAATAAATATAGCCTATGTTACTCAAAGTGAATGTAGCTTTCCAATGGTGAAAGAATTTTTGAAATCGGCACAGTAGTTTTTGAGTTTTTGAGTAGTAGTGTGCACACAAAAATACAAATTTTTCCTCTTTATAATAATATAAGTGTTGATAAAGTAGGGGATAAAGTGGACATGATATACTGAATGTAATGCTTGGACTTGCCTTTGATTACCCCTTGTATGATATCTTCAATAGATTTATTTTTAGAATATCAGAAAATATTCACAGTGGAGATACAGTCATGCATGATGCTATGATGGGTGATCTAAACGGTCACCCAACGTGGCATTTAAATCTTTCGCTTCAGTGCTTTTAAAGGCACGTTAAGATGTTGGTTCTAGCTTTTTAAGTCGCCAATCAATGTCGGCAAACGTAATGTAGGACGGCATCCGGCTAGATGGAGTGACGATCTGCGAAAGGCTGCTGGTAGAGGCTGGATGCGTCGAGCTGAGGACAGGGCGCTATGGCGCTCATTGGGCTACCCCTTAGTCCAGCAGTGGACTGCCATAGGCTGATGATGATGATGATTTCGTAAAGGCACCTGCTCTCAATCGCTTACCTACCTTAATGGCAAAAGAGCTCCCTCACAACAATTCCGTCAAATTCCTTGGTTTTCACCGGATAGGATAGACGCCTAACCTGCCAAAGTATGTTTTCCCAGACCAGTACAATTTTGGAGTCTTCAAATCTAGTGTGAATCGGTTCCTAAAGTATTCATAAGTTTACATCTCGCGAAAGCTCGAAAACGGTACTACCGATTTGAATATATTTATTATAGCTTTGTTTGCCTCCGATCCCAATGCTGTGGTGATTTAGAAAATTAGGTAAAACCCAAAGTAACAGCTGAAATATCAAAATTAAGTAGGTTGTAACTACGGTAATTGCCACTGGATTACGCTTATTCATATAGTATGTTTCCACAAAATGGCACATTTATACTTCATCATCATCACATAACCCACTGCTGGGTATAGGCCTCCCATTGTATGTGCCAGTCTCCACGGTTCAAAGCTCGTCTCATCCAGTTTCGGCCCACGATTGATGGAATATCGTCTGCCCATCTAGCTGCTGAACGACCGAAATTTCTGATCGCGGTTCTTGGACGCTATTCAGCTATCGCCTTACTACACCAAGTATCATCATCATCATCATCAACAACCTATAGAAGTCCACTGCTGAACATAGGTCTCCCCCAAGGAATTCCACGAAGAACGGTCTTGAGCCCTCTCCATCCACCGATGTACACCAAATATAATTCAACACAAAGTAATAAGCTTGTAGCGGCCACGCGGACATTCATTTACAAATTACAAAGCAATTTAAGGTGTACCGAAGTTCTATCTAGTCGTCAAATAAATAGATAGATAGATAGATATTAATTTATTTTTGAGACACACACACACACACACACACACACACACACACACACACACACACACACACACACACACACACACATGTAGAATATAGGTTCATATAATAAAAATCAAAAAGGAAAAATAACAATAAGTATACCTACAAACCAGAAAAAAAAGATAACTTATTCTAACATTTGTGTAGGCCAAAAAAGGTCCATCTCAGCATTTGCTACACCACACTAATGCGGGCAGCGCTGATTTTCAGATGCGACCTTATTTGACCTTTTTTTAAATGTTAGCCATCATCATCATCCACAGCAAGACTAGCCCGTTTGGGCCACCACGGTCTTGGGCTAGTCGTAGTTCATCCACGAACGCCCGGCGCGTAGGTACATACTATGTCGTCGATCCATCGATACTGGTTTTCCGACGATTAATGCTGCCCAAACTAAGCAGAGCTTGTATTATTGGAACTACATGACTGAATATACTACTTATACTTTCATATTATACATAGTAAACACCCAGATCTGGAAAATTTTTGGAAAACTACGTCGAGTTTTCTCGTCATCCATACAGCAATGTTTGAAAACAAAAGTTTTCAATCACTGCGTCCTACCCGTCATGACATACTGAGGCGAAATGTGGACACTCACAGTACGGCTAGGCCACCAGTTTAAAGTCACTCAACGAGCTATGGAACGAGCTATGCTCGGGGTTTCTCAGAAGGATAAAATCCGTAACGAGTTTATCCGACATAGAACTAAAGTTGTCGACATAGCTCAGAGAATTAGCAAGCTGAAGTGGCAGTGGGCTGGCCATATCTGCCGAAGAACCGATAACCGTTGGGTAAACGAGTTCTTGAGTGGTGACCGCGGCTCGGGAAACGTAGTGTAGGACGCCCTCAGGCCGGGTGGGGTGACGATCTGCGAAGGGCTGCTGGTAGAAGCTGGATGCGTCGAGCTCAGGACAGGGCGCAATGGCGCTCATTAGTGGAGGCCTATGTCCAGCAGTGGACTGCTATAGGCTGATGATGATGATGACCCAGATCTGAGACAAATATCTGCCGGTAATGCAAACATTTGTCCGGCGGCGGGAATCAAACCCTCAACCTTTTGCTTCTCCGACGGACCTTTCCATTGCACAAGAGGTCTTCGGAATTGGTTTCCAAAAATGTATAACCTAAAGATCTAATAATAGTCCACCTAGCCGTTTTCGGCTTCTGTGACTGATAGAGAGATAGATAGCTAAACATTTATTTGGTTCTACAGACACACACACGAAATTTACATCAATAGACAATTAAAAAAAAAGTATTTTTTTTATACTACTTGAAGATGGAACAAGCACATGGCCCACCTGATGTTGAGTGGTAACCATTACCCATCACAAAGCATTGCAACGTAAATAACACTTTTCCGGAACGTGCTCTACGATGCAACGCCCTACGTCCATCAACTTGAGGCATGAAGATGATAAGCCTCTTGTGCCGGTGTGTACCGGCACCCACACCCTTCAAACCGAAACACAGCACAGCTGCTTCACGGCAGAAATAGGCATGGTGGCAGTACCTCCCCGGACGAGCCCTCCCCAAAGAACTGTAGTACCTTCTAAAAATAAAACATTCATTAAAAACATAACATTTCAATAAAAGGTCAATATGTACGTCTTATAAATTAGGATAGGTAAGGTAAGTAGGCTTTTAATTTTACTTTTTGTACTATGGTGCCTGGATGCTTTGCTCTTAAAATGACTGGTATCCAATCATGGCTCTGAATGTTCTAAAGCAAATATCGCCTCCTTTCGTCTTCAAACGCGTACACCTTCTCCTGTACACAGCGCCTCCGTTTGCTGTTTTTGTAGCGCAAAAGAAATCTGTGAGGGCAATATGTAGATTAAGGCAAATTGACAGCTGCAAGCAATTTTTCATTGACCTTAAAATCTTGACACTACCCTCAATGTATATTTATGAAATGGCTTTATTTTTCAAGAACAATTTGCAATTATTTATGAGTTTTAAAAGTAAACGACAGGGATTTAAAATTTGCTGTCCAAAAATATTTATACTCTCATATTTAACCATTTGCCCAAAGACATTTTAGAAGCTGACCAAATTAATCTTTTTAAAAATAACTTATAAAACTACCTAAACAGAAAGCTTATTATAATGTAAATGAATATTTAATTGATAAATTTGATAATTTATAATTGAATTTTGTTATGAACCTAAATGTGTATTAATAAGTATTGTTTGGCCAAGTTTTATTAATGATTATTGTTTGAAATTCATCTTTTTTTAATTTAACATTTATATAAGTTTCACGAATTTTAATCCTTATTATTTTATTTGACATTTAAAAAATAAGTTTGACTAATTTATTTAATTTCTTTTGACTTGTAATTATTTTTTTCTTTCAGATTTTTTTATAATTTGTTTAAAATTAAATTTTGCATGCTTTTATGCCGATCATGGCTGTTCATAATTTAGTACCGACCACCTATTGTTATATACCCATGTTTCGCAAATAAAGAGAATCTGAATCTGGAACTGAATGCCAGCCGATTCTTAGCAAGAGTCTCTCAATGGGATAGTTCAATATTACATCTTTTCATATGCCTCTTCTGTATGTCTTCTACTATAGGTGTAGGACATGAAAAACAAGACAGCATGTCTCCTAGGAGTTGGCAGAGACACAAATGTAGTTAAAATCGTTTTTATTGCCATTCTGTTACACTAAAATACACTATATTTTTTATATTAACTAGTAACCTAGAGTTGAGTGCGCTCGTTGTTTACTTCAGTGTTCATATATCATCTTGGTTAAGCAACACTCTGTACGGTCACTAATTGGATAGGTAAACGTTTTGGCATTAGATCTGATCGCTTTCGTTCTTCGAAAGTTACGGTCAGCTATGGAACGAGCTATGCTCGGAGTTTATCTGAAGAATAGAATCCGCAACGAGACTATCCGATATAGAACTAAAGTTGTCGACATAGCTCAGAGAATTAGCAAGCTGAAGTGGCAGTTGGCTGGCCATATCTGCCAAATAATCGATTAACCGGTAAATGAGTTCTTGAGTGGAGAGCGCGGCTCGGCAAACGTAGTGTAAGATTCCCTCCGGCCGGCCAGGTGGAGTGGCGATCTGCGAAAGGCTGCTGGTAGAAGCTGGATGTATCGCGCTCAGAACAGGGAGCAATGGCGCTCATTAGGGGAGGGCTTTATCCAGCAATGGACTGATATAGGCTGTTGATGATCCGGGTACCACGCGAGCGAAGCCGCGGGGAAAGCCGCGGGCGGAAGCTTGTGTGTATAATTATTTTTACGTATCTAATTGAATAGTTTAAAATATCTGAGCTATTTCTCTCAAAACATTGTGCGTGGAAACGTGCTAGGTATGATTGTGCCAAGAAACTGTCAGAAACAACGGAAAATGCCTCGTTAACAATCTAGAATGAATCGTTTTAGTATTATTGCTGTAGCTGTCCCGGCGAAAGATATAGGCCCACATCTAAATGTGTAAAACTGTCATTAATCTGAATGACCAACTGACTGACTCATAATCAACAACAACTTCAGCCTATATTATATACTAGCGGCCCGTGCCGGCTTCGGACGGGTTAGGGCACTTTTTTACACCTTGGGTTACATTAATTAAGTTTTAGTAAGGATCCCTAATCTTTTCTAGCAATAAATATAGCCTATGTTACTCAGGGTGAACGTAGCTTTCCAATGGTGCAAGAATTTTTGAAATCGGCATAGTTTTTGAGTTTATTCATTACAAACACATAAATACAATTTTTTCCTTTTTATAATATTATTAGTGTAGATGTAGATAAATTCAGTCTACTGCTTAACGTAGGCCTCCTTTTATAAAAAGGGGGATATGCCCATAATCCATTCCCCACGCTGGGCATGCGTGTTGTGAGGTCTGCAATACCTTGGAGCTGTGAAAAAAACAAACTTCTAAGTCAACTCAGCCAGAAGATACGGCCATATAAGCCGCATGTTTTGTAACTCTCAGGGGAATCAAAACCTAATATATGACCTAAAATCACGAATTTTGGCAAGAAGAACACTTATATAACAAGTCCTTGGAATCCTCGGTGCGCGAGTTTTACTCGCACTGGGCCAGTTTTTTTCCCTAGGAAGTACGAAACCTTTAAAAAAGCACAATTCCACATGCTTACGAACAGCCGCATAGCCGTCTTGAGTCATCACGTGACGAGACGCGCGTGTGTAAAAATAAAAACATCTTATCTACCGTGGAAAACAACCGCGGTTATCATGTTGTTTATATTAAATCCGTCTGCGCGAGCCTAGGTTTTATTTCTGACGATACAAAAGTACAGCAAACGTCAACATTCATTTATTCTTTAAGATCTTCAAAGTGAATCGTATTCTTTTAATCTACACTAGTTCGTAACGCGACCAAACAGAGAAGAATTGGCAAGAAACTCTGCTTGGCTTATGTTTCTATTTCATTGTTTTTGAGGAAGTTGGAGACGGTTTCATCCTAAGCTTTTTTGTCGGAAATTTTATAATAAGCTTTGGTTATAGAGATATTATCAGATTATTTAACATTATTTTTTAATTTATTTAAAAATAAATTAAGAACATCGTATGGGATTTAGTTAAACAATCGAACACATTGGGCTATGAAAGATTGACTTAATTTATGGAGCCTTACAGTAGGAACAGATAGTTTATCTTTATTTCTCGTGTTAACATTATGATTGTAGTTATTTTCCTAAAACAAATTTAACAACGTATCTCTGTTCCTCTATGTATGCTGCAAGTAGCGACGTAGTTAGAATTCTTGGGTCGGATTGTACTATGCTCGCCATCAAGCTTATAAACCGTATTCCTAACGTCGAGATCCGAAGTCGAACAAAGGTCAAAGACGGAACCGCATAACGGAACTAAAATGGATTTGGGCAGGACACCTGGCAAGGCGAGGTGATAACAGGTGGAGTAAGGCGATAACTGAATGGCGTCCAAGAACCAGGTACAGAAACGGTCGTCCAACAACTAGATGGGGGACGATATTGCATCAATCTTGGGCCGAAACTGGATGAGACGAGCTTTGAACCGTGAGGATTGGTACATGCAAAGGGAGGCCTATACCCAACAGTGGCTGAAGTCAGGCTGTAGATGATCATGATGATGATTGTACTAGCTTTACTAGGATTGGTCAAATCGTTTGCTGAGCCTAACTTCAATGAGATATAGATTAGATACGTTCTTACTATTATATATATACTATTGTAGGTAGGTTTTGACATTCAACATTTACCAGGGGTGATACCAATGGTACCTAAAGGAAAGTACCATGTCATGTAATGAAGATAGATAATCAAAGGAACCTTTGCTTTGTTGTGTAAAAAAAAAAGTGGATGAGACGAGCTTTGAACCGTGGAGCGCATACAAAGGCCTATGCCCAGCAGTGGTAGGAGTCGATAATAATGATGAAAGAAAAAGTACAAGTGACAACCAGGTTTAGCTGTCCACGACAAAATGGTGTCTCTATCTATCTTATCTGTCCCACTCTAGGTAGGGCACACCCATCGAGATATTTATACTCTACGAGTGGAAAACGTGGAAAAAAAGTGGCTACGCAAGCTGTCAATTGCGCGGACTTTGAACACTTGTCAAGCGACATTAGGTGAAATTTGGCATTTTGAAGTCTATTTATATTATGTCAAACACGCTTCGTTGATTTTTGTTAAATTTCAATTGAAGACTGTCACTCTGTAGTGTTCTATATAATTATATCGATGGACACGACCATATTTTATTTTTACTTCTAATAAATTCCTTCGTCGTAATAAAGGCTCTAATACACATGCCGGCGACGAAGCCTGCGGATTTTTGCCGTGCGGGTAGCTTTACTTCGTCCCTGGTGCCGCCGGCAGGGTCCAAAAGCGCCGCGAATGCTACCATCAAAGTCCGGCGGGACTAGCCGCCGGCATAGTGTGTAAGAATCTCACACATGCCGGCGGGTTTTTGCCGTGCGGGTAGCTTTCCTTCGTCCTAATGCCGCCGGCAGGGTCAGAACTCAAAAAGCGCGAGTACTACTACCCCCTGTATGTAGGAGCCTAAAAAACACCAATAGCCGAGTCCTTCAGGCGGCCTAAAAACCCTGACACTATAGTTGGTCACTAGCTCATAGTAAGAAGACTGCTTCAGTAGAAATATATCTAACTAATTAGCATGGTAATAAATTACCAGCAAGTGTCAGTTATCAATCATGCGAAGGGTAGGCAAGACAGCTGTTAGTCTACCTCTTCTGTATTCTGTGTGATGACGCGATAGGCCACGTGACTCGTCTACTAGACTGCGCGGCGCGTGCGATGATTTTTTGCATCATTCGTGTTACTGGCTAACGCTCGCGGATTCGACGATGTGGGGCTTGGTTTTTTATAATACTTGAATTGAACAAGCACATGGTCCACCTGATGTTAGGTGGCGTCGATTAATTACGTTGAGGTGTTTAAGGGGGGGTCGATTCAAACCTTACCCTATCTCACGTTGGGGGAAATCATCTCGGCGAATATCATGTATTTTTTTTTCATCAATTATCGTTTATTTATTTGCATGAATAGTACAAAATTTCTTATAATCTACTATGTACAGTTATATCCTACCTCGATCAGACGTGCAAATTTTCAATAAAATTAATAAAAACAATTGATATAAAAATAGTTACATATTAGAACATTTTCAAATTTTATAATCCAAATTGTGTCAAAAAATTAAAAAAATTCTAATAACCGACCTTCTTATGATTTAAATATTCATTAATATCATAAAAACAATGCTCCAACAACAAAATCTTCAATTTTATTTTAAATAAATTTAAACCTGTCTTTTTCCACAAGAAACTGTAAAATAACGACAAACTGGTTAGTAGTAAGTTAATAGTATAAAGTTAAAATATTTCTCCACTAAAATATGGCTAAATCATTACGATTACAATTAAATATAATGAGCCTGCTATGTCCCACTGCTGAACAAAGGCCTCCCTAATTTGCAAATTTATCTACACTAATATTATCAAGAGGATTTTTTTTTATTTTTGTGTGTGTGTATGTTTGTAATGAATAAACTCAAAATTACTGTGCCGATTTCAAAAATACTTTCACCGTTGGAAAGCTACATTCACCCTCAGTAACATAGGCTATATTAGGTTAAAATATAAAAAAATATCTTATGTCCATCTGTGCGAAGTCAGGAAGGGCTTAGCTAGTTTTTAATAATATGATAGATTACATACATTTTTAAATAATAAAATAAACCTGAGGCCCATCAATCTGAGGTATGAAGGTGATAACACCATGTCTGTAATATCACCGGCTTATTCTTTGTTACGCTTAAAAAACTTCAGGGGCCCGATTCTAACGATTCGATATATTTGATTCTATTAGATATATATCGCGAGAACCGTCAAATTACATACAGTTTTGACAGTTTCCGCGATATTATCTAATAGAATCAAATATATCGAGTCGTCAGAATCAGGCCCCAGGTTGAAAGATTCGTATTCGCCTTACCGACGAATCCTATATTATACCGTAACCGATAACGCTTCGTTTTCCTTTGAAAAACTGTCAAAAATTAACAAAGAGGCATCGAAATTTTGACAGTTTTTCAAAGGAAAACGAAGCATCATCGCGATCGGTAACGGTATAATATAGGAACCGGCCGTAAATGATCTGAACGGTCACCCATCCGTATAGTAACTACTGGTTGCTCAACTAAGATTATCTGCAATAACACCGAACAAGCCACACCACGAACGTTTAACTTGATGGTACGATTGTAATACCAAGTAATTTGAACGTAGTGAAACTTGTACGCCCTTGACTAAAATTAATTTAATCATAATTCCATATGCATAATTAATTATGCAATGATTATCGTATGTTGGTAAGTGCCGAACTAGTCAAGGACAATAGTGGATTAATAATTTTTAGGGTTCCGTACACAAAGGGTGAAAACGGGACCCTATTACTAAGAGTCCACTATCCGTCCGTCTGTCACCAGGCTGTATCTCATGATCCGTGATAGCTAGACAGATGAAAATTTCACAGATTATGTATTTCTGTTGCCGCTATAGCAACAAATACTAAGAACAGAATATAATAAATATTTAAGTGGGTCTGCCTCACACTTGGCCGGTTTTATGACCTTTATGGTCGAAATTATAAGCTCAAACTAGAAAGATTGTTCGCTTAAAAAACTTTTAAACTGACATTTTTCGGGGGCTAAATACAGGAAGTTCTTTAGTTCTGTAGCCCTTGAAGAAGAAGAAGGAAACCCCTTTTTGGGGGCTACATGACGCTGTGTGACGCGAGTAAATCTCGAAATAATTATAAATGGCGCTCATTAGGGGAGGCCTGGAACGAGCTATGCTCGGAGTTTGTCCAAAGGATAGAATCCGCAAGGAGACTTTCCGACACAGAACTAAAGTTGTCAACATAGCTCAGACAATAAGCAAGCTGAAGTGGCAGTAGGCTGGTCCTATCTGCTGAAGAACTGATAACCGTTGGGGTAAACGAGTTCGAAACGCCGATGATGATGATGATAATAAGGGGAAGCCTAATGTCCAACAAACCGAACAATGCACTGCCAAAGGCTGATGATAATGATGATGAGTGGATCTGTGTTTGAAAGCTAACTCATAATTCTAATTGATCCTACGTCAGCTCATAAATTACTATTGGACTCGTTACAGCCCGCCGACAATTCAAAGTAATTATTTCTGATGATTATGACCGTATGATATAATCTACACAATGATCATAGGTTGGCGGTTCATAGGAATTGTATAATTATCATTTTAAAACGAATGATTATACAGTTCATTCATTCCACATTATGTTTATGGCATCTCTTTTTTGATCTTGAACTACGCGTCTTTTCGATCTTGGGTTGAGCGAGACAGCCGTGTGCGCGTTCGGGAATCCAGAGGAGACAAGAGATCTCATCCAGTGGGAGTGCCCATATTACGCCAACGATCGTGAGGTACTCCTGGATCCATTAGAGCGGCCTGACGCAGTTAAGAAGGACCGATATACTCCGAATATCGACTAAACGGCGCGGCTAACTTCGTGCGTCTTAAACAATTCGCTCGAAGTTGACATTACAATAGGCGTAAGGAGGAGTATTCGGATTGGGACGGGGTGGTTTCGGAGCGGTACCGAGCCGGGGTGGAGCTGCCCGGCGACGAAGTCCGTCTTCGTGTTGTACGTGTTGTGTTGCCGGGACAGGAGCGTAGGTAATTTGTAGATGGATGAGCTACCCGAGTAGTGCATTCTCGTGCGATTTCGTCTGTATAACCACACGGTTGGTAGGACCATGGGAAGGTTGGAGGGTTGTTCTTGAACTACGGGTCCCGTTACTTAACTAGTTACCACGGGCGTCAGGCAGCACTCTATTTAACTATGGTCTTTGGGCCTGACCTGGGTCCAGTTTCGTTGTGGTTTGTGGGGAGTTGTAGAGGAGGAGTATGTACTTCCGCCCGGTACATTGGATGCCGGGCGTCGCTCTTCGCGCGCAACGAGCTATTAGTTTCATGGGCTCAGGGTGAAAGAGTCAAACATGGCTAATGACGGGGTCTGTGAGTGATCCTTATTAAGTAAGTTTCTTAGTAAGTAGTAAGGACTGTTAACTACCACCCACATCAAGTTGATATTCTCCATTAAGAGGACTAAGCGCTTCCAAACATCATTTGTAATGCGCACTGCGCATTGGGAACCAGCTGCCAGCGTCTGTTTTTCCATTGTCTTATGACCCTAACGGCTTCAAAAAGAAAGTTAATAGGCATCTTCTGGGCAAGCTCGTCCCATCGTCGACCTCATCCATGCCCACGCAAGCCTCAAGGTCAAGAGCTGACCCATACTAAATAAAAAAAATAAAAAAAGAATGTAAGTTCTTACGGAACTCCGGCACTTGCCTGGAAAACAAGTAGTCTCGTGCTGCTAGAAATATGGACTGGTCTACCCGTAGCAGAGCGGTTTCCCGTCCGAAGGCCTCTGACAGGGCTTATCCACTAAAAAAGCTGAAACCAATATTTTAACGTGCTTTCGTTAACAAACTTACGTGGGGGTATTTCAAAATGTTCGAAACTAAAAGTGTTTACAAAATTTCAGCTCAATCGGTTGAAGATATCTGCTTCAAAATTGAGTTGCATGATTCCACCCGAACATACTCGTGCATTGTCCAAGTTACCTAAATAAAAGCTTCTAAAAATATAAGGATTCTATTTGGAAACTTATCGAATGTTTTAAAATACCCTGCAGATTTAAATGCAAGGAATGGCCAGTAACGAAAGACGATGAAGACGTAGTGAAAACTGTAACTGGGAACCTAGAACTTGAAAGTCTTGAAGCCGTTGGCGTTGGCACACTTCCATATCAACGATAATACCTAAACACACCGGCTTTCTGTTGTTCTTGTTAATGGGTTGTGTGTGTGACTCAGCTTGTGGAAAATTGTACGAAAATAGCTGGGCATAACCCTTTTGTGGATTCTTATTGAGAACATCTGGTTAGGATAAATCTAAGAGCATTTTGTCGGGTTTAATGACAATCCTACTTTGAAGGTCTCTGTAGCAAAGTGGGCGAAGGTCCGCTTGAGACGCAGAAGGTTGTGGGGTGATTTTTGAGGAGTTCTCTCAATTTCTTCAGGATCCCATTTTTCAGGATTTCATTTTTTTGTGTTTATATACATAGACTTTAATATGCATAGACTTTAAGGGCTATATTTCACCGGGACACCATGACGGTGCAACCAGTCGCCGCTACCAACAAAATGTATGATGGACACCACGTTTGGTTGCGCAACTAAACGGACGCCAGGTGATTAACTCTCTTTAGAGCCGGTAGTATACATTTTGTTGGTACCGCGGCGACTGGTTGCGCTGCCATGGTGACCCGGTGAAATAAAGCTCTAAGGTATTTTATATGGACCGTGTTTCATTTCTAAGTCATCATCATTTATTTAAGAACAGTGCTCTTGTCGGCGAACTAATACATCTCCTTCTATCTGCCTCTCTCCAAAGCAGCCTCCTTTACTTCCCTATACGTCATGACATCTACCTTCTCTTTAATGTGGCTCATATAATTTATCCTTGGTCTTCCTCTACATCTCTTTCCTTCTACTTTTCCCTCTATGATGTTGCGAATAAAGCTGTCATCGTTTAAGGTGTTTCATCTTCTGTTTTCTATATTTTTTAAACATCATTATCTCCTCGGCGACTACTCTACTCTCTTCTGGTATAAATTATGTTATACTAGCTTCCGCCCGCGGCTTCGCTCGCTTTTTACCGGGATAAAAAGTAGCCTATGTGTTAATCCAGGTCTTAAACTATGTATATTCCAAGTTTCATCCAAATCGAAGGAGTGAAGCGACCACAAACACACACACCCAAAATTTTGCATTTATAATATTATTTTAAATTATTTCACATCTTTTATGAACACTTTCGTCTATTATAATAATAGTAGGCTATCCTGAGAGTGTAATGGCTTTTAAAAGTTTAAAAATAACTGTACACGTGACCGCACCATTTCTCAAAATCGCGTGCAGGTGACAAGTGAGTCACTCAACACCTTGACTGTGACATTAGAGGTGACAGCACGCCTATTTCAAACCCATAAATGAAGGCTATTTTTGTGCGACAGTCATAATTGCAGGTAACTAACTACTTCACTGCATATAAATAAATAAATAAAATAGCCTTTATTGCTGTTACTTAAAATTACAATGGATAAGTGCTTTCTTATTAACTAAATTACTATTACATATTACATTACATCGGCAATTGAATTTTTGTCTGTAACAGCTTGTCTGTCGACAAAGGCCTCCTCTAAAGATTTCCACCTATTTCTGTCTCTTGCTAGGCGACTTCACTGCATAATACTTAGAAAAATAAAGTTAGTTAGAAGCTTTGGTATAACACCACATCACACCACCACACTGGCCTATATCAGTCCACTGCTGGACATAGGCCTCCCCTAATAAAGGGGGATATGCCCATTATCCCCATGCTGGGCATACGGGTTGGGGATCGCAGGTCACAGCTTCTCGTACCACGGACGCTGCTGCCCGTTGGTGGCCAGGGTATTTAGCTGTGCCGATGTAGGCTGTGCTATGCCGCAATCAGCCGGCCGCCAGAGCCCCGTTCGTTGTTTATCAGGGTTCACCACGTACAGGTGACGTTGGCTTGGGTTCCGAAGATGGGGGTTGGAACCCCGTACACCCCTTGGGAATACAGGATGGGGAAAAATTTTACCTCATTTTTGGCAGATACCATTTATTTTGTAGTAAGAAGGTTCTGTTCTAAGGAAACGATAGGTTTATTTTGATTTGAAAATTACTATATGTCAAAAAAAAACAAGTTGGTCTCAATCGACTATTCCCAGAGTAACTTACCAAATCAAATAGAAAGATTTCACGAAAATTAAAAAAAGGGGTTTTTACATTTCCCATGAAGCGCCATTACTTGGGAAAAGTATTCCTGTATATAATACTACAAAGTTAGCAATCAGGCATACGGTCCTCCTGATGGAAATCGGTTCCCGTAGCTTATGGACGCCTGTAATATCAAGAGGTATTATTACATGTGCGTTGCTGTATATGGGGCGTAGAGGGTTCTAACTGCCACCTTCCGAACTCAACCAACCTCACCTGCCCGTGGTGCACACTGCTGTTAACAAACAGGGCTCTGGCGGATTGCGGCATTTTATCATTTAGATAGGAAGTCCGAATATTTTGCAACCAGAGAATTAAACTGTGCCGCGCTATGCCGCAATCAGCCAGTCACTAGAGCCCCGTTTGTTAGCTAGGTAGGTTGTAGGCAGGTGAGGTTGGCTGGGGTCCGAAGATGGAAACGCAAAAGTAAAGGCATACCTTCGGGTGACCTAAAAACTCACCACACCAGAGATGACACCAGAGTTGGTCACTAGTTCATTCAAAGTAAGTCATCATCATCATTTCCCTGCTCTTATCCCACTTTAGGTGGGGTCGGCACAACATGTTTTCTTTCTCCATTCACTCCTATCGGCTGTCAACTCTGTATTCACTTTTTTGACTCTCATATCCTCTTTCACGCAATCCATACATCTCTTCGGCCTCCCTCTACTTGTACATTCAGTCACTTTCATACTCATCACTCTATTAGTCACATGGTTTTCATCCCTCCTCATCACATGCCCATACCATTCATTCGGAGTAAGTAAAGGCATATACACTCCAGTTGTCGTTATGGTTAAGAAGCGAATTGCCCAAGGGCGTGTGACTCAGGGTTGCTAGTCTTCTGTCCGCACCTGGCCCTATAAACAACTAATCCACAGTATAAACACTACTTGTTGAGCCCTGTAACTCATATTTTGGACGTCGGCCAGAACACCGGTGGTTGGCCTGAATGCCGCTTTCCATTGCACCCCACGATATCGCCTCGCTTAGGGATCCCTCACATAGCCGTGTTATTATCGGTTGATAATACCGGTTACGTTATTGCGATATGCAAGCGGAGCCTTTATTCCATAAATTGTGGGTTGTTATCACATTTTTTCTTCCTATCAGCTGTCATCTTTTTTTTCTTTTTAATACCTATCTAACACAAAGCATTGCGTAAGTTTTGCATGTTTTGAACATGCCCTACGATGCAGAATCCTGCGTCCATCAATCTCGAGCGTGAAGTTTTTAAGCCTCATCTTCTTCTTCTTCCTTGCTCCATCCCCCTTTAGGTGGGGTCGGCTCTCCTAATTTTCTGGCGCCAGGACAATCTGTCCTGGGTTGTCGGGTCGGGCAGTTCTTCCTCCGATAGGAGTTTTTAAGCCTCATGTGCCTGTAATTTCACTGGCTCACGTCCTTCAAAACGAAACACAGCTGCTTCACGGCAGAAATAGGCATGGTGGCAGTACGCACCGTGACTATTTCTGGGCTATGTGGCGTAGTAGGTTTGTTCGAAAATCTATCGAATCATTGTTCTGTGGGAGGTCAAGCTATAATTTTTTACTTTTTTCATAGTATCTCTGTACGAGCACGTACACTGACGTAAAACTTATCACCTTACGCCAGCCACCATTCAGTTCGCGACCGGAATTATATCAAACCGCGCGTCTCAATATCCTTTGTATCATATCATAATAATTAATCAGTTAACATTTATCTTATAGTTGTACTGATTTTATCAATCTACATTCTAGGGTGTGCGGACCGTACAATGTCTTAGTTTATTTTTATTTTTAATGAATTACAGAAAGCCCTTTCCCCATCACAAAGCACTTCATATTTTGCATTATTATTTCTTTAACCACTTTGGGGGTAATGTATTTCTTATACCAGTAAAACATGCAATCACATCTGATTGAACTAATGCAGATTGAATAATAGTTTGAAAGTTATTATTTATTTACTTAGAAACAACATAAAATCATAACAGGTTTTTTTATGTCCAAGTCTCATTGAAATCGCCTTAGTTATAGCAGGTATCGTTTGCTTCGCTCACTCAATCAAAAAACAATATCGTCTCGGGTAGGATAGTGGAGCCGCGCTCTCGCTCGCCAGAACCGGACGGTTTCAGACGAAAATAGGTAAATAGAAGAATATTGTAAGTACCGAAGTTTATTTTTGGCAGACTTTGTTGTTGGAGCGCCGAAACGTGGCAAAGCTTTGCTTTGTAGCTAGCTTTCCGCACTAGTAGAAAAGTTTTGTTTTTAGTCAAATTACAAAATACAAATAAATTCAATATAATTACATAATATTAAAAAATAAAGTAAAAAGATTATAAAAGTTTAGTAAAGTAAGCCATAGTACATAGGACATAAGGCTGCGGGTAGAAGCTGGATGTGTCGAGCTGAGGACAGGGCGCAATAGCGCTCATTTGGGGAGGCCTATGTCCAGCAGTGGACTGCTATAGGATGATGATGATGACATGAGACATAAAGTTACATAATTATAAAAATGAAAAATAAAATTATTATGCGCAGTGACTAACTTCTAGATTAAGTATAAACAGTAAGTATATTAATTATTATTGAAGTACGGGTCTTTCTCGCGTTTTACCTTCTTTATTTTATTTCGAGACAGAAAAACATAAAACAATAATTTACTTAAAATTATCTGTACCTAGGAGCTCAATTTTTCATCGCAATACACATCTAAATAAATATATATGCTAGGTATATCTAAGAATAATTTCTAAGGACTATGCAACTAATTATCATCAATCATCATCAGCCTATAGCAGTCCACTGCTGGACTGCGGTTTCCCCTAATGAGCGCCATTGCGCGCTGTCCTCAGCTCGACGCATCCAGCTTCTACCAACAGAATTTCGCAGATCGTGCAAGAAATGTTCCTGTAAATTTCCAAATCTCCATTACTTCGGTTTGCCAGTTAGTCAATCAGTTCGATTCATTACAATTTAGTATAAATAACGCTAGACATTTTAAATAAATAATGCTAGAAGCCTATCGCATACTATCACACCAAACTCAGCTTAGCTTGTATTATTACGTGGTTGCCCAGGACTGATAAACCACTTTTTTTGTAAATACATACATACAAAACACCAAGACCCTAGAGAAATATTTGCAGATCATACAAACACTTGTCTTGCGGCGGTAATCGAACCAGCAAACCTCTGCGTCTTAATAAGGCTTTCGCCCACTATGCCACAGAGGTTGTCAAAACTATTTCCTCAATTATTCTTCTCTTCTTCTTCGTATGAGTTTGTAGCCAACTGTAGTGTCGAAGTTTTTAGGCCGCCAGAAGGCCTCTGACATGGCTTATCGAAAAAGCCGGGACCAACATGTTGTCGTGCCTCCCGAAGCACGGAAGCCACCACACCAGCCTATATCAGTCCAATGCTGGACATAGACCTCCCCTAATAAAGGGGGATATACCCATAATCCCCACGCTGGGCATGCGGGTTGGGGATCGCAGGGCACAGCTTCTCGCACCACTGACGCTGCTGCCCGTCGGCGGCCAGGGAATTTAGATGTGCCGATGTAGGCTGTGCTATGCCGCAATCAGCCGGCCGCCAGAGCCCCGTTCGTTGTTTAGCAGGGTGCACCACGTGCAGGTGAGGTTGACTTGGGTTCCGAAGATGGGGGTTGGAACCCCGTACACCCCACGGAAGCACGGAAGCGCTCAGATGTAAATGCTACTAAACGGTCACCCATCCAAGTAGTGACCGCGCGGATTGTTGCTTAACCAAGGTGATCTGCTAAGTACACCGAAGTTAACCACGCCACGAGCGATCAATAACATGATTAGAAACAAACAAAAGCTGTTTCTATGGCGAACTGTTATCGTAATGAACTGTGCAGAGTAAACAACATACTTCATAAATATAATTGGTTCTTTATGGGCGTAAGTAAACTATACCACTCGAATAGTTTTAGATGTTTCACGAAATTGGTCCAGCTTTTTCATTATTCCCCCTCGGACGCATTCATCATCATCATCAGCCTATAGCAGTAATGAGCGCCATTACGCTTTATCCTCAGCTCCACCAGCAGCCTATCTTAGATCGTCGTCCTACACTGCGTTTGTCGAGCCCCGGTCTCCACTCAAGAACTCGATTAACCCAACGGTTATCGGTTCTTCGGCAGATATTTATTTATTTATTTATTATTATTAATAACTAGAACGGTTTTCATATAAACTAATTACACTAATTATTACATTAAAATTGAACATGCAAACTTATAAAAATTAAAATAAAAAAAATAAAAACAGTACAAAGGTCAGAATATTAAGATTAACATTGTCATATATAAATAAATAATACCACTTGATTAATTAAACAAAATAATAAATTAATAAATTAGCCATGTCAAGGAAAATATAAATTTGATTAACTGAATTGTATTAAGTATTTACATATGTCTAGCCCACTGCCACTTCATCTTGCTAATTCTCTGAGCTATGTCGACAACTTTAGTTCTATGTCGGATAGTCTAGTTGCGGATTCATCCTTCAGAGAAACTCCGAGCATAGCTTGCTGAGCGACCTTAAATTGGTGGACTAGCAGGTGTCCACGCTTCGGCTCCGTATGTGAAGACCGGAGGCATTCGGGTGACTGCAATAACTTCCGAATAGGCTCATGCTCAAGCTCATACGAAGCTACAAAAATAATAGATCTGAGAAAAATTCTACTGTCTAGCTATTACGGTTAGTCTAAAAAAGGGTTCCGTTTTTACCCTTTGGGTCCGGAACCCTAAAAAGCATTGCCTATGGTATTGCAAGTATCCACCGGCGCGGTGACGCCCACAGAATAGTAAAGTTAGTATAGCTAGCAGCTCGTAAGTTTAGCGGTGAACGAAACGTCGACGATTCTGAGGCTTCCCGCAGACGACCGACTTTTTGTAAGACTGAAAATCGGTCAGTTAGGGAGGAGCACGTCATGGACAGAGCGTATACCAGCCAGGTTGGATTAACGGAGGAAAGTAAGGCCTTAAGGTGACTATAAGGGTCAAACCTCCCTCTCGCTCGCACTATTCAACATTTTAGAAGATTTCAAATCACTGAATGTAGTTATGCAAAATAGCAAACCTTCACGGCCTAGAAAATAACAATACAAAGGTTCAGCAATAATATCATTTTCATTCTATCACTGGAATTGGATAGTACGTATTTATATAAGTATTTTATGTTCTATAACTTTTTTCGTTAAGTTCATAGTTTTGGAGTTAAGGCACTTGGAAAGATGTTTGAAAATTTCGTTTTCTTGGATTCAGAAAGTAAGGCCTGTTTCTCAAAAACCACGTAAACAACTCAAAAAAATACGTAGAATAAAATCCTAACTATTTTGGATCTTAAGGCCTTACTTCCTCCGTCAATCCAACCTGGTTGGTATACGCTCCGTGCATGACGTTCTCCTCCCTATCCTACAAAGAATCGGTGGAAAAGTCGGTCGTCTGCGGGGAGCCTAAAATGTATATACAGGGAAATGTCAGTAGCTTCTGTTGAAGAAACGCAGGGATACAAGAGTCCATTTTCTTGAGTCTAGCTATAGAGCGTATAGAGAGAATGCATATTTTCTGTGATATGAACCGCCGGTGGACACACCGGTGGGGTGTACGGGGTTCCAAACCCAATCTTCGGAACCCAAGCCAACCTCACTTTCACGTGGTGCACCCTGCTAAACAACGAACGAGGCTCTGGCGGCCGGCTAATTGCGGCATAGCACAGCCTACATCGGCACAGCTAAATCCCCTGGCCACCGACGGGCAGCAGCGTCGGTGGTGCCAGAAGCTGTGCCCTGCGATCCCCAACCCGCATGCCCAGCGTGGGGATTACGGGCATATCCCCCTTTATTAGGGGAGGCCTATGTCTGGCTGGTGTGTGTGTGAACCGCCGGTACCATTGCCTCCGAATATTACTCCATATCTCACATAACAGATGACACAAAAGCATTATGCTGTCACTTCATTTGCTACTTTTAGTAAGTATGTTTGTTTTCTTCTCAGTAACGACGAACCACCAGCTCCGTGTATTCATTTGCCAACTTTGACATAACAATCAAATAAACATGACTCATTGATAAGGTAATGGAGTCACAAGTCCGCGGTCAGCTTTTATCAGGCGGAAGTGACCTTCGAGCTCGACCTTCACCTCAATCCAAGGGCGTTGTTGCCACTACTTTCCTAACGGGAGCGTAGTACCTACGTGAAATTTTATAGCTTTAGTGATAATTTTCGTATTTACTGTACCTATAAGGGCGGCCCTCATAGGAATTCCGTTTCTGAATATCGATTTGAGATTTCGAACGCAGTAAATCCATCAACTTGCTGCATGAAGGTGTTTGAGCTTCATGATGTGCCTGTAATAAGGGCTAGAAGCCTGAAAAATTTTAATTAGTCCGTCATTTACATTATCAAAAAAAATTGGACACGTATTTTTTCTTTTGTCAATCAAACTAAAAATGACGAAGGTATAGTGCGTTGAAGTTCCGCGTGACGTCACGGGTAAGTACACTTTGACTTTGGCGTGACGTCACTCCAAAACTTTGACGCAAAAAAATAAAAAAATACGTGTCCAATATTTTTTGATAATCTAATTGACGGACTAATTAGAATTTTTATTAACACGCTTTTATTAGTTTCACCTGTATGTATGTATGTAACCGACTCCTTTGAGCTCGATTTTGCCCTACTTTGAACGATCAGATTTGATTCAAACTTTGCACACCTGTCAAAGGTCGATGACAATGCAATAATCCGATAAAAATATCCGATTATCCTAATTAGATTCGCCAGGATTAATTAATTTCTTTCCGCATCCTTTGCATGCGAGTAAGAGAGACAGGGCTAGTGCGCGAACTACGCATGCGTGCAAGCGTGTTTTTTTAGTTTTTTTAATCTATTATTTTTCTACCCAGCCATCATCCCTATTTCACCGGCACCCACTCACACCGTTCAGACCGAAACACAGCAATGCTGCTTGACGGCAGAAATAGGCATTGTAGTACTTCCTCGGATGAGCCCTTCACAAAGAACTCTACGAAGCTGCTATCCTTCATCATAGCATATCCAATACCACGCTGATCAATTTCTTCGCAAATATTCCGTCATGCTTTTATGATTGCATCGATCGCTCTGCTAGTATGCCATAAATGCAGGAGTGAGATAATCCTAGCTGGTTTTATTCTAGAGCTGTGCTTAAATGCATTTTATGGAGCGCTCACTGTTACGAGTATTTTTAGTGCGTATAGTATGGGATAACGCTGTCATTATGTGTACGGAACTTTTTTTTAGTTTATTTATAAGATTATTTTTGACTGCCATTTCGTTTTCATTTTCATTCCTGTTGGTAAGTGATGATGCGGTCTTCGACGTGGCACGCTTGCTTAGAATTTACTTATTTACTCTTCGCTTAGACAGAAACCCCTTATTCATAGCGACCGGGCAACACTGACGCCGGAAGAGCATTCCATTCCTTAACTGTCCTAAGGAGAAAAGTATGCAACAAAACAGTTCCAGTACCTTTCTTCTCGCTTCCTTCTTCAGCGTAATCTTCGACGTACGCCTTAACAATTGGCAGAAGTATGTAAAGTCTTTCACGGCTTCGCTCGCGATGTATAAAAAAGTAGCCAATGTGTCTCCAACGAATCGAACTACTTACGTGGTACGACGGCCTGGACTGGCAACTGGACCAGCCTTACGTGAGAAGTAATTGCACGGCATATCCTACATTCATACTAAACATCAAATTCATTCAGCTGTTCCGGAATGAATTAGTACCAAATATCAGTGCATATTCTAGTAGCGCTTATTATGAGAGGCCAGTGTCCAGCAGTGGACTGCTATCTGTAGCCTTGATGATGATGATGATGGTGATGATCCATCTAACAAAGATAAACTAAAAGACCAACCCTTAAACCGGCACAAAGAACTATGACTAAAGCATAGAAGAAATCTTAAAATGCATTCATGCTCTGAACATCAACTCATACGGCTGATCTCTACTTTCTTATGTCCAATATCATCAGCTAGAAAGGGATGCATACTTCTCTCAATGCAACTGCAAATGAGTTCAAAAAGAAAATCGTACCAGGGCGTTCGATTAAAATGCTATGAAGTTTCATAGAAATGCCCTGGTACGCAGCAATCGCATTGAGATAAAGTATGCATCCCTTCCTAGATTTATGGATATAAGAAAGTAGAGATCAGCCGTATGAGTTGACGTTCAGAGCAAAGTGAATTTTAAGACTCCATCTAGTTCTCTTCTATATCTGTGAACCGGCAATCTTAGAATAGAATCGAAAACATTTATTACAACAGCACAACACACTGAAAAAGCCAACTTGATCAGAAGATACAACCTGCTCAGGGAAAACACCGTTGATTCACAGGGCCAGATTTTCCATTATGTGTCCCAAAGATATTAGTCAATCAGTTAGATATCCTTCTATACGGCTCCTGGGCTATAGTATGAGTCAGTCTCGAAGTAGGTCATACTCGCATATTACCCGACTAGGCGGCGCCCGCGGATTCGCTCAGTCTTGTCAAGTTATTAACATGAAAGTTAAAGTAGATCAACTTTATCTTTAGATTTCTTATGGTTTTGTCAAAACTCCATGTGAATATGATAGTGTTAAGAAAACTCTGTGTGAATAATTGGACTAGTTTTCACATAGAATTAGTAAAGTTCTTTGTGAAGGGCTCATCCGGGGAAGTATTACCACATACCAGCCTAGGCTGCTTTTCCACCAGAGATGTGCTACGCTACGTTGCTATGGATGCGTTTGTTATCCACCAATCATATTCATTGGTGCACATAGCTTAGCACTGGTGGAAACGGATTCAATTAAGATATGTTTTTTATATGGAAGGATGCGTGCTATGGATGTGTGCCATAGATGCGTGCTATGGATGCCTGCGCCCTCGCCGCTTCCCTACTATCGATACATCGCATAGCTCGAGCTGCGCATCTTCCTCGCGCAGCTACTTTGCGACGGTGCATCTTCATAGCACATCTTACTCGCACCGCTACACAGCTTACAACATCAGTGGAAACGGTCACAAAGTTTCGTAGCTTAGGTTTTACATTCTCGCAGCATAGCTGCATAGCACATCTCTGGTTGAAAGGCACCCTTCAGTCCACTGCTTGATTTAGGCCTCCTTTATAACAAGGGGTATAAGCCCATAATCCCCACGCTGGGCATGCGGGTTGGGGATAGCAGGGTACAGGTTCTTGCACCGCCAACGCCACTGCCCGTATGGTCTGGTAATTTAGCTGTGCGGGCGTTAGGCTGCGTTATGCCGCAATCAGCCGGTCAGCAACGCGCATTTAATACCTCTTGATGTTACAGGCGTTCATAGGCTACGAGAATCGTTTACCATCCGTAACCTGACCTCAGGATGTAGTGCCTGTTTGTTTTTATTTTTTGTATATTTGCACGCTTTAATGATGAAAAGTGCATAATTTTTTACTAGCGGTCCGTCCCGGCTGTCACGGGCTAGGGCACTTTTTTTTCACCTTGGGTTACGTTACTTAAGTTTTAGTAAGGATCCCTAATCTTTTCTAGCATTAAATATATAGCCTGATACTGAGGGTGAATGTAGCTTACCAATGGTGAAAGAATTTTTGAAATGGGCACAGTAGTTTATTCCTTACAAATATACACATACACACACACACACAAAAATATAGATTTTTCCTCTTTATAATATTAGTGTAGATGGGCCAGCTCTTGACCGGCTCGGCTTGCGTAGACAAGGATAAGGTCGACGATGGGACGAGCTTTCCCAGAAGATGCCTATTAACTCTCTTTTTGAAGCCGTTAGGGTCGTAAGTCAATGGAAAAACAGACGCTGGAGCTTATAGTTAGCTATAGTTTGTACAAACTATGTATTTTTGTTGCAGTGCCTACAACGTCGCGTGCTCAGCTTGCGCAGGAGTACCTTCTGTCGTGCCGGCGGCACAACACTCCGCCAATTGATTCCGTTCTTCACCAGATCCGGGTGAGTTAGATATATAGATTCAGTTTCGCAAATAAATGATCGATAGAATGTGAAATACAAAATGTCCAAAGTCCAGCCATGTTACACGTACAGCGTGCAAAAAATCATGATTAATAATATTACATTAACAAAACTGTATATCACTTAGTTAATGTCAAAATATTACCTATCATTTTCCTGCCCTTGTCCCATGCTAGGTGGGGTCGACACGACATGTTTCTTCCACTCACTTCTATCAGCCGCCAAATCGGTATCCACTCCTTTCATTCTCATATCCTCTCTCACACACTCCATCCATCTCTTCTTCGGTCTTCTTCTATTCGTGCATCCATTCACCTTCATCACTCTTTTAGTTACACGACATTCATCCCTCATGATATGCCCATACCATGCCAGTCTTCCACTCCTCACCTTATCTGCCACTGTTGCTACTTTAAAATATTACCCATATAAATTACAATTTCCTTTCGAAAATAGAAAACACTCCATTGATCACCACATACAAGGAAAAGTTAAAGAGTAACTTAGTCTAAATACTATGAACTTTTAGGTAACACAATTGGCGGCCTTATGGAAGTGAAAAGCTTTAGAGGATAAATAAATAAATGAATAATACGGGAGATTTCACACACGGGCAACTGATCCCAAACTAGGCATAGCCTATACCCTGTACTATGGGTACCAGAGAATGATAAACATACATAGATACGTATGAAACACCCAGACACAAGACATTCATGTTCATCACACAAATGTTTGCCCTGGGCGAGAAGGGAATCCGCGACCTGCAGCTCAGAAGGCAGAGTTACTACCAACTGAGCTATGAGGCCAGTCAATGATGGTCATTGAGTTGGTCATTGCATGACTGAACGTCTTCTGGGGAGTAAAGAGTTCCAAACTCCAACCAACCTTACCTGCCCGTAATGCACCATGCTACAAACGGGGCTTCAGGCTGGCCGCCCACCTCAGACTTTTTGTAGACGATTTTGCCTGCCTACTATTTCCGACCAACTCTTTGTAGGACGTGTGCGTTGCACTATTACAATCATTTTTCTTTAAAAAATCGGTTACCGATTATCGATCGTGGACGAACATCCTTAGCGGCTACTGACTGCGGCATGGTGTAGGCTGAAACTGGCAGTTTCTTGCACTGATGGGCAGTAGCGCTATAGGATGCTAAAGACGGGCAAAGCTATCTCCGCAGAACTTAGAAATGAGGATAAACTGAAAATCTATTGATGGAAAGAACTCATGCAATTTCTATCATGAATGTGTCCAAGATGATCACGATCTGGTCCCACCTTTCTTCCTTTTATCACCGGCAATCAGACATACAGCACTCTGACCATAAGAACATCTCGCAGCGGGAATCGAACCCAAAATTTTCTGCATCTCAGTTGGTTCTGCACTTACTGTGCCACAGATTTCGTCATTCCTGGAGACTTCAAATCTAGAGTGAATCGGTCCTTCTAGGCAAACGTGCTCCATCTTAGACCACCCAATCTTCACTTCTTCCGGGTGTGATATTGGGATCTTGGAGTCTTGAAATCTACAGTAAACCGGTTTTAGGCAAGAGTGCTATATCATAAAATACCTTTTAGAGGGCTCTTTGAGAAGGCCTATTTCTGTAGTGAAGCAGCACTGCCTGTGTTTCGGTTTGTAGAGCCGGTGAAATTATAGGCACATGCGGCTTAAAACCTTCATGCTTCAAGTTGATGGACGCGGGGCGTTGCATCGTAGGGCACTTTCCAAACATGCGGGACCTTGAAAGCAATTCAGGTGGGCCATGTCAATAAAAATACCCACAGGTTTTCAGGTGTGATACTGGTCAATTGACTTAAGCTGAAATATTTCACTTGTAGGAGCTTCCAGAGAATGCAATCGGTGGCGGCACCCGTGCAGCTCGGCTGTCGCTCGCCGACTGCTCGCTCGAGGGCGCGGCGCCGGCGGACGCGTTGGAAGCCTTGCTGCGGAAGGTGCAGTTCCACAGGCTCGAGCTGGATCACGCGGAGGTGGATGATGAGGGCGCGGTAAGTGTTCTATCCCAGTAGCTTTTGGAGTTTTCTAGCAGCTTCTAGAGAGTTGAAGAATCCAGAGTGTATGATCGTGGGAGGCGTGGTAATTGAGTGAGTAACTCATCATCCCATAGCGTTCAGAGAGTTGTAGGAGATTGCAGAATTCTAAGAGCTAATACGAGGGTACGGTGAGAGCTCACATCTACGTGGATGTGGTGAGTTACAGCGCAACAGCGAGTTCCAGAAGTTTCCAGAAAACGCGTTGCAAGCATTGCTACGGAAGGTGCCGTTCAACAGGCTCGAGCTGGATCACGCGGCGGTGGATGATGTGGACGCGGTGAGTGTTCTATCCCAGTAGCTTTTAGAGTTGTTCTAGCAGATTCTAGTGTTGAAGGAGCTTCCTAG
Organism: Horisme vitalbata; assembly: GCA_951804965.1. NCBI lineage: Eukaryota > Metazoa > Arthropoda > Insecta > Lepidoptera > Geometridae > Horisme > Horisme vitalbata. The sequence continues at coordinate 3,883,642 of OX638109.1, forward strand.
TGTGCGATCATGGAAGGTGCATGATTGAGTGACTCTTCTGCACACAGATTCATAGAGTTATACGAGATAGCAGAGATTTCTAGGAGCTAATTCCATATATTCTAGTGAGCTTTCTATCCCTACAGCTTCTAGAGGAGTCTAGGAGTTTTTTAGACTTTTATCTATCCAGAGTGTGTGATCGTGGGAGGTGCGGTAATTGAGTGACCCGTCATCCCATAGTTTTAAGAGAGTTGTAGGAAATTGCAGAGTTCTAAAAGATAATAGTAGGGTATAGTAAGCGCTCACGCTCCACCAGCTTTCAGAGAGCTCTAGGAGTGAGCAGAGAGTTCTAGGATCTACGTGGATGTGGTGAGTGACAGTGCAACAGCGAGTTACAGGAACTTGCATAGAATGCGTCGGAAGCTCTGCTAGGGAACCTGCAGTTCTACAGGCTGGAGCTCGACCACGCAAAGGTCGATGACAAAGATGAGGCGAGTCCATAACAGCAGCTTCTAGAGTGTTCTAGGAGTTTCTAGAGGGTATTTGGGGCGTCCAGAATGTGCGGCCGTGGGAGGCAAAGTGATAGAGTGTGACTGGTCATCCCACAGCTTCAAGAGAGTTGCTATAGGCTGATGATGAATAAGATAATTATGATAATGATGCAGAGAGTTCTAAAGGCACGGTGAAAACTCACCATCCACTAGCTTTCAGACAGTTCTAAGAGTAAACGAAGGGATGAGTATGTAAATGCGGTGAGGAGTTTCAGCAGCTTCAAAACTAAAACTTCTGTCAAAATATTTCGTTCCTTTAAAACAGTTTTTGAATTTGAATTTCTACTACTACTAGTAGAGTCTACTTGACTCAAGTTCACTACCTTCGCCGTATCCTAAATGGCCGATTTAAAATAGTATCTTCTATTCTAGGAGGCTTTATTCGACATGATAGAGTACTACGAGAGTGCCTGCGTTGTCAGCATCACGGGACCGCGCCAGTTCGGGATTAGGGGATGGCAGGCTGCCTCCAGGATGATCAAAAAGGTATATAACAAAAAATAAATAATGCTAGACACAATAACACAGAATCATCTAGCCTCAAACTAAGTAGAGCTTGTATTATGGGAACCACTTCACTGATCTATGTAATACTTTTTTTTTTGTAAATACATACATATTAAACATAGAAATAACTAGATGGTCGCGGGTTCGAATCCCGCCTGAGTAGAAATTTTTGGCAGATATAAAATCTTAGATTTTCCCTGAAGTGTGGGCACTTGCGATAAGACAGCCCATTGCACATTGTATTTCTCTGCATACTGTATTTTTCTGGCGTGCAGTATTTTATATTTTATCTCTATCTAACAATGTATCGGTCTATCTATATATTGATGTCGATTCTGTTGTGCATTTTCCTAAACTTAATTTGATATTCCTAAATTTGATATTCATGTACCTAGCTGTAAGTTTTCCTAGAGAATAAAATAAAATAAAATAAAAATAAAAGTGATAGTAGTGTCGATTCTGTTGTTCACTTTTCTAAACTTAACTAAATTTGGCAGCTTTAAAGTTATAGCTATTCTTGTCATTTACACCTAAAAGAAAGGTAGTATCACTTTTAGGAATGTCAAATTAAGTTTATGTGTAGGAAAATGCACAACAGAATCGACATCACTATCCCTTTCTCTTAGGTGTAAATGACAAGGATAGCTATAACTTTAAAGCTGTCCAATTTAGTTAATTTTGATTTTTAATCTGTTTATCTAACTATCTATCTATCTAATTATCTATATCTAACTATCTATCGATCTATCTTAATAACATTGTAATTTTTTACCCTTACTTTTATGTTTCAGAGTGCAGAATTATCAGAGATAGAAGTAGCGGAGAGCGCGTTGGAACCGTCGCACGCGCCGGTTTTAGCGCGAGCGCTCCGACCGCACACGTGTCGGCTGCGAGCGCTCTGCTTACAGCGAGCCACGCTCAGCGGAGAAGCGCTTATGTGCCTAGGTAAACATTCATATCTACACTATTAAAATAAATATATATAATGCTGAACGTTATGACACAGCATCATGTAGCCCCAAACTAAGCAGAGCTTGTGTTATGGGAACAACATGATTAATATACTACACAGTCTTATATTTTTTTGTAAATACATACATATCATACATAGAAAACACCCAGACCCTATTAGATTACTCAAGTCTTAATAGGTAAATGGGTCATTCTAATTTTTGAAAAAAGCACTTTTATTATGTATTTTCTAACATAAAGCAGCTAAATAATGTTATCATGCTTTGTGTTATTATTATTATTTTTTTATTTATTTATAATCACAGAATCAACAGCACTCTGAATATATAACATTTTAGAATAACGTAGACTAATCTTAATGCCAATAATAGATTCGTACTATGTAGGTACACAAGATTTTAAAACAGTCGTATTCTTAGAGAAAAAGATAGGTAAAGGTATACATTAATTGCGATACTATATATAGATAGATACGCATTTTTGTGGGTGTAAGAAATGTAAAGTGTAATGTGTGAGGGGTGAGTTTCCATGTTCCACCAAGTCTCGTAAGAGTCTGGTTATCACAGAGGGAAACTCACCCGGGTGTGTGTGTTATTATGTGTGTGTGTGTGTGTGTAAATTTAAAGTTTAGATTTTTAGCCACTGAGTTAGGTCTCAATTAGATACTTAGAAGGTTAGGAATAATCTCAGCGTCATACAACCATAGGGTTGTGTAATGCTGAGATTATTTCTTTTTTGAAGGACTCTTTACACTGGTGAAAGATATCAATTTGAGCCGATGAGAATTGCTTATTGAAGCTATTGAGTGTACGACATACGATAGAGTTTTCGGCATAATTAGAATGGCTGAATGGAACGTGAAGAAGTGGGGTGTGCCTAGTGCGTCTAGCAGGGGCATTTAATTGTAAAAAAAGAGCAGTTAATTCCGGGCTGTCAATTTTATTACTTAAAACGTCATGCAGAAATAACATCTGCAGCAATGTTCGCCTATCTTTCAGTTGCATTAGGTTATGAGTCTTACAAGATTCTTCATAACAAGTTTTCTTGTGGTAAGTACGATAATTTAAGACCTTTATGAACTTGGCTTGTATATGCTCAAGGGACTCAATATAGATCATATAGTTAGGGTTCCATACGTTACAACAGTATTCTAAGATGCTGCGAACATACGAATAATATAATATTTTTATACTATCAGCATCCCAGAAAGGCTGGCTGACACGCAAAACGAACCCTAAGTTTTTATATGCCCTGTTTCATTCATGATTGATTCATTCATAGTTTTTTTTAAATATTTAAGTTTTAACCACCGAGGCCCAAACATGTACTTATAGCTTCCTACCTAAAGTGCAAAACGCCCTATCATAACTTATCATGGTTTTTGAACGCACTCTCACCCACATTGTGCATCTCTCGTCCCAATGTCAACCGTCTAAAACAAAACTGCCACTAACAAAGCACGCGTTTGGTTGGTTTTTGTTTGATGGCGTCGTTTGTCCTAATCGATCCTAACCTAAAAGTATAAAAAAAATACACAGAAAAATTCTCCGACTTAAATAAAAAAACGATTAATTGAACATGATATCCTGCAATAAGAACTATCAAATAAGACATAGGTCATTTCTAGACGCGACATTTTATGGTCATCTCTCAGGTTACAGGTTGTATGGAACTGACCGATCTTCTTTAAATAATATTGTGTTTCCAGTGATCGCTTTGAAGTCGAACGGGTCCATCCGCGAACTCCGCCTTCCAGACAACAGTTTGACGCCGCACGACGCGCAACAGCTCGCCTCTTTACTAAGATTCAACACCAATATACAGCTGCTAGATCTATCTAATAATTTAATTCAGGTGAGTTTATTGTGTTGGGGTGTACGGGGTTCCAACCTCCACCTTCGGAACCCAAGCCAACCTCACCTGCACGTGGTGCACCTTGCTAAACAACGCACGGGGCTCTGGCGGCCGGCTGATTGCGGCATAGCACAGCCTTCATCGGCATAGCTAAATTCCCTGGCCACCGACGGGCATCAGCGTCGGTGGAGCGAGAAGCTGTGCCCTGCGATCCCCAACACGCATGCCCAGCGTGGGGATTATGGGTATATCCCCCTTTATTAGGGGAGGCCTATATCCAGCAGTGGACTGATATAGGCTGGTGTGTGTGTGTGTGTGAGTTTATTGTGTATATTTGGAAAGGGCGGACCCCATCTTTTTCGGAACCCAAGCCAACCTTACCTGGCCATGGTGCACCCTGCTAACTAAAATAACAAACTGGGGAATTATACTTTGTCATCTTTTAGTAAATATTATTTACTATTTTATTTATATCTAACCATCTTAATGCCGCTTATTGGGGGAGGCGTATGTCCAGCAGTAAACTGCTATAGGCCGATGATAATGATGATCCTACTTTACTTTTGTTCATATTGTTGTATTCCATTTTCTATTCTTTTTATATCTAACCATCCTACTTTACTTTTGTTGTATTCCATTTTCTATTCTATTTATATCTAACCATCCTACTTTACTTTTGTTGTATTCCATTTTCTATTCTATTTATATCTAACCATCCTACTTTACTTTTGTTGTATTCCATTTTCTATTCTATTTATATCTAACCATTCTACTGTACTTTTGTTTTATTCTATTTTCTATTCTATTTATATCTAACCATCCTACTGTACTTTTTTGTATTCCATTTGTATTCTATTTATATCTAACCATCCTACTGTACTTTTTTGTATTCTATTTTCTGTTCTATTTCTATCTAAGCATCGTAATGTTGTTATTTCTATTCTATTTATATCTAACAATTGTACTGTTCTTTTGTTGTATTACATTTTATATTCTATTTAGTCGAATTTTATAAGAGCGAATATCCGCCTGAGACGCAGAAGGTTGCGGGTTCGATTCCCGCCGCGAGATAAATGTTTGCATTATTAGCAGATATTTGTCTGGCTGTTTTCTATGTATAATAAGTATTCATTTACAAAAATAAAGTAATTTAAGTAGTATATCAGTCATGTTGTTCCCATAATACAAGCTCTGCTTAGTTTGGGGCTACATTATGTTGTGTAATTGTGTCCAGCATTATTGGAACGAAGTTCCTTATCGCGCGTTGCGAAAGGGAGACGGAAAAAAGACCAAAAGTTGTAACGACGCTTTGTAATTGTCAAATGGTTGGGCTGATGACGTCATGGTATAAAGACTTGTGCGCTTATTTCAACCGTTTATGTTAAGTGCGTATTAGCCTCGCCGTATAGGCTTGGACTGCCGCGCCGCGACACCCAGTTCAAATCGCTGTGGTGGTTACGTCTTTTTGCATGTTTTTAATTTGAATTTATGTAATATGATCTGAAGCCGTGCGGCGTGCGCGTGTTTCTCTGTCTGTCTCTCTCTCTCTCTGTCTCTCTCTCTCTCTCTCTCTCTCTCTCTCTCATAGAAAGCTACTTCTTTCCATCCGGGTGTCCCTTGACACCTCTCAAGTAATTTTTATCATTATTGTTCCCAGGACATGGGTGTGGGTCATATAGCTGACGCGTTGGTAGAGCAAGCTGCACAGACGCCGCCTTCGACTGCCACTTCGCCGATATCACCGCAGCTTTACCCGCGTGAGTTAAATCCAGAAGACTAAACCTACCGACTTACCAGACAGTTGATAGAATAGACACGAGGACTCGTGTAACTCAATTGCACAGAGAAATGGTCAGCAACGGCTCACCCGGGTGCGTACTGGCACCATGCCTATTTCTCCCGTGAAGCAGCTGTGCTGTGTTTCGGTTTGAAGGCTGTGCCGGTGACATTACAGGTACAAGGGGCTTATCATTCATGCCTCAAGTTGATGGACGCAGCGCGTTGCGTCGTAGAGCACGTTCTAAAAACACGTGATCTAGGATGCAATGCTTTGTGGTAATGGTTACCACTCAACATCAGGGTGCCTAGTGCGAGTATTTTACCAGCTCGATCGCGTTTGCGTTTATGCAAATTTATATGGAATCGATGTAGCGCCTTCTAGTGGAAAACGCGTGGCACTGACTCCTTTCTATACAAAGGAGAACGCCGTCTGATCATCCGACCAAGACTAAAGTGAGTGCGTCAAAAAAATCTCCAATAAGTTTTTAGTCATAGTTATTGCCATAATAACCCTTTACATCAATGTTTGTTGCCATAGTATGCCGTATATATCATTGGTTGTTGCAGTCTAATGGCGTCGTACGGCGGAAACCAAATCAACAAAATATTTTTTACTTGATTATTAATCCCGTCGGTAAAACTAAAAAGAAAATGTTAAACAAACGCGATCGAGCTGGTAAAAAACTCGCACTAGGCACCCTGATGGGCCATGTGCTTGTTCCATCTTCATAAAAAAATAAAAAATTGTCAAATGACGTTCTTTGAATTTTGACAGATGAAATGTCAGTTTGCAAGTAAAGGTTCGGTGCCGACACAGATATAGGAAGACAACTAGATAAAGTCTTAATATTCAATACGGCTGATATCTACTTTCTTATGTCCAATATCATCAGTTAGAAAGGGATGCATACATATATCAATGCGACTTCAAAAAGTTAATCGTACCAGGGCGTTTGAACAAATTTCTATGCAGGTTCATACAAATGCCCTGGTACGAAGTCGCAGAAATCGCATTGAGATAACGTATGCATCTCTAGCATTCTAGCTAACATATATGGACATAAGAAAGTCGAGATCAGCCGTATGAGTTAATGTTCAGAGCATAAATGAATTTTAAGACTTCTTCTATCCTTTAGTCCTATTTCTTTGGGTGCCGACCATTTCGTTGTGCAACTGAGTTAGTAAATGAGGCATCTATAGAACTGACAGTTTGTGAGGTTGTGTGCGCAGGATGTTTCTTTTGTTAGCGGATTTGTAGGTAAGACGAACATACCTACCTAAGCACTTATATCAGTCTTGTGCACTTTTTTTTTTGCCATATCAGTCTCGGGCACTTTTTCAGCCTCTTTTTTAGGGTTGCGTGCCCAAAGGGTAACAACGGGACCTTATCACTAAGTCTCGATTGTCCATCTGTCTATCTGTTTGTCACCAGGCTGAATATTATGAACTGTGATAGCTAGACAGTTGAAATTTTCACAGATGATGTATTTCTGTTGCCGCTATGAATGAATGAATGAATAAATGCTATATTGTGGACACAAAAAATAAAAATTTACAAAAGTAGGTACATATTTTGGTCACACAATTGGTGGTCTTATCGATAACAGCGATTTCTTCCAGACAACCATTCCTATCCCAAGGAAGCTAAAAACTAAGACTATAAAAACTATGTACTTAAACTAAAAATATTATGATTATGATACAAGCAAAGGTCTTATAAAATCAGCACACCAGAGAATCACTTAGAACTAAGTTTTAAGAAATAAATGTTTTGACAGTGCCGTGCCAATATATATATATGAAAACTTAATGTATGTCCGAAAACATATTAAGAAAAATAGCGACTATCATAATGTTAACACAAGAAATAAAGATAAACTAGCTGTTCCCACTGTAAAGCTCCATAAAGTTAGTCAATCTTTTAAAGGGATGTCTGTACGATTTTTTAACAAAATCCCAAATGACGTGATTAATCTATCTGTAAATAAATTCAAAAATGTTGTTAAACGTAATCTCTGTGATAAAGCTTATTATAAAATATCTGATTATTTATATGACAAAAACGCTTGGGATGAAACTGCCTCCAACTCCATCAAAAACAATGTAATTGTTATTAAGAACAATGACGTTAAAAAATATAAGCCAAACAGAGTTTCCTACCAATTCTTCTCTGTTTGGTTGCGTTACAAATTGGTGGAAAATTAAAAAAAAATCACGTTTCAAAGTGTACTAAACAGTTCCTACTGAATAAATGAATTTTGAGTTTGAGTTTGACACATCAGTGAAACTATGCGGTGTGTACGCTTACCAACTTCCGAACTAGTTTAAACTGTATCTCGGAAGAAGGTTTACGTCCCCACAGAACAAGCATCATACCAACGATATTAGACAAGACCTTTGCATGTAGCATACTTATTGCATTGCCCTTGTTATACTAATTATTTTAGAGCTGCTAAACAACAAATACTAAATATAAAAATAAATATTTAAGTGGGGCTCCCATACAACGGTCAAAGTTGTTTATTGCGTGATATGGGTTAGTAACAGTTATATTTATGTGATACAGGTTAGTGCAGCCATATTCAGCCATCAACTCGCACTTGGCCTGTTTTTATTTGTAGTTTTTGTTTGCAGTAAGCGGGTTGGACTCGCGAGGTCTGGCGTTTCTTGTGCTATGGAATAACCAGTTAACGAGAAACTGCGCGGCGCACCTCAGCAAAGCGTTGGTGAGTGTTGGGTCAGGATTGGCATACTGGATAAAGCAACTTAAAATTACATTATAAATTGAACGACTTGATCAAGCCATACGATTAAATAAATTGCCATAATACAAGTATAAACTTTTTATAAAAATTTAAACCGACTTCAAATAAATCACTAAATAATCCTTGCCCTAAAGAATTTTGTAAATCGGTTCACAATTGACGGAGATATTGGTGATCATAGGGTGAAAATTACAAGTGAGGATGAGGTTTTTGGAGTTTTCCGGAAAAAGTACCAATACCTCAGGAATAAAATTTATATGGGACCACCTGAGAAGTAAACAAAATAAACTCTTAAACAAAAAAAGAATTTTGAAAATCAATTTTCGACATATTGAGAAACTGCTCGTTTTGAAGTCGGTTAAAAGTGATCTTCAGTAAAATAAAATAAACTTATAATATAAAATCATAACAACTTTTAAATGATAATATGTAAACTGACTGGCCTCATAGCTCCATTGGTAGTAACTGCCTTATGAGCTGCAGGTCGCGGGTTTGATTCCCGCCCAGGCCCATTTGTGTGGTGAAAATGGACGTTTGTTCTGTGTCTGGGTGTTTTATAAGTATGTATGTATGTTTATCAGCCTCCGGTACATAGTACAGGCTGCCTGGTTGTTGTGATCAGTTGACCGTGTGTGAGATGTTCCAATATATTTATTAATTCCAGCGTTCATCCCACTCTCTATGCGTGTTGAACATCGGTCGCAACGCGCTGGGAACTGATGCGATCCGCGCGCTGAACACCTCTGGCGGCGGGCATGGGGCTTCGCTGCTGTCGCTAGGGCTCCAGTGCGCGCGCCTCGGCCCTGACGCCGGGGCTCCTCTGGCAGATCTACTCACCGCTCCTGATACCAAGCTACAGGTGAAGTACTTTTTTTTATCTACACTAATTATATAAAGAGGAAAAATTTATATTTTTATGTGTGTGTATGTTTGTAATGAATAACTCAAACACTACTGTGCCGATTAAAAAAATTCTTTCACCACTGGAAAGCTACATTCACCCTGAGTAACATAGGCTATATTTATTGCTATATGGGCTAAAAATGTATATGACACAAGTTACATTTTAATAAGTTACCCAAGAAATGGGAAGGAACTGACTCTAAAATACAGCTAACGCTAGTTCAGGAGCCAGGGCTTCAACATGAACTGTATTTATGTTGGTTATTTTAATAAAAACATTATCTTATCTTATCTTATATGGACCTTCTTCTTGAATCACTCTATCTATTAAAAAACCCGCATCAAAATCCGTTGCGTAGTTTTAAAGATCTGGGGACAGACAGCGGAAATAGACTTTGTTTTATTCTATGTAGTTACGAGGAATTTGTAGCAATTAAAATGATTTTTACGTAGTTAAAACAAATTTTACAAGCATTAAATTGTGTTTCGTGATACTAAAGTAAAGTATCTATTATTTTGTTACTATAAAATGTTGACACGTAAAATATCTTTTACCAATAAATTAAATAAATAATGCATGACGTTATCACACAGCATCATGCAGCCCCAGACTAAGCAGAACTTGTATTATGGGAACCAATTTTTTTTTGTAAATACATACATATAATACATAGAAAACACCCAGACCCGAGACAAATATCTGCAGAACATGTAAACATTTGTCCCGCGGCGGGAATCTGACCCGCAACCTTCGCCACAGAGGCCGTCAATTCTTATGACTTATGATTAGTTTGATATTTTCAGAGGCTGGATTTGCGCGACAACCGGCTGGGTACTGCGGGGCTGCAGGCGATACTCAACGCTATGAAAGATAACCACACGCTCACTCAGCTAGATTTGGACGATCCAGCGGTGAGTGTGACCTCCTAACGCTAGGAGTTAACTATTTTCAGTCATTATATTCATTATCATCATCAGCCTATAGCAGTCCACTGACGTAAGACATACGCCTCCCCTAATGCGGCCTGTCCTCAGCTCGAAATTGACAAACTGTTAGTTTGTCGGGGGGTGCCGGGTGCCTAGCGAGTATTTTACCAGATCGATTGAGTTTCTAAGCAAATTTACGTGGAATCGAGGTGGCGCCATCTAGTGAGAGACGCGTGGTACTGACTCTTTTCCATACAAATTTGCGTAAACGCGATTGACCTGGCAAAAAAAAGTTAGGCACCCTGGACCGTTGCTTATCATTTCAGTGGGCCACTGAGTAAGTTAGGGGGCGTCCATTAATTACGTAAGGCAATTAGGGGTGAGGGGGTCGAGCCAAATCTCACTGGGCTAGAGGACAAACCTCACGTATTTTTTTTTTCCTTTAGAGTAAAGTTGATGGTGTCTGAGCTGATGATGATTGGAGATATAAAGGTTTACGAAAGGCACACCAGATATGAAGATCACACACGGAAGTGTTAGAATTTGAAAGCTATATTGGCTTTCCGATTAAGACTCGCGTGCGTCGTGATTGATGGCCGAACGATCTGTTTTATACTGTAACTCAAAGCTTTGACGTTTTACGTACGTGCATAGCAACCAATAGGTGGCGCCTCGATACTCCTGAATAAGCTTGGAAATGAGCATCGCAATTTTTTGATTTTAAAAATTAGAAAATAACTTTTATGTTCTATGAGAACGGAACACCCCGTCAATTCCACGTAGGCCTAGCCGCGGGCATTACTTGTTTATAATATTAGTGTGATATCTGATATTTATTTGTATGAATGCTTTGAGTCCTGAATAACACAACCCTGTACGTTCTGCCTTTCTGCCCCTCCAACACCTGTAGCCAGCCGCCAACGTGTTTAATAGTGTAATTTGGCACACTCAAAATCTCATGACATCTCACCAATTATTTTACCTATTTTTTATTTATTGCATGAAATCATAATAATTATTGTAATTTGTATTAGTTTTATAATTTGATATTTTGTAATATAATTTTCATAATTCTATAATATCCGTCTTTTGGATGAATTGAATGAATGATCATTTATTTGCCAGAATATAGGTTTGTACATTGGATGTGTTTTAATAAAAGAAGCGCTATATTCGACTTATAAGTCGTGCAAATATTTCTTAGAGATAAGAAATATTTGATTATTTATTTATATATATATAGCGGTTAACCCGTATAGTCGCCTTAACATCTGAGGTATCTTCTTCGCAGGAGTCGTCAACTCTGTCGGAGGACGGCACGGCGGCGACAGTCGCGCGACTCACGCGCGACATCCGTGCGCTTTGTCGCCGCAACGAGCCGCCCGCGTCTGAGCCGGAGAGGCGTGTGCACAGGAAGATAAGCCTCACCTGTCACACCGCTTGCGTTGTCAAGGTACGGTCATCATACGGTCTTTTTAACGGACTTCAAAAAGGAGGAGGTTCTCAATTCGTCGGAAACTTTTTTTTTTTCGACTTTTTATGTATGTTCACCGATATCTCCTTCAATTGTTAACCGATTTTCAAAATTCTTTTTTGTTTAAAAGAGTATACTTCACAGGTGGTCCCATATATATTTTATTCCTGTGGAATTGGTACTTTTCCCGGAAAACTAAAAAAACCTCATCCTCACTTGTAATTTTCGCCCTATGATCACCAATATCTCCGTCAATTGTGAACCGATTTTTCAAAATTCTTTAAGGCAAGAAGTAAGAAATGGTTTATTTGAAGTAGGTTTTTTTGATATGTCCTACTTGTTTTCTTAAATCCTTTGCTTCGATGACATTTCTACAGAACAAGGCGCAATGCCGCTCATTAGGGGAGGCCTATGTCCAGCAGTGGACTGCTGTAGGATGATGATGATAATGATGTTGACATTTCTAGGTAAGGTCCATAGTTTGTAATAACATCAACATCAACAGCCTATATCAGTCTACTGCTGGACATAGGCCTCCCCTAATAAGAAGGGGGATATCCCCATAATCCCCACGCTGGGCATGCGGGTTGGGGATCGCAGGGCACAGCTTCTCGCACCACCGACGCTACTGCCCGTCGGTGGCCAGGGGATTTAGATGTGCCGATGTAGGCTGTGCTATGCCGCAATCAGCCGGCCGCTAGAGCCCCGTGTTTGTTTAGCAAGGTGCACCACGTGCAGGTGAGGTTGGCTTGGGTTCCGAAGATGGGGGTTGGAACCCCGTACACCCCCGTATGTATTCTACGTGTCTGTCGAAAATAAATGAATACCTTATCTTATCTTTATACTAAATAAAAAGGACCTATGTTTTTGACGTACCTAGGTAAGGATGTATGTTTTCTCAAACGTGCTTGGAAATTAGAGTATTATTTTGACATTCTTCGAGGTAAATCGAAATTGCTGTACCGGCCCAATACATGCGAGCAGCAGCCGGCAAAAGTTGTAAGAAAACTCATCATTTCGTGTTTAGCGGCCAAATAAATCACTATTAAAACTATCTGTCGTGTTATTTAAAAATGGTACGATCTTTTACTCCGAAACATGGTAACCAAGGAGATAACTAATCAAAGGATTTATTTTAAATTCGAAATGGCTTGCAAATAGAATTATGGGAAAATGTACAAGTTTTAGGAACTATTTTGTTTTAATTTCCGCGCGTTATTTGAGTGACGTACTATACGTACCTTGGCCACAACTAGGCATTCATGGACTCTTGTATGTGTGCACACATTTACACGTTCGTCCATCAATTCATTTTCCATCATTCCCTGACTCTGATGTATTTGCGAACGGATGGAAGGTGATTTTGACAGACGGCCTGAACTTCTGTGAGAAATGTGTGTAGGATTATTTTTGTTGGACATGTGATTTGACAATTAAGTATTGGAATTTATAGTTACCGACATTATTATTATTGAATATGTACTAAATATCTACTAATTTCACTCTGACAGAAGTGTGTGTAAGTTTAAAGATAGTGTGTGTAAGTAAGATATTGATTGATTTGACTACCTATTGAATTTGTTATTAATGACTATTTTTATTGAATTTTGACTATGTATATAAAAAAAAAGAAATTCTGACAACCTAGATCCATATTAAGCAATAATTAAATAACACACAAATATAAAAAAAACAATAAGAAAAGGCAAAAGGCAAGAAAGTGACTAATATTGCAAATAGATTCCATTATTAGTCACTCTGCACTAGACATTTCCAAAGCGGAGACAAGCAGTTCTCTGCTACAGCCATCAAAACTCAACCAAATTTTTATGATTAGAGTAATTGGCGCAAGCCGTTCTAGTTATTAAGTCAATAAATAAATCAATGCCTCTTTTGCTGGCCTCAGCAGTAATGTACTATTGTTGTTCGCAGAGCTCTGTGTCGAGCCGAGGTCGTTTTCGTCTTCGCTCGCCGCTCCCCTCCCCCGCGCCCTCCCCCGCCGGCTCGCCTGTCCCCCACCACCAGAATGTGCAGCCCAACAGATTCTCCGTAAGTAATCAACAACAACAACAATGGAATAGTTAATAATAAACTTTGTAAAAAACAACCCCCTTACTTATAAACGCTATTTAAAGGAGAATGCCGTCTGATGTATGGTGCTCGGTAACAAGACTAAAGTGAGTGCGCCAAAAAAATTTCCAATAAGTTTTTAGTCGATTCTACTGTCAAAATAATTAAAAAAGAGGGTTATTGCCATAGTAAAACTTTACATCAATGTTTGTTTCCATAGTAACGTATATATCATTGGTTGTTGTAGTCTAATGGCGGCGTGCGGCGGAAACCAAATCAAAAAAATATTTGTTTGTCGTCGGTGTGTAAAACTAAAGAAAATGTTAATGTCATTTATAAAATATAATAAATTTTATGGGATACGTTTGGCTTTGACGCAATTGGTACGGGTTCTCGGCATTCTCCTTTAACTATTGCATAAAGTTAGCCCTGTCACTGTTTGTCATTATCCAACGGTAAGAAATGGCAACAGTTTAAGCATCGCTTAACTTTAGACAGATTTTTTTAAGTAAGGCCCCAAGACTTTAAAAAAATATGAGTCAAGCAGAGTTTCTTGCCAATTCTTCTCTGTTTAGTCGCGTTACGAATTGGTGTAAATTCAAATTTAAATTGACGTTTCAACAAAAAGAAGACCGGTCATTTAAGACTGGACGATAAATGGAAGCGACTAAAAATGCGAATTATCCTATCATATCCTGCTACTAATATTATGTAATATTCGCCCTATGATCACCAAAATCTCCGTCAATTGTGAACCGATTTTCAAAATTCTTTAGGGCAAAAAGGAGAATGCCGAGAACCCGTACCAATTGCGTCAAAACCGAACTTATCCCATAAAATTTATTATATTTTATAAATTACATTAACATTTTCTTTAGTTTTACACACCGACTCGATTAATAATCAAGTAAAAAAATATTTTGTTGATTTGGTTTCCGTTGCACGCCGCCATTAGACTGCAACAACCAATGATATATACGTTACTATGGAAACAAACATTGATGTAAAGTGTTAGTTACTATGGAAATAACCCTCATTATTAATTATTTTGACAGTAGAATCGACTAAAAACTTATTGTATATTTTTTTGACGCACTCACTTTAGTCTTGGTACCGAGCGCCATACATCAGACGGCATTCTCCTTTGACGTCGGTTTATTTTTACAAAAAGTTTATACTTGTTATTCTTAAATGTTGATTTGATTTGATTAGTAGAGTGATGTTATTGTTTCCAGGTGACCCGAGTGACGCCTGAAAGAGAGTCTTCTACAGACAGTTCAAGTCCAAGCACTCCTACCCGACCTAGTTACTGCTCCACGCCGTCCAGATTCAAAGTCATACAAGTAAGTTTGCTAGTATAGTTCTTTGGAGGACTCGTCCGAAGAAGTGCTGCCGCCATGCCTATTTCACCCGTGAAGCAGCTGTGCGGTGTTTCGGCACAAAATAAAGATATGTACAGAAGACAATGTACATACAAAGCGCGCTCGGCAACGCACACATAGACACCGCTCACACGATATCTCGGAACGGTTCGGACCAGTGCGAGCGCGATTGTCACCCCGCTCGAACTGCTGTGAACTTTTTTGTGTAAATATGAATTGTAAGTAAGTAATATGTTGTAAGGTGGCTGTCTGTGCTCGATTTATATAATAGTTTCCTATTTTGAATCAGTTTATGCGAAGTAACTATTTTTTTGTAAGGTCAATTCACGCCACTAAATAATACGTAAAAAGGAACAGAATTATCATTCCGCAAAAACGATTAAACAAATAGCTACTTTAACTGCGACGCAATAGTGTTATTCAGTTCGTACCTAACATTTTATATTCAGCTACACCTTGCATCCCTTTCTATACGTAACTCTTATCTCTTCTGACGCGTACTAACGTACGGAGCGAGCCCCGCACTCGGGGCCCGAACATGTACTTATAGCGCGGTACTTAAAGTGCGGACTGAGACTGGCCTGACTGAACATCAAGATGGTCAAGTCTCTAATATTTGGCTTATGAAATCAAGCTGACTAGCAACTCTAAAAATAATATCTTCTGATGCTGATGCTTACAACAATAGGCTAGACCTTTGAAAAAATCTAATTAGTTCATCATCATCATCAGCCTATAGCAGTCCACTGCTGGACATAGGCCTCCCGTAATGAGCGCCATTGCGCCCTGTCCTGAGCTCGACGCATCCAGCTTCTACCAGCAGCCTTTCGCAGATCGTCACCCCACCTGGCCGGAGGGCGTCCTACACTACGTTTGCCGAGCCGCAGTCTCCACTCAAGAACTCGTTTACCCCAACGGTTATCGGTTCTTCGGCAGATATGGCCAGCCCACTGCCACTTCAGCTTGCTAATTCTAAATTCTAATTAGTCCGTTATTTACATATCCATAAAATATTGGACACGTATTTTTTCTTATTTTTAATTGCGACGCAAATTTTTCGAAACGAAAATCCATTGGTGCACGGTTGGGATTCGAACCTCCAGATCTTAAGTCGGGGTACATCTTACTAGGCCACCACGGCTCTAAGTACTTAGGTACCTATTGTGTTGTTAACCGAACCAATTTTTTTTATAGGTAGCAGAGCCGCCTTCGATCCAGGTCTACCCAGCGCATAAACGGACTTCCCGGTTCTCCGTTACACGAAACTATGATTCGATCTACAACCCGTCGCCGAGAGAAAGTCCTAGTCCATCCCCCACCCCTACCTCCCCTAGCCCTAGCATATCGCCATGTCCCAGCGACGCTAGCTACAGCGATAGGGTTGACGCTGTCGAAATAACAAGAGTCCCCGCTGCTTTAGCTACGGCATGTGACAGCCCTAGTGAAACAACAGTTCCGAGTCCTAGAGACCCTAGTGAAATAGTTCCAGAACGTAGTAGTGACAACCCTAAAGATTCTCTAGAGATTTACAGGGTTCCCGCGCAAAGCGCTAGTGAACATACTCTTAAGTCTACTGCGGTCGAAAGCGTGAAAAGTTTTAGTGACTGTGACAGCCCTAAGGGGAGTAGGGAAATTTGTAAGGTACCCAGCACGCAAAGTTCCAGTGGATATATCGACAGCCCTAGTGGATCTGTTGGATCGAGGGTTTCTAGTACTTCGCAATTCTCTACTGACTATAGTGACAACCCTAATCAAATGGAATTTAGGGTTCCTACATTGGAAAGCTCTGATAGTGATATACAAAGTGAAGATGTCAACATTGATAGTTCTAATGTTGATAATTTCGATATAAAGACAAGTGTTTCTACTCTTTACGAGGCGCCTTACAGACTGACAGACGTAACAACTAGCGTTGCATCTAGTTCCATAGAAAATATCCATAGATACGACTACCCCAGTATAACAACACTCAGTGGAGCCTTATTCAGCAGAAGCGTCTCTGAAATGTCTAACACTGCACGACCGAGAGAACAGAAGTCTATAGATAATGTTCCTAGTGAATCTAACGAACGAATCAACTCAATTCCCGTAACTACATCGCGATCTGAACCTATTTTCGGACCTGCTCTATTTGTTGAATCATTGGTACCACCCACTGCGGTACCTAACTCGAGATTCTCTATATCCCCGAGTCCTGTTAGCTTTATATCAGCTGAATGTTCAAAAGAATGTCCGTCTCAGATGAATATACGTAGAAGTACTGATATTAGCGAAATGAAATCTTTAAATAATGAAACTAATAGATCTCATACCAGTATACGTAGAGATATAGTATCCGATGAAATAGTACCGACAGCTGTGAGTTGTGATATAGAACGCGTAGTGGATGTGCCTAGTTACACTGGTCAAGGTGAGACTGCATCAAGTAAGCAAACTAAAGAATTGACGACACCAAATAAAGACAATAACGAGACAAGAACAAAAGAAGTATTGACGAAAAATACAGAATTGACTAAAAATAAAGCGACAGAAGAATTTGAACGAATAAACAAAGAATTGATTTCTGTATCTGAAGTTAAAATAGACAAGCAACCTGAAGTACCAAATGCACATGAAATAGTTAAAACTGATAAAGAAAATACCAAAACTGTTATTCCTACTGATAAAACAGGAAGCGAAACAGATAAATTTGAACACAAGAATAAAGATATTATTTCCATATCTGAATTAAAACTCGACACACAATCTACTAATGTTACTAATACCCGTAAGACAGTAGATGAAAATCAAGGAATTGAAAATGCTCAAAAAAATGTCTCAGAACTACACAATATCTCCGCAACAAGCGACTTTGCCTCAAATGTGGTTGAAGCTATTATTCCTTCAGAACGAGGGATTGGAAAAGCAATTGACAAATGTGATATTGTATCAATAGATGATATAAAATTAATTGAGAGAAGTATAAAAGACATTGATAAACGTGATGTTGTATCGAAAGAAATTATAAAAGAAATTGATAAACATGATGTTATATCTAAAGAACGTATAAAAGAACTTGATAAACGTGATGTTGTATCGAAAGAAAGTATGAAAGAAATTCATAAAAGTGATGTATCTAAAGAAAGTATAAAAGAAATTGATAAACGTGATGTTGTATCGAAAGAAATTATAAAAGAAATTGATAAACATGATGTTATATCTAAAGAAAGTATAAAAGAAGTTGATAAACGTGATGTTGTATCGAAAGAAAGTATGAAAGAAATTCATAAAAGTGATGTTGTATCAAAAGAAATTGATAAACGTGATGTTGTATCTAAAGAAAGTGTAAAAGAAGTTGATAAACGTGATGTTGTATCGAAAGAAAGTATGAAAGAAATTCATAAAAGTGATGTTGTATCAAAAGAAACTATGAAAGAAATTGATAAACGTGATGTTATATCGAAAGAAAGTATAAAAGAAGTTGATAAACGTGATGTTGTATCAAAAGAAAGTATAAAAGAAGTTGATAAACGTGATGTTGTATCGAAAGAAAATATAAAAGAAGTTGTTAAAAGTGATATTGTATCAAAAGATAAAGAAATGACTAAAGAAATTGAAAGATTTAATATTCTATCAAAGGATAAGAAAGGAATTGAAAAAGTCTCTTCAGGAGCGAAAGCTGTTGATTTTGCAAGAGAACCACAAAATGTTATATTCTTCATTTCGGACGAACCAGTCAGTTTAAGTGATATCGGTATCAGCATTAGTGACAATATTGACGCGAGAATCAGTGACAATAAAGGGGACACAATATATTTTAAAAGCGATAACAAAACTTACAGTGATGTACTTAAAACCGAACCGCAAAACAAATCGGAATTGTACGAACAAATCGACGAAAGTGTTAAGACTGCTAATAAACTAGTTTATAGTGTTGAAATGAGTGACAGTGACAATGTCGACGTCAAAGTCGATTCTAAAGACAATGCAGCCAAAGTACATAGTGACAAAGATTTTGTAAACATAGATAATATATTAATTAGGAAGGATGATAAAGCTATGAAGAAAATCGAAGCTATCACCGAAGATCTAGGCAACCTCATAAAAGAGATGAAAGATATATCTTCGAAGAGCAAAAAGAAATGTACAGTAGAAATAGGTAGCTTAAACACTAACATTGTACCTGGTAATAATAAAAGAGATGTAGTTCTTAAGAAAAATAAAAGTGAGTCCAGTTTGGATAGTCCAGACTTAGAGGTTTCTAGGTTAATGAATAAGAAAATAGGCAGCCCGTTCCGTGATAGCAGTTCCTCTCTAGAGATATCTGGTGATTCTATGGAGAGTTTGAACGCTATCGAAAACGCACCCAAACAGATCATAATACAAAAATCAGAGCCTACAGAATTAGATAGGAGAAAAGATGCTTTCTCAGCCGCGAGCAGCGTTGAGTCCAGTGACGTAACCCCAGTAAACCATTTTCTTAACACATCTGTCAGTTCGAATGAAAGCGTATCGCCTATTATATTTCAAAAGAAAATTCACGGTTCACTATCTAGTTTAGAAGCAAGCGTTAGCTCGCTCGATTCAAAACACGATAGGGTAATGGTCACTTCAGCCGATTCAGGCATCGAGCATTCATTACAAAATCCTTCAGATAACAAAGAAGATGCGTCTTCTAACGAAGGAACACTAACCCATAATTCCAGTTTAAGAGAAACTGTCAAAAGGACAGATCTACAAGAGACATTAACGTCATCGCCTAAAAGAACATCAAGTTTGCTTGATGTGCCAGCGTTGAAAAGCAAAGGCTTGGAGAGAATGAGGAAAATCTCGTGGGTTGCACCATCACCGAGCTTCCATATACCGAAAGAGCCGGAGAAAGTGAAGGAAGAGAAGCCGTCTCATTTGGAGAAGCTGCTGTCTCTCTTCCAACATCCCACCAGCTTATTCTCAAGGTCGCAGAGTGATGATGAGAGGAAATCAGCTTCGAACACCCCCCCGAGAAAAGACTCATCACTGACTTCCTCGTTCTGGTCTTGGGGAACCGCAGAGAATTATAAAGAAGAGAGGGAAGACTCCTCCGAAGCTGACTCAACTCTATCAGAGAGAGTCCAAGTTTCCTTCGTAGACGAGTCCTTCTCTAAGAAACTTGACAGTAAGACACCATCAACAGACACTGACAATACTCTAAGCGAGTTCCAATCTGTAGTTACCGAAACCACCGATGTATTAGTACAAAAATTAGATTTAAGTAGGGACAATGCCGGCAATAGTGATACGATAGATCTCAGTAAACCCAACGATTTGAGTAACGTTATAGAAGCGTCAGATAAAGTTAAATTAGATGAAGTTGAGGTAGAACTGGTCAGACCTAGATCGTTCGCAGCTGTTTTAAAAGCTTCGGGCTCAGAGAACTCGTTGGAGAAACAACCGAGTCCAGATCTAGGCCAGCTAGTTGATAAACTACCCGTTAAAGTTATAAGAGGAATAAAGGAGAATATTAGTCCTGAGAACACTTTGACATCGAGCGTGACTAACACTCAAGCGTTAGCAATGGAAATGACAGCGAAAAATCTCGCAGCAAACCCTCTATGGGAGGTCCCATTGTTAGAGAAAATTGAACCTAAAACAGAGGAGCTTAAGAGCGATTTAGCTCCGATAGCAACGATCGATGAGACTTGTGACATTGCTGCTGATAATTTCAGCTCTGATACCATTCAGCTAGCGTTCATAGATGATATGAAGGTTGATATCGATGTTAGAACGAGCGATGATCAAACTGTATCAACTCATAATGTAACGCAAGAAACTGATTCGATTGCAAAAGCACTTGAGAATGTTGATTTAGGTAAAGACGCGCTTTCGTACCTTATGTATGAGAGTCAGGATTTCGAACCGGGTTCAGAGCACGCGGTTACAGAGAAAATCGAAGGATCACTCGCGCAAGAGTTGAAAGAAGCAGCGATGAAAGAAATGATCGATCTATCACCAGAGTTGATAATTGACGAAGCGATAGAAGTGCTCCCTAAAGATTTAACCGTCTCACCAATTATACCAGACAGAGCAAAAATAAAGAAATCCAACTCCTTAGAAGACCTAAGTCAGCGACAGGAGAAAGACGAAAAGAGCCCTAAGACGAAAACGATAGCGTTCAAAGTCCCGGAAACGTCGCCTCGCGATATACCAGAACGACCGAAACTACGATCGAGGAGTGGTTCCAGCCCAAAATCTCTGCCAGAGAGTCTGAACAAGCCTTGCCCGTTAACAAAAATGGATTCGATATTATCGAAAAAGAAAAAGAAGGTATCTTCGTTGGGCAAAATGGCGCGCGACTCACTCCTAGCTCTCAACATGAGCGAAGAAGAAATAGCAGAATTCAGACGTTCTTACAAACTGACTTCAGTTGAAAGTTTGAGATCTTTAGAGTCGGTTTCTGAAGACGCTAATTCTCAAAGCGGTACTTCATTCGATTCTAGATGTCGAGCGTGTCTTAGGACGTCGCAAGAGAGTCTAATGTCGCTTGACTCCATAACGGAGGACTGCAAATGTGCAGACAGAGATAAACCACGCTCAATGAGATAAGGTCTTAAAAACGAGTTCTCACCTGTCTATGACATGGCCAGATTACAATGCTTGACTTCATTACAGAGGACTGCACGAATGCAGTCTGATAAACAGCGCTCAATGTGATAACTTAATAAGACTACAAGTCATTATGACTAGTCTTTTGTTGATTGATATCTAAGATATATCTTGAGCGGTTTTCTCTGTCCCTTTAAGAAGGGTGGTAGAAACATGCCCTCTTAGTTCTTTCTGTTGCCTTTCTGAGTGATTTGTCGGCACAGATCGCAGACGGATAAATCTCGCTAATAATATTAGACTTGAAGTCTTATTTAGTACTAGATTTTTAAAGTCACCAAGGACTGTAAGGTCTAATGTTTACACATTAGCATGATTTTGTACTTTTTTACTGTTATATTCAAAAGACAAAATATTTAGTACAAATTCCGCTAACAACAGAAGTTCGACAATGTTTCGCATTCCCCATAAGGCATTCTCAGGAAATGATCGAATCACTGTCCGCTTCGGCACTCCGTTAAACTCCACAGACGTGTTGCTTCGCCGACTTCCAAACAGAAACAGAGAAACTTTGTAATCTTGTAATGGTTTTACCGCAAAGTCACGCCCAGGTAATTCAATTAACTATCTTTTTTTTTATAACTGAGGAATGCATTGCATGTGTGAAGGGAAGAAGGCACAAATAAACAGATATGACTGTAGATTTCCCCTTCTGCCTACTGTAGAGGATTATCGAATGAAGTAAAGAAAATAAATATATTTGAATTGAGACATTACTACAATCTCAAGAATAATTGGAAACATTAAGACAGATTAAGATCCGTTGGGAATAAAAAAAATTACGTCTGTAGAGAAGACAAACTCATGGTTTATCATAAGCACTGTAGATAAAAATTCGGAGAAGGAAAATAATTTGGGTGTAAATATTGCAATATTTCTGAGCATGCGGCTCAATAAGTAATGAAATGATTTCATTAGATTTTATGAAAAACTATAATTGTTTAAATGATGGAGGTTGGCTAATGAATGAAAAATATTCTGCTTAGATATTTGGATGGCGGAGCTATCTCAAATTGTTATCCACTAATAATAAATATTTTGCGGATAAATGTAATGTATAAAAGGTGTTGGAGTTCGTATGCCCGAAACGGGGTGATTATAACCGTGGGCAAGAACATTAAGGCGAGTACTGACTGCTATAACGTAACATGAAAGGAGCATTTCATAATTGTTGACACAGATCGCGGCGTGCACGACTTGAAATGCTCTGTTCGAGCGCGCAAGGCTTCTACACTATGGGAATTCTGTTATTATGCATGATACATTGCGATAATGTGGACGGTTAACTCTTTCATTGCATGTTACATTTAGTAAATCTGTACCCGCCAGGCGGGCACAGACTGCTGTAATGTAATATGTATATGTAATGCAATGTAACATGAAACGAGCATTTCGTAAGTGTGAACACAGATCGGCGCGCACGACTTGAAATTCACTGATCATTCTGTTATATTGCAAAATACATTGAAATAATGTGGACGGCAAATTCTTTACTTTCTTACATTGCATATTACATTTCGTAAATCTGTACCCGCCTTTACATTAGTGTCGTTTGATCAGTTTATATTTAAATCCAATCCAGTCTTCTTCTTCTTCTTCTCGTATAGGTTAGTGGCTAACCCTATTGTCGAAATTTCAAGACCGACCAGAAGCCTTTTGACATGGTCTAACGATTGTTTTCAATCGGGACCGATAGCTTTACGTGCCCTCCGAAGCACGGCCAATAATTTGGCTCCAATTCAGTAATTTCCATTTATCATTAAAATTGAGAAATGAAAAACTATTGAACATTTTCGTATTATGCAACTCGTAGGTACTGGTCAAAAATGTGTTTACCATTTTGAAGTTTTACCGTGTTTGATGTGCGGTAGAGATGTTAATGGACTTAGCCGGTAGGGTTATTCTCTATGACACGAAAGATTCTTTGCCAGCTTTGATAGCGTGTGACGTCATAATATGCTTCAAACACAAACGCGTTTTCTAAGCCCGCCATGGCGTCACGTTAAGAAATTTGTCATGAGCATAGAGAATACGATTACACGCAGATTCCAGGCAGTTATCGTAACGCGGCGCGTTACGTTTGCGTTTGTTCATAGGGATACGGGGCAGCACGGAAGACGCAATGAGTTTTTATAAATAATTTGTAAGATAGACGAATTTTCTATGAAGTATGATTGAAATGTTTGAGTTTGTTGTGATATGACTTTGAGTCGAAATATCTTTTGAACAAAGTATTTTGTATGTTAGTATATTAGAAAGGAAATCAGGCAGTGATTGTTTATAGATCGCAAATATACATGATTTTCAATTATAATTTTACAATAGAGCAAAATACAATTCATAATTACACTCAAATACGAACGTAAGTTTCGGCGTATTTTCAAAACCTACATTACTTGTAAGTTTGGTATATTTTAAACCTGTCAAATGGTCAACAAGACTTGTCACACCCATTTGACATGTTTTGGTATATTTTCGAAACTTGCGAAATTTTTAACTTGTAACATGTAAGTTTTGATTTGGCAATTTTTTTTAAATTTTGTAATACACACTAGTTACAAAATACTATGCTTGGAAAATATGAGAAAAACCAAGTGTGGTAATGAATTGAATCAGGCGTGACTTTGCGGAAATCCATTACAATATATTTAAAAGATAAAATATTTAGTACAAATTCCGCCAGCTCTCAATACAAACAAGAAACATTGTCAATTTCTGTTGAGTTTTTATGAGACTCGTCTGAGAGAGCTGGCGGAATTTGTACTAAATATTTTATCTTTTAAATATCTTAAACCAAGTATGATTTTTGTATACGAACTCAAGAAAGATGGGTCAGCTGTTTTTTAAAAGATCTATGAACTTATTGTGATAGAGACATTGCCTGGTTTCCAAATGCAATATGAACGCTCCCTTTTTATGTGAACGCGTGATTTTACTCTTAGATTTTTTTACTTAATCTTTATATATTTGTAAATATGGGGCAGACTGGTTTTTGCAGTGTTAATCTGGTACGAATGGCTTTGATTCCCGCTGCATGACAAATGCTTGTATGGTCACAGTTTGAAAGTGTCTGCATCAGACAATGCTTGTGTTGAAGAAATTACGGGTAATGATAGGTATATGGCGATATTAACGTCAAGCTTATAGCGTTAACATTACTTATATGATAGTTTATATATTAAGTACTTAAATATATTATACATGCCCCTAGATCTTTTGTAAAAATGGTCGCCCACCGCGCTGAACATAGCTTAAAACAGTTTAACATGTTTATTGATGTATATATAAATTATGTACAGTTAAGTTTTTGTTATGCGAAGCTATTAGTAAATGTTTGACACTTTGGTATACCAGTAAATATTTTTACAAAAAACTTAAAACCGACTTCAAATATCTACTTATCTGAATACTTATTTATTTACACTAAAAACTCGGAAATAGAGTTAGTTCCGATGGCCATCTGTGGTCCTTATCATCAGTTTCAATTTACCAAATGGTGCTTTCCGAGAGCAAATGCACTACGATAAAAATACCCAAATGGCTATTATCGCCTATAATATTTGAAGAGTTCTCTAGATTTCTCCAAGATCCCATCATTAGATCTTGATCTGATGGCAATGGGATCACCTGGGAATGTACTTCCGTACGTTTATAAAAGTTTTTTCAAATCGGTCCAGCCCTCTTGAAGTTATCGGGGAATTTGTATAAAAAAAAGATTCTTCCGAATAGAGAACCTCCTCCTTTTTGTAAACTAACTAAAAATAATGTAATAGTAAGTTGCTTTCTTAAAACCAGTGAATGAAACACAGAGGCACGCTCACTAGGACTGGCAAAAAAGTATCTACCTATTCGTATTGTAGTCGTTAAATTTCAGCCAATGAGAAAGCGTGGATTCAAAATATCACTTTGTCATTGGCCAAAGATTTTCGTCACGCTTACGATAGTATAGGTTGGTGGTAACCGCTCTACAGTTTGTAATCTATTTATGCTTCGTTCCTGAAAATTTGACAAATATTGAAAGTTTCGTTAGTAATCGAAAAAACAGGACTAATTACAGTTTTTTCAATAAAAAAACATCGGCTAACCAACGCATGGGCTAACAAATTATCGCGCCCGTAAGCGGTGGCTGGCGGATAAAAACAACAAGAACAAAACCCTATCCAGTCCACTGCTTGACATAGGCCTCCACTATAAGAATGAGGGTCCATAATCCCACCGCTACGTATGCAGGTTGGGGTTCGCAGTGCACAGTTTTTCCACCGACGATTTTGCCCGTCTGCGGCCGGGGACTTAGCTCTACTTGTTTGGTAGGTTAGCTTGTTAGGCTATGCTATGCCGCAATCAGCCGATCGTCAGAGCCCCGTTTGTTATACAGCAGGGTGCATGGCGGGCAGATGAGGTTGGAACCCACTGAAGTGAGAAATGTGTAAACTGTCTGCGGTTAATGCAACTGTCCAACTATCAGGCGTCCGAACGCTCAATTTCAGCCCAAGTTCACGTCTGAACTGTTCGTAAAAAGTTAAGCCGATTAAAAGAAAGTGTTCAACCAGTGTGTCCTACCCGTCATGACATACGAAGCCGATACTTGGACACTCACAGTAAGGCAATCCACCAGTTTAAAGTCGCTCAGCGAGCTATGGAACGCGCTATGCTCGGAGTTTCACCGAAGGGTAAAATCCGCAACGAGACTATCCGGCATAGAACTAAAGTTGTCGACATAGCTCAGAGAATAAGCAAGCTGAAGTGGCAGTGGGCTGGTCATATCTGCCGCAGAACCGACAGCCGTTTGGGTAAACGCACAGGGTAAACGAGTTCTTGATTAATTTATGTTTTTGTCCCATCTGCAAGCGTCTAAAAACAATTGAAACTAATGTAAGCACTACAGACACACTAAGGACCTTCTTATACAGTAATTGGATCATGGATTTACTACTAGTAGGGTAGGTATAGGTACCTATTTAACGTACAAGGAAATGCGCGCCTTGAAAAAAAATCTGCGCGTAATTAATTCTCGCAAAAAGGTGTTGTGTCTCTTTAGTGTTACACAAAAGAGAAAACGAGACGCAACCTTTGGGAATTTTTATTGAGAGAAATCAGGTACAGATTTTTTAAAAATATAAAACTTTGATTTGTATTCGTAATGATCAATTCATCAATCAATTTATTTGCTTCAATTTTGGTTACGAGGTTCTTGAATAATATAGGTAACAGTATCATCTACCATTTTAGCGTCAAACGAATGATTAACTAGTGAGTCTTGAAAAAAAGTACGAGATTTTTATAAATGTTTATACCTATATATAGTTCATGTCTGTCTGTCTTTATTGTTAAAAAGGGGCAGAGATTCATATACATTTCTGGAACGAATAATTTAGAACTCTTATCCTCATTTTCACTAACAAATTGTTAGTAACAATTGCCTATGTTTATGTAAAAAAATACTATCGAGGCTAAGTTTCAAAGTATTGTTAACCCCTGTAAATGACTTACACTCTATGTGTATCTCTAGTTTTTGCTCAGGATAGGCAATTGTTCATGTACATGAGAGTTTACGTTTAGTTATGATATATCTAACTGATGTATCATTTATTAATGTACTTATATGTGTATTTTTGAAATGTTTTTCTGAGTCTTGGCAAGGATCGCTACTTATATTATTATTTAGGAATATATTTAGATGAACGGGTCATTTTATCTATGTTATCTTTAGATATGATTTTAGGGAATAATAACTATTTATACCTGGAGTCCATGAGATTATGACATTTCTTGCAATTGGTACGTACATACTCATACTAAAGATAACCTCTAAAAGGAATATCATGGTAGTGATTCTGATAGATTTTCACTAAACTTAAGGTTACATATCTGACGTAAAATATGCTGCGCATCTTCAGTTGCGTAACGCCATAACAGTCAAATTATAAATTAGACGATAAACCATCTTACCTTATACACATAACCGATCACGCGTTAGTACGTCGACTAATTGACGCATCTTCGGTCAGATATGAAACGACTTAAACGCGACGAAATGACTTTTAGCTATTTATAACTAATAGTGTTACTCAGAATCCACCACAATAAGTGCTTAAATCCAATAAGAGAATTGAGAGAGAGTGACACAAAAAGGTCGCTACTCAACGTATATTTCATAGAAATACATAAAAACCAGTAGTGTCGCAGCTACATGTCGCTGCAGCCATTTGCAGTTGGCTACGAACTTCTACCTTAACTCCAGAAGGACATAGATCCGTTTTAACATACGTATACCTATGTTTATCTATCTCTGGTATAAAATACAAGCTCCTGGTTTGATCAGTTGACCGTGATTTACTACTAACTCGTATATTTTTACTATCTTATTTTTATTTATTACTTTTGAGTATGAGAGTGTAAGTGCTGGTATATATTCAACATATTACATATATCAATGTTATAATGGGGTGGCTAGCTCTTTACGGAGAACATTCGCGTTTTGCCTCTGCCTACCGAATGGCCTTTTGCCGAAAAGCGAATATATAGCTGCCACCTTCGATATGTATGTTACGGGCTACTTGATCCGGGCAGTATTAATATGGACCGTTCATAATGACCAAGAGCGTCGGTCAAATTGATATTTTTTTTACTTTGGTCGGCCCATATCAATAATGCTCGATGGTCTGTGGTCCATTTAATAAATCAAGGTTTGAGATGGCTTGGATTTGACATGGACCGGGCAGTATGAATACTTTTCTACTTTTAGCCGAGCTATGTGATACATTGGAGCCTGCTGTGTGATGTGGGCGGGCTAGAACCTAATCTACCAAGTCCTAGAACCTACTGCTCTTGTTCTTTATAATAAAAAAAACCTATTGTCTATGCCCAAGATGACTACCCTCATTATAAATTCTGACCGGGAAATGTGATTAATCATGCAGTTTTATTTACATTGCCCACTAGATTCATGCGATATATAAACAAACCGGTCATTATTCATAATGACCAGACTTCTCAAGTTGCCCGTGAGATACGAAAGATACGACACATACGAAAGTCCTTGCCAAATTACGACCAAAAATGCATTAACTCAAACATAATAATGTATAGATGTAAATATTGCATATAGTTAACGAATTCTACTTATATTTTTGTCTATGTGAATGTTGAAAATTCATTATTGTAGATTTTTGGAGGTCATAAAAGTACTTATAATAAAGATGTATGATAAGCAAGTATTTTTGAATTTTATTATAGTTTTTCCACGCCACACTACACTATACCAGCCTATATCGTCCACTGCTGGACATGGACCTCCCCTAAATATAGGGGGTATGCCCATAATCCCCATGTTGCAATTGGGGATTGCAGGACACAACTTCTCGCGCCGCCGACGCTGCTGCCCGTCCGCTGACAGGGGATTTGGATGTGTCGGTACCGATTAGGCTGCGCTATACCGCAGTCATGGTCAATGACCGAATTGATCCGAGACCTGTCGTCGTTAATGGACACCTCGAAATTGTTTCACAGTACACATACCTCGAGTAGATTTTGCAGTTGGGTAGGAACAACTTCGAGAAGGAAGCCAAGAGGAAGATTCAGCTGGGTTGGGCAGCATTTGGGAAACTACGTCGAGTCTTTTCGTCACCCATATCGTAATGTTTGAAAGTTTTCAATCAGTGCGTTCTACCCGTCATGACATACGTAACCGAAACGTGGACACTCACAGTACGGCTAGTCCACCAGTTTAAAGTCGCTCAGCGAGCTATGGAACGAGCTATGCTTGGAGTTTCTCTGAAGAATCGATAGAATCCGCAACGAGACTATCCGACATAGCAATAGAGTTGTCGACATAGCTCAGATAATTAGTAAGTTGAAGTGAACCGATAACCGCTGGGACAAACGAGTTCTTGAGTGGAGACCGCGGCTCGGCAAACATAGTCTAGGACGCCCTCCGGCCAGGTGGAGTGACGATTTGCGTAAGGCTGCTAGTAGAAGCTGGATGCGTCGAGCTCTGAACAGGGCGCAATGGTGCTCATTAGGGGAGGCCTATGTCCAGCAGTGGATTGCTATAAGCTGATGATGATGATGATGATGTCGCAGTTAGCCGGCCGCCAGAGCCATTTGTTGTGTGCGTTACTCCAGCGGCATGTTGACTCGGATCGGGATGAAACTTACAGAAAAATTAGAGCACTTTGTCCTGTAAATGTGCCCCAAATATTAAATTTGTGCCTATTAAGGTTCCAGAGTTATTCGAGAAAATAAGATGCCGCTGTAGTAACGCCTGAAAACGTTACTGCAGCGGCATGGTTTTTACCCATTAGCCTTAGCCAAATTTAAAGTAGCTTAAAAGATAGCTTATATTTGTGCATGTCACTGGCCAAACAGCGGCATTTGTGCGACCTGTGGTTTATGAGTTATTGCAGATGCCGCTGGAGTAACGTTTTGCAGATTTCCGGATCTTCGAAACGGCTGAACGCACAAATATGATTTTTTGTGAGCGAATGTGTTGTAATTTTTGCCTATTTGTGCGCTAGTTGCTTTTCCGAAAAAATGCACGACGTATGAATTAGACGAGATTTGTGAAAATCGAAAATTGCCTCTAGCTCTTGAACTACTAGTGGAAAACACTTTATGATTGCTTTGGCTGATGCCTATAAGGAATATACATCTTCTGACAACTATCTTGAAACCCTACATCTAAGTTTCGACGAAATAAATCAATTTTACAACTGAAAATGGTTTACTAATTTCTAACCACAATTAAGGGAGTTTTAACAAGTTATCGACTTTCATGATTTGCCAATAATTAGAGCGCATATCCAAATAGAAGTACGCTGAATTTCAGCTTTCTAGACCTTCAAATTAATGATTTACAACTGAAAATAACAAAACGAGGTCTCTTAGACTGTTATCCGACCAAATACGAAAGGTCATAAAAAAGCGGCCGTTCAGTACTTCGAGACTACATTTTTAAATAGGTAGCTTTGTCATGTTTAACGTTAGGTACACTTACGTAGACAAGTTTTAGTGTGGGATAAAGGCACCCGTAACATTGATGCTGGACAGCATTTATTTCAACCAATAACATGTTACATGTACGTACTAATAGCCCTACGCCCGTACAACAACAATTAGTTAGTACAAGTACCTAGGTACACTAGGTTTTTTTACTACTAAAAAGGTACTTTCGTTTAAATAATACTGTATAGTTTTGTCATCGATTTTGACTACTTCACTCTCGTCTCATCGGACGAGTATTAGATTCGATTATTTGATCAGACAATATGAAAGAGAGCTGATGTCTAACATGGGAAAACTGAACCGATTCAGTGCGGAAGGCGCCGCAGCGGTTTCATAAAAATCTTTTTATTCAGGCGTATGGCAAATCCTAAAATGTGATAGGGGAGAGGTTTGAAACCTCTTTTAAAACACGAAACCAGTTACAAGTTTCATTTATTTATTGTCCTCCCTCGTCTGTGCCTTGTCTGTGCCTATCACGCATTCTTAATACGGTCTACATTAACAAGAACTCGTCAATCGATTACGTGAGTGTGAAGCAAGATCTGAGGGCATCTATCAAAAGTCATTCTATCGTCGTCAGCATTTTATATACCTATGTCTATGTGTGGTCTGTCGTCAACGAAATGAACGAATGTTTGTTGACAATGTATCTTATTATCTTTCCCACGACCTATTTTTCCACCGATTTTTTGTAAGACAGTTAGGGAGGGGAACCTCATGCACAGAGTGTATACCAACGAGGTTGGATCGACGAATGAAGTAACGCCATAAGAGCTAAAATGTTTGGAATTGGATTGTACGTAATTATAAAAGTATTTTATGTTCTATTACTTTTTTTCGTAAAGTTCATAGCTTAGGAGTTAGGACAGTTTCAAATATAAATGAAAATATATTTTTCTGGATTCAGAAAATTTGGTATTAAGAACTTAAATGGTTGGAATTGGATTCTACGTATTGATATAAATATTTTATGGCCTATTACTTTTTTTCGTAAAGTTCATAGTTAAGGAGTTAAGTTGCACTTGCAAATATGTATGAAAATTTCGTTTTCTGGATTCAGAAAGGCCTAAAGAGCAAAAATGGTTGGAATTTGATTGTACGTAATTATATAAGTATTTTATGTACTATTACTTTTTTTCGAAAAAATCATAGTTTAGGAGTTAGGTTAGCACTTGCAAATATACACATGCAGCCTGTGGGCTAAGTACACTCAAGTGGCGTATGGCTCCCTCCGCGTCCAGTTTAATAACGCGTTCAAAGCGGTGTTGGGGCTGCCCCGCTACTGCAGCGCCTCCGGCATTTTTGCTCTTAAGGCCTTTCTGAATCCAGAAAACAAAATTTTCATACATATTTCAAAGTGCCCTAACTCCTAAACTATGAACTTTATGAAAAAAAGTGATAGAACATAAAATACTTATATTAATACGTAGAATCCAATTACAATCATTTTAGCCCTTAAAACCTAATTGTCTGAATCTAGAAACATAAATTTTCGTTTATTTTTAAAAGTGCCCTAACTCCTAAACTATGAACTTTACAAAACAATATGATAGAACATAAAATACTTAAATCAATACGTAAAATCCAATTCCAACCATTTAACCCTTAATACCAGATTTTCTGAATCCAGAAAAATTTATTTTCATTTATATTTGAAAGTGTCCTAACTCCTAAACTATAAACTTTACAAAAAAAAGTAATAGAACATAAAATACTTATATAATTACGTACAATCCAATTCCAAACATTTTAGCTCTTATGGCGTTACTTCATTCGTCGATCCAACCTCGTTGGTATTCACTCTGCATGAGGTTGGCATGTGGTTCCCCTCCCTAACTGTCCTACAAAAAATCGGTGGAAAAATCGGTCGTGGGCGTTGAGCCTAACCATGAAGTGAATCGACAGCGGTGCAAGCGATACATAGATAATTGAAGGTTTTTGTTCCTGATTTATTGAATATAAATTAATTCAATTTATTATGCATGCTTTAATATTATCAAAGTCCATTGATGACTGATGATTATGATGTTGTACCTACGCTCATACTTACGTAGCTACATTCTTACGAGAAACGTATCTGCTCCCTCTAAAGAAGTCTAGTTAGTACTATATCGTAGGAACTTTGACGACCTCTGTGGCGCAGTGGGCGAAGGTCCGCCTGTGACGCAGAAGGTGCGGGTTCGATTCCCGCTGCGGGACAAATGTTTGCATGTTCTGCAGATATTTGTCTCGGGTCTGGGTGTTTTCTATGTATGATATGTATGTATTTACAAAAAAAATATGTATCTATGTAGTATATCAATCATGTGGTTCCCATAATACAAGCGCTCTGCTTAGTTTGGGGCTACATGATGCTGTGTGATAACGTCCAGGATTATTTATTTATTTATTTACCTATTTACTCATTTTGGTACCTACCTTATAAGCCTTCGGTGATTTAAGCTGGAAAGAAGATAGGTAGGTCAAACATACTTTTCTTCTGAAAGGAGTATATATGCTATATGTAGACAGGAGCATAAGGCATAGCCGTATCTAAGTATGTAAGTACATAAATAGCATACTTACGTACCTACAGTATACCTTAGTAGGTACCTTTTACCATCAAATATAATATCTAAATATATATTATAAATATATAATATCATAAAGCAGCTCCTCGGTATTTTTCTTTTCAGTTCCCAAAATAAGCCACATTTACTTGTTATCTACTAATTTTTCATTATGTTATAAACATAAAGTTAAAAGTTATCGTACCCTACTATTGTGTGTATTGTGTTCCAAGGATAGGCGAGTGTAGCCGAGCTGAGTCGAGTTCGCTTGAACCGAACGCATCCGGTTGATACACATCTATTAAAACCACAGCCTTTAAACCCATGTAGGTACAACCAATACAAAATATGACTAGATTTCGATTTAGATACACATTTAATATAACAATCATAGGCATGTCTAATACATTCAATAATTAAATTATTAAAAAAATCAAAAGGTTTTTTTCTATAAATAAAAAAGGTATGTGATGAAATGATTTTTTTTGAGTACTACTTTTCTTAAAGTTTTTTGAATATATTAGTCTGTTTTTTGTAGCTGAACACGGATATAAGTTTTGTAATATTTCTAGCTTTTGGTAATGAATAGTAAAAGGTAAAACGAATGGTATCTTTAGATTTAAGTATTGCCTTAGTGGTCAATTAATTTATTTTATTATTCGTTATTGCAATTGTCAGCGGAAATACTTTAAGTGATATAAGTAATTAATTAAGATTCAACAAGAGCTGTATCAAGATAGATCAAGATAGAAGAAGGATTTCACCGAAGTCTTTCGTGTGGATTACTTCAAGAGCTCGCTCCACTCGTCGTTTTCATTTATTGCACGCTTATATTTCTTAATGGTACTAGGCACTAAAATATTAACCAATAAGGATGTGAAGGTCGAAACTACCCTAACCCACTCTAAAAAGTTTGCAACAATGACGAATTAGACCACAACAGCTAATTAATTTGCTCACTTTTAAAATAAAGGTAATTACTCGATCAGAGGGCCTAGTAAGAGTTGCACAATTCGAACTTTTATAGCATACTTTAGCGAGCTCAATTTTAAATTACGTTTTTTAGAAATTACGCAACTGGTTTTAAGTAGAAGCTGATCGAAAAACGTAGGTAATGTAATCTTTTTGCAGATTGCAATAATTATCACTCAAAAAGGTGAGGTAATGAACGAAAAAAGGTTCTGCAAAAATAAGCTCGATATAGTATACTATAAAAGTTTTCGAATTGTGCAACTCGTACTAGGCCCTAGGATCTACAAGCAACAGGGTTGGACCTTATGTGGGAGCAGCTAAGTGTAAATCGAGGGTGTAGATGGCGGACATTTTTTTCCTAATTTCCTGCATGGGTATTGTTTTCGTTATTAGTATCCAAAATGGACGAATTAAAAAAAAAATCATGGTTATCAGTTAACAAACTAAATCAAAAATAATCTTCCATAACAAAGCTAGACCATTTTATTGTGGTATTTATCATACTAAACCATAAACTATATCTAATTATTATTGTTACAGAAAGCAGTCCTGCCCCCCTATTTAGTAAAATTGACAGCTCAGTGTGCAACCGACTCTCGGTTGGCAACCGAAATGAGTGGACAACTGAAACAATAATTTATTTGGTATTCACTACAGTCGATGTGTATGGGTGCCTTTCAGAAAATCACCGGACGTCTCTATTGTTTTATCGATAATATTTTTGAGCATAGAGAAATTATTTTGAGTTTTGACAATCGTTTGACGGCATGAAAGTCATTTTTTTGTGTGATTTCAATAAAAGGAAAGTGATTGTATTGTGTAAAATGATTTATAAATAATAAGACTTAATAATACCTACTATAAATAGGCTTACACAGGTACTGCTTATCACATTTAGCTAAGTATAAAGTAAACATATAAAGAAACACCTAACAGGCAGATAGAAACATAGCATTGCTTCACCCTAACACAATCATATTCTCCTGTGTATCAAATCCTTCTCTTCTCGTGGGTATCCGAAACTACGAGTCCACCCACCACAACACCCAGACCCGGAACAAAAAAAATTGCAGATAATGGAAACATTGTCTTGCAGAGGAAATCGATCCCGCAACCTCTACCTGTTGCGTCTCAGCTGGCTATACGTCCCTTACCTCAAAGAGGATGTCTCTTCCATATTTTCATTACTAAAAACCAAAATCGGAATGCAATTTAGTGTTGGCTAGGCCACTGGTCGATAATGAACGTCATAATATAAAAATACCTAGGTAACTCACTGCTGGACTTTTGCCTTTTCCAGTACGCGCGACTGAGCCCGATCTTTGGATCTCTACATCCACTATTAATTATTATATTATTATCATTTAACACATATTTTGTTTTTATAGTTCTTCAAAATGGGAGACTATCCCGTTGCTTTGGGCTTACGATCTAGAGTGGAATCGTTTCAAGGTTGAAGAGTGTCAAATGGCTGCGCTGCGCTGGAGAGTATCGCGTCTGCAATCGAAAGAATACTCGCGGGACAAGAAAACGACTAAAACTAGTCCCTCGACTACAAACATCCAACCAAACAAAGTTTCACATTTATAACTAGAACACCAATCTAGATTATTTTGATAGCTGTAGCTAAGTGCCGCGCTTAGCTACCTGAGTAGCTAAGCGCGTATATAATATAATATAAGTATGCGTATATAATATAAGTATGTATGTATATTCAGATATTGGTGGACTACCTTCCGTCCTCAGAATTACTTACCTGTGTGTACGCTTAATAAGTAAGGAGCAATAAAATATTGTTTTTGAAGACAAAGTGTTTCAATTATTATTTCGCTAGCCTAGCAAAGTAATTGCTCAATGAACGAACAGCCGTCTTCTGCAGCACAAAATAGTATAAATAAATACATAAATAATGCTTGACACATTACACAGCATCATATAGCCCCAAACTAAGCAGAGCTTGTGTTATGGGA
Source organism: Horisme vitalbata (assembly GCA_951804965.1). Classification (NCBI taxonomy): domain Eukaryota; kingdom Metazoa; phylum Arthropoda; class Insecta; order Lepidoptera; family Geometridae; genus Horisme; species Horisme vitalbata. Next base: position 3,919,917 of record OX638109.1, read on the forward strand.
ACCACATGATTGATAAATTACAAATACATTTTTTTTTTGTAAATACATACATATCATACATAGAAAAGGTTTATGCCTGGTAGTCCGATCGGTAGTCCGACTATCGGACTACTGGTAATGAAAAACACCCAGACCCGAGACAAATATCTGCAGAACATACAAATATTTGTCCCGCGGCGGGAATCGAACCCGCAACCTTCTGCGTCCCAGGCGGACCTTCGCCCACTGCGCCACAGAGGTCGTCAAATGGTATTGATATCTACAACATTTTCCCACAATTAAATGCTGTAAGACAATGCTGTGGAAGTAGCTGAAATAAACTAGTTAACAGAGCTGATTGTACTTCAGAAAAAGGCTTATTACACCACGCGGTATTCAGTCTGTCTTAGTAAGACTGTCTTACTGACTAACTAGATTTACTATGACTGACTTAGTGGCTTACTCTTATTACACCACGCTAAGTGCGAGACAGTCTAGCTAAGACAGACTGCATACCGCGTGGTGTAATAAGCCTTGTTAAAAGATCCTAGCTACTGCCTAAGCTGCAGACCCGAGTCTGTTTTGTAACCCATCTATGTGAGCGCTCCATTTCACTTTAAAACAAATAAATAAGATACTATATAATCGTTTATTTCAGGCACCTATGATAACAAAAGCCCATAGCTATTCTATCTGCTTCGGTGCCACTTCTGAAATCACTGGGCTGAAATTCGGATCCATGAGTACCTACATCCATGTGCTTTGCCAGAATCTGGAGAGTAGGACTTGAAACCAATATTTCTACTGCTCTTCAGCCTCTGAAGTGACATTCGGACCGACCCCTGACACCGACCCCGGTCGTCTCATCAAAACAGGAGAGGCAAATCTTGATAGTCGGCGTGTATCGCGGCGGTACTACGCTTGTTGCGGGCCAAATTTCTGTCGAAGTGTTGACGTCTCTTCTCCTCAAGGATGAAGTCTTTCCTATCGACCTCACTCCTGTCCGGGACATTGCCCTTCGATTTTTCCAAACTCTTCCGTTAGAACTCGACGCAAGGCGCCGGAAGCGATGGCTGAGGTTAGTTAGACACTTGCGCTTCTTCTGCTGGCGAGGACGTGAAGCAGAAAAAGGCGTACCTAGGTTTACTAAGGTTGTATTTACCTGAAAATATAGTAATATCCTAAATATATCTAAATTTTTATCTTTTATTTAGTTTTACCCATCGATAAAAGTATACTGTCAGGTTAAGGTTATTGGTAATTAAATTTTACCTACTTCGAGGTTTTTGAATGAGCTATTTTGCATGCATTTGGAAATCGGATGGCAATGCAAAATTATTTGACATGAAGCCATGACACCTTAATGACGAGGATCTGAAGACGGAGCTGCAAGAATGCAACTGGAAATCCCTGATGAAAAGTGATAAGAAAAGTATTGTAGAAGCTGGATTTGTTTGCTTTGTTGTCTTGAGTACCTAGGTAATTTCTAGGCCTACCTAGTATAAAACGTGGTTCTTCAGTCTTAAACCATATGAGGGTGTAAGCGGTTCCAACCTCCATCTTTGGAATCCAAGCCAATCTCACCTGCCCGTGTTGCATCCTGCTGTATAACTAACTAACGAGGCTCTGGCGGCCGGCTGTATGCGGCATAGCGCAAGCCGGCACAGCTAAATTCCCTGACCGCCAACGGGCAGCAGTGTCGGGTACGAGAACCTGTGCCCAACGTAGGGATTATGGGTATTATCTCCCAGTTTACTGTACTCCCAGTGGCTGGTGTGATGTGGTGCAGTGTGGTGGTTCTATATCTACTCAAACCACGAAAAATTTTACTCGTACTTGAGTAAAAGTAAAAACGTAAACAAAGAAATGCCAAACGTAAATTTGACAGCTTCGGTGGACAACCGAAGTGAGTGTGCAACGGAAAAAAACATTTATTCGGTATTCCGTACGAAAATGTGAGATGGATGATGCACCAACGGTGGCTTTCAGCAAGCCACTGAACGTCTCTAGTATTCTATCGACGTTATACGACTGATTAAAATATAGCCATTTTACCACCAACCAAATGGGAATATAGACTATCTTTAATTATTAGCGTACCTTCGCCACAGAGAAAATAAACGCTACGCACCTTCGCGTTTTGACTAAGTAGGTAGGCTAAAAGGAGTTAGGCTTCAGTGCGAAAACTGAAATAGGTACGACAATGTAGCTAGCTAGGTAGAGTACCTATCTCTAAAGGGCTCATGAAGCTATTGTTCTGAATCTATTTCTGTTTCAGTTTATAAAAGGAAGCAAGATTAACATAAATACTGGATTAGACTATATGTATATTCCATTTACACATTAAGTTTATTGAAAATTACAACTTTACACATTTTTATTCCCATATTATCTCAATGTGAACCCTGTGTATGACATTAGTTGATCCCAGCTTAATAATCAGACAATGATCATTACGTGGGCTGGGCACAACAGCAACAGCCCTCTTCAAGAAAGCCTACCTACGGCACCCAGTTGTTTCATCAGTAGTTGGAGATAGCTCACATAACTAGGCAAATAAATCAAAAATCCTAATGATTTTATGATCAATAATGTAAACAAGGAATCAAAAAGAATCAATTACACTAAATTTTAATAAAAATCAGACAATACAGTTTATTTATGAATATTGTACTACCAAAATACAAATAATGTAAATACAGAACAAATTCTAATAGACTACCTCACACAACAATCGGTCGAATAATAGTGCCGATCACTTCCCAATCATTAAACACTGCTAGAAACTAGTTCCTTTCGCAATTCATTTCACCAAGGAGATCGACTACCAATTTGATCTCCACTTTGGATACTGAATACCATTTCGATAGAAATATTCGATGTACACCGATGACGTCATCCCAGTGAACAACTGCAGTCAACCTTCTAGCCACATAGCCCCAAAGAGGTTGGTTTTTTTTACTAAATCTATGCCTAGCCCGGTTCAAAACATTGAGGTGGGCAACTGATATAACAGGTAGCACTATTATTTAATTTTAGACCCGTAGGTAAATGTTCAATATTCATATTTCATTACCAGTCACACAATGTAGGATTTAGTAAAGCGGTACATTACTGTTTCTAGCTTTATAAGAACAAATTGTGTTCAGATAATAAAATAACTTATGCTAATAAGGTATAATATTATTTTATCTCACGGTTTGGTACAGTGCCTATCACCCTCAGCTACCAAACACATCTAGTGTCTCTCGCAGGACTTTATACCAAGAAGGTCGATTACCAATTTGATCTCCACTTTAGTTACGGAATACCAAATAAATATAATATCGATAGAAACTGTCACAACTAACAGGCATTCGTTGTACACTGTGACGTCACCCAGACGCCCCAGTGTGTAACGTAACTGAAGCACACCGATGACGTCATCCTAGTTGGCAACTGTAGTTAGCGAATACCAAATCAATCATTTGACGTATATTTGTTGCACACCTAGCCTCGGTGCTCATCATTTCGGTGGACAACTGACTTAGTGAATAGCCCCCCTGGTTTCAATTGGATCGTTACCTAAAATGTCATGATCCTGCACTAGGTACCTACTTATAATTTATTTTTAATTCATTACTTTCTTACCTTTCATTATAGCAATATACCATGGACTATACCTAATTATTATTTTTACAGGAAGCAGTACTCTCTTGGATAGTCTACCTACAATGTCATGATTCTGAACTAGATACTTACAATTTCTTTTAATTCATTTTTTTCTAACCATAAATTATACCAATTTACCTTAAACTATACTTAAATTATTAAAATTTAATAATTATTATTGTGACTCAAAATTGAATATTATTAATTATTGTTACACAAAATTTAATTAAGTATATAGTTTTAGTTTTCATTAAAATTGGTTCAACAGTTTGAGTAGGTACCTATTCTATTGTATAAACCTTAAGCCTTTACTTATTAAAATGAATAGACAATTAACAGGTTGTCAACCTATGCTCTACTGAGACTGATTTTATAAATTATTAATAGCTTAAGTTAATAATAAATATTAATTTCTTCGTCGTATACTACACATAATAAAAGAACAATTTGAAATAAGAACAGAACATTTCCCAGCAAATGTTCGAATTGCATACATAAACTTACGATTTGATTTGGTTAGTTACTTTGGGGAAAGTGTTCCTGTTGGGAAATAGACTCGATTGAGACCCACTTGTTTTTTTTTTTGACTAATGATTTTTTTAGGCTGGTTGTACATTATTTGAAAATTCCGAAAATGCAATTGTTTTTTTCTTTAAAATAAACCTATAATTTCCTCAGAACAAAACCTTCTAACTACAAACGAAAAGGTGGCTGCCCTCAATGACCTAAAACTTTGCCACACCTGTATACTAAAATATAAACGGAAATAGAATATTTCTTATATGAAAATCAAAATTAAACCTTCCTATCAGTGTTTTGTTTTCACATTATTCATTACCTACCTGTTATAGTTTTTTGAAAAGGATATCAAAGGTCTACAAGTATAAGAAATTAATAACGGGCCTGTATGAAGTCAAATCCCCTGGCCACCGACGGGCAGCAGCGTCGGTGGTGCGAGAAGCTGTGCCCTGCGATCCCCAACCCGCATGCCCAGCGTGGGGATTATGGGCATATCCCCCTTTATTAGGGGAGGCCTATGTCCAGCAGTGGACTGATATAGGCTGTCGTATGCGTGTGTGTGTATGAAGTTGTTATTATGAAATAATTATCTTGAATTTAAGTTCAGTTGCTGTACCTACCTTAGAAGAATAAAGCTGTTGATTATTCTGAAATAGATATGTTTATTTACCTGGTACCTACCCCTTTAAATAATCTCAAAATTGAACTAACCACACAGGCACAACATCGCACCGCAAGAACGAGGGAGGATTTACCTCTACCCCATGCCATTTTAGGATTTGCCATAACCCTGAATAAAAAGATTTTTATGAAACCGCTGCGGCGCCTTCCGCACTGAATCGGTTCAGTTTTCCCATGTTAGACATCAGCTCTCTTTCATATTGTCTGATCAAATAATCGAATCTAATACTCGTCCGATGAGACGAGAGTGAAGTAGTCAAAATCGATGACAAAACTATACAGTATTATTTAAACGAAAGTACCTTTTTAGTAGTAAAAAAACCTAGTGTACCTAGGTACTTGTACTAACTAATTGTTGTTGTACGGGCGTAGGGCTATTAGTACGTACATGTAACATGTTATTGGTTGAAATAAATGCTGTCCAGCATCAATGTTACGGGTGCCTTTATCCCACACTAAAACTTGTCTACGTAAGTGTACCTAACGTTAAACATGACAAAGCTACCTATTTAAAAATGTAGTCTCGAAGTACTGAACGGCCGCTTTTTTATGACCTTTCGTATTTGGTCGGATAACAGTCTAAGAGACCTCGTTTTGTTATTTTCAGTTGTAAATCATTAATTTGAAGGTCTAGAAAGCTGAAATTCAGCATACTTCTATTTGGATATGCGCTCTAATTATTGGCAAATCATGAAAGTCGATAACTTGTTAAAACTCCCTTAATTGAGGTTAGAAATTAGTAAACCATTTTCAGTTGTAAAATTGATTTATTTCGTCGAAAATTAGATGTAGGGTTTCAAGATGGTTGTCAGAAGATGTATATTCCTTATAGGCATCAGCCAAAGCAATCATAAAGTGTTTTCCACTAGTAGTTCAAGAGCTAGAGGCAATTTTCGATTTTCACAAAAACTCGTCTAATTCATACGTCGTGCATTTTTTCGGAAAAGCAACTAGCGCACAAATAGGCAAAAATTACAACACATTCGCTCACAAAAAATCATATTTGTGCGTTCAGCCGTTTCGAAGATCCGGAAATCTGCAAAACGTTACTCCAGCGGCATCTGCAATAACTCATAAACCACAGGTCGCACAAATGCCGCTGTTTGGCCAGTGACATGCACAAATATAAGCTATCTTTTAAGCTACTTTAAATTTGGCTAAGGCTAATGGGTAAAAACCATGCCGCTGCAGTAACGTTTTCAGGCGTTACTACAGCGGCATCTTATTTTCTCGAATAACTCTGGAACCTTAATAGGCACAAATTTAATATTTGGGGCACATTTACAGGACAAAGTGCTCTAATTTTTCTGTAAGTTTCATCCCGATCCGAGTCAACATGCCGCTGGAGTAACGCACACCATTTGTTAGTTAGGATTAACCACAGAACAGACTAGACTAGACCAACCATACGTTTACCATTATTCGCCCGGTGGTACCGGGATAAAAAGTAGCCAATGTGTTATGATAAAAAAAATTTGCTGAAAAAAAGCGCTGAGCGTCCGTCGTTCAACACATGCCGAGCCAACCCCTATTTCGGCATAGGCTGGCTATATGGGGCATAAATAGGTACTTCTAAACATCTACCTTGGCCACCACCTCTGTTCATAGGCACCATAGACCTTTAGACAAAGGTATATGTACATTGTACAGTGTCCCTGCCTTCTTGTGTCGAAATAAATGTTTTTTTTCTGTTTTTTCTGTTAATACAGGTCTAACTATGCGTTTATTCCTAACAGTCCGAACGGTAGCCCTATTATCGGACTACTGGGAAACAATTCAATTGCCGACTGCGTAGTCGCCAAGATTGAGACATCATTCCAAGTTTCATCCAAATCCGTTCTGTTGTTTTTGCGTGAAATGGATGGAGGCGACCTCCCTCTCGCTCGCACTATTCAACATTTTTGGAGATATGAAATCACTGAATGTTGTTATGCAAAATAGCAAACCTTCACGGCCTAGAAAATAACAATACAAAGGTTCAGCAATAATATCATGTTGAACACAACACGTTTTCCTACCAAAAAAATTGATCACATTGGTGCAAGAAAACGTGATAGAATCAAAATGATATTATAGCTGAACCTTTGTATTGTTATTTTCTAGGCCGTGAAGGTTTCTCCCTCCCCGTCCCGTCTAGAACTGCGTGCGGCAGCTCTTGCTGCTCGGTTCCACACGCCTGAGGCCGGGGGGCGCTTGTGTCCGGTTTGAAGTCGGCGGCGCCGCGGGTAGCGTTTACCCGCCGTCTTCACTATTATCGTCTCCAACTCCTTTTGTAGTGGGCAAACAGACCACGCTGACCGTATCGCTACTCACGTGTAGTCTTGGGTAACATTTAGACACGACTCACGACGGTACGTAAAAATACCCGTTTTTCAATAAGAATAACTGTGTTAACTTCGTGCGCGCTAGCCCTTATCCATTATTCTGAGAACCTCACCTAACATTGAGTGATTCCAAACCATACAAAAAATTTAAACTTATTGCGATGTGCATGGCAACCCAAAATGTAAGGTTAAGCTACAATCACGATGTTAAAATGCTCTTGACCGTTGGGAGTAGGTACCTACTTATTTTTACTCCCTTAAAAATTCACTCTGTATTATCAAATCTATAGATAAAACTATAGATATATACCACCTTAAGGCGGGCACCTACAGAATGATGTGACGTAACATGCAGTGTAACATTAACATGAAAGGAGCATTTCGTAGGCGATTTGGTGGCGAGGTGCCTTCTATAAAACATGTTTATTTGTTTAGTATCACAGGCTCGGCATGCACTTAAATACTCAATTCACCATAGGTACACGTCCACTCTCATCTGTAGGCTCTCGTGTACTGACGTGGTGCGTTCGAGACAGTGGGTTGTAAGTACTGTACTATGTATGTTTGTGTATTAGTGTAGGTATGATAAACCAATAGGTAGGTAGTTAATAATATAGAACAATAACATATAAGTATTTATTATTATATATTCACAAACATTACACCTACAATCGCATTTAGTTCAGTTTTAAAATTTTACCTGCAAAATATTGTCCTTCTGATACACAAGGACAATATTTGTGATCGCAATGTTGCGTGGACTGGACACAGATCAAGAAATGCTCTGTTCGTGGGTGTAGTGTGCACAGTTTGTGCGCGCAAGGAGTCCACACTATGTCGCGTCACGTACAAAGAGCTTTAGAAGGAAGGGTAGCGGGGGGTTTTTACGCATGGGTACACTCGCGCATGAAAGTACTAAGTAGTAAAGTAGGCCTACCACTCCACCACTCCAGCCTATATCAGTCCACTGCTGGACATAGGCCTCCCTTAATAAAGGGGGATATGCCCATAATCCCCACGCTGGGCATGCGGGTTGGGGATCGCAGGGCACAGCTTCTCGCACCACCGACAACCGACGTCGACGACGAAAGTAGGCCTACTGTTCTGTTAAACTAGCTTTACACTCGCGGCTTCGTTTATTGGTTTTTGGTAGGTACCTTCATTGAAAAATATATTAGTAAGAATTATCATTCAATAGAATTAAAAACATGTTTGATTCAGTTTCAGTATATAATTAATATAATTACAAAAAAAAAAAAAATTGTTTTTAAATTATCAACTGCATTATCCTCGGTTTCGACAGTATGGTAAATATTGAAATATCGCGGCCATTTTGCGACATGCCCGAATCGCATACTAAACTCAACCTAAAAATCTAATGGCACCGATTTGGCAGGTGTTTTATTTTGAAGCCCTGTCTGTCGAGATTTTATTAAATGTCAATGTCATCGTGACATTTTAAAGAAGATCGGTCAGTTTCATACAACCTGTGACCTGAGACCTGACCGTAAAATGCGACAACACCTGCCAAATCGGTGCCATTAGATTTTTAGGTTGAGTTTAGTATGTCTACAAATTACCTATGTCTTTATTGCTAGTTCTTATTGCAGGATATCATGTTCAATTATTAATCGTTTTTTTTTATTAAAGCTGGAGAATTTTTCTGAGTATTTATTTTATACTTTTAGGTTGATTACGATCGATTAGAACACTGGCGCCATTAAACAAAAACTAACCGAAAGCATGCTTTGTTAGTGGCAGTTTTGTTTTAGATGGTTGACACTGTGGGTGAGAGTGCCTTCAATAACCATGATTTGTTATGATAGGGCGTATTGCTATCAATATTTATGATTAATTTACTAAGTATTCCGGCTTTAATAAATAAAGTTATTAGTTATAATTTTCAATACTCCATTATCAAGAATATTTTTACATAATTCGCATTTTTAGACGCTTCCATTTATGGTCGGGCCTGAAATGACCAGCCTTCTTTCTTGAAATAAGGGTAAAAAACTGAGCTGGACTGAAATGCCATAAACGGCGGCGTGGCCGGGGCGCAGAACGCCGTTTACGGCGGGACGGCCGGTCAGAGGCTTATTATCAGCCCTTCTCTTCATAAAACAATAAATCTACATTATACATATTTTTTTTCTCACTATTATTTGCGAAATCATTTCATAATTTTTAATTTTTTAGTAAAAGCTTGACGGGCGAACCAATTGCGCACCGTCAAGCATGTGGCGCTTGACCCTCCCGCCCCGCTCCACACCTCATACCACCAAATCGATCGATATAATGGGCAGCTTGACCGCCAGTGTTAGACATGCGCATATCCTTGAGAGGATTGAACATGGAACGATTCCTTTTAATTGCGGAACCATGTCCGGGAAACATGTCCGCGGAATGATGTCGTTCCGCCAGTTCACATGTCATATTTCTCTCAGTTCCATCACATTTGATTGCACCGACAGCTCCGCGGACATGTTTCCCAAACATGGCTATGCCAAATGCATAGTTCAAACATGTTCTTATAGTTCCTTGTTCACATTTCTTTTATTTAAATAATCGGACATGGCGGATATGATATATTATCACATCACGAAAGGAAAGAAAGAGGATTTTTTTGAAATTATGGGCGTTTTAAGCTAGTTTCTTACTCTTATTTTTTTATTTAAATAATGTCGATGCTGGATTTTTATATTATAGGTAGTAAATATATAGGTAGGTAGGTACCAATATCTCTCACACTGAAACCGCACCAAGAAATCACATTCCATCTAATGAAATTGTGGACATGTTGAACATGGTTAGGTTCACACTTCGGATTGGACCGACATCGTTCCAGGAGAGGACATAGCTCCTGGAATTATTTCAATCCGGAACTGCCCATCTCTAGCCAATGTTCATTTTACGTGACGCGAGCTTTAATTCTGTTACATTGCGACAATGTGGACGGATAATTCTTTCATTGCGTGTTATATTGCATGTAACATTTCGTAACTCTGTGCCCGCCTTACTTTAAAATATAATTGATATATGAAAATGTTTAAGTGAAACCGTAGTATTCGTCTAGAGTAAAATTTTTATCGTACCCCTGCTTCGCTTCATATTTGTCCCTGTAGTATTGTTTCAACTCTTCCTCATTTTCAAACGTGACACCTTCTACAACTCCTGAAATATAAATGATAACAATTGTTTTGTAGGTTTTTTTAATCAACCTGCGTGGTCCCACTGCTGGGCAAAGGTCTCCCTCAAACGCAGCGTACCATCTCTATCCTTCGAGATATCCCATCATGTTCTCTCGATGGCTTCGAGAGGTATACACGTATAAGAAACAAAACACCCGACTGTAGGTAAAACCCAAAGTAGGTTGTTTTTTAATGAACCTGCATCGTCCCACAGACAGCTGGGCAAAGGTCTTTCTCAAATACCGTCAATCAGTTCAATCTTTTGACATAGCCAATCATTCTATCTTGAAAGCTTCGATTAGGTTTAGACACCATTTTTTTCATCTTGAACGTCGGTTGTGATTTTTATTAAATTTTATTTTCTAATGTTTTTCTAATGTATGCCGTTTATTAGTCATTGTATTATAACCGTTATACGTTAGTTATAAGACACAAGTATTAGTAAAATTGAATACTTAAAAGAAGATTGAACGGGAATTCTCTGATGAAGAAAATTGTGCGCCGATCGTTTTTTGTTATATTCGCCATGGCTATAGCAGAAAACAGGACCTGACTGAAGACTGGACGACTGGACTTATAAACCGTACTACGTTGCCTCATATTATTATGAACATTATACTTGATAGTGGCGAAATTGTGGAAACTATCCCAGAAGCCAATTAATAAAGAAGTGAAGTGAAGTGATTAGGTTTATATACAAGGTGTCCCATAAATTAACGTAAAGCCGAAAACAGGCAATAGGCCAAGTCGTTATGTACTTTTCAAATTATAAGGATTCAAAAATAAATTTTAAAAACTCACACCCTGTGATGAAGTTGAGTATGTCGTTCATAGATTAAGTACCTAGAGATATGACCGTTTGAAGTTTGACAGCTTACAATAAATACCACATATATAGGAAGACAACTATGATAAAGTCTTAAAATTCGATACGGCTGATATCTACTTTCTTATATCCAATATCATCAGTTAGAAAGGGATGCATACATATATCAATGCGATTTCAAAAAGTTAATCGTACCAAGGAGCTCGAACAAATTTCTATGCAGGTTCATACAAATGCCCTGGTACGAAGTCGCAGAAATCGCATTGAGATAAAGTATGCATCTCTTCCTAGCTAACATATATGGATATAAGAAATTAGAGATCAGCCGTACGAGTTAATGTTCAGCGCATAAATGAATTGTATGACTTCTTCTATGCTTTAGTCCTATTTCTTTGATAAATACTAAGATTTTATAATGGCTTAGTTTTTTTAAACTGCCAGTAATAAGTAGTTTCCTTGATGTTATTTTAGCCATTTAAAGTTTGACAGATACCTTCGAAAACGAAGACCTTGTGAATAGCTTTGTTTGAGATTCCATGGTTTGAGTAAGGAACTGCAAGTCTAGGATGACTAGTTCTCAACATGTGGCTGCTCTAAGTTTGAAGTTCTGTCAGAAATGACTAGACCAGGACCAAGTTTTGGGCAACATATGGTAGTAGGTACGTATTAGGTTGATATCCAGATATAAATCGTAGTTTTCTTTTCTGGGGGCGGAGAAATTATTTGACCAGGACCAAAGGATCAATCATTTAAAACTATTTACGGCACTGTATCTAGGTCTGGGATCTTGTATCTATAAAAGGTGCTTCATCATCATCAAGGTCATCAACACTTCGACTCTACCATCTTGGGTAGGAAGTGCGGGTAAGAATCGAACGTTAGTTCTTTGCTCTGGCGTCAACTTCGAGAGAAACTTCTGGAGTCTTTTGGTTTTGCTCTGAGTGCCACCCTAGCTCATGGGTTGTCTTCCCAGAGGCGTTACGTTGTCCAATTTCTGGCTACGGAAGTGGGTACTGGCCCGGAGAGTTGGGTGTCTCCAGGAGCTCGCGAGGTAGAGGTCGCCATGGGGTGTTAATATCGGGAGGCAAAAGGTGCTTACTGGGTATTGGTTTGACAGACGAGGTCTCTTGTTTGTCAAGTTCTTCTATCGCCTTTCCGGTTCGCAAGCTCTTTACTTCATCACTGGTTTCAGCGCTGTATTGTCCCATTGTCTGTAAAGACAAAAGCCAAACGTCAGATCCTAGAATCACTTTAGGGGCCATCGTATACCATAGAAAGAAAGAAAGAAAATCCGTTTATTCGACCCACAACCACAATGCATACAAAATAAGTAGGTATGTACATAGGTAGGTACAGAGTTAGATATATATATTTTTTGATATTAAAACAGAATTTATTTCTTTAACAACAAAAATTACAACCTAAAACCTGATTTACAAAAAATGAACAAAAATGGAAATGCGAAACAAAATCAACTGGCAACAAAACGACTCTAGGCACGCAAAAGAATGTCAGGGAGATGTTTCCTCGACGGTGGTAAGCAGCAGAATGAGAGCGGCCGCGAGGTCGGGCCGCTTTTTATACACCTCAACATCGGGTGATGTTTTCCTCCTCAACAATATATATATATATATATATATATAAATTACAATACAAAGAACTAAAAAAAAGAAAAATTAAAAAGCAAAAAATACATTTAGAGTTACAAAAAAAAATGTTAACACTATTATTTCGCATCGCGTGGGGTCGAATGGGTCTCGCAGCATGTGCTGCACCATAATTAGGCAGGAATGGCACAGCGCTGGTTTTCAGCCGAGGCCGAAGTGTAATGACACAAAAATCGGGAACGTGAAAAAATCAAAAAAGTTTAAAGTACATACTAATGATAATTACATGGAAAAAGTAAATAATAATAGGTAGGTACGTGCTTATGTAACCAATATAAAGATTAAAAATAAACTACATGAACTAATTTATATATATTAGTTCATGTAGTTTATTATTATTATTATTTACCATCAGAAAATGTCTTAAATGGTAGCACTTCACATGGCTATTTAAGTATGCTATGGGGTGCTGTGACATTTGACAAAATATATTATTTACGACGTACAGGCAAACATGCAAATACAGGCAACAAATAAACTATCAAAAAACATCATACAAATATAAGGTTGTCTGGAAGAGATCGCTTCTAAGGGATAAGACCGCCCATTGTACATTTTTATTTTTAAGATTGTATCTGCTGTTTTTAAAATTATGGTGTACAATAAAGAGTTTTCATTCATTCATTCATCATACAAATATAAAAAAAGTGGTCTGACGTTCCATTTTGTATAATTTGGATGACCAAACCCTTTATGGTCTATTAATTTACTCTTTGCATACAACGTCCGCGGACGTTTTCAACCGCGGAGGCGGTGGATTCATCCAAATGCATTGATATATATTGTTACTATAGTCCAAATGACACAAAATGAAACATCACCAAACATCACATTTTTTTGACGTTTAGATGACTGATAGAAATCTGGTCCGGCCACTGCGGAAAAGATATTAGGAAGACAACTAGATAAATCCTTAAAATTCAATACAGCTGATTCTACTTTCTTATGTCCGATATCATCAGTTAGAAAGGGATGGCTACATATATCAATGCGACTTCAAAAAGTTTATCGTACCAGGGCGCTCGAACAAATTTCTATGCAGGTTCATACAAATGCCCTGGTACGAAGTCGCAGAAATCGCATTGAGATAAAGTATGCATCTCTTTCTAGCTAACCTAAATGGACATAAGGCAGTAGAGATCAGCCGTATGATTTAATGTTCAGAGTTTATATGAATTTTAAGACTTCTTCCTCTGCGGTCAGGGGCGTAGTGGATCGAAATAGTAAACTTTGATTGTGGAAATAAAATAACAGTGTTTTAGTTTGTGCCAACATATTATAATAGTGATCGTAACGTCACTCGACCACCGCGTGCAACGTCAAATGTCTGCTGGTCTTCCTTTTGTTTGTTTGAGTTCGTAATTTGAATTCAGGGATGCCGGCATTTATCAATAGAAGTGAGTGATCTATTTGAAGTGATCTTAAGAAATTCACTTTAACACCACAGTATTTGTCCATTTCGTGGAGGTGTCACTCGGTCGATGTCACTGTATGAAGGAAGTAGAGGATCTTGGCCATGTCCAAGACCTAGCCTATACGTATTATGGCTGGTACTACGCATCTAGTTACGATATTAACAGTATATATCAATGCTCACGTAGGTAATTACCACTTAATAGAGGCCCTCTCATAATAGGGATGATGCCTTGGTAAAAAAAATATTATTCTATTTTGTCCACCAGTTAGATTAACAAAAAATATTGGACACGTATTTTTTTTTTCAAATCAATAGAAATTACCCGTTCCATCACGCGGAACTTTAACACATATCTCTGTAATTTTTAGTTTAATAGACAAAAAAAAAATACGGGTTCTATATTTTTTTTTATTATGAAAATGACGGACAAAATATAATTTTTCAGGTAGCTTATTATTAATTAGGCCCTCCTAACGTAAATCTTACCTCTATGATGTTTATATGTTTATCAATATCCACTTCAAAGGCGCGCACGAGCTCCATCCTTTCGATCCAGTCCAAAGATTTAAATTCCTTATATAAAGGATGCGTATCATCTGAGGAGAAGGTATGAGCTCCAGGATGCTTCGGCGGCAAGGGTCGAGAATGTCTGCAAAGGCAATATTTTATACTTATTCATATTCAGATTAAATTTATTGACCAGTTAGTTACGCCACAGCTCCACCGGTTAAGATCACATCCGTCAGATTCCTCTTTCGTCAGAAGCAGTTTATTTTATAATTTCAGTTCAGTTTCGTCATGAATGATAGAAATGGATAAACTCTAATGACCCTTCGTCAGATTCCGCTTTCGTCGTCTTCGGACGTTCTCTAAATCTTTGCAATCACTTGTGTCTTAACGCGTAAATTAGCGCACTAACAATGTTTACTGGAATATGTCATCGTAACACTTATCTAAGAACATGCGCCAATCAAACTTGAACCCATAACTGAAAATTGCATCAAAATCGGATTAGTAGTTTTGGAGAAAAATGGCAACATGGATTTGCACAAACAATGTTTGCTGCAGCGCCCCCTGGTAAGTTGTTATCGTAACACTTATCTAAGAATATGCACCAAACAAACCCAAACCTACGGCGCTGTGATGGATGGTGAATGTTGGAGAATCAGATATAACCAAGAACTTTACAATATGTTCCAGGAGCCGGATGATGTAAAGTTTATTAAAGTAGGCCGTCTCCGATGGGCTGGCCATGTTGAACGTATGTCGGACGCCAGAACACCAAAGCGTCTTCTAAGGGGCAAACCCGACGGTCAAAAACCAAACTTAGGTGGCTAGACGGCATAGAACAAGATTTAAAAGTGATTGAAGCGAAAGGCTGGAGAGAAAAAGCCCAAGATAGACCCGGCTGGAGAAATTTACTTGCCCAGGCCAAGGCCCACCCGCGGCTGTAGCGCCTTAGATGATGAAACCCAAACCCATATAGCTATAGGTACCTGGTTGGATCGTAGCTAAATAACGTAACTTTAGTTAATAAGTATAAACAACACTGTTGAAGCTGTCCACTGCTGAAGGGAGTTCAGAGGTTATTTTAAGTATGAAATGCACAAAGATGAATAGTCAAGCTAGGAGATAGGTAGTAGGCATTGCAATCCAGCTGGATTTATGCTGGATAGAAGCAAATCCAGCTGGATCTAGCGCGGATCCAGCAGTAAATATATTTTTCAAAGACATGAATATTTTTTTAAACTCATACACTTTAAATCCTTCTTTCTATCTACGTACATTTACATAATAATACCACATTATGAGCTTGTGTAGTTGACAGTTTGAATACTTTTTTGTGTTAGCAAACGTAATATTACGTGTATTATACTTCGTACTTAGTCTCTCGAGATTAGTAACCCGAAAGAGAAATCATATATATACAATGTAGTAACGCCTACGTGACACCACTTTTACACATATTGAGAGTTTTACATATTTTTTCAATTCTATTGTGGGTACTTGAACCTTCCTGTCGACTGCGCCCGCCCGGACACTTCATTCGTCTTTATGTGTTCTACCGCTCAACACTAACTTAAATAAATACAGTGACGAAATAATTTTCGAATATATTTAATTTGAATTTGCAGCTAAAATGCCGAAAAGAAACCCGCGGTCGATGATACTTTTCCCTACTTCAAGAAAATACTAAAGAAAGCTTGAAAATAAACTGATTAAATAGCAAAAACTAAGAATTCGTGTAATCGAATCATCATCGTCGTCGCCTTTGTCATCATCGAGGGAACCCTCGCCATCTCCGCAGTAGCTTATCTGCTGGCGTCCCTCAAGGCAGCGTTTTATCTCCTCTTCTATTTGCCACTTTTATTCATTCTATCTCTCAAAACCTTTCTTCTTCCTACCACCTATATGCTGATGATTTACAAATTTACACGCAATCTACGGTTGATAATATAAGTTGAGCTATAAGTTTGCTGAACTCAGATTTAGACCGTATTTGTGAGTGGAGTAAATCCTATGGTCTTACTGTAAAGCTTAAAAAGACACAAGTGATCATAACAGGTAGCTACAAATTGATTTCTAAGATAGATTTTGCACAATTGCTGCCTATACTTTTTGATGGAATTCCTATAACGATTAACAAATTTGTAAAAAACTTAGGGACTCCAAATTATGCTGGGATAACCTGGGATATTGCCGAGATCACTCGTAAGATGTTTGCCTCCTCTGCCTCGTTGCGTAGACTGCGCAACTTTCTGCCAACCGCTACTAAAGTTACGCTTGCACAATCTCTTTTACTCCCTCTTTTAGATTATGCTGACACCAGCTACCCTGACCTTACTGTCCAGTTAAATAAACTTAGCGCCTTCAAAACCTAATAATAAATAATATTATTATTAGTTCCAACATCCCCTTTTGATAAGGTAATTATTGTTACCAAGCATATTGAACGAGGTCGATGGAAAGTTGAGCGGTATTGTAAAGTTCGAGATAATATTAAATTTGAAAAATAAACAGATTTATTTGTTTTATTCTGCAACCCGTTAAGCAACCCTTAAAGCCAATTCCACTGATGGTTCCACTGATATCGATCAAAACCTTTGTATTCGGTTCATAATTGGCTTCCGCAAGTATAACCATGTTTCAGAATTCCGCGCAAGGCTCAAGTGGCTCCCTATTCGTCTTCGCCAGAATGCTCACATACTGCATCTTCTTTATAGTATATTATTAATCCTCTTTCACCCCATTACCTCAAGGAGCGTTACGAATTCTTGCACCAGGCACACGATCGCAACTTACGCTCTTCAGAAACGTTGCAGCTTAGTTCACCTGTCCATAGCTGTAAATTTTGCAGCGACTCAATTACTGTAGCTATACGACTTTGGAACTCTTCACCTCTTTCTATAAGATCATCTAAATCCCTGCCCATTTTTAAGGATAAAGTATAAAGCATTTCCTTTCTCTTGACTGCTAGGTTTTATTGCTAAGGGATACTATTAATGTTATATTTTGCAAATAGGTAATTATGGAGTTTATGTATTATAATTATGTGTGTCTATAGTTTCATTTTTATTATATTAATATTTTATGTAGTTGGTATATTATGTAGTTAGATAGGTATGTGTATGATATTATTTATCCAGCTACTTTCGTATGTATGTACACCACCGTCTTTTGTTTATCGTGCTATCCTGTCCATCCAATGGTTGTCTGGAAGAGATCGCTATAAGCGATAAGACCGCCCGTTGTACCTTTTTTTTAAATTGTATTTTTTAATTTGGTGTACATTATAGAATGTATCTATCTATCTATCTATATGTGTTGAGTAGCAAATAAATAAATGTCTGTCTGTGTCTATGTGTCTAAATCTACGTCTACGTCTACGTCTACGTCTATGTCTACGTCTACGTCTACGTCTACGTCTACGTCTACGTCTACGTCTACGTCTACGTCTACGTCTACGTCTACGTCTACGTCTACGTCTACGTCTACGTCTACGTCTATCTCTATGTCTATGTCTCTACTTACAGCCATTTCCAATGCCATGGCCACCATACCCAGTGCCATGGTGGATTTATGAATACCTTCATGTGATATGCTTCTTTGTAAATTTCAATAATACGTTTGTACTTTTCACGTACTTTTCCTGCAAAGTAAAATTACCTTATAATTTAATTTGTAGAGACCATCTGGATCTGGTTTAGGAGTGAGTGAGATGTATAGCGGAACAAGTAAAAATAACAGGTTTTTACAAGAAGCAGCATGGGTCAGAACCTAACTGTTCTTGTTTCTCGTCTGTTCAACAGTTCCAAAAATAGCTCTTATCTATTATATTTCTTAGATTTCGCCCTAGAAAAAGCCCGTGTTAATCCAGGTCTTAAACTATGTATGCATTTTCCAACAAACATACTTACACACTCAAAAACTCGCGCATTTATTTTATAACACTTATGAGTGTTATAATGACCACGCGGGAAGAGAGGCGCGCTACTTTGCTTTATCACTAGATCTCACCAAACCACGCGCATACCGGACCAAGCCGGCCACAGACCAAACTGTTTGAACCTTTTCCTGACAAATGATCCGGACAGACACTCAATCGCAGTTTCCGCTCCATTGTACGTCTGACCATTGTGTGGTGAAGTCCGTATCTATTTTCTCCCCTCCCGTTGATAGCACTAAGGCCTAAAGGCACGAGGAGAGTATGGAGATACGAGTCAGCGAATTGGGACGATGCGACATTTTTATGCATCTTATCCTTGGCGGCAGATATCCTTCTTTTCTGAAGATCCGACATGTTGTGGAGACGCGGTTGCGGATGTAATCCGCCAGGGGATGGAGTATTTTATTCCGTTCTCTGACATCCCACTTGGCAATAAGCCTCGACCTTGGTTCAGCGCAGATTGCGCACGTGCCGAGACGCGTAAACAACCTGCATAACAAGCCTGGGTAAAGGCATGCGCCTGTAAAGCAAGGTCTCGGAAGATCCGTGAAAAGAAGCGTTTATTCAATACTGCCTCCAAGTCCTGTAAGAGGGTATTGCGTAGGGCTCGTTTTGTTCATAATGGACGAATCGGAGCTAAACTAGCATCATACCCTCCAGGAAATAAACAGTTTTGGTCCCTGTCAAAATCGATAGAAAGTAACTTCTGTCGTCTCACACTACCTCCGCTACTGAAACCGGATGGAACCCTGGCGCATTCTGCAATAGAGAAAGCAAATCTATTTGCCAATCTATTTGCGGACAAATTCTCATACAGATATTAGCTCTTCTCAACCACCAACCTAACCTCATTGTGGCTCTGTGATAAGCGTGCCAAATTTGCATATTAAGGAGGTACGTAGAGCGCTCTTCAATCTGGATGAGAATAAAGCCAGTGGTCCGGATGGTATTCCGGCGCGTGTGCTGCGACGCTGTGCACCAACGTTGTCTCCTGTGACACGCCTGTATCGCCTCTCTCTGGAGAAAAAATATCGTAACTAAGTCCTGGAAGCTTGCCAATGTGCAGCCAATCCCCAAAAAGGGAAGTCGAGCTGACCCAGGTAACTATCGACCTATCTATTATTATTTATTTATTTATCTCCATCACCTCTATAATCTGCAAGGTTATGGAGAAAGTACTTAACAATAAGTTGCTGACGTATGTACCTTGAAGCTAATGACCTTCTCAGTGACCATCAATTCGGTTTCCGCCGGGGACAGTCAACTGGCGACCTTCTCGTGTACGTCACGCACTTTTCGGGGGGAAGCCATCAAGAAACATGGGGCAATAGCTGTTTCTATTTACGTCTCGAAGGTATTTGACCGGGTCTGGCACGCGAATCTGCTTAACAAACTTCCAGCATACGGTTGCCTACTGATTTCTGTGCCTGGATATCCAACTTCTTGAATGAACGGTCTATCAAAGTAGTCATTGATGGATGCTCCTCGAACTACATTGCCATCAACGCCGGTGTTCCTCAAGGGTCTGTTCTCTTTGCGACTCTTTTCCTGCTACAAATCAATGACCTGCTTCAGCTGGGCATTATTGGCTATGCAGATGACAGTACCGTCACAGAGGAAGTGTGTTCTCTGAGAGAGCCCATGGTTGAGCGGACAAATCGGACTCTCAATCTTGTCTCCCAATGGGGTGACGACAATAGAGTTGACTTTAACGCCTCTAAAACATAGGCATGTCTTTTTTCGGCGAAAAAAGTCTGTTTGACCTTGCTCCCACTTTTCGTGGTACACCGATTAAAGTAACCGACAGCCTCGAACTTCTTGGCATGGAGTTGAGGGCTAATCTCAACTTTGGCACCACAATTGAGTCTAAAACTCAAATTGCGGCCAAATAAATGGGCATCCTAAATAGGGTTAAGCGATACTTCACACCTGGACAGCTTCTGACCCTGTATAAAGCTCAAGTCCGATCCTGTATGGAGTATTGCAGCCACCATTGGGATGGTTTAGCCAAGTATCAACTTGCCGCACTAGACTCAGTTGAACGCAGGCTCATTGGTCAAGAGTATCTTGCTAAAGCAAGGCTCGAGAGCTTGAGCCATCGTCGCGTGTTTGTCGGTCTTTTACTACGGAGAGTGTGCACAGGAGTTACATGACCTTATTCCGCCTTTACCTTTCTTCCATAGGAGCTTCAGACGCACTGCTAACTACCATCCGCATCAAGTTGATATTCCATTTAACAGGACTAAGCGCTTCCAAACATAATTTATAATGCGCACTGCTAAAATATGGAATCAGCTGCCAGCGCTTGTTTTTCCATTGATTTACGACCCTAACAGCTTCAAAAAGAATTTCTAAAATTCAAAAATGTTTTTTTCATCACCATAAACCTATGGTTCCCTAAGAACAAAACCTAACTACAGAAGAAAAGTTAGCTGCAAAAAATACAAGAACAGAGAAATAAAATAATAAGAATGTATCTATAACCATAGATTTATTAGGTAACCTACTTTTAACAGAATTTTATAAGACCATTAGTTTAGCGTACAATGAACAAATTATTCTTGATACTGGCGAAATTGTGGAAAACTATCCCAGAAGCCATTCATTGCATAAAGAAGTAAAGTGAGTTCTTACCAATAATGAGTCCTATTTCGTATGATTTATGAAAACTATGCTGTTCTCGAATCTTCTGTGTTTGCCGTTGTTTAACCTAGGCAGATAAGCAAATGTTAATTTTAATGTTAAGTTAATCCTACTAATATATCCTAATATTATAAATGCGAAAGTTTGTGAGTATGGATGTATCGATGAATGGATGATTTTTTTTTCTCTTTCACGCAAAAACCACTGAACGATTTTGAATGAAACCACAATGAAATTTGGAATGTACACAGTTTGTGTAACTGTGTGAATGTTTGTTACGTATGTATCTTCGTAACTACTTAAGGCGACTATAAGGGTCAAACCTCCCTCACGCTCGCACTATTCAACATTTTTGAAGATATAAAATCACTGAATGTTGTTATGCAAAATAGGAAACCTTCACGGCCTAGAAAATAACAATACAAAGGTTCAGCAAGAATATCATGTTGAACACGTTTTTCTACCAAAAAATTTGCACCAAAATTGATCACATTGGTGCAAGTTTTTTTGGTAAGAAAACGTGATAGAATTCTTTTGTTCATATCATTAGTTAGAAAAGGATGCAAGATGTGTGTTTTTTTGCTAAATCGTACCAGGGCACATTTATATCAATGCTAGAAAATGGAATCTAGTGATAATCTAAAAATACATACTTACAGATCTTATTTAAAAATATTATGAATTGTTTTTTTTTTCTGTTTTTATTTTGACCTAAAGTTTTATTCTAACATGTAATTCAATTAGTTTTGTAACATTGTAGAGCATTATTATGTCGAAAGTAATGTTTCTGTCGAAATTATTATCTGCCGAACCAGTGCATGTCACAGGGTCTGTCGAGGTAGCGATCTTTCGAAGGTGTGAGTTGTCCAAGTATGGTCTGTCGAAATAATGATTGTCCAACTATGTTTTTTCGAAGTTAGCGACCGAAATAACGAACTGTCGAAAATCAAAGGGATATTCCTGTCTCTCCAATAACTTATTTATAAAAAGTTCTCTTTGTTTTATAAAGTTTGTATTTTGTGACGTCACCCACTTAACAGGCACTGTCAGAATTCCCAGCGCTGCACAGTGTTCCGCTTTATGGCAAC
This sequence comes from Horisme vitalbata, assembly GCA_951804965.1. Taxonomy (NCBI): domain Eukaryota; kingdom Metazoa; phylum Arthropoda; class Insecta; order Lepidoptera; family Geometridae; genus Horisme; species Horisme vitalbata. The sequence continues at coordinate 3,942,347 of OX638109.1, forward strand.
ACTGTACAGCAATATGCTGAGACAGGGCCTTTTGACCCCGCTCAGCGCCTGGTTTAGTGGGTTCGAAGATATTTGTTATTATTATTTTGTATTGTATTCATGTTATAGGTACCTCACCTACATATTTTTTATTTTATTTATCTGGGTCAATAAATGTATTTTCTTTCTTTCTTATTTAGGCTTTTTCGAGCCGAGCATTTGGAATCAGGAGGGTTTGGAAGCGAAATGTTCTTGGGAGCACATCGGCTGTAATATTAAATGCTCTGACAGCAATTTTCCTCAATTTAAAATGGTTTTGGAAGCTTAATTGCGGTTACAATAGTTAGTCTTCTAGTCATAGTGTCTTTGAATCAATTTAAACATAACGGGAAAACAAGGTATTAGAGTTCTTTGTGGAATATAGGATAGAGGATATATATATACAGGATAGGAAGTATGATAGAGATTACAAGAGTGGTTTTAGCAGAGAAAGGTAGGACGTTGCATTCGTTTGTGTAGGTACACACTAGCGCCCTGCACACTTAAAGTTCGGACCGCGAGAAACAGCATGGAAACAGCACGCGCCATTCCCATCCGCACTCCGAAACGTTTTAACCGCACACACGTCAGTGATCAGCCCCGGATGCGCGGTCCGATCTTTACGCACCATTAGCACGACAGTTTGATCCGCAGTCCAAACTGCACAGATCGGACTGCGGTTTGGGCGGTCCGATCTTTAAGTGTGCAGGGCGCTATTACACAGCATGATAATGGTGAATATTATAAAACAGTTCTCTAGGCAAGTAAATGGGCAACACAAAATTAAAAAGTGAATTTATAATTATACACACAAATAAATTTATTGAGAGCGGCTAAAATATCATTTTTGAATTTATATAATAATTTATCATTAAAAATATCAATTATACAGACAAAAAATCGTAAGATATGAAAGTTTTCGAACTGTGCAACTAACATTAGAATTACTGACATTAATTACATCGCTACTTCCAGCCCAATAAGGACATTATATCCGTTGGGACTGTTTAATACCAAACAAGAAATGTACCTAACAGTATCCGAACGCCTGTGCTTGTTCCAAGTAAAATGTTTGTGCTTACAATAATAAATTCTAAATAATTAGAAAACAAAGTTTCTGTTATGTTCCCAACAGGGACTATTGTACCTATGTTAATATTTGTAAGGTGGTATAGCTCACTAACCTTGGTATCCAAAATCAATTCCTCGGTTAATGAGATAATAAACTTCTTTTGTTCCACAGGCCGCCAATCTCTGTGAAAAACTTGAAGGGCTTCAGCCAAACGAAGATAACCTATGGACAATATTATATAATCATAATATAATTTATAATCATTATCATAATACCTATATTTATTTGTCAAAATGTCGGTACATAATCGTAATATCGAGGAGCGTAAATCGAAGAGCGTGAATTACCTGCAGCCGGTACACGACGCGGCATAATTTCATCGGCGTGGTGGTTTCAACATGATATTATTGCTGAACCTTTGAATTGTTATTTTCTTGCTATTTTGCATAACTACATTAAGTGATTTTATATCTTCAAAAATGTTGAATAGTGCGAGCGAGAGTGAAGTTTGACATGCATCGTTGCCTTAAATATACAGGTTGGGGCAAAATGTTACCTCATTGAGGGCCACCTTTACTTTTGTAGTAAGAAGGTTTTGTTCTGAGGAAACTAGAAGTTTATTTTGAAGAAAAAACCAATTGCATTTTCAGAGTTTTGAAAAAAATGTACGGACAGCCTAGATAATAATGACATTTGTCAAAAAAAAAACAGTTGGTCTCAATCGACTCTATTTCTCAACAGGATTTTTTTCCCAAAGTAACTTACCAAATCAAATGGTAACATTTCGCGAAAAAAAAAAAAAGTTTTCCATACAATTTCTATGAAACACTATTCGCCACATTATTGAGTCTATGTATGCAATTCGACGCAAAGTGATTGTTCGTGTTAACATTTTGACAACACATTATAATTCAATTTGAAATTAAAACAGCTTTATTTTCCCGGCATGTGTTCGAATAGCTTAAATAGACTCTATGTTGTGGCGAATGGCGCTTCATAGAAATTGTATGAAGAATTTAAGTTACTTTGAGAAAATTATTTCTGTTGGGAAATAGAGTCGATTGATACCAACTTTTTATTTTGACAAATGTCATTTTCTAGATTGACCGTGATTTTTTTTCTAAATTCTAGAAATGCAATTGGTTTTTTCTTCAAAGTAAAGAAAATTTAACTGCCCTAAATGAGGTATTTTCCCCACTCTGTGTAAACATTTTACAATTTCACAAGAGGCTGATATAGGTAGGTATAATTAAGGTAAATTAATCCTGGAAGTCATGATAAATAAAAAGAGTTTTATTAGACATCTGAATTATGGGCCCATTCGTATCGAGGCGGCAAAGAGAAATTGATACAGGGGAGACCCATGCCCAGCAGTGGACTGAAAAGGTATTGTTATTTATTGTTGTCACACGAAGAAGAAGTATTCAGTTGAACTTCTTTTTTATAGTTTATAGGCCTACGTTTGACCGCCATCTCACTTGTTGGTGAGTGAAGATGCGGTCGACGACTCTTCGCTTGAAGCATGAAGATAATGAATTGAATCAGGCGTGACTTTGCGGAAATCCATTACAAGATATTTAAAAGATAAAATATTTAGTACAAATTCCGCCAACTCTCTCTGACGAGTTTCATAAAAACTCAACAGAAATTCGACAATGTTTCGCCTTCCCCATAAGGCATCATCAGGAAACGATATACGCGCTGTCCCCCTTGGGCACTCCGCAAAAATTCGCAGACTATATAACTACACTATATACATAGACTATGTACTATACACATACTATACATAGACTATAGTATAAAGACTAGACTATATGACTACAAAACGTGGGGTGTCGCGCGATTAGCTTACTTTCTGCTTGGCGCCACGTCTGCGAATTTTTGCGGAGTGCCGAAGGCGGACAGCGAGTTAACAGCGTTTCCTGATGATGCCTTATGGGAAAGGCGAAACATTGTCGAATTTCTGTTGAGTTTTTATGAAACTCGTCAGAGAGAGTTGGCGGAATTTGTACTAAATATTTTATCTTTTAAATATCTTCTACGCTTGAAGACCCCTAGCCTCTAAGGCATAGCGACCGGGAAGAGCATTCCATTATTTAACTTACTCAGGCATATTACGGTACTCCAAAATAAAATGGTGAATCGCTGCATTTTCACAGATAAAATGACTATTATTATAACTATTAATTGATACCTATAGTGATTATGTGGTACTAAGTATACTCGGGGTCCTATCAGACAAAGCGTTCACACGTTCGCGTTTAGCGTTAGAATTCATGTATGAATTCGAGTGGTACCGAACGCACAAAATACATTGGTAACAACAACAATCTACATACAAAGCGCGCTCGAGCAACGTACACACAGACACAGCTCAGAAACACGATATCTCGGAATAGTTCGGACCAGTGCAAGCGCGAGTGTCACGCAAGCTGTGAACTTTTTTAACAAACAAAAATGGAGCCACATAATAAAAGTTATTATAACTGTTTATTGGACGGGTGCTTAAACTCAACATTAAACAGTGAATTGACATTTTTTAAGCTACCAGTAGTTCCAGAGAGGTAAGTACCTAGATACTTGCTTGTATTTCGATTTTTCGTTTTAACGTAGGTAGGTACCTAACACAAAATATAAAGATTATGTAAGCGCTGCCCGGCCCTCGAAGAATTAAAATATTGTAAGTTGGCTATCTAGGCTTGATTTATCTAATAGTTTCCTATTTCGAATCAGTTTAAACAAAGCAAGTAGGTACCTAAATCTTTATCACGCCACCAAATATTACTCAAGTTTAAATCATGATTTTTTGTTTGTGTAGATGTGTTGTTTTAAGTGTTATTTGATAGGTTTAGGTCTAAAACGGATAGGGCAAAAAATTGTGTGAATAGGGTAATCCGTTTAGAAGTTATTAGAGATTTTTTATACTGAAAATTGACAAATGTAAAATTATATATGTTTTTGTTCTGCAAACTTTTTGTATTGTAATAGTATGTTTATTGTTTTGTTTTAATATTGTAGATAAGTGTTTTGCGGGCTATAGCGCGGGTTTGGAGTAGCCTACCTCAATCGCCCCAAAGTTGTCAACCCTAGCGCGACCGCCGAGCGTAGGTATGAAAAGTGAAGTACATACATGTGTTTGACTTCTGTTACCTATTTCTTTTGTGCCGAACGCCTGCTGTATGTGCTTGTCTCTGTAACTTATTACAACACAACGAAAGTAGAAACCCTGGAACGCGTGAACGCTTTTTGTCTGATAAAGCCTTTAGAAACTTAATTAAAATTAGAAATTGGCAGGTAGGCAATGAAATTCTTATTGAATTGTAGATACTAGTTAATATTTAATTAGTAGCAACTTACCTACCTAATTTAAATGGGAAATACTTAATATTCCTATTTAAAGTAGGTACGGCCTCTGTGGCGTAGTGGGCGTATGTTCGCCCGAGATGGAGAAGGTTGCCATGCGGGTTCGATTCCCGCTACGAGACAAATATTTACATTATTTGTCTCAGGTCCCCCTAGAAATCCAAGCAGAAAACAAAATTAATACATTTAAATTATTATTAAAAAATATTTACTGAAAAACTGCTTTTACTCGCTGGAAGAGTTCTTTGATTAGAATATATTAGTATTATTCAAAAATGTTAATTATGATTTAAGTTAAATGGTAAATGTTGAGTTACTTACCTACTTATTTGATTTTTTTGTGCAATTTTAGTTATAATGTATTTTAGTTTGTAAGTCATTTTTATTATATTATGCCACCTAGCAAGATGCCTAATTTTGCTTTGCCCTAACAGGGTTCATGTTGAAACTATGCATAGAATTTAAGACCTCTGTAAACAACATGTACGCAATAAATGATTTGATTTTGATTTTTTTCAGGACTGGGTGTGTAATAATTTTGTTAGTATTAACAAAATTAATATTACACAGGAAACATCATCGAAGGAAAGCGTCGAAGAGGAAGACTAAAAGCTACATGAGTCAGATAAAAGAGAAGGTCGCCTTCACGTCGTAGGTATAAGGAAGTGAAAGAGACAGCAATGGAAAGAGTTAAATAGAGGGAATTGCATCACCACACCATACAGAATAATCATACTAAAAATATAGTATCTACAAGCTTTGCTTAGTTTTGGGCAACATCATCTGTAGTGGAATTAAACACGTTCAGTCCATTACATCACAGTCTGTTTATTTTAAGGTTCTTGCGCATGAGATTACATTATTTTACATTTTTAATTTAGGTTATCATCACGAAACGTAGATTTACTTTACAGCCATCTTGCTAGATTGTTACAGTACAAAAGACTACAGGGGGCGCCGTGGGCATCCGTCAAGTTTAGTGTGGCTAGCTTTTATAAAGTGTTGCCCTGTCAAAGACATAAATCCAAGTACATATTACAATCCACGACATCATCATCATCATCATTTTCCTGCCCTTGTCTCATGCTAGGTGGGGTCGGCACCGGCACAACATGTTTTGTTCTTCCACTCACTTCTATCGGCCGTCAAATCTGTATCCACTCCATTCATTTTCATATCCTCTCTCACACACTCCATCCATCTCTTCTTCGGTCTCCCTCTATTCGTGCATCCATGCACCTTCATATTCATCATTCTTTTACAGCCTCCGCAGACACGACGCTTTGTCGTCGCGCTTAGACGCTACGACAAGCTGCGGGGGACAATTTTCATACATTTTGTTCAAAGCTCCGCACACACGGCGACAGTCGCGACGACAATTTATGACAGACGCTCGCGCTCGTTTCTAGGCGCGGCGACAAACTCCAGTGCAAGCAACAGCTCGGCGTCTTGTTGCGACGGCTAAGACGACAAAGCGTCGTGTCTGCGCAGGCGGTTAGTCACCTAACTTTCATCCCAATTTTTTTTTTCAGGTTTGGGCCACATGATATGTGTGATAGTATCCAGCATTATCTATTAAATCTATACTTTATCTACAGTATAGGTGAATTCTTAGAATTACCTGAACAGTAGAGCACCCTGTCCTCGGCCTAGTTCATAGAGTGAAGAGTAAATGTCACATAACTTTCATCCCAATTTTTTTTCAGGTTTGGGCCACATGATATGTGTGATAGTATCCAGCATTATCTATTAAATCTATACTTTATCTACAGTATAGGTGAATTCTTAGAATTACCTGAACAGTAGAGCACCCTGTCCTCGGCCTAGTTCATAGAGTGAAGAGTAAATGTCACATAACTTTCATCCCAATTTTTTTTCAGGTTTGGGCCACATGATATGTGTGATAGTATCCAGCATTATCTATTAAATCTATACTTTATCTACAGTATAGGTGAATTCTTAGAATTACCTGAACAGTAGAGCACCCTGTCCTCGGCCTAGTTCATAGAGTGAAGAGTAAATGTACCTATATGACGGTCTCTTTTACATTATGAGAATGAGTAGTAAAAATGCATCTATGATAAATATTTATTTTTGAGTAGGTAAGTAGATACTACCTACTCATGTACGTGAATAATTGTACACATTTGAAAATATGTTTTTATCAATAAAATCTTGTATCTTTTATAATTATACCTAATCCTAGCTTCCACGCGGGTCGGGTCCGGCAAATAATTTCCAGCACGTACTTTTTTTTGCAAGAAACTGTGTTAAAATTAGAAAACTAGGTAAAAGTAAGTTAAAAATGTTTTCCCAATTAAATATGGCTAAATCATCAATAATATCTGTTCGCAATTACGTAAAGTGTTAAATAAATATGTTTGGGGACGTTCCAAACAATACGTAGATAAAGCTGGAGTTAGATAAGGGATGCTAGCTAGGGGATGGTGATTCCGAAGATAGTTTAAAATAACCAAACCCATTGAGTGATGAATTTACACTACTTTTTTGTTTCCACAAACACTCAGTAGGGCATATGCAAGCTATGCTAAAATAAAGTATGTAGATAATTTCGTAATCAAAGGTTCAATATACTGTGCATTAGCTCATACATCTATCTGATAGATTAGATATAACTTTATTGCACACTATACAAAGAAACACAACATAATGAAATAGGCATTAAAAATAATGGTACAATGGCCGACCTTCCAGGCAACCTTTGGAAGGAGGAAAACTTTCTAAATAAACAGAAATGGCGGTGTTCCTAGCCCAAATTAAATAATAAATAAAAAAATGAATGTTTATTTCAGCTTGGTTCTTCGTGTACAATACAGCCATAGTTTACGAGTCATCATCATCATCATCCACAGCCCGACTTTATCCACTGCTGGATATAGGCCTCCCGGAGTTTGTGCCATCCACCACGGTCTTGTGCTAGTCTCATCTACGAACGCCCGGCGCGTACTATGTCGTCAACCCTACTCGCTACTGGTCTTCCGACGCTCCTTTTGCCTACCCTCGGCCACCATTCGAGTAGTTAGGTTTAAAAACAATTAAAACATTTTAAGTGGAGGGAACACTGCATGTACAGCCGCATGTCACTATAATAAATAAAATAAAATCATTTTATTTCAAGCAACAGGGCTCATATTGAAATTTATAATAATTTACAAGTTTAATGACCAGCCCTATACACGACATGTCTGTCGCAGCAGCGTTGTATATAGGGGCAGTCTATTCGTCCGGCGATCATCGCCAGGACGGCGTTGGTGCTGGCCCGTGTCCTTCGCACGAGGGATGCACACCTCTTCCGCATAGTGGCGTAAAAACAATCGGTGTGTGCTTGCGAGAACATGCCGGAGGCGCTGCAGTAGCGGGGCAGCCCCAACACCGCTCTGAACGCGTTATTAAACTGGACGCAGAGGGCGCCATACGCCACTTGAGTGTACTTAGCCCACAGGCTGCATGTGTAGAGTGAAGTGCAATAGGCTCTAAACAATGTGTGTGCGTAAAGTACTTCATAAAAGCGCAGTCCGTGTCCAGTCTTCCAGCTATAAGTTGTAGATAGCTACTGGTACCGCCCCTCATTGATGATTGCGTAAAAGTCATCAACGCGGGACCCTGCAAACATCCCGGATGCGCTACAGAAGCGGGGCAGCCCCATTAGCACTCTGAATCCATTATTATACTGGACGCGCAGGGCATTCCAGCATTTCTGCGTATAGTTACAGTATGGTCTAAAGATTGACATCAGAACCCTGTCGCCAGCACTTTTGGGTGTATATTTATGTTCCCAGATTTAATGATTCATTTGTGACTAAGATCGGAATAAGTCTCGCAATTTGTGACAGTCTAGTTGCTCAGATATTTACAAAAAACTGAGATCAGGACCCTGTGGCCAGTTATTTATGCAATTATCTCAGCAACTAGACCATCACAAATTCAAGTACCGCTGAAATATTCACCTAGTTATATCATGAAGCCATCAAGCCGTGGTGGCTTGATGGCTTCGATTTTCGTTGATATCTCAGCAATGCGGGCATTATAAATGTTCAAAAGTATGCCAATCTGCATCACAAACTCTACGCTAACTCCGGGTATAGTTTTTATATTTATTCATTCATAAAGCTCGTATCCATCATACAATCAGTTTTTCGTCATTTTATAACCTCAAAAACGAAATTTCCTTTTTTTGTAACTTTGCAATAAAAGAGCCAAGAAAGATGATTTTTAACTAGGATTTAGTGACTGACTTGTAACGCAGATTGATTCGCAATTTGTGATGGACTTGTTGCTGCGATAATTGCATAAATAACTGGCCACAGGGTCTTCATACAGTTTACAGTTTTTACAACTAGACTGTCACAAATTGCGAAAAAATCACAAATTATTATTATACTGGACGCGCAGGGCATTCCAGCATTTCTGCGTATAGTTACAGTATGGTCTAAAGATTGACATCAGAACCCTGTCGCCAGCACTTTTGGGTGTATATTTATGTTCCCAGATTTAGTGATTCATTTGTGACTAAGATCGGAATAAGTCTCGCAATTTGTGACAGTCTAGTTGCTCAGATATTTACAAAAAACTGAGATCAGTCAGCAACTAGACCATCACAAATTCAAGTACCTACCGCTGAAATATTCACCTAGTTATATCATGAAGCCATCAAGCCACCAACATTTTCGTTGATATCTCTGCAATGCGGGCATTATAAATGTTGAGAAGTACCTATGCCAATCTGCATCACAAACTCTACGCTAACTCCGGGTATAGTTTTTATCGTTATTCATTCATAAAGCTCGTATCCATCATACAATCAGTTTTTCGTCATTTTATAACCTCAAAAAATCCTTTTTTTTGTAACTTTGCAATAAAAGAGCCTAGAAAGATGATTTTTTAACTAGGATTTAGTGACTGACTTGTAACGCAGATTGATTCGCAATTTGTGATGGACTTGTTGCTGCGATAATTGCATAAATATGTGGCCACAGGGTCTTGATACAGTTTACAGTTTTTACAACTAGACTGTCACAAATTGCGAGAGTTATACCGATCTAACAGCCTGCGCACATTGGACGACAAACGTCAGCGATTAGACGCTACGACAAGCAGCGGGGGACGAGTATGGAAGTATGGGTTGTGAGTATGGAATTATGGATGTATGGATGAATGTTTGTTCCACACAAAAACTACTGAACGGATTTGGATGAAACTTGGAATATACATAGTTTGTGACCTGGATTGACAGATTGATCATTTTTACACAGGTACGTTGTAGGTACCGCCAGCAGTCATCTATTTCGGCGCAACGTCATCTCAATATGTACGCTTAATGTAAGGTACCTGAGGTAATTAAAGCCCGCGGCATAATAAGGCCCACTTTCGGAATTCGCGCGGCTAATGACTAAAACCAGCTTCCGTCTACACGCACACATGCTCCATGAGCATAAACCCCCATCGCGTAAACAAACCGCGGGCTGGCACCACCATCTTGTCAGTGACAAGCTCAAAGTTGTGAAAGTGAGACGTGCAACGTGATTTTAGAAGATTTGAATGCAGAAAACTGTAAGTTTCTTTGTTTTTTTATTACTTTGGTACAAAATTACTGGTTCAGATCGTATGTTAGGTCAAGCTCAGTGTGATTTCAATGCTTGTTAACGTAAATATCTGTTTGTTTCGATATGTTTGGGTTTCTTGCTGAACTTATCTCTAGGATAATAAGGCCCAGCAAAACAAGTGCTGGGCCTTATTTTCCTTAAGGAGAATGAAGTCAATTAGCTTAATATTTTTGTGTTTGTTTTTGCAGATATAGCCAACATGCCGCCCAAAAGATCTTTATGGATGGAAGAAAATCTTCAATCTGCTATGTTAGCAGTTCAACGAGGGCAACTCACACAACGTACTGCAGCTGTTCGGTATAATATCCCGACGAACGTTAAGAAACCATTTAAAAAGTGGAATTACCTTAAAAAACTATTACTAGCTGTTCAATAAGTAATATTTAAGTGGTTTGAATAGTTTTTAAAGCTCATATGTACATACGTATGCAAATGCTGCCAAAATATCGTTTAGTCCATTATAACCCCCTATAGTATAATAAGGCCCAATGACTGGTTTTTTTATTAAAATGGTTACTTATTATAAATGTTGTATTTAAATTGGTATTCCTATAACTACATTATCATATTTCTTTGACCACTTCCCAAATAAAACTGAGTTTTGTAGCGGGCCTTATTTTACTGCTATGGTAAAATAAGGCCCAAAGGAAGGTTTTTTTTGAATGGGCATAACTTTAACTTTTTATTTTATAGCATTTCATTTTTTTATTTACATACTAGCATATTGAACCAAAGTTTAGGATTAACCCAGTTTTTATCTCATTTGTCCTGTTATACACGATTTTTATCACTTTCAGGTTAGGTGGGCCTTATATGCCGCGGCTACCTTACAATTCACATCTGACACGCCGCATCGGATTCACGATCGATTCACAAAGCAGTTACGTTCCTTAATTGAATGCTATTTACGCAGCTTTGACGTGCCGACCGGCTGCGCTCGAACTCCGCGACCCACTCGCGTACGCGGCCGGCTGCTCGCGGATGCTCGCGGCTACTGTTTCGGCTCAACACGTCCTTCAGTCTCCAGTCAGATTTTAGCCGTCAGGTGGCTCAGCGGGGTGATTTTACAAACTTTGACATTTCATCCGTCGAAATTTAATTGACAGACTGCCACAGTTTGTAAAAACAGGATCGGTATCAAATTATTTCTGCTTGCAACAGAGTTAGCCGATCACCCCGCTGGTCGGCTGCAGGCGCGTGCCCGCGCATCCGCTGCGACGCGCTGCGCTTTCAATGCAGTGATTTTTTTTTTTTACCAATTGACATTCAAACCTATCGAAATAGAAATACAATACAAATTCCTATGCTTTAAAATCATGCCGTGACGTCCCTTTCGATGCCGCGGGATTATTTTAAAGCATAGGAATTTGTATCGCATTTCTATTTTGATAGGTTTGAATGTCAATTGGTAAAAAATTGAAAGCCCTTGTCATGCCGTCCCGTTCTGCGCAGGCCATTATTACCAAGTACCCTCAGTTTGACGTGTTTGCGGATGGATGGACAACGATTCAACTTAGGTGTTTCAGTTTTTGTGAAGGCTTGTTAGCTAGTTGCTAGATTACTTTTTCATTCACGATATGGTCGTAGTACTTATCAATATCTGTAAAATAATCCCATAAATGACTACAAGTTAAAACATTATCACAGTTACATTCAATATTTGGTTTATCACAAAAAAATTGTGGTCATTACAAAATTTCCCATATTTTTTTTTTAAATCTAAATCCCTTTGGCGTCATTTAATATTTTTCAAAGCATCACGACTGTCTGAGTCCGCTGAGACAACCGCTGCACACGTCACGTCCCATAAAATACGTAGTGGGTAATGATCGGACCGATTCGGACCACGTGACGTCATAAATCACACTCGCGGACTCAATGGTACCCCAGGCGGCTTGAGTTGCCAGGCAGTGGTCCAGCCATCTCTGGCTTCCGTGAGCTTCACTTAGAAAAGTGTATGTGTCGTGAGTCCACACCCAGGATTCTAATATCTGCACACTCCCACAAGTTGCGGAAGGGTGCGCATTAAAGTTACCTAACACCTATGTGTTAGGTAACTTTAATGCGCACCCTTCCGCCTATTTGCCTATGGGGTATATTGGGCCTATGCCCATTTGGGGTGCAAACTCTCCTCAATAATAGCGCTGGCCAAAGCCAAACAGTCCGTAAATTCAGAAATGTTTTTTTGTTAATCAACCGGCATGAAAACATTCACTACCACAAATGATACAGAATCATCGATATCTCATCGATATATCCGATTACACCAAGTTTCGCCAGGAGCACATCGTTATTAACTCTATCAAAGGCCTTCTGAAAGTCGAAGTATAGTATATCTACTTGAAGACCCCGATCGAGTTGCATGGAAATATACTCAACAAGAGTTAAAAGGTTGGTTTTAAGAAGGCCTTTGATAGAGTTAATATCGATGTGCTCCTGGCGAAGCTTGGTGTAATCGGATTTGCTCCAGCCCTTCTGCAACTTCTCGCCGACTACTTGCGAGGTCGGCAACAGTTTGTGAGGCTGGGTATTTACGACTCTTCTCCGTACCACACGAAGTCTGGTGTGAGCCAGGGATCAATTCTTGGCCCACTACTTTATCTTCTCATAGTAAACGATCTACCAGCTGTTCTTGGACACGCTCAGTGTCTACTCTATGCTGACGACTTAAAACTTTACTCCAAAGTCGACTCTGCGGCTGACTGTCTGGCTCTCCAAATGGACTTGGATGCGGTATATGAATGGAGTGTTACTAACAAGATGAATTTTAACCTGGCAAAGTGCTATGTAATGAGTTTTGGTCGAAAGAGGTACCCCATAACATTCAACTATAAACTAAACAATACTTTAATCACCATCAGAACCATCAATCATCATCATCAGAATCAGAACCATCTCTTTTCAAACTGACTTTTCATGATCATGTTGCCACGGTCGCAAAGGAATCCTTCCAGGTTTTGTTCTTAGGAACTCTCGGGATTTCAAGGACGAGCACGTAATACGATTGCTTTATAGTGCTCTAGTTCGCAGCAAATTAGAAACTAGTGCTTGTTTGGAATCCCCATGAGGCTACCTATAAACTTTTGCTTGAAAAGGTTCAGAAGGCTTTTCTCAGGTATTTGTATAAGCGCAACTTTGGTTATTACCCATTCATGTACCCTACCAAGTTCCTTCAGGGTTGTCTTAGTTTTAACTCACTCGAAACGAGTAGAGCTAATGATCAGATTGCCACTGTCTGCAAGATTTTACGAGGCACAATTGATGCACCCGATTTTTTGAACGAAGTGGCTCGATTTTACACTCCAAACAATTATCGTCGGGGTCGGAAACATTTGCTGTACCCTCATGTCGCACTAATGCACATTCTAATTCACCAATCCCCCGCACACTTGCCGGACTCAACTCACTTCTTTAAACTAACCCTGATTTTGATCTGTTTGTGGATGGATGGAATATGCTCCTGTCGGTGAGTATGTATTACTGTGAGTGAATGTTTATTAATATGCAGTAAAATGGAAGTATTTATATTGACGAATTATTAATATATGAAGTAAAAATGGAAATATTGATTTGTTCGGTTTTTCACGTAATTTGTATTTAATATTTATCTTCCTTCATTGACACTTTATTTTGTTTTGATGTATTGTGTATTATTGACGATTTTATGTTTTTTCTACTATCATAATTAATCTAATTTAATTAAGTTAGTTCTTTAAGTTAGAGTAAGTGGTTTTATTTGGCCGTTCTAATTATATATATAAAAACCTAAAAAGACGTGTGGCACTCGGGGACTGCCGCGGTAAAGCTATTGCATAGCATTTTGTATCAACTTATGCAATTATAATTATTTATTTATTTTATTTATGCAGTATTTCTTTTTCTTTGATATTAATTCGAGTTACACTTTTTGAGCGTGGTGACCGATAAGAAAACATTTTTTTTTCTTTTATTAAATAAACGAGCTTCGTAGAGTCGTACAATACGTCTAGTTGCACGCACTCAAACACCGTGTCGAAGACTGCCGAAAAGAAACGACGTTAGACAATGCACGGCCTTCAAGCCACACCTCCGTGCCCGTCGGAGTGGGGAGCGTGAGGTTTTTTTTCGTTACGGAAATTCTGGATTCGGTCCCCGCGCTCAAGGCCCTCGATAGTAGCTATGCAAATGCTTAAAAAAAATAAAAAATAAAAATATCACAGTCAGTTTTCTTGGCTTTAATAGAAGCCAATTCTCTTCTTAAAACAGCCATTTCCTTTAGAAAATCTGTCACGTTAATACGATTAATTGTTCCTATAATACAGGGTGGTGCTGTAATGGCGACATACCGTAACCGATGACTCATCGCTTTCCCTTGAAAAATTTTCGACGCCTCTTAGTTAATTTTTGACAGTTTTTCAAGGCAAAACGAATCATCACTTTTTTTTTATTTACTATGGGCTAGCTCTTGACCTCGAGGCTTGCGTGGGCAAGGATGAGGTCGACGATGGGACGAGCTTTCCCAGAAGATGCCTATTAACTCTCTTTTTGAAGCCGTTAGGGTCATAAGACAATGAAAAAACAGACGCTGGCAGCTGATTCCATATTTTAGCAGTGCGCATTATAAATGATGTTTGGAAGTGCTTAGTCCTGTTGAATGGAATATCAACTTGATGCTTGTGGTAGTTAGCAGTGCGTCTGAAGCTCCTATGGAAGAAAGGTGAAGGCGGAATAAAGTCATGTAACTCCTGTGCACACTCTCCGAAGTACGATCTATAAAAGACCGACAAACACGCAACCTCGCGACGATGGCTTAAGCTCTCGAGCCTTGCTTTAACATGATACTCTTGACCAATTCACCTCTTAGCCCTGCGTTCAACTGAAAATGTTGTAATACGTTATAATGTAGGATTCCATAGTAGGTAAATGAGGCCACAGGTAAGTACCTACGTCTGCTTTCCGGTGATAAAAGAGGGAAAGTGGTTCATCATCATCACCCACAGCCTAATTTCACCCATTGCTGGGTATAGGCCTCCCACAATTTGTGCCATCCACCACGATGCTGCGCTAGTCTAACCACGTATGGCCGCGCCTTTGACAATGGTAGCAATTCGGCTGTTTAGTCATTCTTAAATTTAGGTTTTTTCAATTTAAAAGTTATGCTGCTGTCATCAAAGATACGTCAAACATTTTGATATCGTTCATAAAGTGCCATCTTGCGTACCAAAGACTGCAAAAAAATGTAAATATCTTGGCTAGGTATTTTATTCAAGGTATTTACATTTTTCAGCCAAATTTTTGTTTTATTTTTTTTATTTCAGTAACTGCTAGGTATTTATCAGGTATCAACAATTTAAAGATCTTCTACTTTAACAGGACCCGCCCTGCCCCTCCAATCCAGTGTGCTCCACTCCAGTCCATAAGACGTTAAAGTTGAGTTTATTACTGATTTCACACCTTTATATTTGGTATGAAGGAGCTATGTAGAGTAGAGATAGATATTATCGTATAAGATCATTACTAGTAAATCATTTGTAAAGGTTTGACCTGTAGGTGCAGCTAACGAATACAAACAAATACAAATAGTTTTATTGGAACAAAATAACATGAGTACATAATAAAATTGGAAAAAAAAATACACACATTGTTAATGAATGTGAATGTTTTTCTTGAGTTCCAAGATATAGGTAGGTACAATAAAGCGTCTTATTTTAGAAGTAAAATCATCATTTCGTGGGATTTTAATCAACACCTTTTCAGGTGCTGACTAAATTTTATGATTTTACATTCAAATGATTAAATTTAAGGATAAAATGTTTCTTAAAAAACAAGTAAAATAAATTATAATAGCCTTTCTTTTATTTAATTTTTATTTTTAGTGATAGAATTTTAAGAATATTTATCTTAAATTTACGCTAATTTGGCAACAACATCAATGAAGTCGCTAAAAAGTCATTTCAAAGAGGGATTATAGGATTTGTCCTAAGAAACACCTGGGACTTTCAGAGTGATAGAGCCGTGCGGCTCTTGTTCGGTGCTCTCGTGCGCAGCAAGCTGGAGTCCAGTTGCTGTGTCTGGAGCCCCTACGAGAGTACGTACATTCTCTTACTTGAAAAAGTACAAAAGGCCTTTCTTAGACCTCTTTATAAACGCGTCTCAGGATACTATCCGTTTATGTATCCCACTGCATTCCTCCAGGGTAGTCTCGGCTACAACTCACTTCAAACCAGGAGATCAGCTGACCAGATGTTAACTTTTAGTAAAATTATTCGTGGTATCATTGATGCTACCGATCTGCACAACGATCTGTCGACTCTTTGTTCCACACAAATATCTTAGAGCCAGAGGACATAGGCTGCTTTCAGTACCTTCGAGTCGCACTGTTGCCCGGGCGCACTCCCCTCTCTCTCGCACTCTCGCTCCTCAACAAGCTGTTAAATAAAACAGAACCCGCACTGCGACATTTTTGCAGACAATTGGGGAAATGTTAGAGCGGATTGTTTGAGGTTATGCGAGGCTGACATTTAATTAACTTAGTTATACTTGATTTTCTATGTAAGTTAGGTATTGGTTTATATAATTTAGTTAATTAATGCATGGTTTTTTTAAATTTAATAATTTGATTTAATTAGTGTAAGTGGTCATTGGCCGTTCTAATTAATAAACAAAATAAATAAATAACCGAACAGGAATTAGGATTTTAGTTAGTTATTAACCGATTTTTAGTTAGTTTGGTGCCAAGCGAATTGGCATTGTCGTACGGAGACGTACGTCCAGGACGTTGGAAACCGCATTATGGAATTCAAATGGAGCTGGGCAGGACACATTGCAAGGCGAGGTGATGACCAATGGAGTAGGATAATTACAGAGTGGTGGCCTATTTCGGAGTGTGGGACGTCCGGCTGCAAGATAGCAAGATGGGCAGATGATATTGAAAGTGGGTCAATAAAAAATATAATAAACTCCAAGTTCATGATTTATATTTTACCACTTCCATAAGTCGATTTCCCAACCATAATCTATCGGCCACTGATACTTCGTAAGGTTGTATGGTTTCGAGCCAGGTTTGCGTCGTGGTGGCGTAGAACCACCTTGAATTAAAGTCTTTTCTAGTTCTTTTTTTGCCTTCTTTTTCTTCCTCCTTTCTTCCCTCTTCAACTTCTTGATCTACAAAAAAACAGCTTTAGTAAGTATGTAAGAAATCCACGGCTTAGAGCTATCGCAAAGTGGGTGACTTGTCGCTGCGGAGTCGTCTTTTGCATCTGGCGTCTTGCGGCCGCAACTAGACGCAGAGCTGTCGCTTGCGTCGGCGAGTAGTCGTTACGACTGACGTCGTGCATGAAGCGATCATTAGTAGTAGAGTAGAGACTTACGCTGCGCTATGGCGCGACTGTCGTCGTGTGTGCACGTGCACAGTGTGACTAGACGGAGCGACAAGTAGCGAGCGCGCGCGACTCCTGACGCCAAGTTTGCGGAGCTTTGAGCAAAATATATGAAAATTGTCGGCCGCAGCTTGTCGTCGCGTCTAGTCGAGCGGCCGCTGTCGCGTGTCGCCTAGTGTGCGCTTAGGCTTAGTCAGTTCCTCTTATTTATTTTATGATTTAGCGTTTCATTAGAGTTTATTTTTGATTATTTTGCACGATATTTGAAATAATGTAAATATCCTGGACGTAATCACACAGCATCATGTAGCCCCAAACTAAGCAGAGCTTGTGTTATGGGAACTACATGATTGATATACTACATAGATACATTTTTTTTTGTAAATACATACATAGCATACATAGAAAACACCCAGACCCGAGACAAATATCTGCCGAGCATGCAAACATTTGTCCCACAGCGGGAATCGAACCCGCAACCTTCTGCGTCACAGGCGGGCCTTCGCCCACTGCGCCACAGAGGTCGTCAAAATGTTACGCAGTATTTAAATTTTGTTTAATTGCATATAATTTTACAAACTCAAAAGAGTAATTTGTGATTGTACACTTTGATACCTACCCAAGATCTGTATCATACCACATTTACAATGAATAAAATGGTTTCAAAGGTTTCTCTATAAGTATTGACCATATCTTCGCAGTGGTTATAGCCTTTTTTTTGTAGATCGAAGGCTTTTGTTCATAAGAAACGATCGGTTTATTTTGAAGAAAAATCATTTACAGTTTCGGAATTGTGAAAAATTTAAAGGCAGCCTAGAAAATGACATCTGTAAAAAAAAACAAGTTGGTCTCAATTAGTATTTCATTTGATTTGGTGGAAGTGTGAAATAGAGTCGATTGAGACCAACTTGTGCTTTTGACAAATGCCATTTTCTAGGCTGACTGTACATTTTTTCTAAATTCCGAAAATGCAATTTTTTTTTCCTCTAAATAAACCTAGTTTTCTAAGAAAAAACCCTTCTTACTAATAAAGAAAGATGGCTGCCTTCAATAGGTATATGCCCCAAAAAATAAATGTCTGCCATCACTGTCACGCTCGTAAACCTGATTGCGAATCTAACCGCGTGGTTGTAACACATTGAACAAAACTGTTTAACTAAAGGTACATTTGAGGTGTTTTTTCCATGTGTAATATCAAGAATTCAAAATCGTGGAAAATATATCTTACATCGGCTCTAAACGGAACGCAAGAGCGCCCTCTGTCATGCGCATTGACAGAGTCGTGACGTCATCGCTGCTCAAATGCGGACGCGACCAGTGTGGCCGTTTTAGCATTTTTAATGTTAAATTTAGCATATTTCCAGGTCTGTTAGCTTGAAAAATTCGCATTTAACATATTTCATATTTTACATTTTTTTGAACGTTACCTACTTAGTAAGGAATTCAAAAGATTTTTTAGAAACAAACAATTTTTAGTGACAATTTGTTTTTTTAACTCGAAGTAGTTTTTTAAAACATGGGATCTCTCTCTAAAGGAATTAGGACTTCCCCGAATTGTATGTTTATGGTTTGCTTAGGAATTGTTAATTTGTTACGAACGTGTTCTTAATTTTTACGTCTCATTTGACTCTGATGTGATAATGTAATATCACGGATTCTCATATTTATGAGAAAATTTAGTGCGAACAACGGGAAAAGATGACAGAGTTTAACTTTTTGCAAATTTTGTAAGTGTAACATAATTGCTAAAATTTACTGAAGCAACACATTTCCACCACAAAACATGCAAAATATGAAGGGTCAATGAATATTAATTAACCTACGATGCAAATTAATCTTAATACCCAAAGAGCAGTCTTCTCTTGCGTTCTTTATATGCGAATATGCATCTATTTTAACAGTTGACCACTTCAGTTTGCTATTCGGGAATAAAATTTGGATTTTAGCATTTTTTAAAGTTATTTAGCATATTTTTGGCATTTTCTGCAACAAGTTTTAGCATTTTCTCCAAATAAAAAACGGCAACACTGGGCGCGACGGAACGAACACTTTCTGCCCGGACGCCAAGGAAACTATCCGCGAGTCTTGAAACTATCCGCATTACATAGCACCGTAGCTATAGCTATAGTCTTGATTTAAAGCCTGAAGTATGATTGTTCGATCAATACCTACCAACTTACAGTGTTCGTGTAGTAAAAACCCTTGTCTTCATTACTTGACGTGTTATTATTTGAGCCAACATTACCCACCACACGTTCACATATTCTAGGTCTGCATTACAGAGTAGGAGCTGCTATGAGTTGCAACCATGCTTCATCATAAGCTGCTCCTTTCTCCTGTATACAATGTGTCCGGTAAAATTTAAATTGTTCATCTCTGTTAATGATGTCTTACGTTACCTTGGAGGTAGCTTTCAGTCTAATTAAGTCCATACGGAAACGAATGTGAATACCACTGGAGTTATTGAGCAAGGTGACTCTAACAACCGCAGCAAAGTACAACGCAAATAGCGTTAGAGCTAAGACACACCCTTGCTTCACACCGCAAGTGACTGAGAAGAAGTTTGATTTGTCATCTTTGATCTTAACACAACAAGTCATATTATCGTGAAGTTACCTTAAAACTCTCACAAACTTTTCCATACAACCAAATTTCAAAAGTATCGTCCAAAGGGCTTCGCGAGGAACGCTATCAAAGGCTTTTTCTAGAACTACAAAGCATAGGATGAGCGGCCGATGTTGTTCTTTGCTTTTTTCTTGTAATTGGCGTAAGCAAAATATTGCTTCGCCAGTTCCTCTATTCAGACGGAACCCAAATTGTGTTTCAGGGAGGATAGCTTCCGATATTTTTTATAGCCTACTAAGGAGTATATTAGCAAATACTTTTCCAGGAGAAGATAAAACTAAAATTCCGCGATAACAGTTGCAATCTGCACGACTTCCCTTATTTTTATAAAGTGCGCAAATCTCTGATATCTGGAAATATGATGGAACCTTTTCTTCTGACCACATTAATGCGAAATATTCCCAAACGATATTATGCAGCTTATCGCCCCCATATTTTAAAAGTTCTCCTGGAATGCCATTCAGTCCTACTGCCTTCTTGTTTCTTTGCCTTTTTATGGCATCTGTAACTTCCTGCAGAGTTGGTGGGTCATCGAGTGGCAGCTCCGGCGGCGATGATATAAAACCTAGATCGGCCGATCTGTCTACATTAAGCAGGTTATTAAAATGCTCAGACAAACGGTTAAGTACTTCTATGCGACTAGTTATCAGGGAACCGTCCAAGGATTTAAGTGGAACCACCGCCCGACTAGGAATTCCGATTAACTGTCTCATTTCCCCGAAAAAGTCGCCCAATTGGTTCGTATCTGCGAGCCACTGCATGTATTCAGCTTTTTTAAGCCACCAGTTGTTTTTTTATTTTGCGAGTCAGTTTCCTTAACTCCGATGAGCTCTTTTTGATGTTTTCTGCTAATGTTGCATCGTTGCGCTTGTGGTTATTTTGCTTTAAAAGAACTCGATGTTTATCTAACGCATCGCAAAGGGTTTTGTTGTTATCGTCAAACCAATCCTCCTGTACTCTTGGCTTAGACCCCAAAACATTAGAAGCCGTCTCTAAAATCCTGGACGATAAATTTTTCCATCTCTCTTCGAGGTCTCCATGACTGATATCAGCATGCTGAGTGACAGAGTCACTCATAGCTTGGACGATTTTTTCCCGCATTTCTAGGTCTTGTAATTTTCCTATGTGGATTTGCTTTGGCTTAGCCCTAGTGGGTCTGCGGGGGAAATGGAGTTTTAGCATAATTTTAGTAACAACCAGTCTATGGTCTGTTCAACAGTTGGCACTTCGAAATACGCGTGTTACGTGGACTTGTGCTAATTGTTGCTGTCGAATAATAGCGAAGTCTATAAGGTGCCAGTGCTTCGACCTAGGATGCATCCATGTAGTTTTATGTTTGGCTGGGAGACGGAACATTGTATTGGTGATAGCCATATTAAACTGAGAGCAGAGGCTTAGAAAAGTTGACCGTTACTGTTCGTGTTCCCCATCCCGTGTTTCCCCAATACTCTGGGCCATGAATCGTAGTCCCGTCCAACTCTAGCGTTGAAATCACCCTAGAGTAAAATTTGCTCTTTTGGTGGTATCTTTGATAGTACTCGGGTAATCTCTTCATAGAACTTTTCTTTAACTTCATCACTTTTGTCCAAGGTTGACGCATATACGCTTATTATATTTAGATAGTTGTTGTTATATAGATGAAGTCTCAAGAAAATTATCCTATCAGAGATCTCAAGTGGCAGTTCTTCCAATTTGGAAGCAATGCGTTTTGATCGAAACCGACGCCCGATCGTCTTGGTTCGCATGATGGAAGCCCTTTCCAGTAGAAGGTATAACCACTGCCGTGTAACCACCTCTTTTAGCTCTCCTTCGTCTGCTAAATGTGTCTCACTGAGTGCCGCAATGTCGATGTAGAGGCTCCGGAGTTCTTGAGCAACGATTGCAGTTTTCCGCTCTGGGCAAGCGTTTTAAGTCGATAAAGAAGTGTTCGTACGTTCCATGTTCCAATATTCATAAATGTGTTAATAGTTTTCTTTTTGTTCGGTCGACCACGTGTTAATTGATGCAGCCGTGGTTACTACCTTCTTAGGGTTGTGAAGTAAGCATTTGTCTAGGACACCTTTTCTAGTCCCCTCCCCGGCTGAGCGGGGGAAGCAGTGCCTCTCTAAATAGAGATGCTTCGTCACAGGAGGTGCTGCCGAGCCACAAACTGTTACTGCAGTGCAGTGCAAAAGCGACCACTCTCCGCGTGCCGCCCACGTGCATACATCAGACAAAGCCCGGCAAGCATCACTGCCAGACCTCTCCACCTCTGTCCATCGCCGTGGGGCTCTTTATCTCGAAATCCTTAAAAGCAGAAACAGTCAGATGCGCAGGGGATATTTGGGTGCACGAGTGTGCGCGCGATACACAGATGCACCCACTCATCTACCTCCCCTTGTCCAATGGAACGGAGAACCGCTACGATCGGAGATGAGGTGAGATGCAGTCTCTGGTAACGATAAGGCACTCCTATCGTATACCTTCAGGCCTTCGACATTTGCCTGGTATCCTCGCTACTGACGGTAGACTGTGTGAACGCCGAGACAACGAGCACTTGCACGGGGAGTGACCGTACCGACTCGAGCACTGAAACATTTAATTAAACGAACAAAATGTTACAGGGCTCGAGCCCCCCTCTACCAGGATTGGCCCACGAGTCGACGTGGTTTCCAGGGTGTGGCCGCTGCGTGCAGCTACGAGCAGCCACTGGTGAGAGGATTGTAGACCATCAACAAATTTAACTTCACTTCCTGTACCATAAAAGGTCGACTAACAGGAGCAGACGCTGACAATCTACTACACCCCTAAAAAATCTAATTAGTGCATTATTGACATTATCAAAAAATATTGGACACGTATTTTTCTTTTTAACTTAACTAAATTCAATATAACTTAACTTGAATTTAACAAAAAATTACAAAGATATAGTGCGTTGAAGTTCCGCATGACATCACGGCTTAGTACACTTTCGACATAACTGTGACGTCACGAGCCTCCACCCCCGTACTTTGACGCTCTTTGTCTCCGTAAATTTTTATGTATCAAAATTTATCAAAATAACAATATACGTGTCCAATATTTTTTGTTGCTCTATTTAGCAGACTAATCAGTTTTTTCTTACCCAGTCGTTATCCCTATTATGTGTTTTCATGAGATTGGATTACTTGGTGGAGCGAATTTCATAGACCTTTATTCCATTAAGGCCAAGTAGAAGCATGTAAAATTTCTTGTGATCTCTATGAAATTGATAAATTTACTGTGGCATACATTCAATATTTATGCAATATACACCACAGGTGCTCAATATTTTTGATTATATTTTTAGTCTATTAAATTTTGAAACAAAAGTGTTAATAAGAAAAAAACTAAGCCAACGGTATAAAAACAATAGTTTATATTTGATAGTTCATCTATCAAAGAGTAGTTAAAAAAAACAGACTGAGAAAATACCTTTTTTTGTGATCATGCCATTGAAAAGAGTGATCAAGGATCTAATTATTATGGAATTTTGAAAAAGGTCAATAACTCGATATCCATGATACTTTTACCGAACACATTTTCTGATCTTCTAATCTGTTTTGACGCCCCCCACCCATAGGTAATAGCGCCCTGCACATCTAATGTTCAGACCGCGGGAAATAGCATGGAAACAGCACGCACCACTCAAACCCGCACTTCGAAACGTACGTGTAGATGCGAGGGGCTGACAGTCCGATCTGGCATGTCGATGCGAAGGCAAATCTCACAGTTTTAACCGCGCATCACGTTAGTGATTAGTCCCAGATGCACTGTCCAATCTTCACGCGCCATTAGCACGAGAGTTTGATCCGCAGTCCAAACCGTACATATCGGACTGCGGTTTGGAACGCAGTCCCGATGCGCGGCCCGATCTTTACGTGTGCAGGGCGCTAATGAATTGAGTACTTACTCATTACACTAAACCCTGTAAATAAACAGGCTGGGGCAAAATTATACATTATTGGTGGCAGTATGTAACGTTATTCGCCTTAATCTTGGGAAAAAGAGTCGATAGAGACGAAAAAAAAAAACGAACTTCTTTTTAATTTTAGAAAAATCGCCATTTTCTAGGCAGGGAAAATTTTTCAAAAATTAAAAATGCATTTGTTTTTTCTTCTTGTTAAACTTATGGTTTTCTAAGGCGTAGGTCACACATATCGGGCGCGGACGTGGCACGGACGTGGCGAGGACATGGCACGGGCATGGCGCGGACATGGCTCGGACATGACGCAGAAATGACGTGACAGAGGCACATGTGTAGTGCAGTCTGTTGTCCGATATCGATGTGTCAGCATGTCATCCTCAGAAGACGAAGATGCTCTTGCTCTCGTGCATACAATTAATTAATATCAGATCAGGGCCCGTACAACCCCGATTTCGAGTTAGTTGCTTCGAAAGTGAAACCCCTTCATTGGGTTATACAGTTCGTTTGGGTATTCTCATCCTAACAAAAGCGAAAGTGGAACCCGTGCCTTTTGGTTTTCAGTCAGTTTGAGTTTGATTTTCAGTGAGTCAACATACCTCATAACAGGGTAACCGATAGGGTTACCCTAAACAGGTTAAACAGGTTAGGTTAAACGAATGAATGGAGTTACCTCTTGATAGGTTTTTTTTGAATGTTACACAATGATTATCATTACGCCTGACACTGGGTGGGGGAATTTAGATTTTGACTCTTGATTGATGTCATCAATCATTAAGTATTAGTTCGGATCGCTTTATTTGGTTGAAGGAAGAGCGTCACTGCATTAAAGAAAAGTTTTGAAAACATAAGGAAAGTGCTGTGTTTCAGTCAGTTTTCATTGGTCATCATCGCAGAGTATGCGTTGTCATATACGAGACCCGCAGTCAACATATTAAAGAGAAAAAAAATGGTGCTTCAGTTTTCATAAGTCATCAGTTATGTCATGACTGAGGCCCAGCAGTCAATATGTTAAAAAGAAAAAAATATGTTTCAGTCAGTTTTCATAGGGCATCATCGCAGAGTACTCTGCGTAGCGTTATTTTTTATTTTTATTGTATTTATTAGGCAAAGCCAACAGTACACATAATGAGTATTTTGTAAAGCGTTATTTCCGAGACCCGCAGTCAACGTGTTAAAAAGAAAAAATATGACCTTGAAAACTATTTTGAATAATAATTTTGGATTGTCAATGTCACTGTCACTCTAAAACTCAAACTCAAAACTCAACTCAAAGCTCCACTCGAAACTCATTCTACAAATTCATCTGTAAATGGTTATATCTCTGGAACTACTCATCCTAGACTAGCCGTTAATTGCTCAAAAGATAGCTATCGACAAGATCTTTATTTTAAATGACATATGTCAAACTTGAATTTGCCATATCTCGAGAAGTACTCATCCTAGACTTGCCGTTACTAGCTCAAATGATAGCTACTAATAAAATCTTAATTTTCAATGACAGCTGTCAAACTAAAAACTGTCATCGAAAATTAAGATCTTAACAATAGCTATCATGTGAGCTAGTAACGGCAAGTCTAGGATGAGTAGTTCTCGAGATATGGTCGATTTAAGTTTGACAGCTGTCATCGAAAATTAAGTTAATGTCAATAGCAATCATTTGAGCTAGTAAAAGAAAGTCTAGGATGTGTAGTTCTCGAGATATGGTCGATTTAAGTTTGACAGCTGTCATCGAAAATTAAGGTCTTGTCAATAGCTATCATTTGAGCTAGTAAAAGCAAGTCTAGGATGAGTAGTTCTCGAGATATGGTCGATTTAAGTTTGACAGCTGTCATCGAAAATTAAGTTCATGTCAATAGTAATCATTTGAGATAGTAAAGGCAAGTCTAAGATAAGTAGTTCCTGAGATATGGTCGATTTAAGTTTGACAGCTGTCATCGAAAATTAAGTTCATGTCAATTGCAATCATTTTAGCTAGTAAAAGCAAGTCTAGGATGTGTAGTTCTCGAGATATGGTCGATTTAAGTTTGACAGCTGTCATCGAAAATTAAGGTCTTGTCAATAGCTATCATTTGAGCTAGTAAAAGCAAGTCTAGGATGAGTAGTTCTCGAGATATGGTCGATTTAAGTTTGACAGCTGTCATCGAAAATTAAGTTCATGTCAATAGTAATCATTTGAGATAGTAAAGGCAAGTCTAAGATAAGTAGTTCCTGAGATATGGTCGATTTAAGTTTGACAGCTGTCATCGAAAATTAAGTTCATGTCAATAGCAATCATTTGAACTAGTAAAAGCAAGTCTAGGATGAGTAGTTCTCGAGATATGGTCGATTAAAGTTTGACAGCTGTCATCGAAAATTAAGTTCATGTCAATAGCAATCATTTGAACTAGTAAAAGCAAGTCTAGGATGAGTAGTTCTCGAGATATGGTCAATTTAAGTTTGACAGCTGTCATCGAAAATTAAGGTCTTGTCAATAGCTATCATTTGAGCTAGTAACGGCAAGTCTAGGATGAGTAGTTCTCGAGATATGGTCGATTTAAGTTTGACAGCTGTCATCGAAAATTAAGTTCATGTCAATAGCAATCATTTTAGCTAGTAAAAGCAAGTCTAGGATGAGTAGTTCTCGAGATATGGTCGATTTAAGTTTGACAGCTGTCATCGAAAATTAAGGTCTTGTCAATAGCTATCATTTGAGCTAGTAAAAGCAAGTCTAGGATGAGTAGTTCTCGAGATATGGTCGATTTAAGTTTGACAGCTGTCATCGAAAATTAAGTTCATGTCAATAGCAATCATTTGAGATAGTAAAGG
The DNA here is from genome assembly GCA_951804965.1 of Horisme vitalbata. Taxonomy (NCBI): domain Eukaryota; kingdom Metazoa; phylum Arthropoda; class Insecta; order Lepidoptera; family Geometridae; genus Horisme; species Horisme vitalbata. The sequence goes on from OX638109.1 coordinate 3,969,137, forward strand.
CAAGTCTAAGATAAGTAGTTCCTGAGATATGGTCGATTTAAGTTTGACAGCTGTCATCAAAAATTAAGTTCATGTCAATAGCAATCATTTGAACTAGTAAAAGTAAGTCTAGGATGAGTAGTTCTCGAGATATGGTCGATTTAAGTTTGACAGCTGTCATAGAAAATTAAGTTCATGTCAATAGCAATCATTTGAACTAGTAAAAGCAAGTCTAGGATGAGTAGTTCTCGAGATATGGTCGATTTAAGTTTGACAGCTGTCATCGAAAATTAAGGTCTTGTCAATAGCTATCATTTGAGCTAGTAACGGCAAGTCTAGGATGAGTAGTTCTCGAGATATGGTCGATTTAAGTTTGACAGCTGTCATCGAAAATTAAGTTCATGTCAATAGCAATCATTTGAGATAGTAAAGGCAAGTCTAAGATAAGTAGTTCCTGAGATATGGTCGATTTAAGTTTGACAGCTGTCATCAAAAATTAAGTTCATGTCAATAGCAATCATTTGAACTAGTAAAAGCAAGTCTAGGATGAGTAGTTCTTGAGATATGGTCGATTTAAGTTTGACAGCTGTCATCAAAAATTAAGTTCATGTCAATAGCAATCATTTGAACTAGTAAAAGCAAGTCTAGGATGAGTAGTTCTTGAGATATGGTCGATTTAAGTTTGACAGCTGTCATCGAAAATTAAGTTCATGTCAATAGCAATCATTTGAACTAGTAAAAGCAAGTCTAGGATGAGTAGTTCTCGAGATATGGTCGATTTAGGTTTGACAGCTGTTATTGAAAATTTATTCCAATTTTATTATAATATAATTATTATTGCGTAAAATAAACAATTAGTAGTCTGTATTTCCGCCCTTAATGCTTAGAACACAATTACCGCAATTAATTTTCATCTTTTGACCGATTTTTTTTTCTCCTTTATCTTCTATAACCCACGTGTTGCAAGTCTGCCTCGCAACAGGGCCGATACTTATTTCGATCAAGTAAACGCTACGATAGGGAATCCGAACCAATCAATCAAACCACATACCTTTCACCACTGCACCTGTAGATAATGTACCCGGGTACGCGTCTTCTTCTTGTAGATCCAGCCAACCACAATTCACAGGAACTTTTGGGAACCGGGAAAACTTGTGAAAAAACTTATGAACGTTCGTAGTAGTGTCGTATCGATACCGAGGGACGGAGGAATGCCGATGCGGTTTGAAAACGCCTGACGTTGACATTTACTGTTACTTCAGGCCGACTGGACGAAATTCCTCTAGGTATCATAGACTATTCACCTTATCAAAATAACTTCGGCAGTAATACGAAACACCGGCCACCAAAATACAATTGTTTGGATTTTCTCAAAGGATTAAAATACGTATGTAAACAGATCGAATGAGTGAAGCTATTTGATTGCTTAAGTGAATGAATGAATGAACGAGTTAGTCAAATGTTAGGGATGTGCATCACATAAATAATGCCTTTTTTGTTAGTTAGTTCGCATAACGAGTAACGATAATTAATTTTAAATAATTGAAAAACGTATTCTACCTATGGTAATAATACTAATATGGATGATTTTTGTAATTGACTACAATAGTTTGGAAACTTAACCTAATAACGAGTGCGATTATGATTAGATTGTGTATTTGGTTTTATCAGCGAGTATAATAAAGGTTTATGATTTTTCAGTGTTATCGCATTGCTCAGGCAATGGACACAGTTTGGTTAGCGGTCGTGTGAATGTACTACTAGTACTGCGAACCGTAGCACAGCGAACTACGCCGTCTGCACTAGGATGCAATTCTAGTACACGCGCAAGGGGCCAAGATAAGGGGTTGCAATTATCTGTTTTTATTATGACGATTGAACCTTCTTGCAACGGTATGCAATGCTGAGTCCATTTGGCACGTTGAGTGAGTGTGTGAAGATATTCTGTCTAACAGCGCTTCCAAAAATCCTGTTGGAATCGTTGTATTAATTGCCAACGGTTTAGTCGACCGATGTTTATGGTAGTTAAGTCTTGGTCTGGTATAGCTGTGAGAGGTTCCATTGTTAGGAAATGAGCGGGTGTTAAAGCGCTTATATCATTTGGATCCGAACTCATTGCACAAAGGGGACGCGAATTGAGCATAGCTTCTATCTGTATAAACACCGTAGTTAGTTCTTCAAAGGTCAAACATTGATTGCTTATTATACGATATAAGTGCGACTTAACTGCTTTTATTTGGATCTCCCATATACCTCCCCAGTGAGGGCTGGAGGGTGGATTAAAACGAAATTCAATTTGCTCACCGTGAGACGCGTGAGCCATATAGGAATCAAAAACTGATTTTGCACCTACGAAGTTGCTGCCACGATCAGAATGAATGATACTAATTCGACCCCGACGACCACAAAAGCGACGGAGGGCCGCAATGAATGCATCGGTTGACAAATCGGAAGCTACCTCAAGATGAAGGGCTTTTGTGGTAAAACACACGAATAGACAGAGGTATGCCTTTTCAATCTTGGCACCTCTATTACGGCTCGATTTAATTGAAAATGGTCCACCGTAGTCAACGCCCACGACTGAGAATGGCTTGACTTGATTCACTCGTAGTTTGGGCAAATCACTCATGAATGGCTCCAAGGAGATCGGTTTCGTGCGATAGCAGGAAACACATTTCGATAAACAGTGTCGAATGGCACGCTTAGCTGAAAGGATCCAGAATTGTTGCGACAATAAGCACTGCATGGTGTTGACACCTGCATGGCAATTCTCACGGTGTAGAGCCTCTATGATCAACCGAGTAACTATCGAGTAGCGTGGGAGAAGCGCTGGATGTTTATGATCAAACTCGAGACCGGAGCGTGCTAAGCGACCGCCCACCCTGAGGACACCTTGACCATCTAGAAACGGATCAAGTTTGCGAAGTTGTCTTGGCAGTGGAAGGTTTTTCTTAAACCTATCGATATCAGTCTGAAAGTGTTGACCTTGGACATGTTTAGTAATACACATCAACGCGGAGTAGTTTTCAGATCGAGTTAGAAAATGACCCTTTTTACGAGATTGAACATCCTTATTACGCGAATTTTCTATAAAACGCATACAATAGCCGATAATTCGTTGAATTTTCCGAATAGAAGAGAACTTTTCTAGTAACGTCTCGACCAAATCTCTCTTTTCTTGAACCACCAGAGCTTGTATACGTTCCTCAGACTGCACTTCGACTGGATCTTCGCTTACTTTAAAAGAGGGCCAAAGTTTGGTTGACAAAGCAAGCCACGATGGTCCCGACCACCATAACGAGCTCTCAACCAACTCCTGGGCATTCATTCCTCTGGATGGAATATCAGCAGGATTGTCAGCTGATCCCACATGATTCCAACGTGCCTCAGGTAGGATCGTTTGAATGTGGCCCACACGATTTGAAACGAAAGTTTTCCAGCGTGAGGAGTGAGATTTGAGCCACGCCAAAACAACCATCGAGTCGGACCATGCAAAGAGATCACTGAAGACAGTTAGAGAACTATACGTTTGAATGACAAAATGCATAAGGTCGGATAGGAGCACTGCTGCACATAATTCAAGGCGCGGCAGTGAGACTCGTTTCACGGGAGCGACGCGAGATTTTGCGCACAGTAGAGATATATGCACCTTGCCCTGATGATCCTCAATACGAAGGTAAACCACAGCTCCATAGCCGGCCTCGGAAGCGTCTGAGAACCCATGAAGTTGTGAATTTATGGACTGTGGAACTGAAACACATCGTGGTATTCTTAATTGTGTAAGACTAGGTAGTTGGTTTAAGTAGCATTTCCAATGGGATACTATTTCCGAAGGAGGACACGCGTCCCAGTCGATACCCAATAACCAAAGTTTTTGCACAAGTGATTTAGCAACGAAAGTCAAGGGTGAAAGAAATCCTAATGGATCGAAGATGCGTGCCAATTCGCTCAGAATTGTGCGCTTTGTGCAATGTTGGTTGATTGGTGTGACTTCGAATGTGAACACATCACCAATTGGATCCCAACGCAAACCCAAGATCTTAACATCCATAGTTTCGCCTATATCCATAGAAAGAAAATCCGTTATGCAGTGATCGGGGGGAATATCAGTAAGTAACTCGCGTTTATTGCTCGCCCATTTACGTAACTCTAAATGACCGCGATTGAGCAGAGAGAGAGTTTCTTGCTTCATTTGATGAACCTCGGTCAAAGTGCTGCCTCCACTGACAATATCATCAACATACAAGTCAGATGTTAACACTCGACAAGCCAAAGGAAAGTCTTTGCCTTCATCTGCCACTAATTGCTTGACAGTTCGACACGCCAAATATGGAGCCGATGATACCCCATAAGTAACCGTGTTCAGACGATATTCCTGTATTGGGACTGATGCTTCTGAACGCCAAAATATCCGTTGAAAGTCACGATCCTTTTCACGTACCAAGATTTGCCGATACATTTGACGCATGTCCGCTGTGAATACCACAAAGTGTACTCGAAATTTAAGGAGTAATTCGAATATGTTCGTTTGAAGTTTAGGTCCGGTCAACATTAGACTGTTTAATGAGGTGTTTGTGTAATCTCGAGCAGAGGCATCGAAGACAACCCGGAGCTTGGTGGTTACACTTTCAGGGCGAAGCACGCAATGGTGAGGAATGTAACACCTTCCCTGAGAAAGTTCGACAAGAGGAACCCGACTCATATGGCCACTCTGTAAATAATCCTCCATGAAGGCAACGTATTGCTCGCGTACGTGTGGGCTTTTATATAGTTTACGTTCCAATGAGTGAAATCGACGTAGCGCTACCTCCCTTGAACCATTAAATACAACCTTTTCTTCGGTTTTGAATGGCAATGCAACTACATATCGTCCAGTAGCATCTCGCGAAACAGTCTCGGTGTAAAGTTGTTCACAAATTTTCTCTTCTGGTGTCAGATTGCGAGACGTTGGTATGCTCTCTAGTTCCCAAAAGTTTTGAACTTCCAGGTGAAGCTTGTCTTCTTCGACATTCAAGAAAACACGAGCGCTCACTTCATCATCGCAACCCACGTTGCCTAAAAGTAACCAACCAAAGACGGAGTTCATAGCTGAAGGTTCGTTCGATCCGCCGTTGATGTTTCCCGGTAGAAGAAGCGAAGCGAACACTTCAGCGCCTAAAAGCACATCTACGGGTCCAGACTTATAGCACGCGGGGTCTGCAAGGGTTAAATGCTGAAGGTGACGCCATGCTGTCGGATCCACGGTAGTACACGGCATATCTCCACAAATGTTAGGCAACGATAAAGCGTCTATGTGAAATAATGATTTGCCGTTGATGCCAATTTCCAGCTTCACCGATCCTGAAACTGAGGCTCTGGCTTGACCAAGACCTCGAATTTTACGCGCAGTTTGTGAACGAGGTAACTTTAAACATTCAACGGCACGATCGGTGATAAAATGAGCCTGACTCCCCGAATCTATTAGAGCTCGAAACGATTGATATTGACCAGTCGAGTCTCAAATTTCGATCTGTGCGGTCGAAAGAAGTACAGTACCACATTCTCCTAAATTTGTAAGCACATTATTTGCCACGTCAGATGGTTTAGGTTTTGGTATCGCGGCAGGATTCGCACATGCTTCATCCGATGAGGGTTGGTGAAGAAGTGTATGATGTCGTTGACCACATTCGCGGCATCTGAATATTGACTTACAGTCCTTAAGATTATGTGAAGATCGTAAACAGTTGAAACACCAACGATGACTTGTGGCGTACTCAATTTTTTGATCTATAGGTTTTTTGACAAACTCTTGGCATTTAGATATCGCATGAAGTTCATCACAGAAAGCACATTTGAGAGTATTTATGGGATGAGCAGGAGCGATCATTGGCACAGTGGCGGCGGCCTCTACGCTTCGCTTCCCACTTTCGTTTTTCGTTGCAATAAAGACGGATGTCTTTTTAGCCATGCTAGTTGACGTTGAATTGGAAATGTTTCGTGATTTATCTTGAAGTGTTCGTTCATGAGATGAAAAATGACAGTCTCGAACGAGCGCTTCACATTTGGAATGAAGAAATTCTTTAAGTTCCAAATAGCGAGGCAATTCAACCGAGGAATGCGATTGTTCGTACTCATACCTTGTTTTAGAATCTAGTTTTGAGAGAAGTAAGTAACAAAGGACGAAGTCCCAATGCTCAGTCGGAAGCCCTACACCCTTTAGAATCGTAAGGTTTTCATGAAACATGTCCAAAACCCGACGGAACTCGTGTGGCGAATTTGCTTTAATGGTGACATTCAACATTTCCTTCCAACAGGTAAAGGCCAGCTCACGTTTATCGCGATAACGGGCAACAAGTGTTTTGAATGCTTCCTGATAATACGAGCCCTGTATCGGAAAGGTTTTAATTAGCCCCAACGCATCGCCCGAAAGACTCGACACCAAGTAATGCATTCGTTCAGTGTCCGACAAGGCATTATTGTTATGAATGAGCGAACGAAATATATCGTAAAACTCAGGCCATGTTTTAACATTACCTGAGAATGAGGGAATATTGATTTTAGGAAGTTTTATCTTGAGGGAAGAACTATTGCTTGTAGACTGGAAGGAATCATTATGACTATCTCCTAGTCCCGAAGTAAGATCGCGGTGGAGTGCGACAATTTTGAAAAATACCTCATCAAAATTAACACGAATCAAGTCCTCATTGGCCTCAGATGAGGTGTCGATAATGGATAAGATATCTTCGTGAGCCTCTTCAAATTTGCCTTGCAGTTTATGAACCTCTGTGAAGTGCGCGAGGAAGTTACTTAATTCTGCACTATCTTCTTTCGCACTTTTCGCTACTTCTAATGTTCGTTTTAACCTATTCAATGCTAAGGTGCGTTTCCGTCTTAATACCGGCAAATCCGCTTCCGACAAAGTGATGGTATCTATAGAACTCGCCTTTTTCGTGGAACTGTCTTCGATTTACTTTGTAAGCCATTTTGAAATAGTTCAATCACAGTAAATTACAATATGGTATATGAATTGTTTATAAAAGTGTTGATTATAAATCAAAATATTTTGACGATCTATAACGTTATATCGTCACTCGTTATTAATAGTTAGTTGATTCCCAACACTAGTGCAACGTAATGAACGAATGAAGTGAATGCAAACAACTCTGTTAACTATGGTTATTAGCCGTTAAATGCGAGATTAACCAACATGAAATATACCCTCGAGCAAAAGAAAGACAAAGGAATTAGAAATCAGGAATAATTTTCGACCAGATTCAATTATAAATCAAGGTTGGAATGGCTCGAATTTGGTTTAAGAAAGCAAGATTATTGCAAATTTACGCTTTGCAATGAAATGACGAAATCATGTAGGTAGGTACATAGACAGTGATATTGCTAAATTAGAAGAAATAGAAGGAAATAGGTTAGTTACCTATTTTACGATTGGTACCAATTTAACAATTTTACGCTTAGGTGATGAAATATTTTCTAAGAATGGTTTAAAATGAATGTGTTCGTTGGTCTGAAGCGATCAATAACGAATGATTATGTTATTATGACAAAGACACGTCAAAAACGTATCTCGTCGGGGCCTCCAAAAATGTTGTAAGTCTGCCTCGCAACAGGGTCAATACCTAATAGGATACTGCCGATAGTTATTTCGATCAAGTAAACGCTACGATAGGGAATCCGAACCAATCAATCAAACCACATACCTTTCACCACTGCACCTGTAGATAATGTACCCGGGTACGCGTCTTCTTCTTGTAGATCCAGCCAACCACAATTCACAGGAACTTTTGGGAACCGGGAATACTTGTGAAAAAACTTATGAACGTTCGTAGTAGTGTCGTATCGATACCGAGGGACGGAGGAATGCCGATGCGGTTTGAAAACGCCTGACGTTGACATTTACTGTCACTTCAGGCCGACTGGACGAAATTCCTCTAGGTATCATAGACTATTCACCTTATCAAAATAACTTCGGCAGTAATACGAAACACCACGTATAGCCCGTGTTACAATGATAAAAAGGGTAACCCTAAGGAATGGGTTTTGGAATAATACCAAAACCCAATACTATTGATAACCCTCATGATCAGGTAACCTAATCAAAAGGGTTTTGAATGGTTTAGACCCATCAAATAATAGTGTAACCCATACGGAGAGGGTTAACTAAGCTTTTGAAATTACTAAATTACTAAGCTTTTGAAAAAACCCTGCCGAAAACCTCTTCATCGGGTTACCAAATCGGGCCCTGATACAGATGAAGAAAATACGCGCAAACGAATTTGCACAAGGATCAGCTAGTATTACCATGGGTATTACATAAAAAAATCTTAGTACCGGTTTAATCTCTTTCCGATTTCCAGCCACAATTTATCTTGAACATTTCAGTTACAATAATTGGAACGACAATGATCATAAAGCGTTGCATATTTTACAATCAATTCACAAAATTCAATATTAAATTCGATATCGTCATTCGTCACGCATTTTTACATGACTAACAGACGTATGTCGCAAGCAAGTACATACTACGAACTGGCGGCCATCTGACGCTCATCTGGCGGCGATCGGGCGCGGGCGCCGAAAAGGCGCGTCATACGTCCGAGCAACGACATACTATGTGCCCTAAATTGTGCTTTATTTCCATGCATTTTGTATGAAGTAGGAAATCACCTGTGCCATGTCCGTGTCATGTCCGTGCCCGATGAATGTGACTAGCGTCGGGCGCAGACATGGCACTGGCGGTTTCTTATTCCATTCAAATTTCATACAAAATGCATGGAAATAAAGTATAATTTAGGACACACGGTATGTCGTTGATCGCACGTGGTTATGACGCGAAGTCGTCGAGCTAAATTGTGCTTTATTTCCGTGCATTTTGTATTAAACTTGAATGGAATAGGAAAGCGCCCGCGCCATGCCCGCGCCAGGTCAGACATGTGAGGCCTGTGCCTAAGAGCAAGACCTTCGAACTACACAATAAGAGGTAACTGCCTTTAATGAGGTAAAAGGAGAATGCCGAGAACCCGTAACAATTGCGTCAAAACCAAACGTACCTATCCCGTTAAATTTATAATATTTTATAAATGACATCTACATTTTCTTTAATTTTACATGCCGTCGGGATTAATGATCAAGTAAAAATATTTTGTTGATTTGGTTTCCGCTGCACGCCACCATTAGACTGCAACAACCATTGTTACTATGGAAACTATGGTTGTTACCATAGTAACAGTATTGTTACTATGGCAAAAACCCTTATTTTTATTTATTTTGGCAGTAGAATCGACTAAAAACTTATTTGTTTGGTTTTGACGCACTCACTTTAGCCTTGGTACCGATCGCCATACATCAGACGGCATTGTCCTTTTGCCCCCGTGTGTAGGCGGGTGTCGTGATTAATTATCATTACTTCTTCCTCCTTTGCCAGCATTTCCAGTTCTTTAGGTGAAGGTGTAGGTTTAATTTTACTTCCATCTCCACCTCCACCATCAGGTCGGGGCTTGTCTGCTTCCGGCATTTTGCTGTCTTTCACAGGTTTATATTTCTTGTAAATCTCATGCATCATGTTCACTAGATGGTATATATCAAAGTAAAGCTGTTGAATATGTTGAGTTGCTTCTATGTGATCGAAAGCCATTTCGAAATGATAAAAAGATTTATTGTATTGAATTGTCATCTTTCTGTACCTGAAAAAAATTTAAAAGTTTTAAGGCGCTGGTCGGCGCACGCGTCGGACATGGTACGGGCGGTTTCCTATTCCATTCAAATTTCATACGAAATGCATGGAAATAATGCGCCATTTAGGACACACGTTATGTTATTGCTTGGACGTTGCTATGATGCGTGCGTGCACGTCCGAAAAAAAACTTGACCCAAGGACCTATTACCAATAAGTCTGTCGTGAAGCATTGCCGTGTTTCGGTTTGGCTCAAATTACAGGCACATGATGCTTAATAGCAAAGGAGAATGCCGAGAACCCGTACCAATTGCGTCAAAACCGAACGTATCCCATAAAATTTATTATATTTTAAAAATGACATTAACATTTTCTTTAGTTTTACACACCGACTGGATCAATAATCAGGTAAAAAATATTTTATTGATTTGATTTCCGCTGCACGCCGCCATTAGACTGATATATACAACAACCAATGATATATACGTTACTATGGCTACAAACATTGATGTAAAGTGTTACTATGGCAATAACCCTAATTTTTGATTATTTAATCGACTAAAAACTTATTGGAGATTTTTTTGACGCACTCACTACCGAGCGCCATACATCAGACGGCAGTCTCCTTTATATAAAAAAAAATACATTTTATTAAGCTATTGCATAGCTTCTATCGAGGGCCTTGAGCGCGGGGACCGAATCCAGAAATTCCGTAACGAAAAAAAACCTCACGCTCCTCACTCCGACGGGCACGGAGGTGTGGCTTGAAGGCCGTGCATTGTCTAACGTCGTTTCTTTTCGGCAGTCTTCGACACGGTGTTTGTGTGCGTGCAACTAGACGTATTGTACGACTCAACGAAGCTCGTTTATTTAATAAAAGAAAAAAAATGTTTTTTTATCGGTCACCACGCTCAAAAAGTGTAACTTGAATTAATATCAAAGAAAAAGAAATACTTCATAAATATAATAAATAAATAATTATAATTGCATAAGTTGATACAAAATGCTATGCAATAGCTTTACCGCGGCAGTCCCCGAGTGCCACACGTCTTTTTTTAATATATTTACTTTTAATCGACTTCAAAAAGAAATGAACTTTATATTAAGAAATAATATTTTATATTGAACTCGATAAAAAACAACAAAAACGAATCAACACAATTATGAGCCTACAATGTTTTTGAGGCCTATGTCCAGCCGTGGACTGCTATAGGCTGATGATGATGATGATACCTAACATTTTAGCTCCCACTCCTTCAGTCCAAATCTTGAAACTTACTAAACCGATTTCAATGAAAGTTGCACTGTTCTCTCCTAAGCTAAAGTAAATGTAAGCTAATAAAAAAAGAATGAAGAAAATCGGATCAGGAGTTTCGAAGACACTTCTAGCTTCTGCATACAAACGTCACTATTCAAACTGGAGGTGAAGCTAGGGGGGGGGAGGTATTGTATATTTGTTTGGAAGCCCATAAATATTATCATATGTGAATATTTTTCAGTTCCGATAATATTAAAAACCAACGCGTTGAATTATAACCTCCTTTTTTTAAAGTCTTTAAAAAAGGCCAACGCGCGAAGGGCAAGCAACCCGTGGCGCTTAACGGCCGGTTTCTATATTATACCGTTACTGATTACGCCTCGTTTTCCCTTGTTAATTCAGTCTAATTCAGCCTGTCCGAATTATGTTGTATGTTAACTATTATTGTCCGTTTGTATGTATACTTATTAATATTATTATGTGGGTAGATTGTCCGTAACATTAACGTCTGGCTCTGACGGAAGACCAGCGTTGGTTTGCTAGCCTGCTAGCCAGCCAGCTTATGCTGAGTCAGAGTCCCTTTTGTGACGTCTGGGCTTACGGTCTTTTTAATACCTTTGTTTTACTCTGTAATGTATGTCTATGTAAGCCTAGTTGTTGCAAATAAATTCATTTTCTTTCTTTCTTTCTTTCTTTATACCTAATTGCTACTTTTTTGACTTAGTTTAAATAACCTAATTAGATAATTTTACCTACTTAAATATTTGTTTTGGCCTTGTGATCGTCTAGTAAGAAGTTGGATCGTACATTGAAAATTGTAATACCCAAATCCTTTAAAGATACTGTAGATGGTTTTACTATCCTATCTACCTACTTAAAACTACTTTAAACTGATTTAATTATCCTAGCTACTCACATTTAACAATAAAGTAAAACCTATTTAGCCTTTAGGAGATGGGAATAACTAATATTTCAAATAACAAACAAACATACAAACAAACCCGGAACATGACTAGGATACCCGCCCCGCCCCGCGGGTACCTGTGACTCTCGACAGCCCTACTTGGACAAGCCTCCATCACATTCCAAGTACTGGGACTCGTACATAACAATTGGGACTTGAATTACGTTTTAATTAAATATCTCAAACACACACAATACACACATATACTCTTACACACGACACACACGAGTAGATAAGTCGGTGGAACATACCTACATCGCGGCATCGTACATAACTTAATTAAAATCACAATAGCAAATATGCGCTACATAATGTAAATTCGTGTCCGTCAGTATATTTCTTTAAAGGGACAAGAGGGATCTAAAGTACAAAACATTTCTGTTTTGTGACTAAAGATCACTGGGGATTTCCAAAAGAATTGTTAATACTTATCAAAACTTAAGGAAATCCTATTAAAGAAGCTTCTGCCTCTCTGCATGAACCAACATAGTCGGTAACATAATAGGCAGTATTTTGTTTTAATATTCTTGTATTTAAAGTTGACATGTATATATGTTAGTTATTTCTAAAGTTTTGGAAATATCATCTTGACACAGTACAGTAGTAGGTAACGTTTCTTACCCTGCTACTGTAGGTACTACAATCTAGTACCTATTGACACTCAAATTTATGTTTCTTTCAAGCCTTCGGATATAGACGACGCTATAGCTATACCTATACAGGGTTATAGGTTATGTCGATCTAGATCCTGGAGGGGGTTGAAGCTTCCATAATTCCTGACTGATTTGACCATGGAACATATAACAATATTGGACTTTATGATATTGAAGTTTTTTTAAAAACATACCGATATTTTTGTTAGTGAGTTTTTGTTCTACGTGTCCGCCTCTATTTCGCACACAAACTCTCATTCTGTGTCTTAATCCACTTTATTAACGTCATTTTGTACCGATTGCGATTGTTTTATTGTTTTTTTGACTTAAGTACCATTATTATAAACTACTACCTAAGACCCTTTCATCAAAGTTTTTTTCTGAGATTCTGATAATACCCTAGCATGCTGAATAGTTAATGAAACGTAGATATTTTTAAGCACATCTGCAGCACGACTGTCATAGACAAATTTAAAATATTTGTGAGAGAAAACTCATCTACTACACGAAAATCGCAAACACAAATAAATTATATGCCAAAAACCCAAAATATCGATGACCAACGGACAAAAAAATCGGTATGTTTTAAAAATAAAATAAAAATTCCAATATCGTGAATACGGTTAAGTTTGGGGTAGGGTGTTCCACAGTCAAATCAGTCAAGAATTATGGAAGCTACAACCCCCTCCAGGATCTAGGTCGACTTAACCTTTAACCCTGTATACGTGAGAGTAATTTAAGAGAAACGTTTACTTATTAGCTGTGCCCTGCGATCCCCAACCCGCATGCCCAGCGTGGGGATTATGGGCATATCCCCCTTTATTAGGGGAGGCCTATGTCCAGCAGTGGACTGATATAGGCTGGTGTGGTGGTGGTTTACTTATTACTAAAAGCTATTACACAGTTATGGAATATTTTAATGACAAAAATTACTAATGATAAGCATCTACTTATAAAATAACAATATTAATAATATGACCAAAGTAATCTGCGGACAATACCTACCTATTTGACTAATGAATTGTAATATACCTACCTAAATATTGACTAAGTAAATATTGACTTTAATTTATCTATTTAAATGTAACTATTGTTGTGCCTAACAGGGTCTGTAATGATCACAATGAAAATTTGTTAACACCTGTATATTTACATTATGGAACGCAATAAATGATTGAGTATTGAGTATAGCTAAACTTAATGTTGACTTAGAAAATATTGCTCTCTGGTGCAAAAGCAATAATCTACTGCTAAATCCCGCTAAAACAATTTTTTTTATTTTTGGTAGTCCTAACAATATAGCTAGTTTAAGCTCATCAGTGAAAGTTGAGCTTATGGGTGAGTCTGTAGAACGTGTCTATAAAGCACGTAATCTAGGCCTTCAGATGGACTGCGCATTACGATTTGAGGACCATATTGCCGCATTAGTTGGGAGCTGTTTTTATAGATTAAAGGTTCTCTACAGAATGAGACCATATATATCTGAAGAATTGCGTATTAGGTTAGTCGAGTCACTAGTTCTCTCTAAATTAAATTATATGGATGTCGTTTTCGGTCCGCGGTTGTTAGCCAGACCCCAAAGACTGATTCAGCGAGTTCAGAATGCTTGCGCTCGTTTTTATTTTAATATTCCATTCAGAGGACATGTTAGCCCGTTTCTAAATGCTTCTGAAAATGAAGCACCGGCAAAAACAGGTATGCCTTCTTTTTGGAGTTATGAAGCACAACACACCCTTGTATCTCTATGAGAAAATACAAAAGATCCTGCAATCCACGCCAGTGCTCGATGCAGCTTGCTACTCAGCGGCATAAGTCTTGTGCCTTTAGAGGCAGTTTCCGCTACGCTGCATCGAAGTGCTGGAATAATATCCGGCCGCCAATAAGGAACCTGCAGAGTATTTACGGTTTTAGGAAAAAATTAAAGCAATATCTTATTGATTGGCAGATAGAGCAGGAAAATGCTGTGGTCGAAACAAGTGCTATATAAAAAATATTATAAATTCTTTATAATACTTATACATACACATGTACTTATACAACTATAATAATAATAATAATCTTGTATAATTGTGATTCAGAAGAATTTTTTTTCTTTAATTTAGTTTATTCTTTGTGTAAGGCGTATTAAGATGTCAATGATTATCTTGATGACAAAAGAGCCTAAGAGCTCGGCAATTGAGTGTGTAGGGATACATGGGATTATGTACCAAATTAATTTAATGACTTTGTAAAAATGTGCATTTGCTTGAAATTGTAAAACTCTCTTGTAAATCTCTTACTTGCAATAAATATATTGAATTGACCCTTATAGTCGCCTTAAGCGATGTAGGGTAGGCGTCACTGGGGTACCTACGGAAGGAGAGTCAACATCAAGAAATACAGGGTATATGTGTGTGTGTGTGTTAAATTTTTTGTTAAATACCCGTGCGAAGTCGGAGCAGGCCGCTAGTATTTTATACGTGTAAATAGATTCGCGGAGTGAATGAGGGCGCGTGGTTGATCACCAATGCGCTGGACCGACCAAATCAGAACTGCACTCAATGGTCAACTCCACGAATGTACGAGGCAAGCAACAGTACAAGAGGACTGGCGACGAATGGTGAAGCTCACCACCACCCCGTCATGACGACCACGACCACTCTGCCAAGAGTGTGACGACAGAGAAGAAATGGATTCTTTTTCTTCATAGTGCCTATAATTTCACCGGCAGAATCGAATTCGTTTCACGGCAGAAATATGCATGGTATTAGTAGGTACTTTGGACCAGTTCTTCACAAAGAGCAATTCTAGAATTCTACAATTTGTTTAATTTATGTTAATATGCGGACATTGACATTAAGATGACGACAGCCAATGATGACCGATGATGAAAACCAATTTGTATTGTCAAGCCAATGAAAAGCCAGTTTAGCTTTCGTCATCGTTCATCATTAGTCGCCGTCATCGCTAATGTTAAATACACTATGTTATTCCCATGTATCAAGTACAGTGAACAAGTGTATGTTACATGGGACATTCCCATATTGTATCAAGTTATCATACTGTATTTAACTGTAAATAAGAACCAACTAGGTGTTGCCGTTTTACTAAACCTACTTCTCTATGACTTCATGCATGACAAAACCCATCTCATATTCTTTTGTCAGTTCGTAATGAAATCTCTTTGGGTTTTCTGCGACAACTTTCCGTTTTGCTTCTTGGTAGATTGCACGCATGCCTTGTTGAATTCTGTATAATATCCAATCCTGCGCAGAGTCATCAACAAAGAGTAAACATATACCTAAGACAGAAAATTAACAGTTGTACACAATAATCTACGAATCTATCTATCTGATAAGAGCGATAAGAGCTGTGAAACATTGAAACTATTTTGAATAGAAACTTCGAACCTACGAACTACAAGCGCATAACTCCTCCAACTCCTCCGACTCCTACTGTTCTCGCCCCCGCCCCCATTCCAAAACCCAATCCCTTTCCCCATCCTGATCCCAATACCACTCCCATTTCCACAGCCATTTCATTCATTGTATTCATTTCTGGGATTTCCAATGGCGACGCGTCGCCAAGCCGGTCTGATCTCGCCACATTAATGTTTTACATCAAAAAAATTAAGTAAATTCTCATGAAGTCTATAATTTTAAAATTTATAAAACAAAACATAGTAAAATCCATTAAAAGCTAACTTAACTTGACAAATTGGTTTTAACCTATGTCCAGCAGTGGTTTGCTATAGGCTAATGATGATGATGATGATGATGGTGAATGTGGCTTCTATATAAGTAAACAATATATATCTATCCATAGCACTCATACGTAGAATACAAACATTATAATTTAAATTACGCAGTTTTGCAATTTGCATACCTACTTACTTACTTACCCGCTCACACACCCTCACACATTAAGTTACTTTAAATAGCGGGCAGGACCATTGCTCGGGCTCAGTCTGTTGGTGGTGCTCGACGGTGTAATAGCTTAGGGACGTTAAAAATTATTGTGCGAGGCTATGTAAGTCATTTTGTGTTTCTGATTTTCGTCATTTTCAAGTGTTATAATTATTTCTATCTGTGTGGTTCCAACTTGATTTCTGTGTCGATTTGTTTAGTTAAGTTTGTGAAATAAAATTACTGTTTAAACTTTAGCCTTAACGTTTAGTGTTATTTTTTTTAAATCAATTTCTACTTCTGATTATAAAATCAGAAGTGGGATCAAGGATTTGCACGCCTACTAGTCACATTTTTCTATAGTTTTCGGTCAATATCTAACCGCTGGTCCTGATTTGAAATACGTCTGCACAGTACAGGCTATCGACGTGGCCAAGATAACCTCTAAACACGTGTTCGGATAGTTTTTTTTTCCTTGTGCTTTCGTGCATATGTTTATCTAGCCCTGTGGTGTGCAGACGGCGGTCCTGTTCTGTGGATAAAAGTCCACTGGGGCATGGCCAGTGCAGACGGCGGTCCTGTTCTGTGGATAAAAGTGCACTGGGGCATGGCCAGTGCAGACGGCGGTCCTGTTCTGTGGATACATGTCCACTGGGGCATCTCCAGTGTAGACGACGGTCCCGTTCCGTGGATTCTGGTCCACTGGAGCAGTGCCAGTTCAGATGGCGCTCGATTGAGCTGAAGCTAATGAAGAAAATGATCGCCTTACGGTCTGACATTGCTTGCGTCTTTGTTGGTAGCCACTCTTTCATTAGTTATGTTAGGCCCAGCAAGGTTAGGTTCAGATAGGCTAGGTTCAGATAGGTTAGGTTCAGATACGTTAGGTTTAGATAAGTTAGGTTCAGATAGGTTAGGTTCAACAAGATTAGGTTCAGAAAGGCTTGATTCAGCTAGGTTATTTTCACTTATTTTAGCACTGGGGCTTTTCAATGAGATTCTAGGCTAGGTGGCTATTAGCAGTGACGTATGCAATGACTAGACTGAGATTAATGGTTTGACCGGCAATAGCGTGTGTAATGTAATGTACAGGACAGAGCGATCCGTATCTGCTACGTAGCATAGTTGGACGGGGATAATGCCAAGATCAGTATAACAGCGTTCGTCGCTTTGTATGTCCGTGTCTGCAACTATCGCATAGTCGGACTTACCGTGTCTGCCTAAAATAGGCATAGTCGGTCTTACCTGTGTCAGCGCATAGTGCCGCTTAGTCAGGTCTTCCGTGTCTGCGCTTTGCGTATAGTCGGACTTGCCTGTGTCTGCGTTAGTCGCATAGTCGGGCAGACGCGTTAGTCGCGTCATGTTACAGGTGGATCCTGCTTCACCTGATGCTGACAACCACAGAGCCGGAGCCGCAGCGGACACACGAAACTGAGGAATGGGGCAATAAAACCTAGGCCTTGCTCCGAAAACGAAATAAGTACATGAGAGATGTCTCATTAGGAGGTGTATGCGCTGGTGAATGAATGAGATTTTGTGACGACGTATGAATTAAATGAATGGTGATGCAAGAAAAGTGTGAACCGCCACATCTATGTAAAATCGACGCTCTTTTGATGTAACTCTTCTTTCAGACGAATACGACAGCGAACCAGATGCTAGTCCTACGTATGGTTCCGGCGCAGGTCCGTCCATGCCCTCACTGGATCCTGAACCTGAGGCGGGGCCATCATCTTAGACTTCAGCTTCGGGCAGCCTCATTTGACTTTAGGAGTAGGTCGAGGACGACCTATAGTCAGGAGAAGCCGTGTTAGCGACTCCCCCACCAAGAGGATATCGGCAAACCGACGCTCCTTTAAATAGCGGGCAGGACCATTGCTCGGGCTCAGTCTGTTGGTGGTGCTCGACGGTGTAATAGCTTAGGGACGTTAAAAATTATTGTGCGAGGCTATGTAAGTCATTTTGTGTTTCTGATTTTCGTCATTTTCAAGTGTTATAATTATTTCTATCTGTGTGGTTCCAACTTGATTTCTGTGTCGATTTGTTTAGTTAAGTTTGTGAAATAAAATTACTGTTTAAACTTTAGCCTTAACGTTTAGTGTTATTTTTTTTTAAATCAATTTCTACTTCTGATTATAAAATTATACTAAACTACACTCGCTAATTACTATTATCTACTATACTATACTACCTATAATTAAAAAAAAAAACTTTTATTTTCTGACAAAGTAATTATTACATGGGTTGGGATCTCCTCTTTTAAGTTGCATTAACCTGTGTTAGAGGAGTCTCCTCTTTATGGTGGTCAGTCTTAACTAAGCTAGGTGACTATGAATAAAGTATTTTAAGCACATTAAAACATTTACATAAATTGTTAAAAGTATACAATATATACCTAAACTTACATGTCGAGATATTTTGCGAAACAATTAGATGGTGGTAAACAAAGCAAGTGTTCAACAAAAGTTGAATGATAGATAAGGTGCATGCCAAAATGTGTACTTAAATACCTATTTAGTTATATACTTAATACTAGTTTTGTTATTCTTAATATGTATTATGTATGTAATATGTAAAAATAAATAAAAAATATGTATAATAAATAGTTAAGCCAATATTGTGAATGATTTGGATAGAACTAGGACTATACACAGTTTGAAACTATGAATAACATAATGTACGAAACCGCGTGAAATAATATAATTACCTACTTAATTAAGATACTAATTCGAGATGTTTGTTTGCATAACCAAGTGTTTATAATGTAATAAGTATCTACTCAAAAACTTAATTGCCTTTTTTTAAATACTGCTATAGAGCTGATGGTCTCTCAGGGTTGTAGGTAATTGTTCGAAACACGAAAACTTCAGTGAAAGCTTCAAAGGAGAATGCCGATAACCCGTACCAATTGCGTCAAAACCAAACGTATCCCATAAAATTTCCTTTATTTTATAAATAAAATTTACATTTTCTTTAGTTTTACACACCGACTCAATTAATGATCACATAAAAAATTATTTCGTTGATTTGGTTTCCGGCGCACGGCGCCATGACACTGCAACCACCCTCACTTTTAATTATTTAGACGGTAGAATCGACTGAAAACATTAGAATTCTTTCACTTTGTATAATCAAAGAGGTTGCATCAGAAACTTTTTTGTGGTACTACTAAACTATCTCCTATCTTTATGTATTACTAGAGTGTTCTGTGGCATTGTGTAGCAGTGGTTATTCTGTAAATAGATATTTTATTAGACATCATCACAATAATGAACGATAAACAATCGTGGCATCAATTGTTTGCTAATAACCGGTGACGCGAAACCAGCATAGTTTGGAAGAGGCATCCATGGCCTTTTCGTGGTTGTGATGAATGTATTAAGATCTTGGATCTTAGCTTGGATTTCACCATCACCAGTAAGTAATGATGTAAATGCCTATCTACTTTCTCGTCACTACCATTATTTGAAAGTAGAACACAGTAGTAATTAATGTAATGTCCTACCTACGAAGTAGAAGTTAAAACACCTTTTTACCTATCTGTGTCAGGTATATAAACCTTTTCTTATAGATATAGTATCATGTAGACAAAACTGAACACACAAGGTATCGGAAAAGCATTTTTTTTTTTAAATAAACTAGAACTACGTTAATCTTAAAAAAGACTTAGTATTCCATGAATAACAGTTTAATAACTTTCGAAAAAATTAGGTTTCGTTTTGACGCAATCACTTTAGCATTGGTACCGAGCGCCATACATCAGACGGCATTCTCCTTTGCAAACAAAACAACAAAAATCCTACACGTTAACCTGGCAGGCTGGCTTCAGCATCCGCTGGTAGCGCGGGTTAGAGCGAGATAGCTGTCTTATGATTTGACTGGTCTATGGCGGAGGAGTATGACTGCGTTATGACTGTCCGAAAAAATATCAAATTGTTTAAGAAAAATAGCGACAATCATAATGTTAACACTGGAAATAAAGATAAACTAGCTGTTCCCACTGTAAGGCTCCATAAAGTTAGTCAATCATTTAAAGGGCAAAACTTACTGTTTTTTAACAAAATCCCAAATGATACGTTAATTTATGTGTAAATAAATTCAAAATGTTGTTAAACGTAAACTCTGTAATAAAGCTTATTATAAAATTTCAGATGACAAAAAAGCTTGGTATGAAACTGTCTCCAACTCCCTCAAAAACAATGTAATAAGTAGTTAATAATAAACTTTGTAAAAAACAAGACTTTAAAATAATTTATGCCAAGCAGAGTTTCTTGCCAATTCTACTCTGTTTGGTCACGTTACGAATTGGTGTGAATTCAAATTTAAAAAGTTGACGTTTCAAAGTGAACTGTATGTGCTTATTGAAAAAAAATATTTTGATTTTGGTTACCAATGTATATCCTTTATACTATAACATACGTATTTTGACTTTGACATCACTAAATATTATAAAAAAAGTCACTTCCTGGTGTCTGTTCCTATAAATGCTTAGATCTTTAAAACTACGCAACGGATTCTGATGCGGTTTTTTTATAGATAGAGTGATTCAAAAGGAATGTTTATATGTATAATTTGCACTCGTTTGAAGCTGGGGCGGGTCGCTAGTTTATTTACAAAATAGTTTCAATATTTCTAACAACTGTTACACACTGGATAGTTGGGTTTTTATTCCGTAACTGCCCACATATTTCTAGTTCTTGGTAAAAAAACCATGTTAGAGAAACATTTTACGGGAAAGAACAAGAATACACACAAACAAAGTTGCGGGCAGGGCAATATTTAATAATACATACTACCTTACTCTAATATTATATATGTGAAAATTTGTAAGGATTGATGCATGTATGGATAGATAGATAGTTGAATGAATGGATGTTCGTTACTCTTTCATGCAAAAAGGACTTCGGTTCTGAACGGATTTTAATGAAACTTTTTAAAGGAGAATGCCGAAAACCCGTACCAATTGCGTCAAAACCAAACGTATCCCATAACAATTATTATATTTTATAAATGACATTAACATTTTCTTTAGTTTTACACACCGACTCGATTAATAATCAAGTAAAAAAATATTTCGTTGATTTGGTTTCCGCCGCACGCCGCCATTAGACAGCAACAACCAATGATATATATACGTAACTATGGAAACAAACATTGATGTAAAGTGTCACTATGGCAATTACCCTCATTTTTGATTATTTTGACAGTAGAATTGACTAAAAACTTATAGGAAATTATTTTGACGCACTCACTTTAGTCTTGGTACCGAGCGCCATACATCAGACGGCATTCTCCTGGCAAACTCATTTTATTAGAGTTGTAGGTACATAAGTAAGTTGTGATATAAACTCTAGATGAAGAAACTCTAGTTAATTATTAAAATAAATAGGATAAGTATATAAGTATCTTACCAAGTGGTAATATGATATGACTGAGAATATATGTACCTGTAACACACATAAATCAATTTTAACGGCCTCTGTGGCGCAGTGGCGGGAATCGAACCCCCAACCTTTTGTGTCTCAGGCGGACCTTCGCTCACTGGGCCACAGAGGTCGAAATGTTTGCATTCTTTGCAGATGTTTGTCTGAATTCTAGGTTTTTCTTATATATTATCTTATAAATTATATAAGTAAGTAAGTAAGTATAAGTAGGTACCTACCTTTTTTCGTTAATTACTTAATTGTTTTGAGTGTATCAGATTCTGTGAGAATGAATAAGTATTTATATAAATAAAATAGCAGTTACTGTTGTAAGTAATTTTTCAAATAAAATATTGAAATTAGTAAAACCTCCTTAAAATCAGTCTAAAATTATTAATTTTTTTACAGATTAAATATTATTTTAATAATTAATTATGTAATTTTTAGTAACATATTTTAAATAAATAACAATTATTTTTGATATAACACAATTATTTTTGATACAAAATAATTGTTACCAGAAGCTGCTTTGAAGTAGCATAAAACTGAAATTCATGTTAGTTGTACTTTGCAGATAAAATTAAATCGTTATTATTTTTCAAAGGTATTTTTCTGATTTAATAACATTTTATTTGAGGTATAAAATGTTATTAAAGTAGTCAGAGGTGGTACAGAGGGGAATTGTATTGAAGGGAGTCAGGGAGTTAGAGGCGGTGGATTCTGACATTAATAATAATAAAATATTATTAATATTATTTACGCGTAGCGTCACCGATGCACCAATGACGCAGTCCTTTAAGTATAAGTTTAAAAATTGGCTAATCTCTTAGTGCTTCAACACCTTCGAAGAATTTAAATCATATAAACAATGATTTATTTACTAAGTATTTCATATTTTTTCTGTGTTATACTTAGGTATAACAATTTATTGTCATAAAATATTTGTTATTGTAATTATTAATACTAATAATTCCATTCTATGCTATTTTGACGTGACGTGTAACCTTAATGTTATCAATAAATGAACTTAGAACTTTGAACTTTTTTGAACATTTAAAATCCAAAACGAGCTTATAAAAAGTGAATTGTGAATAATCCATTTTAGATATTAAAATTATGGGTGTGCGAATAACTTACTGATTATCTGATTATTTGACATTTAAATTCACTAAATATTAAGTTTTGACATGTACATAATTTGTAATTTCTCTGACATAAATTATTTTTGACAGTTTTAATTTTATGATTGTGTTTCTTAATTTGTTTTGTTGTCATGATTTTGATAAAGCCTATTTTGAATCTTAAACTACTTTACGAGAATGTATAATTGCCTACTCACTAAACATTTGCACGACTATGTAGTCAAATATAGTGATACTTTATTATAAAACCATCACTGTGAACCTATATTTATGCAAATAAATACTATCATTTCATTTCATTTCATTTCATTTAATTTCATTTAATTTTATTTTATTTCATTTCATTTCATTTCATTTCATTACTAAGTGAGCCTAGAAATACCTACAGAGAAAGCAACTTTAAAATTATGATAGGGACGAGTTTTCATACATAGGTCCTATTGTTGGGAGCTTTTATGTTAATGTAATGTATTGAGATAAGTACCTAATAAAAGTAATAGATGGCGTGACTACATTTGGTCAGATTCTAGATCGCGCTATCGATGCGTTCTGGAATTTGTAGACATCACTGTCATGTATTTAATCGGTGCTTCTTTCGTGAACAATAAACCTTTGCAATTACTATTTAATTGTTTCCTTGCCATTCCTCGTTGATAACGTGCCGAACATTTTGGTCCTTATCGAGTCGGATAAAAGGAGGAAGGCAAGATTTTTGGGTGATTCCAACGAAATAGCCTGGAACATGGAATCACTATCCCGCGGCCGTGCCGCATTCGCGCCTGAAGGAGTAGTGGATTGCTACTCGGGAGCGAGAGCTTAGTGGGTTTACTGGCAACGTGCGCCGGAGGCCTACTCGTCGAAGCCTGGTGATCGTGCTGCCCGAAGCGGAGCCCTACTGGTAACGTGCGCCGGAGGTCTGCAGACGGAGACGGGAGTCCAGTAACGACAGGATATACGGAGCGGAGGAGCGCAACGACTGCGCAGGCAATCGCATGAGACGGGTGCGATTGAAGAAGCCATTTACGTACGGAGCTACGTAGGCCGTTGTAGTTTACGGAGGTTTGGAAAAAAGTGTCTTGGTGAATAAACTGTGAGTACTTTTGTGTCATACTGTTAAATAGAACATTTTAAAGACAGTCTGGTTTTAGGACTTATAATAATTTCTAAAATTTGGATACTACGGGCAATCCACGCCCAATTTTTGTTAGAGTTGAATTATTTTCAAACACTAAGAAAATTTTAAAGAATTTGTAAAGACTTTATTTTTTTTAAAAGGTTTTTATTTGTTGGAAGGAATTTAATTTATTTGTAAAGGTATTGTTTTATAGAATTTAGCATTAAATTGAAAATGGAGGAACTAGTTCTATTGCAAATGGATACCTACCATAATTTGATAAAGTCTATGAATAACTTTAAAAAGTCGCCAAAGCAACGGATAAGAGAAATATTCATTGAAGTTAGGTTAGAAAATGTAAATAAATTGTGGGAATCATTTGTAAAGGGCCATCGTCTATTACTAGAAACTCATGGGGCGAAATTGAGTAAACATGCTTACTATGAAGAAAACATTTACGAGCAGGCGGAAGAGCTTTACGTCGACTACAAAACCGAACTCAGAACTTTGTTAGGCACATATAAAACCAAAACTGATAGCTCTGGTGCCACTAAAGAGGAAGGACCAGGGGTTGGAAAGTCAAACATTAAACTGCCTAAACTAGTTATTCCTAAGTTCTCAGGGAAGTATACAGAGTGGGTCACGTTTAGAGATTTGTTCCTGTCACTGATTCATAATAATGCTAGTTTGGACAGTGTTCAAAAACTGCACTACCTCAAAGGGTATTTGTTGGGTGAAGCAGAGCAGTTATTAAGGCAAATTCCTATTACAGCAAACAACTACAGTAAATGTTGGCAGTTATTAGAGAGCAGATTTAATAATAAGCAGTACCTGTCAAATTGTATATTGAAACGGTTGCTAAGTCAAAAGAGTCATACAACAGAGTCAGCACAGGGCCTTAAAGATTTAATAGATACGTCCACAGATTGCTTAAATGGTTTAAGTAATTTAGGGGTTGACGTGTCTAATTGGGACTTGATTATAATTCACATTCTGACTTTGAAGTTGGACGAAGAATCACGGAAGCAGTGGGAGTTGCATGTAACAAGTACCATTTCGGCCAATACTTTGCCGACCATTGAACAATTCAAAGGCTTTATAACGAACAGGTTCAGAGCGCTAGAGTTTGTTGAACAAAGGTCTTCTAACAACAATGCAATAGTGTTGCAAATAAGCATCGATCCATGCACGCTGCTAGTTCAGAACAAAAAACTTATGATCAATGTCCACTTTGCTTTGAAAATCACAAGTTAGATGTGTGCAAGAAATTTCTGGGCCAGGACAATGATACTAGTCGAGATTTTGTGTTAAAAACAGAATATGTTTTAACTGCTTGGGAGTGAATCACTCTGCAAAATCTTGTCAAAATCAAATAAAGTGTAGAGTGTGTAGGCGCCATCACCATACGCTGGTACATCCTAGGACTCCAAGTAAAGAAAAAATATTGGCAGCATTAGTAAAAGAAGACTCGGAAGATGAATCGACGGAGGAATATGCTGAAGAGCCAATGGAAGAGTTCCAAGCGAATACTGCTACAGTAGAAAATAAATCAGTATTACTTGCCACAGCACTGGTCAATGCTGAAACTAAAAATGGCACTTGCTGTACTGTAAGAGCTTTGCTTGATCAAGGGTCGCAAGTATGATGAATGATACACATTTATCTTGGGATAAGACTTTATTTTTGCTTTTGGATCCATTTTAGATATTTTCTAGACATTATTGCACAGAGGTTAGTTACTTGGAGATCATTTTGTTCAAAAACTAACGAGGCTTGTGGCTCAATCTCAATTCTCAAGACGACTTGTCGCTACCGCTTCACTTTTCGGAATGCCAAAGCCTCGTCATTTTTCGTTAGGTACTCTCAGACAATACCTCCCTGCAAAATCCAACCATCGACAAAACCATAGACTTGCTCTCTGGTTTTCGTCAGTAAGTTTCCGAGTTGCCATAATCTGCATGATTAATACTTTTTACATCCGGTAATTATTATTTGCTTATAAAATAGATTATTGAATAATAATGATTGTTAAAATAAACTTATAATATTAAAGAAATCATGACATTCGGCCGTCCGTCTTCATGCGATCTCCTGACGCATGATTGAAACAAATCAAGCCATTAGCCATTAGTAAGTATAACAATACAGTACTATTTACAGCACTGTCCAATTGTACCTACAGACACGAGTACAACAACGATACAACTAATTAGTTATTACAGTAGGTCTACTTAGTTTA
The DNA here is from genome assembly GCA_951804965.1 of Horisme vitalbata. Classification (NCBI taxonomy): domain Eukaryota; kingdom Metazoa; phylum Arthropoda; class Insecta; order Lepidoptera; family Geometridae; genus Horisme; species Horisme vitalbata. The sequence goes on from OX638109.1 coordinate 3,995,457, forward strand.
GAATTTAATTGAATTGATTGTTTTAACCTTAATCTTGTAATGAATAACACCAAAACTAAGATACCTACAACTTACAATTGCTCTTTACTGAATTGACAATTTTGATAATACTTCCATAGAAACTGTAGAAATATTTCATTTATTAGAAAGATACTCATTTGAATTGTAAAAGTCAATTTCGAAATATTCAAACCAAAAAAAAACAACTAAATCTAGGAATGTAATTTAGCACATAAAACAACGTACAAACACAGAACCAATGGCACTATCAGCTTATTACGTAGGCATATGCTTAGCTATAATGTAAAAAAATCTACCTATTTATTACACAACAATGTATATACATTAATGTACCGAACCTGCCTTTACAATACTACGAATATTTGCTTTTCTTAACCACTGGTACATAACACAGAACATTGTATACGACAACACCATAAAGAAAACAAATGATTTATGTTACAATACAATACGATTTTTACAAATTAATTAATTATCTGAATTCTGCTTTCATTCACAAAGTAGGTAGGTACAGTTTCAAGCTAATTGTAAAATCATTTCCTCGCAGGTTATCATTGCTTGTTATAGATGGGTACTAAAAGAAATAACATCTTCATGGTGTAGGTAAGTATAAGTAGGTACCTACTAAATGTACAAATGTAAATATACATACAAAAATGAGACTTAATGATATACCCACTTACTAAATTAAGTCTACAAGTAGTTACATAGAAATCATGACATTCGGTTATTGCTCGATTTTCGATTTCATTTAGGTACCTACTTAGATGTTGAGCTACTACTGTTATTGGAATTGCTTCTAGGTACATTAAGTAATTTATGTATGCATATGATATCTTAGCTTTTGCATGTAAGTTTATTTTAGCTTTACTCGCCTAATTATTGTTTTATGTTTATGTTTATTTATTATTTTATTTTTTTATTTTTATTTTTTTCATTTGTTAGGTTTTAGAGTAAAGTTATATTCTATGCTATTTCATTTATCAAATTTGTAGCACTATCAATCTATTTCCCCACAATATAAAAGTTATCTGGAAGAAAATGCTATTTAGCATTAAGTTCGCCTAATACATAATCTATCTTGTACAATAAAGAATTTTCTATTTAATTTTATCATTAGTATATTGTTTTTTTTTTCTTTTTGTGATTAGGTACTCTTGCTTACAACATGTGGACTCAAATTGTTTTAGCGTACAAAATGTGTTTAATTGTGCCTATAATTTAAGTACCTAACTTCCTAAAGCCTGGAATTATGGCAACTTTATATTCAGTCATTAGGTACCTAATATAATTATAATTCATATGTAAAACATTCATATGTAAATATTGATTTGCCAATAAATCGATTGTTCCTGATTATTTCTGATTATTCCTAAAGGGCCTATGAATGTTACATAAGTTTAGTACAGTTCTTTTTGTTGATAAAATGAGTTAAGTGTTATTTTATTCATAACCTACAGTGTATTTACCTACATAGGAGAAAAAGGCTTTACCAGTAACGTAATTAGCCTTTTGCTTAGCTTGGCTAGTTACAGCTACAATTGGAACTTCTCTTCCTTATATTTTCAAGCTATTCGGGAGCAGTTCGAGTGCCAATATCCAACTTTAAACTATTTCTCAATCTGATACCAAATAAAACATAAGTGGAAATATTTTGAGTGAAATAATTAACAGCATTAACAAAACCCTTTTAAATTTTACAATATCACCGCAATTTTGGCGACCACTATAATCTCTGTATTCTCCAAGTCGTTATTGTTCCTCAAAAGATAAAATAAAGTTGTATAGGTAATACTGGTAATACCTAAACGTCCTACATCGTCATGGCTAGACCAACATATTTATCAAGAGCATCACGCCGGCAGAACAATTGTGCAAAGATTCTCATCAACCTTTTTATAGAAAACCGGGCTATCATCCATCAGGTCTATCTTTATCCCTATAGAATTAAGAGTAGTACAGCCTAACACCCACTAAAATTTCATTCACAACAGTCAGGGTAGGATATCAAAGAGTTCATACAGTTCATCCAATGTTTTTATTTTCACGTCAACCTAGAGTCGTAAATAAAATTGTAAAACTATATTAATAATATGACTAAAGTAATCTGCCGATAATACCTACCTATTACCTAAATATTGACTGAGTAAAAGTATATTCACTTCAACTTATCTCTTTCAATTTAATACTAAAAAGCTGTTAACACCTGTATGTTTTCATTATGGAACGCAATAAATGATTGAGTAATGAGTATTGAGTCCAACCTTAACATCCGTCTCGGTCAAAAAATTCTAAAGTGTATAAATCTTTGGCTATTATATTAGCATTTAAAATATCTTTTTACGATAAAAGATATAGCTCTGGCGATTAAAGTGTTTGCCGTTAAACTTATGGTGAGACCTGTCAAATTTGTCAAACAAAACTAGGTACACCTCCCGTCACCTACACTTAAGTTCCTTGATTGAAAAGATTATTTAATCGTAGTTCTATTTTACTGACTGTGATACAATGATACAGAATTAATTTATTAATTTCGAACCTTAAGGAACACTTTTAATCGTATCATTCATCCGTTCAGCCATTCCTGAATTTAGTGACATCAAACATACTAACACACACAAAATCTTGCATCTATGTATATTGGCTTATGCTGTCCTTCATAAGTGTCACTTATCTGCCTAGCAACATTAAATTATAATTATGTTAAAAAGTGAAAATCTCTTAATTCTTCATCAAAGCTCGCGGCAATACGGTAATAAGTAGATACGCTTTGTACTACTGCCTACTGATACTGCTAGCCTGCTGTTTCCCTAACACAGGGACCTAGTTGGGAGTTTGAGCGCAGCCATGGTCAATGTAGGTACTAACTAATTATATGTATGTACCAGAACCCAGACACAAAACAGATGAAGTTTTTCTTTCATTTTTCTTTCATTTTTCTTTCATTTTTCTTCAATAACCTACTGATTATAATGACTATGCATGACTGTGTGAGCTAAGTTTTGGAGATTGACTGTATGTAACCTGTGAATACCTTTTCCCAAACTTTTCAAAAACTTTTGTGAACACTAAATTAAAGTTATATTTTTATTATTTATTTGTTATTTTAAATTTACACCAATTCGTAACGCGACCAAACAGAGAAGAATTGGCAAGAAACTCTGCAAGGGTTGTATTTGTTTTAATCGTCTTTCTTACAATTCCTATTAATATTAAGGGGTTGGACAGTTTCATCCCAAACTTTTTATATATATTTTTTTTGTTTTGCTATCTTAATAAATAATTTTTAATTAGCTTTAGTGGACCTACCAGACGAGAAACCACTGGTTAAAGCTTACCGTTGTCGTTATCAAGGCCCACCCTTAGACATTTTTAGCACTTAAATACAGGCTTAGATACATGAATTGGGAGAATCAAAATAAAAAAAGCACTAAGTATATTTCTAAACAATAGGTAATAATAGTTTATCTTTATATATTTTTTTTATCTTTATATTTTTATATTATTTATCTTTATAAGTATCATCGTTCATTTACTCTTGTTATTTATATGTATTTTGCTATTATAGTTGTGAGTACTTTGCATTGGTTTTCTAACTATTTATGTTTATTATAATTTGTGGTAATTAGTCCGTTGTTTCTATTGTCTACATAAATTCTTGCCGGTTGTACACTTTTTTACCTGTTTTGTGCTGTTCCATATCCTACTCTAGGTTTTATTGGAAGAAAACTGTTAAGCTCGCCAGTGTAAAATTTCACAAATTTATCAGTTAGGCCATGAACATTTAAACAATACAGTGTACTACAATCTAACAATACTATCTGCCCTCTTATCACTAAATTCACACATTAAAGAAAAATGTTAGCATATCGTAAAAATAGTCCTGGAAGTTTTCATTATTTCGTGACATACAAGATAAGCTTTCAAAAGCCGATCATAATTTTGTTCTTTTGGAAACACCCTCTAAAGTTTTGCCTACCACTCTGTCCAGCTAAACACTATGCTTGGAAGGGCTTCGAACCACTCCTTTGTCAGGCCTATTAGTTTCTATAAAGCAAAATGTATGATCTGCTTTTGATCCCATTCGTAAATAGCGGCACATTTAACATAACTTTTCTAAGACAGCTGTCAATACTTTTAGATTTACTCAACGGATAAAATCTGGCACAATATTATTAAACAGGTACATTCTTGGTGGACTAACTTTACAGTTCTCTTGTGCTTTATACGACGTTTCTATATACCTGGGCAGTCAGAAGATGAAGTAGAGCTTGGAGAGGTCGATGTGGACCTTCATTTCCTTGAACGCATCTTTTTCCTTCCTTATCGAAGACTTCTTGCTTACTTTTATAATGCTTGTGTGTTTTACTGAAGGTTCTCTCTTGGGAGTCAGCATGTCATCAGATTCCATAGAAATAAATAAAAAATCATTTTAGTTTGCTCATTAGTACAAAATAAAATTCTAGAATATATAGCACACTTGGGTTCCTACTACGCAGTCCATGTAACGTTGTGACGTATGTAGCCACCTAACTTACAGGTCCTACGTGTAGTGCTTACTTTATTCTGATGCATACATAGCATTGGATCATACTGCTAAAAAGTCCGCGTTAATGTTGTGACGTACATAGCCACGTTCAGGTCCTAAGAGTAGTTCATACTTAAATTAGATTCATACATATTAGATCATACTGCTATTCAGTCCGTGTAATTGTGTGACGTACTCAGCCACTTTAACTCACATGGTTCATATCATACCTTTCCCTCCAATGGCATACTTAGCCTAGCTTTGTGACGTAAATAGCCACTTGACCGCACATGGTTCAAACTTTTCCCTACAGTGACATACATAGCCTTGTGATTGTGACGTACATAACCACTAAAAAATCATTAACCGCCAACCCAACATATAAGTTGCAAAATAACTGTTTGAAATAAAAGTACTAACACACATGGTACATAATTCCTCAAAAAATAAATTGTCGATTCAATTCAAGTACACCCTGTATGCAGAACAGTAAGAATCAAACACCGCTATCAGGGAGTAGCCCTGACCAAACAGTGTTCAATTCAAACTTTGTATTACGAATTAGATATGCAGAATAGTAAAAATCAAATACCGCTATCAGGGAGTAGCCCTGACCAAACAGTGTTCAATTCAAACTTTGTACTACCAACTAGGCTAGCACAGCAGATAATCTCGGCTAAAACCGACTGATCTATACCAGCAAAATTGGGCATCTACATATTTAGATCTAAACTCACATTTTTAAAATTCGCAAACCAAATACTGCTATCAGAGAGTGGCCCTGATCGAACAGTATTCAATCCAACCGTTGTATTACCAATTAGGCTAGCACAGACAGATATTCTCGGTTCAATACCGACTGATCCATGCTAGAAAAACTGGTAATTTATCTACTTATTTAAATTAGATATTCAAAATGCGGGTAGGTATCGGAACTATTCGGAATTATGTACCAAGATCTAAAAATAGAAAGGTGCTAACACGGCCAGGTAATCTCGGTGCATTACCGACCAGCACGTAAAACACGATTCAATTCTTATAATAAGTAAAACAAGATGGCGATAAAATATACATTTACTTAAATGTAAAATAATAAAATCCACACTTTCATACCTTGGTTCATCTCCACTTCTGAAATATGATGAATGATACACATTTATCTTGGGATAAGACTTTATTTTTGCTTTTGGATCCATTTTAGATATTTTCTAGACATTATTGCACAGAGGTTAGTTACTTGGAGATCATTTTGTTCAAAAACTAACGAGGCTTGTGGCTCAATCTCAATTCTCAAGACGACTTGTCGCTACCGCTTCACTTTTCGGAATGCCAAAGCCTCGTCATTTTTCGTTAGGTACTCTCAGACAATACCTCCCTGCAAAATCCAACCATCGACAAAACCATAGACTTGCTCTCTGGTTTTCGTCAGTAAGTTTCCGAGTTGCCATAATCTGCATGATTAATACTTTTTACATCCGGTAATTATTATTTGCTTATAAAATAGATTATTGAATAATAATGATTGTTAAAATAAACTTATAATATTAAAGAAATCATGACACAAGCATCTTTTGTGACAGAATCTACAGTGAAGCGGTTAAAGATGAAAGAGACACCTACAAAAAGCATGATTTCTAGAGTTGGTGGAGGTAAACCGGTTAACTCTAAGGCGGTTGTACAGATAAAGTTGACTTCCAGAATAGAACCTCACGTGAGCATACAAGTGAGAGCTCACGTTTTAAAGTCGATCACTGCCTGCCTCCCAAGTAAGAACGTAGAAGAGCTAGAGTGGATAAAATCTACAGGAATAATTTTAGCTGATCCTCAATATAAAACCCCAAACAAAATTGATATTTTATTAGGTGCAGATATATACAGTCAGGTATTGAAAGAATGTTTACTAAAAGATCCCACAGGACGGATGGTTGCCCAATCAACTAAATTTGGGTGGATAATTTCAGGCCTAGTCACTTAAAAATTTATAATAAAACATATGATGAGTCAGCTCTAATATTCAAAATTGTATTTAATATAGATTTGTGCATTAGTTTATTTTCTTTAGTTTTATGTAATATAGGATGAAGTACCCAGTTGGTTTGTTTTTGTTTTAGTTACTATTATAGTTCTAGTAAGGTGGATTAATTTGGTTCCTAACAATGTTTATTTTGTAAGTTTTATATTTTCAACAATTACCTATTTAAGTTTCTTATCATTTCTAATTTGAATAAAATTTTAAGAGCAATAATTATGTCAATATTGCTCTTGGTGGGCGGTATGTTGGGAGCTTTTATGTTAATGTAATGTATTGAGATAAGTACCTAATAAAAGTAATAGATGGCGTGACTACATTTGGTCAGATTCTAGATCGCGCTATCGATGCGTTCTGGAATTTGTAGACATCACTGTCATGTATTTAATCGGTGCTTCTTTCGTGAACAATAAACCTTTGCAATTACTATTTAATTGTTTCCTTGCCATTCATCGTTGATAACGTGCCGTACACCTATTAAGTACCTATTTTAGTGTCCCACGCAAAATAGTCACAGTAACAGCAAGTACACGTAAACGTACATACATTTTATTTTTTCTTTCAAAGTCGCAATAAAAAAACGCCATTTCCCATAATATTTTTCTAATTTTCATTCAGGTTCTTGTTATTAACAAGGTAAATAACTTACCCATTGTTATTTAATTTTCAAATCATATTTAACATCTATGAGAACTAATATTTTCTCCAACAATAATAATATTAGAAACCAGTTTTGGTACTTCGGTACAATACTAAGTAATTTTTAATTTAACTGCTATTCATTTCTTATACCTATGTAGGGATACTAAAATATTAAACTCAAATTAAATGATTAGTTTCCTAATTATAAATTATCAAGACTTGCTACCGTCCACGGCTTCGCTCGCGTAGTACCTGGATAAAAAGAAGCTAATGTGTTAATAAAAATATATAAACTGTTACTCAGACTCACAAATTGTTTGTCCATATGGTTAACACATTGACTGCGGGCCTCAAACATAACGCTCCGCGCCATGCTCGAGGAGTGTGAACTCCAACAGGAGCACCGTAGTGTTTTCAGCATTCAAAGCATTATACACTAGAGAAGAGCACGTTGACTGCGGGTCACGAACATAACGCTCCGCGTCATGCTCGAGGACAGTGAACTCCAACAGGAGCGCCGTAGTGTTTTCAGCATTCAAAGCGCTAAACTCTAGACACTAGCACGTTGACTGCGGGTCTCGAACATAACGCTCCGCGCCATGCTCGAGGAGTGTGAACTCCAACAGGAGCACCGTAGTGTTTTCAGCATTCAAAGCATTATACACTAGAGAAGAGCACGTTGACTGCGGGTCACGAACATAACGCTCCGCGTCATGCTCGAGGAGAGTGAACTCCATCAGCAGCGCTGTTATGTTTTCAGCATTCAAAACGTTATGCACTAGACACAAGCATATGGCCTCGAGCAGTTAGCCGAGCAGTACTTTTGCAGTTTTTGTTTTTGAAGTAAGTTTTTTTATATTTAAAATTATTGTTTATTTCCGATTTTTTAGTGAATTTGACTTTAAGTCTATTACTATAATATAAATAAAAAAGTCCATAAAATTTTCATTCCCTATTTTCTCACCCCTTGGATTGGTACATTATTTTTAATTTATATGGGCCCAAACTGAAAGTAAACCCTCAACAACAGAAAACGAATTTTCCAAATCGGTTTATAAAATGACGGAGCTATGAGGTAACAAACATAAAAAAAATTAAAAATTGAGCCCATAAAATCTTCATTCTTCTTTTCTCACCTTTAAGGTTGATATTTTTTCTTCAAAATTTTATGAGACCGATAAAAAAGTATACCCTACACAAAAATGACGAATTTTCTAAATCGGTTTATAAATGACGGAGCTATGAGGTAACAATCATACAAAAATGAATAAAATTTGAGCCCATATAATTTTTATTTCCTATTTTCTCACCCTTAAGGTTGGCATTTTTACTTAAAATTTATATAGGACCAATTGAAAACTATACCCTACAATATGACAAGTTATGAGGTAACAAATATACAAAAAAAATACAACTGAATTCTTCCTTGAACCTCTTCCTTTTTTTGAAGTCGGTTAATGAGAACCTGTAGAAGAAGGGGTGTAGGGGGTTCCAACCCCTATCTTCGGAACCCAAGCCAACCTCACCTGCACGTGGTGCACCCTGCTGTATAACAAACGGGGCTCTGGCGGCCGGCTGATTGCGGCATAGCACAGCCTACATCGGCACATCTAAATCCCCTGGCCACCGACGGGCAGCAGCGTCGGTTGTGCTAGAAGCTGTGCGATACCCAACCCGCATACCCAGCGTGGGGATTATGGGCACATCCCCCTTTATTAGGGGAGGCCTATGTCCAGCAGTGGACTGATATAGGCTGGTGTGTTGTGTGGTGGTAATGAGAACCTCATCCTTTTTTTGAAGTCGGTTAAAAAAAAAACTTTAAAACAACGACTAAAAAAAACTTTCTGATGCCCTAAAATGCGAAAAATAAAACTTTTGTTTGAATTAGAAAATAGGTACCTACTATCTCTTTGAAGTCGGTGCTAAGCCATTTCGATAGGTGACGATGGCGGAGCTACACTTCCGCTCCCAGACCTCCGGTGGGAGTCTCACCACATTACATCGCGTGACCGTGGAGGAGGCGGGGTGGTGGTGGGTGCCGCTACCTACCTGCCCACGTTGGTAGGTACTGCACTGATTTGAAACAGATGAACCTATTTTTTTTAAATATCTAATTAATTTTTATGTTTGCTTTTTCAAACGTTTCATTTGATGTTTATTATATTAAAATATAATGTAAATTGATATAAAACGAATTTCGATACTGCTGTCTTATTTTAATAATTGCTAAATGTAAAATTGCAAGCTATGTGACGTCACAAGAGAGGGGGTCTCACAAATGTAATCAACTGTGACAAGGACAAAGGAGTAGTAAAAAAAAATACGAAATTAGTGTGACAAACTTTATTGACCATCTGTAGATGTAGTGACTGCAACGAGAGTTTTTTTATTGGCTACTTTCATTAAGTCAATGAGATGGTTGATCTCGATGGCCTGGTTAGCAATCTGCTCGTACGCATTTATATGCTCGATCGGCTTCCATTCAGCATAAAATCTGGAAATGATTTGATTATCAACTAATTGTCTGTAAGTTAACTAGCTAGACAATTAAATGATTATCTAGTAGTAGAGTTCCTATCACCCTGCCTATTTCTGCCGTGCAGCAGCTGTGCTTCGTGTTTTATATATTATTCTTTTATGTAGTTTAGTAAATTATTGAACAGTTGTACTCCCTTCCTCAAATAACATAGTATTTTTCCCGTAGTTGGTTCGTGTGTTTCGTGTTCGTGTGCTTTCAGTTCTCTTTCCATTGATATAAATAAAAAGAGATGCAAACTTCGTTAACTTTGTTAAGTTAGATTCTTGTACAGTTTGGTGCTGTAATGGTGACATTAAATGAACACATGGGTAGTGCTACTTGTCGGTAATCATAAAAAATTGAATCCTAAAACTGAAGTCAATTTAAAAAAATATTTTTTTTCAAACAAACTATATTATCACAAATATGGTAAGAAAATTTGAATCATGTTGTGTACTGTACCAAACGCGCGCTTCTAAACAGATGACAGTAAACAGCCCTTATGCAGCATGATTCAAATTTTCTTACCCCATTGGTGAATAAGTTTGTTTGAATTTTTTTTTTATTGAAATGTTCAATTTGGTTTTAGGTTATTACTGACAAGTAGCACTACCCGTGTGTTCATATAATGTTGTTCATTTAATGTGTTATTACAGCAACACCCTGTATACTTGAAGGACACACTGCAACGTAACAGCTTATACCTACCCACTTATTTTAATTTATTAGTATATAGCCCAGCAAGTGAATTTGTAACTAGATATTTAATAAACTTTCTATTATCTCATAATAAGTGAACTGTATTCTTTTTATGAGAAATAAATGTTCTTTATACCTAAAGCTAAAAAGAAAAAATATTACGCAAATTATTCACCTCTTCAGTGTAGTAGAAATATCTGACATGATCGTATATTTATCTGTTACATCGCCCATCAGATATCCAATTTGAAACGTTGTGGCGTTGTTGTAATGCTCTTGGATCAACTCGGCTCGCTTCACCTTTAGATCACTGTCCCTTACAGTTTCGTACATCAGTCTGAATAGCTTAAGCCTCATGTTGTTTTCATCAGGGCTAATTGATTTTGGTTTTGGTTCATCAGCTTGGCGACGTTGAGCTGTGAGAAACTGTACTCCTACGCGGCGTGTATCAAGGGGATTTTTTTCCGGGGATCTGAAAAGAATATGGTTCTACTAGTTAGTATTTACTACTTGGCACACAACACACACACACACACACACACACACACACACACACACACACACACACACACACACACACACACACACTCACACACACACACACACACACACACACACACACACACACACACACACACACACACACACAGCCTATATAGCATAGGCCTCCCCTAAAAAGGGGGATATGCCCATAATCTCCACGCTGGGCATGCGGGTTGGGGATCGCAGGGCACAGCTTCTCGCACCACCGACGCTGCTGCCCGTCGGTGGCCAGGGCAATTAGCTGTGCCGATGTAGGCTGTGCTATGCCGCAATCAGCCGGCCGCCAGAGCCCCGTTTGTTAGTTAGCAGGGTGCACCACGTGCAGGTGAGGTTGACTTGGGTTCCGACGATGTGGGTTGAACCCCGTACACCCCTCATACAACAACAGAATTAATTAAATGAAGTAAGTAGTTAAATAGAAAGCAAGCAGTGGTAGGTAGTGATTTTGAAAGATTATCACTATATTATGTATGACGACTGAAAAATTCTAATTATTCCGTCGACCGACTTCAAAAAGAAGGAGGTTCTCAATTCGTCGGAACCCTTTTTTTTTTTTACTTTTTTATGTATGTTCACCGATATCTCCTTCAATTGTAAACAGATTTTCAAAATTATTTTTTTGTTTAAAAGAGATTCACAGATGCTCTCATATAAATTATATTCCTGAGGGATTGGTACTTTTCCCGGAAAACTCAAAATACGTCATCCTCACTTGTAATTTTCGCCCTATGATCACCAATATCTCCGTCAATTGTAAACCGATTTTTACAAAGATATTGAATTGAAGTTCCGCGTGACATCATGGCTTAGTACACTTTTTACATAGCCGTGAGTTGTGACGTCACGAGCCCCCACCGCCGAACTTTGACGCTCTTTAACTCCATCCATTTTGATTTATTTAATAAATAAAAAAATATGTGTCCAATATTTTTTGTTGATATATCTGACGGACTAGTTAGAATTTTTTTTACCCAGTCATTATTACTATTATCGTTAAGCTTAAAGGAGCTGTTTCTTTCTTGTAGATGGGTTCCGACGATGTGGGTTGCACCCCGTACACCCCTCATACAACAACAGAATTAATTAAATGAAGTAAGTAGTTAAATAGAAAGCAAGCAGTGGTAGGTAGTGATTTTGAAAGATTATCACTATATTATGTATGACGACTGAAAAATTCTAATTATTCCGTCGACCGACTTCAAAAAGAAGGAGGTTCTCAATTCGTCGGAACCCTTTTTTTTTTACTTTTTTATGTATGTTCACCGATATCTCCTTCAATTGTAAACAGATTTTCAAAATTATTTTTTTGTTTAAAAGAGATTCACAGATGCTCTCATATAAATTATATTCCTGAGGGATTGGTACTTTTCCCGGAAAACTCAAAATACGTCATCCTCACTTGTAATTTTCGCCCTATGATCACCAATATCTCCGTCAATTGTAAACCGATTTTCAAAATTCTTTATGGCGAGAAGTAAGAAGTGATTTATTTGAAGTGGGTTAATTTTTTTATAAAAAGTTTATACCTGTTTACATTATCAAAACATATTGGACACGTAATTTTTCTTTTGTCAAATAAACAAGAAATTACAAAGATATTGAATTGAAGTTCCGCGTGACATCATGGCTTAGTACACTTTTTACATAGCCGTGAGTTGTGACGTCACGAGCCCCCACTGCCGAACTTTGACGCTCTTTAACTCCATCCATTTTGATTTATTTAATAAATAAAAAAATATGTGTCCAATATTTTTTGTTGATATATCTGACGGACTAGTTAGAATTTTTTTTACCCAGTCATTATTACTATTATCGTTAAGCTTAAAGGAGCTGTTTCTTTCTTGTAGATGGAGATATTATGAGACGAAATGACTTTTAGCTAGTTATAACTAGTTTTAGCGATAAAGTGTTACTCAGAATCCACCACAATAGACAATAGACAAACATTTATTTACCACTTGGCCCACAATACATACAACAACAGAATTAAGTTTTTTTAAAAATTTATTATGGGCCAGCTCTTGACCTCGAGGCTTGCGTGGGCAAGGATGAGGTCGACGATGGGGCGAGCTTTCCCAGAAGATGCCTATTAACTCTCTTTTTGAAGCCGTTAGGGTCGTAATTCGATGGAAAAACAGACTCTTATTATAAATAATGTTTGGAAGCGCTTAGTTCTGGTAAATGGAATAGCAACTTGATGCGGATGGTAGTTAGCAGTGAGTAGTTAAACAGGGGTCCTAGTGCGAGTTTTTTTACCAGCTCGATCACGTTGATCGATTGCGTTTACGGAAATTTGTATGGAAAGGAGTCAGTACCACGCGTTTTTCACTAGATGGCGCTACCTCGATTCCATATACAGAAGATCGGTCACTTTCATATAACCTGTGACTGCGTCTAGAAATAACCTATGTCCTTATTGCTAGTTCTTATTGCAGGATATCATGTTCAATTAATCGTTTTTTTTATTAAATTCGGAGAATTTTTTTGGGTATTTATTTTATACTTTTAGGTTACGATTGATTAGGACACTGGCGCCATTATACAAAAACTAACCAAACGCGTGCTTTGTTAATGGCAGTTTTGTTTTAGATGGTTGACATTGGGGCGAGAGATGCAGAACGTGGGTGAGAGTGCGTTCAATAACCATGATTCGTTATAATAGGGTGTATTGCGATCAATTTTTATTATTAATTTACTAAGTATTCCGGCTTTAATAAATAAATGTATTAATTATAATCTCAATACTCCAGTATCAAGAATGTTTTTATATAATTCGCATTTTTAGTCGCTTCCATTTATGATCAGGTTGAAATGACCGGCCTTCTTTGAAACGCAAACGCGATCGAGGTGGTAAAAAACTCGCACTAGGCATCCAGAAGGTAAGCAGTGTCGTCCTCGCATTGTGTGATGATTAGTGTGCCACAGCAGCAAAAAGGTCTCGTTTCAGCATTAATGCCTTGCCACGGAGAAGTATCTAGACGCTGGTATTCTGCCGAAACCTTTCTACAGTCACTAGACCCTGTGAGACCAATCATATAATATTAATAGGTAAATAATGGATAAGGAGATATAAATATAGTTCTTCCTCTAGTCTGTCGGTTACCTATATAGGTAACCCCCTCGGTCCGTCGGTTACCTATTTAAGTAAGTCGGAACCTACCCGGTTTATATCCTCTGATGCTAGAAATTGTGTCACATGTCAGTATGACATTGACTTTTAATACTCTGTAATAAACTACTTACATAAACGTAATTATTTGATATGGATATATATTCAAAATAGGTATCAATAAATACTTAGACTTAGTTTTATAATTATTTTGTATGTAAGTATGAGTGAATGTGGGTTGTCTGATTCCTCCAGTTTCATAAAATTCTGGTTATCACAGTAGAGTTCTTTGTGAAGGGTTCGTCCGGGGAAGTATTACCACCATGTCTATATCAGCCTGCGCACATTGGACGACAAACGTCAGCAATAAGACGCTACGACAAGCTGCGGGGGACAATTTTCATACATTTTGTTCAGTTCTCCGCACACACGGCGACAATCGCGAGCAAGATATGACAGACGCTCGCGACTAAGCGCGACGACAAAGCGTCGTTTGCGAGGTCTGTTACTGTCGTGAAGCAGCTTTGCTGTGTTTCGATTTGAAGGGTTTATTAAGTTACATAAAATTACAGACTCGAGAGGCTTATCACCTTAATCTTCAAGTTGATGGACGCAGGGCGTTGCATCATGGGGCTCATTCCCAAAAAGCGTTATCTACGATGCAATGCTTTGTGATAGCTAATGATTACCACTTAACATCAGGTGGGTCATAAGCTTGTTCCATCTTCAGGTACTATAAAAAAAAACTTAATTTACAACACAGTTTCAGTGCAAGGTTTGTGTGTGTGTTTGAAACTCAACTCTGTAACACTCTCTCTCTGTAATATAACAGTTGAAATAAGACTGAAACTTGGAATATATGTCGTCGTCTGATCGTATAGTTGGCCAGATCATGTAATTTCTCGGCATTTCATGAAACGCGACTATTTCATGATAATGAGCGTCTAAACACACTATGCCGAAAATTACGCGAAATAAGTTCCACAGCTGATTTTGACAAGTTCGGCTATATGCCATAACGTTTCAAATAGCATTGCAGGCGTAATCATGCCGAATTTACGTCACGTAATTTCGGTTGTAGTGACTTTGGTCTTGGTGATCGAGAACATCCTCACCCATGATTCAACCTAGCCTCCCTAGATCAGAAAGATATGTCCAATCATTTCACAATATGCCGAGCGAGAGCCTATTTGTTGATATTCCCAGTAAAATACTATAAGTAATGGACACATCATAAAGTAAATAGTTAAACTTTTCGCTTCATGTCCATAAATAATCAAGAAATAGTTTTCTTGATGATTTTGTCCCTTTACATGTACACTTCCACACCCAGTAGCAAAATTGAGTTTGAGGCATGAAAGTAAAAAAAATATAGCTTTACGTAAAGGGGGGGTTTAAATAATTAATCGCTACAGTCGCGATGCCGTCGCCAGCTGTTTGCCGTGCCCATACCACGATACTGTCACGCTTCTGTCGCGGTGCAAACACTATTCTGTCGCGATGTTCGTGTTGGATGTACTATCAGCAACTAGCCTTACCAATTTTAAAACAGTTTCGCTTGCAAGCAGTTTAGCTAGCGACCCCGCCTTTTTCTTTGTCCACTTATTTCGATTAATAGGAGATACAACATCTGTTTCTTTTTTTGAGAAAGCCCTATGTTTTTATGACTCTTCTAATTTAAGTATAAGCCTCTATTTTGCGTTTACTAGTGTTTAAAATTGACAAGGCGGAGCTAGAAGCTAGTCGCTGCACAGAAAATGCGCCCTTATGATGGTAAAGTAGACTTGTAGCTGATAGTACATAATTATGTCATTTCATTACAATATTATAGAGTTTATAGCATGATGTACCTACCTACTTAAAACAGTGTTTTATAATTACATAATCAAAAAATATTGGACACGTATTTTTTCTTCTGTCAATGAAACTAAAAATGATAAAGGTAAAGTGCGTTGATGTTCCGCGTGACGTTATTTTTCTACCATCATCCCTATTCTCTGAGCTATGTCGTATGCTATGCTGGTTAAGGTAATTATGTGACGTCATATGCCGAGATCACAGTTATGACGTCACATATGGGTCCAATTTGAAAACCAGCGCTGCTGCCTATCATCCTATGTTTGGTAGCAGCAGTTATCTGAGACTGAGCCTGTTGGCCGCAACAGTGAAGGGCTGAAATGATTGTCCTTGTGGTGTGTAATTTATACATCTTTGCTTTCATACATCTTTGCTGTGCCTTCGAGTCGCACCGTCGCACGCGTGAACTCACCCCTGCCCCGCACCCTCGCATCACTCAACGCCCTTCTGATGGCCAACCCGGACTGTGATTTGTTTGAGGATGCATGGAAGAAGATTTTAATGGTATGTCTGAAGTTCTGTGAGGATGTTTGAGTGAGTGTGTTTTAGCATTATTTATAAATTTAATACTTGAATATTTGTGATTGTTATATCTAATAATGTATTTATAATTTTGATTTTAAAAAAATATTATTGTGTAATTGGACATATTAATAGATACCTATAATTTGTTGACTAAGTTTGGAATATGTCTTTTCTAATGTGTATCTTTAATTACTGTTATTGGTTTGTCACCGTTGTAGTTAAAGTAAAATATAAATAAAACGAAAAATACCTACTGTTTTGTTAGCTTACTTAGCCTTTTTTATCTGTGTACCTTCCTTTTGTGTTTCAAATAAATAAATAAAGCTGGATAGACACTATCATACAAAATAATGCAGCTCCAAATTAATTATGGCAACCACATCACTGATTACCACTTAAATATTTTTTTTTGTAAATAATACATGTCTTAATATGACTGATATATAACTACTTACATATTTTTATTGTAAATAAATACATAATATGCATACAAAACACTCAGACCAGAGACAAACATCTGCAAATAATAACATTTGTAATTGAACCTGCAACCTTCTTGCCTTCCTTCGCCCACTGCACGTCAATAATAATATATATATATATATATATATATATATATACTTATTTTTATATTCGTAAGTTTTATATACCCAGTCGTAATAGTATTCTGTGCTTGACCAGCTTCAGGCGAGGTTTTCTTCATTTCATTCAGGATCAGTAATCGCAATGTCCATGACAGTTCGTTCAGAAGCTCTTGCATATCCAACTCGTCAGCAAATACAGCGGGCTCTGTAACTATAATAAATAAATAAATAAATACTGCTGGACACTTCGACACAGCATCATGCAGCCCCAAACTAAGCAGAGCTTGTATTATGGGAACCACATCACTGATAAACTACTTAAATACATTTTTTTGTAAATACATACTTAATGAATTGAATCAGGCGTGACTTTGCGGAAATCCATTACACCATATTTAAAAGATAAAATATTTAGTACAAATTCCGCCAACTCTCTCTGACGAGTTTCATAAAAACTCAACAGTAATTCGACAATGTTTCGCCTTCCCCATAAGGCATCATCAGGAAACGATACGAACGAACGAGTCTATCGTTTCCTGATGATGCCTTATGGGGAAGGCGAAACATTGTGGAATTTCTTTTGAGTTTTTATGAAACTCGTCAGAGAGAGTTGGCGGAATTTGTACTAAATATTTTATCTTTTAAATATCTTAATACATACTTATTAATGCATAGAAGAGTAAACCACGTCACTCCACTCCTTCCTTTTTACCTCCATTCGGAATCGTTTTTAGGGTTCTGTATCCAAACGGTAAAAACGGAACCCTGTTACTAAGACTCCACTGTCTGTCTCCACAAAAGAAATAGGTAACAGAAGTCAAACACATGTCTTAACTTTTCATACCTACGCTCGGCGGTCGCGCTAGGGTTGTCCGTTTTAGACCTAAACCTTTCAAATAAAACTTAACACAACACAATATCTACACAAAAATCATGATATCAACTTACGTTGAAATTTGGTGGCGGGATAAAGATTTAGGTACCTACCTACTTGTTTCGTTTAAACTGATTCAAAATAAGAAACTATTACATAAATCAAGCTTTAATAGCCACCTTACAATATTTTAATTCTCCAGGGCCAGGCGGCACTTACCTATATAAATATTTTGTGTTTGGTACCTACCTACGTTAAAACAAACCATCGAAATACAAGCAAGTACCTAGGTACTTACCACTCTGAAACTACTGGTAGCTTAAAAAACGTCAATTCACTGTTTAATGTTGAGTTTGATTAAAAACCCTTCCACTATTCAGATAAAATAACTTATTTTGTTGCTCCATTTTTGTTTGCACAAGAAGGTTCACCGCTCGCGTGACGCTCGCGCTTGCACTGGTCCGAACTGTTCCGAGATAACGTGTCCGTGAGCTGTGTCTGTGTGTGCGTTGCTCGAGCGCGCTTTGTATGAGATTGTCTTTTGTGCTGTCTGTGTGCATCAGGCTGTACTTCACTTCTTTATTTAATGCCTTCTGGGACAGTTCTCCACTATTTCGTTACTACTTATTTTGATTTTGATCGAGCTAAGCCAACCACCACTTTTTACCTGTCATGGTTCACTAGCAGAAAATGCTTTCTAGCATAAGTCCACCATTTGTATACTTATTTTTGTAAAGTGCAATAAAGAATTAAACTAACGGTCTATGAGATACAGTCTGGAACCATTTTTACTATGCGGGTATGCGGTATTTTTGTTTATACACAAGTTATGTTAAATGAAATAAAATATGGATATGGAGACTGCAATTTTCTGATGAAGTACTTATAAAACGTACTAGTAGTAACGAGCTTCTACAAGTCCAGTCGTCCAGTCTTCAGTCATGACCTGTTTTCTGCTATAGCAATGGCGACTATAACAAAAAACGATCGGCGCACAATTTCCTTCAGCAGAAAATTCCAGTCTCCAAATCAGCTAATATTCCATTTAACTTTTTTTTATTTTTTTTTATTTATTTATCATTTAAAAGTTTTACATAATAAATGTTTTTAATTATAAATAGCAACCAAAAAACCACTAAGGTTTAAACATACTTGCTATTTGAATAGTCTCAAAATACATAAATTAATAGTTTTGATTAGGTACTTAGGCTAAGTTACGTAGACTGGGTACTTAAAATATGTACCTATCTGGTAGGTTCCAGTTCACTTTAACAAAGGAGCTAGGTAATAGCATTTAAGAAATAAGATTTTAATTTGTATTACTAACTAAACTTGACAGGTAAAAAGTGGTGGTTGACGTGCATAAACTTATCAGAATGAACAATAAAAGAAAAATTAAGCATAAAACACAAACAACAACTAACTTAGAAAACAAATCTCCTAAAAATATATATATATATATACCTACGTTTTAGAAAAAAACATTATTAAAAAACCTAATATCCAAATAATAAGTTTAAGTATTATATAATATAAATTATATATAACACACATTACAAAGATATAAGAAGAGATACTCAGACATAATGGTTTCATGGTGTACGCCGTCAAAGGCCTTGGACAAATCACAAAACATGACTAAAGCATCATGTGAGTCCTCTTAGGCATGGTAAATATGCGATACTACCTCAACACCGCCATCAGTTGTTGGGTCGATTTCAACAATTGTGATTTTCTCATAATTTTGGTGGCGAATTTTATTTACGTGTTTTCAGCGAATTTTATGTTGGCATATAATAAAGTAAGTAATTCTTATACCAATTCTTTAAGTGTGCCAGAAAAAACCCCGTATGTTAAGAAAATATTCGACTAAATATTATGTGACCACCAAAATTGTATAACACCACCAAAATTAGAAATCTTTTTTTACTTTAAACCATTTATAACAAGGAAAGTAGTAGTTATGAACAATTTAAAATACTTAATGTTCGACTGTTTGGACGCATTATGTTTTAGACATAAATCACTATAATAATAAGTCGTCTCTCTATATGGCCGAAGGCGTGAGGGAGATCTATGGAGAGAGAGAGAGATCTATCTATGGCACTACGCTTGGCAAGACGTGGTTCACTCAAGAACACGTTTTTTTCGGTTCTGCGGCAGATATGACCAACACGCAGACAACATAGCATTAGCATTACAAAGTAATTTATAATGCTATGTCAAGTTTTCTATACTCAATCCAGCTGGATCCTGTTGGCTCAAAGCCTGCTTATACTTACCTACCGTAGTCTACAAAAGCCAGACACAAGAGCTGATTATACTCTTAAGTTTTCTCTATAATCTACTGTACTGAGTTGTAAATGCGGTCTATTGGAACCTATTCTCCGCGAAAACCAGCCTGCTCCAGTAGCTGTAACTCACGAGTCTTCTTGCGAGATGATTCGTAATATCACTAGGACAACTTAATAGGCTTGTCTCTGGAGCGAGATACATAAGTATGTTGTTCTCAAAAAAGGTCACGGAAATAATTTTGTTCTCAGATATTCCTTCTTAAAATAGAAAACCACTCAGCTCCCGTGTTTAAGGAGTGTAAGGGATTCCAACCTTTACCTTTGAAAGCCTACATCACTAAGTCATGGTGCACCCTAGCTATAATACGAACATATTTACTCAGCACGGAATAACGTATTTAATCAGCAGCTTGGGAGGAGCCATCTGACGAAGATACACGGTGGTAAAACAATATAATCAATTATCTCAACCATAATCTCCTGTATAAGCCGAAAATTGTCTTCGAGGTCCAGAACTTCTATGGCCGACTATATGCGACTAATGCTTTTTGCCCCGACGAGACAACCATAATTCTAAAGCCATCCTAACCAGCCACTACGCCGACGAACTACTAAAAATCAGACGATACGAGATCGTTTTGGCTTTTAATTGCTTAAATATTAAATAGTCGGAGTTCAGATAGAGCATCAGAACTTCTGAAAATCTTGTGAAAACTGCAAAACCTCTTGTAACTTCGTTCTTTACAGTCACCGTTTACGGCAAAACTCTAAAGAAGGAGTAGACCGAAAGCATAGTGGTTCCCTCCATATAAACTTTAGACTTTACTCACTTGTGAGCCACATTTAAAGGCTTTTTAGTAGGGTTATTCCAAATTGTCTCAGAAAACTCATAGAAACCTACCGGAGCAGGCTGGGTTTCTTGTAAGATATATCACCATAGACCCCATTCACACATCGCAGCAGATTAGTAATCAGTCCCTATCTAGCTTTTGTGGACTGTGAAAAGGCCTTTGACTCTGTCGAAACCTGGGCTGTCTTAGAATCATTACAGTGATGTGAAGTACCTAGACTATCGTTATCAAAGGCTTGAGATGTCTTTACGAAGCCGCCACTATGAGTAACCAAGTACAGGAACAGCAAAAAAATCCATCCAACTGAGCAGAAAAGTAATACAAGGAGATGTCGTATCTCTGAAACTGTTCACAAGCACGTTCGTATATAATGTGGACTGGAAAGGTATGTGTTCTGATATTAATGGCAAGGTGAATAAATTGTTGTCGGAGTCGCTGGAGAGACAGCCTAGCATCAACTTCATGACATAGGTCTCAGTATAAATTTAAGCTATGTCGGAGGCCTTCAGGCGGCCTAAAAACTCCGACACCAGACTTGGTCACTAGCTCATACGAAGAAGAAGAAGAATAGTATAAAATATAAATTTGGATTAAGTAGAAACAACTTTTTGAAGGAGGCCAAGAGGAGGATCTTGCTGGGTTGAACAGCATTTGGAAAACTATGTAAGTTTTTGATCAGTCCGTTCTTCCCACCTTGACATAGCAACGGAAACGGAGACATTCACAGCACAGCAAGTCCGTTAGTTAACGCATGAAGATCACAAATCAGAAGAGGATCCACTGATCCAGTCAGATGTACCCTCTATCATATGGACGACAGCATTATCAAGATTACGTAAAGTCGAGGGATGGAAGGAAGGTGATCAAGATTGTTCCTTGTGGAAATATTTGGTGAAAAGATACATTCATGCTCACAAAATTTAGCAAAATTGGGGTATTTACTATGACAAAGAGCTATAAAAATGAATAAAAATTATGGTTTGTGTTACTTTAAAACTACCCTCGCATAGTTATCAAGAAACATAAACTACGCACAAAAATAGCAAAGCATAAAATTAAACTTAAGCAAATCCGTAACTGAGCAGGCCACCAAGGAGGCATTCCGCGTTTTATGAGAAACCACAGCATTATGTGAAACGTGTTACACTCACAAGCGAGGAGTATAATTGCGGTAGGTCAATAAACATTTTTCTATGAGATATGACGTAAATAATATTGCACATCAAAATTTCCTTTTTTACCTGGACACTTCTTCTAGCAGTGATATCTTTTTTATTAAGTAATTTAAATTAGTGGTGATACTAGTTATAATAACTGTAATTTATACCTATCAGTCTGGTAAGGTTCCATATTCACAAATATTCTGCGTTATTTTTTTAATCACATAATTAAATGAGGCATATAGGTTGTGGACGCGCCACCAAAATTATAAAAACTACTTTTAATAATACATTTTCCTAACTAAATCAAATCAAAATATGATTTTATTTAATGCTCCTAGTAAAAAATTACCTATATTTTCATTAAAAAATTAATAGTAGACTAATAGGGACTAAACCACCCCATTATATACGAGGTTGTTATATTCCCGAGCGTAGCGAGGGACTGAGTTATAATGGGTGACAAGACCGAGTTATAATGGGTGGTTTTGGCCCGAGTAAAACACTCTACTTTTCACTTCGATTGCGAGAAAATAAAACAATTCAAAATTAGACAATTTTCAGAAATTTTATTAAAAATTAATCAACCTTCATAAAACATCACCAAGACGGTTCTATTTTAAAATAAATAATAGTTTAAAAAAACTAAAAAAACACGCTTGCACGCATGCGTAGTTCGCGCACTAGCTCTGTCTCTCTTAATCGCATGCAAAGGATGCGGAAAGAAATTAATTAATCCTGGCGAATCTAATTAGGATAATCGGATATTTTTAACGGATTATTGCATTGTCATCGACCTTTGACAGGTGTGCAAAGTTTGAATCAAATCTGATCGTTCAAAGTAGGGCAAAATCGAGCTCAAAGGAGTCGGTTACATACATACATACAGGTGAAACTAATAAAAGCGTGTTAAAAAAAAAAAGATTGACGGAGCACCAAGAAGTCGAGTTTTTATGTAAGAGAACGAATGCTTTGTACGGGCTGATGATTTTAGACAAAAATTAAAAAGAAAAAATACTTTTTAGCCCGAGGTATTAAACTCGAGTTTAAGGCCCGCTAAGCTACAATATTATGATACACTTTTTGAGCAAGAGAAGTGAAAAGTATATTGTGGTTTCAGTAGAATTTTCAGCTGCGCCGCACTAATTTTACACCTCAGAAATCCACCCAAAAGGGTGTAAAAACACTACGTACGGATCACAAGCCTTTAAAGATAATATTTAAAAAAAGTCGTGGCATCCCAGAAGTATCAGCTAATCAGTTGCAGCGTTATGCTATATTTTTAAGCGCATATAACTATGAAATAGAGTTCATTAGCAGCGCGGCAAACACAGCTGATTTTTTATCACGAGTACCTACTTCCGAACAAAAACTGCGTATGCGCATAGGAGCAGCAGAAGGACGTAGCTGCTAACGTTAACTTTGCCATAGAAGGGTGTTTGTCAGTTACTGCGCAAGAATTAGCAATTGATACGAAATGTGATTCTTTGTTAGGAATGGTTAGCAATTATGTTCAGAATGGTTGGCCCCGTAAAGTAAATAATAATTTGCTTAAACCTTATTTTTTGTGTCGTTTGCAAATATCGTTTGAAAATGGTGTTTTGTTGCGAGGCCACAAAGTAATTATACTACAAAAAAAGACGTGTGTCACTCGAGGACTGCCGCGGTATTGCATAGCATTTTGTATCAACTTATGCAATTATAATTATTTATTTATTTGATTTATGCATTTCTTTTTCTTTGATATTAATTCAAGTTACACTTTTTGAGCGTGGTGACCGATAAGAAAACATTTTTTTTTCTTTTATTAAATAAAAATACGTCTAGTTGCACGCACACAAACACCGTGTCGAAGACTGCCGAAAAGAAACGACGTTAGACAATGCACGGCCTTCAAGCCACACCTCCGTGCCCGTCGGAGTGGGGAGCGTGAGGTTTTTTTTCGTTACGGAATTTCTGGATTCGGTCCCCGCGCTCAAGGCCCTCGAGTAATTATACCACAATACACAAATACTTAAAAAAATATTGAACGCACTACATAGTTCACATTTTAGAGCTATGTAAGTAGTTCGTTCGTAGTCAAAATGAAGGCTGAGGTTAGGTAGGGTTCGGTTTTATTTCCTGGCATAGATGATGCTTTGGAAAAATTAGTTGGTGCTTGTGATGTTTGTGTGCAACTACGGCCTTCTCGACCTCGCAAGCCGCTCGCTCCCTGGCCGCACCCAACTCATGCGTTCTATCGGATTCACATGGATTTCTTAGGCCCCATGTGTAACAAAATGTTTCTAGTAATAGTGGACGCATACTCAAAGTGGGTTGAGTGTTTAAGTGATGAACAATAATATAAGAACTAAAGCAGTGATAACGAAACTTAGTAATTTCATGTCTAAGTTTGGTTTGCCAAATATAATTGTGACTGATAACGGTACTGACTCGTTTGCATCACAATAATTTGCTAACTTCTGCAAATTAAATGAAATTTCTCATGTCTTTTCGCCTGTTTATCATGCTATGAGCAACGGTCAAGCAGAATCTTATGTAAAAATAATTAAAAAGGGAATAAATTCTATTTGATTAACAGGCTGCAAACATGATTTCCAAAATCGTTTTTCTCTAAGTACTTGTTTGATTACCGCAATTCTATATATAGCACAACCTAGATTTCTCCAGCTCAGTTAGTTGATGGACGGAAGCTGCGCTCACGTTTGACTAGATTTCAAAAAGTGACTCATGCCCTACCTTCAAGATTCAAGATTCAAGATTCAAATGTTTATTTGCTAGAATACATAAAATTAATTTCACAATTAGGTCTTATAGCTATGATAGTACATGTATTCAGCCTGCATGCAGGCATGCAAATATTAATAGAGTGTCGTTACTTTAATTATTTAAATATTCATTTAGGCTATAAAAACAATTAATAAGTAACCAATTATTTAACTTTTTCTTGAATATGGTTCCATCTAATACTAAGTTCTTCAGGCAATTGATTATAAATGACTATAGACATGTTATAAACGTTTTTCCTTTATATTTCCTTATGACATGGAGGTTGATATAGTAAGTCCTTGTCTCCGGAGTTACCTGCTCTGCTCAATAAACAGTGCTCACAGGTTAATAATTAGGGCAGGAAAATATAAAAAGATTTTGCTATTTGGTGATACGAAGTTGTTTAAGAAATTTGTAAACAAAAGTAAATTTAGTCTGTCTAAGGGTATTTTTATAAAAAAAATCGGGAAGGTCATTGTACAAAATAAGTATACCTGAATGTAGTAAAACTATTATGAGACACAGAAATCAGCTTTATTCATATAAAGGTGACGATGATAATAACGGCGAGCGATGTTTGGGATGTAACCTTACCTCAAGAGGAGTTGAACTCAGAGAATACCAGTAGTCATGATGAAAATACAGATATTGTGCCACCAAAGCTGGCACTAAGTTCTTCGGCCACAAAATCTCCTGCAAATGTCACTCCAGAACATGACCATACCTGTTCAGACACCTCAGCATTTTATAATGCAAATGCAGAGTCCCCACCACGAGCTCCAGCATCAACAGGAAAATGTTAGACACCCTCGAATTCATCTACAGCAAGTGGTAGCCTTGAGTTCAGAACGCCGCAGCCGGCACCAAATGATGATGATAATGAGTCACAAACGCCTATGCCAGATCGCGCTTGCAGGAATAGACCGATCATAAGAAGTTCTTTTAGGTGGTTTCTTGTCTCAAGCAGGGAAAAGTGTTAAGTATGTATACTACTAGATATGTAGTTAAGTTAATGTCATCAAATACTCCTTATAACGTGTAGCTAGCTGTCAAATAAACCAGTGTGAATCATATCGTCTTTCCGTCAACACCTCCGTAGGCTTCCTACTTAACAACAACCAAGGCATATAATTGCCATAATATTGAACTTGGCTCTCATTTTACATTTATGTTTTGATGGGATTATATATAAACGCTGGTTTGGGTTACCAAGTCGCCATGACGCTTAGCCATATCGACGACCTTTGTAAGCAGCACTCCGTACCAGAGTTGTTCTATATCGTCTAGACGAAAAAAAAATTAGCTTCTCAAGACCCGTTTATTCAAACTTATAAAGATGTAAGTATCCACAATGATAAAATGAATGATCAATGCTGTAAAGAACCAATCTTCTTAAGTGTCAAGACACTTTCTTAACTTTCTGTATTTTCCTCTACCTAACGGTTAGGCAGACCCTTAACATCCCATCCATAATTCCATTCACCAAACCACCAAATTGGGGTAGTACTACTAAATTGCATTTTATTTTTGAGACTTTGTTTGAATTGATCACTAATCTTTAAAGTTTTCTTCTTAGGGGTCCTTGTTAAAAACGGATTGAGAGGTGTTGAGACAGTTATGTTTTTAGGACGTTTTTCAGCTTTCTTTCGGTCTTCATGTTTGCCATAGTCGTCAGACAAGCTATCGATTTCGTATTTCCTTTCGATTTCATGGGCCATATTTAGTAAATGTTTTATATCCCAATAAAGGCCTTCTACTTCTCCTAGATACAATATGTGCTCCAGTAGATATAGCTGAGTGTACATAAATGAGCTGGTGTTGTATCTATCTACCATTCTGCGGTATTTTTCTTGGACAATGTAGTAAACGTACCCTACTTCATAGGGTACAGATTTCATGTTATCTTGCAATATATCGCTTAAAGCTTCTACGCGCTCCGCGCCGTCCTTTATAACGTCTTTGGTCATACCAAGAATTCTAGTAGCGGCTGTCAAATTATCACCTCTTAGATAAGGGAACAAGGTGTTATGATAAGTTGACCTTTCTTCGGAATCACGATACATACCTGTAATGACGATACATGCTACTTGATCAAAGCTTACAGATTAAGGCATAGGCAGTATTGGGTATTCTAGAGCAGCGTTGCCACCAATCCAGAGTCCTTCTCCGTTATTTTAAGGAGTTGGGCTGGCTGAGGTCGGGTTAGCAGGGGAGCAATGCACAATACACCCCGATGCAGGACGTCAGTGCAAAAGTTTTTCCACTTCAAATTGGAATTCGAATTAGACATAGGTACCTGTAATTGCTTATTATCAGAGATCAGAGTAGGTAGAATGTTTTTTGGTATTTGCATCAGGTGGTTGACACATGAAGGACCAGCCTTTTTTCCGGGAATTTCCAATGTTTACGAGATTGATTTAAACTAGTTAGCTTTTTGTGTGCTTGATATGCGTTTTTAACCGACTTCCAAATAGGAGGAGGTTCTATGTTCATAATCATAATCATATTCTTTATTGTTTCATGTGGTACATTTAGATCATAATATTATTGAGGTCCGCAACTTGATCCTCGTAGACTGATTACGGTTCTCGCGATAGGTTTGCAACAGGCGTAAATCTAACGATTACAGCTAATACAAAATTGACGTTGTCAATGCGATGTCAAACGTCAATTTTGTATTAGCTAACAGCAGCTACAACGCAAACAGCAACCGAGCACTAAGTCTCCTTCTGCTGGACAATCATTGAACTAAAAAGTGCAATCCACAGATATAGAAGACAACTAGATAAAGCCTTAAAATTCACTATGCTCTGAACGTCAACTTATACGGCTGATCTCTACTTTCTTATGTCCATATATCATTTGCTAGAAAGAGATGGATGCTTTTTCTCAATGCGATTGCTGCGACTTCGTACCAGGGCATTTCAATGAAACTATGTGACTACATAGAGTTTTGTTCGAGCGCCCTGGTACGACAAACTTTTTGATCTATTTTGAAGTCGCATTGATATATGTATGCGTCCCTTTCGAACTGATGATATTGGACATAAGAAAGTAGAGATCAGCCGTATGAGTTGATGTTCAGAACATAATGAATTTTAAGGCTTTATCTAATTCTCATCTTTAGTTGTGGTGCAATCTGATCGCTTGCTTGCTACAATTTGGTATTACGCACAGATATAGCAAGACAACTAGTTAAAGTCTTACGACTGATATCAACTTTCTTATCAGTTAGAAAGGGATGCATACATATATAAATGCGACTTCAAAAAGTTAATCGTACCAGAGGCCTCATTTACTAACTCAGTTGCACACCGAAATGATAAGCACCGGTCCTGTTTTTACAAACTTTGACAGTTTGTCAACTGACGTTCTTCGAATTTCGATAGATGAAATGTCAAAGTTGGCAAATAAAGGACCGGTGCCGATCATTTCGGTGTGCAACTGAGTTAGTAAATGAGGCCTCTGGGCACTCGAACAAATTTCTATGCAGGTTCATAGAAATTCCCTGGTACGAAGTCGTACGGAGATAAAGTATGCATCCCTTTCTAACAAATGATATATGGACATAAGGAAGTAGAGATCAGCCGTATGAGTTGACGTTCAGAGCATAGTGAATTTTAAGGATTTATCTAGTTGTCTTCTTTAGCTGTGATTTTTTCCATCTATTGCTATTCGGTTGCTAGTGGCGCTAGTGTTCATGGGCAATGTACGTTTTGTAACGACTATGCGATAGGCGGGCGTCAGGCTTCCATAACACGGCTTCTAGTAACAATTTGCAACCGATCGCGCTGCGGTTGCTGTGGCTTTGCTATTGCTGTTGCTACTGCAAAGTTTTACATAATAGGCCTGCCGTAGGGGCACTACAATATGAACTTAGGTATAAAAAGTATAAAATATTTTCTACCTAATTTACAACTCAATTAGTCTCGTCTCAATTATGTAACAATTAATTTGTCAAATATTCTTATAGTTTTTTTAATATAAAATAAGATAGTGTTTTTCAATTTCGCCTATATGTTTTGGCAGTTTTTTAATATTTGTATGGCCATGTGGTGTGTACCAGTTCTTACTAGCTGAAACTTTATATAGGGCAGGTTCAATTTATTCTTATCTCTTAGCTCGAGAATATTGATTTATAGCAAAAGTAATGAATGTAATTTGAGTTCTGACAAATTTGCAAATTTCAAAAATATATAATGATATAAGTATATGTATTATATTTAATTTAAATATGTAATATGTTTAAGTTTTTAAAGTGCTTTCTACAACTCTCTCTTTCTGTTATATTCATTAACTAGCTGACCCTCCCGCAACTTCGTTTGCGTGTATACGCTTTTTATGTTGCGTGTAATCCTAATTATGTATGGAATAAAAAAAATACCTACTTAAATTACCAGATTAAGTTCAGGTCACTATCGTTCCCGTTCCTACTCCCAACGCCAAGTCAACAGCCAATTGAAATGTATAGGAATGTATATGTACATATACATTGCCCCCCCACCCCCCAATGCAAACTTTCATCTCCTATCTGGCCTACCCACATAGCATAGATTTGCTCTAGGGCGCGAGCCGCTACTCGACCCGCTACTGCTAGGCCCGCAGTCAATATGCTAGTGTCTAGTGTATGAGTGCTGAAAACACACTTGTTCTAGGGAGTGAACTGTTTATAATGTGTTCTGACTGAGCACTGAGCACTTAATAAGCAGGCATGTGTGCCAAACACAATAATTGTACTTCCCTCTGACCACCACCGATTAAGTTATCTCTTGATCTATACATTCTAGAATTAAAATAAAAACTAATTTGGCTAGAACAAACATAACCCATTCATGACAACTCACTCATTACACTTATAATAGTATTCGTAATATCACTCAACCACCGCATGTAACGTCAAATGTTTTCTGTCTTTCTTTTATTTGTTGAGTTAATAATTTGATTTCATGGATGATGGCATTTATAAATACAAGTCAGTGATCTATTTGAAGTATCTCCTGTATGTATTGTGAATTCTTTTAATAAATTAAGAGGTTAACAAAGATTTTATTCCTCATCAAAATCTCCCACAATAACCAGGAAAACTGCACATTTTTTTTGCTGGCAACATTACATGAACTACTTATTTAACGAAATTTTCTTTAAAATTTGCTGCGATTTTAGCAAAAAATCAATAGATATACATGAAAAAAAGTAATTCCGCGTGTGTTCCGAACGACCGCGAATAAATAAAATAAACAACAGATTATTTAAGACGACTAATATACAGATATAGCTTAGCTTAGGTAAATGGGTAGGAGAAATGTAAAATTAAAATAATGTTCAATCACAGTATTAGAATCGATGTAAATAAGTAGAATTTCTGATCTAGTTTTCTTTAGTAACTCTTGAGAATTGTCAAAAGCTTAGATTCAAAAACGTAGGACATCATGTCGAGTAATTAAGACAGATATTTTTAAGAAATTATTGTGTAAAAACCTAATTTAGACGTAGGAAATTAATAAAGCTTTACATGTTCTGAAGTTTCATTTAAAAAGTACTTGCTGAACAAAGAGAAAACCTGAAAATAGACTTATAAGATCCAGGAAAGTATGTAGCTGAGACAAAACTTAGGTAGCATAGTAAAAACCTGGACTTACAAGAGACAAATAGGAATATCATACAAAAATGAACCCAATAGCTAGGTAGACATTAGGCACAAAATATAACAGCAAGTACTTGATAGGAGTAAGGCTCACAGACAGGTCTGAACTTGTCAGGTGGCCGACCTTGAACCTTGTGTAATAATCTAGAATCAAGAAATATTCTGATTGGTTGAAGGCAAAATAATAGGTTATAATTGGTTGTATCAATAAAACGCGCTTGTCTAACAGTAAGGTAGGCCGAGGGCTGAAATTGACAATATATATAGCTCGCTATCGGGCATTCGGCAATCCAGTTGGGATCGCCTCAACAAGTTTCCGGAAATCTAATTGGAAAGAAGCCTCTGCCTACCTGCCTGCCCTGAACAAGTCTAACTGGAAATATTGGATTTTATTTTCAAGAAACCCTAGAATCCCAGCACAACAGGATACGCGGCTCGGACGGATCCGTCTTGGGAGTTTGGATCCGTCCCGGTCCCGTACATCGTGGTCCTTCGAGCCGGATTCTTTCTTGAAAATTGAAGATTGAAGAAAAAATAATAGCGAAGATGGTCCTGACGCGGTCACGCACAGGGTCAGGCAGGACAACTTCACCACCAGCTCCGCGAGCTAACGCGAACATCTCTGCCCTCCGAGGGCAGAGATCCGCGCGCGCGTCCGTACCCGGGGCCGCTCCCACAACCGCGCCGGTGCCGGGGCCGGGACCGCCGCCGCCGCCAGCACCAGCAGTAGCGCTCGCATCCGGATCCACGCATCCAACGATCGCTCCGGTGCAAGCGCCTATGCATATGCGCTCGCATACGCCTGCACACATACAAACGTCCGCACCTGCGCACGCACCCGCACCGGCACCTGCACACGCACCTGCAGCTGCGCACGCACCGGTACCTACGTCTATATCTGCAGCTGCACCAGTGCTTCCATCCGCGTCTATACAAATGCACGCACCAATTGAAGAGGAATCCTCTAGTGGAACGGATAACACACCAAAAACATCAACGGAGAATACACAGACAACATCAACTGAGAATACGCAGACAACATCAACGGAGAATACGCAGACAACCTCAACGGAAGAAACTGAAAATACTTCAAATACTTCAAAGAGAAGTCATACGGGAAAACATAAATCGGTGCCATCAAAGAAATCAAAAATTACCAGAGCTGTGAAAATACAAAAGGCTGAAATAAAACTTCTGAAAATCCAAAAACAGATCGCAACTGCAAAATTAAAAAGACTACAGACAAAATCAGATTCAGAAAGCGAAGACGACTCCGTCATAGAACCAGAAATACCGGAAGACACCGAGAGAATCAATGATTGGGTAATGGACACAACGATGCTGGCCATAACAAACGAACCACATACAGAACTCTCTCCAGATCAACGCCCAACATCAGGTGTAAAACAAGTGACGATTAGTGACAACATAGTTGGTGCCCCTATAGGTGAATCATACAGTGGTGATAACAAAAGACAAAGTGACTATAACAGTGCTAATAACGGATGCAGTGCTAATAATGGATACAGTGCCAATAACGGATGCAGTGCTAATAATGGATACAGTGCCAATATCGGATGCAGTGCCAATATCGGATGCAGTGACAATAATGGATACAGTGCTGATCCAGCGTTCCAGGCGGGAGCACCCACGGAAACAAGGTATGAGAATAGTATTAATAGTACAGGATTACATGATGCTGTTCTGCACCCGGGTGCTCCTGCACCGGGGGGAGTCATAGTTAACCAACCTCCACGTACAGAATACACAGAACTCGCCTCAGTGATAGCACAAGCCATACGCTTGGGTACACAATCGACTCCCCGCCGGTCCACGGATCTACCGATCTATAGTGGTGCCTACCAAGACTGGTTAGCCTTTAAGGCCGCATACGCGGAGACTGCCGCTGCAAACACTGATACAGAGAATGTTGCTCGTCTACGCCGCTGTTTAAAAGGTAAAGCCAAAGAGGCAGTACAAAGCTTACTTATTTATAATGTACAGCCTCATAATATAATGACAGCACTGGAAACACGTTTTGGGCGACCGGATGCCATAGCCATGGCGGAATTAGAAAGGCTACGGACCCTGCCTCGTCCTACTGACTCACCAAGGGAACTCTGCATATTCGCCAGCCACGTTGCCAACGTAGTAGCTACACTCCAGGTGTTACAGCGCATGTACTATCTTTACAATCCAGAGGTAACTAAAGTAACAATAGAGAAGTTGACGCCGGCCCTGAAATACAGGTGGTTCGACTTTTCAGCACAGCAACCATCCAACGAGCCTGACTTATTAAAATTGGCCCGCTTTTTAGATAGGGAAGCAAAGCTATGCAGTCCTTATGCACAACCGGAAGCAGAAAAACCAATAGAACCTTCAAGGTCGTGGAGAAATGTTAAAAATAGAACTTTCACAGTGAACAATGAGCTTAAAAGTGGTTTCATGGGCGGTAGTATAACAGACTCCCCCATGAGATCATCCATGGGAGGTAATAGAATAGACTCCCCCATGGAAGCTCTCGACGCGATAGTTTATAGTAATCGTTATCCCATGGGTGGTAATAGAATAGACTCCCCCATGGGCATAGTAAATAGTAAAAGTGGTCTCATGGGCAGAAGTAGAATAAATTCCCCCATGAGGTCATCCATGGGAGGTAATAGAATAGACTCCCCCATGGACATAGTAAATAGTAATAGTGGTTTCATGGGAGGTAATAGAACAGACTCCCCCATGGAATCATACTCATACAGTTGTGACCCTTTCGTGGGAGGTAATAGAATAGACTCCCCCATGGAAGCTGGTGACGCAATAGTTTACAGTAATAGTAATAGGTCTCCCATGGGTGGTAATAGAATAGACCCCCCCATGGGCATAGTAAATAGT
The DNA here is from genome assembly GCA_951804965.1 of Horisme vitalbata. Lineage (NCBI taxonomy): Eukaryota > Metazoa > Arthropoda > Insecta > Lepidoptera > Geometridae > Horisme > Horisme vitalbata. Next base: position 4,028,990 of record OX638109.1, read on the forward strand.
AATACTTTTATGGGTGGTAATAGAACAGACTCCCCCATGAAATATGCTTGTCCCATCTGCAAGGAAAACACACACACAGTGGCAGAGTGTCAAAAATATTTGCATGCCAAAGTCAACGACAGATGGGACATAGCAAAGAAAAATAGATTATGTTTCAGCTGTCTCAAATTTAGATCTAGCAATCACACCTGTAAGCGGATCAAATGTGGTAAGAATGGCTGCAAATATGCCCATCATAAGCTTCTTCATTTTAACCGCCTGGAAGCTGACAATAATGACATGACACGTGAATCTGTAGCATCGACATGGGCCCATATAAACAGAAAAACATTCCTGAAAATTGTACCAGTAACAGCATCTGGTCCCGAAGGTGAGGTAAAAACTTATGCATTACTTGACGATGGGTCAACAATAACACTCGTAGATGAAGATGTGGCGACTGTCATCGGCGCACAAGGATCTACGGAAACTCTCAACATCGAGGCAATAGCTAACACAACAGTTCAAGAGGTAAATTCAAGAAAAATTACTCTCACCCTGCGGGGTATTGAAACGCACCAGGTACATGCTCGAACAATAAGGGGTTTGAAACTTTCTCCACAAACCGTAAGTTATGATGACATGCGGGAATGTAAACATCTCGCAGACATCGAAAAACACATCGTCCATACAAATGCAAAACCGAAAATATTGATAGGACAAGACAACTGGCACCTGCTGGTGGCCAACACAATGAGGAAAGGTGAAATATCACAACCAGTGGCATCTCTCACACCACTAGGCTGGGTTCTCCACGGTTCGAGAACAAGGACACTAGGGCAACAGGTACATCATGTCAATAAACTAAGCATAGAGGATAATATGGATGATGAACTACGACGTCATTTCTCCATCGAATCCCTCATGATCACACCGAAGCGCCCTAGAAGCGATCCCGAAGAACAAGCTCTACGGATTCTCGAGACCGAAACTCGACAACGAGAGGATGGATACTATGAAACAGCTTTGTTATGGAAAAGCGAAAAGGTAAATATGCCAAATAATTATCAAAACGCCCTTAACAGATTAATGAGTACCGAGAACAAATTAGACAAAAACGAACGCATCAAGGAGAAGTACGAACAGCAAATGAAAAATTTAATAGACAAGGCATATGCGGAGAAAGCCCCAACACCGACAGGTAACCGAACTTGGTACTTACCCCATTTTGCAGTGCTAAACCCGATGAAACCAGACAAACTCCGCGTGGTGCATGATGCAGCGGCAAAAACGAAGGGAATATCGTTGAACGATGCCCTATTAACAGGTCCAGATCTACTACAATCGCTACCAGGAGTCCTGATGCGTTTTAGACAACACGCAATAGCAGTGTCAGGTGATATCGCCGAAATGTTTATGCAGGTAAAAATAAAGGAGTCTGATAGAGATGCTCTCAGATACCTTTGGCGAAAGAACTGTCGTGACAATACAACCCCTACAGAGTATAGAATGACATCACTTATATTTGGAGCTACATCATCTCCAGCTACAGCAATATTCGTTAAAAACCTCAATGCAAGGAAATACGAGAAAGAGTACCCCGAAGCAGCAGCAGCCATTATTAAAAATCATTACATGGATGATTACCTCCAAAGCTTTCAGAAGACAGAGGAAGCTATCAAAACAGCAATGGAGGTAAGAGAAATTCATGCTACAGCCCACTTTAATCTCAGACAATGGACTTCAAATAGTGCAGAGGTACTAGGGGCACTTGATCCAGGACGACTACAGAATCCGATATCGCTCGACGACGGCTCTAAGTCTGAACGCATCCTTGGGATGATGTGGAACCCCGGGACTGATGAACTCACCTTCAACCTAGACATGGCACGACTGCCCTTGAACATTTTACAAAAGGGGAACCCGACAAAAAGGGAGATGCTGAAAGTGGTAATGTCTCTGTTTGACCCTCTAGGCTTCGCATCACCGGTAACTACTCGGGCAAAACAAATACTTCAAGAAGTTTGGCGACGGGGCACCGGTTGGGATGACCCGATTCCCACAGACCTTAGTTTACAATGGGTCGATTGGATAAAAAATCTCGAAAAACTGAAAGAGGTAAGAATCCCCAGATGCTACAACAACTACAGTAATGCAACAACACTTCAGCTACACATCTTTGTTGACGCTTCGGAAGCTGCATATGCTGCTGCTCTGTACTGGAGAACGATACTTCCCGACGGAACCTGTAAGACATCGCTCGCTCTAGCAAAGGCCAGAGTTGCTCCTCTCAAGGTATTATCGATCCCTCGCCTCGAGCTGCAAGCTGCCGTAATGGGAGCTCGTATGGCGTCAGCAGTGATGGAAGAACATGATAGAAAACCAGACGAAAGATTTTTCTGGACAGACAGTCGGACAGTACTCACATGGCTCAAAACAGGTGCCCGATCATATAAACCCTTTGTTGCACACAGAGTAGCCGCAATAGAAGAACTCAGCTGTCTAAAAGAATGGCGGTGGATACCGACAAAACTCAATGTTGCAGACGATGCAACTCGTGAGGTACCAAAAGATTTAGATAACACTCATAGATGGTTTTCAGGGCCTACATTTCTCAAACAAGAATCGTCAACATGGCCAACAGACTCGCCTACACCTGTTAGAACGACAGGAGAAGAACGGGTACAAGTAACAAACACGGTACATTCAGACTCACTTATTCCTTTGAATGTAGCACTGCCGGATGCTGAGAGATTCTCCAAATTCGAGAAACTGGTAAGGACAACAGCGAGAGTCCTTCAATTTATAGAGAGGCTAAGGCGAAATAAAGAACGCGTCGAATTCAAAAGAACTCGAAAGAATATTCTCAAAGATCCAGATTGGCGACATAGGTCAACAAAGTCAAGCACAGTTAAACGAAAACTCATTCAAACTACAATAAATAAGTTTGTAAGATTAGAACCTGAAATGCTTCGACGAGCAGAAGAATTATTGGTTCGAGCGAACCAACAGTCAACTTTTAGGAAAGAATTAAAGGCCTTAACAATAGGATGGGAAATCCCAGCAGACAGCCGCCTAAGACCTTTAGCAATTGAACTTAAAAATGGATTAATAGTCATAAAGTCTAGGATTAGAGCGATCGAAGGAATCACCGAGCAACAAAAATCCCCTCCAATTTTAGACGGGAACAGTAAACTGGCTCAAATGTTTATTGAAAGTGTTCACAGAAAGCTCCATCATGCTGGCGTCGAAACTACAATCAACGAGTGCCGCCAGCATTACTGGATCCTGCGCATGCGGCCGGTGACCCGCATGGTAATCCACCGGTGCCTGATCTGCAGGATCCGGAAGACGCCGGCAGCTCAACCACCGACGGGTGACCACCCGCCAACTCGGCTGGCGCACCATAATCGACCTTTCTCCTTCACTGGGGTTGACTATTTTGGGCCGATCACCGTAACCGTCGGACGTACCACCCAAAAACGGTACGTCGCCCTCTTCACGTGCCTAACCACTCGGGCAGTACATCTGGAGCTAGCATCTGACCTATCCACGGGTGCTGCAGTGATGGCCTTGCGACGAATGATAGCGCGTCGCGGCTGTCCCACCGAAATTTGGTCTGACAATGGGACCAATCTCCGAGGAGCTGATAAGGAACTCAGGGAGGCCATTGATCACAGCACCGCAGACGAGGCATCCACCAGAGGAATATCCTGGCGCTTCATTCCTCCAGGTGCTCCATTCATGGGAGGGGCTTGGGAGCGTTTAGTCAGAAGCGTAAAAACTGCACTCTCCGCCACATTACACGAACGCCACCCTCATGAGGAAGTCCTACAAACTCTACTTGCGGAAGTGGAGTTCTCCGTGAATAGTCGACCGCTAACTCACGTTTCGGTAGATCCCGAAGACCCAGAAGCCCTTACACCAAACCATTTCTTACTCCTGGGATCAGCACGAACTCCACAATATGGTCCTTTCACCGACAGTGACCTCATCGGGAAAACACACTGGAGAGCATCACAGCGCCTGGCCGATATCTTCTGGAGCAGGTGGCTAAAAGAATACCTGCCAGATCTACAACTACGACGAGACCCACGTGGAAAAGGGCCAGCTATCAAAGAAGGAGATATCGTCCTAATCGTTGATCCGAATCTACCTCGCAACGTATGGCCGAAGGGACTCGTCGTCGCTACTTACCCAGGCAACGACGGAATTGTTCGTGCTGTTGACGTACGCACCAAGGGAAACATCATGAGAAGACCTACCAAGAAGCTGATTGTGCTGCCAACGAGCCGGCCGTTCTCCACTACAAATGTTCCAGCGTCGGGAGACACTGAACGGGGGGAGAATGTTCCGAACGACCGCGAATAAATAAAATAAACAACAGATTATTTAAGACGACTAATATACAGATATAGCTTAGCTTAGGTAAATGGGTAGGAGAAATGTAAAATTAAAATAATGTTCAATCACAGTATTAGAATCGATGTAAATAAGTAGAATTTCTGATCTAGTTTTCTTTAGTAACTCTTGAGAATTGTCAAAAGCTTAGATTCAAAAACGTAGGACATCATGTCGAGTAATTAAGACAGATATTTTTAAGAAATTATTGTGTAAAAACCTAATTTAGACGTAGGAAATTAATAAAGCTTTACATGTTCTGAAGTTTCATTTAAAAAGTACTTGCTGAACAAAGAGAAAACCTGAAAATAGACTTATAAGATCCAGGAAAGTATGTAGCTGAGACAAAACTTAGGTAGCATAGTAAAAACCTGGACTTACAAGAGACAAATAGGAATATCATACAAAAATGAACCCAATAGCTAGGTAGACATTAGGCACAAAATATAACAGCAAGTACTTGATAGGAGTAAGGCTCACAGACAGGTCTGAACTTGTCAGGTGGCCGACCTTGAACCTTGTGTAATAATCTAGAATCAAGAAATATTCTGATTGGTTGAAGGCAAAATAATAGGTTATAATTGGTTGTATCAATAAAACGCGCTTGTCTAACAGTAAGGTAGGCCGAGGGCTGAAATTGACAATATATATAGCTCGCTATCGGGCATTCGGCAATCCAGTTGGGATCGCCTCAACAAGTTTCCGGAAATCTAATTGGAAAGAAGCCTCTGCCTACCTGCCTGCCCTGAACAAGTCTAACTGGAAATATTGGATTTTATTTTCAAGAAACCCTAGAATCCCAGCACAACAGGATACGCGGCTCGGACGGATCCGTCTTGGGAGTTTGGATCCGTCCCGGTCCCGTACAGCGTGATTCTTTACGCAATTGAGTTCAAGAAATGCACTTTTTCATCACATTGTTTGCCTCTTTCGTGGAAGTGTCACTCGGTCAACGTCAAGATGGCCACTGTATGAAGGAAGTAAAGGATTTTGGCCATGGCCAATACCTGAGCCTAAACGCATTATGGCCGATACTACGCATCTAGTTACAATAGTAACAGTATATATCAATGCTTATACCTAAGATATGTATCATACCACATTTACAATAAATAAAATGATTTCAATGGTTTTAATAGTGGCACTTACATCAAGCGCTATTGCTGAGTATCACCTCTTGATAAAAAGTCTAGCGAATGCTACAAGTAGCGGCACGAAACTCTAGCAGTGACCGTTATTGCGCAGAAGTCAAAAGTAAGGTATCATATGGGAGCTAGAGGCGAGAGAGAGCGAGAGACCCATGCACAGACGTTTCGTTAGCTGTAAGACTTTGTAGAAGGACGAAACGAAACACTGTTGTAATATCGTATCATTCGTAATAAAAGAGGGTAGATAGATTCGTCTGCCAGTAACTACACACTCGCACAGACGTCAGTTCCTCCCGTGATCATGGCGCATGCAAATGCGTCGAAATATCGAGAAACAACCGAACTCACAAATCATGATAAATATCCCGTTGATATTCATAATTATTTTCACAGCCATGATAGTTTCAAAAGTTATTAGGGATTTTACATAAAAATGTCGTTTAAATTAGTTAATAAAATACGTTAATTATTAAGTCCTGTGCAGAATAATTACACAAAGTGAACCTCCCAATGTCAATTTCTTAACAATACTGTAACAAGTCGATGAGGGAATAAATAAAAAATATATATACTATGTACTTTTTATATATTTATAAATCAACACTTTATTTGTATTCATTATAGTAATGGTTCGTTGAATATTTACGCAAAAAAAAAAGGACGTGGTTTGCAATTGCTCGCAAAAAAATTGATGTATTTAGATCTGTTTCCGCATAACATATTAATCGTGTTAATCCTTCTCATTCCCTTTTTCCTTAACATTAAATCCTTTATGGTACTTTTCCTTAACACGCATATAGGTGCTCACTTTTTAATTATACCCTAGGTATATAAAAAATAAACTGAGAACCTACTTTATGGATGAACCATCAAACATGGGTGTAAGTGATCCATCCATCACAAAACATTCAAGATTCGCATTTTTTGACGTGATTTTTACAAGACTATACGTGATCTAATAGGTGTCGTTATTTTTCACGATTTGTGATGGAAAACGGGAATTCAAGAAGCATTGCCGCCGTTAAAAAAACGGATCGTGAAAAGGAGACTAGGTTTTCTCGTCACCCATAACACAATGTTTGAAAACGATTGCTTCATGACATACGGAGCTGAACTCACAGTACGGCTAGTCCACCAGTTTAAAGTCGCTCAGCGAGCTATGGAACGAGCTCTGCTCGGAGTTTCTCTGAAGGATAGAATCCGCAAAGAGTCTATCCGACATAAAACTAAAGTTGTCAACAAAGACATAGACATGAGTGGAGAATCAAGATCATGGCCGGCCTATGTCACGCGGCTCGGAAGTGACGATGACTATCTGCGAAAGGAACTGGATGCGTCGAGCTCAGGACAGGGTGCAATGGCGCTCATTAAGAGATACCTATATCAGCTATCGAATAGGCTGACGATAATGATGATCATGATTCGTCAAAAAAACACACATCGTCACCCTGTGAATAAGCAGTAAGGAATGTACATGTACTTACTCATAAAAATAAGCCAACATATTAACAGCATCTTGCGTGTAGAGTTTTAGAGAGGTGCCAAAAAAGAAATGGCTACGGCGGCAGGCAATCTACAAGGAGGTATAAATAGTTTAGTAAAAACGTTGTACTTATGCACCTACAAGTAGCTTCAGGAAACTCTAGCGCTAACCGTTAGAGTTATTGCGCAGAAGTCAAAAGTAGAAGCGTAGGGAGGCTAGAGGCGAGAGAGAGCGGGAGACACATGCGCAGACGTTTCGTTCATCGCTAGAATTAATTGCCGCTAGGAATGTGACATAAGGCGACTATACAGAAGGCTTACCACAGGTTTTTATAGTTTACGAAAACTTTAAGTTTCGGTATCTTTCCATACATTTTCAGTATAGCGCCTCTAGGGAAACGTGCATGAACTACGAAAATGTATGGAAAGATACCTAAACTTATAAAGTTTTCGAAAACTATCAAAACCTGTGGTAAGCCCTCAGGTCAAACCTCCCTCTCGCTCGCACTATTCAACATTTTTGAAGATATAAAATCACTGAATGTACTTATGAAAAATAGCAAACCTTCACGGCATAGAAAATAACAATTCAAAGGTTCAGCATTAATATCATTTTGATTCTATCACGTTTCAACACACGGGTTCAACATGATATTCTTGCTGAACCTTTGTATTGTTATTTTCTATGCCGTGAAGGTTTGCTATTCTGCATATCTACATTCAGTGATTTTATATCTTCAAAAATGTTGAATAGTGCGAGTGAGAGGGAGGTTTGACATATATCGTCGCCTTAAGGTACTGAATCTTGGTCGATAACTATTGGCCTCAAACTACGTTTGCACTACCCCTAGTTTGGTTCCCCAACCACACATAAAGGACGGATACTCTACTTAAATAATTGTTTAAGTAAATAAATACGAGTACCATAAATAGAAAACACTCAGATCCGAGACAAATATTTCCAAATCATACCAACGTTTGTCTCGCGGTGGGAATCAGGCGGACCTTCACCCACTGCGCTAAAGAGGTCGTACATATATTACTATAACAATAATATTAAGAATAAACTAATACATAGTTATAGTAGGTAATAAGTTATATATTACCATATTATTGAATAAGTAAGTAAGAAAAAAATCAGTAATAGGTATACAATGCATTAAATATTGTACAAGTACAAGTTTACCAAAAAGAAAAAAATATTTTTCGAAAATATTCCTAAAACTTCCGTCCTAGGGTTAGGCCTTACTATATATACAGAGCCACAATTATAACTTGGTGACATGAAGTTGGCTGTTTGACTGCACAATAGATAATTTGGGAACTAAAGAAGATCGTTCAGTTTCATACAACCTGTGACCTGAGACCTGACCATAAAATGTCGCGTCTAGAAATAACCTATGTCCTAATTGCTAGTTCTTATTGCAGGATATCATGTGGAATTAATCGTTTTTCTTATTAAAGCCGGAGGTTTTTACTGGGTATTTATTTTATACTTTTAGGTTACGATCGATTAGGACACTGGCGCCATTATACAAAAACTAACCAAACGCGTGCTTTGTTAGTGGCAGTTTTGTTTTAAATGGTTGCCATTGTTACGAGAGTTGCACAACGTGGGTGAGAGTGCGTTCAAAAACCATGATTCGTTATGATAGGGCGTATTGCGATCAATATTTATTATTAATTTACTAAGTATTCCGGCTCTAATGAATACAGATATTAATTATAATATCAATACTCCAGTATCAAGAATGTTCTTAAGTACATAATTCGCATTTTTAGTCGCTTCCATTTATGATCAGGTCTGAAATGACCGGCCTTCTTTATTTCTGCGTTGACATCTCGCTAATATATAATTGTGACACTACCTTGATTTTTGGGTAACTATCCAAAGGAAGTAAAAATTATAATGAACCTACGTTACCTACCTACAAAGTTATAAATTTACGCAGGAAAACAAGCATGAAAGTACTTTAACTATCTATTTAATAAATAATTCATTACATATTATTTATCAAGTAGGTACTTACTTAGATAGTTTTATCAAATTTAAAATTTGAATTATAAAATTGAAAATTTGTGCAGGAAAACTTGCATGAATGTACTTACATAACTACCTAATAAATAATTAATTACTTATTAATTAACAAGTTTAATTAAGTACGTATATAGTGAAATACCAATTTCCTATTACAATTTTAATTCCGTTTTAAGGTATAGACTGATAAATTTTAATTTGTGAAAAAACTTACCTATTGTCTAAACTTAGAATAGCTAGTTTTAATAGTACTTCACTAGGTACTAACTGTGGAACGAGTCAGTGAAAAAAGTGCTAAGAATGATATACCTAGGTAGGTATAAACTCACATAACTCACAAATTAGGTATCTCACACACACAAACCTTAGAATTTATAATATAGGTGTGTTATAAGAAAAATCGTTAATATTGTTAATAGGGATGTCGACTGAAAAATTCTAATTAGTCCGTCATTTACAGTATCAAAAAATATTGGACACGTATTTTTTTATCTTGTAAATTAAACAAAAAATTACAAAGATATAGTTAATTGAAGTTCCGCGTGACGTCACGGTATAGTACATTTTTTACCTTGCCGTGACGTCACGAGCCACTCCCAAACTTTGACGCTCTTTATCTCCGTCAATTTTTATTTACCTGTTTGATAAATAAAAATATACGTGTCCAATTACTTTCTTTGATCTATCTGACGGACTTATTAAATTATTTTTTCACTTCTCTTGCTCAAAAAGTGTATCATAATAGTGTAGCTTAGCGGGCCTAAAACTCGAGTTTAATACCTCGGGCTAAAAAGTATTTTTTCTTTTTAATTTTTGTCTAAAATCATCAGCCCGTACAAAGCATTCGTTCTCTTACATAAAAACTCGACTTCTTGGTGCTCCGTCAATCTTTTTTTTGAAAATAGAACCGTCTTGGTGATGTTTTATAAAGGTTGATTAATTTTTAATAAAATTTCTGAAAATTGTCTAATTTTGAATTGTTTTATTTTCTCGCAATCGAAGTGAAAAGTAGAGTGTTTTACTCGGGCCAAAACCACCCATTATAACTCGGTCTTGTCATCCTCCCTCGCTACGCTCGGAAGTATAACAACCTCGTATATAATGGGATGGTTTAGTCCCTTGTAAAACAATCTACTATTATTTTACCCTGTCGTCATCCTTATTGAGGGACTTACTTATAATAATCTCTCATCTTTTATCGGTCAAAAGATAAACAATGCCTATTACTATTGCCATCCCTTACCAATGGTTATAGACAAACAGTGACAGCCATAACTTTAAGCAATGGCTAATTTTAAGTAGTGTGTGTGGGTAGGGGGTTCCTTTTGTAATAATGAATGAATGATCATTTATTTGCCAGAATATAGGTTTGTACATTGCATGTATGTTTTAATAATAGGAGCGCTATATTCGACTTATTAGTCGTGCAAATATTTCTTAGAGATAAGCAGATATTTAGTGTAAACTGTATTTTGTGTGTATTGTATGTTGGTGAATAAATGTATTTTGATTGTATTTATGCAAGCTGCAAGTAGCGATGTGGTACGTTATGTTTTAGGTCGGATCGTACTAGGATTGGTACAGCTACCGGCAGGTAGGTAAGTCTAGCGCTGAATGAAACTTCTGCGCATGGGTCTCTCACTCTCTCTCGCCTCTAGCTCCAATAATAAGAAACCTTACTATTGAATTATGCGCAATAACGGTCAGCGCTAGAGTTTTGTGCCTGCTACTTATAGAAATTTAGACTTGTTACTAGTTCTTTTACTAATATCCGTAATGCCCCTCGAGGGTCCAATTAAGTGTTTATGTTGCTATCGAAAAATGCTAACGCGATAAGGTACGTTTCCACATTTGTTGGCAATTTTATTGCTTCCAACGGTTTGCATCTCTCTGGAAAATCACAAATTTTAGTTTCGATTGTGTCCACACCAAAGAGTTTGGATTTTGTTAAATATAGATTTACAAACAAGGATGGCTATACATGAATCATTCATGAGTGGAAGAGAAAGACTTATATATCAACTTTTTGGATTTAAAATTTGTAAAGCTTTTTCTCAACCTATCTGTGACCGCTGACTAGGCCTCTGATGTAGACCAAAGAGGTTGGATTTTTTTCTACGATATATACTTTATTACATCAACTAGACTTCAGTAGTTCATCACAGATGCGCATGTGCGAACATAAACAATAGTAGATTGTTTTACAAGGGACTAAACCATCCCATTATATACGAGGTTGTTATACTCCCGAGCGTAGCGAGGGAGGATGACAAGACCGAGTTATAATGGGTGGTTTTGGTCCGAGTAAAACACTCTACTTTTCACTTCGATTGCGAGAAAATAAAACAATTCAAAATTAGACAATTTTCAGAAATTTTATTAAAAATTAATCAACCTTTATAAAACATTACCAAGACGGTTCTATTTTCAAAAAAAAAGATTGAAGGATCACCAAGAAGTCGAGTTTTTATGTAAGAGAACTTTGTACGGGCTGATGATTTTAGACAAAAATTAAAAAGAAAAAGACGTGTGGCACTCGGGGACTGCCGCGGTAAAGCTATTGCATAGCATTTTGTATCAACTTATGCAATTATAATTATAGGCATAAAACAGTAGCGTTTAGGGGCAACTTCCGGTACCAGGCAACCAAGTGCTGGAATAATATACCTCCACCACTTCGACTATTAAAATCAAAATTTTATTTCAAAAAACGATTTCAGTCTATTATACTTCAAAATCAAAAAACTGGGTTGTCTGGTACCGAAAGCTTCAGAGCGCCTTTTACCTGCTAAAACATACATACATGCCTTTTACCAGCTAAAATACTGCTTATATATTTTTTATTTTTATCCTATTTGACATCATATTCTATATTAATCATTTATTTTTTATTTACTATTGCTTTACAATAATCTGACATTCATATTTAATTCATCTTTGACATACTTCATCATTTCATACTTCACACTTCGATAACTATTTACTTATTTTATTTTTTTATCCTATTAGACATCACATATCACTTACATAATTTAATTTTAATACTTTTATTATTTTCTATAATGACATAAATGATAATTATTATTTGCCTAAATAGTATTTACTATTACCTACCTAAACTAGTCTTAATTAGTCTCACAGGGTTTAATGGCTCTACACATGATGGATTCGGCAGAATACCAGCTTCCGCTGCTAAAACAGCGGATATCATGCTGAGTCGAAGCCATTTTGCTGCTGTAGCACACATCCCACCATGTTTTATGTTCACTGTTTCTCTATTCTGTTTGTTACGTTTTTATTTTTGTTGTGTTGTATGTTCAGTTGCAAATAAATAAATGTCTATGTCTATGTCTATGTCTATACTGCAACACACTTAAATGAATTAATAGTCTTTTTTCAGTCTTGTATTATGTATGTAAATTGTTGTTATTATTATGTTTGTGTGTGTTTGTTGTTATTATTGTGTTTGTGTGTGTTTGTTGTTGCAAATAAAAATGTATCTATCTATCTAATAGGAGAAACAGTGACACAAAAAGATCGCCACTCCGCATATGCTACAGAAACATGGGAGCTACTGCAGCGCTGGTTGGTTCGAAGCGCAGCAGCAATTGAGAAACGCATTCTTTCTTATTTCAAAACGAAGACTAAAGTTAGTCTGCGTTTATATCTGTCATTTTGTATACAAAATACCAGTTTTAAACCTAGACTATCTTTAGTCTTCATTTTGGAATATGATAGATTCTGTCTAATTCCAAAACCAAGTCCGAGTTTAAATCTGACATTTTGTATACAAAATACCAGTTTTAAACCTAGACTATCTTTAGTCTTCATTTTGGAATAAGATAGATTCTGTCTAATTCCAAAACCAAGTCCGAGTTTAAATCTGACATTTTGTATACAAAATACCAGTTTTAAACCTAGACTATCTTTAGTCTTCATTTTGGAATAAGATAGATTCTGTCTAATTCCAAAACCAAGTCCGAGTTTAAATCTGTCATTTTGTATACAAAATACCAGTTTTAAACCTAGACTATCTTTAAAGTCCTCGTTTTTAAAGACGAAAAGACACCAAACATACAGATGATGTTCTTACAATTAAAATTAAAAATAATATAAAATATGAAGATTAAAAGCCACCATAGCAGAGAATGAACCCTAAATATGTAAAAGTATTTATTATACCAATACATGCTTTATGATGTTTTTTAATAAAAAAAAGGGTCAGAGGTGTGTAGAAGTAAATAAGCTAAGTATGTAGGTAGGTACCTATCCTATTTTTACGTGGGGAAATCCTCATGAATACCATTCCATTACGGGGCAACAGAATGATTATGCCGGGCTACTACCGGCCAAAACCACCACGATGTTCCATCATAGTGCCCTTATGCCATAACCATGGGTGCTCTTGAGGACTTTTCCACAGATTCAGCTGCGTCAGCCCAGATAATTGTAAGCTCCTCTTCCATAATAGAGCGAAATAACTCTATTACATCTACATTTGCATTAGATTTGCCCCTAGCAGTACTTATCCTAACTCAACCTTTTTTTTACAGACGTTTGGCACTTCTGTCGTGGTAATGTCCGATCAAGATCCAAATTTATCAGTACAAAAATGATCAATCTATCACTGTTTATCATTATGGCTCATCTGATCCTAGAGGTAATGTTATACTTTTTTAAATTTGCTTGAATATAAATACCATCTTAATTGCTCCTGGAACTAATAGGAAATTTCTTGCGTTATTTTACTGCCGATATTATTTATTTATACATAGGTACTAGAGATGTTCCGACTAGTCGGTAAAGCCAACTTTCCGGCCGCTCGTAGTCGGTGATTCGGCGACAAGTCGGCAAAAAGCGCCGACTATCCGGCTTCTTACTTTGTATGTATTTTTCAATAAAATATATGTTATATGGAAAATTACATGAAATAAAAACCTCCTAATTGATGGAGTAGGCACTGTTATCGGTATTTTTCTACTTGGATTTGCAACTGAGTCAGGGACTGAAAACGTTACTGTATAAAGGTATCAGTACCGTAAAAACGTAAGGATACCATTATCCGATAGAGGTTGGGCTATACCGTTATTTTACCGGTATAGAATTACGGTACCGAAAAAATATTAAGTCGAGCCGGTAAGGATGCAAGCGGGGTGGTGACGGTGGCTGGCGGGACGGGAGGGGGAGGATCGCTTGGGGGCGCGCCGATCACCGAATGCTGTGCTGACAGGAGTTATTCTTTAGGTTTTCGTATTCGTTCTGTTACGCACGCGCTCACGCACGCACATTACTTAGTTACAACCTGCTTTCATTTTTATACCTTCTATCTAACCTACTAGAAAATATTGCTACCTATTTTATTACTTGTTACCTACGTAATAATGGGAAGAAAAAGAGGAAGTTCATCCTCAAAAAATAAAACTTAAAAACAGTTCATTTCATGTGTTGTCGCTTCAATGCTTAAATTCGTTGTATTTATTATTTGTTCGTTTTCGTTTATAAATAAGGCTACGCATACTTTTCACAATATTGTCCAATTATAAACACAAAACTATAGGGAAATTGGATTAGTAGTTTCAGATAAAAATACAAAAATGTATGTATTGAGAAATCATTTTCTCGAAATTCTCCATGAAAAACGCCAATTTCATAAGTAAGGAACTAATATTAAATGTTTATTATTATAGAAATATGTTTAAATTATTATGATCAGCCTTAAATGTGATTACGACAATTTCTAGCTATGGAAAGATACCAAAATTAGTAATAAGCTAGCTTGAGTTAATTGAACTTAGTATGTTAAATTTATGAGATGCCTACCTAATTGAAAATTTGGTTTAATTAATATAAGTATTTACTAAACTATGCATGGTTTTGTTATTATTACTGATGTACTATTATAAAGGTTTACAAGGTGGATATATTACTTTTATTTCACTGTCCATTTTATGTTGTCCTTTGAAAGATTCTACAATCTTTAACATGTGCCTGTATGCCATATTCCGCATGCATGGTCGTACAAATTGTAGCTCACTTAGCAGCATTTGACAGAAATGGTAGCTCCCTTTATCAATTTCATTTTCTTTGATACAATCAGTACATTCAGAATCATATTCAGTTTCTGGTTTTTCTTCTTCGGCATTATTATTGGACTCTAGTTAATAATAAAATTAGTAAAAATTAGTAAATAATAAAATAGTATTACTACTCGCCCATAGATGACAGAAAGAGTCATAATCGTATTCTAATTATTAAATAACCTTTTTTTTAAAGAGCGTTTAGGCAATTTAAGTAAACACGTGAGTTGAGAAGACATATATTTTATTAATAATTTATATAAACAATTAATTTTCTTGGTCTAACCTCAAACCAAACATTCATTGGCTTAGTGTTGATAACAACGTCATCTATTGCCGAGTAACTTTAGTGTTGCTATGTCGGTAAAACAGTTTAGTTGTTGTTAAGCTGATAGCATCGAGATATTATAAATAGAGGCACAAATGTGGAAAAAGAGTATCTGCACCAAAACTTACTTACTTACTTAGACTTAAGGTCTAAATTAGTGAAAATTTGTTATTTTGAAGTTGATATATGTCAAATACGCTTGGACGATTTTTGTCAGTTTTCACTTGAAGACTGTGACTCTATAGTAGTAGTATATACTAACTCGATGTCTGATGGCCCTAGTTGCCAAAACAATAGTAATACTACTCGCCAATAGATAAAACAACATTTTCTATTAATAAAACCCAGCTAGATCGACTTATCGCCCCCAAAACCCCCTACATACAAAATTTTATGAAAATCGTTGGAGCCGTTTCCGAGATCCAGATTATATATATACATATATACAAGAATTGCTCGTTTAAAGGTATTAGATATGCGACTTCATTTTGCAATACAAGCCGACATTGCCGAACCCTTGAAGATTCAGCAACTGATTGCTAAGGAGTTTTATTCGTACACGCGGAGCATATTGCGGTTAGATTGAGGAGACAGCAGTGGCAGCTACAGGACGAGGCGGGGGGAGGTGAGCGAGGGAAATAAGATGCACCTAAACATCAGAGCAAAGACGATATACGGCAATATTGCTGTGAAGTCAAAGCTGGATAAATAATTTTCAATGTAGCCGACTAAACATTAAATACTTGCGACTATTCTGAAATATATTTCAGTAGTGCGATTGCTGCAAAATTTCCGGGCTACAATATTGCAATTATTGCACTTTGTGAGAGATTTAATCGGCAGTTTAGTGGCTATACCATTTCAGCAAGAAATTGACAAAATTGCCCGTTCACGAGCATTTGTAAACAAAAACTAAACTGTTTTGCCGACACCACAACACTAAAAGCTACTTGACGATAGATTGCGTTTTTAAGCAGCACTAAACCAAAGAGTGTTTGCTTTAGAAGGTTTTATAGGTACATGAAAAGGAGGTTTGACGGCAAAACGCTGTATAACAGAGGTTTTAGAAACTCACGTGATACTTTACATGGGATTAATAGGGGAAAATTCAACTCTAATGCAAGATAATGGCCGAACTCACGCCACTGCACAAGTTCGACCATATTGCGAAGAGATTAAAACGCACCGTGAATTGGCCAGCACGCAGCCCGGATCTTATGAAGTATTAAGCCTGCAATACATGTTGGTGGAGCCTTGCCGAGCGAAGGCCAATACACCAAAGTATAGATAGCATATTACCCTTGCCTTGCCATTGTTCGGTGTCGCTCGCCTAACTGGCCAAGTAAAGACAACCGCCAACGTGTATAGAGTTCATTTGGCGTGTAGGTATTGTCACAACTCGCAGTCGCTCGCGACCAGTCGTCTCACTTCGGAGCAGTGACGATTTTTCTGCACAAATCAAAGGCGCTTGCATGCACCTGGCCAATCGCACAACGTGTGGGGAGCTTTCTTGGGGCAAGTCCACAAAACTCGTCTACATTGACCGTTTGCAATAGTTTGCATAGACTTGCCGAACGTCTAGACGGTAGCTCTTTTCATGTATCAATTTGCCTACGCTCGCATTGGCCTAAACTCGATCAAAATGTAAGTATAGCGGGCTTTAGGTAACTGCTTAGTCAATGGAAATTATGAAGGAATGATAGACAGAGCAATACTCGCGCCTCATAAAAAAGATGTTGAAAAAAATTAATTATTATATAGTTGCCAAACTTCTACTATAGTAAGTATAGTAAGTACAAAATCTACTAAAGCCATGACTCAATGAAAGATCCACCTGAAGGAGCAGTCAAAGTAACTACAAAATTTCTCAATAGTGTCAACATTTTAGACTTGCCATCACACGAACTAAAATTTAAAAAAATGCGTTGATAATGTTGTCGTATAATTTAGACGTATCAGAAGGACTATGAAATGGTGTAATAGTAGTTTTACAAGGGACTAAACCATCCCATTATAACGAGGTTGTTATACTCCCGAGCGTAGCGAGGGGATGACAAGACCGAGTTATAATGGGTGGTTTTGGCCCGAGTAAAACACTCTACTTTTCACTTCGATTGCGAGAAAATAAAACAATTCAAAATTAGACAATTTTCAGTATTTAACCCGCAACGAAACAGTTCGCATTCTACCGTGAAGGGAAGAATCAACCTTCATAAAACATCACCAAGACGGTTCTATTTTCAAAAAAAAAAGATTGACGGAGCACCAAGAAGTCGAGTTTTTATGTAAGAGAACGAATGCTTCGTACGGGCTGATGATTTTAGACAAAAATTAAAAAGAAAATATACTTTTTAGCCCGAGGTATTAAACTCGAGTTTTAGGCCCGCTAAGCTACACTATTATGATACACTTTTTGAGCAAGAGAAGTGAAAAACTTATAATAAAATTGTTACTGGTAAACAATCTGGCAAAGAAGTATATATACCAAGGGTAACCCTTGACTCATCAAAAGGACAATTGAGATGCACCATTCAGCGTCAACAATTTCCCGTTAGATCTGCATTTGCCATGACTGTCCACAAATCCCAAGGGCAAACATTGGAATTTGTTGGGGTTGACGTAAAGTGTAGTGGTCCAGTCTTCATGCATGGCATGATAAACGTAGCATTTTCTAACAAATCCCAAGGGCAAACATTCGAATTTGTTGAGGTTGACTTAAACTCCAGTCCGGTCTTTATGCATGGCAAAAAAGTCAAAAGTAGTCATGGCAAAAGTCTACCTTCCAAAGGAAAATCCTCGACAAACCCACAATATAGTATGGTAGGAAGTACTAGGATTTCATAATTAATATGATAAAAATATACTTACTAAATTGATTGATTAACTGTTAAATGTTACTGTTAACTATTAAAATGTTAAACTAAATGCACTTGTGATTTTTTATTGAGTAACCAGTTCATATTTTCTTAGTAATGTGTCGGTAAGATGGAAAAAAAATTATTCATATTTTATCAATAAGTAATTCGTATTATAATTTACAAAAACACGGTTTAAAAAAAAACGAGCAAAGCTCAGTCGTCCAGGTACTGTAAACTGAAACTAGCCAAGGACGACAGAAGACGCGGTTTTATAAAGGAATACCTTTATCCTTGGGGATTAGGTAGCGCTACCTCTTTATACCGGTTCGTATTTCAATACCGGATTTTTCGGTACCGTAATTTTTTTAGCTATTGAAATATTTAGGTATCCGGAATATAAAGGTATGACGTCATACCGATACATAAAGGTATCTTAATTTTTCGGTTATTCAGTGAGAGGAATCGTCCATGGACGAACATTTGATCACAGAACCTAACTGAGGTATCAGGTATTTGATATTGTTGTTTATACTAATTGTAGTATTTGGTGTTTTTCCCTGTCCACGATGAGTAATTATCATTTTGCACTGGTTACACTCGGCTTTATCGGAATCATAGTCCAATTGGTCAAAAAAATCCATAAGTACCTATATGAGTCTTACTTTTTGACATGATTTCATTTTAATTGAGCTCTTTCACTTTAATAAACAATAACTATTTGTTATTGTCATTATTTTTACACAAAAACACTGCCCTGACCCGTGAAAAGCTCGTGAAAAAAATCAAAAAATAATGCGAAATAATATGATCCGATTCCGACGCGATCGCAGGTTGCGGTTACAACTAGCGCGCGGATCAGCTGTAAACAGAGCGTCACGAAAATACTTCTGTGAACTGTAACCGGCTTGGCCGATTAGTCGGCCTCTTTACAACCGACTAATCGGCTAATCAGCTGGTCGGCCAAAGTCATAGTCGGCACATCTCTAATAGGTAGGTACTTACAACATATTCCATCTATGCCTTTAGGTAAATGCTGCTTTTAGCCCTTTTTTTAATTTTAATCATCTTAAGTACCTATATATAAAAATCTGGTGTCAGTCTTTATGGTCGCACTCTTCGGAAACGGCTCGACCGATATTTATAATTTTTTATGCCTATTTTATAGGTATTAGAATAGTTTGTAACAGTAGTCTATACCTATAACAACACCTAACTGTCATATCATTTAAGTTCTTCTCTGTTCTGAGTATTAGCCTATGTTTTGGAGTATATTAAGTTGGTGGTATAGAATATCGAAAACATAAAATTTCATACAGTGATTTTTCTCCATTTCATATATTTGATTCCGATTTCGAGTTGTATTACTTAGTTCAGGAAATTTCATCACAGCGTCTACCTTCTCCATCGCAGTACCGTTCTCCACAATATGGCCAATGTATTCCACTCTGGTTGTTAATAAATCACTCTTCTCCCAATTTATCACAAGGCCATACTCAGATGCTACATTCACCATCTCACGTAATCTCTCCAAGCCATCTTCATGTATGTGTCCGCTAATATTATTATCATGTCATCAATAAATATTTGTAGGTAGGTATCCTTTTGCAATTTTCTCTCTGAAATGATGTTAATAAAACGAGTAAAGTAGTTGGACATATGGACAAACCAAATGGAGCCCTAGAAAACTCGTAATACGCTGACTGTATCACGAAGAATGTGCATTTTGTGCACTCATCACTGATTTTTAAATGAACAAATGAATCTTTAAAATCTTTGCGCCTGACAACTTATCAATGTGATCATCTATGACGGGTAAGGGAAAGTGGTTCTTTACCATTTTCTCATTGATTATTCGGTAATCTGCACATACACGTGTAGAACCATTCTTCTTCTTAACCAACACCAATGGACTTGCATATTCAGAGTAATTGGGCTTTATAATACCTCTATGAAGCCATTCTTCCATCTAATAATCTACAATCTTCTCATGTAGCGATAGTCGTCTTCGTCGTTGTGATACAGGGATGTCATCTTTCAAAATAATCCTCATCTCAATTGGAGCTCTCTCACTTGAACAAGTTTCTATGCTCTCACCGACTCCTGGGCTGCTGCACGGATGTCATCATTAGGTACACAACACTGCTGTGGCTCTGGTTGAACCTCTGAAACTAAACACTGTAACATTTCACCATCGCTCTGAAACATGGTGTCAACTGAATCCCTGTTGAAAACAATAGTTACATGCTCCAAACAGGTTACCCTAATATCACCTTAAGTGGTATTTTACCTCTAGGAACTATAAAAATAGGTGTTTTTACCGTGAGTTCGTCATAATTCCCAACCACGCTAAACTTTCCTACGACCTCTACTTTGGTACCACCCAGCCCACCTATCTGCAATTTTTCTTTATGGAATTAGCCCTCGTCCAACTCAAAAAATGAATCCTCCGACACAAAATTTAGATCACTTCTCGTATCAATCATTACCGCTGATTTCGATTATTTTTACATGTTTATGTCCAACACCGATGACAATTGCATTTCTTTCCCATTATTGCCAACATGTCCTCCGAATCTCGCTCTGACTTTACACACATAGCTCTTCTATGGTTCCGTTTGTTCCCGAACCCACTCGAGAACTGTTTGTTTCCGCCTTGTTCATTTCCGTAGCCGGTTCGCTCCGCTGTGTTGGTAGTACTGGTACACATTAGTGTCGTGTGCCCATACACGCCACATTTGAAATGAAAGAAAGGTGTCCCTTGTCTCCACACCAATAGCAGCGCCATCCGTCACCACGATATTGCGATGATGATGGTGGTGGTGTTAATGATGTCGTTGGCATAGGACGTCTTCGTTTTTCCTTCATAGCATCAACTCGTAGATTGGTAACTTCTCTTTCAGAGCTGGATAGGTTTTGATACCAAACAGAATAGATTTGTTACTCTCATAGTGACCAATACCGTCTATGATATATTGTATCGTGACTTATTCGGCAATCCAGCCCCTTTTTCCTAGCTTTCATGTACTTACAGCATTTACTCATAGCACGTCTCATCCTTTAGATTCCTTCGTCCAACTAAAACCTCGTGTGCCTCTTTGGAATTTATTGCATCTGGGAATTCCTTCGTAATAGCAATCGTCAACTCTTTAAATGTTTTAAATGCCTTTTCAATTTTCAGCCACATCGCTGCGACACCTGTCACGATCATAGTGCTATAATCAAAGTCTGGATTGGTGTCCATAAAATAATAGCATTTTCTTCTACATCCGCCCAGTTGTCTGACGGTTCTATCGTCTCCGCTAAATTATAAATAATTTAGCCTTCCTTGAGGAACCTTTTCCTTACTTGAGGAGCTGATTCCTAAAGGAATTCCTCATGATTCCTAAAGGAATCAGCTCCTCAAGTAGCGAAGTCAGTACTGCCCGTACCGATTCCATTGACTCTTCACCACGTTTCGTAATCTTCACTACAAAAAATCTATCTCTCAGCACCACGAAATATCACCCCAACACCTCAAAATATCGCATCAACACCTCAATGCTCTTAGGTCTTGACACCTCAAAATTATTTTTTTCAAGTCTTGCTCATTTCGACTCAGAAAAACGCTGCCATTACACACACTGTCCGCTCTTTTATTGACACAGTGTCGAGGAAGGGCCATCGAGATTGACTCCCTAAAGTCACAAGTGAAAACTGTCAAAAATCGTCAAAGCAATAAATCTGTCTGATTCCAAAACGAAGACTATTTTTTTTTGTTTTTTTATTTACTATGGGCCAGCTCTTGACCTCGAAGCTTGCGTGGGCAAGGATGAGGTCGACGATGGGACGAGATTTCCCAGAAGATGCCTTTTAACTCTCTTTTTGAAGCCGTTAGAGTCATAAGACAATGGAAAAACGAAAACAACTAAAGATAATCTGAGTTTAAATCTGACATTTTGTATACAAAATACTAGTTTTAAACCTAGACTATCTTTAGTCTTCGTTTTGGAATAAGACAGTAAGCGCACAACCTCATTCGAAGACTATGTATTGAACAGTTCACTTTCCAGATACCATGTAAACAGCATTCTTTTCACTTTTGCTTCATTCAACCAAAGTGATTAAATTTCGTTGAACCGTGTAATATCGCCTTAACTATGTGAGATGGATCAAACTTAGTGATTTTGTGACGATTGCGCTCGTTATCGTCATGTACGCCAACTACCTAATCATTTATCTCTCATATTTGTCTGACAGAAAAGCTGTTTTAGCATTAAATACACCATTTATGCGATTTATTGTATTTTTTGCAATTAATTCTATTAATAATATATTTATTAAAAAAAAACTAATAATATATAATGCAGGACATTATTATTACACAACAACATAACAAACAATAATCGACAGACTGATTTTAATAAATTGAAAAAATCTTGGTTTTTTTCTTTCTTTCTTTTTGGTTGGGAGCGTTTATTGCTTACTTGTTATAATTTTCAGAGCCAACAACAATTTTATTTTGGCTATCCCGGTGAGCTACATTTGTGGTCTTATAAAACATGGGTGCATAACATGAGTGCAAAGCATCTGAGATATATGACAACAGAAATATATCGTGGTAAGCTTATTTGATTGATGAAAATTATATAACATGTTGCTTTATACATAACGATGTTGCTTTGTTGTCTAGCCCCCTTTCGCAACGCGCGTTAACTGGAACTTCGTTCCAAAAAAAAACTTGCCATTGTTGCTGAAAATTAATTTGTGAGCTCTCGAATTATCAAATTGCTTCCATAAGTTGTGAGACGATTTCGTAAAATTCCATACTCTTCTTATAATCTCATAGTTCATCATAATTTTTCCCTTACACTTATTTTTGCTCATAGAATATACATTTCTTTTATATTTTCCATTTTAGTTCGTAGCCCGTTTGTTGCGCTTTCTTTAGTTGTTCATGAATTCCTATAGTAACTACATTGACAAAAGAGTTGCGACTAAGGACATCCGCATGCCTCAAATCAATTAAATTCAATTCATTTATTTGTTTGTAAATGAATCTCATCTTAGTACCTGATCTATGCTCTATTGTATAATTATAATTATAGAGTAACACCCACCTTGCAACTCGTGTTTTTAAAATCTTTCTTCCTGAGTGTCATTTCGAATGCTAGACAATCCGTCACAATTTTAAATGGCCTAATAAACCTTCCACCACAGGCAAAGTCTATAATTTATAACTAGTGTACTTCTTTTCTGTATCTGTTGTATTTTTACTCAAATGAGTAGTATACTAGATGTAATTGCTGGCTGTTGAAAGATTGCTGATGACATGAAGATGGACACCTTCTTGAAGTTGTTTCGGAGTACACATACCTCGGGCAGATATTGCAGTTGGGTGAAAACAACTTCGAGAAGGAGGCCAAGAGGAGGATTCAGCTGGGTTGGGCAGCATTTGGAAAACTAAGTCGAGTTTTCTCGTCACCCATACCGCAATGTTTGAAAACGAAATTTTTCAATCAGTGCGTCCTGCCCGTCAAGACATACGGAGCCGAAACGTGGACACTCACAGTACGGCTAGCCCACCAGTTTAAAGTCGCTCAGTGAGCTATGGAATGAGCTATGCTCGGAGTTTCTCTAAAGGATAGAATTCGAAACGAGTTTATCCGACATAGAACTAAAGTTGTTGACATAGCTCAGAGAATTAGCAAGCTGAAGTGGCAGTGGGCTGGCCATATCTGCCGAAGAACCGATAACCGTTGAGGTAAACGTGTTGTTGAGTGGAGACCGCGGCTCGGCAAATGTAGTGTAGGACGCCCTCTGGCCAGGTGGATTGACGATCTACGAAAGGCTGCTGGTAGAAGCTGGATGCGTCGAGCTCAGGACAGAGCGCAATGGTGCTGATTAGGGGAGGCCTATGTCTAGCAGTGGACTGCTATAGGCTGATGAAGATGATGATGACGATGAAAGATTGCTGCGACGCGTTAGTGTGTAACTCTGTATGTAACCAAGGACTTATCTTTAAACAGGTTGCTCTGAGAGTTTCCTTTTCAAAATCTCGAATGCGCTTCTCTCTTTGTCTTGAAACTTAAACAATCTTTCTTTAATAGGTCTGTAATCATCAAAGAATTTGCAGAAATATAAAGTCAATCCAATAAAACTCAGCACCTGCTTCACTGTACGTAGTTCAGGAAATTTCATCACAGCGTCTACCTTCTCCATCGCAGGTTTCACAGTAACGTTCTCCACAATATGGCCAAGGTATTCCACTCTGGCTGTCAATAAATCACTCGTCTCCCAAAGTATCACCAGGCCATACTCAGATGCTAAATTCACCACCTCACGTAATCTCTCCAAGCCATCTTCATATATGTCCGTAGATATTATTATCATGTTATCAATAAATATTTGTAGGTAGGTATCCTTCTATTGCCTGGAAGAGATCGCTTTAAGCGATAAGGACGCTAATTGTGCTGCCTTCATGATGCTTAGACTTAAGTTACTCTTGCTTTTCCTTGTATTAATGTGGTGATCAATAACGTGTTATCTATCTATCTATCCTTTTGCAGTTTTCTCTATGAAAATGATGTTAATAAAACTAGTTACTTTACTAGTTGCAGAGAATAAAACTAGTTACTTTACTAGTTTTATTAAGCTCATTTTCATAGAGAAAACTGCAAAAGGATAGATAGATAGATAACACGTTATTATCACCACATTATTACAAGGAAAAGCAAGAGTAACTGTAGTCTAAGTTAAGACATATAGACTAACAAACTAGTACTGCGCTGACTGTCTTTTAAGGATATTTATTTAGTGCAAACATCATTGATTTTTAAATGAAAAAATACATCTTTCAAATTTATTTTGCTTAAAATCTTTGCGCCTGACTTATCAATGTGATCATCTATGACTGGTAAGGGAAAGTGGTCCTTTACCACTATCTCATTTTCGGTAAATCAACACATAACACGTGTAGAACCACAAACCGTTCAACCGTGAACGCGAAGAATTGGCATAATTTTTGCATCTGTTAAAATGGTTTTGTATGGATTGTTATTTTATTTTTAGTGGATAAGCAGTTTTTCTTTTGCATCGTAATGACTTTTTAAATGTTCTTCGAATTGCGGGTTTTTTAAATTTTTAAATTTTGTTTGCAGATACTTTACTTAGAGCCGAGCATGCGAAACAATTACAGGAGACTTACAAAGATGACGTAACATACGAGCTTGGGAGTACCGCAGCTAACATACAAAGTACATTTGCGCATATGCTTGAAGTAAGGAATTACATTTACATTTAAAGCTGGGTACGGATAGCGCTTACATTGATACGCGTAGTCGGTTACGCGTGTCTTGAAACGCCATGTCTATACTTGCAGCTACGCGTACACTTTGGAGTACGCGGCGCAATCTGTGGTCAGTCGGTTTCGGGTCGCGTAGCGCTATGATTGATTGACCTCGCGATCAGGCTCGCGACACACAGTCAGATGCTATTAAGCTGGGTACAGATAGCGCGTTCTTGTGTACGCATAGTCGGGGTACACTGACCACGCGTGCATTGGATACGCGTACAGTTAATGTGGACAGCCGCGAAATTGAACGCGGGTCAATTGATCCGAAGCACTACGCGAGCCGAAACCGACTGATCACGGCTTGTTCGGGTCATATTCCCCAGAATGTACGCGTGTACACGACTACGCGTACCAATGTACGCACTGTCCATACCCAGCATTAAGATACCTTACGATAAAATATTATAGGATCTTAAGGTACCGCCACCGGACCTTTTCATATTATGTCCACAGATATAGAAGAGAACTAGATAAAGTCTTAAAATTCACTAGGTATACTATGTTCTGAACGTTAACTCACACGTCTGATCCACAGATATAGAAGACAACTAGATAAAGCCTTAAAATTCACTATGCTCTGAACGTTAACTCATACTGCTGATCTCTACTTTCTTATGTCCATATATAATTGTCTAGAAAGGGGTGCATACTTATCTCAATGCGATTTCTGCGACTTCGTACCAGGGCATTTGTATGAACCTGCATAGAATTTTTTTTGAGCGCCCTGATACGATTAACTTTTTGATCTATTTTGAAGTCGCTTTGATATATGTATGCGTCCCTTTCTAACTGATGATATTGAACATAAGAAAGTAGAGATCAGCGGTATGAGTTGATGTTCAGAACATAGTTTATTTTAAGATTTCGTCTTGTTCTCTTCTATATCTGTGCATCTGTCGAAATTCAAAGAATGTCGATTGATAAACATTTCGGTGTGCAACTGCCAACTGAGTTTGTAAATGGGGCCTCAGGTCCCACTCACGGCCTCTATAATATCGTCAACCCATCTCGCTGGAGGACGAAGTTGGTTACAGAAATAGCGTTTTATGTACCTACTAATAAACATTTTATTTTCAGGTTTATAGACTGTATGCTAACATTTCAGATTTCATTGCTTTGACCCACCACGTCGATGCTTACATAAGAGGATATAAAGTAATACGTGAGTACCTATACCTACCTAATTCAACTGAAAGTTTTTTCTTCTTTCTTTGTAGTACGCTTGATTTTCTGTTGGATTCCTTACATGATCGCCGCTAGCCATTTTCAGAAAATTACTTCCACAAAAGATTTCTGGGGACACAAAATAAAAATTCTCCTCTGGTTCATTAATATTTCATTAGTTCTTCGTGAAAAGTTTTATTATGAGTGATATAAATCATTTTCATATTTTAAAACAATAACGAGAGAATGTTTCCTACAAGAAGTTTAAATTGAACACATGAAGTTTTAATTGAAATAGTAATAAGGTATAACAGCACTTTCTAAAGCACGGAAGCGCAGATTTATAAGCCACTGAAACGATAACCTATCGAAACAAAGTCCTAATAATAAGTATATAAAGACTTACTAAATATGGGACACAGTCGACTGGTCCCAAACTAGGCAAACCATCTACCTATGTTTACTTTCTTAAAGATGTATAGTTGTAGAAGTAAGTACAGAACGCCTCGCGTTATCCATAAGTACGCGTTCGTAAAATTGTACCACAGATTAGATTAAAGGTTGGTGTTCATCGACTGACTTATCCGAGTCAATTTTATTATTAAGTAGCTGTTTCCTTGGCTCATCGCTTGGCGCACGAGTCTTTCTTCTATTTGTTTTATTAGCGAGTGTGCCACTTGAAAGGAACAGCTAGGTTTGTTATTCACCTCTTATCATCTTTTTTAAATTATTACAATTGTAGCGCATTACCATTACCTTTTTCTTTTTCTTTTTTTAAATTATTACAAGGTTGACAGAGTCGCTTAACTGACCTTCTATATATTTTGTTTTTCATCATAACATCGGCTGCTCTTACTCTGCCATCTCTACATGGATATGTTTTTACAATTCGAGCCATATTGTATTCTAATGGAGCGGTGCTCATATCTTTTACAATTACCAAATCCCCCTCTTTGAGATTTGGTTGAGGATATGTCCACTTGGGACGGCTTTGAAGCTGTGTTAAATAATCATTAGACCATAATTTCCAAAAGTGTTGATTTAGTTTGGTACAAAGATTCCAAAATTTTAAACGACTGACTGAAACATCAGTTAAATCAACTTCAGGATAGCTAGCCATAGCGGTTCCAATTAGAAAGTGAGCTGGAGTTAAGTAACTACAATCACTTGAATTTGCTGTAAGTAGAGGCATGGAATTTAAAATTCCCTCAATTTGTATAATGACTGTATTGAGTTCTTCATAAGTTAGACATAAAATTCCTACTACTTTTTTTAAATGGTGTTTCACACTTTTAACATCCACTTCCCACTATCCCCCAAACTCAGGTGAATAACTGAGTATGAATTTAAATTGATTATAATTTTGAGTACAATACCCATTGACAGTATCCCTGTGATTTTTGAAGGTCATACAATTTTTTCATTTCATTTGACGCTCCTTTAAAAGTAGCGTTATCACAAAATATTTTTGTGGGCATACCCCGCCTCGAGATGAAGGGCTTGAGACATGCTAAGAAGACTTCGGTTGCTAAGTCCAATACTAGTTCTACATGAATTAATAAATAATAAATAAATAAATAAAATAAACAAATAAAAAATAAAATAATTGCTTCTATGGCAAAGCAAACGAAAAGCGCAATGTAACATTTCCTTACTATAGGCTTAACTCTAGCAACCTTCATGTTGAAGGGTCCACAGAAATCAACGCCGACATGCTGAAATGGCCTGGACGCTGTGATACGTTCATGTGGGAGGGAGCCCATCAACTGCTTAGCAGCCTCAGCTTTAATTCGAAAGCACTTGACGCATTTATGCACCACCTTCTTGACCTCTCGAATGCCACTAACTATAGAGTACCTTTGGGAAAGAGAGCTTAAAACGAATCTATGTCCTGCGTGCAGTAGTCGCAAATGTTCTCTCTCTAATATAAGATTAGATTATTTATGTGCGAATTTTTCGGAAGGATGGTGGGATGTTTTTTGTCATATGACATCTCTTGGGCATTATCGAGCCTACCTCCTACTCTAAGAAGTCCCATTGTATCAAGGAAAGGAAAAAGGTTACCTATTCCTGTTTTTATATTATTTCCAGCAGAAAGTGACTCTACCTCTCTACCAAGATATTGTCTTTGAGTACAACGAACGATGACTGACATAGAGCTGACTCATGAGGCGTTAGCTGACTGTCCGTTATTTAGTTAACCGTTATTTAGTCCGTTGTTAGTTCTTATTTTACGAACAGTTATTACAGAACCTATAAATAAATCCTACCACCTTCTGCAGTTTGTAAATATTAGAATAACTTTCAAACAATTTTGTTGAGAATGAAGACTCTACCTGTGTACCATTGCACGATATTTGGGGTTCATCATTCTGTTCTATATCTGTAGGCAGATTAGGGAAATTAATGTTTCCATAGTTATGTGTGTATGTTTTATCTAACAGATAGGTTGGACCTTTCCACCATAGTTCATTTTGTTGCAGCTTGTGCAGCAAAACTCCCCTCGACAATAAATCAGCAGGATTGTCACTAGTTCTGACAAAACCTTCTGACATTGTGCCTGATCAGTCAGTTCTAAAATTTGCTTTACTCTGTTGTTGGCACAAACATTGGACTTTACATTGCCTGATTTTATCCAAGCTAGCAATATTTGGGAGTCGCTATACAACAATGTCTCTACCTGGGAAAACCTACCCACTAGGACTCTACCAACTCTATGCGCCAGTTGGGCCAACAGAAGAGCACCATTGAGTTCAAGCTGAGGAATCGTCAGAACTTTTTTCAAGGGAGCAACACGGTATTTTGAACAGAGTAGTTCTGTCTGCACTGAGCCATCATTCTTTATAATTCTTAGATATAGACAGCAGCCAAAGGCTTTCATTGATGCAACAGAATACCCCACCAACTCTAAATTAGAAGTATATTTACTATTAACACACCTGTTTATTGTAACTTTGCCATATATATATAGTACTGTACTATACTGGTCATCGGGTACTACAGCATCCCATCCAATAGGATGGGATGCTGTAGTACCCGATGACTTTGCAAATATGCAAAGACTATTTGCATAGCTCTTGCATGAATATCTTGGCTACTACTATTATGGGTCCTACTAAGCCGAGAGGGTCAAACATTTTCCCTATAGTAGCTCAGTATTTTACTTTTTGTATTTAATTTATACACATCATCAATATTGGGGCTTGTTAAATTTAAATTTATTTAGTTAAATTAAATATATCTGAAGTTATATCATAAATCAAACCTAGAGTCCTGACTTGTCTATCCCGACTCATGTCTTCATTTTTCACTCATGTCTTCAACCACAGAAAACGGTATTAAAACTACTTATTGTATTATATATTGTATTTTGGTGGTTTAATTAACATTTTTAAACAGTACTGAAGTTGCAAAAAGGTCCATAACTCAGCGTACCTAATGCTGGTTGAGACAACCAGCGCTGATCTTCCGTTATGGCCTCTCTGTATAATTAACATGCGGAGCGGACGCTTAACTTAACGAACGATACAGGCACCACTGCGTGCGGGGACCACTCTTTTTGTATTAAGCTTTTTGGTAAATAAAAATAAATGTTTATCAGTCCTGTTTTATTTATTTGGGCCTACGATTTCAGAGGGTGATTACAATCAAATCCGTTTAGAACAAGAAAAATTCCAGAAGATTTCAGAAAGTTACGAAAAAAATAAGGATGAACACGACAGGATAAAGGCTATAAAAGCTTTAAAAGCAAGTATGTTAAAAGCGGAAAAAGAGGAAAGGAAACGCTCAAGACGCAGGAGTAGCGGACAATTTTATAATGGGAAAATCCTGCGTCGCACAACGACAAGGAAGAGATTGTGGGAATACAAAGTGAAGTGGTTCAGCGAAAATGATCGTTTGCAAGACTTTTAATAAAAAAAATGTCAATTAAATTAAATTCGTTTAATATAATACATAAAATATAACACTAGCATCCGCTTTCAGCTTCTCTTGCATGGTACCCGAATAAAAAGTGCCTCAGAGCCTTCCCAGACGGGCGTTTTGCTCGCGCGAGTTGGTCGTGCGATTGACATCCGTATCCAATCAGGCTTGCTGAATGTCACGTGGTTTGTGACGTGCGTTCATATATTAGTTCGTATTGGATACGCATGTCAATCGCGCGAGCAAATCGCCCATTTGGGAAGGCTCCCATGCGCTACCAACCTAACGAGTCAAATCCTCGCCTTGTCGGAATTATCTGGCAGTCACGGCTAAGCATCGTTGGCTTCTACTGGGGACCGTTGCAGTTTCCAAGCCTGCTCAATGCATAATAGTTTAGCACTCGAAACTCAAAATTCATTTATTCAGTAGGAACTTTATTGACTAGAGGTGTCGCTTTGCTTATCATAATCATCATACTGAACGAAGCTCTAGTCTGGTCCAGGGTGCAGGGTTTAACAAAAATGAAATAAGCATGTACTACATACAATACTTTATTTCGAAGGTAGACCAAATCATAATACTAAACAATATTGCGAGAGAAGAATATTGCGATGCAGAATACGTCAATATTTAGCAACTCCATCTATTGTCTATTTGAGTTAAACTATTACCATACAATTCCTAAAACATACCTTCCCAGATGGACGATTCAATCGCGCGAGTCAGTCGCTTGTTGAATGTCACGTGGAATGTGACGTACATTTATATATTAGCAACCCTGATGAGGCGGCCTTATTGGCAACGAACGTACGATGGCGCGATGCGTTTTCGTCGCACGACGAGATTAAACACATTTCTTTAGAGGGTCCTAATTGAAGCTTGCAAGTAATCGCACGAGCACAGGTCAACATTTTCATTGCATGACCAAAACGCATCGTGTCATCGTACGATCTTTGCCAATTATGACGCCGCCTTACGGCCGGTTTCATTATATCGTTACCAATTACGCCTCGTTTTCCCTTGAAAAACTGTCAAAAATTAACAACGAGGCGTCGAAAATT
This sequence comes from Horisme vitalbata, assembly GCA_951804965.1. Lineage (NCBI taxonomy): Eukaryota > Metazoa > Arthropoda > Insecta > Lepidoptera > Geometridae > Horisme > Horisme vitalbata. Next base: position 4,060,777 of record OX638109.1, read on the forward strand.
TGACAGTTTTTCAGGGCAAAACGAGGCGTAATCGGTAACGGTATAATTTAGAAACCGGCCATTAGATGATGTCAATCACGCGACCAACTCGCGCAAGTAAATCGCCCATCTGGGAAGGCTAGGAACCGGTTTTTTCAAGTCCAGTTTCAACACAAAACCAGTTACCCGGTTCTTTCAGTTATAATCGCGGGGTTGAGTATTTAAAATTGATATGTAAAATTATCTTTAGCAAATAAAATAATATCGAATGCAGTCTGGTTTTTTCTCCTTCACTTCTCATTATCTATATTTCTCATATCTAGCAGTCTGAAGGTCTAGACAGGAATATGGAAAGAAGGCCTTTTCGCCTTGGCCCAGCAATGGAATCCAAACAAGCTCTTTAGTTTTTTCAATAAAGGCGATTCTTGCTGAATCTTTGTATTGTTATTTTCTAGCCCGTGAAGGTTTGCTATTTTGCATAACTATATTCAGTGATTTTATATCTTCAAAAATGTTGAATAGTGCGAGCAAGAGGGAGGTTTGACCCTTATAGTAGCCATAAATGAACCAATCGGCCTTTCTTATAAATTTTGTCAAAAGATAAACAACGCAAGTATATGGAATTCTGCTCTAAAATTAAATAAATAAATAATGCTACATGATGCTGGACGTTATCACACAGCATCATGTAGCCCCAAACTAAGCAGAGCTTGTGTTGTGGGAACCACATGATTGATATATTACATTTTTGTAAAATCTTACATAACATACATAGAAAACACCCAGACCCGAAACAAATATGAACAGAACATGCAAACATTTTTCCCGCGGAAGGAATCGAACCCGCAACCTTCTGAGTCTCGTCTCGGCGGATCTATGCCCACTGCGCCGTAGAGGTAAAAAATACACTTATTCGGGGAAATAAGAAATAAAGCATCAATTTTATGTCCACTAGTGGAAGCGCTAAAGGAAAGCTGATCCTAAACTTCAGCTTAAAAAAAAGCATACCATTATACGTACAGATTTTTTGCTCAGAATTATCTACTCCTTTTTTAGGTAATAGGTATGTATCATAATCATCAACAACCTATAGAAGTCCACTGCTGAACATAGATCTTCCCCCAAGGAATTCCACGAGAGAACGGTCTTGAGTCTCGATCCCTCTCCATCCACCGACTTCCTGCAATCTTGACGATGTCGTCGGTCCATCTGGTGGGGGGTCTCCCTGCATTTCGTCTTCCAGATCGCGGTCGCCATTCGAGAACCATTATTTCCCAACGGTTATTTATCGGTTCTACAAGTTATATGACCTGCCCACTGCCACTTCCACTTGCTGATTCTGAGAGCTATGTCTGTTACCCTGGTTCTCCTACGGATCTCTTCATTTCAAATTCGATCACGCAGAGCGAATCCGAGCATAGCTCTCTCCATAGCCCGTTGTGCGACTTTGAGCTTGTGTATGAGGCCAATAGTTAGCGACCAAGTGTCAGTACCATAAGTCATCACTGGCAACACGCACTGATTGAAGACTTTTGTCTTGAGGCTTTGTGGTATCTGTCACGAGAGGATATGCCACAATTTCCCGAACGCTGCCCATCCGAATTGGATTCGTCGGTTGACCTCTTTGTCGAAGTTGGACCTACCTAGTTGAATTGTCTGACCAAGATAGACATAGTGGTCAACAGCTTCGATGATATCATTCCCAACATAGACTGGTTTAGGTACGACATTGGCATTTAACATGATCTGCGTCTTATTCATGTTCATTTTTAGACCCACCTGTTGGAAAACGACATTGAGGTCTCTGAGCATTGTTGCAAGGTCATCCAGCGATTCTGCCATGATAACTTTATCATCGGCAAATCGAAGGTGAGTGATGGTATTGCCGTTAATAAGTATATATGCCTTGTCCGTCCCAATACAAAAGCTTAAATATATGTATAGATAAGCGGTTGATTGTTTTTAGAAATTTCACTTTTCAATAGCTAAAAACCGTTCAACTTTAAAAATAATAGGTAAGTAAGAAGTTATCATCGGCCTATGCGTCCTTTGCAGACGATCTAAGTATGGTCTGTGGTTTTAGGTAAGGTACTCTATTTTATTTCCCAAAAAAAAAGAATGATAGGTACTTTTTTAAGGCGTTTAGTGCCCCGCTTCTCTGTTGCTATCAAAATAAATCTACTTAGTTAAGAATACAAGTGCTTCTCACCGACCACAGAGAAGTTCTTCTAACACAGGTTATTATCTATAATTTATATTAAAAGAAGAGATCCCAACCCTACTTATAGTTCACCTTGTATGTAAATAAAAAGGTTTAAGATTTTTTGATTTGATTTATACGAATAAAATAGATACGTAGAATAAAAATAAATAGAACAGATAATAATAGAAAAGATTAATAATTAACGGATTAACGAGTTAATACCCAGCTATGGTATTTGTTGTTGTTTTTGGGGGGAAAACCAGGCAGACGAAGATGCACACGGGCTAATAAGGTGCGCGCATATTTTTACAGCAGATCTGCCAAATCACATAAAAAACTGCAAGTATCACCTTTACGCGGACACACAAATCTACTACTCTTTTAAAGCGGACCGCACCCCTGAGGCTATGGATTTGATAAATGCCGATTTGAATGGTATTCACATATGGGCAGAGCAAAACTCATTAATCTTAAACCCCACTAAGTCGAAAATGCTCATACTAGGCACCAAATTTCAAATTGCTAAGGTTAAATATCATGACCCTATTTTATCTATCAATAATGTTCATATACCAATGGAGATGGAAGCTAGAAATCTGGGTCTTATCTTCGATAGTGAGTTAAGATTTGAAAAGCACATTAATGAAAAGATCAGGGCGGCATTTTATAAGCTAAAAGTCTTATACAGTATTCGGAGAGACATCTCAGAAGAGGTAAGAACCTTGCTATGCGATCTGTTAGTGCTGTCACCATTCAACTACTGCAGTGCAGTTTATAGACCGAGGCTGTATGTCAAAACAGAAAGTGGCGCAGTGGGCGAAGGTCCGCCTGAGACGCAGAAGGTTGCAGGTTCGATTCCCGCTGCGGGACAAATTTTTGCATGTTCTGTCGATATTTGTCTCGGGTCTGGGTGTTTTCTATGTATGATATGTATGTATTTACAAAAAAATATATAAGATAGGTGTTATTTTATGTATGCATGACTTATAAAAATTTGCGTGCCAAAGATTTTGGTAGGACATAAACTGGACTGATTAACTTTTAAGATCTTTATTGTATCACATGTGTTCGTGCAAATACCATTTATATAATTTATCATTTATTTATCATTTAGAAAATTCATTTTTGCACAAAATAAAACAAGTACAGACGCGAACTTAATGCTAAATAGCATTTTCTTCCAGATAACCTTTGTGTAGTGTGGAAATAGAATGGTAGTACTTACAAATTTGTTATGTTAAATAATATAGTTTTTTAAAGTACTTGGAGATGGAACAAGCACATGGCCCACTTAATGTTGACGGCCTCTGTGGCGCAGTGGGCGAAGGTCCGCCTGAGACGTAGAAGGTTTCGGGGGTCGATTTCCGCTGTGAGACAAATGGTTGCATGTTCTGTCGATATTTGTCTCAGGTCTGGGTGTTTTATATGTATGATATGTAAGATTTTACAAAAAAAATAATAATATATCAATCATGTGGTTCCCACAACACAAGCTCTGCTTAGTTTGGGCCTACATGATGCTGTGTGATAACGTCCAGCATAATTTATTTATTTATTTAATTTTAGAGCAGAATTCAGAATTAGAATGTATATGTATTTACAAAAAAAATATATGTTTAGTAAGTCAATCATGTGGTTCCCATAATACAAGCTTTGCTTAGTTTGGGGCTACATGATGTTGTGTGATTACGTCCCGCATTATTTATTTATTTAATGTTAAGTGGTAACCATTACCTATCACAAAGCATTCACGGCAGAAATAGAATAGTGAGCGATACATACATACATACATACGAGCGATTTTTGCGCTACGACCCGACCCGCTGCAGCCTGACATAATGTGCGCGAACCTTTATTATGTTTCTTATAAAGAAAAACAATTACTTTTTCACTTCTCTTGCTCAAAAAGTGTATCATAATAGTGTAGCTTAGCGGGCCTAAAACTCGAGTTTAATACCTCGGGCTAAAAAGTATGTATGTTTTCTTTTAATTTTAATTTTTGTCTAAAATCATCAGGCCGGCATTCGTTCTCTTACATAAAAACTCGACTTCTTGGTGCTCCGTCAATCTTTTTTTTTTAAAATAGAACCGTCTTGGTGACGTTTTATGAAGGTTGATTTTTTTTTTTTTTTTTTATTATTTATTTAGGGTTTTGTCGCTTAGCGACCACATCACCCACGTACATACAAGAAATAAATAGAAACAACACAAAAAGGAAAGTACAAAAATAAGACATAAGAAACGAAGTTATTCTTTAACTAAACATATTTGACATAACTTAATAAAAAATTTAACTTTTTCACTACAAGGAACGGATAATATACTATTTATAGTGCCTACTTGTGTAAGGTGATTTTTGTTTATGCAAGTGTCTCTGAATGATTTATTACGTAAACACTCCAACAGAATATGATGAACGTCTTCAATGACTCCACACTCATTGCAGTTAGGCGATGTCAGTTTTTTCATCAAAAAAGCGAATTTGTTGGAGGGGATATGACCGGATCGCAATCTAAGGAGCCACTTTAAATCATTTCTATTGAACAAGATGGTATCAATCCATGGATGTAGGGATATATGAGGCTGTATGGTTCTAAACCAAATGCCCTTCTCTCGAGATCTTTCGTCAAAGTACTCCTGCCAAACATCCCTACATAGATTTTTAACTAAACTTATAAAATCTGAAAAAATAGGTAGCTGACCTGATGGGATACCGTCTCCAATCGCCTGCTTAGCCAGTAAATCTACATCATCATTTTCTTTTAACTTAACATGTGAAGGAATCCACTGCAAACACACCGTCTTATTTTGAGATTTAAGCTTTAGAATTGACTCCCATATCTGATAGGCTATCGGTATTCCTCTCACATGAGAGGTACACCGAGCCACATGTTGCAAAGAGCTTTTAGAATCGGTCAAAATTACAAACTTATTAAAATTTATTGAGTTAATATACGACAAAGCTTCAGCTATAGCAATTAATTCAATGTGCATTATAGAAGTGTTGCAGTTAATTCTAAACATACCATGACAGAGAAGATTCGGGTCCAAAAAGGCAGCACCTCCTCTATCGATAGCTTTTGATCCATCAGTAAAAATTTTATAATGGTTGTTATACTGCTTATTGATATAATTACAAGTTATATATTTTAAAACATTACGATTATATGTTTTTTTAGCACAGTCAATTAATGGAATTGAATCAAAGATAACGTCATGTGTATCAATGTTACTTACCCATGTCCCTAATGAAAACATCTCAAGATAATTACAACTTTGCATAGACAATGATTTTAGTTCATTATAGGTATGAATAAGTAACGGAAGTTTCTTATTAGTCCAATAGCTGGAATGACTAACAGAACCTAATTCTTGTACTATACTTATAGTTGCATTATTGGAAAATGAACTAGATCTCAACCAAAATTTTCCCGAGAGGAATTTTCTTCGAATACGAAGGGGTGGAAGACATAGTTCATTTTCCATTACATGGATAGGGGTACTCCTAATATAACCACCTATAACGCGTAAGGCTTGATTCTGTATTCTATCTAATTTTAATAAATTTGATTGGCAACTACTATCGTATAAAAAGGACACATAGTCCATCCTACTCCTGATTATTGATATATATAAACGTCTCAGGTGTTTTTGGTGTATGCCCCAACCTGACCCAGATAAAACTTTTAACAGATTTATGTATTTAGACACTTTTTGAATAACTTCATTAATGTGTTTTCCCCACCTAAGAGACCCATCTAACCATAAACCTAGATATTTCACGTGATTTACTGTTGATAACGAGATGTTATTAATTCTAAAATCAATAGGTGTTCTAAGTATTCCTTTTTTAAAAACACAAATTTTACTTTTAGACGGAGATATTGTTAGACCCAAATTGATAAACAGACAACTTAACTCGCTACAAGCTGACTGAAGAGTCATAACAGCCAAGTCAATAGATTTATTCGAATAATACAAAACGAAATCATCAGCATATTGAGAGATTTCAACAGTTTGAATTTTTTTGCAAATATCAATAGTTGCGACATTGAAAAGAAGAGGAGATAATGGGTCACCTTGGGCCAGGCCCCGGCCAGTAGACCTAACTAAAAGATAACCGTCTACTTGTATGTGAAGTTCTCTATTTTTTAGATAAGACCATAGGTATAAACAAATCTTAGACCCCACTCCAAGTCTGTCCAAGACAGTCATTAGACAACTCACGTCAACATTGTTATAAGCGTTATCTACATCGATAAAACATGCTGCAGTAATTAAATTTTTTGCAAAACCTATCTGAATGTGTGAGACCAAACGTGTCAAATTGTCAAAACATGACCGCCCTTTGCGAAAACCAACCATATTATCTGAGAATAGCCTTGATTTTTCTAGATACCACTCTAATCTTTTATTAAGGATCGTATGTAAAATTTTACAAACACATGATATGAGAGAGATCGGTCTTAGTGCAGAGTTTGAGTTAGGGTCTCTGCCCGGTTTTGGTATCGGAATAATATTTACTTGCCGCCACTGTGAAGGTATAAAACTTAAAGTAAAAAATAAATTGTACATCTTAACTAAAATGCTTTTACCTATCTTTGGGAGATGTTGTATCATGGAAAATGATATTTCATCACACCCAGGTGCAGTATCAGACTTTTTAATAGAATTTTCCAGCTCTTGAATTGTAATTTCAGATTCTAACTTAATGTTGAATGAGTGGAATTGAGGGAGAGGAGGGCACACAAAATCTGGCGTCAGAGAGTTGAGTAATCTCTCCGCCTTATCCTTATCAGTGCAATGATTAAGTTTAGAATGGTGACCTTTCACCCATCGCATTTTACGCCACATATCTGATGACGATGTGGTAACATCAATAGATGAGCAAAATTGTTGCCATGATTTACTTTTGGCTTGTCTTATTAATTTTTGGGCATTACGTACCTTCTCTTGCCAAATACCCAAATTTCTAGGAGATGGACAGCGCCTTAAATTAGCTAAAGCTAAACGCCGTTCAGCTACCGCTTTCGACAATTCAGTATTCCAATACGGCCTAGGTTTAAACTTATTGCACACATGTTGAGGTATTTTTATGTATGGAATGAATTTATCACCTGCCATATAAATTATTTGTTCAAACGTGTTATAGCATTCTTGAGGATCAGTTGGAAAATTAAAACGTGTAAATGAATTTTCTAAAAATTCTGTATAAGATTTCCAATCGCTTTTTTTATAATTCCTTTTGTTAGTAAATTTTGTGGAGTTAGTTAAATTAATTGTTAATTGTATTATAAGATGGTCACTTCCAAGCGACTCGTTACTGACATTCCACGAAAACAGGGTAACTATATCAGTAGAAGCAAATGAAATATCTGGAGATGTTTGCTGAAGTACACCATTGACAAGCCTCACCCTGGTAGGTTGACCGTTATTTAAATAACTGAAATTATGTTCCAACATGGAGTCAAAGATTTGATGGCCTTTTTGATCAGTTTTATAAGACCAGGCCGTATGGTGTGCATTAAAATCACCTAGAATTAAAGATTTTCTATTTAACAATGAAAACACGTAATCCCAGTCATTTTGGGTAGTATGTACCGTTGAGGGACAGTACACTGATAAAACATCTTCAATATGCTCACAATTCAAAATTTTGACGTGTAAAACCTCAATACCTACGTTTGGACTATTTGTTATGCAAGCAAAACTTTTGACAGACCTATGAGTTAAAATTGCTATACCTCCATAAGCGTCCGTCCTATCTAATCTATAGGTATTGTACCCATTAATTTTAAAATAACTGTCAGGCTCAAACCAGGTTTCGCTCAACACCGCTATGTGCACCTTTTCCTGTATAAGTAACGCTTCAAGAGATAATGTCTTCGGACGCAAGCTTTGACAATTCCATTGTATAATTTTGACTATTACGTTGCTATTGATGTTATTAACCATAATTACTAAACATTTTAAGAAGGGAGCCAGCCGAAAATCCACTAACAACATTTACTACTATCCATTCTCCACATATTGATACAATCTGTTGTATTTTAGCCTCCCAGGAATCCCTACCTACCACAATTGTATAAAGTTTAGTTAGTAAACGCACAAAGCTCATATCCTTGATACTCTCATCCCTATGTTGGCGGCGAGGAGGGCGATTGTGACTGATATTGCGTGGTTCGCTGTCCGAAGTCTCAGAGACATCAACATTTTTCATATCAGTCTCCATAGAGGCCGAGGTCGAAGCCGGCGCGGGAATGGGGGTGCGTAGCTGTCGTTTACGCTGTGCCTGTGCCTTCTTACGACTAATCACCGGATTTAATGGAGGCTGTTCTTTGTCGACAAACAATTCAGACATCAATTTTACTTTTTGAAATGACTTATCATTTTCTACGAGAATGTGATCAGGTTCACGGGGAATCGACTGCGGCATAGGAGCCTCTGGAAGTGGTGGGAAGGGGGATAAACACCTTTCAGGAACTGGAGTGGGTGGGACATACATTTCGAGAGCTTTACGATAAGTACAATTGAATTCAGACATCAGCTCTCTTACTCTCCTCTCCTTTTTAAATACTGGACAGATCTTTTGAAGAGCCATGTGAGATCCCGTACAATTTATGCAGCGGAAATTGGTTGTTTCGCAGTTCTCGTGATTTTTTGTGCATTTAGGACATACAACCTTCTTAGATGGGCACAATAAACGAGTGTGACCGAACTTCCAACAACGTGAACATTGCGTCACTGGAAAGACATAAGATACCACATTCACTCTCATTCCGTAAATTTTAACGTGGGTTGGAACAGAATCCCCTCTGAACGCCAAGCGGACCGCTTCGCACTTCTCCCATCCAGAAGCATTGTCATCTTTATTGATCTTCCTTTTGTTTAATCTCCTAGCCGATACGATTTCAATATTGCATGAAACATTTTTCATAAGCTCTTCTTCAGACACTTCTAAATCAATGTTTCGAATCATTCCATATGAAAGACCTAATTGCGAAGACCTTAGACTTCTCCATCCAAGATCAGTAAAAGTTTTACACTGAATGAATAAATCCGCCTCAACTTCTTCCTCAAACGAGATTACCATCTTGTACTGGTGCACGTATTTAACATCAATAATTCCCTGGATATTATTGTCACGGAGAAGTTTAGCCAAAGCAAACTGTTTAGGTAAGCCAGAGCTGCACATGACGAAAACTTGAATCTTTTCTACGGCTTCTGTGCTAGATCTACGCATAACTTTGCGACTACGTGGTTGAACCGTATTCCAACCTTCATCAGACGAGTTCTCTTCACGTTCACGTCTCCTCTTAAGAAGTTCCATTCCCTCTTGATATTCCATCTCTTTAATTATAGCTGGTTCTCCCGTACTCGTACTAGCCCCTTCATTCACTTCGTTACTAGCAGCACCCTTTCCAGTGGATCTCATCTCAACATTTTTTTCAAATTCAATATCTTCTAATCCTTTACTTACTGTATCAGATATCGCATCCTTAAAAAAAACATCTGAACAGATGCTCCTCGAATCATAGTCATGATCACTCAACATGTTAGATACCTATAAAGGAACCCGGCCCCAAGCTCGGGGCGGGACCTAGATTACTTTAGAACTTAACTGAAAATAATTTAATTTTATGAAATTTGAAAAACACACACGCCGCTGACAATTTCTGTCAAGAATGGAAGGTTGATTAATTTTTAATAAAATTTCTGAAAATTGTCTAATTTTGAATCAAAAGTCAAAAGTCAATTTATTTTCTCGCAATCGAAGTGAAAAGTAGAGTGTTTTACTCGGGCCAAAACCACCCATTATAACTCGGTCTTGTCATCCTACCTCGCTACGCTCGGGAGTATAACAACCTCGTATATAATGGGATGGTTTCCTAGGTTCCTAGGATGGTAACCTAGGTGTTGAATACAGTCTAGTATTCTGATATGAATAAGGAACAAAAATACAGTGTTTGTTATCTGTGCATGTATTCTATCTCTCGTTATCATCTGTGAACTTTCTATGGTATATATAAATCTGTGTTCTCACCGGCAATCTGTAAGCGCGTCTAATTTTGTGAATTATTTTGAATCCTAAATTATCATTAATTGTGACCAAGAAATTCGTCGCTGTATTTTCTGAGAAAAATATACGGGTGAATTTGCAAACTACTGATTTATTATTTTTCGATCCACACTGCCTCATAATACTAGGTTCTTATTTATTTTAAATCATTCAACTATAGTAGAATAAGTCCTTGAAGATGTTTACCACCAGCCTTCAAATGACCAACCATAATGTACACCGAAATGTCTGAAAAAAAGAGGATAAAAACTTATAAACAAATTAATCTAAACTACGTCGAGTTTTATCTTCAACCATACCTATCGCAATGCTTAAAAACGAAAGTTTAAAGTCGCTCAGCGAGTTATGGATCGAGGTATTATACTCGGAGTTTCTCTGAAGGATAAAATCCGCAACGAGACTATCCGACATAGAAATAAAGTTGTCGACATAGCTCAGAGAATTAGCAAGCTGAAGTGGCAGTGGGTTGGCCATATCTACCGAAGAACCGATAACTATTAAGGTAAACGAGTTCTTGAGAGGAGATTGCGGCTCGGCAAATGTAGTGTAGGACGCCCTCCAGCCAAGTGGAGTAACGATTTGCGAAAGGCTGCTGGTAGAAGCTGGATGCGTCAAGCTCAGAACAGGGCGCAATGGCGCTCATTAGGGGAGGCCTATGTCCAGCAGTAGACTGCTATAGGCTGATGAGGATAACTATGATGACAATGACTATCACATTGCATCTTTAAAAAAAGTTGAGGCATATTACCTAGTTAGATAGATTAATATTAAAGCGTAGTAGTTAGAAGGAACAATAGCTAGGAAATATGCGTACTTTTTCGGTCTTTTCCTGGTAGTTTTTGATGCTTTGAAGCCAGGCCCGAATGGTTGCCTGCCACTCTCCAAGCGTTTGTTCATTTCTTTTCTGATTTTCTTTAGCTCGTGTTGTCGTTTCTTTTTTTCCTGCTCTATTCTAATTTGTTGCTTTACCAATTCCATCAGCTTTTCATTATTTTTCGGATTATCCTTACCATCATTTGTTGCTTCTGAAATATAATATTAGATCGGATGAACGAAGCAAATAAAGATGTCAGAGGTATCTAGGGCGTTTATCTAAATTGAGTATCTAACCCTTCGATCAACTATACAAAGGGTTTTGCACTATAGTTTAAACAAGCCGCTTTCGGGCGGAAAACGGCTTGTTTAAACTCCGCCAAAACGCATCGTAGCAGCAGTTTTTATTTAGTCGGCTTACTTAGATTTTCTGTCATATCTTCTTTATTAAAGAGACGGTATTTGTATGCCTTGACAAATGATAGCTAGCAATATATTATGCCACTTTTTTCATAGTAGCTTACATAGTACGGCGCGCGATATCCTTTGTATAGTTGATTGAAGATCTAACCACACTATGCCGAAGGTACGCGAGACGCGACCGAAGTTCCGCAGCTGATTTTACGTTCCGACATATTCTGCTGATATGTCACACCAATGCACACAAGTGCCGAACTTACGCGGCAGAAATTCAGTTGCGCAACTGAAATAAACACGACGGACGGACACACGATTTTTGTATAATTAAGCTATACTCCTTCTAGTAAGGGGGAAGTTGAGACCAAGGTTAGTTCTGGAGAAAGGGATGATAAAAATGTTCTTAATGGACGCTTTAGGAAACTTTATATCGGTTTAAAAAAATTTAAAATAATTTAAAACCAAGTCCTGAAATAGTGACGTATCAACCAAGTCCTAAAATAGTGGCGTATGTGCTTAAAATTTATTTATTTTAATAACTAATTGTTAAAATAACAACAAAAGCATGTTGTCAGGAGGGCGTTGACATAAACTATATTGGTGTGCATTTCCATTTAAATTGATTTATGTTTAGACGTCTTACAATTCATTTTTAGAAACTTCTGGCAGAACAAGTAGGACTTAAAAAAAACCGACTTCAAATAAATAACTTCTTACTTCTTGCCCCAAAGAATTTTGAAAATCGGTTCACAATTGACGGAGATATTGGTGATCATAGGGCGAAAATTACAAGTGAGGGTGAGGTTTTTTTGAGTTTTCCGGGAAAAGTACCAATCCGTCAGGAATAAAATATATTGTATATATAATATTACATGGGACCACCTGTGAAGTATACTCTTTTAAACAAAAAAAATATTTTGAAAATCGGTCCACAATTGACGGAGTTATCGGTGAATACATGAAAAAATATCAAAAAAACAGGTTCCGACGAATTGAGAACCTTCTCCCTTTTGAGGTCTGTTAAAAATACTTCTCCTGTAATATTCAAAAATTGTTCGTTACGTCACTTAGTCAAAACAGTGACAAGACCTAAGACAGACTGAATACGGCGTGGTATATAAGCCTTTTAGTAATTAAGCTTCAGTACCCCTAAAGGAATAGTGCTTTCATTAAGGAAAAATTAAAAATGTTCATTTTCGAGCTCATTTTTAGTGTAGGTATATTATACGGAAATTGCAACGTATATCTTGCAGATAGCAACGGTTTTCACTCAAAACAGTGAAGTAGGTAATTGGAAAAAAACTTGCTTTAAAATTTAGCTCGAAAACGAAAACTATGAACCTTGTATGTATGTACGAAGGATAGATACAGGACAATCGGCAAGTTTACTAGTTTAAAGTCGCTCAAAGAGCTATGGAACGAACCAAGCTCGGCTTTTCTCTGAAGAATAAAATTCACAACGCGACTAACAAACATACAACCAAAGTTGTCGACATAGGTACGAGTAGCTCTCAGAATTAGCAAGCTGAAATGGCAGTGGGCTAGGCATTATCTGTCGAAGAAACGACAACTGTCGGAGTAAATGAGTTCTTGAGTGGAAACCGCTTCCCAAACGTAGTGTAGATCGCCCTCTGGCCAAGTAACCATTGCTAAAGGTTTTTAAAAAAAATGGCACTCGTTAAAATGGACTTATATTCATCAGTGCTATAAGGTGATGATGATGATCAAATTAAAATGAGAATAGTATATTTAATTACGAGTGCGGAAAGCCTGTCATTGCAAAGAGTTCCGACAAATGTCTAACCCGAGCTGAGGCGCAGCCGAAGGTGAGGGTTGACAGTCGGAACAAGTTGCAATGACGGTTCCGGTTTAATACAGACCGTAAAAGAATTTAAGCAGAGATTTTTATTTGTTTTCTTCACCCATTCTGGGTAGGCAAAGGGAACTATGCCCATACAGCCAAGTCTTCAGTAGATTTTTTTTATTGATATGAAATGAAAATGAAATTTAATGAGATGAAATGAACTGAAACCTAACCTAACTCATTTAATCTGATATTGAAACAAATTAGTAGCTTCTTTTTAGAAATATTTGCATGAATCATAAAAAATTCTATGTTTTTTTTTTGTAAAAACTTCGTGGTTGTTTTTTCTTTTTAATAGACATTATTTTGACAGTTGGGAAAGAGAACGCACGAGTTCGGAAAAGGTAAAAAAAGAAGCTTTAATGATGATGATGATGTAAAAGAGTATGTAATAGCCCACATCCCGAACGCTATACGTCCCTGCAATACGCCACTTTTTGAAAATTATTTTATACCCTAGATGAGTGGTTTAATAAAAAACTATAATAATAGAAATGATTAGACGACATTCACATGCCATTAATATGGCTAAATAGATGGACGATTAGAAAATAATAAGATCATGTGCATACCAATGTAAGAACTCTATTTATGTGAATAAATGAATTTGTATTTGTATTTGTATTTTGAGCAACTGTATTAAAAAATACTCACCACCCCGCTCATCGTCCTTAAATACACTAGGTATGTCCCGATATTTCCGTTCCAGTTCGTGTAGCATATTGCACAGTTTTATTATAACTTTGCACTGATGTAGTATTCGAATGTAAATCAATATCATAAAACGTATTGGCGCGAAGTATCTGGCTTTGAAAAGGCTGTACTTCACGTATATATAGTGATAAAGCTCAATAGCAATTTGGTAATGCGAAATTATTTCTTCTGTTAGGTACCCTATTTCATACTCCAAGTTACCAACGTATAAAAAGCGTTTTTGGTAGTATTTTCTGATGTCATATTGGCTGAAAAATTGCAATAATAATATAGCATTACTCGATGACTAAGGCTGCGGACACGAAGTCAGCGGGCGCGGGGCGGCGCGGCGGCGCAAGGAACGGCGCGATTCAATGCATAGATTTGCGTCGCCGCTCCCCGCGCCACCACCACTGTCTTCGAGACCGCAGCCTTAGAGCGTTTCCACATTATCCGACCCGATATCGGTATCGGAAGGAGATTACTTTATCAGGGCCAGTTAAATGTATGAAATATATAACTGAGTTTCATACTGTAGTACACAATTTCATACATTTTACTTAACCCGATATTGTATCGTCGTCCGAAACCAAAATCGGATCGGATAATGTGGAAACAGTCTTAAAGCGACGCGACGATACATGTCAAACCTTCCCTCTCGCTCGCACTATTCAACATTTTTGAAGATATAAAATCACTGAATGTAGGTATGCAAAATAGCAAACCTTCACGGCCAGCGAGAGGGAGATTTGACATGTATCGTCGCCTAAAGTCCATGATATCAGCGAGCTAATATTAGGGCTGAAATGGAGTTGGGCAGGACACTTGGCCAGACGAAGTGACGACAGGTGGACTAAGGCGCTGACCGAGTGGTAGCCGAGAGATGGTCATAGAAATAGGGGACAACCACCGGCGAGATGGGTCGACGATGTCAGAAAAACCGTGGAGGCACCTGGCTTAGAATAGCATTTTGTATTTGTATTTGTATTTATTCAAAACATTACAACTATTATTACAGGTCAGACCTAATACAATAGTGTAGTCATCAAAATAATCCTTAATTCTAATTATTTAAGTTAATCAATTTGCAAAATAATAAATACAAATCAGTTAATTCAATAAAACAATAATACAAATAAATAATTACAAATGTCCATCAGCAAAATAAACCAATAAAAAAAATTGAGATTACACACTTAATTCATAAAACAATAATAAAAAATAAATAATTACAAATGTCAGTCAGTGAAATAAACAAAAAAATAATCAAGCTAATTTCATATGTCATGAAATTTTACTCATGAAACTAACGTGAAATAACTCATTCATATTGAGAAACGGGAATTTTCACGTACCGTTACATCGGTGAAGGCACCGACAGCGTTTCGACTCGTTAAGAGAGTCTTCATCAGGGTGAGTGAACGCGACGCTCTTCCTCCGCGTCCCGTCTTGCACTGAGTGCAAGTGCGGAGTGCAAGACGGGACGCGGAGGGAGAGCGTCGCGCACCGCCCTCCCGCCCGCAGATTCACATGCAAATCAGAGAAAGAACAAGGAAACATGCAATCATTAATAAATGCAACCGTAGACCACCGAATAAAAACAACACGTTTACGTGATATATATAGATTTAGTACTTGCATAGTGCGCATCAGTGGTGCTTTGTTGAGCAGGTTAGTCCTTCCACGAGGCACTGCGAACAGAGGCGGTCGCCTGCGCCGGCCTTAGTACTCGTCCGGTACGCACAGCTCCAAGATGGTCGGGTTGCATATCATCCCCCTGAACACTCTAACCACATATAGCGCAAGCGTCATATCACGGGCCTGACAGCCGGGGCTTTGGCGACTGCTGATTGCATTGCATAGCAGCCTATTTGTACAGCTGAATTTCCTGACCGCCAAGGACTGCAGCGTCAGCTTCGAGTACGGTTACCGGATAGAAAATTTAAAAGTCCAGAGAAAAGCCTGATTTTCATTGAAAAATCCTGAGATTTACTGTTTTTTTTTTAATTCTCGCGAATACGCTTTGTAGGCCGCGGCACAAAGATAAAAGTTTACTTAAAAAGATATCATCTCAAATTAAATATTTATTTATTTAATTAACACGGTTGAAACCAATTACATTAATTAAATTAAATTATACATATTGTATATATTGACTGTATATATTGTATATAATGACGAGAGGTGTCGCTTTGCTTATTCTATGATTTTTTTGTATTTTAAGTGTTTGCCCACACTTCAGGGAAAATCTAAGAATGTCCGAAAATTTCGACAAGGCGAGGAGTTGACGCAGTAGGTTAGCGCGTCCCGATATTGATGGGAAGGTCGTGGGTTCAAATCCCGCATGAGTCGAAATTTTTGGGATGTATAAAAATCTTAGATTTTCCCTGAAGTGTGGGCAAACACTTGAAATACAAAAAATATTCTAAAAATATAGCCGACCTGCGGGACGATATCGTGAATCTTCTCTAAGATTTTCATGAAAATGTGATGTCATGTGTTCATTTTATGCGTGAGGAGGATATTTCCCAAATCAAAAACCAAATGGACAACGTTCGCTCTACCACCGAGTCCTTAATTATGGAACAAATTAAAATGTTAGCTGAGATCAACCTCAAAAACCAAAAAGATTTATCAGATCAAAAAAATAAGGTTCTGGAAGAGGAAGTCAGGGCTCTGAAGGCTATAAACCAGCCAGCACATATACCAGCAAAATTTACAATCTCCCTGGAAGATCTTATACGAGAAATCAGTGAGAGATCGAATAGGGAGAAAAACATCATCATCATAGGTTTGCTGAAGTAGACGGATCGAAAAAGGATGAAAGACATTTATTTGATGAAAAAGAAGCACTAAGCATTATAAGCAAGACAGTCAAAGAAATACCCACTCCAATAAAAACAACAAGACTCTGTGTAGGAGGCCAGGTATAATTTGGTATGGTATACTCGATAATATCGACGAACACGTTTACTCAGATGTAGGAACAATCAGACACACAAAAATAGAGACATCAGACTCTTCTGGCAGCAGCGGAACAATCTTGCTGAAGCTTCGTCACACGACGCTGTTGGCCGTTCTTATATCTGCGACGCAGTATATGCTGTCACTTATGGCAACGGCTGTGATACGTCCAAGCTTCCATTTCAGTGGTGGAGTACCATCTTCTTTTAACAAAATGAGAGTATCTTTCTAAAAGGAGTATTTGCAAGATTGCCATTTCACTCGCTGTTGAAGTTCAGCTACATACTCCTTACTCCACCTCTTACAAAAATGCTGTCGTAGTTGCGCGATGCGCTGGAAGCGTATCAACCTTTATTGACTGCAGAGTCCTCGTAGTTGCGTTCAGGCAGGACAGTGAGAGGGCGGCCGATGAGAAAATGACCGGGCGTGAGAGGCGTCAAGTCTTCAGGGTCCGATGACAACGGAGAGAGTGGCCGAGAGTTCAATATCGCCTCGATTTGCACCAACATCGTAGTTATTTCCTCGAACGTCAAATTACAATTTCTCAGCACTCTATTTAAATGATACGCGGCCGATTTAACACCAGCCTCCCAAAGTCCTCAGAAATCAGGGCTATATGCAGGTATGAAACGAAAATTAATGCCATCCTGAGCTGATTCCGCAGTCAAAGAGTCACAATTACCTTTGAAATATCATTGTATGCGCCAACAAATTAGGTACCGTTATCTGAAAATATATTGAATGGTTTCCCTCTGCGTGAAAAAAATCTGCGTAATGCTACTAGGCATTTATTGTTTGTTAAATCACCCACCAACTCCAGGTGCACCGCTTTGGTTGTAAAACAAATGAAAATAGCAATGTATGACTTGACGAGTCTAAAACCGCGACCAGTGCGACTAGCGACGGCCACTGGGCCTGCGTAGTCCACTCCGACACTTTCAAATCGGTAGCGACCTGGTTTAAGTCGCTGCTGTGGTAAATTACCCATCGGCGGGTTATACGTTTTACCGGATACGCATATGACGAATATTTCTTGCTAAATTTCAACCACCTTTCGGCCAATAAGTTTCCCTAATAGTTCAAATAAAAGTTGTGGGCTGGCATGCTTTAATCTTTTGTGTTCAAAACTAAACAATAATTTCGTAACTTGATGTGTGGACTGTAGAATAATAAGCGTGCTTTTTCTCAAACGTAAAATCAGAATTGTCTAATCGACCTCCAACGCGAATCAAATTATTCTTATCTAAATAAACATTAAATTTAATCAGTGGGCTTTTACTCAGCAAATCATGTTTCTTAATTAATAAATCATATTCAGGAAACGATTCAAGTTGAGAATGTCTTAAAATTAAAATAAAAGCGCTGTCCGATTCATTGATATTTAAATAATCGGTTTTATGCTTTGTTCCTTTCTTTAAATTATTCACGGTCACATGAGCTAAAGTCCGCTGAAGCTGAAGGTTTGTGAAGCGATTGAAATCAATAAATTTGCGTTCAATAGAACTATGATTAAAAACATGTAATGAAACTTCATTTCGAGTTTCAGGCAACTTATCAATAGTACTTGGAGTAGCAGGCCAGTACGAGGGATCTCGTTTCAAATAATCTGGTCCATACCACCATAAATTGATTGACTGAAGGGATTCAACACTGACGCCGCGCGATATGAAATCCACGGGGTTTTCGTCAGTCGTAACGTGTCTCCAAGTACAGCTGCCAGTTTTATCCAACATCTTAAGCCAACCTAAAACGATCATGGGGTCTGTCCAAAAAACAATGTTCACAGAGCGGTGATGGCTTTCACTAAAGACAAGCACCGATCAGAGCACCGCAGAGCTCGAGTCGTGGTATTGTCGTGGGGTTGATAGGAGCGACTCGGCTTTTAGCGAGGAGTAGGCGGACTGAGACCTTACCTTGGTAGTCGAGACTACGCACATAAATACACGCACTGTACGCACGCTCGGACGCATCTGTGAATATGTGCAATTCTAACTCGGAATATGAATCACAGATAACTCGTCATGGTATACGTAGGCCGTTCAGAGCCGGTAGGCTGTCGACCACCTCGATCCAGACCCGATTTATCTCTGGTGGTAATTCCTCATCCCATGACAGACGTTGTAGCCACAACTTCTGTAATAAAATTTTCTTAAGTATGACACAAGGTGATAAGAGCTCTAAGGGATCAAAGATTTGGGCAATGACAGAAAAAATATCACGGGGGCATCTGAAACTGAATTCCACCCGAGGCCTAAAGTCTTACTGTCAGTATCTCCGATATTTAATTCCGGCGATAACTGATTGGGTTCTGGTAACAATTGAGGCTCATTAGACTTCCATTTTCTAAGAGGCATACAAACTGAGGCGAGCTCGGTGATTACCTTCTGACGTATGCGTAAAACTTAACAAATTTCATCTCCACATAAAAATCGTGAATTATGATTTCACAGAATTTTGTGACAGGCTCGATTGAATAAGGCTGCAATATGATTTTGTATAAACAAACGTTTGTTATCGAACCGCTCACGCGACAGAATAATTTCTAGTAGAGAATTCGATGCATTTAATTACCACAGCAGCTGAACCTTCCAGTGACGCCCTCAAGTAATGGAACTTATAAATATAACTGATCATTGCCATCAATTAAACTTGAAAAGGTGTCATGAAACTCCAACCAACCTTCGTAGGAGCCTCCAAACTTAGGCAGCTGAATAGTAGGTAATTTAACAAGCCTATGGTTAGCATGGGAACTAGATATGCTTTCTGCCATAACTTGATTCTTTGTGTAGGTTTCTAACATTCCCTGAGCTTCGGCTAATAGCCAATAATATTGTTTTTCCAAGTCAGTTCGTTCAGCTTTCTGTAGGTCGCCGTTGTCAGTGCTACACTCAATTTTTAACTGTACCTGATCGTGAGCGTGCTTTACAGCTCCGGTACTATTCATGGAAAAATAGTAGTCGGCTTCACTGACGGCCTAAGCTGGGTTACAAGTTAGCTATCCTTCAGTGGTTAGCGGGTAGTGAGTGACATAACAGCTCCGGTACCATTCATGGACAAATGGTAGTGCGTCCTGAGCGCACGAGTAACTCACCTGAGTACCGGGGTGCACTTTGCATCTCGGCAGCAAGACCTACTGTTACAGGTCCTGGTATTTGCCAGTTTAATCATCTGCTTCATAACCTATTGGTTGGTAAGGAGACGTTAAACATTTCGTAGATTGGGTTTGTAGCTGAGCGTATTGGCCATACAAAGATTCGATCTTACCGATGCGTATTTGTAACTCCGTGGCCTCCGAGGAACTCTTCTTGGATGCATTCAAAGTCGTCAGATGATTGTGGCCTTTGATACTTCCACGCTTTTTAATTAATTCCTTTTCTTCCGTCATTTAGAGAGACGGTCACGGTCGACCTGGAACTGATACAGGTAATATATGTTTACTTATGTTCTTAGGACTATAGCATAAAGTACGTAGAAACTTATAATGAAATTACTTACATCAAGATACCTATCGAATAATACGATTATGAGCGTAACTTTACCTACACTTTAGACTGATTGACTGACAAAATAAATGAACTATATCTTTTCAATGGATTGATTTTACACGTAAATTAGTTACAGATTAATAACATTAAGCTACTTCGGACAATTAACGTAACGTATACTTATTATTTAAATAAAGCCGTTATTACAATTTTGAAAAACTAATGATAAATTGGTTTGAATTGAATGTTAATTAAATTATTAGGCTCTGATCAACAATTGGCACATATAACATAAAAATTTTAATTAACTAATAACCAGAATTTAACGGTCAAGATGGCACCTACTTGTCGAGCATTAAAATGACACAAATTGGCAAATAATATTTAATTAAAATGTTACTAACCTTATGATAACGTCGAATTATACCTATTTATACCTGATTAGAGTGTTGGGTTCAAATTAAATACACTTTTTCCACTTCACACAAAGAATTTCACCATTGGACTTTAAACTCGATCGACCACTTATTGTGACGAGCAATCCCGTTGCATTTATTTACGCTCTACAACTTCAAATATAGATACTGGAAACTTCTTCCTTCTATATAATATTGACTAGTGATGATAACCGGCGCAGATCCAGGACCATGTAAGGGGCCAGGTATAATTTGGTATAATATAACTCGATAATTTCGACGAACACGTTTACTCATGTGTGAACAATCAGACAAATCAATGTGGTTAAGCACGAGAAAATAAACATAAGTAGCGCGAAGGTTTAAATCTAAACACTCGGCAAAAACAAGCCTTATGCACAACGCCCCATAAACGTTTACTTCAATTCACGTTTTAACTCACCTTAAACCTCAGTGGGCGAAGGCCCGCCTGCGACGCAGAAGGTTGTGGGTTCGATTCCCGCTGCGGTACAAATGTTTGCATGTTCTGCAGATATTTGTCTCGGGTCTGGGTGTTTTTTATGTATGATATGTATGTATTGACAAAAAAAAGTATTTGTGTAGTATATCAATCATGTGGTTCCCCTAATACAAGCTCTGCTTAGTTTGGGGCTACATGATGCTGTGTGATAGTGTCCAGCATTATTTATTTATTTATTTATTAATCTCTAAGGACATCTCCCAAACAAAGAAAGGATTACAACAAAAATATCAAGGTGTTTGAGGAGTAGCTTCATCGAAGAAAAGTACATCAATGGTAACAATTACTTATGGATTTCCCTATAACAACTAAAATTAAATTGGACTGATATATAAACCAGGAGACGCCAACATCAATGATTTTCTACATGATTTTGAGTCGTAAATACAACCCAGACTATGACAGTGGTGATTTCAACCTAAACCTTCTAATGAACGAAAAAGACAAACAAAAAAATCTTATACGCGAAGCTGGTATGCCATTCTTTACAAATTATGAAGAATTTGCCACTCGCTCTACAGTCACAAGCAAATCGATTCTGGACCACATCATTTCAAATCTTAAGGGTGGGACCTTCCATCTCGGCATTAATGACAAGATACAAGATTTTATTGATAAAAACATATTTTACAAATCAAATTGTACAATTATTCACGTAAATGAGTATGTAGTACCTACTCAAAAACAAATACAACATGTGAAATAGGTAAAGGAGAATGCCGAGAACCCGTACCAATTGCGTCAAAACCGAAGGTATCCCATAAAATTTATTATATTTTATAAATTACATTAACATTTTCTTTAGTTTTACACACCGACTCGATTAATAATCAAGTAAAAAAATATTTTGTTGATTTGGTTTCCGTTGCACGCCGCCATTAGACTACAACAACCAATGATATATACGTTGCCATGGCAACGTATAATATCATTGGTTGTTTTACCCCTCATTTTTAATTATTTTGACAGTAGAATCGACTAAAAACTTATTGGATATTTTTTTGACGCAATCACTTTAGTCTTGGTACCGAGCGCCATACATCAGACGGCATTCTCCTTTAACAAGTACATAACTACTTACGAAATTATCACTCTATGAACTAGGCCGAGGACAGGGCGTTCTACTGTTCAGGTAATTCTAAGAATTCACCTATACTGTAGAACTCCTCTCCAATAGCCACGTCCTGATCCTATTTTTAAATATTGCGGTGGAAGTACCATCCCTTAGCGTCTCCGGCAGTCAGGGGCGGATTTGATCCATTGGTCCCCCTAGGCATATCAAAGATTGCCCTCTCCCCCTACTCGCTTTAAAACATGAAAGATTGCCGCCCCCCTACTCGCTGTAAAGCACAAAAAAAATACCAACGCCCCGAGTCTATTCTTTGCCTTTGGCTTTTCGAAAGTTGCGCTTGACTTCACTAGGGTTGCAAACTTGGGATCCTGTCACCCGTGCGACCATTACCTCTGTTAAGCTTGGATACCAGACACAATAGAATAAACACCTCGCGGTCCGCCATATATGTAGTGAGGGTTGACTTTTCCCTAGGCCTGGGCTTACTTGGCTTATTATGAAATCCGCCCCTGCCGGCAGTCTATTAAAACCATCTCTTACAGACTTCAATCAACTATACAAAGGATTTTGCACTCTATCCGTCTACCCGTAAGCGGCTTGTCTAAAACTCCGCCAAAACGCATCGGAGCAGCAGTTTTCATATAGTCGGCTTACTTAGATTTTCTGTCTTATCATCTTCATTATAGAGGCGATATTTGTATGACGTGCTTATCGGAGCAGCAGTTTTCATTTAGTCGGCTTACTTAGATTTTCTGTCTTATTATCTTCATTATAGAGGCGATATTTGTATGACGTGCTTATCGGAGCAGCAGTTTTCATTTAGTCGGCTTACTTAGATTTTCTGTCTTATGATCTTCATTATAGAGGCGATATTTGTATGACGTGCTTATCGGAGCAGCAGTTTTCATTTAGTCGGCTTACTTAGATTTTCTGTCTTATCATCTTTATTATAGAGGCGATATTTGTATGACATGCTTATCGGAGCAGCAGTTTTCATTTAGTCGGCTTACTTAGATTTTCTGTCTTATCATCTTTATTATAGAGGCGATATTTGTATGACATGCTTATCGGAGCAGCAGTTTTCATTTAGTCGGCTTACTTAGATTTTCTGTCTTATCATCTTTATTATAGAGGCGATATTTATACTTATGACGTGCTTATCAAGAATCAAGAATAATTTATTTATTGGTAATAAATATCGGAGCAGCAGTTTTCATTTAGTCGGCTTACTTAGATTTTCTGTCTTATCATCTTTATTATAGAGGCGATATTTATACTTATGACGTGCTTATCAAGAATCAAGAATAATTTATTTATTGGTAATAAATATCGGAGCAGCAGTTTTCATTTACTCGGCTTACTTAGATTTTATGTCTTATCAGCTTTAATATAGAGGCGATATCTGTATACGTGCTTTTGACAAATGATATCTAGCAATATATGCCACTAATTTCACAGTGCATAGTACGGCGCGCGATATCCTTTGTCTAGTTGATCGAAGCTTACCGACTGTTTGCGCTTCTTATTTGAATTTTGCGGCACTCCTTGATTGGTGATTGGATCCAACGCCGCCAACGAGCGACGTCCACCAATGGGCGTGCACGGTTGCTACATTAGCGCCGCCACCCGCACGGCGATGAAAACTGTTCGAGTCTCTCGAAATCTAACTTAACTTAAATATCAAAATATCCACTTTTCGGACTAATCTCAGACTTATTCCTTGTGTGTATGTGTGTGTGTGGTGCGGGTTCGAACCCAGCGTGGTGGCACAGCACGCCGGTAGGAGACACTTGTTTGGAACCAGGCGGGGCGGATCCCAAAAGTCCAGGTAGGAGGCTGCTTTGAGTTCATATTTTGAAGCGCAAACAAAATTATATACAGTCCACTGTTTCTCCTGAGCACCGACCATAAACAGATATTTATTGAAATGAAGAATTCCAAACCGACGCCTCCTCAACGAGTGCAATACGAATCTATCATCATCATCATCATCATCATCAGCCTATAGCAGTCCACTGCTGGACATAGGCCTCCCCCAATGAGCGCCATTGCGCCCTGTCCTGAGCTCAACGCATCCAGCTTCTACCAGCAGCCTTTCGCAAATCGTCACTCCACCTGGCCGGAGGGCGTCCTACACTACGAATCTATCAACTATGACTTATTATTACAAAACAGCCAATAAGTTTTGTAAACGACATACAGACAGATAGATAGAATTAGAACAGAAATAGGGTCCCGTTTTTATCCTTTGACCTACGGGAACCCTAAAAAATGCTAGGTTTGCTCTCTGTTCATTTGGTGGAGTGGAACTTGAAGTTAGTGTAGAACTTACTTTAATTCATACAAAGCGCAGAGTCGAAGCGTCAGCGATTTTACATTTAGTAGTGATAGACACGTGAAACGACTCGTTATTTCGCCTAGTAGCAGCTTGAGAGAACCAATCAGAATTAGTCGCGCTTACACGCGCGAAATCTCGCGAATGCGCATGAATTAGCGTCTTTTTAACCGACTTCAAAAATAATAATAATAATAGTATAAACTTTATTTCAGGCTACAATACAATAAATACAGATGGTGTTTTACTTAACCTACGGCCCATATAAATATATACCTTAGAGACTAACATACATATTAAATTAAAACTATAATTAAAACATAAATCATTATTATTTGCCACGTAACATACACGACGTGGGTTGCGTGGTGTCCATTATTCGTCCACGAAATCGTGAAAAAAATCATGAAAAAATCGTGGAATCGAAAAAGGAGGAGGTTCTCAATTCGACAACCAATAACAAAGTACCAATCCCTCAGGAATAAAATTTATATGGGACCACATGTGAAGTATACTCTGTTAAACAAAAAAATAATTTTGAAAATCGGTTTATATCGGTGAACAAACATAAAAAAGTCGAAAATAAAAGGTTCCGACGAATTGAGAACCTCCTCCTTTTTGAAGTCGGTTAAAAATAGTGGGAATGCGCGAATTCGCGCAAATACGCGAGGACTGGTGCGAGCAAAACGCGCATCTGGGAAGGCTTTCATGGAAATAAGGGTGAATTTGCTATGTTAAGTTTCGGAGGCTCGATGCGCTTCAACTCTGCGATAGTATGAATTAACCCAAAGTAGAAACTAAAACTTATGTTAGTGTAGAACTTACGCATTTTTCATAGTCACTCCAATAGAGTAACACATCCATGTTCTCTGACCTTTGTTGCTTTGGTGACGTGCATTCATATATTTTTCTAAGTATATATGATGGTTTTTAAGCTCCCTGTCTTTTTTTATGTACCAACCATTGTCGCCGTAGACATTGTTATCTAGAAATAAAAACCTGGTACAGGGAAGTATACTCAAACAAGCGACTTGTGTGAGAATCACGAACCTATAACGGATCGCGGCACGAAGTCTAGCGGTGAACGAAACGTCTGCGCATGGGTCTCTCGCTCTCTCTCGCCTACCAGCGTTGCCAGAAGTTTACATTTCTTACATTTTTAGTATCTTTTGACCACCTCACGTAACATGTAACAAATTCTTATATTTATGGCAATTTTCGTATGTTTTGATAAAACGAAATTTGCCATACAAATTTTGATTGCAAACTCTTGAAAATTTAACTTACCTAATAAAAATTTACCGAGTGATTTAATAATTTAATTTGACGTTTCTACTATGGTTTTTTTTGTACTTCTTGGCAAGAAGTTGAGGGCTAATCTCAACTTTGGCACCACAATTGAGTCTAAAGCACAAATAGCGGCCAAGAAACTAGGCATCCTAAATAGGGTTAAGCGATACTTCACACCTGGACAGCTTCTGATACTGTATTAAGCTCAAGTCCGATCCTGTATGGAGTATTGCAGCCACCATTGGGATGGTTCAGCCAAGTATCAACTTGCCGCACTAGACTCAGACGAACGCAGGGCTAAGAGGCTCATTGGTCAAGAGTATCTTGCTAAAGCAAGGCTCGAGAGCTTAAGCCATCGCCGCGAGGTTGCGTGTTTGTCGGTCTTTTATAGGTTGTACTTCGGAGAGTGTGCACAGGAGCTGCATGACCTTATTCCGCCTTCACCTTTCTTCCATAGGAGCTTCAGACGCACTGCTAACTAGCATCCGCATCAAGTTGATATTCCATTTAACAGGACAAAGCGCTTCCAAACATCATTTATAATGCGCACTGCTAAAATATGGAATCAGCTGCCAGCGTCTGTTTTTCCATTGACTTCGACCCTAACGGCTTCAAAAGGAAAGTTAATAGGCATCTTCTGGGAAAGCTCGCCCCATCGCACCGTCGACCTTATCCTTGCCTATGCAAACCTCGAGGTCAAGAGCTAGCCCATATTAAATATTTAAAAAAAGAGTAATAGAGTTCTTTGTGAAGGGCTCGTCCGGGGAAGTACCTACTATCAACCACTATCCCTATTTCTGCCGTGAAGCAGCATTGTTAAGTTTCGGTTTGCCGGTGACATTACAGGCACAAGAGACTTCATGCCTCAAGTTAAAGGACGCAGGAGTTGCGTCGTAGGGCACCGTCTCAAATATCCGTGACCTGCGAACCAATACTTCGCTATAGGTACTGGTTACTGTAACAGAACAGCGTGTCTGTTTAGTGATAGTTAATACTAAAATTAAATTATACAAATATTTTGATTTAAATACATTTTCTCAGTGCCCTCTAGGGGATTTTAGTTGAGTTACGTATCTACATTCAAAGAATTAATGTAGAAGCCTCGCTATCCGTCGCTAGATGTCGCACGTGGCCGTACCATAGATGTATGCATGCATTCTACTTGTAATGTGTGTATTGGTAGAATGACCAAAGACTTTAATCTTTCTAGGATTGTGGATCTGTGGGCGGACTTGGGGAGAGTACAAATGGATTGATCTTATTATTTTATGTAATAACAATAATTTTATAAACTAATTAAAATAATTTGAAGCTAAAATATTGTAAAGATTTTAAACAGAGATATAGTGTTATAAGATTTTATATTTGTTGATAAAAATATATGCAATTTTGGTAATGCTAATGCTAGAAATTCGAGGGCGGAAGTGGATTTTCGTTTGTGAAATTCAAATAAAATTTAGAAGAAAAGACGCTTGGCGGGAATGCGAGTGAGGATAGAGGTTTCGGTGGGAAAACGCGGATTATTCAGCTTGGGGCCGCGATTGAATTCACTTTTGTTTTACTGCGTAAAAACTTTTAGAGTAAAATTTTGATTAATTTGTGTTAAATCTTGTGTAATATTAAGGGGAGGAGATTTCTGTTAATAATTTCAATTGATTGGGTTTAATTTTTGAGTAAATACTGGGGTTTTTGTAAAGTTTTGCTTTTAGTGTTGTAAATTGGCGGGAGTGGAGTCTAGGCGCGAAGCTAGGGTCTTCCCTGTAATTGCGGTAAATCTTCTCATAGTAGAAGTTCCAGAGGGAGTTTTACCTTGCGGTGTTATCACGTACTCTGGGTCCTCTGATAGGTAGCTAGGGAGCCAGGTTTGTTGGAGTGGGCTGGCCTTCGAGTTTTCCCTCGCATAGGGCTCGAAGTAACTCCCTGGGTGATGTAATTTGACTATCAGAACCGGCAGGGCCCGTCGAAGTGGATCCGTGCCTCTTGGGGCGCCGGAGCTCTGGTACTTGAGTTGCATTAGCTCAGTCTTTATTTATATATTTATCTATTACACCCATATAGTCCTTGTCCGGTAACTCTTTGCATCCCTAAGCTTCGGCTCGCAAAGTAGAAACCCTTAGGGCAGTGCTAGGGTAGAGTCACAAAGTCGAGGCTCACTACCTCGTTCCCCAGCTCTATAGTGGTAGAAGCTCTTCATTGCACTTCGAAGAGCTACATGCACGATTAAAATTAAATGTGAAGCTTCGGCTTCTAGCTTGCTCAAATACACATTTAGCTGTAGGTATAGGTAGATAGGTAGGTACACACCACTAAAATAATTAACGTTGTAGGGTTAGGTCACTTAAGTCTAGGATCATTTAGACTACTTACCTATTTACAATAGTAAATTCAAGTTTGTGGGAGTATGTTTGTTTATATGATACCTTGTTGTAGGTAGACTTGGCTTTTGCCCGCGGCTTCGCACGTAACTTATGTAACGTTTATAGTAGAAATGAATATATAGGTAACTGTAAACAAGCAAGGAAAAGCTAAATTTTAAGTAGGTAGATTATTTAAGTTCGCAACAGTAGGAAGGCCTATATACCATCTAACCATGTTGGTTACGTATAATACTTTTAATAGGTAGACTGACTTTCGCCCGCGGCTTCGCTCGAGTGGTGTCCGGCCTATGTGTATGGGTATCTATTTACCTACTTGAAGGAACCTCCGATTATGTTACATAATTGATTAAATAATTATCCAACTCTATTTTAGTACGCTTAGTCGAACATAAGTTCTTGGCAACTCTGGGCTGTAGACTAATGACAGAGAAGCTAAAATCGGTTTGACTGAGTTTATGAAATATATAAATTCTGACTATAGTTGCAAAAGCTAAAACTATATTGAACATAGGCAAATGTTCTAGTCTATTCTGTGATAAGATATACAGAAGACTATTCGTCACGTCATAGTTATAAGTGGCTGGTTGTACTATAGTTCGAATGTAAGAACTGTTTATAGATATTCTAAATACTAGTAATCGGAAAGTTCTAGATGGTAGAAACTAACTGATACGTTTATACTATGGACTAATAATCATTGAAATTATAATGAGATTTGATATAAAAATCTAAAACAAGATAGAGACTGGAGTTATTAGATAAGAAATTGATTTTATACATACCAATAAAGTAACTCATTAGAGTATACCTATTATGTTACCGACTATGTTGGTTCATGCAGAGAGGCAGAAGCTTCTTTAATAGGATTTCCTTAAGTTTTGATAAGTATTATTATACAAGGCTTTTGGAAATCCGCAGTAACCTTTTGTCACAAAACAGAAATGTTTTGTGCTTTAGATCCCTCTTGTCCCTTGAAAGAAATATACTGACAGACACGAATTTACATTATGTAGAGTTAGTTTGCTATTGTGATTTTAATTAATTTATGTACGGTTATCTGCGATGCCGCGATGTAGGTATGTCCCACTGATTTATCTACTCGTGTGTGTCGTGTGTAAGTGTATGTGTGTGTGCTGTGTGTGATTGAGATATTTAATTATAACGTAATTCAAGTCCCAATTATTAAGTACGAGTCCCAGTACTTGGAATGTGATGGAGGCTTGTCCAAGTAGTGCTGTTGAGAGTCACAGGTACCCGCGGGGCGGGGCGGGTATCCTAGTCATGTTCCGGGTTTGTTTGTATGTTTGTTTGTTATTTGAAATATTAGTTATTTCCAACTCCGAAAGGCTAAATAGGTATTTCCTTTTATATAAATAGGTAGGATAAATAAATAAATTAAAAGTAGTTTTAAGTATGTAGGTAGATAGTATATTAAAGCCATCTCGAGTATCTTTAAAGGATTTGGGTACTACAATTCACAAAGTACGGTCCAATTTCTTACTAGACGATCACAAGGCCAAAACAAATATTTAAGTAGGTACAAATATCTAATTAGGTTATTTAAACTAAGTCAAAATAGTAGAAATTAGGTATAAAATATTAGCACTACAACATTAAGACAAAAATAGTGCAGGTTGGGTAACTTTGCGCCAACAGATGTTTAGTTGGGTAACATTAGGCCATGATTTTAGGGTATAAAAATTTATGAATACGGATGAAGTATTTTGTATGATTATGTTTGAAATTATCGTGTAGGAATTTTAATACGAAATAATAATAATATAGGTAATTAATTAATATTAACATAAATATTAGGAAACTACTGGTTCTAATAACATACGATAATATAATAGAGTAAGATTTTATGGTAGGTAAGTTAGATATAGTGTTAGAGAGATTTAGAATTGGATTTAATAGTTATAAGTTTTTGCTAGGTTTATATATAGATATATATAGGGGGGCGTTACATTACCACTTAACATTAGGTGGGCCATGTGCTAATCGCTAAAATAGACAGGTGCAAGTAGCGGCACGAAACTCTAGCGCTCACCGTAAGTGTCTTTCCACCAGTGATGTGCTATGCAGCTATGTTGCGAGAATGAAAAATCTAAGCCAAGAAACTTTGTGACCGTTTCCACTGATGCTAAGCTATGTAGCGGTGCGAGCAAGATGTGTTATGAAGATGCGCCGCCGCAAAGTAGCTGCGCGAGGAAGATGCGCAGCTCGAGCTATGCGATGTATCGATAGTAGGGAAGCGGGCGCGGCATCTATAGCAAGCATCCATAGCACGCATCCATAGCACACATCCTTCCATATAAAAACATATCTTAGTTGATTCCATTTCCACCAGTGCTAAGTTATGTGCACCAATGAATATGATTGGTGGATATCAAACGCAACCATAGCAAAGTAGCATTGCAGATCTCTGGTGGAAAGGCACTCTTATTGCGCAGAAGTCAAAAGTAAGGTATCATATGGGAGCTAGAGGCGAGAGAGAGCGAGAGACCCATGCGCAGACGCTTCGTTCCGTGCTGCTAGCTGTATTTATTTCACCCAAGTTATAAAGTAGGCAATTCCATTCCACTAAACTTGTGTCTTCTTCCTAAGGTAGATTGGTTAAATTGCCAAATGATTTAAACAACATAAATCAGAAAAAACACTAGAAAATAAAATAAAATAAAAATTACACAATCGTCGCTCAGAAAGAAAAAAACGTTCCCATTGCGGTGTGTCCGCACCCGTCAAACTGTTTTCGAGGACACTAGGTACCACAGATATAGAAGAGAACTAGATAAAGCCTTAAAATTAACACTATGTTCTAAACATCAGCTAATACGGCTGATCTCTACTTTCTTATGTCCAATATCATCAGTTAGAAAGGGACGCATACATATATAAATGCGACTTCAGAAGAAATCAAAAAGTTAATCGTACCAGATGCCTCATTTACTGACTTAGTTGCACACCGAAATGATCGGCACCGGACCTTGATTTGCAAACTTTGACATACATTTCTTGAAATTCAAAGAACGTCAATTTCAAAAACAAATTTCAATGTCCAATTTTGTCAAACAAATGTCAAATTTGTAAAAACAGAACCGGTGCGTATCATTTGAGTGTGCAACTGTTATTAAATGAGGCCTCAGGGGGCTCGAACAAAATTCTATTCAGTTTCCACAGATATAGAAGAGAACAACATAAAGTCTTAAAATTTAATACGGCTGATCTCTACTTTCTTATGTCCAATATCATCAGTTAGAAAAGGATGCATACTAACAAATTTCTATACATGCACGAACAAATTTCTATGCAGGTTCATACAAATGCCCTGGTACGAAGTCGCAGAAATCGCATTGAGATAAAGTATGCATCCCTTTCTAGCAAATGATATATGGTCATAAGAAAGTCGAGATCAGCCGTATAAGTTGACGTTCAGGGCATAGTGAATTTTAAGGCTTTATCTAGTTGTTTTCTTTATCTGTGCTGGGTACATACAATCATATGGTGCATTGTCTATTACTGCATAGAATGCACTGTCTGTCAAATCTTTTAATTCTGCCTCGGTATAAGACTTTCCAGTGTCGATCAGAGGCGGTATTCTATTGGGATCGTCGGTAGTTGTAATATTTGTGCTATTTATAGTTGTTGAACCCTGAAAAAAACAACAACATAAATAAATAAGTATTGGGGACATCTCACATACGGCCAACCATAGATCTTTTAATCTATGCGGCCAACTGAGTGCTTACCACCGAGCCAAATCGAGAACGGGATTAGAATTGGATTTATGTCACTCGAAAGTCAAGATGGCGGAGCCATATCCTCACAAATATATATTTTTTATTAGTGTAATGTAAATTTTCGACCTGTAAATAACGTGAGCAATACTCGAAAATTATTACCATTAATTATATTTTCTTTTTTTACATAAATTTCGTAATATTTCATATTTTATTTACAAACAGATAACTCAACGTTATTATAATTATCCGACATTGAAAGGTGTCCCGCCAGATTTAACGTCAAGAGGGTAAGATTGCTGTTTGTCTTGCAAACGCACAGCGGCATATTTCAGTATTTAACTAAATTTGTACGTCGGAAATAAGTTTTTGTAATAGGTAGCAATTCCAGTGAATATTAATAACAGATAATTTATATGTACCTACCTACTTAGATGATTATTTATGAATTTAGCGCACAAGCACATAGTTATGTACCAAAATAATGTTTGGTTTTGCCTCAGACTACCTTCCAATTTTTTTACCTAGTTTTTTCAAACTTCATCATGATTAAAATCCTCGATCGCTAAAAAGTTACTTTCACAAAACTGTAAAAGCTCGATAGTAAACTCGATCAATTTCAAATTTATCAACGTCAACAGTGTCAAAAATAGACAAGTCTATCCTAATCTCGATTCAAATTCCGCAAGTTGTCATTTTTTGTATGAGTACCTACGAGGCAGGCTTTCAATACTACCAAATGACAGAAGTCAAATCCTAATCCCGTTCTCGATTTGGCTCGGTGATCCCAAAGTCAAGCAGAGCCTGTACCTACCTGTCCGCAACACGACTCAAGTCCGACGGCAAAAGGGGTAGGTACAACTCGATCTTGAATTAATGGATATCTACGAGCGATTTTGACCGCGAAATGCCCGGAATTAGACCAGAAGTACATTATTCTGACCCCGATAGTTAAAAAGGCGCATGTAACAACAAGTCAAAACGGAGAAAAAAATGTAAACTCCAATAAAATGCAAGGCACATCTACATAGATACGATTTTTTTTTTAACTACTAAGTTAGCAAACAGGCATACGGTCCTCCTGATGGTAAACGGTTCCCGTAGCCTATGGACGCCTGTAAAATCAAGAGGTGTTACATGCGCGTTGCTGACCCTTTTAAACATTTTAAAACGCCCTTTTTGAAACGCAGCATATTGTAGTCTCTGGGAAAAACCTCTGCAGGAAGACCATTGCACAGCTTGATTGTTCGCGGGAGGAAATTCCTCTGGAACCTCACAGTGCGAGAAGATAAAGGTGGCAATGTATGTAGATGATATCTCAGCTGATGTCGAGCGGTGCGAAGATAAAAAAGCAGCAGGCACCGTCTCAAACAATTCTCCGGAACACTCTCCATTATACAAGCGGTAGAACACACACAGGGAGGAAGCTTCAACTAAGTTTTAGCTAAATTCGCCTTTTTATCTTCAAAGTGGTACAAAGGAATGGGTGCAGAAGCTGCTTATTTTGTTGTGCTACAATCGCAACGAAGCAAGCTAGAAATATATTAAAAATACTGGTTTGCCTTTTTTTCCTGATTCCGGCAATATATGTAACCCAAATCCGGAAAAAAATTTAGATGCGACTTTTTTCTAACGGGAGCAGAATTATTGTAAATAAAAACGAAAAACATTTGTTTTATTCACTTTAGTTAGTTCTGCGTTAGTAGCGCCGTGTCTATAGGACTTGAGCACAGTATAGAATTACTTTACTGTGCTCGAGTCCTATAGTTGTGATTCTTTATTTCATTTTATTTTTACTTTATTCTAAAGAGACTATTATTCTATTTATTGCATGAAATCATAATAATTATTGCATTTTGTATTAGTTTTATAATTTGATATTTTGTAATATACTTAATTTTCATAATTCTATAATATCAGTCTTATCTCTAAGAAATATTTGCACCACTAATAAGTCGAATAAAACGCTCCCATACTACAAAACTATATTCTGGCAAATAAATGATCATTCATTCATTCATTCATTCACTTGAGTCGTGCATGGTGCAGTATGGGTACCTATGGGTATCAAAGACTGATAAATATATAGGTATACATAGATACTCTTATGTACGAGTCTCACTTACTGGCGAGCGTTGGAGCGCATTTTATAACATGCTAAAGGAAATTGAAACATCCACAAAGCAGTTTAATTTCTTATTTACTTCACGGCCTAGAAAATTCTAAATGTTACCTAAATGTTACCATTACATATGTCATGTACGAACTAAACTAAATAAAGTAGGTACCTAATTCTAATTTTACCTAATCTTAAACTAAACTAATTTAAGTTTTCTACCCAGCACCGCAGTCCGCAGAAAGTTAAGAAAAAGTTCCATTTGTGATACCGCAGGCTGGTATCACAAATGGAACTTTTTGTTATTATAATATTTTTTTATAGACTATGTAAGTGTGTTTGTTATTCCTAAAATAAATAAAAAAAAAAAGACGTGTGGCACTCGGGGACTGCCGCGGTAAAGCTATTGCATAGCATTTTGTATCAACTTATGCAATTATAATTATTTCTTTATTTTATTTATGCAGTATTTCTTTTTCTTTGATATTAATTCAAGTTACACTTTTTGAGCGTGGTGACCGATAAGAATTTTTTTTTTTCTTTTATTAAATAAAAATACGTCTAGTTGCACGCACACAAACACCGTGTCGAAGACTGCCGAAAAGAAACGACGTTAGACAATGCACGGCCTTCAAGCCACACCTCCGTGCCTGTCGGAGTGGGGAGCGTGAGGTTTTTTTTCGTTACGGAATTTCTGGATTCGGTCCCCGCGCTCAAGGCCCTCGAATAGCTTAAAAATTACAATACAAAGGTTCAGCAAGAATATCATGTTGAACCCAACACGTTTTCCTACCAAAAAATTTGCACCAAAATTGATCACATTGGTGCAAGTTTTTTGGTAAGAAAACGTGATAAAACAAAAATTATATTATTGCTGAACCTTTGTATTGTTATTTTCTAGGCCGTGAAGGTTTGCTATTTGGCATAACTACATTCAGTGATTTTATATCTTCAAAAATGTTGAATAGTGCGAGCGAGAGGGAGGTTTGACCCTTATAGTCGCCTTAACTGCTTTGTGGATGTTTTTGTAATACCTACATTAAACCAAGTTTATCAATGAAAATCAGTAAAACCTTACACTTTATTTTACAATGTTTGGTTGTCGCGGTCGGAGTTTTGGGGCGGTGAAATATGGTAAATTTTATTGACAAATCACCATTCCTGTTTTTTCCCTCTCTCTCCATGATAAAATGGCAGCCATTTTGTTTTCCTTTCCTCGAAGCACGGGTGCTTGTACTGATCAAGCCATAGCTACCCATTTACAGGTCGTAGGAAGACGAAAGAGGACTCATTTGAAAGCTAATAATGTAGACAATAATCAATGATAATCAATTTTGCAATAAAAAAAAATATGAGAGCAAAAAAAAAGAATTACTAAACAAAAAAATTTTTTTTCATTTTATTTTATTAATTATTGACTTTTGACGTGACAACGTCTTATAAATTGGTTTGCCGGGTGACACTTCAAGAAACTGCGTTACGCTCCGCTCACGTTATGCGCTCACAATGAGAGCGAGTGAGAGGCACGCGTCCCTTCCACTCGGGCATGGTTAGCCCGCCTAAGAGCGAGAGAGACAGACATAAAAAGTGAAAGGCACGCGTCCCTTCCACTCCACCAATGTTTTAAATATAATTCTTTGTATAAATAAATGTTTTAAATTGTTACTATTATTTCATCCTTCTTCCTACTATACGAATGAATATTCACATTAAAATTATTTTACCACTCAAAGTCGTTGTCACGTAAAACTTTCGCCCGTATACCGACTTTACAGGCGGACACCATTTTTTTCATCTTGAACGACGGTTGTCAATTTTATTAAATTTTATTTTCTAGTGTTTTTCTAATGTATGTCGTTTATTCTTCATGGTATTATAACCGATAAAATTTGCAAAATTGTAAAATTTGCCATATTTCACCGCCTCAGTCTCCGACACCGGATACCAGACATATTGTACAACACACGATGTTTGTCCTGGGCCGGTTTGGCTGTTTAAACCCGCAGCCCGCAGCTCTCAAGACAGAGGTATAGTACGCGCCGTGTAAAAAGAACACTGGGAGAAGTGGAGGGGTCTATTTGCGCACGGGTAAATACCTAGACAAGTCGCCTATTGCGTAGCTTACCGCCAGCGTTCTTTTTACGTGACGCGACCTACACTACCAGCAATACCTAAGGCCAGTCAAGACATAAGCCATTCTCAGTCCGCAGTTGGGTATAGACCTCCCCTAATAATGTAACGACCTCTGTGGCGCAGTGGGCGAAAGCCCGCCTGAGACGCAAGTAGCGGGTTCGATCCGCGAGACAAATGTGTACATTCTGCAAATATTTGTTTCGGGTCTGGTGTTTTCTATGTATAATATGTATGTAAAAAAAAAACTATGTATTTAATCAGTCATATGGTTCCCATAATACAAGCTCTGCTTAGTTTGGGGCTACATGATGCTGTGTGATAATGTTCAGCATTATTTATTTAAGAAGGATATGCCATTACATCAGCTGGACATGCAGGTTGGGAATAGCAGGGCATAGCTTGTCGTAGCGGATACTGCTGCCTACAAGTAGCGGCACAAAACTCTAGCGCTGACCATTATTGCGCAAAGTCAAAAGTAAGGTATCTTAAGGGAGCTAGAGGCGAGAGAGAGCGAGAGACCCATGCGCAGACGTTTCGTTCCGCGCTAGACTTACATGCCGCGAGCTGTATCTTAGACGTGTAACCTAAGAGTTATTTATATTATGACCTGTTTGCTGATAAGTGAACCACAATTTATCAGTGTCTGTGTTTTTGTGAGCGTCATTGTTAAGTCTCTTTATTATGTTTGTATTGACATAAGTTGTTTAATTATTTAAATTGTTTCTTGACAAACATAGATTAAGTATATATATAGATTTATAGTTTGCGTGGCCACCCTAGTCTTTCTCATTTCAACTGCAGGGTTGCCACATAATTAAAATTTCCATAGATTTGGGTAAAATATACTGATAATACGCCCTCCGGCCAGGTGGTAACGATCTGCGAAATGCTGCTGGTAGAAGCTGGATGCATCGAGCTCAGGACAGGGACTCAGGCGCTCATTAGGGGAGGCCTATGTCCAGCAATGGACTGCTATAGGCTGATGATAATAATGGGTAAAATATAAATCTAACAAGAAATTAATGTCATGCAGGTAAAGTATTAATCTATCAATTAATACTGCAGGTAAAGTATTAATTAATAGATTAATTGCATGACGAAATTTTATTCATTTATAATCTACCTTCACTAACAAGTTTTAATGACTTTTGATAATATTTTAGGGAAGGAAGGATGTTTAGCAAATTTGATTGAATGCACCTACCTATATAATTTTCAAATCAAATCAAATCAAATTATATTTATTTGCATAAAAGTATGGTAATTACAAAGGAAAATCTTAAAGGCTATGTGGATCGCATACTTATACTTCATTACAGAAGCGTGCAAATATTAAATTGTTATATGTATATATGTCATTAATTATCATTAATATCGGTTAATTTTAATTAACAATAATTAAGTTGAAAATCGAGATTACTTAATAAATATATGTCAAAATGAAAACTAACCATTCAAATGAAGAAATAAAAATAGTAAATTATTATTTAGTTTTAATACATTCAATTTAATCGTATAAAAGCATTTATCTACAAGCCATTTGTAAAGTCTTATTTTAAAAAGGCTAAGTGTCAAATCTTTCATGTCTTCGGGGAGACTATTGAATATTTTAACGGACATGAATAAAGATATATTTTGCATTGATTTTTTACAGAACGGCAAAAATATCCTATTATTTATTTGTGTCCTAAGTTGTCATTCACGCATGTCTTTATGTTTCTTGTATACGCTTTCAAAATTCCTACATACAAAAAAGAATAGAATTACAGGAAATATATTTTTATTTATCCAAAACTTCAACATTTAGAAAATATGCTTTCGATTCTGCAATCATATTTTCTAAATTCCCTACTTTTTTATAAAACGCCAACTTTTTTCCCCAAGAGCTCGCAGTTTTGCGCGTATCTTCTAATAGCTTAGCAGTCCAACGCAATTTTTTTCCGCAGCCTTCGTGGTGTGTATGATGGTGATTTACCCTAAAAACAGTAATCAAAAATTAATTTTGGTATTTAAACATAACAAATGTAATCTGTAGAAAATACGTACATAAAAGGCTAGCAATCTTACTAATATAATAAAGGCGAAAGGTATTGAGTATTGTTTATTTCTCCCTCACGCAAAATTTAGATACAAATACAATACAATACAATAAATTTATTGCTTTTACAAGGTCTTCATCGTTCTGGCTGGGAAATATAACAATCTATTAATGCTGCTGCTGATGATAATGATGAAACATATGAATTGAGGCATGGAACATATTGGTCTTCTTCTTCTTCGTATGAAGTAGTGGCCAACTCTGATGTCGGAATTTTTAGGCCACCCGAAAGTATCCGACATGGCTAACAACTGAAAAAGCCGGGAAGAACATCTTAACGTGCCTTCCGAAGGGCGGAAGCGCTCAGATCTAAATGCCATCCAGATCACCCATATAAGTAGTGTCCGGGCGGAGTGTTGCTTAACCAAGATGAACTGCGAAGATCACCGGAGTAAATTACATGGTGTTAAATTGCATTGTGTTACAGGTTCTAGGTAAGGTATCTCACATAAACCCTGTCTAAGGGTAAATTTAGCAATATGGTTATATAGTAGGCAGACCGAGGCTTTGTAGGTAGTTAACTAGGTGTACCTATATAACAAATTGTCATTGCACATTATGTAGAGCTACACCAAGAATAACATTATAGGCTATTTTTTATCCAGGTACCATGCGTGCGAAGCCGCGGGCAGAAGCTAGTATAAAATCTTAGTGAAAACTTTTTGAAAACTGGAGCTAACATTAAAGTATTTCTTTCCTGTCAGCCAAAGTCCATTGGAAATAAATAAATAAATAAATAATGCGGGACCTTATCACACAACATCATGTAGCCCCATACAGAACATGCAAACACTTGCCCCGCAGTGGGAATTGAACCCACAACACAGAATACAGAAAGGACAGAAGCGTCACTCCGCGCAATCATTTAAATAAATAGCGACTTTAGCTGCTACGCAATAAAGTGCTAATCAGCTCGCACCGAACTCAGCGCCTAACATTTATATTAACCTACACCTTGCATCCCTTTCTATCGTATAGCTCTATCTCTACTGACGTGGCACGTGTAACGTTAGGGTTGTCTTGAGAATTGTTCTGTGACGAATAATAATAACCTGGCCGCCGACGGGCAGCAGCGTCGGCGGTGCGAGAAGCTGTACCCTGCGATCCCCAACCCGCATGCCCAGCGTGGGGATTATGGGCATATCCCCCTTCTTATAGGGGAGGCCTATGTCCAACAGTGGACTGAATAGGCTGTTGTTGTTGAACCTTTTACTATCCAGTTACCTAGCCACCTATTTATTTTAAGGAACAATGATAATTCAAATAATATCTACCTACCTAGTATTAAATCAGAAAACTATTTTACACTGGCTGGCTGCATTAAGAACTCAGAAAATAGGCATACCTACTAGGTAGGTACTTGGGTCCTTAACACCTACTTAAGTGTTTAGGTGTCTTGTGTACGAAAACTGAATAATCACTGTTTAAGGTAGGTAGGTACATCATGCTAAATCATAAGAGAAATTTTAGTAGGTAGGTATCTACCTAGATATTTGCAAGAGAAAAAAACAACATTTGGTTTGTAGGTAACCTAGGTATCTAGTTGTTAGTTGTTAGTACGCCTACCTTTAGGTAACTTACCACATCGATTTTTCTACCTACACCTACCTACCCGACTGTTTTTAAGTAGTTAACCTACACTGCCTACTTAAAGTTAAATCAAATAAAAATGTACCTAGATTGGGTTTCTAATATTGCTCTCAGTCTGTTACTGTTACTGTTACTGTCAGCCTAAATCATCCCATTGTAGAGCAAAGGCCTCCCCCCATTTTTTGCTCTCAGTCTACATAATCAAAATCATAATACCTACTTAAGTGCTGCTTATGCCTAGGCATAGGCAGCACTATGTAGGTAGATACCTACCAATGGCACAAAAATTGTCTATGAAAAAATACCTACATTATAATATTACGTTTATTTATGTAGGTAGGTACCGCATTCAAATAGAACTTGTACCTAAGTACCTACTTACTTAAGTAAATACGGGAGACAAACTTTCGTAGAAAAACTTTCAACTTTCAGTTCTGTACCTAGGTACTATTGGTATTATTTACATTTTCTTACCTTTCGCTGTCATTAGGTAGTTTGAAAAACGTGAGATGCCGGTCCTTATTATTATTCAGGCAACCAAATGCTATGCAGTACTTTTTTTGCCTTCATTTGGCGAAAAATATAGGTACATTACCAAAAACAAACTAAAATGCCGCGGCTGCTCAAGGACACGTTCGTTCCGGGCAGAACTCGGCAACCGACGTAACGAACCACGCTAGGAAGGCCGGCGATGCGTAGGTATATTTTTATACCTATTCTGCGGAGTGAAAGAGGCCTGCCCACAACTAGCTAATTAAATTTGCGGGTACTTCGGAGAAGGCAAGCAGTATCTTGGGTTTTACTTACCCGGTTTTGATAAAATATAGAAATATAGCTTAGGCTTTTTGATACTTACTTACTGTGGCAGATTTAAATAATTGGGGGCATATAGGTGAATTGTCAAAAAATGCTGTCAGTTGTGACTGACGAATCCCGAATCCGTTTTAAATCTGAATGATCCGTTGATTTAACGTAGCCTCTGGTTCTCTAGTCTGAAATAAAAAAAAACAGTTTTAAACCAAGACAAAAATGAACGAATTCTACCATTGTAGGTATGATAATAATAATAATAATAATAACAATAACCTAACATTTAATAGCACAACATATAAAAAAATAATGAATTCTTTGGTTTTCGTGGTCTATTTTCCTATACATTCATTAAGACCTCGGTTAGTCAAGGTTGACCAAATATAGCACATGGCTTTTAAACGATAAAATCAGTATCAAAATAGACTTAAGTTTTTTATACTTACGAAGATTCACATAACTGGAGACATACAGGTGTATTTTCAGTTACCATCCATTGAATTACGTGGCCCTTTGGTTTTTTATCCTGAAATTAAAACGTCATCTTTAAACCGGGCTATGCAAATAATAATGAACCAAAGAAATTATATAATTTAAAGTTCTAATAAAAAATGAAACGACTTTCCTGTATATGTAATGAACTTATGGGGTGGGGAAGGGCAGGGAGGGAGTGAGGACTCTCCCTCTAAAAGGGGGAATCTCACAGTTTCCGAGAAAAAATGAATTACGTTTTGAGGTTAACGAGAGAAAAAAAATTAAACAATATACGCCAAAACACACAACCGGACTACTACGGACCTATGACCTATGATCAGTTTAAAAACAGTTTCAAATCATAAAAATGGATATTTGATTCGGGTATTTGACCTCGTCGGCCCTGAGTGTCGCTTCGTCCACTCGTCCTCACGGGCTAGCTCCACTCAGGATCTTCCACGGGAATTTCTGGTTCCACATTTTTTATATCCAATCTACGCATAGGGACCACAAGACTACGTGGCATCGGGGTGATCTGCGTCAGTTCTGTGATATTGCTACTCAAGTTGGGGTGTCCTAGAACCTACTGCTGCGAGAAGGATTTCCAGGTGGTTGTAAAAAATCGAATAACCGACTGTCTATTCAACGTATTACATTAACAACGAGAAATATCATTGTCAATGTCGAATCACCAAAAAATACCACAGAGGCCATAAATAAAAAGAAGATGAATTTTCAAATAATCATATCTCAAAAACTATTTGGTTCCGCACTACGCCATTTTAGATTTAGGCTTCCTAGATATAGACCTATCTGTGACAAAAGTTCCAGCGGCCTAGCTCACTACAAATAAATGAAAGTTGAGC
This sequence comes from Horisme vitalbata, assembly GCA_951804965.1. Lineage (NCBI taxonomy): Eukaryota > Metazoa > Arthropoda > Insecta > Lepidoptera > Geometridae > Horisme > Horisme vitalbata. Next base: position 4,103,113 of record OX638109.1, read on the forward strand.
CAAAAAATAATGTGCAGTGGGCAAAATTCATTTCAAATGCCGGCAACACCAAACAAAACAAAACAAAATTGAATTTCACTTTTTGGCTTATTTTCTTACAGATTTCTGCTCGAAATGTTGTTATTTATTGTGGAAGTCTAGTTAACAATCCATTTTTGAATAAATACCTCGTCAAAAGTACGATACTTACGCTTGAAAAGACAAATCCAGAATGTTTTGATCACTGCCACTTTTGCACCAAAATACACTACACCGATCCATTTTGATAGAGAAATCCATAACATTCATTTGTTATTATTGATTTACAATAGATGAAACATAATTTTTCCAGGTAATAATTTAGTTTCAAGCAAGTTTTTCACAAAATCTTCCGAAACTGCTGCTAGCTGCCAAAGTTTGTTTAGCGCAATGTTGCGCTAAACAACGAAAAAACCGGCACGCGATAAGGGACAGCAAATCTATAGTGCGGTCTCCCTTATTTGCATGAAGCACGCATAAGTAGTTCTCTTTCTTGAAAGAATGAGATGAATTATCTCATCGTCTATAGCTTTCTCTGTCTAGGTTGACAAACCTATCATTATGACATTGCATGTTTCGTACTTTTAATATTTCTGTCAATATTGTACTTTTATGTTTAATAATTGTAATTGGGTACTGCCCGTTTTAATTAAAATAAAATAATATAAAATAAAATAAATCTTTAAATGAACTTTGAACTTTATCGATGTTCTGGGAATGTAGATGTCGCAATCAGTCAGCCATGCCCCGTTTGTTAGCAGCACTACGGGCTTGTGAGATTGGCTTGATAGTTGGAACCCCATTACAGCTCTACGTCTCTCTACGTCTAACATCCCGCATGGGTCTCTCGCTCTCTTTCGCCTCTATCTCCCTGATACTTTACTTTTGACTTCTGCGCAATCACGGTCAGCGCTAGATTTTCTTGCTGCTACTTGTACATCCCTTTGAGATTATTTAACTTATTCTTACAAAAAATCCACAAAAACGAAATTGCTTAGCCTTACCGTTGTTGTTTGCGAATACCCATCCAATACATTTTGTAGGACAATAACTAAAACAAAAGTAAATAATATATAGTAAGTAGGTAGGTTATGAATCATTTATAATTATTTATATCATCATCGGCCCTTACCAGTCCTCTGCTTGACATAGGCCTCCTCCATGGGTGACATTGCGCCCTGTCCTCAGCTCGACATCCAGCTTCTACCAGCAGGGCCGGAATAACAAACGGCACTCAACCTGGCCGGAAGGCCAACTCGTTTACCCCAACGGTTATAGGTTCTTCGGCAGATACGGCCAGCCCATTGACACTTCAACGGAAACCAATAGTTTACGAGAAAGAAAATGAAGTGTTTTTTCTCATGTATTTCTTTCGATTCTATAAACGTGTTTACGTTTATGTTTTCGAGTGTATTAATGAAATAAAGAGTTCCAGATAACTACCTACATAATTAATTTGTTATTTATGTATTTTTCAAAATTTTACAAATCACAATTTAATGACTGATCAAAAAACCAGTGGGCGTTGCATCGTAGATCACAGTAAAACGTGACCTATGATGCAATGCTTTGTGATAGGTAATGGTTACCACTTAACATCAGGTGGGCCGTGTGCTTGTTCCATCTCCAAGAAGTTTAAAAAATTGACTGCTTATGCTCTGTGTCCACCAGCTCTGACCTACTGATGGGCATTATGACTCTCATATGCTCGTAATCTCCACCGCACGATTGTCGTCAACGCGATGGGGATTATGAGTCGATTAATTTCTTCTTCCCCTCCAGTGGGGTGGACCAGAGGGGGTATTTAAAACGTTCGAAACGTTTCTGAATCGTCCCCGACAGTGACGATTGAGCCAGAAAAGCTCGCGTTTCGGCACTTTTAAGGGGGTAAAGTAGACGCAGCCTAGCGCGGGGCGCGGTTACAAATTACGCGATAGTACAGGTTCCTCGCACTCTACCACAGAATAATCAAAAAACTTCAAACGTTATACGTTAGTATTATGCCACAAGTAATAGTGAAATGGAATAAAAGAAGATTGAACGGGAATTGTCTGATGAAGAAAATTGTGCGCCGATCGTTTTTTGTTATATTCGCCATGGCTATAGCAGAAAACAGGAGCTGACTGAAGACTGGACGACTGGACTTATAAACCGTACTACGTTGCCTTTTATTATTATGAACATTATACTTGATACTGGCGAAATTGTGGAAACTATCCCAGAAGCCATTTAATAAAGACGTGAAGTGAAGTTATGTAATGTAACTGTGTTTAATTAAACTAGCTGGGGGAATCAAAGAGGTTGGTTTTTTTTTGTACACTAAATCTATGGTAGTTAGGTAGGTATGGTATAGGTAGATAAATAGATACTTACAGAAAAATAATAGAATTCGCGAATAATTTATCATTCTGATTAAATAATCATTTAATTTGGCGGCCACATTGTATAAGCACACATTTATCTTTAGTTGATAATGCTGGATATGATAATTATGTTTAGTTAAAGTAAATTACCGTATAATTGAAATGTAATAATTACTTAAAATTAGTACCTAATTATCAAATACATCGATATTAGTTTAAGAACGCTTTACCCATATAATTGTATAATTTGTTTGTTTAAAAGTTGAGTTTCAATAAGTATGTTATATATTTAAGACGCAAAATATTTAGTACAAATTGCGCTAAACTTCTCTGACGAGTTTCACAAAAACCCGTGTTTGTTTATGATGAGATTCAATAAGTATACTATTTATTTAAGAAGCACAATATTAAGTACAAATTCTGCTAACTTTCTCTGACGAGTTTCACAAAAACCCGTGTTTGTTTATGATCAGTTTCAATAAGTATGTTATATATTTAGGAGGCGAAATATTTAGTACTAATTCCCCTAACTTTCACTAACAAGTTTCACAAAAATCCATTTTTGTTTATGATAAGATTCAATAAGTTTGCTATATATTTAGGAGGCGAAATATTTAGTGCAAATTCCGCTAGACTTCTCTGACGAGTTTAGCAAAACCCATGTTTGTTTATGATGAGATTCAATAAGTATGCTATATATATTTAAGAAGCACAATATTTAGTACAAATACCGCTTAACTTCTCTGACGAGTTTCACAAAAACCCATATTTGTTTATGATCAGTTTCAATAAGTATGCTATATATTTAGGAGGCGAAATATTTAGCACTAATTCCGCTAACTTTCTCTGACAAGTTTCACAAAACACCATGTTTGTTTATGATGAGATTCAATAAGTATGCTATATATTAAGAAGCACAATATTTAGTACAAATCCCGCTAACTTTCTTTGACGAGTTTCACAAAAACTCCCTCGTCAATGTGCTAAACTCTACATTCATCTGGTGCATTCATTCAAAATAAATAAAACTGAACTAAATATTACTTCATCGAATATTGATCTCAACACAAGCAAATATTTGCTTAAAAGAAGACTTCAAACCCTAATGTAAAACGTTATACGGGTCAAACCCGCCTCTCGCTCGCACTATTCAACATTTTTGAAGATATAAAATCACTGAATGTAGGTATGCAAAATAGCAAACCTTCACGGCCTAGAAAATAACAATACAAAGGTTCAGCAAGAATATCATGTTGAACCCAACACGATTTCCTACCAAAAAATTGCACCAAAATTGATCACATTGGTGCAAGTTTTTTGGTAAGAAAACGTGATAGAATCAAAATGATATTATTGCTGAACCTTGTATTGTTATTTTCTAGGTCGTGAAGGTTTACTATTTTGCATAACTATAGTCAGTGATTTTATATCTTCAAAAATGTTGAATAGTGCGAGCGAGAGGGGGGTTTGACCTTTCAAAAATGTTGAATAGTGCGAGCGAGAGGGGGGTTTGACCTTATAGTCGCCTTAAGTAACTGAAATACATTTTTTTATTGTGTTGTGTGTCTTTCCAAATAAATTATTTCTATTTATATTTATTTAACTATTGCGTCGCTCGCTTTCTCTTCCTAAATGCCGGAATCTTGAGGTGTACTGATTGCACATGGACCTTCAGAGAGTTGCTTTGGCTGAAGCATTTAGCACATACATGACATGTGTATGGTTTCGCACCCGTATGCACCTGTAGAACAAAATACCATATATATATTTTCTATTTATTTAATTCTTTATTGCACTTTTACAAAGGACTTAATGCTAGGAAGCATTTTCTGCCAGTCAACCATGATAGGTAAAAAATTGTGGTTGGCGTGCATGAACTTATCAAAAAAAAACAAGAAAAGAGAAAATTATACATAAAAAAAACAAACAACTAACTTACCAAACAAATATCCTTAAAAAGAGAAAAAGAAGAATATGTATATACATATAGTGTAAGGGGTGTAAGGGGTTCCAACCTTTATCTACGGAACCCAAGCCAACCCCACCTGCACGTGTTGCACCCTGCTAAACAACGAACGGGGCTCTGGCGGCCGGCTGATTGCGGCATAGCACAGCCTACATTGGCACAGCTAAATCCCCTGGCCACCGACGGGCAGCAGCGTCGGTGGTGCGAGAAGCTGTGCCCTGCGATCCCCAACCCGCATGCCCAGCGTGGGGATTATGGGTATATCCCCCTTTATTAGGGGAGGCCTATGTCCAGCAGTGGACTGATATAGGCTGGTGTGTGTGTGGATACATATACATATAGTCAATAGAATGAGACAGTAATATAAAAAACGGTACATAACCATTAAAACACATTAACAACATCAAATATAAAATAACAATAATATTCATAATACTACCAAATTACAGATAATTAAAAATAAACAAAGTAGAAGATAATATTGAGTAGCTAATTAGGTAGAACAATACTTGTCATTGGAACTGAAATAGAAATCATGGACAAGACGTTTAAACGCCAGTTTGGAGGATGTTTTTTGATGCGGAGCATTCCAGAGACCCACTGCCACCACTTCAATTTATAATATATATGTATAATATCTAGATTAGAAGCGTTTGAAATGTGGTGCTGGAGAAGGATGGAGGATTTAATAGGCTTATGCAAACTTATAATAAAATAAGCTCCAAAAGCGATGTTGTCATTTTTCATATTTGCAATATTTATAAATTTATTAGTGTTTGTTGTATGTATTTATGAATTGTTTTATTCTTTAGGTTTATCTAACTTTATGGTATTAGTATATTAAGTATGAAGTATGTAAGTCAATGGTTTTTTTTTTGTCTTGCACTTATTTTAATATTCCTTTCATTTAGTTGTGTGTGTGTCAGCTGCATATTTTTGTTTTTACTTTTGAGTATTGTATATACTTATAATGGCGAATCGTACAGAACTTTATTATAAAACTTAATTACAAATGTCCAGTGATAAGTCGAAGGTGTATCTTTTTCAATAAATAAATAAATAAATGGAGTGGATCAGGCTGACTGACGAAAAACTTATTGTAGAAGAGATATGGAGGAGCACGTCATGGAGAGAGCGTATACCAACCAGTTTGGATTTACGGAGGAAAATTTAAAATATGTAATGAAAGATTCGTTTATTTTATGTTCTATTACATTTTTTGATGATTTTGATGACGGCCTCTGTGGCGCAGTGGGCGAAGGTCCGCCTGAGACGCAGAAGGTTGCGGGTTCGATTCCCATTGCGGGACAAATGTTTGCATGTTCTGTAGATATTCGTCTCGGGTCTGGGTGTTTTCTATATATGATATGTATGTATTTACAAAAAGAAAATATATGTGTAGTATATCAATCATGTGGTTCTCTGCTTAGTTTGGGGCTACATCATGCTGTGTGATTACGTCCCGCATTATTTATTTATTTATTTCGTAAGTTTCATAGTTTTGTAGTTATGGAACTTTCAAATGAGTATGCAAAAATCTTTTTAAAAAGCCTCAAATAAAAATTTAACTTGTATTTACCCTGTGGTGTCGGTTTAGGGCGGCTTTTTGGCTGAACCTCTTATGGCATGTGTGGCAGGAATAAGGCCTCTCGCCCGTATGAGTCCGCGAGTGTAGCCGCAGTTGGCTGGAGTTTGAGAAACGTTTGCCGCAATCGCATTGGTACGGACGGGAGCCCGTGTGCCGTCGTTGGTGGTAGCTTAACGCGCCCGCTGACTGCAATAAGTTAAATTAAATTAGGTGAAAATATCTAACTACAATACGTGATATGAAATTAGGTAAATAGTAGTAATTACAATACGCAATATGAAATTAGGTAAATAGTAGTAATTACAATACGTAATATGAAATTAGGTAAAAAGTAGTAATTACAATACGTACTATGAAATTAGGTAAAAAGCAGTAATTACAATACGTAATATGAAATTAGGTAGAAAGTAGAATTACAATATGTAATATGAAATTAGGTATAAATAAGTAAATAGAATACTTAATATGAAATTAGGTTAAAAGTAGTTACAATACGTAATATGAAATTAGGTAAAAAGTAGTTACAATACGTAATATGAAATTAGGTTAATAGTAGTAGATACAATACATAATATGAAATTAGGTAAATAGTAGTAGATACAATACGTAATATGAAATTAGGTAAAAAGTAGTCATTACAATACGTAATATGAAATTAGGTAAAAAGTAGAAGTAGAAGTACAATACGCTATATGTATTTACAAAAAATGTATATATGTAATATATCAATCATGTGGTTCCCATTACACAAGCTCTGCTTACGTTGGGGCTACATTATGGTGTGTGGTAGTCCAGCATTATTTATTTATTTATTTAGGTAAAACGTAGTAATTACAATACGTAATATGAAATTAATAAAGGGAGGACTAAGTGGACTTCTACAGTTTGATGATTATGATGATGATGATGATGATGATGATGACAAAAGGATAATAAATATTAATAGCAATTAGTAACCTTTAGATAGATTAGATACCTTAGTTGAATGAAGATATTGTGACAAGGATTGATAAAGGTATGCTGAGGTGGTTTGGGCATATAGAAAGGATGGATGAAAGAAGATAGAAGAAAAAAGTATATGAGGCGAGTGTGAATGGTACAATTGGAAGGGGAAGACCTCGACGTACGTTCTCCAATCAAATCGGAGACGTTCTGGGAAAGGCTAGGTCAGGAGTAGGGTTTGTAATTCGAATATTCGATTATTCATTTTATTCGAATATCCGCTCCAATTTCGAATTCGAATAAATCACTTAAATTATCCGAATATTCGAATAAAGTAATAAATCAAACATAATTATCAAATTGAACAGCTACTTTGAGTCATCAGACTCTGAAAATCGCAGCCGAAGCAACCCAGAGACAGAAAGCAATGATAACCACATTATGTCTACGAAAGATCAGCTGCACCGCAAGCTACAAAATGACACAGCTGAATTCATACAGCTGCGACAGTCACAAGAGGTCTTGGATCTTGGCACTAAAATCCAAGTGGAGATGAGTCTCTTTGACAGCGTTGGACAACGTAGTACACATTTAACCGGAGTATACAATTTACTGCTCATGGAGAGCAGTTCCACCCACCCTTCAATATCGAAGCCGAGAGGGTGTTTATAAAGTTGATATTTTAAAGTTGATTTTCGAGTGCCTTAATAAAATCCTCTCCGCTGCGCTCCTCTATGTCTGCACTGATCCTAAACCGACGAGCATGTATGATGAATGTGATGAGAGTGAATGAAGCAGAAGAAGTATGCTAGGATCGTAGGAAGTGGAGATCTGGGGTATCTGCCTACCCCTCTGGGAAAAAGGCGTGATTGTATTGTATGGAAACCGTAGTGGCCTAGTGGGATGTACCCCGACTTAAGATCTGGAGGTCATGGGTTCGAATACCAGCCGTGCACCAATGGATTTTTCGTTTCGAAAAATTTATGTGCGCATTACCACGAGCTCGAAACGGTGAAAGAAAACGTGAGGAAACCGGCATGCCCTCGAACTAAAAAGTTGGAAAGGTATGTGCTAGGTTAGTGTTCCAATAAAAAGCGGGTATGGGCTTGCAACCTGTCACGTGGTATGCTAGCTGCTTGCAAAAAGTGGGCATGTATCGAACTTAATGTTTGGACTTTACTCTGACTACCCCCGTTAAGGTATCCTCAATAGATTTGCGTACTGAGTAATATCTGAAGATATCCATAATGGGGAAAAAGTCGTGAAGATGTTTGTTTTGTATTGTATATATATATATATATATATATATGTCGGAGATGAGGTAAATCCAACGTGTAAGCACATATCGAGGAATGCAGCGATCTCCCATTTGTAGTGCTTTTCCTTGTCATTCCCAAAATCCATCGCGATCCCATCATATTTAACCTTTTTATTTTCGTGTTCGATGGACGACGTCCATCCTCCCTTCTCGCGCCCCACGCTCCCTTCTTCTTCTTTTTTTCATGGCGTTTCTGGATCGTCACCCAAACGTCCCATCTGACAGTCCATATACGATGTGTCAAGCATTTCAACGACCACAGCACTACAAATGGCATTTCACTCAAGATCATATACCACCAGATATAATCTCCAGACACTCCTCGACATATATGTATGTATGAAGTTACCTTAAACTGCGCACCGCAAATCTCGCAAACAACAGGCCTTGTATATTTCAAGCCAAGATGTTTCCTTCGGATGTGGGCAGCTAGTCTAGAGCGAGTTGAGAAGGTTGCTCCACACTGAAAGTAAACACTCTTTAAACTCACTTCAAGAGGGCTTACAGTTTATTTGATATAGGTTGATACGCGGGACATTGAAAGAAAGAAAAAACAAGTATTCATTTAAAAAAAGGACTGCATTTACAAGAAGTTTTAGTAGTTAGTCAGTTTTTGTTCATCCTTAATTGAAAATGGCTTCTGACAGTCGCCATATTGGATTTTTTTGACATTTCATATAGCCTATGTCACCCTTGTGGTTTAGACGAATCCCACGACACCTCATTAGTCAAAATCCGTCCAGCAGTTGGGGCTACAGCGACCGACAAATAATATAACAAACATACATACACACTAAAACATAACCTGACTGAAGAGGACTTCAGTCGGGTAAAAAAAGAAAAGAAAACATTTATTACAACATCTCTTATGTACAAACTGAACCACTCAAACTCAAACTCAAAATTCATTTCACTTTGAAACGTCATTTTTTATTTGATTTACCACCAATTCGTAACGCGACCAAACAGAGAACAATTGGCAAGAAACTCTACTTGGCTTATATTTTTTTAACGTCATTTTTCTTAATAACTATTACATTGTTTTTGATGAAGTTGGAGGCAGTTTCATCCCAAGCTTTTTGTCATCTAAATAATCAGATATTTTATAATAAGCTTTATCACAGAGATTAGGTTTAACATTTTTGAATTTATTTACATTTGGGATTTTGTTAAAAAATCGTAAATACATCCCTTTAAAAGATTGACTAACTTTATGTTAAATTAGGTAACTTATAAATAGAAGTTGAAACAGGTCGCCACTCAGCAAGTGCTAGGGCAGAGGGCCTGTCAAAGCGCTGGTCTTCGGTGAAGCCAAGTTGAGTGACAATTGGGTTATATTTGTTACATAAGTGTACACATTATAAAACAGATGTAAACCTACTAGCTAAACTAATTTGAAATGTGTAGTGTACTGATAAATAATAAAGTGTAGTCCACCCGCTTGACTCACTCGGCACCCGGCAGTCGAGGCGAGCGGACGTGCTACAGCGATATCAATTTGTGCATCATTCAACCACCCTTAGTATATATTTCATGTACTCTACAAAATTGAAATGCACGTAGTGATGACAACCAATGACGTACATGAAAAGCAATCTGGTTTGTCAAACCAATGAAATGCCATTTTGGTTTTCATCATAGCGTATCATTGGTCGTCGTCATAACAACGTGTAATGACCGACCTGACTGAAGACTGGACGACTGGACTTATAAACCGTACTACGTTGCCTCATATTATTATGAACAATTTTATTAAAGGGTCAGGTGGGGTATTGAGATCTCCAATATTTCGAGTAAAAATAAGACGTTAACAAAATGCTTCAATAGAACATCTTTTATTAAGGCGACGATACATGTCAAACCTCCCGCTCGCTCGCACTATTCAACATTTTTGATTATATAAAATCACTGAATGTAGTTATGCAAAATAGCAAACCTTCACGGCCTAGAAAATAACAATACAAAAGGTTCAGCAATAATAACATTTTGATTCTACCACGTTTTCTTACCAAAAAAACTTGCACCAATGTGATCAATTTTGGTGCAAATTTTTTGGTAGGAAAACGTGTTGGATTCAACATGATATTCTTGTTGAACCTTTGTATTGTTATTTTCTAGGCCGTGAAGGTTTGCTATTTTGCATAACTACATTCAGTGATTTTATATCTTCAAATATGTTGAATAGTGCGAGCGAGAGGGAGGTTTGACATGTACAGTCGCTTTAAGAACTTACCACGTCGCAATTTAGCTGTGCTTGTATAGAGTTCTGGTTGGCAGTCTTAGCTGGATGCAACAATTTTTTCCTATGTGTCTGTAAGAAGAAAAACAATTTCATTTTTATACTTTCGTATGAAAAAGTAAAAAGAATTTGACTGACGACCTCAGTGGCGCAGTGGGTGAAGATCTGCCTGAGACGCAGAAGGTTGCAGATTCGTTTCCCGAGGCAAGACAATAAGTATATACCAGTAAGTATATACATGTACAGACATGTATATACTTACTGGTTCTTATAGCCATCGGCCAGTAGTCGGTTCTTATATATTTTCTTTTGTAAATTCATACATAGAAAACACCCAGACCTGAGATAAATATCTACAGATGATGCAAGCATTTGTCTTGCCTCGGGAAACGAATCTGCAACCTTCTGCGTCTCAGGCAGATCTTCACCCACTGCGCCACTGAGGTCTGTCAACTTGCTTATTGTATATTTGATAGATGTCAAAGTCCAGAACTAATGATTGCAGCAACAGTCATTACAATTTTTTTATAGATTGATGACAGCACAACTAACAATATAGGTAACTATATTTCGTTGTCGAATAAAACATCTGATAATTTTATTATTAAATTACGATTAATATTATTAAGAATAAAATTGGTTTGTAAAACGAACCTTTTTAGCTTTGAGTTCGGACTGTTTTTGATAAGACCGTTGGGAACATTGAGTTTCAAATGTCATATGTACAATAAAAAATTGGACAGACTATAGTTCCAATGATACAGGCAGTGTGTGTGTGGGTGTGTGTGGGTGTGGGTGGGTGTGGGTGTGGGTGTGTGTGTGTGTGTGTATGTGTGTGTGTGTGTGTGTGTGTGGGTGTGTGTGTGGGTGTGGGTGTGTGTGTTTGTGTGTGTCAACTACGAAGGATTATTACCTTCATGTGCTGGATTAAAGAACCATTATCTGGTTGACTCTGCTTGCAAATTACGCATTCGTTGCTGAAAATAACAAAAAAAAGTTTTTAGACTGGTACAGAAAGCGTCGCGATCTAGTATACCCCTTTCAAGAATAAACTTATTCTGCTGCGGTGCAGACTATCATACTTAAATGGCCAAAATCTTATACATAAATATTTACACTTGGCTGGGGGAACGAACCAGGAACCTATTCACACCAGTTTACGCATTAGGCGCTCAAACCAACTGAGCTATAATTTAAAACGAACGCTTAAAACGAAATTTTAAGTTGAATTATACGTTTTTAATTTTGACCAGGTATTAATGGATGCGTCAGCTAGTAACTGTTTCATTTCACGGTAGTCACAACTACTTAAAATTATTCAATACAGCATTGGACTATTGAGGGTAGTTGTGCATTAAATGATAATTCAGAACAAAAGGTGATTTGTTTCGTCTTGGGTTGCTTGTGAGTCATTGAATTTGTTTATGAAAAATTGTGCATATTTATTAGCCAGCCCGAAAAATTGAATTGAAAAAAAGTGTCTGCAGCAAAACTCCTCGCATGCTGTCAATTGCGCTGCCTTTGAACACTTTTCAAGCGACATAAGGTCTAAATTAGTGCAAATTTAGCATTTTGAAGTTAATTTATGTCAAACACGCTTCGTGAATTTTAGTTAAATTTCACTTGTAGACTGTCTAGTATTCTATATAATTATCTCGATGCTACAATTACAAATTTTTCACTTCTCATGCTCTGAAAGTACTTATTTGTGCAGGATAAAGGCTGCACAACATCGAATTTTGTGCGCAAGTGCATTAACATATCTACTCATAAATGTATCTATATTAAGGCAAAGAAAATGAGCCATACACCCAAACACAATAAGAATTCATAGATATAATTTGTTATTTTATAATATTTACTTTAATTTATTTGCCTTATATGTTTTTTAAGACATAAAAGATAATAAAAGAAGATTGGTCAGTTTCATACAACCTGTGACCTGAGACCTAACCATAAAATGTCGCTTCTAGAAATGACCTTTGTCCTAATTGATAGTTCTTATTGCAGGATATCATGTTCAATTAATCGTTTTTTTTATAAAAGCCGGAGAGTTTTTCTGGGTATTTTTTTTAATACTTTTAGGTTACGATCGATTAGGACACTGGCGCCATCAAACAAAAATCAACCAAACGCATGCTTTGTTAGTGGTCGTTTTGTTTTAGACGGTTGACATTGGGACGAGAGATGCACAATGTGGGTGAGAGTGCGTTCAAAAACCATGATACGTTATGATAGGGCGTATTGCGATCAATATTTATTATTTTACTAGGTATTCCGGCTTTAATAAACAAAGTTATCAGTTATAATTTCAATACTCCATTACATAAAATATTTTTACATAATTCGTATTTTTATTCGCTTTGATTTATAGTCAGGTCTGAAATGACCGGCCTTCTTTAAATTCAAATGTTATGTTACACTACTGTTTTAATTCCTCGCAATCGAAGTGAAAAGCAAAGTTTATAACGTCCACAAAACCATTTTATTGAAGGCGAGGGCCGCTAAAAGTCTCTGATAATAATGATTCGTTCGTGCACTTGTAAAATCTACTATTACAGTCCTCATGCCTATTTTAATGTGCTTACCTATTGTTATCATTTTTATGCTTGACAGAGGTTAGTAAATGTCTATGGTATGCTTCTAGCCCGACGAATTGTATATTACATTTGTTGCAGTATCTGTCCAACTCTGGTACTGCGAAATTGTCTTCCTGCGGACAATACAAGCAGCGTTAGCTCGGAGTTTCTCTGAAGGATAATCCGCAACGAGACTATCCGACATAGAACCACAGAATAAATTAAATAAATAATGCTGGAAATTATCACACAGCATCATGTAGCCCCAAACTAAGCAGAGCTTGTATTATGGGAACCACATGATTGATATATTACATATATACATTTTTTGTGAATACATACATATCATACATAAAAAACACCCAGACCCGAGACAAATATCTGTAGAGCATGCAAAAATTTGTCCCGCGGCGGGAATCAAACCCGCAACCTTCTGCGACTCAGGCGGACCTACGCCCACTGCGCCACAGAGGTCGTCTAGAAAAAGGAACAGAATTTTCACTCCGAAAAAAACTAATAAACCAATAGCTACGTTAGCTGCGAAGCAATAAAGTGTTATTCAGCTCGTACCTAAAATTTTATATTCAGCTATACCTTGCATCTCTTTCTACACGTAACTCTTATCTCTTCTGACGCGTACTAACGTATGGAGCGAGCCCCGCACTCGGGGCCCAAACATGTACTTATAGCGCGGTACCTAAAGTGCGGAGTGAGACTGGTCTGCTAGAACTAAAGTTGTCGACATAGCTCAGAGAATAGAGATGACGACTCATGACGAAAAAAAATAATAATTCTAATTAGTCCATCATATAAATAAAAAAAATACTGGACACGTATTTTTTTATTTATCGAATCAATAGAAATTGACGGAGATGAAGAACGTGAAAGTTCGGAAGTAGGGGCTCGTGACGTCACGCCTAGGTTAAAAATTTACTATATCGTGACGTCACGCGGAACTTTAACGCACTATATCTTTGTTATTTTTTGTTTAATTGATAAAAGAAAAAATACGTGTCCAATATTTTTTGGATATGTAAATACCGGACTAACTAGAATTGTTCAGTCGTCTAGCCTATTGGCAAGCTGAAGTGGCAGTGGGCTGGCCATATTTGCCGAAGAACCGACAACCGTTGGGGTAAACGAGTTCTTGAGTGGAGACCGCGGTTCGGCAAACGTGACGATCTGCTGTCGGCTGCTGGTAGAAGCTGGATGCGTCGAGCTGAGGACAGTGCGCAATGCCGCTCATTAGGGGAGGCCTATGTCCAGCAGTGGACTGCTATAGGCCGATGATGATGATGAAAAATTACCTATATCATGAATTTTCTTTAATTACCTGCATATCTCGCTTATGTGATTTGCTCTTATGCAATAATAATCCATTTTTTCCGACGAAACTACATCCGCATAGGTTACATACATGCTCAGTGGAATGGTTGAGTCTTGTATGAGTCAAATACGATGTTCTTTTCCTGAAAGCGAAATCAATAAACATAGAAGTCTAGGGGGAACCAACCACCATCTTTTGGAAACCTTTTAAGGGTTCCGTACCTTAAAGGGAAAAAAGGAACCCTTATAGGATCACTTTTTGTATTTGGAGGATTATGATGGAGAGTGGGATGTCATGAAAAGAGAAAATGGAATGGGATGGCGATGGATTTTCGAATGGAAAGGAAAAGCACTAAAATGGGAGATCCCTGAATTTCTTGATATTGCCTAAACGTTAGATTAACCCGTCCTGCGACGTATAAATAGATCATGTTTTTTTAGATAGGCTAGACGACTGAAAAATTCTAATTAGTCCGTTATTTACATATCCAAAAAACTTGAGAGGGCCACCCGGATGGAACGAAGTAGCTTTCTATGAGAGAGAGACAGAGAAACACGCGCACGCCGCACGGCTTCATTGAAATACAGATCATATTACATAAATTCAAATTAAAAACATGCAAAAAGACGCCACCACAGCGATCCGAACTGGGTGTCGCGGCGCGGCAGCCCAAACCTATACGGCGAGGCTAACGAGCACTTAACATAAACGGTTGAAATAAGCGCACAAGTCTTTATATGACGTCATCAGCCCAACCATTTGACAATTACAAAGTGTCGTTACAACTTTTGGTCTTAATTTTTTCAGGCTAGCCCCATTTCGCAACGCGCGATAAGGAACTTCGTTCCAAAAATATTGGACACGTATTTTTTTTTGTCAATTAAACAAAAAATTATAAAAATAAAGTGCGTTAAGTTCCGCGAGCCGTCACGGCTAGGTAAAAAGTGTACTAAGCCGTGACGGCTCGCGGAACTTAACGCACTTTATTTTTATAATTTTTTGTTTAATTGACAAAAAAAAATACGTGTCCAATATTTTTGGAACGAAGTCACGAGCCCTCACTCCCGAACTTTGACGCTCTTTATCTCCGTCAATTTTTATTAATTTATAAATTAAAAGATACGTTTACAATATTTTTTGCTGATCTATCTGAAGGACTAATTAGATTTGTTTTTTACCAGTCGTCTTCCCTATTCTAGAGAGTCAGATTATTAATAATGCTTTTTGATATTTTTTTATTTGATAGAAGTTGAATAACCTACTTGAATTTCTTACTGCACAGCTGACATTCGAACAAAAATCCTTCATGCCATCTCTCGTGGTCGCGAGCTTGATTGCTGAAACAGACGAAACCCTTTAAATATGATAACATGAGAAAAGATAAACAAGTATACTTGTTATAAAAAATAAACCGACTTCAAATAAATCACTTCGTACTCCTTGCCCTAGAGAATTTTGAAAATCGGTTTACAATTGACGGAGTTATTGGTGGTCATAGGGCGAAAAAAAAAGTGAGGATGAGGTTTTTTTGAGTTTTCCGGAAAAAGTACCAATCCCTCAAGAATAAAATTTATATGGGACCACCTGAGAAACCTCTTTAAATAATTTTGAAAATCGGTTTACAATTGAAGGAGATATCGGTGAACATACATAAAAAAGACAAAAAAAAAAGGTTCCGACGAATTGAGCTTCTCCTTTTTGAAGTCGGTTAATAAGACAAAATAATTTACCTCATTGAGAGCAGCCACCTTTTATTTTGTAGTTAGGTTTTGTTCTTAGGAAACTATAAGTTCAAAATAAAAGAAACAAGTAGGACTCTTAAAAAAAACCGACTTCAAACAAATCACTTCTTACTTCTTGCGCTAAAAAATTTTGAAAATCGGTTCACACTTGACGGAGATATTGGTGATCATAGGGTGAAAATTACAAATGAGGATGAGGTTTTTCGAGTTTTCCGGGAAAAGTACCAATCCCTCAGGAATAAAATTTAAATGGGACCACCTGTGAAGGAACCTCTTTTAAACAATAAAAGAATTTTGAAAATAGGTCCACAATTGACGGAGTTATCAGTGAACATACATTAAAAAAAAAAAAAGAACCGATGAATTAAGAACCTCCTCCTTTTTGAAGTCGGTTAAAAAAGAATTGCATTTTAGGATTTTTCAAATAATGTAGATTTTGAGACCAACTTGTTTTTTTCACAAATGTCATTTTCTAACATTGATCATTTGCTGAACATTTTTTTCAAAACTTCTAATTTGAAATTGTTTTTTGCTTAAAAATAAACCTAATCCTCATAACTACAAAAGAAAAGGTAACTACTCTCAATGAGGTAAAATTTTGCGCCACCCTGTATAAGCCATAGTGAGAAAGTGTTGTGTGAAATATACACCACTGTCTCACTATGACTCTCACTTTAGTCAGTGTGACGTGATCTCATTTCCTGCACTTGTAGTATCTAAAGTGGGCAGACGCGACGAGTTCTCAGTAACCTAGGACTGTGATAACGCAATGCGCAAATGTTATGATAGCGTGATAGTGAGACAGTGTGATAGTGTGATAGTGAGACAGTGATATGTGACGTACACTTACATAGTCTGTGCTACATGTTCACATTTCCTGCACTTGTAGTACCTAGAGTGGGCAGTCGCGACGTGCGTTCTCAGTAACCTAGGGCTGTGGTAGCGCAGTGTGCAAATGTTATGATAGCGTGATAGTGAGACAGTGTGATAGTGTGATAGTGAGACAGTGATGTGTGACGTACACTTACATAGTCTGTGAGACGTGTTCACATTTCCTGCACTTGTAGTATCTAGAGTGAGCAGTCGCGACGTGCGTTCTCAGTAACCTAGGACTGTGATAGCGCAGTGCGCAAATGTTATGATAGCGTGATAGTGAGACAGTGTGATAGTGAGACAGTGATGTGTGACGTACACTTACATAGTCTGTGAGACGTGTTCGCATTTCCTGCACTTGTAGTACCTAGAGTGGGCAGTCGAGACGTGCGTTCTCAGTAACCTAGGGCTGTGGTAGCGCAGTGCGCAAATGTTATGATAGCGTGATAGTGAGACAGTGTGATAGTGAGACAGTGATGTGTGACGTACACTTACATAGTCTGTGAGACGTGTTCGCATTTCCTGCACTTGTAGTATCTAGAGTGAGCAGTCGCGACGTGCGTTCTCAGTAACCTAGGGCTGTGGTAGCGCAGTGTGTAAATGTTATGATAGCGTGATAGTGAGACAGTGTGATAGTGTGATAGTGAGACAGTGATGTGTGACGTACACTTACATAGTCTGTGAGACGTGTTCGCATTTCCTGCACTTGTAGTATCTAGAGTGAGCAGTCGCGACGTGCGTTCTCAGTAACCTAAGGCTGTGGTAGCGCAGTGCGCAAATGTTATGATAGCGTGATAGTGAGACAGTGTGATAGTGAGACAGTGATGTGTGACGTACACTTACATAGTCTGTGAGACGTGTTCGCATTTCCTGCACTTATAGTATCTAGAGTGAGCAGTCGCGACGTGCGTTCTCAGTAACCTAGGGCTGTGGTAGCGCAGTGCGCAAATATCACATTTGTGTACACCACTTATCTGAAATATTAACGCACATTGTACAGAAATACATACATTGACAGCCTTTGTGGCGCAGTGGGCGAACCGCCTGATACGAAGAAGGTTGCAGTTTCAATTAAAACAAAATAAAACTTATATTAGTAGTTTACCAATCATGTGCTTCCCATAATACAAGCGTACTTAGTTTGGGGCTCTGTGATGTGTGTGATAGTTTCCATAATTATTTATTCATTTACATCTTTCAATACAGGATTCCCAGTATTTATGGGAAGGCCACGAGTTCTAATACCACAGAATCGAAATTTATGGGATACTAGCTTCCGCCCGCGGCTTCGCTCGCGTGGTACCCGGGTCACCTATGTGTTCCATCCAGGCCATAAACAAAGATATATATTTCAAATATCATCCATATGCGTACTGTAATTTTTGCGTGAAAGAGTAACAAACATCCATACATCCATACCTACTCGCAAATTTTCACATTTATAATATTAGTAGGAAGAAGGATAGGAATAATCCCTGAAGTATGTAACTAACCTGTGACTGTCAGTCACTAAAAAAGTATCTAGTTTTTTTCTTTTAACCTGCTTTACGTTTTCATAGAGTACAAATTGTTCTCGAGTTAATTATCACCATATAGCTCAAAAGTGAATAGTAGATCGAAATAGTAAACTTTGTCTGTGGAAATAAAATAAGTGTTTTAGTTTGTGCCAACATATAATAGCGATCGTAATATCACTCAACCACCGCATGTAACGTCAAATGTCTACTGTTCTTCCTTTTATTTGTTTGATTTAATCATTTAATTACATGGATGATGGCATTTATCAATAGAAGTGAGTGGTCTATTTGAAATGATCTTAAATATTCTCGTGTATGTATTGTGAATTATTTTAACAAATTAAGAGCTTAATTTTTGTTTTATCCTTTATTCAAATCTCCCACCATAATCGGGAAAACTATACATTTTTTTGCTGGCAACATTACATGGCATGAACTATTTAATAACTAAATTTTCTTTAATATATGCTGCGATTTTAGCATAAAATCAATAGATATTCATTCATCCACATTCACATTCACATCAGCCTATATCAGTCCACTGCTGGACATAGGCCTCCCCTAATAAAGGGGGATATACCCATAATCCCCACGCTGGGCATGCGGGTTGGGGATCGCAGGGCACAGCTTCTCGCACCACCGACGCTGCTGCCCGTCAGTGGCCAGGGGATTTAGCTGTGCCGATGTAGGCTGTGCTATGCCGCAATCAGCAGGCCGCCAGAGCCCCGTTCGTTGTTTAGCAGGGTGCACCACGTGCAGGTGAGGTTGGCTTGGGTTCAGGGTTGGAACCCTGTACACCCCGCGTAATTCCGTTGTAATTCCGCGTGCTTCTTTACGCAATTGAGTTCAAGAAATGCACTTTTTCATCACATTATTTGCCTATTTCGCGGAAGTGTCACTCGGTCGATGTCAAGATGGCCACTGTATGAAGTAAGGAGAGGATCTTGGCCATGGCCAAGACCTGAACCTACACGACAACCTACATTTTGGCCGGTAATACGTATCTAGTTACGATAGTAACAGTATATATCAATGGTTGAGTGACAATCATTTTAGCCCCTTTTACTTAGGATTCAAACATACCTCATCATACTTCTCCACATGGTTACTGCAGGTAACTCCATTCACAAAACCCATGTAACACAAGTGCCATATATAATAGGCTAGATGCCTAAAAAATTCTAATTAGACCGTCATTTAAATTATCAAAAAATATTGGGCACGTATTTTTTCTTTTGTCAATTAAAACTAAAAATGACAAAGATATAGCGTGTTGAAGTTCCGCGTGACGTCACGGGTAAGTACACTTTTTGCATACAAGTGACGTCACGAGCCCCCACTCCCGAACTTTGACGGTAAATAACTTTGTCGATTTCCATAGATTTTAAAAATAAAAAAAAACATGTCCAATATTTTTTGATAATCTAATTGACGGACTACTTAGAATTATTATGAATCTATTATGGTAAATTGAGGTAGTTGAGTGATAATCATTTTAGCCCCTTTTAGTAAGGATTGTAACATACCTCATCATGCTTCTCCACATGGTTACTGTAGGTAACTTCATTCACAAAACCCTTGTAACACAGGTGACATTTGTATGGTGAATTGAGATAGTTGAGAGATTTGGCGCGCGCTAGAACCGCATCTATCTGTTGCTGCTTGGTCGGCTTCATTTCTATGGCGTCTATTTCTATATCTGCAACGAACATTTTTTATTAGTAGTAGAGCTCTTTGTTGTTGGCTCGTCCGGGAGCGTACGGTTGGTGACTGTTACCCTATACAGGGTGTAAAAGTCTACTATCGAAAACTGGGAGGTTGCATCAGACCATGACTCAATCATCACTCACTCATGACAATCTGAACGGCTGAGCGTGAAAAAGCAAAAAAAAATTGACTTCTCTACATATTTTTTTTTCCTAGTTGCATACTTATAGTACATAATAACATCATATCTACCTAACTATCCCATATAAATATACAAAAAAACAGCATGCAGCAAGCAGTCCGCCCGTACAGTTTTGAAATCTTAACACATTAATTTCTGCGGTTATAATTTTTTTCATACAGACTTGTTTTGGTGTGCTGTAACACTTTTCATTTTCGGTAACGTCTTTTTACACCCTATAGAGTTTGTATCTCCATGTCTATCCTATAAAAATTAGAAAAAATCCTACCTTTACGATATTTCCTCTTTTTCCTCTTCAATTTAACTGTTTTCTTTATTCCATTTAGTTCAGCTAATATTGATTTTTGTTTCGTTCTGAGCGCGTACAATGGAACATCATCCTCGGAGTCTGATGATGCTTCAACACAGTCATGAGTCTCCACGTCAGTATTATCTGAAATATAAAATAACAATAATTACCCAATTCACACTTTCTATTTTATTTAACACTATATTGCAAAATTAACAAAATAATTGTACAAAAGGAGAACCTAATGCATAAGCATTTTCTGCCAGACAACTTTTCCTGGTAGAAAACTAGGTTGGCGTGCTAAACGTAACGTGGCGTAAATAAATAAATAATGCGGGACGTAATGCATCATGTAGCCCACAGCATAGCACACAGCATCATGTAGCCCCAAACTAAGAAGAGCTTGTATTATGGGAACCACATGATTGATATACTACACATATATATTTACATATCATATAAATAGAAAATAAACTAGTTATCTACCCACGATACCGGGAATCCTAGTAATAAAATATCTTTCAAAAATTTATCGTGCCTTTTCAATTTCTAAACAGCTGCGTCACTTGTCACTTTATTGCGCATCTGTCACTGTCTCTGTGCACGAGCTTTTCTTTCACTTTATAAGCTAATTTTGCTAAAATAATATCTATAGACAATACTATAATAGTGAAGAGTAGATAGGGGGGATCGCAGGGCACAGCTTCTCGCACCGCCGACACTGTTGCCCGTCAACAGCCAGGGGATTCTGCTATGCTGGCTGATTGCGGCATAGCGCAGTCTAACACCGACTGCGCTATGCCGAAATCAGCCGGCCGCCAGAGCCCCGTTAGTTAGTTAGAAGGGTGCACCATGCAGGTGAGGTTAGCTTGGGTTCCAAAGATGGGGAACACCTTACACAAGACTGGTCAAACTTACCAATTTTAAAATCACAATCTTTTTTTACAGAACATTCAGACTCCTGTTTTAAGGTTACTTCTTTATCTGAGACAGCATCTATAGTAAGTAGATTCATTAGAGGCAACGATATTGACTCTATCGGGGTAACAGAGTAGTTGTATGCATCGCTTCGATTTATCAACATAAATGTATCTTGTGTTAACTGAAACGGTAAATAAAATGATTATTATCGTAGCACTTTATCTTTTTTTTTTTATTTTAGCAGAAATGGCTGGAAAGCACCGGACAAGGCTGGCAATTAATAGGGAAGAGTGGATATATATCTATATTCATTATGGAGGAGGCTTTCACCGCCTTAGTCTATGTGCTTATATTTTATAATAGTTTTTAACTTTTTTTTCATTTAGTACACTCGAGAGCAATGAATCCGGGTCACTCAAAGAATCCAAAAAATCTCGGAAAGTAAGAATGCTAGGTTAATGCAATAAATTGTATTTAATAGACAATTTAATACTCCTTAAATGAAAGTTAAAAAAATATGAGTCACCATACATTTTATTTACACAAAATTACATAAAGAAAAAAAACTGCTGATCTCTCCTTAAAACAAAAATAGGAAACATGAAATTTTTGAACTTTATGACGATTTTCTTGAATTTCAATACGTCGTATTACCTCCTCGTGCTTCCATTACTGCGTTTACGCGGTTTGGCATGCTGTACACCAAGTTCCTTATACGATTTTGGGGAATATTTTCCCATTCCTCTGTGAGAGCAATTTTGAGCTCAGGAAGCGTGATTGGGGGAGGGTTTCGTTGTTTTACGCATCTCCCTAGCTCGTCCCAAGCATGCTCGATCGGGTTGATATCCGGGCTGCGCGCTGGCCACTCCATACAAGTTATGTTCATCTCTTGAAGGTAGTCATTCACAATTCTACCTGTATGAGGTCGGGCATTGTCATGCATAAATATAGCATCCTCACCCAAATTGACCATAAATGGACCAACGTGTTCGTTGAGGATTTCTTCCACATATCTTACGCTAGTTAAAGAGCCGTTTTCTATGATCACCAGCTCTGTGCGACTTTCAGAGGAAATTCCGGCCCACACAAGTACAGACCCACCACCGTAGGCTACTTTTTCTTCGATGCATGCTTGCTTGAATCTTTCCCCTGGTCTTCTATACACTCTGTGTCTTCCATCGTGCTTGTAGAGCATAAATTTTGATTCGTCGGAGAACATAACTTTCGACCAATCTTCAATACTCCAATTTACGTGGTTCTGGGCATATCTTAGTCTTGAAATACGATGGCCACGCTCCAGTTTAGGGCCGTTTGCAGGTCTAAGGGGTTTTAAGTTAGATTCAGCAAGCCGACGTCTTACTGTCCATGCACTTGGGTTACTTCCTCCGAGGCGTCGAAACTGATTTGTGAGTTCAGTTCCTGTGAGAAAGCGATTTCGAAGCATGGTGTTCACCAAGTATCGGTCTTCTCGTGCTGTGGTACACCTAGTTCTGCCCGTTCCTGGTCTGCGTAGGTTAGAACCAGTTTCTTCGTAACGTCGGAGAACTCTTTGTACTGTTGACAGCGACACACCGACAGTCCTGGCTGTATCGCGCTGACTCCGGCCGGTTTCCACCAATGTAAGTATTCTGGTGCATTCTTCAAGTGTAAGCGACATGATTTCAGCTTGAATAATGAATATTGAGCACTATCAACCTGGTTTATGTACCAACATAAATGACAGATTACAAACAAAAGCAAAAACAAATCATGTAATTTCGTAGTTCCATCTTCGACAGTGTTCCCTTTTCAAATTTGATTTTTTTATGATATATCTTTACAATAACTAAGAAGTTTTAATACTTTCATTTAAGGAGTATTAAATTGTCTATTAAATACAATTTATTGCATTAACCTAGCATTCTTACTTTCCGAGATTTTTTGGATTCTTTGAGTGACCCGGATTCATTGCTCTCGAGGGTATTTTTAAAAGTATGCTGAAAAATAAAGCTTTTTTTTTTACCTATCTACTACAATATCCTTTGTTTTTATACAGGTTGGGGCAAACTTAATCCACTTTATTTCTAAACAGGAACACTTTCCCCAAAGTAACTTACTAAATCAAATCGAATAATTCGCGAAAATTAAAAAAAAAGTGGACTGTTGGGGAATAGAAACGATTGAGGCCAACATGTTTTTTTTACTAATGACATTTTCAAGGCTGACCAGTGACCATCGAGATATTTATACTCTATATTAATTATCACGATGAGGCTAACTGTAGTTTTTTTTAAGAAAAAACCTTCCGGAATGACTTAATGATAAACAGGAAAGACAATAGCCATTGAGACAATTTTACGCATCTAAACGAGTTAAATGTTGTATTGTAAAAAATAGTAGTCACTTCGAACACCTGCTAAAATTAATTAAAGGATATGAAAACAATGCATGTTATTAATTTTAGACATCATGATTCATAGTAACATTTACTGCCTAATATAGCCTAATATAGTATAGTCCTAGATAGGTCTTAATTTTAAAAAAAATTCAAAACGTCCAGGCTCGATTCCCGAGCTGAGAACAAGTTTTTTTTTAAAATGTATGAATGCAGTTTTCCGTGATACTAAAATCGACGACATGGTTCCTAAGAACAGATCTTTGTTTATCTTATAGTTTCAGACTTTCCCATACTGACCGATCTAAATGTTACACCCTGTATAATCAACTCAGTATAGACTGACATGGTTGACTGACAAAAAATAGATTAAATAAAAACTTCTACCGTCACTCCATCTAGCCGGAGGGCATCCTACACTACATTTGCCGATATATAGCTTTTCAACAGTTTTTATTAAAGAACCTTACCTGGATCCCACTATGGCATAACTGCATAAGAAATTTCTCAGAGTGTTGTGCCAGCTCCGCCATCTTGGAAAGTTTACGTAGTTGAGCATAGCAGATAAAGCAAACCGCAACTACACTCCCGCCATTTGTAATTAACTGGAAAATATTAAATTAAATTATGAATCTTCCTACTTCCTACTATCCTTCCAATCCAACTAATATAATGCGAAAGTTTTTGTATGGATAAATGAATGAATGTTTGTTACTCTTTCACGCAAAAACAACTGAACGGATATGGATGAAACTTCGAATATACATAGTTCGTGATCTGGATTAACACATAGGCTACTTTTTATCCCGGTACCGCGCGAGCGAAGCCGCTGGCTGAAGCTAGTTCTACTAATATTAGAAATGCGAAAGGTTTTGAGTATGTATGGATGAATGGATGAATGTTTGTTACTCTTTCATGCAAAAACTACTGAACGTATATGGATGAAACTTCGAATATACATAGTTCTTGACCTGGATTAACACATAGGCTACTTTTTATCCCGATACCGCGCGAGCGAAGCCGCGGGCTGAAGCTAGTCCTACTAATATTATAAATACGAAAGTTTGTGAGTATGAATGGATGAATGTTTGTTACTCTTTCATGCAAAAACTACTGAATGGATATGGATGAAACTTGGAATATACATAGTTTGTGACCTGGATTAATATATAGGCTACTTTTTATCCCGGTACCACGCGAGCGAAGCCGCGGGCGGAAGCTTGTATATTATAAAGGCAAAAGTTTGTGAGTACAGAAGGATGTTCGTAACTCTTTCAAGCAAAAACTACTGAATGGATTTGGATGAATCTTGAAATATAAATAGTTTGTGACCTGGATTAACACATAGGCTACTTTTTATCTAGGTGCTATGTAAGCGAAGCTTCGTTTTAATTTAACTAAAAACAATGCTCAAAATAGATTTTGTCTTGTTTCCTATGTTATCCTAGTGTTCTTATAATTATTTAATTATTGATAGGTATTTATTTTATTCATCAATATTCAGTACTAGGGCTTGCATTCGAATATTCGAATATTATTTTTGTTCGAATATTCGAATACTGATATTTCAATATTCGAATATTCGATTTAAATTAATAACACCGAAATCGGAACTCAGATGTGCATGAAATGCCACTTAAGAGTTCGTGCGATATATCCATACAAGACTATACAAGTTTACGTCGTCGTTCGGGTAAACAACATGTCGAACGATCCAAACCCAATAACTTTTATCGGTTACACGGTTCGGATACACTCGGAAGTTTCGCGTAGTGCATTCGCGTAGTTGACGAGACTGTTCTGTCCATTCGTCTCTGTCATTAACGTGAATGTTTATTTTCATGATTTTGTTAAAATACCAACTAACCTAGATTTATAAGACTGTTTTTAGAGTGACATTACCGAGCCGGTCAAACGAACCCTTTGGTGCTGCTTTGTCCGTCCGTCCGTCCTTGGCGTGGTTTACTTCGGTGTACTTAAAAGATCACCTTGGTTAAGCAACTCTCCGCGTGGTCATTACTTGGATGGATGACTGTTTAGTGACATTTAGATTTGACCACTTCCGTGCTTCGGAAGGCACGTTAAGATGTTGGTCCCGGCTTTTCAGTCGTTAAGCCATGTCTGAGGCCTTCGGGCGGTCTAAAATCTCCGACACTAGAGTTGGCCACTAGCTCATACGAAGAAGAAAATTTTAATTTGTGGTTGATTGTGCGTTTAAATCACCAATGTCTCGTTACGGTGACATACCTTTTCGTATTTTTTTAAAATTAATTTATGGAAAAAACGCGTTTAAGAATAAAATAAGTTGATATTTTAAACTTCTTCATGAAAATAACACTCAAAATAACAAAATAAGATGTGATTTTAATCAAAT
Organism: Horisme vitalbata; assembly: GCA_951804965.1. Classification (NCBI taxonomy): domain Eukaryota; kingdom Metazoa; phylum Arthropoda; class Insecta; order Lepidoptera; family Geometridae; genus Horisme; species Horisme vitalbata. Next base: position 4,129,452 of record OX638109.1, read on the forward strand.
CATAGTGTTTTTCTATTATTCGAATAATATTCGAATAATTCGAATAGTACCCGAAAAAAATTCGAATATTTGAATATGAATATTTTCGAATATTTGCAAGCCCTATTCAGTACTATATCATCATAGGATTTGTCTGAGCACAACATCTGTTTTTATTTCTTTGACGAGCTGTTTTCTGCTATTTAGATTTCAGGCAGTGTTAAAAATTAACACTGTTGATAATATTTATTATTTCTGATTCAGTTTGAAAGTTGGCATATTGCGCCAAAGACTTTAATCCTAGAACAAAGATTACATGACCTAAACCACACTACTCTTGAAGACGTGTTCATGGTGATCACAGAAACCACCAAGTCTTAATTAATCATTTTAATTTGCCAGAAATTCAGGATATGTTCAAGATAAGTGTGAACGGCTCATCCGGGTGCGTCACCATGCCTATTTCTGCCGTGTAGCAGCTGTACTGTTTCAGTTTGAAGGGTGCCGGTGAAATTAGATGAATCAAACCTTCATGGCGCACGTTGCATCGTAGCCTAGAGCACGTTCCAAACTTGCGTGATCTATGATGTAATACGTAACGATACGACAATGTCTGCTGTTGAAAGCAGGAAGCTTTGGATGGAGCTTCAGTTGTTGGCGTGACCGGCCCAAAAAAAATCAATATTTCCATTACCTTAGTTTTAACGAGATTTTCGTAAATTTCCTGCAGTGCTGTGTTTGAAATCGTATGCATTTTAATATTATGAGCTAAACACATTCTACACACGGTAAAATTAGACATTTTAATATATCAATTTTATCCAGATAAGTGCAGAAAAGCGTTTTCAATGGATTGTTTTTAATTGATACGTATTTTTTGTAAACAAACAACAAAACCATAGAGAAATTAAACGCTACGCAACAAAACCATAACAAAACAAACAGAATTCAAACCACAGACTACTAAAAAATACGAAACCCGCACAGATGAAAAAGCAAAGCTTATTGAACGAACGAATGACTGACGCGCAGTAAACTCAACTCCAAACATTTCGCAATTAAAAAAAATCTAGTTTTACGAAAAAATACACTAAACCCCTTACATCAACATCATCATCATGGGCCTATAGCATTTTACTGCTGGACATAGGCCTCCACCAATGCACCAATGAGCCCCAGTCCTTTGTTCTATATCCAATCTTTTAGGTTTTTTAGAATGGTCATAGGTCATAGGTTCCCCCACATCCCCTCTATCCCGATAGTATGTTTTGGCGTATAATTTAAAAAAAATAACTTAAACTTAACCTCAAACATAATTACTTGTCTTGGAAACTAGGTTTCCCCACTTCCCCTCTTTAGGAGGGTCTTCCTTCCCCCCTCCCTGTTATACTAATTTCACCTCAAGGAAAGTCCTACCGCATCTGGATTCAAGATTTATGACTAAAAAATTCAAACTCTTTGAATCTTTTGCCCATCATTCCAGATTCTACTAGGCTTACAATCTGAACTTCAGAAAAAAAACATATTATGTATATATAAATTTTAATTAAAACTTGTTACTTTTTCTCCGAGCCGATGGCTTATTGAGAGGCACCTTCAGTTGAGCTATTTTAGTACTGCCAGCATTCACTACATACGCTCCGGTCATTGCTAATTTAGTAGCCATCGTTTTGATTGATGTTTTCGTTAATTTGCAAAACTCGTCAAAATTAAACTTAAAGTTTGTTATCAATAATAATAATACCATAGTATATATTAATGTCTTATCTCTGTAATGTATCGGTCTGCATCGTTTCCCGTTAACATAAGTGAAGAAATTATTTAAAATATGCTTATTTAGAGTCAGCGACTCAAAACAAGCGATAAAACTCTTTTTTGCTATTTCATTAGCTTTAAGAAAGTATAGATTGTACAACGAACTTGCATATAGAGCTAAAATCTTCTGCTTTTGAGTCAAATCATTCTTCGTTAGGCTTTTGATGACCGGATTCAGTTTCTCCATCAAATCTATGTTAGCAGTCTCATTTGTAATTGCCTCGAATTGTTCTGGTGTTAAAATTGTGTCTAGATCGTAAACCTCCATGACCGCGGTAGCTTCTCTATTAATGGGAGGTGTATAGAAGTTTTCTGCGTCGCCCGAACCTTCATAGGAAATGTCAACTTGATCTTGTGTTAGGTTCTGTGACACGTTTGCCATCTGTGCTACAACGGCTTGCTCATTTTGCTTCAATTTTTCAGCCTGTTCCAAATGTTTTTTGTACTTTTTCGATCCGAACTTTCTGCCGAGCTCCAGAGCCGAGTTGTCGAGTAGTTGGGAGGACTCTGAGTCATTTTTTATGACAGGTTTGAGTTCAACAGTGCTTACTTCTAACAGTCGTACTTTGCCGGTTTCCTTGTTACGAGCCAAGATTAAAGTCCTGCCGAATGCTTCGTCTGTTTCTTCTCCCGTGTACAGAGTCTGGTCTACATCAGCAGCGACGGTTTTACCGCCGTTCTCGTTGTTCAACAGTAAACACTCACGACTCTTGAAATTGTTTGTGGGATAACCATTTTGGAAATTCACTATGAAAGGGTAGACCTCATTTTTAGGACATACTTCGTCTATGTGTATTGAGGGCATTTTTAGTTATTTTTATTATTTATCGCAGTAATGTTATCACTACCCACTTTCACATGTTAATTTGAGTTTTTGAGGTTAGCAAAATGAAAACAATATTTCGTTTTTTTTTTTAACTACAACCAAAGAGAATACAAACAAACAAACGTAGGGAAAACAAAGTAATCTACTCGACACTAGATGGCGGAGTAAGCTACCAATTTGATTGTGATCAATTCATGTTTTATACCGGAAGTGCGATTACATCACTATTACGTAGAAATAGCAGCTGACGTTCGTTGGGTTTGCTATGTTGGTATGACACTATCTGACTTTGACATTTGATTATCTGATTGATGATTAAAATATAATTAGTTTCATTCATTCATTCAACCAATCAAAAATCAAAGTGCCAAAAAAAAGTTGTAAACGATCCGGTGTTATTGTTTTGCTGCAATTCAACAGAAAATAATTACGTAATTACAAACGTAATGACTGCAAAATAAGTTGCTGCTGCTTCGTCGAACTACCAGCTACGCTATCTAATTGCTAGATTTAACTTTTGTGTTACAACCGCCGCGATGAAGTCCGATTTCTAACCGATGGCAACAACAACTGTTCTGCGATGTTACCAATAGTGCTGTACAATAACATGGAAGCTAGTTCTAGCGGGAATTTGAATTCTACTTTCGGACAGTTCGACGATAATGTGATATTAAATTGTGTGAGAAGTAGAAAAAAAGTTAGTGAGCTGCATAACTGCCCTGTCTGTAGTTGTACGATAAGACAAGGAGAGTTGGAATCGCATGTAGCTTTAGAAGTGGAGAGATTGCAGAAGCTATCAACTGGTGGGAGTAAAAGGAAGATTAGTGTTACTTCTGGGTTGGCTCTGCCGGGGCCCAGCACCAGTCCTGATGTGGATATCCCTGATGACCAGGAGGTTGATGTGACGGGGTGTCTGGGAAGTGATGTTTACCAAGTACGTAATTATTTATTAACACTTTAAACAAAAGATAAGCTACTAAGCAGAGCAGAGAAGAAAACCAAAAAACGTAGGCTAAAAAGATACAGATTAATATCAGAAAAACATGTGTTAACAAAAACAATTTACAAAATAAATTAAGAAAAAAAAATACAACCGAATTAAGAACCTCCTCCGTTTTTTGAAGTCTGTTATAAGTGAGGAACTTTTATTACAGAAATCAGATAATTTATAAGCAAAGATTGGTAACATAGATATGATTTAGTGTGTTGTCCTAGACAAATGTTACGCATGCAATAAATATTTTTAATATTATAAAGTTAGGTTTGTTATTTAATAAAATTTCAAACTGACTCGAGTCAAATAAAATTTACTGTCATAAATCATGTCAAAATATGGTGAATCAATTCATGCAAATATTAATTCTTTTATGTAAACTAAAAAATTAATTTGATTTTAACATATGTAGGAAGTTGGTCCATGTGAAATATAAAATGAATAATTCCCGTGTGAGTAATTCCTTAATTTGTATGTCTTTTAACTCGGCGCACACTGTCTATTGCGCAGACTTAGAACACTTTTCAAGTAACATAAGGTCTAAATTAGTGCAAATTTGGTATTTGGATGTTTATTTATGTCTATTTGACGCGCTTTGAGGATTTTTATTAGTTTTCACTTGAAGACTATGACTCTAGTAAGTAGGTAGAATATAATATCTCAATACTTTGCAGGGTTGATAAAAATCGCATTAACAAGTGAATTATTTCAAAATTTTATAAACCTGGCTGCTATTATAATATCAATGTACCCAATGAGACACTCACAATCAAGACGAATTTAAGGACACCTCGCAAGCTAAAATTCATCCAGCCGTTTGGGCTGTAGGGTGTGCCAAAAAAATTTACATACATATGCACGAAAAACATTACCCATCTTCTGACGCAGTCAAGTTAAAAAGTATTGATTTAAATAATTGATTTTTATAAAAAAATCACTTTAAATCACGATTTAAATCATATCCACCCTGATACTTGTCCATTAAAAATTCATTTACATGATAATAATACTTAGAGATTAAATAGTTTATGGAGTTTAACATTTGAAATTACCAAATTTACCTCTCTTAAATTTCTGGGTAAAATAGGAGCGTTCCCATTAACACTTTTTTGTAGTAAAGCTGTTTACTGCAAAATAAGTCAAATTTAATTATTAATAAACTTATTTATTTATTCTATGGAAAATGTCATGGGGCTTCTTCAATGCACACGACAGGCAACAAGAAATGAGAATTTTTATTTAATTTACTAAGCAATTTATAACCAATTAATTTAAAAATCTCGCATTCAAGCATAAGCTGGATAACTAGTTACAACATACTGTTACAAAATTTATTACATCAGTGCTATAAAGTTACACAAATTATGGTCATATATCCTATAAAGAAAGATTACATGCCCTAAACCTCACTACTCTTGAAGAAAGACATCTTTGTGGTGATCTTATTGAGAAATCTACAAAGTCCTTGTTAATTATTAACTTAGCCAGACATACAGGATATCTTCTGCAAGAAATAAACCACCACCTTCGACTAATGAGAGCCTCTACCAACACCAGGTTCATCACTTCCTTAGTAACCGAGTGGTCCAGAAATGGAACTACCTACCTGAAAATGTTGTATTGGCTTCTTCTATAAACAACTTCAAAAATAAGCTTGATATCTGGCTACGACTAAATCAATCAGATATAGAAGAAAAGTGACAGAAACAATGACTTAATTTATTAACACTGCCTGAAATGGACACATCAGCATCAAGCTGCTCGTCCGTAATTAAATAATAATAATAAATTAAAATATTTCAACACTGTGTGATACAGACACACCAGCATCAGCAGTCAGGGGCGAATTTGAATTTGTACATCGTCCTGAAAGGGAGTGATTCGGACCATGGATAGGTAGATAGAAAGAAAATTCTTTATTGCACAAGATAAAAAAAGTACACAGGCGAACTTAATGATAAGTAGCGTTTTCTTCCAGTTAACCTTTGTGTAGTGTCTAACAGTGTAAAATATGGATGGCTACCAGTTGTCAACATCGAAATGTCATAAAACAAAATATTGTTGACTTTTGGGCTCATACACAAATTGATCATCCAACCGCTAATCTGTTGCGCCTCGCAAGATTGCCGGCCACCACTGTCGAGCCAACCGCGCGAAACATGTCGCGCAAGGTTATGGTCATTATTTTAAGTATTTTTCTATAACACTATATTTTTTTTTGTAATTCTTCATGGTTATAAATATAATCTAGTACTTAAATCTACCTTCCTACATCGCTGACATGTGACTGGAATATAAACAAATAAATAAATTTCCAGAGAGTTCCTCGTATGCAACGCACCCTCTCCCTCCTGACTATAAAGACACACGCTGCGATTTTACAAGTTATATAAATAAACTTCCAGAGAGTCCACGGCAACAGGCTGCGTCGCCTCCGCGCTCGGCGACGCAGCCCCCCTCCCCCGCAAGAGGGGGAGTGCCCCGTATGCAACGCTACCCTCCCCGTCTCCCGACTGCAAAGGCACGCGCTAAGATGTCTTAAGAGAACTGGGGCGTCTGTCGATGAGCTGTCAGATAGTGAGGAAGAAGGAACTATAGATGTTGAGGTGAGTGTATTGTACCCTGTAGGTAACAGCTGGAGCGCCCCAATACCAACTCCTTCCACTTGACCGGATACAACGCAGGGCAGCTCGTATTGTCGACGATCCTAAGCTCACAGACGATCTAGAGCCATTAAGTCTGCGGAGAGACGTTGGATCTCTGTGTGTGCTCTATCGTCTATATAATGGAGTGTTCTGAAGGGTTGTTTAATCTGGTGCCCGCGGCTGCTTTCCACCATCGCACCACACGCCGCAAAACCAATTATCATCCGCACCACCTGGATGGTTGGTTCTCGAAAACGGTTCGTTTCACACGGTCTTTCCTGCCACGTACGTGCAAGTTGTGGAACGAACTCCCTGTTGCGGTTTTCCCACAGAGCTACAACATGGGGTCCTTCAAAAGGCGGGTATTTCATCACCTCAAGGGCCGGCAGCGCATCAGCATTGCCTCTGGTGATGAAGGTGTCCATGGGCGGCGGTGAATACCTCCCATCAGGTAGCCCGCATGTTCGTCTGCCAGCTTTGGCATAAAAAAAAGACAGGATAGAAAAAGGAACAGAATTTTCACTCCGCAAAAACGATTAAACAAATAGCTACTATATTCAGCTACACCTTGCATCCCTTTCTATACGTAACTCTTATCTCTTCTGACGCGTACTAACGTACGGAGCGAGCCCCGCACTCGGGGCCCAAACATATACTTATAGCGCGGTACCTAAAGTGCGGAGTGAGACTGGCCTGGTTTAGCAGTGTTTTGTATAAGTACATATATCTTCTCGCATTGTGTGGTTCCTCCCACAATCATGGTGTGGAATGGTCTCCCTACCGAGGTCTTCCCCAGAGAATACAATATGCGTTTCAAAAAAGGCGTTTTAAAATGTTTTTAAGGGTTAGCAACGCGCATGTAATATCTCATGATGTTGCAAGAGTCCAAAGGCTACGGGTACCGCTTACCATCAGAAGGACCGTATGCCTGTTTGCTAACTTAGTGGTATAAAAATACGTAGTTATTTCCCCACAAACACAGTATTTAAAGATGATGGTTGTTTTTAGGGTGATGAATCTGGTGGCGGTTTCACCGAGTACCAGTGGTGTGGAGAATGGCGCGTCAGGGCTACCGCGTTGCAAGACACCGAAGCTAGGGCTGGCACATGCGTCCGTCGCGCTTCCAACGATCAAGCACTGGTAAACAGTCTTTTATTTATTCACTCATTAACTCTCTTTTAGCGTCAGATAAAAAGTATATGTGAATCCCGGTCATAAACTACGTACATATTCCAAGTTTCATCCAAATCCGTTCAGTAGTTTTTGTGTGAAAGAGACATCCATCCACACCAGGCTAGATGCCTGGAAAATTCTAACTAGTCCGTCATTTACATTATCAATAAATATTGGACACGTATTTTTTCTTTTGTCAATTAAACTAAAAATGACAAAGATATAGTGCGTTGAAGTTCCGCGTGACGTCACGGGTAAGTACACTTTTTACATACAAGTGACGTCACGAGCCCTCACTTCCGAACTTTGACGCTCTATAACTTTGGCGATTTCCATTGATTTTAAAAATAAAAATATACGTGTCCAATATTTTTTTATAATCTAATTGACGGACTAATTAGAATTTTTATTTTTCTACCCAGGTATCCTTTGACATTGGCATACCTCTTATGCCAATGTCATACTAGTGACTTTTTATAAAACAATATATCAAAAAGCGTTTTTATCTTGCTAATTTCGAATCCTGCTAATTATTTTGCAGGTTGTGGATGGTGACGAAGATACGGAATTGTACGGCCCAGCGCAATATTCACCTTCTAGAATGCCTCCTGATGTAAGTTAACGGCAATAAGTGAGATCGAACCAATCACAGAGTGTTTCTTTCGTTCAGTTATGTTCATGAATAATTGTTTTCTTTTTACGCGAAAAATTAAGCACTTATTGGAACGAAGTTCTTTATCGCGCATCGCGAAAGGGGGCTAGACGGAAAAAATTAAGACCAAAAGTTGTAACGGCACTTTGTAATTGTCAAATGGTTGGGCTGATGACGTCATGGTATAAAGACTTGTGCGCTTATTTCAACCGTTTATGCTAAGTGCTCGTTAGCCTCGCCGTATAGGCTTGGGCTGCCGCGCCGCGACACCCATTTCAAATCGCTGAGGTGGTTACGTCTTTTTGCATGTTTTTAATTTGAATTTATGTAATATGATCTGTATTTCAATGAAGCTGTGCGGCGTGCACGTGTTTCTCTGTCTGTCTCTCTCTCTCTCTCTCTCTCTCTCATAGAAAGCTACTTCGTTCCATCCGGGTGTCCCTTGACACCTCTCAAGTTTTTTTACAAATATAGTAAAATACCATTTATTTCATTAATATTTATTAGGATGGCCAGAATTCGTTGCATATTTTCACTAGTGCCAAATAGCCTATTGCTGGTATGCAGAAGGTTGCGGGTTTGATTCCCGCCGCGGGACAAATGTCTATTATTTGCAGATATTTGTCTCAGGGTCTGGGTGTTTTCTATGTTTAATATGTATTAGTAATAATTGTGGTTCCCATAATACAAGCTCTGCTTAGTTTGGGGTACATGATGCTATGTGATAGTGTTCAGCAATTTTTAGTGATCAATAATATATCAGTTCACTGCTGGTTTACCCTAATAGCACGGATATGCCAATGATATTAATAATAATAATCTTTCTTTATTCTTTATTCTTTATTGTACACTAAAATACATACAGAAAAAGTTTTCTTAAAATCTATGTACAAAGGCGAGCTTAACCCTGACAGAGTTTTTTTACAGCAAACCTTTGGGTATAAAGAGAAGTTATAATGAAAAGCTTAGATAAATGTGTACATACAAATGATGAGAAATTGAGAATAAACCTACATAAAATTATTACAGACATTTAAATGTTCCTAACAGTTCCTAAAAGATAATGAATAAATAAACATACAAAAAAATTGTATGATAAATATTATATGAGTACATATATAAATTATTATAAATACATATACCGACATATTATATAAGTACATATATAATCTTCATCATTATCACCCTATAGCAGTCCACTGCTGGACATAGGCCTCCCCTAATTAGCGCCATTGCGCCCTGTCCTGAGCTTGACTCATCCAGCTTCTACCCGTTAACCGTCGGGGTAAACGAGTTCTTGAGTGGAGACCAGGTCTTAAACGTGGTTAACGCCCTCCAGCCAGGTGGAGTGACGATCTGCTGTCGGCTGCTGGTAGAAGCTGGATGCGTCGAGATCAGGACAAGGCGCAATGCCGCTCATTTGGAGAGGCCTATATCCTGCAGTGGACTGCTATGGGCTGATGATGATGGTGGCTAGTCTTGTAAATAATATATTTTTGAATTGTTTTTAGGATGAAGAAATGCCGGAGACAAACGAAGAGGCGAATGAAACGGAACAGCACAAGGAAATACAGAATGAAGACTGTCCAAAGCCTAATGGCTTAGTGGAAGCAAGTGCAGAGGTATACCACATGCTTCATTCACCCTTATGAGCGTGGCTTTCTTTAGTGTATAAAGACTAATTAGTCCGTCATTTACATGATCAAAAAAAATATTGGATACGTATTTTTTCTTTTGTCAATTAAACAAAAAATGACAAAGATATAGTGCGTTGAAGTTCCGCGTGACGTCACGGCTTAGTACACTTTTTACATAGCCGTGACGTCACGACCCCACTCCCGAACTTTGACGCTCTTTATCTCCGTCAATTATTGTTTGTTTGATAAATCAAAAAATACGTGTCCAATATTTTTTGTTGATCTATCTGACGGACTTATTAGTTATCGCTCTTATACCAACGGGATATTTACAATGATTTGATAGTTCTATTGTTTTAAAGTTCAAAGTCATTTATTTGCGAACATGAGTAATGAAGATGTACATACAGTGGTATTATAATTAAAGCACAACATGTTCTGCCTAAATATAAGGCATGCAAAATTTCGTCAGTAGTTTTCTAATGCATTGTACAAATCAAAAATATTATCAATTAAATTACATACAGTTAAAAATGAAAAAGTAAATTAAATATGTCAAATAAAATAAAATTGGTACTGTTTCTAATAATTAAAATTGTATGTCCTTGTCTATTAAAAAGTCATTTATATGATAATAACATTTTGATGTCAAAAATTTATTAAGTTTATTCTTAAATGATCTTAAATAGTGTCATTGGTAACAATTTTCTCTTTCTTAGTCTTTTATTCCGAATGTTACCACTTACCTTCGATACTTCAGTGTACTTCGCAGGTCATCTTGGTAAATCTACATTCCGCTTGGTCACTTGGATGGTGACTGTTTAGTGGCATATAGATCTGAGCGCTTCCGTGCTTCGGAAGGCACGTTAAGGTGACAATACATGTCAAATCGACGAGAGGGACTCGCTCGCACTATTCAACATTTTTGAAGATATAAAATCAATGGATGTAGTTATGCAAAATAGCAAACCTTCGCGGCCTAGAAAATAACAATACAAAGGTTCAGCAAGAATATCATGTTGAACCCAACACGTTTTCCTACCAAAAAATTTGTACCTGAGACGCAGAAGGTTGCGGGTTCGATTACCGCCGCGAGACAAATGTTTGTACGTTCTGAAAAAATGTTGTGTCGGGTCTGTGTGTTTTCTATGCATATAATTATGTATATATTTACAAAAAAAGGAACTAATGTAATATATCAGTGATGTGGTTCTCATAATACAAGCTCTGCTTAGTTTGGGGCTACATGATGCTGTGTGATAACGTCCAGCATTATTTATTTATTTTGTAGTATCTTCAGCGTGATGAGCAGAATAGTTCTTCAAAACGCTGTTAATTATAAAGAATATCTTTATTTCAGACTAGAATACAAGCTTTAAAAGCGAAGATTAAAGATTTGGAGCAGAAACAAAATGGTGGATCTGAGGTATGTTAAATGAAATTAGCATTGCTTTGCATGTGTGTTATTTATACATTTATATTATATTATATTTTTATCATTATTATTTGGATATTAGGTTTTTATGATAATGTTTTTTGTCCATTAGGTATATACATATTAAGGAGATCTGTTTTATATTAGTTGTTGTTTGTGTTTTTATGCTTAATTTTTCTTTTATTGTTCATTTCTATATGTTTATGCACACCAACCAAAATTTTTTACCTGTCAAGGTTGACTATCAGAAAATGCTTTCTAGCATTAAGTCCACAATTTGTAATAAAAAAAATTATGTGTCTAACCGTCTCTGCTTCGCACGGGTGCAAGTTATACTTCCAAACCTTCCTCTTGAATCACTCTATCTATTTAAAAAAAACTGCATCAAAATCCGTTGCGTAGTTTTAAAGATCTCAACATGCTAAGGGACAGACAGACAGCGGGAGTGACTTTGTTTTATGCTATGTATGTAGTGATAGTCAGGGGCGGATTTACCAATAATCCAAGTAGGCCCGGGCCTAGGGCGGCAAAATTTAGGGGGCGGTAAACATTTTAGGATTTTTAGTCTTTCACTTCTTGCTCCTTCGCATAGACGATATTCCGTTAAAAATATCATTAAACAAGCAGCCCATATATTACCACCGCTAGCCACCCGCAAACCTCCTAAAAACATCTTCAATTTGTTAATTTTTAAAACCATATCTACTTGTTTCTCAAAATTTTTTTGGCTTGCTTTCTTTCACTTGGCTAACGGTTATCTTCGTAATATCAAATACGTAACAATATAGTTTAAATTGTAATATAGCCGGGGGCAAAAAGCAGACAAGAGGGATTTTTTTAATCTTTCGTGCTTTATAGCCAGTATAGGGGCGGCAATCTTTCAAATGCCTGGGCGCCTAACGGATCAAATCCGCCCCTGGTGTGAGTGGTTAAAATTTACATTTTATAAAACGACCCATCCAACCTATTAGTTTTCTTGTGGCAGTCCGGCCACTGTGAGTGATACAGGGCAAAACAAATTATGTTACATTATTTAAACTATAGTTTATGAGGGCGCACAGCTTTACAATAACCTACCCTCTGAAATATAAAATGTAAACTCATTTAACGCATTCAAAAGTAAACTAGCTAAACATATTGTTCAAGATTTTTCTCTTAGAAAACTGAAATGAGTACTAAACAATGTCTAAACTCTTAATTGAACGACTAACCTGCTTTTTTTATGAAATCTTTTCTCATGTAAGTGACTCAATTGTCTTTTTGAGAATAAATGATATTAAACCTTATTTATTAGATCTTATTTATAACTAGCTGACCCAGCGCACTTCGTACCGCCGTATAATCAATAAATGTGGTATAAACTAATGCTTATTACTTAAGTTGGCAATGCATACATAAACGCAATTTTATAGACAAATTGTATGGAAAACTTTTTTTTTAATTGTCACTAAATATTACGATTCGTTTTCGTAAATTACTTTGAGAAAATTGTTCCTGTTGGAAAATAGAGTCGATTGATATCAACTTGTTTTTTTAATGACATTTTCTAGTCTAAAAATGCAATAGTTTTTTCTTCAATATAAACCAATAGTTTTCTCAGCGGGGTGATCGGCTAACTCTGTTGCAAACAGCTGAATGCTGTGTCCGCCTGTAATTGGTTTCTATATCAGAATGAAAACTTTGTCAGTGTAACTCTACAATGTATTGATATTTAAGCTGTTGGCGTTCCTATTAAATAAATAAATAAACTGAAATGATTGAAACCGATCCTGTTTTTACAAACTTTGACATTTCATCCGTCGAATTAAATGAACGCCGATTGACAAACTGTCACAGTTTGTTTAAACAGGATCGGTGTCAATAATTTTTGTTTGCAACAGAGGTAGCCAATCACCCCGCTGAACAAACTTGTAAGTACAAACGAAAAGGTAAGTGCCCTCACTGAGGTAAAATTTTGCCCCAACCTGTAACTATAATAGATATTATGTTTTCAGGCGAAGTGTCTCATCTGCCTGGGTCCTTACTTGTCACCAGCAGTCTCAATACAATGCTGGCATGTCTACTGCGAGGTAAGATTATAATTACACTAATATTTCAATAGGGGAGGGGGATCCGCTCACAACTTCGCGCTTTCTTCAAACATAACAAGTCTATATCCCAAGGCCCAACTTTACAAAATAACGATTTGTGCTGACAGTACCCAAAATAGAGATGATACCTGGATAAAAAGATAATAATTTGAATTAGTCCGTCAGTTAAATTATCTAAAAGTATTGGACAAGTATTTTTTTATTTATTAAATCAACAAAAATTGACGCAGTTAAAGAATGTCAAAGTTCGGGAGTAGGGGCGTCACATGAAACTTCAACGCACTATATAATTGTAATTTTTTGTTTAATTGTCAAAAGAAAAAATACGTGTCCAATATTTTTTGTATGTAAATGACGGACTAATTAGAATTTTTCAGGGATCTAGCCTGGTGTGAAGGGTTCCAACTTCCATCTTCGGAACCCAAGCCAACCTCACCTGTCCGTGGTGCACCTGCTAACTAACAAACGGGGCTCTGGCGGCGTCTGATTGCGGCATAGCGCAGCCTAACTCTGGCACAGCCATCTTAAAAGTACAAATTTGATTAACCAGAGCCTACATAGGCTACATAAGTTTTATCGTTTGAGGACCAGTAATAATAAAAATAAACAAAGGCAGGGGCTCGGGACGAGTGGGGCCTGATGGGATCCGGTTGGTGCCCCCTTTGTATGTATTAGTATGTATGAGGATAGTGTAGGTAAGACATTATTATAAATAAATAAATAAATAATGCGGGACGTTATCACACAGCATCATGTAGCCCCAAACTAAGCAGAGCTTGTATTATGGGAACCACATGATTGATATACTACATATACAATTTTTTTTGTAAATACATACATATCATACGTAGAAAACACCCAAACCCGAGACAAATATCTACAGAACATGCAAACATTTGTCCCGCAGCGGGAATCGAAACCGCTACCTTCTGCGTCTCAGGCGGACCTTTGCCCACTGCGCCACAGAGGCCGTCAAAATAAAGTCAGGCCGTCAAAATAAAGTCAACAGCTGAATTTCTAACAATTCTTTCATTACAATGTGTTTGTATATGTTTCAGGTTTGCTGGCTCCAATCCCTCCACGCTAAGAAGATTTGCCCGCAATGCAACGTTATCACATCTGCCCAACACCTTCGAAGGATCTATATGTGAATTATAGTGACTTTGGACTTGACTCTGACTAGCCTGACTATTAATGTACGATTCACAATAACCGGCGCGCGTCGGAGAGCATCGGAGCGCATTTTATAACTTGCTGGAAATTTAAACATCCACAAAGCAGTTAAGTTCCTTATTTGCATGCAATTTACGCAGCTTTGAGCTTTGTCAAACACTGACATAAATACATCCGTAAGTAGATATTGCATGCAAATAAGGAACTTAACTGCTTTGTGGATGTTTCAGTTTTCTTTAGCATGTTATAAAATGCGCTCCGACGCGCGCCTGTAAGTGAGAATCGTACATAATGACTAGTCTCAAATAACGCAGATATTGCTATTTATGAAGGAAAGTCGTGAAGTTTAGTCTATAAGTTGAATTGTGGTAAACAATCTTTTGTATTAAATCGAAGGCTTAGGTTAGCCTTGTGCGTGCGAAGATACACATTCTTTAGACAAAGACTCTAATAGGTTAAAATCTAGATACCTCAAAAATTCGTTTTAGTCAGTCTTTTAAATTATCAAAAAATATTGGACATGTATTTTTTATTTGGTCTATTAAACAAAAATGTACAAGGATTTGCGGCCTTACTTATAAAAATCTGTCAGTAAACAATGCTTATTGTATTGCCATCCGACACAGTGATTCAGGGCTAACATTAAGCAATGGTTAAAGCGGGGAATTCACTAGATTGACTTTCTCGCCGGACCTCGTTACTATAGGTCTGTGCAATTGCATTCCCCGCTTACACTATAAAACAATAAAACTAATCTCTAGGACCTCTAGTATGCCTAACAATAACAAAAACACAATCTGTTTATAAAACGAAAACACTTATAACCATAAAATCGGCCACATGTGTCAGCAATATACTTGAGTTCGGCGTGGGTCGGTCACTTGAGATGTTTATTACATCACACGTGTTAGTCGGAGCAACTGTTTATTATTTTAGTCGTGTAATTTCATGCGTTCTGTACACTTTTTTAAAGTTAAATACATACTTTCAAAACAACGACCGAAAAAACTTACGATTTACGTCAGAACGATCGACCTTTTAAAGGTCGGTGACAGTTAAG
This sequence comes from Horisme vitalbata, assembly GCA_951804965.1. NCBI lineage: Eukaryota > Metazoa > Arthropoda > Insecta > Lepidoptera > Geometridae > Horisme > Horisme vitalbata. Next base: position 4,144,931 of record OX638109.1, read on the forward strand.
CCCATTTTTAACATCGACCTTTAAAAGGTGGCTGACAGATAAGGGGTTTGAGTACCATCGTTCAAGTAAAGGTGTTTAAAAGTTCCGCGTGACGTCACGAGCCCGAACTTTGACGCTCTTTATCTCCGTAAATATTTATTGATTTGATAAATAAATACGTGCCCAATATTTTCTACCTGACGTTCAATTAGAATGATTATTTTTTAACCCATGCATCATCGCTATTGGAGTCAAAACTTCAGTTAACCCGTAAGTCCATGGTATACTTTTTGAAGTCACTAGAAAACAATAGGTTTTTTGAACATTTAGTTGCTATATGCTATCGTTATTCAAAAGCGGAAATAACAATGCTAAATTTGAACAAAAGGTGGTCTAGACCATTTTCGGAGTGGACAGTGATCGTGTTTAATGTTCTTAGTTTAAAGTGATCTTTGTATACGCCAAAACTAATGTTAGTATAGGTCACGGCTCGAGTCGAGTTAAATGCCTGAGCTAAAATAGCGGGGATACTGCGCAGAACAAGTAAACCAAACAGTCCATACAAAGGTACTGGACTGTCCTTAACTTTCTTTTTTATACTACTAAGTTAGCAAACAGGCATACGGTCCTCCTGATGGTAAGCGGTTCCCGTAGCCTTTGGACTCCTGCAACATCAAGAGGTGTTACATGCGCGTTGCTAACCTTTTTAAAATTTTTAAAATGCCCTTTTGGAATCGCTGCATATTGTAGTCTCTGGGGAAAACCTCGGCAGGGAGACCATTCCACAGCTTGATTGTTCTCGGAAATTCCTCTGGAACCTCACAGACTTAACTGCCGAAAAACCGATAATGGTTGGGGTAAACGAGTTGTTGAGTGGAGGTGGTGTCTCAAACGTAATGTAGGATGCCCTCCGGCCAGGTGGAGTGACGATCTGCGAAAAGCTGCTGGTAGAAGCTGGATGCGTAGAGCTCAGGACAGGGCGCAATGGCGCTCTATAGGAGAAGCCTATATCCAGCACTGAGCTGCTATAGGCTTATTATGAGTTGAGCATCTATATTTTTGACAGCTTTTTCTTTATCTGTGTATAAGTTACGATAGTATTAGAATTCGTTTATTGAATACACGCCCTAGATAAATAGGATCGAGAATTGAGCTGACATGATTTTATTAATTATGTTAATGAACAATAAATAGTTTATTTTTCAAGTTAATTCAGTGATGTAGTTTTACTGAAATGTGTAGAATTTAGACTCTTTAGAGAGTACGGGTTTTTTCTAAACAAATACACTTTTGTAAATCGTTTTAGAATAGAACAAATAATTGTTCGAGAAGAAGTATTCAATTCGGTTGTTTACGTGTTTTTTGGGTAAGGTTCTGTCAAACAATGTATGAAACTGGGAACATATTTTTATATATAAAATAGTTGCGATACCCTACTCATAATTAATAACACAAGGATTTTAAGTTTTCGTCGAAATTCTATTGTACCCAGTTTAAAAAGTAACGTGAGTACCTTCCACTGGCTTTCTATTGTATAAAGTTAAACTATGGTCAGTCTTTAGAATAAAGCTGTTGTTTTTCCTTTAAGGGTTTTCTTTAAGGGGTTTCCCAACGGAAGAATGGCCAATACAAACGTAATACCAAAATGATTTCTAATTCAAGCATATTCTTATTGTTGTATTATTTGTATTCCAATAGTATTTATCTAGGTTCCTGGACAGTTTTTTTTATAATATACTTACCTAAAATGAAAAAAAAAAAACAATTTGCACATTTATGCAAAAATATACCACTTTTTTTCTTTGTTTCTTATTAAAAACAGAAGAGTTTTCAGTCATCGTGTTTGGTATTACGGAACACAACCAAATTCATCACACATTTTGAATGGCTAATATTGCTATCCCGCACGCACGGCTAAATCATCCATCAGCTAAACAGAGAGCGATATCCGGAGCGATCCTTTGCATAGGTACGCCTTGAATTGAAGTTGCGAGCGAAGGTCGCCGCATTCTTAAGGAAATAAACAAGCCGCGACAAACGCGTCCGATAAAATATTCCCAGCTAAATTAGCTCTAAGTTATTGTATGTGGAATGATATGGCTCAATAATATTGTATTGTACGAAAATAAGTCTGATTATTTTGTTTGGTATTTTTTTTATTTTTAAGGCTCGGAAAGGTAGGTTATTCTTGGATTTGAGCTTTGTAATTTTTGTTTCGAATCGTGTGGTTGAATGTTTCTAAGATATCACAAGTTTATAGTGAATAATTAATTCGAATAATTTCGCAATGTTTGCCCTGATAAGTTCACACGCTTGTAATCAATGTTTTGGCGGATGGCGCTTCATAGAAATTGTATGAAAACTGTTTTTTTTTTTTTTTGCAAAATGTAATATTTTGGTTAGGTAAGTAACTTTGGGAAAAGTGTGCCAAATGGTAAATAGAGTCGATTGAGACCAAGGAGGTTTAGTACGTGAGGGTGCGCTTTGAACAAAAATCTGTGCCTAATTTATTGTCCCAAATTAGGGTTGTCTTGTTTCCTCCGTGGTGTTACAAAAGAAAACGGGACACAACCCTAATTTGGGCATTTTTATTAAGAAAATTCACAGATTTATCCCGAATATTAATCCGAAAAAAAAGCGCGCATTCCCCAAGTACGAAGTAGATAGATACTATTATTAATTCCATGATGGAGTTGAGACCAACTTGTTTTTTGTCATTATGTTTGAATGTACAGTTTTAGAAAAATCTGAAAATTCGGTTGTATTTCTTTCGAAATAAACCTATAGTTTCCTTAGAACAAAACCTTTTAACTTTAAAAAAAAGGTAGTTCTCAATGAGGTATTTTGACCTATTTGTAGTGTACGTCTCGATGGGAATAGCTATTTTCTTTATGTATAGAATGTATGTGTTTATTTTTACTCGTTCATGTTCCAAATAGATTTACACTTTATTTTCTTTTATAAAGTGTTTCCACTATGTTCCCAATGTCCCATTTTTTATTTGGCATGAGCGCCATTTTGTATTATGTATTAGGTATATGAGAAAACTATTTCATTTAAAGAATATTATGTATAAGCTTATTATTGGTATCTAATTGTAATAGGGTACAGAAATTATTGTCAATAAGTATATACTTGATTATAATTATTCAAATAATGTGATTAGCGTGTAATATAATGCCTTCTATGAAGATGTACAATAATGGTATTTGTAGTTAGGTTAGTGTGTAAATAAAATTATATTTCTATAATATTTTTGTGTCTTATTTGGCTGGGTACGGATAGCGCGATCCTATATACGCGTAATCGGGGTACGCTGTGCACGCGTACATTGGATACGCGTACAGTTAATGTGGAGCCGCGAACCTGAACGCGAACTCAATCGATCCATAGTACTACGCGAGCCGACACCGACTGACCACAGCTCGCGCCCCACGCCTTCCCCAAACTGTACGCGTAACTGCAAGTACAGACAGGGCGTTCCAACATACGCGTACCAATGTACGCGCTATCCGTACCCAGCTTTAAATACAAATTTGGTAGTCCTAGTGGCAAGAAACATATTTTTATTCCATATAATGTTACGAAGATACCTTCACTTAGATAGGTTGATACGCGGGACATTTGACATACACCTAGTGATAACGACGACCAATGGACGAACGATTACGAAAACAAAAATGGCTTTTCATTGGTTTGACCACATTATATAGAAGACAACTAGATAAAGCCTTGACATTCACTGTGCTCTGAACGTCAACTCATACTGCTGATCTCTACTTTCTTATGTCCATATATCATTTGCTAGAAAGAGATGCATACTTTATCTCAATGCGATTGCTGCGACTTTGTACCAGGGCATTTGTATGAACCTGCATAGAATTTTGTTCGAGCGCGGTACGATTAACTTTTTGAAGTCGCATAGATATATGTATGCATCCCTTTCTCACTGATCATATTGGACATAAGAAAGTAAATATCAACTGTATTGAATTTTAAGACTTTATCTAGTTGTCTTCCTATATCGTTCTTCATTGGTCGTTGACCTAACGTCAATGTCAAAGTCCCACGTATCATCCATGAATTAACACCTAGATTAGTGACCAGACAACCTAAAAAGATAACTCATTATTGCACACCAAATCAATAAAAATCACAAGAAAAGATAAATAAACCAGTAAAATACAAATAGGCGTGCATTTAAAAAGCTATTATTTTAATAACTATAGATTATTAATACAGTGACTTGCACGCATTGTTACAAGTACAAAACTTGCATGCAACTTGCACCATGCACGCAAGACACTTGCACAATGGAATCGCGGCTTTTTAATAATTCTTCAATCATTGGTTTTCTTCGGCGGCGACCAGAGTTTCCACAGCATCGCCACCGTCAGGCTGGAATAATAAGTTGGTAATGTATTAAGGCGACTATAAGGGTCAAACCTCCCTCTCGCTCGCACTATTTAACATTTTTGAAGATATAACATCACTGAATGTAGTTATGCAAAATAGCAAACCTTCACGGCCTAGAAAATAACAATACAAAGGTTCAGCAAGAATATTATGTTGAACCCAACACGTTTTCCAACCAAAAAATTGGCACTAAAATCGATCACATTGGTGCAAGTTTTGTGGTAAAAAAACGTGATAGACTCAAAATGACATTCTTGCTGAACCTTTGTATTGTTATTTTCTAGACCGTGAAGGTTTGCTATTTTTCATAACTACATTCAGTGATTTTATATCTTCAAAAATGTTGAATAGTGCGAGCAAGAGGGAGGTTTGACCCTTATAGTCGCCTTAATAGTAAGGGCGGTTTCGCTCTACGTCAGATCTGTATCCGTGAAATTCAGTCTGAACAAAAAGCACAAGTATTTATTTAAAAGACGCAAATTTAGTCAAGTGTGTGTTGGTGTGACTACGGGTAAATGAAAAGAACCATAGTCACTCCGGTATGACTGCGGATAAATAAAATGAACCATAGTCACACTGGTGTGGTAAACTGGTGTGACAACGGATCAGGTGCGGAAAATACGGATCTACAAATCTCTCACCCAAATTCGGATATTGCTTACGCACTAGTCCGATCTCTGATTCTTTGATTTGGGTTTGGATCGGATTCCGATCGCACGTAGCGCGAAAACGCCCTTAGTCGTTCATTACTTTCAAAAGTATTTTGTTACTTTGTAAATAAAGCGCCCTCTACCCAACCTAATTTGCGATGCCTGAAAAGGGTAAATAAGTCCTCTATTTTTGATAACTAGTCCTAAGACAATGTTACCTACACTTATTTATGCAAATAAATATATCTTTTATCTTTTAATATTTTAACCATGCCTTTGTGGTTTCTTGGATCAATGCTTCCGTGTAAATTAAAGAAAATAATTTGCTTGAAGGCAGAGTCAAAACACACGATCGTATAATTACTCTTCCCATAAACTATATGACTCTTTGAATCACACTGACGCATAGACGAAGCGTCAATCTAAAGCTTCCCACGGTGATTCTGCGGATACGAATATCGCGAGCACGGCCAATGACCACGGACAGCCACGCACCGCGCAAAAGCCTACCAACGGTGAGTGTCTGTCTGTGATTCGAAGCCATCTTGTTTCCACAACGCACTGGAAAAACTGAAACTGGAACTGTGACACGCGTGGTAGTTTACCGGACAACAATGTGATAAATCTGCGAATCATTTGGGTTTTTAAATGCTGAAAGAGCTTATTAAGATTGAATATTTGAATGCCTAGAATAAGGTAGGACATAAAATGGAATAATATTTATTTAAGACCTGACTGTACTCACATTATGTTCGTGCAAATAAATAATTTGAATTTGAATTTGAAAGTAATTAAAATTTTTCAAGAGAAACGTTATCAAAGTACATTCATTTTCTGGTTTGAAGCACAATGGCGCACTGCCTCGCCACTTATACACTTGTGGCACGTACGCGCAGTGTGGCTTCACTTATATGTTAGCATCCTAGTAGTCTGTGACTTTTATTGTCGAAACACACTGTGCCGTAGTTACGCGAAGGACACATTAAGTCGAAATTATGTTACGTTATTGCGTACAGCCGAACTTCGTTGAGCGTAAGTTAAGCGGTAAGTCGGCGGTAGAAGCGAAGCTTGGTTCAACTGCCGACGAAGCTCCAGGGCGGGGAAAAACACAAAGTTACGCAACTGAATTTGTGCCGCGTAAGTTCGGCACCTATGGTGTGTCATATGGGCCGAATACTTTGGAACGTAAAATCAGCTGCGGAAGTTCAGTCGCGTAACTCAGCATAGTGTGTTTAGACGCTTAGGCTTAATCCCTTTTGCTGAGTCAACATAGGCTTAAAGTAGAATGGCCATTTTGTTGAGTCAACAACACTAAGTGACTAAAACTTTAGGTCATTACCTGCATATCAGCGACGGTCAAAGGCGGATCATCTTCCCTAAGAACAGTTTCACCATCAAGCTTTTTGAGGTTGGGAAGGCGTCTGGCTGCTTCCGAGCGCCATGCTTCAAGCTCGCAAGCGTCGTACAGTGGGTTGCCGACGAATAAAAGATCTTCTAGATGTGGGAGCTCCTATAATTCCATTATAAGCTGCTTTTTATGCAAATATTTTGTTTATGTTTAGTCAACATAAACTCGAAACAACCTTCCAACCTTCCCATGGTCCTATTTATTAAGCGGTCTGTATCTCTGGGTCTTTTATAAGCAGTGCTGTAAATAGCCTTTTGTGGGCCCGTTGCTAGCTTATATAAATGCACCCAAAATAATATGATAGATTTGAGCATACATCCTAAATGGTCGACATTTTATAGCATAGTTTAGTAAACTTATGACGTTCATTAAAGAAAAGGCTCCAAACGATATTGGCGAGCGGAGCGAGTAGCGAATTTTTTCTACTTACTAAAGGTTTACCTACAATACAAACATACAGCTGATATGATAGTAGGGCGCGTCTACAAACGTAAGTACTTATATGACCAAAACTTGGTCGGCAGGCCTATTATGTAAAACTTTGCAGTAGCAACAGCAATAGCAGAGCCACAGCGACCGCTACGCGATCGGTTGCAAATTGTTGCTAGAAGCCGTATTATGGAAGCTTGTCGCCCGCCTATCGGTCTGGCTATTTTTGCGCCCCCGTTAGGGTCTACGCCCTGTGACTGGGCACCTCTGGTACCGCCCTACTTACGGCTCTGTGTATAAGTAGGTATCTATGTATGTTTATGAGTCTCTGGTACAAAGAACTCTGCCTAGTTTGGGATCAGTTGACCGTGTATCTGTCACAAAAGTAGGCAGAACCTGTATACAACAACACCAGCATATTCAGTCTACTGCTGGACATAGACCTGCCTTAAAAGAAGGGGGATATGCCCATAATCTCCGCGCTGGGCATGCGGGTCGAGGATTGCAGGACACAGCTTCTCGCATCGACAAGGCTGGGGCCAGGGGACTTATCTGTGCCGATATAGGCTGCGATATTATAGCTAGAGGCACGAAGTCTAGCGCTGAACGAAACGTCTCCGCATGGGTCTCTCGCTCTCTCTCGCTTCTAGCCTCCATATGTTACCTTACTTTTGACTTCTGCGCAATAACGAGCGCGAAAGTTTCGGGCCGCTACTTGTACCTTTTTTTAAATTACTAATACTGTTCCGCTGTTGGGCAAAGGTCTCCTCCATCTCCTTCCAAGACTTACGATCGCTTGTTGCCTCCCACCAGTTAGCACGAAAGGCATCGATGTCGTCACGCCAACGCTTCCGAGACCTGCTCCGGCGTCTTCGCCCATCTGCAGGTAGCCATTCGGTGACGATCGATGCCCATCTATCAGGGTGCATACGGCTCTCGTGACCAGCCCAATTCCACTTCAGTCAGTCTAGAACTTTTGTTGCCTATATCCGCTATTCAACACGACGTTGCGATTAAGAACTGGTTAAGGCAATGGTTACCTGCAGATAGGCTAAGGCGCGTTACTTGTACCTAAAAGGTATTAAATAAATAACTTTACCTGAAGTTTGTTGAACTCGCTCCATTCCTTCACCAGATTGTTGCTCATGTACAAAACCTTCAAGTTTCGTAGTACATGGATACCTTTCAGTTTCTCCACGAGGTTGTATGAAATCCAAAGTTCCTCTAGTGTATCTCCAAGGCACTCCTAATTAAACACAATACCATCAATATGGAGTGTGAGGGGTTCCAACCTCCCTGTTTGGAACTCAAGCCAACCTCACCTGTCCGTGGTGCTCCTGATAACTAACAAACGGGGCTCTGGCGGCGGCTGATTGCGGCATAGCGCAGCCTTACACTGGCATAGCTAAATCCCCTTACTCGCTAATACTAGCTTCCGCCCACGGCTTCGCTCGCGTGGTACCGGGACAAAAAGTAGCCTATGTGTTAATCCAGGTCATAAACTATGTACAGCATGTAAAGAAGGCCGGTCATTTCTGACCTGACGATAAATCGAAGTGAATAAAAATACGAATTATGTAAAAATATTCTTGATAATGGAGTATTGAAATTATAACTAATAAATTTATTTATTAAAGCCGGAATACTTAGTAAATTAAATAATTAATATCGCAATACGCCCTATCATAACGTATAATGATATTTGAATGCACTCTCATCCACATTGTGCATCTCTCGTCCCAATGTCAACCGTCTAAAACAAAACTGCCACTAACAAAGCACGCGTTTGGTTGATTCTTGTTTAATGGCGTCAGTGTCCTAATCGATCGTAACCTAAAAGTACCTATAAAATAAATACCCAGAAAAATTATCCGGCTTTAATAAAAAAAACGATTAATTGAACATGATATCCTGCAATAAGAACTATCAATCAGTACATAGGTCATTTCTAGACGCGACATTTTATGGTCAGGTGTCAGGTCACAGGTTGTATGAAACTGACCGATCTTCTTTACCTGTATGTTAAGCTTTAAATGGATATTTTATATAGAATATGTGTTTATCTACTTAGGTATAGGTTTAAGACTTTAAGTAAATTGTACCCTATTGTTGTAATGGATACCTTTTATTTAGGTAAGTCTTGCTACATCCTATAGGATGCATAGAACTGAACACTGTTATAGTTATTAAGTTTTATGTTGAAATAAATAAACTGAATACTGAATACATTGCAAGTTTCATCATTCAGTAGTTTTTGCGTGAAAGAGTAACAAACATCCATCCATGCTCACATCATTCACAATATGTTTATGAAGGAAGTTAGAAGGTATGAAAGTCGTGTTGGTTTTGGTTTTTGTATGTAGACCCAGGCACGGATCTAGAAAACAAAAACCAATTCGTTTTAACAAACCAATGAAAAGCCATCCTGCCTTAGGCCCAGGTCACACATATCGGGCAAGGACATGGCGCGGACATGGCGCGGACGTGGCACGGACGTGGCGAGGACATGGCACGGGCATGGCGCGGACATGGCTCGGACAAGACGCAGAAATGACGTGACAGAGGCACAAGTGTAGTGCAGTCTGTTGTCCGGTATCGATGTGTCAGCATGTCATCCTCAGAAGACGAAGATGCTCTTGCTCTCGTGCATACAATTAATAAATATACAGATCAGGGCCCGTACAACCCCGATTTCGAGTTAGTTGCTTCGAAAGTGAAACCCCTTCATTGGGTTATACAGTTGACGGGATTACCCTTTCGTTTGGGTATTCTCCTCCTAACACAAGCGAAAGTGTAACCCGTTCCTTTTGGTTTTCAGTCGATAGGGTTAACCTCTTATGAGGTTAAACGAATGAATGGAGTTACCTCTTGATAGGTTTTTTTGAATGTTACACAATGGTTATCATTACGCCTGACACTGGGTGGGGGAATTTAGATTTTGACTCTTGATTTATGTCGTCAATCATTAGGTATAAGTTCGGATCGCTTTATTTGGTTGAAGGAAGAGCGTCACTGCATTAAAGAAAAGTTTTGAAAACATAAGGAAAGTGCTGTGTTTCAGTCAGTTTTCATTGGTCATCATCGCAGAGTATGCGTTATCATATACGAGACCCGCAGTCAACAAATTAAAAAGAAAAAAAATGTTGTTTCAGTTTTCATAAGTCATCAGTTATGTCATGACTGAGGCCCGCAGCCAACATGTTAAAAAGAAAAAAATGTGTTTCAGTCAGTTTTCATAGGGCATCATCGCAGAGTACTCTGCGTAGCGTTATTTTTTATTTTTATTGTATTTATTAGGCAAAGCCGACAGTACACATAATGAGTATTTTGTAAAGCGTTATGTCCGAGACCCGCAGTCAACGTGTTAAAAAGAAAAATATGACCTCTAAACTATTTTGAATAATAATTTTTGATTGTCACTGTCACTGTCACTCTAAAACTCAAACTCAAAACTCAACTCAAAGCTCCACTCGAAACTCATTCTACAAATTCATCTATAAATGGTTATATCTCAGGAACTACTCATCCTAGACTAGCCGTTAATTGCTCAAAAGATAGCTATTGACAAGATCTTTATTTTCAATGACATATGTCAAACTTGAATTTGCCATATCTCGAGAAGTACTCATCCTAGACTTGCCGTTACTAGCTCAAATGAGAGCTACTAATAAAATCTTAATTTTCGATGACAGCTGTCAAACTAAAAACTGTCATCGAAAATTAAGATCTTAACAATAGCTATCATGTAAGCTAGTAACGGCAAGTAAAGGATGAGTAGTTCTCGAGATATGGTCGATTTAAGTTTGACAGCTGTCATCGAAAATTAAGGTCTTGTCAATAGCTATCATTTGAGCTACTAAAGGCAAGTCTAAGATGAGTAGTTATCGAGATATGGTCGATTTAAGTTTGACAGCTGTCATTGAAAATTAAGGTCTTGTCAATAGCTATCATTTGAGCTACTAAAGGCAAGTCTAAGATGAGTAGTTATCGAGATATGGTTGATTTAAGTTTGACAGCTGTCATTGAAAATTAAGGTCTTGTCAATAGCTATCATTTGAGCTAGTAAAAACAAGTCTAAGATAAGTAGTTCTCGAGATATGGTCGATTTAAGTTTGACAGCTGTCATCGAAAATTAAGTGCATGTCAATAGCAATAATTTGAGCTAGTAAAAGCAAGTCTAGGATGAGTAGTTCTCGAGATATGGTCGATTTAAGTTTGACAGCTGTCATCGAAAATTAAGTTCATGTCAATAGCAATCATTTGAGCTAGTAAAGGCAAGTCTATGATAAGTAGTTCTCGAGATATGGTCGATTTAAGTTTGACAGCTGTCATTGAAAATTTATTCCAATTTTATTATAATATAATTATTATTGCGTAAAATAAACAATTAGTAGTCTGCATTTCCACCCTTAATGCTTAGAACACAATTACCGCAATTATTTTTAATCTTTTGACCGAAATTCTTTTCTCCATTATCTCCTATAACCCACTTATAACCCGTGTTACAATGATAAAAAGGGTAACCCTAAGGAATGGGTTTTGGAATAATACCAAAACCCAATACTATTGATAACCCTCATGATCAGATAACCTAATCAAAAGGGTTTTGAATTGTTTAACCTATCAAATAATAGTGTAAACCATACGGAGTATATACATACATACCATACATTAACTAAACTTTTGGAAAAACCCTGCCGAAAACCTCTTCATCGGGTTACCAAATCGGGCCCTGATACAGTTGAAGAAAATACGCGCAAACGAATTTGCACAAGGATCAGCTAGTATTACCATGGGTATTACATAAAAAAAATTTAATACCGGTTTAGTTTAATCTCTTTCCGATTTCCAGCCACAATTTATCTTGAACATTTCAGTTACAATAATGGAACGACAATGATCATAAAGCGTTGCATATTTTACAATCAATTCAAAAAATTCAATATTAAATTCGATATCGTCATTCGTCACGCATTTTTACATCACTAACGGACATATGTCGCAAGCAAGTACATACTACGAACTGGCGGCCATCTGACGTCCATCTGGCGGCGATCGGGCGCGGGCGCCGAAATGGCGCGTCATACGTCCGATCAACGACATACCGTGTGTCCTAAATTGTGCTTTATTTCCATGCATTTTGTATGAAATTTGAATGGAATAGGAAACCGCCTGTGCCATGTCTGCGCCATGTCCGTGCCCGATGAATGTGACCTCGTCGGACGCAGACAAGGCACTGGCGGTTTCTTATTCCATTCAAATTTCATACAAAATGCATGGAAATAAAGCACAATTTAGGACACACGGTATGTCGTTGATCGGACGTGCTTATGACGCGAAGTCGTCCGAGCTAAATTGTGCTTTATTTCCATGAATTTTGTATTAAATTTGAATGGAATAGGAAGGCGCCCGTGCCATGCCCGCGCCAGGTCAGACAAGTGGGGCCTATACCTTATGGGGAAGGCATTGTCGAATTTCTGTTGGGTTTTTGTGAAACTCGTCAGATAAGGTTAGCTAGAAGGTTTGTATTACCTACCTTAATATTTTGTCTTTTGAATAATTATCTTGATTTTCTGCAAAGGCACGCCTGAGTTAATTAAACTTGCAAAATCAGTTGCCTGAGTGAAACTTACCATTCCAGCAAAAGATTTGAGATAGTTTCTTCCCAAGGACAGTATGCGTAGTTTCTTGAGGCTGTTCAGTCCAGTGACCTTCTCAATCGTATTTGTTGAAAGGCTCAATTTTCTGTAATATTTATTGATTCATTTTCATATATCATTTTATACATAAACAATTTTACAATCTTATTTGGTTACCTATTGGCTAAACACAAACATACAATTATTTTGAAGGCTATTAAAGTAATATTGTATTTCATCTATAGAAAATTTCAGATTAGTAAGTAAATATTTTATAAAATTATGTTCCTGTATGTTAAGCTTTAAATGGATATTTATAGTAAAAGTATTTATCTACTTAGGTTTAAAATTTTATGTAAATTGTACTATATTGTTTTAGGTACTTTAAGTACCAACACAGCATCATGTAGGTAGCCCCAAACTAAGCAGAGCTTGTATTATGGGAACCACATGATTCATATACTACATATATATATATATGTCGAGGAGTGTCTGGAGATCATATCTGGTGGTATATGATCTTGAGTGAAATGCCATTTGTAGTGCTGTGGTCGTTGAAATGCTTGACACATCGTAGATGGACTGTCAGATAGGATGTTTGGGTGACGATCCTTAGAAACGCCATGGAAAAAGAAGAAGAAGGGAGCGTGGGGCGCGGGAAGAGAGGATGGACGTCGTCCATCGAACACGAAAATAAAAAGGTTAAATATGATGGGATCGCGATGGATTTTGGGAATGAAAAGGAAAAGCACTACAAATGGGAGATCGCTGCATTCCTCGATATGTGCTTACACGTTGGATTTACCTCATCTCCGACATCAGAAGTCGCGGATAGTGAATGCACGCCTACAATCAAATGCATGCTCGGTGGATGATGAAAATGGCATTACAAGTCGCTAGCATTCGAGTAATCAAATCGGCGCCCGCCAGCGCGTCGCCGCAACAGAACTAACTTTACGTTAGAAAAGTACTGAAAAAGATGTTCACCTGTTGGAAGATGTGATGCAATGCAACATTGTCAGTCACAGGATGCAACGAGTTACCGGCTTCGCATGGCTTGCATGTAGGATAAGATTCACACTGCGGAATGGATGTTTGCATGATTTGCAGCAGCGATTTGTTCAGAGTCTGGGATTGGTAGTACCATGGTTTCCTTGTGATATCCACGACGCAGGAGAGAGTCCCGCCCAGTATCAGAGCTATGTGTGTGTGTTGGATGTTGTTTTGCTTTGACTTAAATCTACACCGACCATCTGAATTATTGCCATAAAAGGAATGTTACATTTACACAAAAGGGATACCTGCAATGAACATGAATGCAGCAATATTAGAGTTTGTAGTCAATGATCCATCGCGTACCCTCTTCAAAATAAAAATGATTTACAGCATAGATGCTTGACGGCAGTAGACTGCTACACTGAATATGGATTAGCAGGAGAGTTTACACTGAGACGGATGAGCTGTGTGTCATGTCATGTTTGTGATGAAGATAACCTATGGAACTGCTTCCTAAAGTGGAAAGAATATACTATGATGAGCATCACATGATGAACCAACTATGTTAAAAGAATGCAAGAAAATATAGAACAGGAAATGTATATTGAATGACAATGTTATTTGAAAACTATGTACCTATATCAAAGTTCCTGATTACCACTTTCACTGGCTGTGCTTATGGTTCGTAGACAAGATAGGCCACAATGTAATGGTTTGTTTTGCATCTGGACTGTAAAGATTGATGCATTTATTTATTGGTGTATTTATCCGGTGAGTTCATACAATTTTTAATTTAACATTGATAATTTAATGGCAAGTTGGTAGACAGCTTTCTAATTGATCTGCCATAGGTTTGATAAGGAAGGTATACTAATATTATGTAATGTTCGGACTTGCCCCTAATTACAATGTACATACATGGTACTGAATTACTAAGCAATATCATGAGTGTGTAATGAAGCCTATACAATCCTTTAAGTTTCAAGTTAGTTGTTGTAATAAAATAGTTCATTAAGCTTTCACTGCTTATTTGTAATATTAGTAATTTCAGTAATGGTTGTGAGTCTATGCTACATTAAGTCTGTCATCTGTAACACAGTTGTTACAGTTGAATGCAGTTTGTTTAAAAAAAAATTACATTTATTTGAGACAAGAATTATACAAAGACAATTAGAACAAAAGTATTTCAATAAAATTATTGTCATGTGAATTTAATGGTGTGGGTTCGAGTCCAATAGGTCTGATTATCTTATTGTGCATTTGCATTAACGGTATGAAAGTGTTATCTAATCCATTGTAGTCCATAATACAATGTGCTAACATTGTTTTCTTTTCATGTCCTGAAACATACTGTGAATGCGCAACCGACTCTGAGGAATAATTTGGGTATATTATATGGCCAACGTGACAAGCTTCTGGAGAGTGTGCTGTGGTGTTCTGACGGATGTACAGAATGTATGCGTTTATTTGATTGAACACTCACACGAGGATGTGTGAGATGTCAGTATGGCCGGATCAGAAGAGCAGCGACGATAATATTAACTCTCAATAGCGCTTCCCCCTCACTTTAAGATAAGTACCTGCGAGCCATTTAGCTTTTTGTATGCGAACCTGAAAATGTGTAGTGATTCTAGTAAGACGGAATCCAGGGTTGCTGATCGTGGCATGCGGTTGCGGGCTCTGTAATGAAATATCTCTGACTCTCGCTCGATAATGTAGAAAGTATTGACACGTCACGTTCACTTTGATTTTGGAATCATTTAAAATTTTAACGGATGCATATTTCGTGGAGGACACTGCATTACATTGCAAACATGTGGATATGCATTGGGTGTGATGTGTGGTTTGTCTCTGTATCCTCGGTGGAATTTGGTACTGAACGGTATCTGAGGTTGTCGACAAAGAGTCTGAATTATGTTTGGTTTGGTTCTAGATACCTACCTAAGTATTTGTGGCACCTACCTGGGGTAAAACTGGTTGAGCACGCTTTTACAAAATATGGCTATATAGGCTATGTCTACGCTGCGCATTATCGTTGTGACTACTAAGTAAATAAAGAGTTCGGTTTGATCGGATCGTGTGCGGGCCAAGTTGTCGGAAAAATAAAAATGAAGGCGACGGGACGTGTAACGTTGCAAATACGGCAATGTGGAGCAAGTGTGGAGAAAATTTTAGTGGCGAGTTTTGCGTGAGACTGAATGAGTGAATACTGTTCTAGGGTCGGAACAAGGCTGTTAATACTGTTCCAGAGTCGGAACAAGGCGTTTAATACTGTTCCAGAGTCGGAACAAGGCGGTTAATACTGTTCCAGGCTCGGAACAAGGCGGTTAATACTGTTCCAAGGTCGGAACAAGGCGGTTAATACTGTTCCAAGGTCGGAACAAGAGGGTTAATACTGTTCCAGGGTCGGAACAAAGTGGTTTATACTGTTCCGCGTTCGCAAAAATGGTCGATACGACGGTTAATACTGTTACAGGGTCGGAACAAAGTAGTTTATACAGTTCCGCGTTCGGAAAAAGACGGTTAATACTGTTCCAGGGTCGAAATGAGGCGGTTAAAACTGTTCCGCGGACGGAACGAGGTGGTTAATACTGTTCCGCGGTCGGAACAAGACGGTTAATTCTGTTCCGCGGTCGAAACGAGGCGGTTAATTATGTTCCGCAGTCAGAACAAGGTGTTGAATCCGGTTCTGCGGTAGGAACCAGTTGGTGAATAATTCCGTGGTCGGAAAGAGGAGGTGAATCCGGTTCTACGGTCGGAACCAGGCGGTGAATCCGGTTCTACGTTGGAACCAGGCGGTGAATACAGTTTCGCGGTCGGAACTAGGATGAGAATACTGCTCACGGGCGGGACAAGCGATTGAATTCTGTCCAACGGGGACAAGCATGTGGTTGAATTCTGTCCAACGGGGACAAGCATGTGGTTGAATTCTGTCCAACGGGGGCAAGCATGTGGTTGAATACTGTCCAGTGGGGACAACTAAGCGGTTGAATACTGTCCAGCGGGGACAACTGTTGAATTCTGTCCAAAGCGCCCCGGAGCAATGTTATTTTATTTAATAATCTTAATTTGTTTATTTATGTAAGTTATAAAACCTTAATTTGTTTATTTATTTACATCTGAATTGTGCTATTACATACTTGACTAACTTATTAAACCATATCCGAACAACCGATCAATTGTAAGTATGTTAGAATGACGGAAACAGCAAAATCTTTATTTTTGTTGCGTGCTACGAAGCGTTGCGTTCGCGTGCGTTTATACGACTGATGAAATTAAGGACTGAGATGTGAATCTAATTCATACATTTGAGTATTGCCAGTTTCAATCGCGGCTTGATGGCTATGAGTAGAGTTTCTCTGAATAAGATTACGTTATGGTGTGTGTAAGCGTTTGTGCTACAGATTATTGGGGCTTCCGATTCCTATTTCAAAAAGTAATTTGCGGTTAATTTTGGTACATAGCCTTGAAAAACAGATTAATTATTAGGCGGTACTGATGCCCAACTGTCAATGTCATGATCAGCAACACAACTGTGCTTATTTTACCTACCTATCAGTATTCGATGAAACAAAATTAATGAGAACTGTTTGCTTGGCTAGAATTTTTCAGGTTAACAAGCAGAAACTAGCAATCCGAATGTGTATGTACATCCTAGACAGAGAAAGCTATAGACGACTAGAAACTTCATCTCATTCTTTCAAGAAAGAGAACTATTTATGCATGCTTCATGCAAATAAGGGAGACCGCACTATATATTTGCTGTCCCTTATCGCGTGCCGGTTTTTTCGTTGTTTAGCGCAACATTGCGCTAAACAAACTTTGGCAGCTAGCAGCAGTTTCGGAAGATTTTGTGAAAAACTTGCTTTAAACTAAATTATTACCTGGAAAAATTATGTTTCATCTATTGTAAATCAATAATAACAAATGAATGTTATGGATTTCTCTATCAAAATGTATCGGTGTAGTGTATTTTGGTGCAAAAGTGGCAGTGATCAAAACATTCCGGATTTGTCTTTTCATTCGTAAGTATCGTACTTTTGACGAGGTATTTATTCAAAAATGGATTGTTAACTTGACTTCCACAATAAATAACAACATTTAGAGCAGAAATCTGTAAGAAAATAAGCCAAAAAGTGAAATTCAATTTTATTTTGTTTTGTTTGGTGTTGCCGGCATTTGAAATGAATTTTGCCCACTGCACATTAATTTTTGGCTCAACTTGCATTTATTTGTAGTGAGCTAGGCGGCTGGAATTTTTGTCATCTAGGAAGCCTAAATCTAAAATGGCGTAGTGCGGAACCAAATAGTTTTTGAGATATGATTATTTGAAAATTCAAATTTTTTACTTAATTTCGTCAAACTTGATGACACTGCGGGCAATTTTTTTTTCATCACTGAATAGCGAAAATATGATCTTCATCTTTTTATTTATGGCCTCTGTGGTATTTTTTGGTAATTCGACATTGACAATGATATTTCTCGTTGTTAATGTAATACGGTGAATAGACAGTCGGTTATTAGATTTTTTACAACCACCTGGAAATCCTTCTCGCAGCAGTAGGTTCTAGGACACCCCAACTTGAGTCGCAAAGGTTCTAGATATATCACAGAACTGACGCAGATTACCCGATGCCACGTAGTCTTGTGGTCCCTATGCGTAGATTGGATATAAAAAATGTGGAACCAGAAATTCGCGTGGAAGATCCTGAGTGGAGCTAGCCCGCGAGGACGAGTGGACGAAGCGACACTCAGGGCCGACGAGGTCAAATACCTGAATCAAATATCCATTTTTATGATTTTAAACTGTCTTTAAACTGGTCATAGGTCATAGGTCCCTCTCCCGATAGTGTGTTTTGACGTATATTGTAAATTTTTTTTTTCTCTCGTTAACCTCAAAACTTAATTATTTTTTTCTCGGAAACTGTGAGATTCCCCCTTTTAGAGGGAGGGTCCTCACTCCCTCCCTGCCCTTCCCCACCCCATAAGTTCATTACATATATAAAGGAAAGTCGTTTCATTTGTTATTAGAACTTTAAATTATATAATTTCTTTGGTTCATTATTATTTGCATAGCCCGGTTTAAAGATGACGTTTTAATTTCAGGATAAAAAACCAAAGGGCCACGTAATTCAATGGATGGTAACTGAAAATACACCTGTATGTCTCCAGTTACGTGAATCTTCCACAGTAAGTATAAAAAACTTTAGTCTATTTTGATACTGGTTTTATCGTTAAAAAGCCATGTGATATATTTGGTCAACCTTGACTAACCGAGGTCTTAATAAATGTATAGGAAAATAGACCACGAAAACCAAAGAATTCATTATTTTTTTATATGTTGTGCTATTAAATGTTAGGTTATTGTTATTATTATTATTATCATACCTAAAATGGTAGAATTCGTTCATTTTTGTCTTGGTTTAAAACTGTTTTTTTTTTATTTCAGACTGGAGAACCAGAGGCTACGTTAAATCAACGAATCATTCAGATTTAAAACGGATTCGGGATTCGTCAGTCACAACTGACAGCATTTTTTGACAATACACCTATATGCCCCCAATTATTAAAATCTGCCACAGTAAGTAAGTAAAACCCAAGATACTGCTTGCCTTCTCCGAAGTACCCGCAAATTTAATTAGCTAGTTGTGGGTTCAATTCCTACTGCGGGGCAAGTGTTTGCATGTTCTGTTTGGGGCTACATGATGTTGTGTGATTACGTCCCACATTATTTATTTATTTACAATGGACTTTGGCTGACAGGAAAGAAACACTTTAATGTTAGCTCCAGTTTTTAAAAAGTTTTCACTAAGATTTTATACTAGCTTCTGCCCGCGGCTTCTCATGCATGGTACCTGGATAAAAAATAGCCTATAATGTTATTCTTGGTGTAGCTCTACATAATGTGCAATGACAATTTGTTATATAGGTACACCTAGTTAACTACCTACAAAGCCTCGGTCTGCCTACTATATAACCATATTGCTAAATTTACCCTTAGACAGGGTTTATGTGAGATATTTTACCTATAACCTGTAACATAATGCAATTTAACACCATGTAATTTACTCCGGTGATCTTCGCAGATCATCTTGGTTAAGCAACACTCCGCCCGGACACTACTTATATGGGTGATCCGGATGGCATTTAGATCTGAGCGCTTCCGCCCTTCGGAAGGCACGTTAAGATGTTCTTCCCGGCTTTTTCAGTTGTTAGCCATGTCGGAGGCTTTCGGGTGGCCTAAAAATTCCGACATCAGAGTTGGCCACTACTTCATACGAAGAAGAAGAAGACCAATATGTTCCATGCCTCAATTCATATGTTTCATCATTATCATCAGCAGCAGCATTAATAGCTTGTTATATTTCCCAGCCAGAACGATGAAGACCTTGTAAAAGCAATAAATTTATTGTATTGTATTGTATTTGTATCTAAATTTTGCGTGATGGAGAAATAAACAATACTCAATACCTTTCGCCTTTATTATATTTGTAGGATTGCTAGCCTTTTATGTACGTATTTTTTACAGATAACATTTGTTATGTTTAAATACCGAAATTAATTTTTGATTACTGTTTTTAGGGTAAATTACCATCATACACACCACGAAGGCTGCGGAAAAAATTTGCATTGAACTGCTAAGCTATTAGAAGATACGCGAAAAACTGCGAGCTCTTGGGGGAAAAAGTTGGCGTTTAATAAAAAAGTAGCGAATTTATAAAATATGATTGCAGAATCGAAAGCATAATTTTCTAAATGTTGAAGTTTTGGAGAAATAAAAATATATTTTCTATAATTCTATTCTTTTTTGTATGTAGGAATTTTGAAAGCGTATACAAGAAACATAAAGACATGCGTGAACGACAACTTAGGACACAAATAAATAATAGGATATTTTTGCCGTTCTGTAAAAAATCAATGCAAAATATATCTTTATTCATGTCCGTTAAAATATTCAATAGTCTCCCCGAAGACATGAAAGATTTGACAGTTAGCCTTTTTAAAATAAGACTTTACAAATGGCTTGTAGATAAATGCTTTTATACGATCAAACGAATTGATTAAAACTAAATAATAATTTACTATATTTATTTCTTCATTTGAATGGTTAGTTTTCATTTTGACATATATTTATTAAGTAATCTCGATTGTCAACTTAATTATTGTTAATTAAAATTAACCGATATTAATGATAATTAATGACATATATACATATAACAATTTAATATTTGCACGCTTCTGTAATGAAGTATAAGTATGCGATCCACATAGCCTTTAAGATCCTTTCCATTGTAATTACCATATTTTTATGCAAATAAATATAATTTGATTTGATTTGATTTGAAAATTATATAGGTAGGTGCATTCAATCAAATTTGCTAAACATCCTTCCTTCCCTAACATATTATCAAAAGTCAATAAAACTTGTTAGTGAAGGTAGATTATAAATGAAAAAAATTTCGTGTAAATGAAAAAATTGATAGATTAATACTTTACCTGCAGTATTAATTGATAGATTAATACTTTACCTGCATGACATTAATTTCTTGTTAGATTTATATTTTACCCATTATCATCATCAGCCTATAGCAGTCCACTGCTGGACATAGGCCTCCCCTAATGAGAGCCTGAGTCCCTGTCCTGAGCTCGACGCATCCAGCTTCTACCAGCAGCATTTCGCAGATCGTTACCACCTGGCCGGAGGGCGTATTGTCAGTATATTTTACCCAAATCTATGGAAATTTTAATTATCTGGCAACCCTGCAGTTGAAACGAGAAAGACTCGGGTGGCCACGCAAGCTTTAAATCTATATATATACTTAATCTATGATGTACATACTCGTACTTCTTGCCTTTTACTTAATCAATGGCGTCTGAGATGGCACTTCCACTTTATCCATAGTATCACACAGGGACGTGTGAAATGTCAGAATTGGCCGTGTCGAGGAGTGTCTGGAGATCATATCTGGTGGTATATGATCTTGAGTGAAATGCCATTTGTAGTGCTGTGGTCGTTGAAATGCTTGACACATCGTAGATGGACTATCAGATAGGACGCTTGGGTGACGATCCTTAGAAACGCCATGGAAAAAGAAGAAGAAGGGAGCGTGGGGCGCGGGAAGGGAGGATGGACGTCGTCCATCGAACACGAAAATAAAAAAGTTAAATATGATGGGATCGCGATGGATTTTGGGAATGAAAAGGAAAAGCACTACAAATGGGAGATCGCTGCATTCCTCGATATGTGCTTACACGTTAGATTTACCTCATCTCCGACATATATATATATTGTAAATACATATCATAGTAGTATCTGCAGAACATGCAAACATTTGTCCCGCAGCGGGAATCGAACCCGCAACCTACTGCGTCTCAGTTAGGTACTTAATAATAATCATGTCCCGCGTATTTTTGGCCCTCACCGCACCACCACTCAAGTGTTATAGAAGCGGTGAGCTATCACAGAACTATAATAAATAAAACAAGATATTCTACAAGGCAAAATATTTAGTACAAATTCCGCTAACTTTCTCTGACAAGTTCCACAAAATGCATACGCTTGCACCGCCCCCGCCCGCAGATTCACATGCAAATCAGAGAAAGAACGAGCAAACAAGCAATTATTAATAAATGCAACCGTCTACTTACTCTTCAATCAAATAAAAACAACACGTTAACCTGTAGTTAGCTTAGAGAAACGACACACACATAAATACACAAGAAAAAACTCAACAGAAATTCGACAATGTTTCGCCTTCTCCATAAGGCATCCTCAGGAATGATCGACTCGCTGTCCGCTGTACACATCGACGTCGCTAAAAAACAACAACGACGCAGAACTCCGCAGGCGTGTTGCTCCGCCGAGCGCTAAACAAAAAACGAAGTTCTTGGACATTTCGCAGTCGAAATCTCTCGTAGATCCAATAATTCACTAGGTATCCGAATCGAGTTGTACTCTTTTTGCCGACAGACATGAGTCATGGCGCGGATAGAATATAATATATTTAATCGCCCATCTGGGAAGGTTTTTAATTACAAATCTATAAACATCTACTTACTCGCAGTTAACTAGAGTTGCTAATGTGTTGTCCATTTTTTCAATAGGAGGCCATTGGAATATCAAACTGACCTCTGTAGCCGTTGTAGCATCAAGCCCAGTTTTATCTTCCCATTTTTTGATAGCCTCTTTTATTGTTGTTGCTTTGACTACTGCCATTGGGATTGAGAATAAGAAGTAAAAATGTCATGGAAAGTTGAAAATTCGTTGGTAACTAAATATTGATCTAACAGAATTTTAAAGTGCCTACCATAATTAATGATCAAGAGATTTAACTCTATTGTTATATATATAACCTATAACTTTAAGCTCCCTCTAGATAATTAGACTATAATATATTAGTTAAATTAAGTTAATGTAGCTTACATAAAATATAAATCAAAATAAATTTAAACTTTGGCGCCTTTTCTTGATAGCCATAGACAACGCATTGAATGTAACGGAAACGGAAGCAAGCCACAAAAGCCAGACAGCTCTGTTGGTTTTTTTGACCCAATCGATCGAGGAAGGAACAGTCTCGAAATGGCGTCTCATTGTGTTTAGCAGGCCACACGTTACATATTTTTCAATATTTTGTGTAGTTTTCAATTGATTTCGTGTTAGGAGTGGATGATTCGTGAAAATTACAAGCTTGAGGTCAGTTATTTTGACATTTAGCGCCGCCATACTTTTTTCTTTTCTTTTTTTAACCTCTTTTTACTTTTTAATTAAAAAAAAAAAAAAGAAGTGCCAATCATTTCTCAAATGGCAGGAAATGTGATATTTTTTTGAAAATAATCGTGATACTTTTAGTTTATTGGGTATGTATGCTTAATATTTTATATTATTTTCCAAGTCTGTATGTACATCTTCTAGGCAAAAGAAAATGGCTCAGCTTTCCTTTATGTGTAGTGAGCTAGGCGGCTGAAACTTTTGTCACAGGTAGGGCTACACCTAGGAAGCCTAAATCTGAAATGGCGTAGTGCGGAAACGAATAGTTTTTGAAATATGAATTTTTGAAAATTCCAATTTTTCACGTATTTTCGTCAAACTTGTTGATAATGTTTGCTATTGATTGCAAATTATTTGGTAATCTGACACTGACAATGACATTTCTCGTGGTTTTTGCGGCAATTTTATGGTATTTTTTGGTAATCTGACAATGACAATGACATCTTTTGTTGTTTTCCCGCCGGTTTTTGGTGATTGTTTGATTGATTGAATTTAGTCGTGTAAAAATTGACACAGATAAACAGTAGGTTATTAGGTTTTTTTTTTTAACCACCCGGAAATCTTTCTCACCAAAGTAGGTTCTAGGACACCCCGACTTGAGTAGATTAGGTTCGAAATCTAACACAGAACCGACACAGAGCACCCCAACGCCACCTAGTCTTGTGGTCCCTACCCTTAGAGTGTATAAAAAATGCGTGAGTGAGAGTTCTGACGAGAGCCCATACTGGAGTCAAATATCCATTTTTATGATTTGAAACGGGGTTTTAGAGTGGTCATAGGTCATAGGTTCCCCTTCCCTAACACTACCGCATCCCCCCCCTCTCCCGATAGTGTGTTTTGGTGTATATTGTTTACGTTTTTTCCATACTTAACCTCAAAACTAAATTATTATTTTTCTCGGAAACTATGAGTTTCCGCACTTAACCCTTTTAGGGGGAGGGTCCTCCCCCCCTCCCCCACCCCTCCCACCCCCTTACCCCCCAAAAGCTCACTACACATAAAGGAAAGTCCTTCCTTTATTTTTTTAAAAAAGTTTATTTTAGTTCACTTTGGTTGGTTGGATTTGTTTTGTTTGGTTTCTTTCCATTTTTGTTTGTTTTCCCGCTTTTTTTGATCATTTTGATGTTGATACTGGGATTTTTGTGTATGAAATGAGATGATTTATCAGCCATGCATTAATACAAAGTGCCTTCACAGAAGGTCTAATAATCTACTCTTTGCTTAGCCCACAGAGAAACTCTTTGCTTCTATGACTGAGGCACCATTAAAGGCAAAATGTGTGAAGTTGTTGGTAATTTTCAGATTGCACCAACTAATTTACAATGTCAGAAGCAGAGGATGGCGTGTACATGTTATCCGTACAGGATATCAAGGTAAGATAGCTTTATTAAAGTCTTCTAGTCTAATGTTCATGCCTGGTAATATTCAGTTCATAAAGACACCATGTCTTAGGCCCTTTGAGCTGCATAAAAACTGACACCACTGCCCCATTTGTTAAAGAAAAATTCTATATCTGTAGTTACCTAAACAGTCTAATTATAATTTGAAGTAGGGGGAAAAAGTTCTGTTCTGACGGCATTGGGGTTTATTGTACATTGCCTCTCTGGACCCAGCCAGCCCAACTGGCAACTACTTATAGAAACGGAGACTGACTCTGGATTGGCAGATTGGCTAGACCAATGTGCTCTAGAATTTCCAATGCTGCCTGTGTCTGTGAGCTTTGTTCAAGTTTTTGTAACCTGGATTTTGTTCTGGCCTTGTTCGTGGGAGTGCAGTGTAAGATGACATGCTCCACTGGTTCTTCAGCTTGAAAGGAGCCGACAGCTGCTGCTATCCGTAACTCCTGAGTTTACTAGGTGGTGGTTGAGGTCACTGTGGCCTGTTACAACAGTTTCTTTTTAGATACGTACCTAAAGTCATGCCTATTTCCCAGAAGGGAAGGCAGACACCATGGATCTCTGGTTGCTATGATTCTAGCATACCTCATCTCTTAGATATCAGTCCACCGCTGGACACAGAACTTCCCCAATTAAGGGGATATGTCCATAATCCCCACGCTGGGCATACGGGTCAGGGATTGCGGGGCACTCAAGGTACATTTCGCATGATTCAGGGAATTGAGCTGTTCCTATGTAAGACAGTGATGCCTCATTCAGCCCCCCGCCAGAGCCCTGTTTGCCCACTACTGAACATAGGTCGCCCTCAAGGATTTCTACTCAGTGTAAGCTCCCTTCTAATTGTATTGTGGTTTACTATTAGTTCTCAGTGATTCTATCCATACCAGTCGTGGTTTGCTTATAAAACTCTGAAAAACTAAATGCCAGTTGTTCCATTCAGCTGCTAATTAAACTCAGTGGACAACTAATTTGCCTATTGTTAACTAAAATGTTGTATCAGCTACTTCAGTAAGCAACTTCAAAAATAAGCTCTACACCTGGCTATGACTAAATCAATCAGTGATAAAAAGAAATACAGAGACAATGGCTTAATTTTTGAACTCTGCCTGAAGTGGACATATCGGCATCATGCTGCTCGTTCATAGTCAAAGTCAAATTATATTTATTGTCGAAACACATGTGGGTACATTGGTGATGTTTTTAAGCTAGGTTTCAATGTGATCTACCCTTAACGGGTGTACAATATAACGTAATACCTACATAAAAACACAAAAAAAATTAAATTAAAAATATTAATAAAAAATAAATTTTAAATAATAATAAATGTTATATTGGTTTTCAGTCGGAGCCTGCAACGGATAGTGAGGAAGAAGTGGGCTGTCGACTATGTTGCAA
The DNA here is from genome assembly GCA_951804965.1 of Horisme vitalbata. Taxonomy (NCBI): domain Eukaryota; kingdom Metazoa; phylum Arthropoda; class Insecta; order Lepidoptera; family Geometridae; genus Horisme; species Horisme vitalbata. Next base: position 4,171,009 of record OX638109.1, read on the forward strand.
AGTTTTTGGCAACAATAGAGCTCTTGAGGTAACTTGAACTGATTGGAGATTTATACAATTAAAATGTGCTTTCCAAATAGAGATGTGCTTTTTAAGATCAAACCAATTTTCTGTTTAATCCTATTTTCAAAAGAAATATTGTAAAAATCTATTTCAATCATTGCAAATGCTGCTTCATACAGGCATGATGATAATTCAAATGGTTATTGTTTCAGAATCATGTGAAGATTTCGCATGTAGATGCTTATGTGACTGGTGACCCTAAAACTTGGACCGATGATACCATGGTAAGAGTAATATTAATACTATTATTATTATAAGGTGGAGTGACGATCTGCGAAAGGCTGCTGGTAGAAGCTAGACGCGTCGAGCTGAGGAAAGAGCGCAATGGGGCTCATTAGGGGAGGCCTATGTCCAGCAGTGGACTGCTATAGGCTGATGATGGTGATAATCATTATGATTATTATTACAGTAGGGCCTCGATGATCCGAACGCCTAAAATTTATACCCTGTTCGGATGGACGCAAAGTTCGGATTACAGTATACAGACATTTTTGAAAAAAAAAACAGTCAATTTACTATGGAAATTATGTTTTAATCATTAGAAAATGGTACAATATAATTATAGGATGATGCTATTACTTTAAATTCATGTACATTTATACATTTTTGAAGAATTTCTGTACATATGACAAATGATCTTATTTTTGCCTCCTTTTTTGGTGTCGGTAATAGTCGATTTTCCAACGTTATATCTCTGCACTTCTGAACGGCACGCGGAGCGTTCAAGTACGATACGTGTAGCGTCTAAAAAGTTCAATTCGGCACTAAACAGACTACTAGGATGCTAACGCATGCACTAAAATAAGCGTGCGGCTTAGCGAGTTACCAACAAACGGCAGAGGCACGGGGGCGGGGTCGTTCGGATTATAGAGGTATTCGGATTAGCCTGGGTACGGATTATCGAGGCCCTACTGTATTTATCTTAAAACTCGTCAAAAATATTTTTTTTACTGAGAATTAAATGAGAAAATTTTCCAGGATTCAACAAAAGCTCCTAAAAAACTGAAACTCGACCCGAAAGCAATCAAAATAGCCCAGCAGTTTGTATCAATGAAGTCCAATATTGTTAGGACTGTTACATCGGATAACGTCAGCTACATCATCATCAAGACTGAGGATCTACCTGAAGAAAGAAAGAGAAAGAAGCCACAGAAGAAAGAGAAAGCTGAGGTTAAAGTGAAGAGACCGGAGCCTAAGGAACCTGATGCAATCACGTAAGTAACTTAGCTAGTTTTCTCAGATAATGTCAGCTATAATAACATTATCATACTTGAGGAGTGTAAGTGGTTCTAACCTCCATCTTTGGAACCCAAGCCAACCTCGCCTGCCCGTGGTGCACCTGCTAAATAACAAATGGCGGCGGCGCAATACCATAGCCGCTGAAGTGCAGCAGCTTCGGTGGTGCGCGAAGCTGACATAAAACATAAGAATTGATTGGTAATAGTAAAAGTAGCTTAATTAATGGTCGCTGTGCCCTACGATCCCCAACCCGCAAGCCTAGCGTGGACCATTATGGGCATATACCCCATCATATAGGGGTTGGCCTATGTCCAGCTGTGGATTGAATAGGCTGGTGTGCCTGAAGATCCGCCTGAGGAGAAAGAGGAAGAAGCCGCAGAGAAAAGAGAAAGCTGAGTTAAAGTTAAAAACTCTTAGCCGACTGCAGACAGCGGCAGCAGGCGACGTGTAGTAATACAAAAGTTTATATAAAGTTTATTTACCACGATTCAAAAGCTAATCTGTACCGTCGATTCAATAAAAAAGTTTATTTACCACGATTCAAAAGCTAATTTGTACCGTCGATTCATTACACAAGTTTATTTACCACGATTCAAAGGCCAACCTTTACCGTCGATTCAATACAAATTTTTATTTACCACTATTCAAGATTTACTGTCGTTTCAATCATCGAGATATTTAAACTCTAGAGTGGAAAACGTGGAAAATAAGGGCACTAAAAATTCGCGCACGCTTGGACGATTTTTGTTAAATTTTACTTGAAGACTGCCACTCTATAGTGTAGTATAATTATCTCGATTATTTCAATACAACATTTTATTTAATACAACTTCATAATTCCTACTTTATTAAACGCCACAGTCAATTCAAAATAAAATAAATGATAGAAATTATAAAATAAAACTAAAACAATTTTACCATGATAAACTATAACTTTTACGTTTGGCTTTAATATACCTTTCTCTAAAAATAATAATAATAATTTATTATAAATTAACCTTATACAAATTATTGCATTATTAATATTGCTCTTGGTTTGTTTCTTCATCCTGTATCTGCTTGATTTGTTTACCAGTTAGTAGTGGTGCTAGTTGCCCACGCGTACTCCTACCCACTTACAAATATGCTTACAAATGGCTTTCGTTGCATCTTCTGCCAACATTGCATGTAAACCGTTGTGCGAGTGAGATGGACTGCGCTAGCCGGCGTGTGCGTAAAGAATACGCACATGTTTTTATGTACCTAGCAACAGTTACAATTAACGACGAATGTGAGTACCTAGTCAAAACTAACAAGGTTTTTAGGTACAACAATTACAAAAATGTATTTTCACTTCTCTTGCTCAAAAAGTGTATCATAATAGTGTAGCTTAGCGGGCCTAAAACTCGAGTTTAATATCTCGGGCTAAAAAGTATTTTTTCTTTTTAATTTTTGTCTAAAATCATCAGCCCGTACAAAGCATTCGTTCTCTTACATAAAACTCGACTTCTTGGTGCTCCGTCAATCTTTTTTTTGAAAAAAGAACCGTCTTGGTGATGTTTTATGAAGGTTGATTAATTTTTAATAAAATTTCTGAAAATTGTCTAATTTTGAATTGTTTTATTTTCTCGCAATCGAAGTGAAAAGTAGAGTGTTTTACTCGGGCCAAAACCACCCATTATAACTCGGTCTTGTCATCCTCCCTCGCTAGGTAAAACAACAGTAAAACAATCTACTATTGTATGTATTCATAAATAAATAAATAATAATAATTTACCACGATTCACCTTACGAAACATTACCTGTTATTTTCCAGTGGTCCGTTTGAATGCCTAGAGCCGTCTACGTTTGGCGCTGATGGTGTTTGTCATCAGATGTTCTTCTCATGCTGCGAGTATTCTGAGCACCAGCTGACTGAACACACTAGGCCGAGACGACGTACCGCTAGATGTCAGGCAAGTACTCTATTCATAAGGTATCGGTACTATAGCATCATGTATTCCCAAGGGGGCATCCATTTTGCGTGAGGCGATGTTGGCGATTTTTTGGTACCCCCCAAATGGAAAAATCATCCGGTGGTGAGATTTTGCTCGACCCCAAATACCACGTGAAATTTTTCAAAATGTGTATATTTTTTATATAAATAAGTTAAGGCGACTATAAGGGTCAAACCTCCCTCTCGCACGCACTATTCAACATTTTTGAATATATAAAATCACTGAATGTAGTTATGCAAAATAGCAAACCTTCAAAAAACCTCAGTAATATCATCAAACCTCTATCATTTTGATTTTATCATGTTTTCTTACCAAAAAACTTGCACTAATGTGATCAATTTTGGTGCAAATTTTTTGGTAGGAAAACGTGTTGGGTTCATCATGATACCTTTGTATTGTTCATTTCTAGGCCCTGAAGGTTTGCTATTTTCCATAACTACATTCAGTGATTTTATATCTTCAAAAATATTGAATAGTGCGAGCGAGAGGGAGGTTTGACCCTCATAGTCGCCTTAATTTGTGTTCGATTGCCATTGAATTATTTGAAAAAACAATTTGCAATGATATTGTTGTTTTGTAAAATAGCCATATTTTAGTGAGTTTGGGGTTCCAACTTCAAACCTACCTCTTAGTAACCCAAGCTGACCTCGCCTTGGTGTACCCTGCTGTATAACAAACAGGGCTCTGACGGCTAGCTGGTTGTGGCATAGCGCAGCACAACTAAATTCCCTGACCGCCGACCGGCAGCAGCGTGAGTGATGTGAGAAGCTGTGCCCTGCGCTGATCGCAGCGACCCGCCTTCCTAGCGTGTGTATTAAAGACATATCCTCCCTTTATGGGAGGCGTATGTCCAGCTGAGGACTATAAGGCTACGGACACGAAGTCAATGAGCGCGGGGCGGCGGCGGCGGCGGCGCAAGAAACGGCGCGTTTCAATGCATAGATTTGGGTTGGCGCGCCACTCCCCGAGCCGCCGCCGCTGTCTTCGAGACCGCGGCCTTAGGCTGGTGTGGTGTGGTGGCGTACTTTGGGGCTTCATGATTTTGTGTCACAGTGATGTCGATTCTGTTGTGTATTTTCCTAAACTAAACTTAATTTGATGTTTCTAAAACTGATACTATCCCTTTCATAAAGGTGAAAATGACGAGGATAGCTATAATTTTAGAGCTGTCAAATTAAGTTAAGTTTAGAAAAGTGAACAACAGAATCGACACCAATGTCTACATTATTTATAAATAAAATTTTAAATAAATAATAAAAATGCCTTTATTTTTATTGCTTCTGAACGAGTTTTTGAGTAGTTGTAACTTAACCTAAAGCAATAGCCGCCTACTAGGCGTAGGCCTCCCCCAAATCCCGCCATACATTCCGTTCTCTCGCTGTTCGCATCCATTCAGCACCGTTGTGTAAAAATGTCCCTCCATCTCCTTTTTGGTCTGCCCTGTTTCTTCTGATGGGATCCACTCTGTAACCCGTTTTGTTACATATATTATTTATATTAATTACTTATTGGCAGGTCTGTGAGCGGCCGTTATCACAGTTGCACCAGAATGGACCGAAGGATTTCACGTGCGAGGTATGTTTATTTATTTGCTTACATGTACTAATATGCTTATAAACAGTTTAAGATGGTATTGTGGTTGGTGTGGTGTGGTAAGTACATGTACCCTGTAAGGGCACTGCTAAGTGAGTTAAGTCGTAGGTATACAAATAAAAGAACCGGCCAAGGGCAAGTCGGACTCGTGCACGAAGGGTTCCGTACGGGAGGCCCACTTAAATATTTAATCTTATTCTGTTTTGAGCATGAAAGGGGTGTATGGGGTTCCTACTCCCATCTTCGGAAACCAAGCCAACCTCACCTGCACGTGGTGCACCCTGCTAAACAACGAACGGGGCCCTGACAGCCGGCTGATTGCGGCATAGCACAGCCTACATCGGCACAGCTAAATCCCCTGGCCACCGACGGGCAGCAGCGTCGGTGGTGCGAGAAGCTGTGCCCTGCGATCCCCAACCCGCATGCCCAGCGTGGTGATTATGGGCATATCCCCCTTTATAAGGGGAGGCCTATGTCCAACAGTGAACTGAAATAGGCTGGTGTAGTGTGTGGTGAGCATGAAAGCCTCGGTCTGCCTTCTACATATTGCCATGGCCTAAGGAGTCCGCATGTGATACTACCACACTATACTGTGTTAACTCTGTTACCTTATAACCATCTGATGACAATAAATAAATCGAGTATTGAGTATTTGTTGATTGCGGGTACGATTCTCGTAGCGAGACAATTATTTGTATGATGTGTAAATATTAGTCTCTGGTCTTCTATGTATTAATATAATATGATGGAATTTTATTGTATATCTGAAAGGACTGACTAACATACGACCCGTATCGTAGGTAGATAGTCCGCTTGAGACGCAGAACTACGCAGATTCCATTTTCGTAGCCGTATCGTAGTGTAAAATTCTATGAAAAAGTGTTAATCTTGCTGGATCTTTATTTTCTCAAAAATAAAACATTCACTTCATCATCCTGTAGCAGTCCATTGCTGGACATAGGCCTCCCCTAATGAGCGCCATTGCGCCCTGTTCTGAGCTCGACGCATCCAGCGTCTACCAGCAGCCTTTCGCAAATCGTCACTCCACCTGGCCGGAGGGCGTCCTAGACTACGTTTGCCGATTCGCGGTCTCCACTCAAGAACTCATTTACCCCAACGGTTGTCGGTTCTTCGACAGAAAATAAAATTATTCACTTACTGAGAAACATACTTCTAAATAATAATATATATGTTGCAACATTTACAATAAATTAATATCTTTTTCAGAAATGCAGTGAAGGATTCGACACTGTTGATGAACTAGTAGAACACAAAAACCAGTTCCACCTTCAAAATAAGAGGTTTTCGTGCTCTGTCTGCGGAAAGAGGTTCTCGGCTCAGGTCAGCTCCTTTTCATCTCTCTTTGTTCATTCTCGATGCATGCAGGTTTAAATAAATTTATTCTCATACCATTATATATCATTCTAGCGGCCCGTCCCGGCTTCGCACGGGTTTTAGTAAGGATCCCTAATCTTTTCTAGCAATAAATATAGCCTATGCTACTCAGGGTGAATGTAGATTTCCAATGGCGAAAGAATTTTTGAAATCGGCACAGTTGTTTTTGAGTTTATTTGTTACAAACCTACACACACACAAAAAATCATTTTTTTAGAGCATGTTCTAAACCTACTATATATTTTGTTTTATTTCGTATTGCCGTTTCATTTATTTATCTACACTAATATTATAAAGAGGTTAGATTTGATTGTTTGCATAGAATAGGCTCCGAAACTACTTGACCGATTTAAAAAATTCTTTCACCGTTGGGAAGCTACACTATCCCCGGGTGTCAAAGGATATATTATATGTTTCAATAAAATAAGGGATCCTCAATAAAACTGCAATAATGTGACCAGATCTGTAAAAAAAATACATAAAAAATTCCTTACATCGCGTGCGCTGCGAAAACTATTGATAATAGAACAAAATAATTTACTACGACTTTGCAGAACACATCATTATCTACAAAAAGTGTCGCAAAAGCATATGACTAGCTATTATAGTTTGTAACAATAAGTGTTCTTTTATTTTAAATATTTAATTGAAATTCTGGCGTTAGGAAACGCCCATGGTACTAATTCTTATCAAAATAAATTACTTTAATATTCAATACTGCTTCAATAACGTCTCATAACTTTTTGAATTATTCAATTTGGAAATTCCATTCGAAAGATATCACGAGTTTAAAAATGTAAGTAATAGAAAAAAGTCGCGAAGTGGCCGCTTACCCCGCTCGGCTAGCTATTCACCATAATATGCGATGTAGGGTAGGCGTCACTGGGGATACGGAAGGTGAGTCAATATCAAGAAATAGAAGAAGGGTGTGTGTGTGTGTGTGTTTTTTGTTAAATGCTCGTGCGAAGCCGGGGCGAGCCGCTAGTGAAGGATATTAAGAAATAAATTCATAAATTATTTATAATTTAAAACATCTTTAACAATCTCATATTTCTTACAGGGCGGCGTGGTTCAACATATGAGAATGCACACTGGAGACCGTCCCTACAAGTGTACCATCTGCGATAAGGCATTCACACAGAAATCTGGATTGGAACAACACATACGGACGCACACTAAGGTATAAATATATTAAACCAAAAAAATATTTAAAAAAAAGACGTGTGGCACTCGGGGACTGCCGCGGTAAAGCTATTGCATAGCATTTTGTATCAACTTATGCAATTATAATTATTTATTTATTTTATTTATGCAGTATTTCTTTTTCTTTGATATTAATTCAAGATACACTTTTTGAGCGTGATGATCGTCTCGAGAAGAAAAGACGTTAGACAATGCACGGCCTTCAATCCACACCTCCGTGCCCGTCGGAGTGGGGAGCGTGAGGATTTTTTTCGTTACGGAATTTCTGGATTCGGTCCCCGCGCTCAAGGCCCTCGATAGAAGCTATGCAATAGCTTAAAATATATTATCTGCCCTCTCCGGCCAGAGAGAGTGACGATTTGCGTAAGGCTTCTGGATGCGTCGAGCTAATGAGCGCCATTGCGGCCTGTTCTGGCCGCAATGGCGCTCATTAGTGGAGGCCGCCGTCCAGCAGTAGACTGCTATAGGCTGATGATGATGATGAACCAAAACACTTAATATTTCAGGTGAAACCGTTCCGTTGCGTGATCTGCTCAAAAACGTTCATCCAGACGGTCCACCTCCGCCAACATATGAGAACTCACACGAACGTCGCGCCCTTCCAGTGTGTTATATGCGAGAAGCGTTTCAAGCAGTCCAGCCATCTGAACTACCACCTCAAAAACCATCCCGCGAAAATGACAGAGGAACAAAAAGAGAAATACAGAGAGATCATTGAGAAAATACAGAAAAATACAGGTAATTCTACGTCACGCACACCAGCCTATATCATTCCACTGCTGGACATAGGCCTCGAATAAAGGGAGATATGTATCACCACACGATAATCGAAGACCTCTGAGATGCAAAAGTGCGGGTTCTATTCCCGCCACGGGACGAATGTTTGCATTACGTATCTGCAGATATTTGTCTCAGGTCTGGGTGTTTTCTATGTATAATAGTATTTACCAAAAAAATATATATATGTTTATCAGTCATGTGGTTCTCATAGTAAAAGAAAGAAAGAAAGAAAATATATTTATTTCACCCGAATTTTATACAATGTACCTAATTAACAATAACACAACAACTAATACAAATACATATAACTAGATATATAAGTAGGTAATGCACTTGAACAGTGGGTGAAATAGGACCCTCACTCAGCATAGGCAGCATGTGAGACAAAGCTCAGATGCTGCGCTGATTTTCAGTAAGGGCCCTTTACAAGTGACATTTACAAGAGAACAGACAATAAAAATTAATATTAATAAAATCTACTTTTTAAAGTAGGTAGATACTTGCTGTACCTACCTACTTACTTGAAAAACTTTAAAGTTAAACTATATCTATAAATAAACAATTAAAAATAAATAAATAAATAATCCTGGACGTTATCACACAGCATCATGTAGCCCCAAACTAAGCAGAGCTTGTATTATGGGAACCACATGATTGATATACTACATAGATACATTTTTTTTTTGTAAATAGATACATATCATACATAGAAAACACCCAGACCCGTAAAATTATTAATTTATTAAAAAGGAATAGGTATGTAGGTTTTTAAATATAATACATACAAATAATAATTACAATATATTAGTTAATTAATAATACATACAAATAAAGGTATAAAGTTATAAATATGGCAACACAAGGAACAAAACAAAATACTTTTTTACATAGTAGAATTGTCTATAGTATACTATCTTGTAGTACAAGCTCTGCTTAGTTTGGGGCTACATGATGCTGTGATGATATGATTGTGTCCAGCATTATTTATTTTAAAACCGTTCCCGGTACTGGACCGATAACCATTGTAGTAAACGAGTTCTTGAATGGAGACCGAGGCTCGGCAAACGGGTCTCCAGGTGGAGTGACTATCTGCGAAAGGCTGCTGGGAGAAGCTAAATGCGTCGAGCTCAGAGGGCTTACCACAGGTTTTGATAGTTTTTGAAAACTTTATAAGTTTCGGTATCTTTCCATACATTTTCGTACAGCGCCTTTAGGGAAACGTGCATGAACTACGAAAATGTATGGAAAGATACCGAAAGTTATAAAGTTTTCGAAAACTATCAAAACCTGTGGTAAGCCCTCAGGACAGGGCGCAATGGCGCTCATTAGGGGAGGCCTACTTTAAGGTTTCTCAAATAGTTTTTTGTAATTTACAGAAAGAAGTTCCTCATTAGAGCGAGAGACTGCGCTAGCAGAGCAAAGCATCAAAGAAGAAGGCATATACGAGGTTCCAGGGACATACGCGTTTGTCGATGGCGATGAATCACCGAAAGTTATTACTCAAGTGACACATACGTATGAAGCGTGAAGTCAGTTACGAGTACAATATCATTCGATCCTCTGGCGCAAGCGAAGGTCCGCCTGAGATGCAGAAGGTCGTTGATTCGATTCCCGCCGCGGGATAAATGTTTGCATTATTAGTAGATATTTGTCTGGGTGTTTTCTATGTATAATATGTATGTATTTACAAAAATAAAGTAATTTAAGTAGTATTTCAGTCATATTGGTTCCCATAATGCAAGCTCTGCTTAGTTTGGGGCTACATGATGCTGTGTGATAATGTCCAGCATTTTTAAGGGGTGATCAAATTGACGGTCCCAAATTCTTGGTTTGCGTTACAGTAATGTACCGTACGGTTTTACTTCTCATTATACAATGTGTATAAAGCCCATCCGCGTACTTCATATCATATCTGCGAAACTGCAGGCAAATGTCACATCTTCATAAATTGGGGCACTATACTCTATCAGGAAAACAAACATTTTCAATTTTAATATCACGGCAACTATACTTTTATAGGTATGACGACTGGGTAAAAAAAATAATAATTCTAATTAGTCCGTCAGATAGATCAATAAATAATATTTGACGGAGATAAAGAGCGTTAAAGGGAGTGGGGGCACGTGACGTCACAACAACAACAGCCTATTCAGTCCACTGCTGGACATAAGCCTCCCCTATAAGAAGGCGGATATGCCCATAATCCCCACGCTGGGCATGCGGGTTGGGGATCGCAGGGTACAGCTGCCCGTTGGCGGCCGGAGGATTTAGCTGTGCCGGTGTTAGGCTGCGCTATGCCGCAATCAGACGGTCGCCAGAGCCCCGTTTGTTAGTTAGCAGGGTGCACCACGTGCAGGTGAGGTTGGCTTGAGTTCCGGAGATGGGGGTTGGAACCCCTTACACCCCTGAAACCCCTTAACGTGACGTCACGGCTAGGTAAAAAGTGTACTAAGCCGTGACGTCACGCGGAATTTCAACGCACTATATCTTTGTCATTTTTTGTTTAATTGACAAAAGAAAAAATACGTGTCCAACATTTTTTGATAATGTAAATGACGGACATGCAATATACCTATCTGCCTCATAATTGCGTCACTAACTCTGGGTAGAAATTAGCTCCCATGAGTACTGGCCACAGGGTTCTGTCAATTGTAACGGTATTCAAGCATTTTAGATTGTCTCAAATATTTCAAAACTATCACTAGACTTTTTTTACATATAATCGTCAATATAGCGAGCGGATATTGGGGCTCAAGTTGGGCAGGACACTTGGCCAGACGGAGTGACGACAGGTGCACCAGAGCTCTGACCGAGTGGTGGCCGAGAGTTGGTTACAGAAGTAGAGGCCGTCCTCCAGCGAGATGGGTTGACGATATTAGAAAGACCGTCGGCGGCACCTGGTTCAGAATAGCGCAGGATTGAGGCAAGTGGCATAATCAAATGAAGGCCTATGCCCAGCAGTGGGTCGATAAAGGTTGAAATGATGATGATGATGATGAATCGTCAAACTGATTCCAGCCACCCACGATCAAGTTCACCATCAATTTTGCAGCGGACTTGTTGCGGCGTCCAGTAAACTTGACGGTGATGGCTATGGGTGTGCATAACAAGTCTACTTGAAGAAAATAGAATTACGTTCTGCCGACTTGATCAAGTTCAAGCGTCATGTAAACTTGAAGATGTGTGTGAGCGTTCAAGTATGCATGACGTTAGTTGACATCGTCCTTCGCTGGTGAACCCATGGCTTCGACTGGCAGCCATCAAACAAACTTGCCAGTAAACTTGATCGTGTGTGTTCTATATGGACGAACTGCAAACTGGACCCCGCATCAAGTCCGCTGCAAACTTGACGGTAAACTTAATCGTGGGAGGCTGGCATGACAGGTGAAAGGAGAATGCCGTCTGATGTATGGCGCTCGGTACCAAGACTAAAGTGAGTGCGTCAAAAAAATCTCCAATAAGTTTTTAGTCGATTCTACGGTCAAAATAATTAAAAATTAGGGTTATTGCCATAGTAACACTTTACGTCAATGTTCGTTGCCATAGTAAGGTATATATCATTGGTTGTTGCAGTCTACTAATGGCGGCGTGCGACGGAAACCAAATCAACAAAATATTTTTTTACTTGATTATTAATCCCGTCGGTGTGTAAAACTAAAGAAAATGTTAATGTCATTTATAAAATATAATAAATTTTATGGGATACGTTCGGTTTGGACGCAATTGATACAGGTTCTCGGCATTTTCCTTTGGTCTAAAATGCAGCATGCTTCAATTTGATCAACACTGAAAAGCTCTTATATTATTTCATGAGTAGTGTTATTTCATCATTCACATATTTCGTTTTCCACAACGCGAGGAATTTTTTTTTTCATTTTATATTTATCTTGGCAATCTGTTTTTCACAACAATAATCTAATGGGCTGTCTGATAATGAATTTGGGTCGTTCGTAGAAAGATTCGTCCAGTGACTCTCTCTCATTAGTTCTCTGCGAATCTATCCGCTAGACTTTGGATACTTTGTCTCTTCAATCTGGAGGATTGTATGCTGCCAGATCCCTGCAGTTGATTAGCGAGTTAATAAGTTGAAAATATCTTTCAAATGTTATGTATAATTTTAGCATGATGCTCGAACAAAATTTTTAACACGTTTTATTATTAGATATGTATTAGTGATTTTAGTGACTGCAATATAAGTTACATAATTTTAAACATAATATTATTAATTACATTTGCAATAATGTAAAAATGTTCCTTTCTTTTACTTTTGTATTATTTAGTACTTATTGTACCTACTGTATGTAAATAAATCACAGTTTTAATATTTATGTTTTGTTATTCATGTTCAGAAAGATTATTTTCTACTCAAAAGGTTAGCGTGAAACGCTACTCAAATGATCCAGTCAGCTAAAGGCCACTTAATTTCAACGAACTGTATCTTTAATGTAGGATTCTCACTTCGCGCGCGTCGGAGCGCATTTTATAACATGCTAAAGGAAATTGAAACATCCATAAAGACAAAGCAGTTCCTTATTTGCATGAAATTTATGCATCTATTACTACTTTATCTACTTACGGATCTATTTATGTCAGTGTTTGACAAAGCTCAAATCTGCGTGAATTGCATTCAAATAAGGAACTTACCGCTTTGTGGATGTTTCAATTTCCTCTAGCATGTTTTAAAATGCGCTTCGATGCTCTCCGACGCGCGCCGGTAAGTGTGAATCACTCATTATATGTGGTATACTAAAACGCCACCTAACATTATTGAGACCGTGATTAGTTTAAGCACGCATCAAATTCTCTTGTATGTTAAATTCCACGTTCCTTCATGTTATCCTCGTTATTATTATTTTTTTGTTTCTTAGCCCAATTTGGGGTAAAGTCTTCAGGTGTTCTAACCTCCTCTTTTGAACCCAAGCCAACCTCATCTGTCCGTGGTGCACCCTGCTAACAAACGGGGCTCTGGCGGCGGCTGATTGCGGCATAGCGCAGCCTAACACTGGCACAGCTAAATCCCCTGACCTGGCCACCGATGGGCAGCAGCGTTGGCGGTGCGAGAAGCTGTGTCCTGCGATCCCAACCCGCATGCCCAGCGTGGGGATCACGGACATATCCCCCTTCTTATAGGGGAGCCCTTTGTCCAACAGTGGATTGAATAGGCCGACGCTGCTGCCCGTCGGTGGCCAGGGGATTTAGATGTGCCGATGTAGGCTGTGCTATGCCGCAATCAGCCGGCCGCCAGAGCCCCGTTCGTTGTTTAGCAGGGAGAAAAATTCCAGCCTTTCACATTTTTCATTATTTTGGAATTATAGTTTCGTTTTACGCAGAAATCGGGACTTGCTTTCTTAAATTTTATCAGGTTAAATAGCATAAACAACGTGTATTTATGTAGTTAATCAGTCCTGTGGTTCCTATAATTTAAGCTCTGCTTCGTTTGGGGCTACATGATGCTTTGATATTCCAGCATTATTTATATATATTTTATTAGATTAGAAAATAAGCTGTCAATGGTGCATTCTGAGTAACATTACATATCGCTAAAACTCGTCTCTAGCTAAAAGTCATTTCGTCTCGTATTATTTCCGTCTACAAGAAAGGGACAGCTCCTTTAAGTTAAACGATAAGCTTAGTGAAAATCTTTCAGAATCACTACCAATGCAAACTTTGCTTTACAAAGTACTTAGGGAGAAGCCAGAATCAAGTCCATTATGTTACGTTACTTACTCCCACGTGACTCCCACAACCGAAATGACAAATACTAAAAAGAATACAAAAAAAAATCCAACCTTTATAAACTGCATGTGTTGCCATCAATAGATTTTCGTTTTCAATCATTCCACTCCTAGGACGATTTAAATGGTCCTAGTTCCACTCTCATCAACTAGTTGTGAAGAATGGAACTCGATGAAGCCTTTTGTTCCAATCAAATCAACTGCTTGGTCAGATCTTCGATCAACTATACAAAGGATATCGCGCGCAATAGGTACTATGTACTGCAAAAAAGTGGTATACTCATATTGCATGCTATCATTTGTTAAAACCAAAGGGGCACCTAAACCCAAGGAGTATAATGCAAAGAGAAGAGTAATAAACCGTTATGAAATGCCTATACCAAGGAGGGTTGTTAAGGGCGGGCGCGCTTTGAACAAAAATCTGTGCATAATGTATTCTATTCTCTCAAATAAGTGTGTCAAGTGTATTATGTAGATGAAACGAGACACAACCCTAATTTGGGCATTTTTATCAAAAAAAATCAGGTTCAGATTTTAGTCAAACTTTCAAAGCGCGTTTTCCCCAAGTACCAAGTAGGTACTTTTATCAATTCCATGGTCTATACCTACTAGTCTGTGGTGGTACATTGTTTTGATTTTTCAAAATCAAGATGGCATAAAATTTTTCATGATTTGGTTAACAAAATTTTTAGTGTTTCTACCTATTATTTTACAAGTTGAAATGGACAAGAAAACGAACAAAGATATTGAAAAGAAAATCGAAAGAGTAACAGACAGGGGGGATCTTAAGAAAATCAACAACAGCAAGCCAAATCGTGATGAAATGGATTTTATGCCTGATAGGGGGGACACCGGCAGGCAGAAACCAGAAAAGAAAAAGTTAGAAGACGCTAAGAGACATTCTGATCTATCGCCCAAGAAAGATCTAAGCAAACGAGAAGATAGCCCAGCTCAAATAAAGACTTATTTAGACTTGGAAGGTAGAAAGTGTCTCCGAGAGAGATACACGCTCAGATTGAAGAAGATTTGCTTGAATAATAATTCGGATGACAAAGTTGAGATCAAAGATTGTGAGATAAAGAACGGTAAGTTAATGAGCTATACTCCGAGTTTCTTTTAAGGAATCCGCAACGAGACTATCCGACATAGAACTAAAGTTGTCGACATAGCTCGAGAATTAGCGAGCTGAAGTGGTGGGCTGGCCATATCTGCCAAAGAACCGATAACCGTTAGGGTAAACGAGTTGTTGAGTGGAGACCACGGCTCGGCAAACGTAGATAATGTAGGACGCCCTTCGACCAGGTGGAGTGACGATCTACTGTCGGCTGCTGGTAGAAGCTGGATGCGTCGAGCTGAGGACAGGGCGCAATGGCGCTCATTAGGGGAGGCATATGTCCAGCCGTGGACTGCTACAGGCCGATGATGATGATGAAGTTGACTTATTTCTTAGATCTTACCGTGGACTGTAAGCGCTTCCAAAGCGCTCGTTGCGTAGCTTGTTCAGTATTCTTCAGCAGATCATCTCCTAAGGATAAGCAACACTCAGCCCGGTCACTAGGACCGGCACACTTGGATTGGTGACAGTTTAGTCGCAATTTAGGTCTGTACCTACACATTGAGAATGTCAAAATTTTGACTACGCCATTATTAACATGTTAGTCTTGGCAATAGCCTTGGTTAGTTTTTTTTCTGTTGGAGGTAGTTGGGCGGTCTAAAAACTCCGACATCAGAGTTTACCAATTACTTGGTTAATATGAAAAAGGAAGGGTTAGACGGACCAACAAAGTTGTACGGCTTCCAGAACCCGTTAGCGTAGTGTTTTTCGGGTTTTGTGTGAGGGGAAACTGAATCGAGTAGGTATATATATCCCTATACCTCGGGCAGAATAGGGATGATGCCTGCGTAGAAAAATAATAATTCTAATTAGTCCGTCGATTAGATTATCAAAAAATATTGGACACGTATTTTTTTATTTTTTAAATCAATGAAAATCGACAAAGTTATAGAGCGTCAAAGTTCGGGAGTGGGGGCTCGTGACGTCACGGCTATGTAAAAAGTGTACTTACCCGCGACGTCACGCGGAACTTCAACGCACTACATCTTTGTCATTTTTAGTTTAATTGACGAAAGAAAAAATACGTGTCTAATATTTTTTGATAATGTAAATGACGGACGAATTAGAATTTTTCAGGCATCTAGCCTATTGCAGTTGGGTTGAAACTTAGATTAACTTCGTAAATAATCTATTGGTGGGGGTGTAAGGGGTTCCAATCCCTATCTTCAGAACCTAAGCTAACCTCACATGCACGTGGTGCACCCTGCTAACTAACAAACGGTTCTCTGGCGGCGGCTGATTGCGGCATAACGCAGCCTAACACTGGCATAGCTAAATCCTCTGGCCTCGGCAGAGCGAGAAGTTGTGCCCTGCGAATCCCCAACCGGCATACCCAGCGTGGGGATTATGGGCATATCCCCCTTTATTAGGGGAGGCCTATATCCAGCAGTGGACTGATATAGGCTGGTGGGATGTGGTAATCTAAGCGTAGAAACAACTTTGAGAAAGAGGCTAAGAGGATTCAGCTGGGCTGGACAGCATTTGGGAAACTACATTGGGTTTGACGACCTCTGTGGCGCAGTGGGCGATGATTCACCTGAGAAGGTCTTCGAAGAAAATCAAAAATTCACCACTTCAAAAAAGACCGCTGGACAAATGTTTGCATTATCTGCAGATGATGATGATCGTAAAACCCGAAGAAGTTTCCGAAATGCTGTCTAACATTTGAATCCTCCTCTGATCTCCATGAGAAGGAGGCCATTCTCTTATTGTTTCTACCCAACTACAATATCTGCCCGAGGTATGTACCTACCTATACTCAACTCAATAGTTTTCCCTCATACAAAACTCGAAAACACTACGATGACGAGTTCTAGTATCCGTATAACTTTGTTGGTTGCATCTAACCCTTCCTTCTTCATTATGAGCCAAGTTAGTGGTCAATTCTAGTGTTGGAGTTTTTAGGCCGTCCGAGTGCTTCCGACATGGCCGACTGAAGCCAAAACCAAAATCTTATCGTGCCTTCCGAAGCACGGAAGAGATCAGGGTGCCTAGTGCGAGCTTTTTACCAGCTCGATCGCGTTTGCGTTTACGGAAAGTATGGAAAGGAGTCAGTGCCACGCGTTTTTCACTAGATGGCGCTATCTCGATTCCATATAAATTTTCTGCGCAAACGGGATCGAGCTGGTAAAAAACTCGCACTTTAAAGGCACCCTGATCTAAATGCTACTAAACGGTCCACCAACCAAATAGTGACCGAGAGGATTACAAAGATGATCTGCTAAGATCGCTTTTTCATCAAAGTTCCAGATAAAAAAATCGACGACGAATCAATCACGAAAGTAAAGTCACAAGAATCATCGAAAGACTCTGTCTCCACGGAACCAAGACCGGACAAGAAGCCGGCGAAAGAAGCACCGTGCGGCCAGAGGAAACCGATCATTAAAACAGTTACAATCAAGAACGACAATCGCGTGTACAAAGCTGTGACATTCGTCGATCATAAACAACACACGCCGCTGCAGATAAACATACAAAACGAGTACAAGAAGCCGAAGATTAAAGATAAAGAGAAAGAACCTGTTATAAAAGTTAAATCGAAGCCTAGCAAGGAGTCCGTTAAAGAGAAACCCGTGAAAAAGGTTAAGAAGAATCTTAAGAAGCAACGTGTACTGTCGCCAGAGTTTTACGTTAAGGGGAACGCTTCTCCGCCAACAGAAGTTGCCAAATGGGCACCTTCATGTATCAACCATCACACTAAACCGTATTACGAGGCGTGGGTCGACACGACCCTTGCGGCCATATCAAAATGCACTAATAATGATAAACTTTATTATGAGAAGCAAAATATTATCAAGACTTTTCAGAAAGCGTTGACTGATAGGCCGAAAACGCCTGATTTGGTTTATGAGGATATTACTGATGAACGGTATACGGGGAGGATTAAGGTTCGGCAGCGGTGAAGTTAATAAATGTTTTTTTGGTAAATAAATGTTTTATCAATTGTTTGCTTCTGTAGGTTTTTTTTCGTGGCCTAGCTCAAGGCCCTTATTCCCTGTGACCAAACGCAAACTTAACGCGCTTCGTTACGATGTCTAATGGAATCGTATTCTCTATGCCCATGTCAAATTTCTTATATACATGTGAAATCCCTCTCGCTCGCACTATTCAACATTTTTGAAGATATAAAATCACTGAATGTAGTTATGCAAAATAGCAAACCTTCACGGCCTAGAAAATAACAATACAAAGGTTCAGCAATAATATCATTTTCATTCTATCACTTTTTCTTACCAAAAAACTTGCACCAATGTGATCAATTTTGGTGCAATTTTTCTGGTAGGAAAACGTGTTGGGTTCAACATGATATTCTGAACCTTTGTATTGTTATTTTCTAGGCCATGAAGGTTTGCTATTTTGCATACTACATTCAGTGATTTTATATCTTCAAAAATGTTGAAAAGTGCGAGCGAGAGGGAGGGTTGACCCTTATAGTCGCCATAACGTGACGCCATGGCGTGTTTTGGAAACGTGTTTGTGTTTGAAGCATGTTATGACGTCATCTGTTCGATCTTTATCATACGTATCGGTCATGCTAACTCAGGATTAACCCATTCACTGCTTTCCTGCATTACATTTACATTAAATACATGCATGTGTATAAAAGGTTCAAAAGAAATAACCATCGATAATTATAAAGAAGTATAAATATCTTGATAGAAATAACAGAGTTACTATGTTATTTTTTATGAACCTTTTAAAAACACATGAACGCAATAAATAATATTACTTTGACTTTGACTGCCTTTCAAATAAATTTGGTAGGGTCTAATGTTCTTCTTAACTTACGCATTAGACGTTAGCATCATCATCATCAGCCTATATCAGTCAATTGTTGGACGGCGCGGCCTCCCCCTATGAGCGGCATTGCGCCCTGTCCTCAGCTCGACGCATCCAGCTTTACCAGCAGCCGACGCGACGTTAGCATGCGTGGTTTCAATAATGAATTATCGATGGTAGGTACATACCTAAATAATTTACATATATTATGTTTTTATAATTACTATGGGCCAGCTCTTGACCTCGAGGCTTGCGTGGGCACGGATGAGGTCGACGATGGGGCGAGCTTTCCCAGAAGATGCCTATTAACTCTCTTTTTGAAGCCGTTAGGGTCATAAGACAATGGAAAAAAAGACGCTGGCAGTTGATTCCATATTTTAGCAGTGCGCATTATAAATGATCTTTGGAAGCGCTTAGTCCTGTTAAATGGAATATCAACTTGATGCGGATGGTAGTTAGCAGTGCGTTTCAAGCTCCTATGGAAGAAAGGTGAAGGCGGAATAAGGTCATGTAGCTCCTGAGCACACTCTCCGAAGTACAACCTATAAAAGACCGACAAACACGCAACCTCGCGACGATGGCTTGAGCTCTCGAGCCTTGCTTTAGCAAGATAGTCTTGGCCAATGAGCCTCTTAGCCCTTTTTTAGTAAAAAAAGGCGCATCTAAATTTTATTTCCGAAAATGAGTTATATATATTGCTGGAATCAGGAAAAAAGGCGCATCTGCCAGTATTATGTTTAATATTTTTATAGCTTGCTTCGTTGCGATCTTAGCACAACAAAATAAGCAGCTTCTGTACCCATTTCTACACCTCTTTGAAGATAAAAAGGCGAATTTAGCTAAAACTTCGTTGAAGAGTCGTATCTATGTAGATGTGCCCTTATGCCTTGCATAATTTTTCGGAGTTCGGTAATTTAAAAGCCACATATTTGACTCTAGTTTTAAGACGAAATTAATAAGGTGCATGTAACCATTTGCGCCTAACGCAATAATGGAAAACTGCTTTCACACTAAGAAAAAAAGTCTACATCTGCCCACTTGCGCCCTTTCTACTTCGTAGAGTTTGTTTTTAGCCCAGGTGCATGTGTCATATGCGTCTTAATACCTTATGTTGCAAAAAATAGTACCGATAGTATTCAATTAAAAAGACGTAAGTAAGCAGAAACGTCCTTTTCACTTATTAACGTGAATCCTGCGGGGAGGTGCGCGGAGTTTGATTAGTACCGCGGCTGATAATTTCCCGACCCCGTGTCAGTTGCGTCCGAGTATCCGTATAGAAGAGGCATCTTAAGTTTTTATACGTATTAGTCCTTAAAAGATAAGAAGATAACTTAATGAAAAATAGGATGGCTAAAAATTGCATTAGTTTATTTTTTGATTCAATTCCTAGAAACATACCCCAATTATGAAAACATGGATAAAAATAATGTACAGTCACGTACAATGTTGCGGGGCATGTTGCGGGACACTATTCAACGTTGCCACCAGCGTCACGTACTTATATTGAGTGTTGCGCGTCATGTTGCGGGACAAAATGTTCCATAGTGTATTCGTCGCTTTAGTGGCTGCCCTAGCAGCAGGCATGGTTAGTTGCATTAAAAACCTACCTATAGCCATTGACTTAATATTAGTAAACTTTTCCTATAGAACATCGATTTGTCGGTTTCAGTTTGATTGACCTGAATAAAGACTTCTTTATCCAAGCCTTTTTAGGACAACTACAAATCTAAATAAATAAGTAAGTACTTTTTAATTATGCATTTTAAGAAGACAACCTAAATAAATACTTTTTATCTAAGCCTTTTTTTAGAATTTGACAGCTACAAACATAAGTATCTAAATACTTTTCTAACCAAGCCTTTTTAGAATTTGGCAGCTACAAAAGTCACCCGCCGACATGACAATTTCAAAACCAAACTTCACCCCAGAAGTTCTGGGGCGAAAAATGTAAAATAAATATTCACAAAAAATGCCCAACGCCTCATTCCGAACGCAACATGGAAACAAGCATGGAAAAGCCAAAATCTAAGGTCATCAAATCAAAGTCTTCGAATAGCGCAGTCACGTCAAAATTGGAGAGCAAGAGGAAACCCGAGAGTCAAAGGAAGAAGAGCAAAAGCAGCGGCGAGTTTCAAACTTTTGCGGTCAAGAAGAGAGGGGTTTACGTTGAGAATAAGATTACCAAGACATCTATAAATGCACGAGGGATCGATGCAGGTCAGTATAACTCAGATTAAGGAAAGAACTACAAGAAATATTAAATTTCCCCATGCTCTGAACATCAACTCATACGACTGTATATAAAAAGCTAGAAACATACACATTTATATAGCTAGAAAGGGATACATGCTTGCTATTTGCTTTGCTATTGCTGCAACTTCGTACAGTCGTTCGATCAACTACAGCACAGCACAACGCCCTTTAAACCGAAACACAGCAGCGTTCACGGCAGAAATACGCATGGTGGTAGTTCTTCCGTGGATGAGCCCTTCACAAAGAACTCTACAACTTCTACATAGATTTTAATAATATTATTGATTGCATGGCTTTCTTATCACTGCCATGAAGACCTATTATCATGGCCACTTCTATTTTAAGTCGCCCCTTGAGGCGGGGCGTTCATAGTTCACTAGCCCTACTGCTGACAGAAACTGTAGGACCTTTTTGGCTGTGAATTCTCGTAGCTCCTCTGGGCTTAAAGTGAATTTGCCCAGAATAGCGCTACGTTTGTGCATTAGTAGCCCACACTCTCCTAGCAGATGAAGGGTCGATTCATCCGCCTCTTTGCAGAACCTCTAGGTTGCAAAGCCGTAACTTAAACATGTGCTTGTTAAGGCGACAATGTCCAGTCAAAGCTCTGACCATAATGCGTAGGTTGTTTCTGCTTATAGACCAGGGTAGAAGCCTTGAAAAATAATAAAAAGTGAAAAAAAAAAATAGTAGGATGAAACCCATTAGAAAAGGGGGGAATATTATAAAAATGAAAGGAAAAAATAATTTACGGGCGATCTGAGGTCGGGAAGGGGATGGGGGTGAGTTTTTAAGGGTAAAAAACGGTTTTTCTCGATTTCCGGCAAAACTAAAAGTCGTATCGAAAAAAGTCAAATAGCAAAGTTGTAGGTAATAAAAAGATTAAAACTTTTGTATTTACACTTTTTTCACATAACCTCAAAATTTATGTGAAAAATCCAAAAAACCAAGTTTTTTTTTTTTTTTTATCTTTTACAAAAAAAATTTTTTTTTAACGAAATTTGGTGAAAACTTACCTTTTTATGTCCCAAATACGCTGTAATTTATTTGATTAAAAATATTTATTTTTTCACCTTATTTTGAATTAATATCAAAAAAACACCCTAATTTTCAATCGAAAATTCACCCGTCAAAATATCAGCTTTTTTCAAAAACTTGGTATGGTTTCTGTTCGTTGAAATCTCTACTTTCCGATGGTGAAAAAAAAAATATATGTTACTAGAGTAAATCTTCTCAGAAAATGCAAAAAATAAAAAGATTCATCCATACTGATAATCTGAAAAGACAAAATCGAATTAATAATGCCTTCACTATTTTATCGTGAATAAACTTCCATGAAAAAAAAAAATATTGAAGAAATAAATGTCAAAATGTATAAAAAATATATTATAAATGTATTAAAAATGTATTAAATATATATGGAAATCGGCCAAAAGTTTGTTATTAAAAATACATTTACGATATATATTTTATAGATTTTTAATATATTTTTTATGTACTTTGAAATATATATTTTTTTCATGGGATTAACTAAATTTGTTTGTGCAAAATTAAGGAGATTATTATTTTTTTATCTTGTACTAAAATATCATTTAATTTCAATCTTTAGGTTATGTTACGTTAAGCATACTATTTTTTGAAGAAAATATTACGATTTTTATGTTTGAGTTGATTGATACAGATAAAAATAGAGATAGTATTTACCTTCCTATGCAGATTCGAAAAGTTTTTTTATTTTTTTAAGTAAACTTGTCACTTGTCACTTGTCACCGAAATCCGCAAGCGAACTAAGGTCCAGGATATCAGCGAGCGGATATTGGGGCTCAAGTGGAGTTGGGCAGGACACTTGGCCAGACGGAGTGACGACAGGTGGACCAGATCTCTGACCGAGTGGTGGCCGAGAGTTGGTTACAGAAATAGAGGCCGTCCTCCAGCGAGATGGGTTGACGATATTAGAAAGACCGTCGGCGGCACCTGGTTAAGAATAGCTCAGGATCGAGGCAAGTGGCATAATCAAAGGAAGGCCTATGCCCAGCAGTGGGTCGATAAAGGTTGAAATGATGATGATGATGAAACTTGTCACAATTATCTTCAAGAAATGTTGTATACTGTACTGTATTTCGAATACTGGTTAGGCTAACGGTTGTAACAGCTGCTACGAAATATATAGTATATAATAGTAGGTATGTATGTAGTAAGACCCAGACCCGCCTAGCCCCTTCCCCACTTCTCCACGAAATACCTTTTGATGGGCTACAATTTTTCGTAGGTCACTCAGGTATATCTACTCAGGTGTATATAATTTATCTTTAAATAGTTATAAATAGGCATCTACGCATATAATTTAAAGAAGATTCGACAACTTTCTCCAAATATTGTAGATGTTTTATTAAATATTAATTTTATTAACTTATTTGTTTGTTAATTATAGTAGTATATTTTTATTTGCAATTTTTTTGTTATCAATGTCACATGTAATCTAACGTTTTTCGAGTAATTAAAGGGTAAATTTTAATAAATAGCTCAAAATTATTTATAATAATTAAAAAAAGTTTTTTTTGATTTTTTGCATTTTCTGAGAAGATTTACTTTAGTAACATATATTTTTTTTTTCACCATCGGAAAGTAGAGATTTCAACGAACAGAAACCATACCAACTTTTTGAAAAAAGCTGATATTTTGACGGGTGAATTTTCGATTGAAAATTAGGGTGTTTTTTTTATATTAATTCAAAATAAGGTGAAAAAATAAATATTTTTAATCAAATAAATTACAGCATATTTGGGACATAAAAAGGTTAGTTTTCACCAAATTTCGTTAAAAAAAATTTTTTTTGTAAAAGATAAAAATAAAAAACCAAAAACTTGGTTTTTTGGATTTTTCACATAAATTTTGAGGTTATGTGAAAAAAGTGTAAATACAAAAGTTTTAGATCTTTTTATTACCTACAACTTTGCCATTTGACTTTTTTCGATACGACTTTTAGTTTTGCCGGAAATCGAGAAAAACCGTTTTTTACCCTTAAAAACTCACCCCCATCCCCTTCCCGACCTCAGATCGCCCGTAAATTATTTTTCCTTTCATTTTTATAATATTCCCCTCCTTTTCTAATGGGTTTCATCCTACTATTATTTTTTTTGGTTTTAAAAATTATCGACCCTGGTCTATTAGCGCTAAATAGGTATAGTACGCGTCGTGTAAAAAGAACGCTGGAAGAAGTGGAGGGGGTGTGTTTGTGCACACGGGCAAATTCCGATAAATCACCTAATGTGCAGTTTACCGCCAGCGTTCTTTTTACGTGACGCGACCTATACATATCAAAGTAGGTGTTTTCCAGTGCAATGTGGCTAATCATACACATTGGTAGGTATATCAAAGTCTAGTCGTTCAAAGTAGTTAAAAAGAACTTTTGAATAATGTTACAGCTAAGGAGGCCAAAATAGACGAGATACAACCCGTCAAGGCCCCTCCAAGACCACAAAGGGGAAGTAAACGTTTCCTAGCTTCAGTCCTAACCATCCTATCCAAATCTACCACCGGCACTCAATATCCTGACGCTGAAGACAAGAAAGCCAAAATCAATAAGAAAGTCAATAAAGAAGTCGATCCAATTAGTGAAGCTGATAAAAAAAAGAAACTAAAATACAGATCCAAAGTTCTAAACGACAATAAGAATCAAGTTGATAATTTTGAAGTGTTACAATCAAAGAAAGACATCGTACAAACGCCATCTTTGTACTCCGAAAGAAGCTACAAGGAGGATGGATTCAAATGGTCTGATTTACCGAGACTAGTCAAACCCGATCCTGAAGAAGAAGCGAGCGTGAACCATATCAACTCATTAGTAAGAGAAGTTACTGAAGGAAGAAAGGCTAAAGAGAAGAAGGTTAAAGTAATAGATCCAGACCCTTCAACCCTAGTATCAGAGCCCAGAGATGACAAGAGATTGTACAACTTTTTCGTCGACCTACTTGAAACTACGTTCAGTGTTTACAACGTCAATGCTGAATACGATGCAGCCCCTGTTATACCCAGTGCTATATCATCCAGAATAGCATTAGAAATAGACGAATCTGTAGCTAGAAAACTAAACGTTGCTACCGAGATGTACGATGACGTAACACAGAAGCCTTCAAAACACTACTACAGCATAAGAAATGAGAATCACACTTGGAACACAAAGAAATTGATAGACCATTTTCAACCGACACCATCGATGACGCCTTACGAAGAGTTGCCATTGA
Organism: Horisme vitalbata; assembly: GCA_951804965.1. Lineage (NCBI taxonomy): Eukaryota > Metazoa > Arthropoda > Insecta > Lepidoptera > Geometridae > Horisme > Horisme vitalbata. Next base: position 4,196,381 of record OX638109.1, read on the forward strand.
AAGCACCACTCAAGAAACGGAGATTACGAGCGGAATCGTTCGCCTTCGCAAGAAACAAAATATTCCCACCACAATCTAACAGCGCAGTTATAACCCACAAAAAAACCTTCTACAGAAGGAATAAAAAGAAGGATCTGCTCAATATACTGAAAGAGCAGTTGAGAATGGATCATCTATCGTTCGAAGAGCCACAGAACTTGTACCAAGCTTTGAAAGTAATGGCTAAGAACAAACGCAAAACGATCCGTTTCGATACTTCCGCTAAAAGAACTGGTGATGGTTACAGACCTCCTGAATGTATGTTGAAGAGGAGAAAGGTTATTTCACCGAGTAACAAGACCAGCTCCAAATATGATAACGAATATATGCGTTCAACGAGATCCGTATCCAAGAAGTTTACCGAAGTAGGGTATGGTAAGCCACATGAATCGACGACTGATGAAGACTCTTCGAACCATTCACTGGAAGTTTATGGGTTCGATTACGATGTACCATACAAGAAGACTCCAACGAAGAAGGAGTTGTTTATGACTTATCATTCGACACCGACGTGTAGTGAGCAAGATGTTATTGAGAAAATAAAGTTTTCCACAATGGAAAGCAACAGCACTATAAGCGATTACTAATTCAAGCCGATATCGGTAAAGCAATGTTAGGATGGGGCGTAATAAAAAAAATAAGTAAAACTGTTTTTTTATTTTTCTGTATCGATATCATAGAAATTGAATGGAATACTTTCTTTTTGAATTTTTTGATTTGGTAAGTTACTTTGGGAAAAGTGTTCCTGTTGGGGAATGAGCCGATTGAGACCAACTTGTTTTTTTGACCAATGTGTTTTTCTGGACAAAAATCTAAAAATTCCATTATTGGAACGAAGTTCCTTATCGCGCGTTGCGAAAGGGGGCTAGACGGAAAAAATTAAGACCAAAAGTTGTAAAGACTCTTTGTAATTGTCAAATGGTCGGGCTGATGACGTCATTGTATAAAGATTTGCGCGCTTATTTCAACTGTCTATGCTAAGTGCTCGTTAGCTTCGCTGTATAGGCTTGGGCTGCCGCGCCGCGACCTCCGTGGCCGCGACACCCACAGTTCAAATCGCTGTGGTGCTTACGTCTTTTTACATGTTTTGGAACGAAGAAGTTCCTTATAGTGCGTTGCGAAAGGGTGCTAGACGGAAAAAATTAAGAGCAAAAGTTGTAACGACACTTTTTGCTATAGTTGTAAGCCGTGCGGCGTCCCTTGACACCTCTCAAGTTTTAATTACTTATGGCCGGTTCCTATATTATACTGTTACCGATTACGCCTCGTTTTTCCCTGAAAAACTGTCAAATTTTCGACGCCTCGTTGTTAATTTTTGACAGTTTTTCAAGGGAAAACGAAGCGTCATCGGTTACGGTATAATATAGGAACCGGCCGTTAGTGTGGGCCCTGAGGTGCCGGAGGTGCCTGAGGTGCCTGAGGTGCCGGAAGTGCCTGAGGTGCCTGAGTTGGTGAAGTTAAAGGAACTTCGTTCCATCCGGGTGTCCCTTGACACCCTCAACTTTTTTTTCTCTTCAAAATAAATTTATAGTTTCTTCAAAACAAAACTTTCTAACTACAAAAGAAAAGGTACCTTTATATATACCTATATTATTTAATTTCCTTATTTTAGGTCGGATCTTGCAACGAGTGGTTTTTGGAAATATACATAATACATAAATCACACATCGAGAAAAATACATAGACAAGGCTTTAGGTAGGTAACTACACTTCAAAAAATCTCGTGGTGGAGAACATTATTTATGGATAAGATTGAAGATCGTAAAACCACCGGTGATTGAATGAAATAATGAATGAACACCTTATCCAAATTTAAAACAATGAAACAATGAGCGGCCATAACGCTGATTTGTTCCAGGCAACCTTCGGTGGAGAAAGCGACAATCTAAATAACATGAGATGGCAGCACTGTCGTTGAAGTCATGCTAAAGTCCTATAATTTAAAGGCTTTTATTAACACCACGCGGTATTCAATCTCTCTTAGTAAGACTGTCTTACACTTTAGCGTAGTGTAATAAGAGTAAGCCACTACGTCGGTCATAAATCATAATAAGTCTAATTAGTCAGTAAGACAGTCTTACTAAGACAAACTGAATATGACGTCATCTTTATCATCGACTAACAGCTGGGCATAGGCCTTCTTCCCCTATCTCTCAGCTACCAGTCCGTCAGCACTCTGGACTTCTGGTGCACAGCACTCTGGATCTGGCGTCATACCTTCTGGCCAAGTGTACTCAACTTGAGCCCCAAAAACGTCATCTCTACCAGATTTTTTGGAAGCCTTAAGCATCCCCCACACTGGTGCGTTATTATCGGCGATACCACATGCGTTATATGTTTTAGTACATTATGTAATACCGATACGAAGTTACACAATGCTGCGATAACGCAGTTGTGTGCAAGGAATTGCACACAACTGCGTAACATGCGTTTATAATGTACCTGTGTGGGAGGCGCGTGGTGTAATAAAAAACACTCGCAAGCACTCTTTTTTTATAACCAACTTCTAGAGTATTTAATTAAAATATATTAATTTGATTTACTTTAATTTAAACGAATAAACCTAACATTATAATACTAATTGACTTTATGATATACTAGCTTCCGCCCGCGGCTTCGCTCGCGTGGTACCGGGATAAAAAGTAGCCTATGTGTTAATCCAGATCGTAAACTGTGTATATATTCCAAGTTTCATTAAAATCCGTTCTGTAGTTTTTGCGTGAAATAGTAACAAACACTCATCCATACATAATCACAAACTTTCGCATTTATAATATTAGTAGGATTAGGTACCTACGTGTAAAGCGATACAGTTACATCCCTATATTTAATATAATGAGTGCGATAATAATTCAGCCTTTTTTTATAACTATTCATGGTACTAGCACATGGCCTACCTGAGGGCTTACCAAAAACTTTATAAGTTTCGGTATCTTTCCATACATTTTCGTAGTTCATGCACGTTTCCCTAGAGGCGCTGTACTGAAAATGTATGGAAAGATACCGAAACTTATAGTTTTCGTAAACTATAAAAACCTGTGGTAAGCCCTCTGATACTAAATGGTAACCATTTCCTATAACAAAGTATTGCTTCAAGGGTCACGGATGTTTTGAACGTGTCCTACGAAGCCGTCAACTCAATAAAAAAAAATAGGTACCTAACCTACCTACTTGAAACTTTCCTAACCCAACAACGAACAACAGAAAAATTCTAATTGGAATTTTGTTTTAATGATTCCGTCATATAATTAGTATAAAACGGAAACCATTACTACAGTTCTTCAAACTGTGTTGGAACTAAACTTTATGGTCTATTAATTTACTCTTTAAACACTAAAGTAATTATGAAAAGTTCTATGTAGTAAAGTTTGTTTTAATTTCACTTCGCTTAGCACACGCTAAGGACCAATAAAATTCTACTGAGGAGTCGTAACCTTGATCGGCCTCCCCTGATAAAGGGGGATACGATACCTATGCCCTTAGACCCCATACTGGGGACCCACAACTTCTCACACCGCCGACGCTGCTGCCCGTCGGCGGCCAACGGAAGTAGCTATGCCAATGTTATGCTGTGCTATGCCGCAATCAGCCGGCCGCCAGACAGAGCCCCGCTTGTTAATTAACAGGGTAGCAACCACGTGCACGTGAGATTGGGTTCCGAAAATGGGGGTTGGAACGCATTACACTCCAAAGAGTCATAGGAGTCATAGACCAAAGAGTTGAAATGAGAACATAAAATTCTCATTAACTGATGTGCTGAAAACAACTAACACGCCTAGGTTTTGCTCCTCAGGCATGGCGCGTAGCGTCATAACCAAGGCTCGCTGTCAAATTGTTATATGGAATTATGTCACATTTGCACCTACTAAATATGGATTGCAATATTGAGCTTTTTAGGGTTCCGTTTACCAAAGGGTAAAAACGGGAGCTTATTACTAAGACTCCACTGTCTGTCTGTCTGTCACCAGGTTGTATCTCATGAACCGTGATAGCTAGACAGTTGAAATTTTCACAGATAATGTATTTCTGTTGCCACAATAACTAAAAAGAGAATAAAATAAATATTTAAGTGGGGCTTCAATACAACGGTATGGAACTCTTCGTGTTCAACTCGCACTTGGCTAATTTTTCTTTCCTTTTGGCACGGAACCATAAAAGCTAAAAAAAAACATTAGATACAAGAATAAAGATTCATATTCCATTAAATTAATTCGTTTTAACAAGTCTTAAACTATAACATACTTTATGTTAACATTAATGCAAGGCATAAAATATTTTGCAACATTTTAATACTATGATATATAATACAGATTTATCACTTTGGTATCTTTATTACACACTTAAAACTGGCAGCCCAACATATGGCAGAATGGCTTTCGACACAGGTTTCTCAAAATTATATCTATATGTTATAACTAATATTTTTCTTGGCATACAAACTAAAATACTGTGGCCATCTTTTATTTCTGTTACCTCGATGTTCAGAATAGGGTAGATGGATAATATCGGAATGTCAATTCTGTTAGTGAAGTTGTAGATTTTGACAGGTTCAAATTCTGTCAGATCTAATTGTCCATCCTTAATAGGTCGGTAGTAGATAATGACTATGCCACTTTGGGTGCCAACGAAGAATAGATCATCTCCGTAAATCTGCATTTTGCTAATATATTGTAGCAGTCCGGTGTGTCGTTCAACATTCAAATGAGCTAGTAAGATATAATAATGACGCCAGTCCAGGTTTTCCAGCATGTTGTGCTGGTATAAACAGTTCATTAGGTTGGTGACGGAGTCGAGAGTAAACTTTAAGAATACTTTCTTATTTACGTACATATACATTCTTTGGCTCATTGTTAGGATGTGTAGGCAGCCATCAGTGTAACCTAATGCACAGATACCATCAGGTATACCATCTAGGGGCTCGGGAATCGGAACTAAGCTCACAGCTTTATGGTCCAGATGGAACTCATACAAATCATGGTGATACGTGGTGTAGAAAACCATCCTATCTTCAACTATAAAAGACCTGACATTGTAGAATACGAACTCATCGTCTGCATCGGTGTTGACAGTGAGATTTGAGCTCCAGTCATGGTACGGCTTGTTAACTATGTGGAGTTGACCGTTCATCCCGAGCATAACTACTACATCTTTTAACTCGGTGAAAGATACAAACTGACCGGCAAAACCTTTACGCTTAGACACTCCTAGAGTTAAAAGGTCATGGTATACCACCCTAGTTCGCTTATGGACCATAACTATGCCTTTCTCTTGGACTATCGCACTCCTCATCTCTTCATCTATAGTGTCACTGTGACAGAACTCGTCTATAGTCTCTCTGGTGTGAGGTAACTGTGACCAGAGAGAGAGTGAACGGTACATTTCAAACCAGTTGGTAATGTTCGGGGTTTTTCTCATAGCTTGCTTGTATACCTTTCTGTAATCTTGGCGGCAGTACTTCTCCCAAAGGTTTTCGTCTTGAAGAAGAGCGTTGATCACGTCTCTCCATCGAATACAGACTTGGCGGCATCTTATCATTTCCTTCGGCGGGAATAACTTGAAAATATCGAATAGGATTTCGGTGGGTAAATTGTTTATGCTTACTTCGCTGGCAGTGGGGCTGGAGGGTTCGCTAGTAAACTCCATTGTTCCTTTTAGTACGTAATTTCACAGTAATTTCAGGATAAACGGGGTGACTGTATCGCTTATTTTTGAATTGCTAGCATTTTTGCTAGATACAGTTTTTAGTAACGAAACTTGCACAGATCACTCATTTTAGTTTGATAAACAAACGGTTTCCTTTCCAGAGTTGTGGAGAGCGAATTTGCATGTGAAAATCATAATTGGAAAATCTAAACCAGAAAAGCGAATTTGTTTGCGACCCGACCAGTGTCGGTCGGACGGGGACAGAGTAAAAATATAACTTAAAAAAAAAACTACAATAAAATTGTTTCCACAGGGTTTCCACCTATCGCTGCTCGATTGCTAGTGGCGCACAGGCGCAAGTGTTCATGGGCAATGTGCATTTTGCAACGACTTTGCGACTTTGCGTTAGGCGGGCGACAGGCTTGCAATACGGCTTTGAGTAAAATTTGCAAACTATCGCTTAGTGATCGCTGGGGTCCATAGATTAGGCTGGGGTTGCTGTGGCTTTGCTATTGCTGTTGCTAGTTGCGTAGTGAGTTGCTACTGCAAAGCTTATTATTTTCTCTATGCTGCAAAGTTTTTAGGCCTGCCGTCCGTCAGATCCAGTGCTGCCACCTCTTGTAAATCCAATCCAAGTCGCTAGACTCAATTTTTCAATTTCAATTTCAATTTATTCATATTACATTATACATAAAAAATAGCTTAATTAACAAAGGTAGGTATATATTAACAAATAAAAACATCTTACAATTATGAACACAAGATTTAATATGTAGTGTAAGTACAAATGTACTATCAGCTACAAGTCTACCTTACCATCATATTATCATAAGGGTGGACTTTCTCAAAAAGAAACAGATGTTGTATCTCCGATTGGTCAGAATAAGTGAACAAAGAAAAAGGTAGAGTCAGCTGGCTAAACTGCTTATAAGCGAAACTGTTTTAAAATTGGTAAGTTAGACTAGTCGCTGATCTGCCATCTAGAAGTTGTAGAACATACAAAATAAAAAGAACATTTAAACATTTTTTTGTTAAAATTTAAATGAACTAGGTCGAACTAGGAACTGTTAACACTATTTCACCATGGAACAAGTTTGTTTGGTTGCTCACAATAGTCAATGCAAAAACTATCAATTACCATATAGTTACTAGCAAAGACATCTAACTCTACATTTGAGTTGGTTATACCATTGAGGTGACGCCGTGCCTGGCAGACTGGTAATTGCTGTCGTGCAACTGTGTGCGTTGTTCTTGGAGCGAAGAGTGGAACCCACCCTAGATGGAATCTAGCAATAACAAAGTCGCTAGAAAGTAGCTCAAACTGTGCCGTGAGGCGATCTGTAGTGGTGGGGGAGTTGTTACTTGAAAAATTGGAATTGCAACAAGCAAAAGTTAACAAGAATTTAAATAAGATAAAATATAATACGTACTTGAAGCAGAGGCAGTGTAGTTTATTATACTCTAGGTATACATAGTAAATGTTTATTACATTTATATAAGCTGAAAAGTTTAATTTTCGCGTCAAAAAGTAGCCTAGTTCCTTCTCTAAGGTACCATCTATCTTTATTTTTTTTCTCCGTATGAGGAAGTGGCCAACTCTGGTGCCAGAGTGTTTAGGCCACCCAAGGCCTAAGACATGGCTTAACGACTTAAAAAGCCGTGAATAATATTTAAACATAACTTCCGAAGCGTTTAGATTTATTAAACGGTGGGTGACCGTTTCCAAGATCAGTAGTGATTAGGTAGAGTATTGCCTCAGACTAACATAATAAAAGCCAATACCTTTTATGAAGTTAATTTGAGAGTATTGCTTAACCAAGATTATGTTAAGAACACTGAAGTGAAAGTGTGTGAACTTACACAACTTTCACATATGTAGGTACTTGTGTTTTCCGAAGTGAAAAAGTAACAGATAGACAGACTTTTACATTTATATTATTAGTTTTGATTACTGAACGCACTGTTATTACTTTTAGATTCCAATAGTCAGTTATTGATGATGATCACACAATTGGTGAGTTTTATTTGAAGCTAATCAGCTTATCACTTTATGAAGACATCATCATCATCATCATTATTATCATTATCATCATCATCATCATTCTATGTCAGTCCACTACTGGACATAGGCCTCTTCTATTGAGTGCCATTGCACCTCGTCCTGTGCTCGAGGCTACCAGCTTCTACTATCAGCAATTATGAAGGCAATAACCATTTTTTGTAATTAATAATATTTATTTTTCATGCCTCAAATGGATGCTAATTTATAATTACGAATGAATGTGAGAATGTTTGTATCAATACTTTAAGCAATTAAACGAATTATAAATTAATCAAAATAAATATAGTAAAAATAATTAATAAAAAAAATCAGATTAATATTGTAGCTGACATTTTAAATGTGGCTTTCTAAATGTTACTGAAACTAGCGTCAAATTATCTTAGTTGGCAGCCCTGGTGTAGGTACTGTGTTCCTCCTACAAATGTTGCTTTCTCAGTCTAGGGTGTTCCTACTTAACACTTTAACACTTCAACATTTAAGCATTTTAACACTTCAACACTTTAACACTTCAACACTAATTAATTGCGCTATTGCGCGTCAACCATTAAGCTAAAAGTAAAATCCTAGAACAAAAAAGTAGAAGTGTCAAGTGTCATTGTCAGTCAAGCATTCATTCATTCTTAGATTCAAAAACCGTTTTTGTAATAAAACATTGTAACATGCGTTAGCATCCTAGTAGTCTGTGTAATAAAACGAACGTAAACACAGAGTACATTAGCGTAAACAAACAAACCGAAAAGGCGAATACTGAAACCCGAAGTTGAAAATTGAATCTAGAAAGCATTTCATAAATTATGTCCGCTTTCAAAGCATTACGGGACGTGAGCAATCATTTCGAACATGATTTGCGGCGGGTATCCACCGAACTATTCTCAGCCAAGTTAGGACAAGAGTTCGAAGAAAGCACCGCGAAGAAAATGAAGGATTTGGCATTGTTCTCTTCAAAACTAAAGCTGTTGAAAGCGAAACCTTTATCTGGTAATTAAACAGCAAAACATAAACTTTCACTGGTCTCCATAGTTTAGACTGACAATAGAATATTACTAATTAATTAATATATGATTGAAAATGCGAAAGTTTGTGAGTATTGATGTATGTTACTCTTTCACGCTAAAACTACTGAACGGATTTGGATGAAACTTGGAATACACATAGTTTATAACCTGGATTAACACTTAAACTACTTTTATCCGGGTACCACGCGAGCGAAGCCGCGGGCGGAAGCTAATAAATAAATATATATAATAATAAATAATGCTGGACGCTATCATACAGCATCATGTACCCCAAACTAAGCAGAGCTTGTATTATGGGAACCACATGACTAATAAACTACTTACCTATATTTATTTATTTATTTATATAGCCTCTTTCAGACGTTTACCATAATTTGTTTTATACATTTATTTATTCCTATATATAGTTTTATTTTTATTCTGTGTGCCCTTTGGCAAAGGCCTCCTCCAACCCCTTCCAATCTTCTCTCTCCCGTGCCAGTCTAGTCCAGGTTTTTTCAGCTATTTTAGCCATATCATCTTCCCATCTTCTGAAAAGTTTCCCCTTTTTGCTCTTTCCCTCTCTTGGGTACCACAATGTTACTACTTTGTTCCATTTCTCTTCTCCTCTGATTACGTGGCCAGCCCATTTCCACTTTAGCGTTCCACCTTAGGTTTTTGTAGCTTTCCTAATTTTGCTGTGGTTTATTTTATCTATTTTCCTTTTCCCAATTATGCTTCGTTCCATGCTTCGCTGGCAAGTTTATAGTTTGGTTTGCTGAGATTTCTTAAGTCCCCAAGTCTGGCATCCATATGTTAGTAAAGGGAGTATGCAAGTGTTGAAAAGCTTTCGTTTAACCGAGGTGTGTATTGTTTTGTCTTTCATTATTTCTTACCTATATACTTTTTTGTAAATACATACTTATTATACATAGAAAACACCGAGACCCAAGACAAATATCTGCAGAATGTTCAAACATTTGTCTCACGGCAGAATCGAACCCGCAACTTTCTGCATTTCAGGCTGACCTTCGCCCACTGCGCCACAAAGGTTGTCACAAATTTCTGGCGGCTGCTTCTTCGCGCGGTATCAGATAAAAAAATATGTCTTATTCATGCTCTAGAACTACATAATCCCCTGGCCGAAGGGCAGCAGCATCGGTGGTGCGAGAAGCTGTGCACTGCGATCCCCAACCCGCATGCCCAGCGTGGGGATTATGGGCATATCCCCCTTCTTATAGAGGCCTATGTCCAGCAGTGGCCGGACATGATAAATAATAAATAAATAATGCTGGACTATCACACAGCATCATGTAGCCCCAAACTAAGCAGAGCTTGTATTATGGAAACCACATGATTGATATATTACATATATACATATTTTTTTTGTAAATACATACATATTAAACATAGAAAACACCCAGACCCGAGAAAAATATCTACAGAACATGCAAACATTTGTCCCGCGGCGGGAATCGAACCTGCAACCTTCTGCGTCCCAGGCGGACCTTCGCCCACTGCACCACAGAAGTCGTCATAATAAGGTGACGATACATGTCAAACCTCCATCTCGCTCGCACTGATCAACATTTTTGAAGATATAAAATCACCAAATGTAGTTATGCAAAATAGCAAACCTTCACGGCCTTGAAAATAACAATACAAAGGTTCAGCAAGAATATCATGTTGAACACAACACGTTTTCCTACCAAAAAATTTACACCAAAATTGGTATAAGTTTTTTGATAAGAAAACGTGATAGAATCAAAAATATGATATTATTGCTGAACCTTTGTATTGTTATTTTCTAGACCGTGAAGCGTTTGCTATTTTGCATAACTACATTCAGTCATTTTATATCTTCAAAAATGTTGATCAGTGCGAGCGAGAGGGAGGTATGACCCTTACACTAAGGCAGCCCTAAGCTGCCTGTGTATAAAATAATAATAATAACTATCTAACCAAATTGATGTCCATGTATAATTTCTTAATTTTTTTTATTGTCAGTAACTCCACAAATCCTTGAACAATCAAACGAGAATGCTATAGAGGAATACGGTGAGGCAGCAGTGTGGAAAGTTCTGGAACAGGTGACCACCAAGTCGTTAACTCAGGCTCATGCAGTTACCGCGCTGATCACAGCGCCCGACAGCAGTCTGGACGCAGAGCTCATCGAGAGGAAAGAGTAAGGCATCATTTTAAAGATATTTCCTCAATTTCAATTTTTCTGTATTATTTTCTGCCTTAGTTATACCACTCGCATTCCCATTCGCGATGCGTTTCATGTCATATATTGGCGACGCGTCGCCAAGTCAACAGCTAGTCTGAGCCGCCGCAATATATGTTTGGGCGTTAAAAGTAAAGGATTTTGGTATCTAACTTATAATTTTTTTTAAAATAAAAACGCCAACAGTTTAAATTATCAATACATTGTAGGGTTAAACTTACAACGTTTCATTGTGATAAGGAAACCAATTACAGGCGGACACAGCATTCATAATAACTAAGTAATATCATAATATGTAATAATTATTTAATCCAAAAGTTTCTTCTTATTTGGGAAACAAATGTTACAAAATAAGTTAGCTAGTTCAAACTAGACATTAAATAAAATCTATTAGAACCAACCCGCACATTGAGCCACAAGTCGCGGCCACTAAACGCGACCACTAGCGGGTCCGTCAAGCCTCGACGCAGCCACCAGTCGCAGCCGCTAGTGGCTCAGTGGTAGCCACCAGTCGCCGCCACTTAGCCGCTACATTTGGCTACTATGGGCGAGCGTGTACGCGATGCGAGTGACAAAACGCGGCCACAAGTAAAGAAATAAATAAATAATGCTGGACTACACAGCATATTGTAGCCCCAAACTAAGCAGAACTTGTGTTATGGAAACCACATGATTGATATATTGCATATATACATTTTTTGTAAATACATACACATCATACATAGAAAACACCCAGACCCAAGACAAATATCTGCAGAACATGCAAACATTTGTCCCGCGGCGGGAATCGAACCCGCAACCTTCTGCGTCCCAGGCGGACCTTCGCCCACTGCGCCACAGAGGTCGTCAATGTGTCAACAAACTCTTACGCAGCTTTTGATCGCGTCTAGTGGCTTAATGTGTGCCCTAACATAGAAACACTGAATCGGCAACATTTTTAATTTACTCCAATTCGTAACGCGACCAAACAGAGAAGAATTGGCAAAAAATCTGCTTGAAAATGACAATCCTATTCTATTTCAGAGCAATCATAGATACCCTAACGCAGTTTAGGCATGCGGAGAGTCAACTGCGGCACCTAAACTCATTACTGTCGGAGGCAGAAACAGAGTCAGCGAAGTGTAGGACTCAGTGGGAGAGTACAGTAGGAGAATTGAGAGAGTTAAGGGAGAAACGGACTAGCAGTGAAGCAGATAGTCGAGGGCCTTTATATGAGTGAGTAAAGGAAGAAACTACAAAATCATAATTAGTTTATTCAGTAGGAACTATATAGTACACTTTGAATCTTCATTTTTTAACCAGCGGCCCGTCCCGGCTTCGCACCGGTTAGGGCACTTTTTTACACCTTGGGTTACGTCACTTAAGTTTTAGATGGTTCTAATAAGGATCTTTTATAGCAATAAATATAGCATATGTTACTCAAGGTGAATGTAGCATTCCAATGGTGAAAGAATTTTTGAAATCTTTAGAGTTTATTCATTACAAACATACACAAAAAATACAAATTCCTATTTATAATATTAGTGTAGATTTACACCAATTTGGAACGCAACCAAACAGAGAAGAATTGATAAGGAACTTTGTTGAGTTTCTTGCTCACCAGCCTATTAGACCACAGCCGGACATGGACTCCCCTAATAAGGAGGATATACCCATAATCCCCACGCTGGGCATGAGGGTTGGGGATCGCAAGACACTCTCACACCATGCCGACGACGCTGCCCATCGACAGTCAGAATTTTTTTGCTGTACCAGTGTTAGGCTATCTATGCTGCAATCAGCCGGCTACCGTGTTAAACCAATACACTAACCAATAAGTGAAAAAAGTGCGCTTTGAGAAAACCGTCAAATTGGAATTTCAAACCCGATACATTTAGTGAATACAATGTTCTTTAAATAGTATTATCTCAGTGTAGGTAATAGCTAGAACAATATAAACTTTACACGGGTATAGAACATAAAAACAAAAAGATTGAGCCCTGTTATGCTAAAACCCTGTATCTTAAAATACAGTGTATTGGCTTTGCACGGTAGCGCCGCCAGAGCCCCGTTTGTTAGTTTTAGCAAGGTGTACCACGGACAGGTGATTTTGGCTTGGGTTCCGAAGACTGCGGTTGGAACCCAATGTACGATTCCCACTTACCGGCGCGCGTCGGAGCGCATTTTAAAACATGCTAAAGGAAATTTAAACATCCACAAAGCAGATAAGTTCCTTATTTGCATGCAATTTACGTATCTATTGCTACTTTATCTACTTACGGTTCTATTTATGTCAGTGTTTGACAAAGCTCAAAGCTGCGTGAATTGCATGCAAATAAGGAAATTGACTGCTTTGTGGATGTTTCAATTTCCTCTAGATATATAGATAAGATAGATAACTCTTTACTGTACACCAAAAAAATAACAAATATTAAAATTAACTAAACTAATCCGCGGTTGTACAATGGGAGGCCTTATCGCTAAAAGCGATCTCTTCCAGGCAAACTCTAGTACCTATGTTTTAAAATGCTCTCCAACGCGCGCCAGTAAGTGTGAATAACACCCCATCTACATCTACACTAATATTATAAAAAGGAAAAAATTGTATTTGAGTGTGTGTGAATGTTTGTAATGAATAAACTCAAAAACTACTGTGCCGATTTCAAAAAATCTTTCACCATTGGAAAGCTACATTCACCCTGAGTAACATGGGCTATATTTATTGCTAGAAAATATTATTGATCCTTACTAAAACTCAAGTAGCGTAACCCAAGGTATAAAAAAAGTACCCTGACCCGTGCTAATCCGGGACAGGCCTTATCATATAATTTGATTAATAACATTTTATTTATATTGCAGGAAACTAAGCACACTAGTAGATAAGTTGGAGCTTATGCGATGGCTAATTGGTCGGCTAGTGTGCGCCCGCGGGCCCTACGATTGGCTGTCTGACCCGCAAGGCAGGTTGGCAGCTTTGCCGCTCACCAGACAACATAACACAGTGGACCTCTTTACGGAATAGTTAGAATTAAACCTTTTTACGTGACAAGTGTGATACTTTTTTAATAAAACTTTTTTTTACTATGGAATGTGTTTTTATATAACAAGGAGTTCTAGTATGGGAGGGCGCGCTTTGAACTTTTGAGATGGCGCGCTTTGAACAAAAATCTGAGCCTCATTTGGGCTTTTTTATTAAGTAAAATCAGGCACAGATTTTTATTCAAAGCGTGCATTCCCTGACTACGATGTACTATTATTAATTCCATGGTTCTTATTAATTTACATCAGTTGGGAGTTTTTATTAAACTAACTAATATAATTTATACGAGCTCCTTACGCGACAAAGCAGAGAACAATTGGCAAGAAACTGATTTATATGACAATCCTATTCTATTTCAGAGGTGGCATTTTAGGCATTAAGGGAGGCCTATGTCCAGCAGTGCACTGTTATAGGCCGATGATGATGATGATGATGGGTTTTTATCAAAGAGATTGGATAATAAAGGGTGAATGGTCCCAGCAGAGAATTTCAAAATTCTGAATATGCCAATATTTAGACTACTTAGTGCAAAATTGGTGCTTTCTAGAAGTCTTAAGTTATTTATGAAACTTCGGAGCTAAAACGTTTTTGTTATATCAAGTTCTAACTTACCAGTGCTCGCTTTGTTCAAAGACCGGTCTTATTATTTTCTTCATAAAAATCTGCTTCATTCTTAGCGGCAGTCTTAGTAGGATTATCTTTGAGTACATTATTTAAATTTAATCTCGTCTTGAAAATTTTGTCTGTCATTGAACTTCCAGCGCCATCTAGTGATGAGTAGCTGAAGTTAGTGTCTACAAAATAAAATTAGAGGTTCATAGATGGATTAATTTGGTACGTAACTAACCTACAATACCACTGTTTTTCTAAAAGCCTTCCCAGATGGGCGTTTTGCTCACGCGAGTTGACAGAAAAAGTTAGCTTAATAGTTTTCACATGCCACAAAATTCAGCTCTTCGAGACGACTTCAATTGCGTTCTACAATGATAACCCAATATAAATTGTTCTAAGCTAGAAAATTCAGCTACTCGACACTAGATGGCGTTCAATAATGACCACTCAATACCTACAACAACTACAACCACAGCCAATTCAGTCCACTGCTGGACATAGGCCTCCCCTATAACAAGGGGGATATGCCCATAATCCCCACGCTGGGCATGCGGGTTGGGGATCGCAGGTTACAGCTTCTTATTGTTCTTTATTTAGTTAATGGGTTTCCGACAAGAGATACAACACAGATAAACACTAATAGTTGCTGATATTCTTAAAGACTAGCAGTTTTCCCTTATTATTAGTGACCACGTCATGCCATCATCATGCATGTTTACACTTTTTAGACTAGGCCATGTTTAAATTGTAATTAATTATTATCATCCTAGTATTATACGAGTAGGTCAATTTTCTAAAAATTCAACTACTCGCCACTAGATGGCGTTCTACAATCACCCATATAAAAGTATACCCACCCACTAAACCTTGTATTTAGTACGTACGTTTATCACCTAACTACTTGCACACTACACGTTTCCGCCAAAGGTTATCAACGATCATAAGCAAACCAGGTCAAAATACTACCAATTGACCCTCATAGATAATCACCTATGATGATGTTATTCATAATATTATATTTCATTCTAATTATTTGTAGGTACCCTTTGTGGAGTTGAGGACAGGGCGCAATGGCGCTCATTATGGGAGGCCTATATCCAGCAGTGGACTCCTAGCTGATGACGATTATTTGTACCTAAGGCTGGTCTTAGCCATCTATCTAAAATGCCATGCAGTCACCTACCTAAATATTGACATTTAGTTCTTCCCTTTATTTAGGTAATTTAATACTGCTATCTAGCATGTTGAAAAAATGGATCCGAAGCAATTCGTCGTTAAAGGACATCTTGAAGTTGTTTCGCAGTATACATACTTTGGAGAGATTTTCCAGTTAGGCAGAAACCACTTCTTGGATCCCAAGAGGAGGATTCACCTGGGTTGAACAGCATTTGGCAAACTACGTCATTTTGCAAAGTTTTCTCGTCACCCAATGCAATGTATGAAAACGTCATGACATACGGAGCCGAAACGTGGACACTCACAATACGGCTAATGGAACGAGCTACGCTCCGAATTTCTCTGAAGGATATGATTGCAACGAGACTATCCGACATAGAACTAAAGTTGTTGACATAACTCAGAGTGAGGTGTCAGTGGGCCGATTTGCGAAAGGCTGGTAGAAGCTAGATGACTCAAGCTGAAAACAGGCTGCCGCTCATTAGGGGAGGCCTAAGTCCAGCAGTGGACTGCTTTAGGCTGATGTTGATGATGATGGTCTAGCATGTAGATATCTACCTACCTATAAAGATAAATGGATTAAATTTGAATTAAACATGGCGTCATTCATAATAATCATCGGTTATAGGTAATCGGTCAATGTGCTGCTGAGATCAATATGAAACTTACATATAAGTTTTATTTTAGCTAAAGCTAACTACAAACCGCATATATACATAAAAATAGCTTAAACTAGATTTTTGCATACCGATAAAGGTCAAGCCAAAGAGTTTGCATATAAACTTTTTGTGTGGTATTTATTTTATTTTAAAAAGTCATCAACATAATACACCAAAATGGCTATAGCAGAAAACAGGAGCTGACTGAAGACTGGACGATTGGACTTATAAACCGTACTACGTTGCCTCATATTATTATGAACATTATACTTGATGCTGGCGAAATTGTGGAAACTATCCCAGAAGCCAATTAATAAAGAAGTGAAGTGATGTTGGCTTTTTTATTTTGTATTGCACCGTAAAAAGAAAAATGGTCTAAATGTGTTACTACAATTATAGACTATAACTTTTGAAACTATCATGGTTGAGAACATAATTATTAATATCAACGGGATATAAAAAATTATAGACTAGATGACAAACTAGGTACTTACTGACAGAAATAATACATAGAGCGAGTAAAGATGAGGTCAAGTTGTGACAAATTTTAACTCAACATTGTACACTTCACCCTACTTTCAATAGATTTTAGACAAATAAATTATCTTTATCTTTATCGTCATGCCTAGATCTCGGTAGGTAAGACAAAAAATTATGTAAGTATGCCTTTTTTATCTAACATTAGATATTTATTTTCACCTTTTTTTTATACCGTGCCTTTCAAAACATCCAAGTAGGTACCTAAAGTAGGTTCAAGCACAGTTGCTATGCCATTCATTCGGCTCAACACATTCAAGTCCAAACAAACAACATCACGCTATCGGCATCACACGAGCAACTTTTTACGTCAACTCTTGCTAGTGGAGCAACTTTTTACGATAACTAATGCAAGTGGAGCAACTTTGTACGTCAACTATTGGAGTGGAGCAATGTAGGTAATTTGAGTTGATAATTTCTTTTTTTTATAATAGTAGTTTTGTCTTATCAGAAAGTTTGGCAGGCAAAGTAAATTATAAGACTCCTTCCATTCCATTATATGAAATGAATAACTCTAATCACGCGTTTGCTGTTTGAGACCGTTCATATAATGGCAACAAAGTTACTTGAATGAACAACTCTAGGTAATCGCCCGTTACCGTTGATTGAAACCGTTTATCTAATAACAAATGTTACTTGAAAAACAACTCTACTCAATATTCAATATGTTTATTGTTTCCCTATGTAAGTAGGCATACAGGTTAGGATATAAAGGTAAGTTCTTATCTTAGTCTGTAAGATATATATTCCATGGGAATCGTAGAATATTCCTTTATATTCCATCGTAGAATAAGTTCCTGTACTTTTCTATTGTTTCCTGAATTAAAGATTTTTAATTTTAACACTACAATAGTTTAAGAGATAACTTAAATTATATCTTATTTTTATTTATATTTCACTTAAACTTAACAATAATATGTTCGTGTATTTAATTCTAAGTAAATACATATATACCTATTAAATGAAATTATAAACTACCTATTAATGAGTTAACAAAAGTACTTACAACTTACTAAAAAAAATATTTTAAAAAGAAACGGACTGAACACACTTTTTATTTCTTAGATTTAGGAATGGAATATTTAGGTAATGTAATCTTTAATCGCCCGTTTGCGATTTGAGATCGCTCATCTAATGGCTTGTGTTTATCTTGCTTGACCATCAGTCTATTCATTTGCTTATCTTGAAATAGACGCTCTAAGCAACATAATCAATTCTCTAAATATGAACTTTATTGGTAAAAATCCTAAATTCTAACTTGGGATTTGGTTCCTAAATTATAATTTGGGATTTGGTTCCTAAATTCATATTTGCGATTTGGTGCCAGTGTTCGTTTTTAAGTGCCTAATGAAGTTCGAAGTTTGAATAAATAATTGTAGATTTTTTTCGTTGGATTGAGTAGCATTTGCGGGTAAGTTTTAGAACGAAACTGTTAATATTTTCACTGTCCAGGGTACCGCATGTGGGTACATATTCCACAGCTATGCAAGTCCAGGGTGGGTACTATATGGTATATATCTAGTACCTACCTATTTATTAAGCAGTATTTTTAACCGACTTCAAAAAGGAGGAGGTTCTCAATTCGTCGGAACCTTTTTTTTTTATGTATGTTCACCGATAACTCCGTCAATTGTGGACCGATTTTCAAAATTCTTTTTTTTGTGTAAAAGAGTATATTTCACAGGTGGTTCCATATACATTTTATTCCTGAGGGATTGGTACTTTTCCCGGAAAACTCAAAAAGCCTCATCCTCACTTGTAATTTTCGCCCTATGATCACCAATATCTAAAATTCTTTAGGGCAAGAAGTAACAAGAGATTTATTTGAAGTCGGTTTTGTTTTTAAAAGTCCTACGTGTTAATTATTTTATTTTATTTTATGGGCCAGCTCTTGACCGGCTCGGCCCTCGGCTTGCATGGCAAGGATGAGGTCGACGATGGGGCGAGCTTTCCAAGAAGATGCCTATTAACTCTCTTTTTGAAGCCCTTAGGGTCCTAAGTCTATGGAAAAACCGGCTTTGATGTCGATTCTGTTGTGCATTTTCCTAAACTAAACATAAATTGTAATTCCTAAAAGTGGTACTATCCCTTTCTTTTAGGTGTAAAAGACAAAGGCTTGCTTTATCATTCAATCTCAAAATTACTTTTTTAAAATATTATTTTAATGATAACTACATATAAATTACCTATATTTATATTTATAATATTTATGTACCTAGGTGCACATACACCTAATATTAATAATATACTTTCATATCAAGATATATAAAACTAGCGGCCCGTCCCGGCTTCGCACGGGTTTTAGTAAGAATCCCTAATCTTTTCTAGCAATAAATATAGCTATATATACTCAGGGTGAATGTAGATTTCCAATGGCGAAACAATTTTTGAAATCAGTATAGTAGTTTTTGAGTTTATTCATTATTCATACACACACACACAAAAATACAAATTTTTCCACTTTATAATATTATAAAATATATATTGTATAATATATTGTAATAATAAATATAATACACGTGTAGATAGTACAGTATAAATATTTTATTAATTATTTTTTTGTTTTTATTGTTTATTTTATTTTGAAAACAAAATCCACAGCTCTTGAGTATAATATAAATTAGACTTATCACCTTAACTGAAAGACAAAGTCGGATTTACATTTTACGAGTATTACATATTGACATCGTCAGTATCATAAAATATCTCGCCTAATTTTTACTTATATTATTATAATACAAGGTAGAACACCTGTAATACACTACTCTTCAAAAAAATCACTCAAGCCTATTTTTTCAACTGCCAGAAAGAATAATTAGCCGACTTCAAAAAGGATCAAAAAATCACTCAAGCCTAATTTTTCAACTGCCAGAAAAAATAATTAACCGACTTCAAAAAGGAGGAGGTTCTCAATTCGTCCGAATCTTTTTTTTTTGTTTTTCATGTATGTTCACCGATATCTCCTTTAATTGTAAACCGATTTTTAAATATTTTTTTGTTTAAAAGAGTATACTTCACAGGTGGTCCCATATAAATTTTATTCCTGAGGTATTGGTACTTTTCCCGGAAAACTCAAAAAACCTCATCCTCACTTGTAATTTTCGCCCTATGATCACCAATATCTCCGTCAACTGATTTTCGTGAAATGATTTTCAAAATTTTTTGGATAAAAAAGTAAGAAGTGATTTATTTGATGTCAGTTTATTTTTTATAAAAAGTTTTTACGTTCTCGAATTTATTCTGCGAATTAGCTGTTTACTAGATTGTCTCGTACAGTTGAAAAATTAGCCTCAATACCTACTAGTAACATAAATATAAATCAACGTTTTAACAGTATATAAATATTATTTAAGTATGTAGGTATGTAACTGCTTTCTGGTTCTGCAGATCAAGAATGAAGCTGATAATCCTATCCTTGGCCCTCTGTGCCTGCGTCCAATCCCAGCAGAGGAGAGTGGCAAAATTCACCGAAGCGTACGCGTGGAAACAGATGACCTACAACATAAATGGAAACCTATGTAAGTATCGTACATTACTGCAGAGGCCAGCAAAAGAGGCATTGATGGAGGAACGTGTAAATGTGTGCACACATACGTGAGTCCATCAATGCCTAGTTGTGGCCAAGGTACGTATAGTACGTCACTCAAATAATGCAAGGAAAGTAAAACAAAATAGTTCCTAGACAGAACTTGTACATTTTTCAATAAACAGCATTATATTTGCAAGCCAGTTCGAAATTTAAATAAAATCTTTGATTAGTTACCTCCTTGGTTGCCATGTTTCGGAGTAAAAGATCGTTCCATATTTAAATAACACGACAGATATGAGTTTTCATTAATTTATTTGGCCGATAAACACGACAGATATGAATTTTCATACAACTTTTGCCGGCCGCTGCTCGCATGTATTGGGCCGGTACACCAAATTCGATTTATCTCGAAGAAGGTTGTCAAAATAATGCTCTAATTTCCAAGCATGTTTGAGAAAAAACACTTATTGTTCTGGAATTGACTGGATCAAATTTATAATTATCGTCTTTACTCACTCCCTTATTCTTGCCTTCGTAATAACTATTCACCGTCGCCACAGATAACATAACACCCATCGCTAATAATAAATCTAACAAATAATTGCACCAGTTTCCGTATTAAACATAGTTTTTAAGCAATTTACCTTTAAAATATAATTGTGTATTATGCCTAATATATTACCTATAAGTGTTAAAAGCTTATTACACCACGCGGTATTTAATCCGTTCTTACTGACTAATTAGACTTCGTACTAAGAGTGACTTAGAGGCTTACTCGTATTACACTACGCTAAGTGTAAGTCAGTCTTACTAAAACAGACTGAATACCACGTGGTGTAATAAGCCTTTTAGTGTGATAAAAAGTAAGTAGTAAGTAAGTAAGTAAGTAAAGTGTTGATTTTGACTAAAACTGTACAAAGTTTTATACATTAAATGATTTACAATTATATATGTCTGCTTTGTAAAGTGTAGTCAAAAAAGGCCCATGCTCAGCATAATGCTGCAGTAAACTGCAGCGCTCATTTTTAGCACGAGCCTCGGTTGACGTACGGACAAGGCATGGCAACTATAGTAAAATACAATACTTAATTAACAAAGAACAATAACAATACCAATACACAGTGCCTATACTTTGTACATCATCATCTAACAAGATAATAATAGCTAGTTTCCTTACTTAAGTATTAGTGAAATAATAATAAAAACTAAATAGGTAATTAAGTGTGAAAAGAGGGAAGGGAAGCCTTTGCCCTGCAGCGGGATCAGACAGACTCATAAGATAAGTGATAAGAGTAAGCAACGAAGTCGGTCAAGTCTAATTAGTCAGTAAGACAGTACTAAGACAGACTGAATACCGCGTGGTGTAATAAGCCTTTTAGTGTGATAAGTACTAAGAGTAAGCAACGAAGTCGGTCAAGTCTAATTAGTCAGTAAGACAGTACTAAGACAGACTGAATACCGCGTGGTGTAATAAGCCTTTTAGTGTGATAAGTACTAAGAGTAAGCAACTAAGTCGGTCAAGTCTAATTAGTCAGTAAAACAGTACTAAGACAGACTGAATACCGCGTGGTGTAATAAGCCTTTTAGTGTGATAAGTGATAAGAGTAAGCAACGAAGTCGGTCAAGTCTAATTAGTCAGTAAGACAGTACTAAGACAGACTGAATACCACGTGGTGTAATAAGCCTTTTAGTGTGATAAGTACTAAGAGTAAGCAACTAAGTCGGTCAAGTCTAATTAGTCAGTAAGACAGTACTAAGACAGACTGAATACCGCGTGGTGTAATAAGCCTTTTAGTGTGATAAGTACTAAGAGTAAGCAACTAAGTCGGTCAAGTCTAATTAGTCAGTAAGACAGTACTAAGACAGACTGAGTACCACGTGGTGTAATAAGCCTTTTAGTGTGATAAGTACTAAGAGTAAGCAAGTAAGTCGGTCAAGTCTAATTAGTCAGTAAGACAGTACTAAGACAGACTGAGTACCACGTGGTGTAATAAGCCTTTTAGTGTGATAAGTACTAAGAGTAAGCAACTAAGTCGGTCAAGTCTAATTAGTCAGTAAGACAGTACTAAGACAGACTGAGTACCACGTGGTGTAATAAGCCTTTTAGTGTGATAAGTACTAAGAGTAAGCAAGTAAGTCGGTCAAGTCTAATTAGTCAGTAAGACAGTACTAAGACAGACTGAATACCGCGTGGTGTAATAAGCCTTTTAGTGTGATAAGTACTAAGAGTAAGCAACTAAGTCGGTCAAGTCTAATTAGTCAGTAAGACAGTACTAAGACAGACTGAGTACCACGTGGTGTAATAAGCCTTTTAGTGTGATAAGTACTAAGAGTAAGCAAGTAAGTCGGTCAAGTCTAATTAGTCAGTAAGACAGTACTAAGACAGACTGAGTACCACGTGGTGTAATAAGCCTTTAGGGTGATAAGTACTAAGAGTAAGCAAGTAAGTCGGTCAAGTCTAATTAGTCAGTAAGACAGTACTAAGACAGACTGAGTACCGCGTGGTGTAATAAGCCTTTTAGTGTGATAAGTACTAAGAGTAAGCAACTAAGTCGGTCAAGTCTAATTAGTCAGTAAGACAGTACTAAGACAGACTGAATACCGCGTGGTGTAATAAGCCTTTTAGTGTGATAAGTACTAAGAGTAAGCAACTAAGTCGGTCAAGTCTAATTAGTCAGTAAGACAGTACTAAGACAGACTGAGTACCGCGTGGTGTAATAAGCCTTTTAGTGTGATAAGTACTAAGAGTAAGCAACGAAGTCGGTCAAGTCTAATTAGTCAGTAAGACAGTACTAAGACAGACTGAATACCGCGTGGTGTAATAAGCCTTTTAGTGTGATAAGTACTAAGAGTAAGCAACTAAGTCGGTCAAGTCTAATTAGTCAGTAAGACAGTACTAAGACAGACTGAATACCGCGTGGTGTAATAAGCTTTATAATTTTGCATGTCTTGACGAGGCAAAATGTATTGGAGCTATTTACCTTACCTACTGACCTTTTCCACTGACATTCCAGCAAATAAATGATTTATGATTTAAAACTTAGATAAATTCTTACATTTCTATAATTTATAAAAAAAAATCTTTACTATTATCGTAGATCCAACATATATTGACTAATCAAAGAATTTATTGATTTCTTATGGTCAATTATAATAGAATATCTTAACTGCTATGGAAAATAACATAATGGCTGAGGCATCATAAAACATGGGTGATAAAAAGTGTGTGTTTTTACTTATAGCATGGATACTAAATTATTTCTATCGTCGCTTATTTCTTTCAAACCATGACATTGATTCAATATGAACTTTCTTCCTTTTTCTCGTGAGCTTTATCTGATGTTGGAATTTTGACCGATATGACAAATTCGGACCAACATCAGATCTAAAACAGTCACCTATCCAAGTAGTAAGCCGGCGGAGTGCTGCTAATGGCCGATTCCTATATTATTATCCTGTAGCCGATAACGCTTCGTTTTCCCTTGAAAAACTGACAAATTTTGTCTTCTTCTTCTACTTCGTCTTCTTTTTTGACGCTCTGTAGTTCGTATGTAATCCCCGAGATTGCCAATGACAGTGTTTTACTAGACTTAAAACAAAAATGCGAAGATCTGAGTAGTTCAAAAACTATTAAATGTTTGACAGATTTTCAAGGGAAAACTGTCAATTTTTTGACAGTTAATCAATGGAAAACAAAACGTCATCGGTTAGTGTATACCTAGTATAGGAATCGCCAATAGCCAAGTCACGAGCGCTTCAGAATTTGACCTGAAACGTCAATTAGTTTGATCATTAAGTACAAAAGCATAAAATTTATAGAAGTATCTATTGTCAATTACCTACCTATGTGAGAACATCATGAGTGCTCTAGAATCTGACCTGAAACGTCAATTACTTTGATCATTATGTACCTACAAAAGCATATAATATATAGAAGTACTCTCAATTACCTACCTATGTGAGAAACTCATGAGTGCTCCAAAATCAGACCTGAAACGTCAATTAGTTTGATCATTATGTACCTACAAAAGCACAAAATATATAGAAGTTCTCTCAATTACGTACCTATGTGAGAAACTCATGAGTACTCCAGAATTTGACCTGAAACGTCAATTAGTTTGATCATTATGTAGGTACCTACAAAAGCATAAAATATATAGAAGTACCTACTCTCAATTACTTACCTATATGAGAAACTCATGAGTGCTCCAAAATCTGACCTGAAACGTCAATTAGTTTGATCATTATGTACCTACAAAAGCACAAAATATATAGAAGTACTAGTGACGCAATTTATACTTAAAAACCTTCCTCTTGAATCACTCTATCTATTAAAAAAACCGCAATAAAATCCGTTGCGTAGTTTTAAACAGTCAGCGGAAAGCGTATTTGTTTTGTATCACTATGTAGTATTGACAATTTTCTACCTAACCTACCTACTACGTATGGAACTGACTAAGCCGCGGGTTTCCAAAAGATGTTTTCTCGTATAAGTACCTACCATTAGGATGCATAAGTTATAATTCCATAGTCAATAACGTGTTTGTGGTCAGAGATTGACTGTGAAGGTCCATTGTTTTTTATACTTTGTAATATTTGTTAAAAAGCTCTTGACACACCCAGAGCAATGCTGCGATGTTTCAATAAACCATTTTGTACCTAATCTAGCGTTGAACGAAACTTCAGCGTATGGGTCTCTCGCTCTCTCTTGCCTCTAGTCTCCATACGATACCTTACTTTTGACTTCTGCGCAATAAAGGTCAGCGCTAGACTTTCGTGCCGCTACTTGTACCTAGCCACGTAGCCATAACTATGTACGGAATAAAAAGTAGGTACCAACCTACATTACCCCCATTACCAGGTTAGGTCCAGGTAGGTACCCGGGCGCGTTCCGGTTCCCGTTCCCTCTCCCAATTCCGCTGCCTTTTCCGAACCCGTTCTTGCTCCCTTTTCCGTCGCTAATTCAACCGCCAGTTAAAAAGTATTGGTATCATTAGTTTTTATATCCCTACTCGTATTTGAAATAATTTGTTCCATCCGAATGCAATATTTCATCCCCTATCTCACCTTTCGACATAGCATAGAGTTACTAT
The DNA here is from genome assembly GCA_951804965.1 of Horisme vitalbata. NCBI lineage: Eukaryota > Metazoa > Arthropoda > Insecta > Lepidoptera > Geometridae > Horisme > Horisme vitalbata. Next base: position 4,221,972 of record OX638109.1, read on the forward strand.
GCTAAAATAGGAGACTATACGGGTCAAACCTCCCTCTCGCTCGCACTATTCAACATTTTAAAAATAGCAAACCTTCACGGCCTAGAAAATAACAATACAAAGGTTCAGCAATAATATCATTTTGATTCTATCACGTTTTCTTACCAAAAAACTTGCACCAATGTGATCAATTTTGCAAATTTTTTGGTAGGAAAACGTGTTGGGTTCGACATGATATTCTTGCCCAACCTTTGTAGTGTTATTTTCTAAGCCGTGAAGGTTTGCTAGTTTGCATAACTACATTCAGTGATTTTATATCTTCAAAAATGTTGAATAGTGCGAGCGAGAGGGAGGTTTGATATGTATAGTCGCCTTAAGTGCTGAAAACACACTTGCTCTAGGGTGGTTACTCGACCCGCTCGCTGCTGCGAGACCCGCAGCCAACGTGCTAGTGTCTAGTATGTATTTTTGGAAAACTGTAAAAAACAATAGGGATGATGCCTGTGCAAAAAAAAAATTCTAATTAGTCCATCAGTTAGATAAGCTAAAAATATTGAACACGTACATATTTTTTTTAACCTATCAATAGAAATTGACAAAGTTATAGAGCGTCAACGGTGGTCAAAGTTCGGGAGTGGGGGCTCGTGTCGTGACGTCACTTGTATATAAAAAGTGTGCTTACCCGTAACGTCACGCGGAACTTCAACAAACTATATTTTTGTCATTTTTAGTTTAATTGACAAAAGAAAAAATACGTGTCCAATATTTCTTGATACAGTAAATGACGGAATAAATAAAAACAATTAAGCATCTAGCCTCTATTTTATTTAGCAAAACGGCAGAGTCGCGGGTTTGATTCCCGTCCAACATTTGTGTGATAGACACTTCACTTTCACTTTCAAATAACTAAGCACATACATATAAAAAGTAATCAGGCAATACAATACCTTTAATGAACATTAAGTCTGACCTTACGGCCGGTTTCTATATTATACCGTTACTGATAACGCTTCGTTTTCCCTTGAAAAACTGTAAAATTTTCGACGCCTCTATATAATATAGGATTCGTCGGTTAGTCGAGCAACCTCTCATCCCCAAATAAAGTCCTGGATCCACCTTTTATTTGGTAATTTTACCTTTAATAAGTAGGACTTTTAAAAAAAATAAACCGACTTCAAATAAATCACTTCTTACTTCTTGCCCTAAAGAATTTTGAAAATCGGTTCACGATTGACGGAGATTTTGGTGATCATAGGGCGAAAATTACAAGTGAGGATGAGGTTTTTTGAGTTTTCCGGGAAAAGCACCAATCCCTCAAAAATAAAATTTATATGGGACCACCTGTGAAGTATACTCTATTAAACAAAAAAAGAATTTTTAAAATCGGTCCACAATTGACGGAGTTATCGGTGAACATACATAAAAAAAAGGTTCCGAAGAATTGAGAACCTCCTCCTTTTGGAAGTCGGTTAATAAAATAGAGTCGAATAAGACAGTTTATTTAGCAAAATGTTTTTTTTTTCAGAAATGAGCTTATGACAACTGTCATATTATGACTGAATACTGTTTTTTTATGATTAAATATGTGCTTGTCTTAAATAAAATAATAAACTTTGAAAAAAGGTACAGTCAGACTGTAACTACCCCATTTTCAAAGTTCAGCAAATGCGGTTGTTATTTTCTTCAAAATAAACATATAATTTTCTAAGAACAACCCCTGTTATCAACTAAATAAAAGGTCAGCTTCACTGAGGCAAAGGAGAATGCCGAGAACCCGTACCAATTGCGTCAAAACTGAATGTATTCCATAAAATTTATTATATTTTATAAATTACATTAACATTTTAAGCTATTGCATAGCTTCTATCGAGGGCCTTAAGGCGGTGCATTGTCTAACGTCGTTTCTTTTCGGCAGTCTTCGACACGGTGTTTGTGTGCGTGCAACTAGACGTATTTTTATTTAATAAAAGAAAAAAAATGTTTTCTTATCGGTCACCACGCTCAAAAAGTGTAACTTGAATTAATATCAAAGAAAAAGTATATGTACTGCATAAATAAAATAAACAAATAATTATAATTGCATAAGTTGATACAAAATGCTATGCAATAGCTTTACCGCGGCAGTCCCCGAGTGCCACACGTCTTTTTCTTTAGTTATACACACCGAATCGATTAATAATCAAGAAAAAAATATTTTGTTGATTTGGTTTCCGTTGCACGCCGCCATTAGACTACAACAACCAATGATATATACGTTGCTATGGCAATAAACATTGATGTAAAGTGTTACTATGGCAATAACCCTCATTTTTAATTATTTTGACAGTAGAATCGACTAAAAACTTTTTTGACGCACTCACTTTAGTCATGGTACCGAGCGCCATACTTCAGACGGCATTCTCCTTTTTCCACCTAGTACACATGAAGTAGGTCAAAGACATGGTCAATAAATACGTGAGGAGCTGACAAAGCCGCGGGTTTCTCTTTTTCGCATAATAATCTCCTCCATCCGGCTAGTTTTTGTCGCATTTTTACAGATATTTAAAATTCCTCTCAGTGTGCCCACAACACAACACTAATCGGTGGATTTACTAAGAATCTTCACGGACATCTTAATGATGACCAAAGGTTAACGCTTTTACTATTCACGACACGATAAATAATATGACGCCGTGTGTGGACGAACACCTGACATGCAGAAGGTTCACCGCAGAAACAAATATTTGTATAATCTGCAAATATTTGTCTCGGGTGTTTTAGCGTTACGTACCCAAAGGGTATAACGGACCCTATTAACCAGTCAGTCAGTCAGGCGGTTTCTCATGAACCGTTAGACAGTTCAAATTTTCACAGATGATGTATTTCTGTTGCCGATATGACAACAAATACGAACTCCCATACAACGATACGGAACCCTTCGTACGCGAAACCAGATCGCACTTTTACCTCTGCTATCAATGATCGAATATAAATACAGGAAAGTCGAAATGCTCTAGGTAGGTATAGGTAAATGATGTTATGTTGGTTATATATTTTCACAGATGATGTATTTCTGTTGCCGCACACACACACACACACACACACCAGCCTATATCAGTCCACTGCTGGACATAGGCCTCCCCTAATAAAGGGGATATGCCCATAATCCCCACGCTGGGCATGCGGGTTGGGGATCGCAGGGCCGAGCTACTCGCACAACCGACGCTGCTGCCCGTCGGCAGTCATGGAACTTATCTGTGCCGGTTTTAGGCTGCGCTATGCCGCATTCAGCCGCCGCCAGAGCCCCGTTAGTTGTTTAGCAGGGTGCACCACGTGCAGATGAGGTTGGCTTGGGTTCCGAAGATGGGGGTTGGAACCCCATACACCCCGTTGCCGCTATAACAACAAATATTAACAGAATAAAATAAATATTTTTGTGGGGCTCCGATACAACGGAACGGAATCCTTCAGGCGCGAATCCGATTCACACTTCAGGTCGGTTTTTAATGTATGCATTTATAAAAATATATACCTTTACTATTATTTACTTACATTAATACTTAATATTTTAATTTGATTTGATTTTATTTGTATGATTTAAATTAATTTGTTATTTTCTGTATTTTATAATCTGTGTTTAATTTTCTGTGTTCTATGTTCTCTGTTTTGATTTTAGTGTTTTGTTAAAATTTCGAGTGTACCTACCTATGGATTATTTGTAATCTGAAATGAAATACTTTTATTTATTTATTATTTAATATACTACAAGAGTATATCAGTGAATATGGTACTCTTATAAATTTATAATACAAACTCTGCTTGCTTTTATAGCGTCGCATTGCGATCAATCACACTGAAAAGGCTCTCTTAGGAAGAGTAGAAACGCGGTCGGTGCCCTCAAAAGCCATTATTTATGTCGTGTCGTGTAGTGTGATTGAGTTCTAATATAATAAAAAAAACTACCTATCGGTTTTGTTATGCACCAAAACCGGTACTATATAGGATGTTATTAAATCTAGCAGCTAATCATAATTTATGATTTATTGTTGATTCGTTTTTTCCTCGCGCTAAAATTTATTTTCCCATCCCTCTGGAAAAGGGCTTTTTTATCGAATAAAGGAAAAAAAAACATTCCCAGTAGTCGATCAACGAGCTCTACCGTCGAACCAGTAGGATTTTTTTCCCACTAGTTTTACCATCGCTAATTTTCGATTCACACTTACCGGGGCGTCACTACCGGACGCGCGCTGGTAGATAGATAAATAAATAAATAAATAAATAAATAATGCGGGACGTAATCACACAGCATCATGTAGCCCCAAACTAAGCAGAGCTTGTATTATGGGAACCACATGATTGATATAATACACATTCACATATAATTTTTTTTTCATAAATACATACATATCATACATAGAAAACACCCAGACCCGAGACAAACTCTTTATTGCACACAGTACAAAAACCAAAAATTTACAAAAACAAAGGAAGGAAAAAGTAATGTAGGTACAATTTGCGGCCTTATCGCTTAAAGCGATTTCTTCTAGACAACCAAGAATGGAAAGAATATAATTAAAAGAAATTCCAAAATTATATTGCAACGCAACTTTGGTGGCTTTGATAAAATTAAGTTGTGTCATGAGCATCATTGATTGGGATCCTATCTTTGTGGTTGATTCTAGAGACAGTAAAATTAACATTTTAATTCTCTCCTAACCCAGCTTTATGATCTGCATTCACCTTAGCGGTCCTTCAAAATCAAACATCTTCCTGCTCCTTGGCTGACAGACGAGATCAGAGAGCTCATGCATAAAAAAGCTATTGATAAGTCAAGATATAAAAGTCGTCCAAATTATAGGAATAGTCTTAAGTACCTACGGGCCCGTAACCACTTAAGGTATTTAGGGACGCTCAACGCCGCCACATTCATGCTTCTGTTGAGGATGAGGATTCTGCAAAGGTCTGCGTTTTCTTAGGTCCTAATGACCTTGGTAAATCACAACAAAGCTACATCCTAACAATATTGTGGCTACATTTCACTTAATAGAGATTTTTTTAATATAACGTACCTACTACAACATTTTTATTATAGTGAGGTAGAAAAACAACATAATTATGAGTGTGGTGAGTGTTTTGTGTTTATGAGCGAGTGTGCGTGTGAAATTAAACCATTTTCTAGAAGGAACCTACCTATGTTATTATGTAGGTATGAGGCCCATGTCAAGAACCTATTCATATCCACTAAACTAGGTAAAAGTCAACATATTATTATGACTACCTAATCTTTAAAATCAATTTAAAACGAGTTTAGTAGGACCATTTGACTAATTTCCATACCTACATATAGTTAGATCAGAATAATCATTCAAGGTGAAATTAGTACCAAAAAAAATAAACCGACTTCAAATAAATCACTTCTTACTTCTTGCCCTAAAGAATTTTGAAAATCGGTTCACGATTGACGGAGATTTTGGTGATCATAGGCCAAAAATTACAAGTGAGGATGAGGTTTTTTGAGCTTTCCGGGAAAAGTACCAATCCTTCAGGAATAAAGTCATTTATATGGGACCACCTGTGAAGTATACTCTATTAAACAAAAAAAACAATGATTATAATCGGTCCACAATTGACGGAGTTATCGGTGAACATACATAAAAAAAAAGGTTCCGACGAATTGAGAACCTCTTCCTTTTTGAAGTCGGTTAAAAATGAATTCTCAAAAGAACCCATCTATTCCACTTCAGCAAAAAAAAATTCAATGTCAAAGTTCGCAAGCATGTTTGCCAAGCCGGGTGAAGTGACTATCTGCGAAAGACTGCTGGTAGGAGCTGGATGCATCGAGCTCAGGACAGGGCGCAATGGCACTCATTAGGGGAGGCCTATGTCTAGCATTGGACTGCTTTAGGCTGATGATGAAAGAAGAGAAAATAGATGTTATGTCGTATAGGGAAGTAAAGGAGGCTCCTTTGCAGAGGCTGATGGAAGAGAAGGAGCTGCATCAGTTGCGCCGACAAGATTTAAATAAATGATGATCATGATGTAATAAATAAACGACACATAAATTACATACATCTCAGAGAGATAACGATCCGCCTATACCTTTTATTTATATTTTTTTAGGTGATTTTTTTATGTGAGTTATGCTCGGGGTTTCTCTGAAGGATAACATCCGTAACGAGTTTATCCGACATAGAACTAAAGTTGTCGACATAGCCAGAGAATTAGCAAGCTGAAGTGGCAGTGGGCTTGCCATATCTGCCGAAGAACCGCAAAGGCAAACGTAGTGTAGGACGCCCTCCGGCCAGGTGGGGTGACGATCTGCGAAATGCTGCTGGTAGAAGCTGGATGCGTCGAGCTCAGGACAGGGCGCAATGGCGCTCATTAGGGGAGGCCTATGTCCAGCAGTGGACTGCTATAGGCTGATGATGATGATGATGAGGTTTTTAAGAATAGGTAGGTATTTTGCTAATTTTATCTTAGGTTATAAGTAAGTATGTAATGTGTGCTATTAAATTATTTAATGTATCTGTAAAAAATATTTTTTTAAATAAATTATGAATCTGTCTCCGCTTCTTTTATGTCCGGGAATTTTATTGAATATTTGTATTGACAATACAAGCAAGCGAGCTTTGATGGTGATTGGTTGTTTGTTTCTTTCTAGTCTAAGCGCGTATAGTCTGGGAAGGTCCTCTAGTTTTTTATACAGGTGTGGTTATTTCCTAACAAATTTACCCACCCTTTAGGTACGTACAAACCTTCCTACTTAAAGTAATCTACTTTTTTTTCAGTGACCCAAGACCGCGCGACCGCAGACGGACTAGAAAGATCTAGAAGAAATAGGAGACAGACACTCAGCGATGTGGTATTTTTTGACAACAGACCTGATGAAGAGAGAAATTGGAATACTAGTAAGGAGTTCTGCAGAAGCAGTATTGTTGTGTTTCGGTTTGAAGGGTGTGGGTGCCGTTGATATTACAGGCACAAGAGTCCATCAATTTGAGGCACAAGAGATCTTCATGCCTCTGGTTATAACTCGACAGCAAAGAGCCAAGTTTAAAAAATTACTATATCAACCTCCATGTCGTAAGGAAATATATAAAAAACGTTTATAACATGTCTATAGTCGTTTATAATAAATTGCCTGAAGAACTTAAAGTGTTAGATGGAACCATATTCAAGAAAAAGTTAAATAATTGGTTACTTATTAATTGTTTTTATAGCCTAAATGCATATTTAAATAATTAAATTTGTAACGACACTCTATTAATATTTGCATGCCTGCATGCAGGCTGAATACATGTACTATCATAGCTACAAGACCTAATTGTGAAAATAATTTTATGTATACTAGCAAATAAACATTTGAATCTTGAATCTTGAATCTTGAATCTTGAATCTCAAATTGATGGACTCGTCGCATCGTAGGAAAAGTTTATATCATGCGTAACTTACTATGCAATATTTGGATTTAGTTAATGGGAGCACATGACCTGACTGAAGACTGGACGACTGGACTTATAATTTTTTTTGTATTTGCCTACCGGTCTTCAATAGATTTGCGTACAGAGCAATATTTAAAGATATATCTAATCTATAGCTGATGGAAAAAGTCGTGATGATATATTCGAAATTTATAGACATTTTGGTGTTTATAAACTCATTTTTTTTCAGGATATCCGCTTGCCAACTTGCAAGAACAACCCACTGCTTCTCCAAAACTTGATGGTGAGTCATCATAAAGGAGAATGCCGTCTGATGTATGGCGCTCGGTACCAAGACTAAAGTGGATGCGTCAAAAAAATCTCCAATAAGTTTTTAGTCGATTCTACTGTCAAAATAATTAAAAATGATGATTATTGCCATAGTAACACTTTACATCAATGTTTGCCATAGTAACGTGAATATCATTGGTTCTTGCAGTCTAATGGCGGCGTGCGGCGGAATGCAAGTGCAACAAAATATTTTTTTACTTGATTATTAATTCCGTCGGTGTGTAAAACTAAAGAAAATGTTAATGTCATTTATAAAATATAATAAATTTTATGGCATACGTTCGGTTTTGACGCAATTGGTACGGGTTCTCGGCATTCTCCTTTAAAAGCTGCTTGTCGGCGCAACTGATGCAGCTCCTTCCATCTGCCTCTCCAAGGCAGGCTCCTTTAGTTTCATATACGACATGACTGCGAATTTATTACTCTTAAAATTTATCCTTGATCTACCCCTACCAGCATTTAGATACCATAAGCAAATTGTGCATTGCAAGTACTAAAACAGTTGTTGAAACCCCACATCGGTGAGGTAAATAAATAAATAATGCGGGACGTAATCACACAGCATCATATAGCCCCAAACTAAGCAGAGCTTGTATTATGGGAACCACATGATTGATATACTACACATATATATTTTTTTGTAAATACATACATATCATACATAGAAAACACCCAGACACGAGACAAATATCTACAGAACATGCAAACATTTGTCCTACAGCGGGAATCGAACCCGCAACCTTCTGCGTCTCAGGCGCACCTTCGCCCACTGCGTCATCATTATCATCATTCCAGGTATTAGAAGCCAGCCGGTGCCTAGATACTCTCTTTCCTTCTACTTTTCCCTTTATGATGTCTTGGCGTATAAGGTGCCCAAACATCTTCTGTATTGTTTTCTTTTGGTACAGAGGGTCTACTACAATTCACCGAAGTACGAAATTACCTGTTTCGTTTCTTAAAATTGGTACCCATAATCAAACGAAAACTTAAATTTCGGCACGAAGTTAGTAATGTAACAGTCGGAACGTTGCGCATCCTACTCTATTTCACAAAACATACGACCGCAATATTAGAATTGACCGTATGAAATTCGACCAATCGCATGAAACGAAACACGAAATTTCGTACTTCGGTGAATTGTAGTAGACCCTAAGGTTCGTAGCTGACTGCATACAGCAGCAGCAGCAAGCAAAATGATGCGACATTACTGTTTTATATGTATTTCTATAAAATTATTTCCTTAGCTAGCGACACACAGTTTGCAGCTACAGGCCAAACGTCGGAAGACATGAAGTTGTTTTTTTGTACTTAGATAGATAGATAGATAGAAAACTCTTTATTGTACTCACACCAACATAGACAAATATAACTACATATATACAATAACAATAATGAAAGTACAATGGGCGGTCTTATCGCTTAGAGCGATCTCTTCCAGACAACCTTTGGATGGACTTGATTTAAAAGACTGTAGCAGACGATGGTGTTATATAAATAAACACATAAATTTTATAATCCATTGCGGACTACGAAAAATGAATACGTTTTTAATATAATTATACATAAACATATATATCTACTTGTGAAATAATAGATACTAATAAATACGTACTAATAGGTACAATTCAATAACTAAAATAAACTAATAGATATATGTAATTAAAATAAATAAATAAATATATATATATATAACAACAGATACAATTTTCATTTCAACCGTCTTGTGAAGCGGATGAAAAAAAATACTTAGATAAAAAAAACTTAGAGAGAAAAAATACTTAGACATATATATTTATTTATTTATTTAATAGGAATGCCAACAGCTTAAATATCAATACATTGTAGGGTTACACTGACAAAGTTTTCATTCTGATAAAGAAACCAAAATAGATAGACAGATAAAGTATTTATTTGGCACACATTAAAACAACATTAACACAAAAATAACAGCACAAACAGGATAGGTAATTGAACAAAACATCAAATGTAAAACAGAGAACAACACAAATAGGTGGTTTAGCCTAGACATTGATAGGTGAACAAACCCGTCCGAGTGCCTACTCATCGCTAAAATCCTCATATTTCATATTTATTTATTTATTGCATACAAGTGCATAGTTTGGTTGCTTAGGTATAAGTACCTTTAATTAGTCTGTACATCTACCCTGTCAGGGCGCAGCAAATTGGTTCGAGTTTGTCATCTGTTACATACAATATTAATAAAAACTAACAAAATTATAAATTTTAGAACAAAATTATTTACACAAAAATTAATAGTAGATTGTTTTACACGAGACTAAACCATTCCATTATATACGAGGTTGTTATACTCCCGAGCGTAGCGAGGGAGGATGAGAAGACCGAGTTATAATGGGTGGTTTTGGCCCGAGTAAAACACTCTACTTTTCACTTCGAATGCGAGAAAATAAAACAATTCAAAATTAGTCAATTTTCAGAAATTTTATTAAAAATTAATCAACCTTCATAAAACATCACCGAGACGGTTCTATTTAAAAAAAAAAAAACATTGACGGAGCACCAAGAAGTCGAGTTTTTATGTAAGAGAACGAATGTTTTGTACGGGCTGATGATTTTAGACAAAAAATAAAAATAAAAAATACTTTTTAGCCCGAGGTAATAAATTCGAGTTTTAGGCCCGCTAAGCTACACTATTATGATACACTTTTTGAGCAAGAGAAGTGAAAAAATTATTAAATACCGTGGAGCTGATTTTATTTGTGCTAATGGTGGGCCAAATTAGGTCTCCTCTCAGCTTAAAGCTGTTCAAGCGCTTTAAATAAAGCGCTGGTTTTCAGAGGAAACCAGAGGTGGCAACCTCACGATCGCCGGGTTTTCAGGAATTCTACTTAAATTGTTTTTCAACAACTAACTGAATAATTTGTTTTGTTTTACAGAGAGAACTGACAGTTTCTTCATCCAGTACAACAATGTGCCGATGGGCGCTGAGAGGGTTGGCGAAAGGCTGTTCGTAGCTTTGCCGAGAAGGAGATATGGTAGGTCATCAATCACATTTCTATCAGATGTACTGGCATAGTTGATTTTTGAATAAATAATTCTGTCTACAGCATCATGTAGCTCTCCAAACTAAGCTAAGCTTGAGTTATGGGAACCACATGCTCTGTCTACAGCATCATGTAGCTCTCGAAACTAAGCTAAGCTTGAGTTATGGGAACCACATGGCTCCTATATAACTTTTTTTTGTAAATACGATTACATGCATGGCAAACAGTCAGAACCAAGACAAATATTTGCAGATCACAAACATTTGTCTCACGGCGGGAATCAAACCTGCAACATTCTGCGTCACAGGCGGGCCTTGACACAGAGGTCGTCGATATGAGTAGGGTGAAATGAGAGCCAAAACAGGAATTTCGCCGTACGGTAAACCAATTTTGTGGCTATAAAAACTGTGAATTCATGTTTTTTAAGTAATCAATATAAAAAAAATAGTTTTTTCCTATTTACTATGGGAGTCGAAATGCGATTTATAAATTTTGGCTCGATAGAATAAAATCGCGAATTTACTTCGAAATCTGTATTCTGACGAGAGAAAACAAAAATGATTAATCAAGAACAGTAAAATGACATTTTCATCCTATCAAGGTATTTAAAGGCTCGAATAGGTTTAACTTATGACAGTTTTAATGTTGGTTTTTAATAATTTGCAATTCTGACTTGACCTGCAGTAAGGTTCCTCACCTGCCCGTAGTACACCCTGCTTTTATAACTAACGGGGCTCTGGCAAGCAGCTGAATGCAACATATCACAGCCTTCTACTGCCACAGCAAAAATCCCCGACTGCCGAAGGGCAGTAGCGTCGGCGTTGCGAGAAGCTGTACCCTGCGAATCGCAGGCTGCTATCCCCCATGCTGCTATGCCCACCGAGAGTATTATGTGGATACCACTTTATTGCATCTTGCCTCCCCTAATAAAGTGGTATCCACTACTCTATGTCCAGCAGTAGACTGATATACATGGGTGGGTGTGTGTGGTGTCCTGCTGTAAATACACCAAAAGTCCGAACTTAGTTCGAAAACTCTTGTCAGTACTTTGCTTTAAAAGAAAATTTTAGTGCAGTGAACCTATATTTTATTTTTATTTTTTATTTTTATTTATTTGGTACAATAAACAGTTACAATATAAATAATATTTGCTTTAAAAGAAAATTTTAGTGCAGTGAACCTATATTAAATTTTTATTTTTTAATTTTATTTATTTGGTACAATAAACAGTTACAATATAAAGGTAGGTAGTAAAGGTTTTATACAATGGAGACATAATAAATAATAATGTAACCCACGACATTGCACTCAGATTAGAAATACAAATTTAAAATTTATGAAAAACTTATGCTAGAGGTTATATATCTTCACAAAACTTTCAAAATAATCGTTCCTTTAACGCTTTTCCTTTTATTTTGTATAAAAAATACAGGTTATAAACAGCGGAGGGTGGGGTGTTGCGAATTTATTTTTCACCTCAAGGAGGCCGCGTCATGAAAAAGATTGACACACTGGTCTATAACCATATTCCTCAACACATTCGATGCCGTACTAATATAAATATATTTAAAAGTTCCCTGACCAGACTGTTGGCGGGTAGGGCTTATTATACTGTAGACGATTTTTTAAATGATAAATTTTATTAATGACAATATATAATTTGAATTTAAATTTGACATACTTAATTATCTTATTATGTACTTAATTGCTTTCTTTTTTCTGTCCTTCCATGTAGGTAAATGTTTGTAAGATTTTACTGGTGGGACTAGTGAGACTAACATAATTAAGTCTATTTTTTACCCGACTGAAGTCCTCTTCAATCAGGTTATGTTTTTAGGGTGTATGTATGTTTGTAATATTATTTGTCAGTCGCTGTAGCACAAACGGCTGGACGGATTTTGACCAATGAGGTGTCGTTGGATTCGTCTAAATCGCAAGGGTGACATAGGCTATATGAAATTTAAAAAAAAATCAATATGGCCACTGTAAGAAGCCATTTTGAATTTAAAAAGACTTCTAAACTGACAAGTATTAGAAACTTCTCGTCTATGCAGTCGGTTTTTTTTTTTAAATAAATACTTGTTAACTATGATATCAATTGTACCTAGATTCCACGAACAATAAATATCTTTTATCTTTATCTTTTTCTTTTATATGTAACTATGTACTTATTTAGAATATGTGTGAGGAAAATAAAGCTTCTATTTTTATGTGTGTATCTATTGTCAGAGACTCAATAATGACCACCACTATTGGGTGGTGGTAAGTGCTAAGTGGTAGATAACACACTTCTTTGTCTTCAGCCTATAATGATTGATGACCACCGTTTTGGTTATAGGTAAATTACACTTTTGATGCCAACGAATGCGGGACAAATAAGGACAAATATTATCGTGTGGGACGTACTAAGAATTTTTAATGAAGTGGGCCGAAAACTCGGGACGAATACGGAATAAATCATAAATTAGTATATAAATTGTACCGCTCATGCCAAATGTGTTCTTCCAGGTATACCCTCAACCCTGAACTACATAGATCTCCGTGAGAGGTCTCGCTCGCCCCCGCTCCGCCCGTACCCCTCTCTTCGCGCCTCCCGCGGTCTGGTCTCCATTTACAGGACCAGAGCTGATGAGTGCGGACGACTGTGGGCCGTTGATACTGGCTTGATGGAACTGCCAGGTATAAGAATCATTTAGAAGAAAAAAAAACGCAATTCAACCTCTTTGAGTGCAGTCATAGCAATAAGGTCCCGTTACAAAAAGGTTAAAAACGGGACTCTTTTTGTTCAGTTGATCTATTTTTACCAACAAGTGCGAAATGCAATTTCATGTTTATCGAAAGCAAATGAATAATGACTTTAAGCATGTTTCAAGAAAAGGCATACTGATGCACACACAATTATTTTATGATATTTCTTATAATTAGCCGAGGATTACTAAAACTCCGCTGTCCAACTATCCGTCTCTCTGTATCTCATGAACCGTGATAGCTAGACAGTTGAAATTTTCACAGACGATATTTATGTTGCCGCCTAAAAAATACTAAAAACTGAATAAAATAAATATTTAAGTGGGGCTCCCATACAACGGTACGGAACTCGCACTTGGCCGGTTTTATATGAAGATGCAATAATAAATGTAGATGCAAAAACCTAATTTATTTTTATGAATGCAGATACCCCGCGGCAAATACAGCCGCCGTCTATCGTGGTATTCGACCTGCGTACGGACACACAGATCCTACGATACCAACTGAAGGAGGCTGATGTTCCAGCGAACAACACTCCTACAGGTAAAAACAAAACTTCATGCTATGCGTCCTCTTTTTTAACCACCTTTAAAAAAAAAAGAAGTAGCCCATATATTAAAGTCTAGCGCCAAAGAGATAGGACTAAAGCATATAAGAAGTCTTAAAATTCATTGCTGCTCTGAATTCTTACGGCTGATCTCTACTTTATTATGACCATATGACATTTGCTAGAAAGAGATGCATACTTTATCTCAATGCGATTTCTGCGACTTCGTACCAGGGCAATTGTATGAACCTGCATAGAAATTTGTTCGAGCGCCCTGTATGCATCCTTTTCTAACTGATGATATTGGACATAAGAAAGTAGATATCAGCCGTATTGAATTTTAAGACATTATCTAGTTGTCTTCCTATATCTGTGTTTAGCGCTGAACGAAACGTCTTCTCTCGCTCTCTCCCTGCTCTAGATCCCATAGTATGGTTACTTTTGACTTTTGGTCGGCGCTAGAGTTTCTTGCCGCTACTTGTTTAATAGTAGCTATTGAAGATATTAATCACTGAATGTAGTTATGCAAAATAGCAAACCTTCACGGCCTAGAAAATAACAATACAAAGATTCAGCAAGAATTTCATGTTGAACCCAACACGTTTCCCTCCAAAAAAAATGTACCAAAATTGATTATATTGGTACATGTTTTTTGGTAAGAAAACGTGATAGAATCAAAATGATATTGTTGCTGAACCTTTGTATTGTTATTTTTTAGGCCATGGAGGTTTGCTATTTTGCATAACTACATTCAGTGATTTTATATCTTCAAAATGTTGAATAGTGCGAGCGAGAGGGAGGTTTGACATGTAAGTTGCCTTAATGCGAGTCTTGAGGGACGAGTCGCCTTAAAATAAATATATTTTTCTTCAGTAATAATATTTGACAATGTAATAAAGCGTAGTAAATATCTCTTTAATTAGTTGACAAAAAAGCTTTGGATGAAACTGTCTCCAACTCCCACAAAAACAATGTAATAGTTAAAAATAAAGATTGTGAATAAATACTTTAAAAAAATATAAACCAAGCAGAGGTTTTGCCAATTCCTATCTGTATGATCGCGTCACGAATTGATGTATATAAAAAAAAAATTACAATTCAAAGTGTACTTTACATCTTTCAAAGTACTTTGTGTTCTTATTGAATAAAAGTATGTTGATTAGATTAGATTTATTTTATAATTTTTATGAATTCTTTTGTTGTAGGCCTCGCCTCTATCACCGTGGATACTAGTAGAGGCTGCGAGGATGCGTTCGCCTACATACCAGATCTGACGACTTTCGGCATAGTCGTGTACTCGCTCCGGGAAAATGACAGCTGGCGGGTCACACACAATTATTTCCATTTCAACCCTTCAGCTGTCAACCTTAATATTGCTGGTGAGTCAAACTTATTACAATTTTGGGTCATATAAGAAACACATATTTTTAGTTAATCAAGTTTTTGAAGTCCTCTTGTTATATGTATAATTGTCACAGATTATAAACACAAAATACTTATAATACCTATTTAACACTACCATTAATAGGTATATTAACTAAACTATAAACTACCTTTATAGGTATACCTTTTAGAAAGTTTTTTAAAATAGTGTATTGTGACTTAAACGTTTGGTCCTCTGAAACGGGGATGAAATAGTAGCCATTAAAGTTCTTTTCAATCATGTGTGGTTCCCATAATACAAGCTCTGCTTAGTTTGGGGCTACATGATGCTGTGTGATTACGTCCCGCATTATTTTTTATTTTTTTCTACCCCGTTTATGTGACATGTACAACGTGACAATATACCAAGGAGTTTTTATAGGGGATTGAGCGCTTTGAACAAAAATCTGTGCTTAATATTTCTCAATAAAAATGCCCAAAAAGGGGTTGTGTCTCTTGACTTGAGTCAGAGAAAAGCAGACAGAACATCTTTTTGGGAGAAAACATTAGGCATAGATTTTTGTCCTGACCATGCATTACCTTGTACGTATGTACTTAGTAGTAGAAATTCAATTACATACAGCAAAGATTAAATAAATAAAACGGTTGTTTTTAAATCACAGACTACTAAACCAAAACTGTACCCTGTTTTGAAAGTTTCTCTCCAAAGGTTGCTTGGATGAGATCGCAGCTACATAGTAGGTAGTGCGTAGTTACTGATTAGGTTAGTTTCATCGACTTATGAATAGTTACTCTCATAGATCTTTTATCTAGTACCGTGTTACTCTATGTTATGAATAAGCTACGTACGCCCGGGTGGGTGAATGCAGTCGAGTTGAGACTATGATTATTCTGTGGTAGAGTGCGAGGAACCTACGTGCAGTACTATCGCGTAATCTGTAACCGCGCCCCGCGCTAGGCTGCGTCTGCTTCACCCCCTCAAAAGTGCCGAAACATGAGCTTATATCGCCTTAAGCGACAAGGACGTCCAATATATATTGTATACCATTATTTTTAATATGATAGATAGATAAATTCTTTATTGTACAATAAATTAAAAAATACAATTTTCAGAAACTTTACAATTAAAACGAAAAGGTACAATGGGCGGTCTTATTGCTAATAGCGATCTCTTCCAGACAACCTTTGGATGGACAGGATAGCACGAAAAATAAAAGACGGTGGTGTAGGTACATACATACGAAAGTAGCTGGATAAATAATATCATACACATACCTAACTAAATACAAAATATGGTGTGCAATAAAGTTATATATATCTATCTAAAGTCAAAGTCAAAGTCAAAGTTATTTATTGCGTTCATGTGTAGGTACAAAAGTTCTTATATAAATATAAATAAACAATGTATCAACATGAGCCCAGGAAGGGCATGGCAACATTTAGGTTTACCTATGTAATAGGTACTTTTATACAGCTTTTTATATGCAAGTATTAAATTTAAATTTGTAATTTTTATTATAAATTTTATTTACAGCTTATTCCTTTAATACTAATAATAATATAATATCTACCTAAATAATACCTATCTACTGATTTTATAAGTCCTGTGTTCTTTAGTAGGTATACTTTGTTTTACTTAGGTTGTACATAATTTTAATTTTAATCGGCTATTTAATGAGGTAATATAATTAACGTACATAATCAAATTCTTCAAAATAAAAATAATTAAGTTATGTATCACAATTTTGCAAGAAAAAAAAAACAATAAAACATTTAATATTTTGAATAACATTAATAAGTTACTGCCGCACTCTTTACTTAACATATAAACTAAGGAAAGTAATAAAAAAACATGAACATTTTAACATTTTTGTAAAACTATTTATACCTATATGTATTTATTAGGGCACCGTTTCCAATGGAGCGATGGTATATTCAGCATAGCGTTAGCACCCGGCTCCGGCTGCCGTGCTGCGTTCTTCCACCCTCTGATCAGCACCCAGGAGTTTGCAGTCAACACGTGCACTTTGAACAATCGGACTGCGAATATGGACCCCGAATATTGGGCTAGATATGCTGTAAGTCTAAGTCTAGTGAAGTCTAAGTGAAGTGAAGATATGTTACTCATGTCCTCAAACTATGGGAGAGTTGGAGGTAGGGGTCGCAAACCGGGATCCCGAATCCCGAAAATACCGGAATACCGGACCGAAAAGAACGCTTTCAAATACCGGCATTGAGAAAACGGAAATCGGGATTTACGTTATTTTCGGTACTTCACTATAAATCTATAATAAATAATATTAAGTCAATAAACAATTTAAATAACTCAGCAGCAGCGAGTTATTTATAATACTTTCGTAATAAATGATTGTTTTTTTTTTTTAAATAAATGTGATTTTCTTATCATGACGCACTTTTATTGTTTGGCTGGTGACTATTCCCTTACGAAAATTACGATTCCATAACATATTTCAAATATTTTTCTCACTATATTGAACATACCGAAAATACCGAAACTACCGGAATATCGGTATTCATTTCAAAGTAATACCGAAAACACCGATTTTTGAAAAGAGGTCCGGTATTGCGAAAAACACACCGTGTTCCTTCACTCACCGCAGTGCTAGTGCAACATCGAACTATTCATCGCCAGGTGAAGGACTCAACGCTGCACCAGCACTTGACGGGGTCATGGGGCCCGGTAGGATTCTAACACAGTTTCTACCCCGTTGGTACCTTCGAAACCCAAGCCAACCTGTTCGTGGTGCACCTGCTAACTAACAAACGGGGCTCTGGCGGCGGCTGATTGCGGCATAGCGCAGCCTGACACCTACATAGCTACATGCCCTGCTAACTAACAAACGGGGCTCTGGCGGCGGCTGATTGCGGCATAGCGCAGCCTGACACCGACACAGCTACATGCCCTGCTAACTAACAAACGGGGCTCTGGCCGCGGCTGATTGCAGCATAGCGCAGCCTGACACCGACATAGCTACATGCCCTGCTAACTAACAAACGGGGCTCTGGCGGCGGCTGATTGCGGCATAGCGCAGCCTGACACCGACACAGCTACATGCCCTGCTAACTAACAAACGGGGCTCTGGCCGCGGCTGATTGCGGCATAGCGCAGCCTGACACCGACATAGCTACATGCCCTGCTAACTAACAAACGGGGCTCTGGCGGCGGCTGATTGCGGCATAGCGCAGCCTGACACCGACACAGCTACATGCCCTGCTAACTAACAAACGGGGCTCTGGCGGCGGCTGATTGCGGCATAGCGCAGCCTGACACCGACACAGCTACATGCCCTGCTAACTAACAAACAAATTTTCTTGGGAATTAGGTCGTAATATGACAATATGAGGGAAGATATTAAACGACGACGAGAGCTTCACAAAGAGCTCCACTGCTACTACTGCAACATATTCAAATAATACCTATTAAATGAAAGCGATATTAAGTGATAAGTAACTGGCAAGATAAAATCAAGTATAAAACTACCTACGCGTCTACCGGTATTATGTACGATTCACAATAACCGGCGCACGTCGGAGAGCGTCGGAGCGCATTTTATAACATGCTAAAGGAAATTGAAACATCCACAAAGCAGTTAAGTTCCTTATTTGCATGCAATTTACGCAGCGGATCTATCTATGTCAGTATTTGACAAAGCTGCGTAAATTGCATGCTAAAAAGGAACTTAACTGCTTTGTGGATGTTTCAATTTCCTTTAGCATGTTATAAAATGCGCTCCGACGCGCTCCGACGCTGGGTAAGTGAGAATCGTACATTACGCGATAAATTATAATTTACTCACAACTTGGTCCTGGTTAAATCAATTTTGCGCCCCCCAGGGCCCCCGCCCACTCTGTGGCACCACTTGTCCCACCATATTTACGGCACTAGGTACTATTAGCAAAGTTTAGTAGACGGGCATTAATCGCTTTTTCATACGGGCATCAGTCGAAACTTTACGGGAATAAATATGAAATGAAAGCAGTGATTTGTATGAGGCGAACTTAAGTATACATGTCAAACCTCCCTCTCGCTCGCACTATTCAACATTTTTGAAGATATAAAATCACTGACAATAGTTATGCAAAATAGCAAACCTTCACATTCTAGAGAATAAAAATTTAAAGGTTCAGCAAGAATATCATGTTGAACCCAACACGTTTTCCTACCAAAAATTTGTACCAAAATTGATCACATTGGTACCTACAAGTTTTTTTGTAAGAAAACGTGATAGAATCAAAATGATATAATTGCTGAACCTTTGAATTGTTATTCTCTAGAATGTGAAGGTTTGCTATTTTGCATAACTACATTCAGTGATTTTATATCTTCAGAAATGTTGAATAGTGCGAGCGAGAGGGAGGTTTGACCTGTACAGTCGCGTAGAAGGTCGAGAGCTATTTCTAAGTGTCGATTTCAGATCGTAGGCGAGCGCGGCACTAACTCCCAGTCGACTATGCATGACATACACCCGTCGGGAGTTATGTTCTACGCTGACATTGGCGCTGACGGGGTTGCGTGCTGGCACACTCGCCGGCCGCTGGACGAGCGAGCGTTCCACTTGCTGGCCAGTGATGAGCAACTGCTCAGCTATCCTGCTGGTGAGAATGTTGACAAATGATAAATGATATTTATTTTCACGAACACATGTGATACAATAAAGATCTTAAAAGTTATAAGAATAAGAATAAGAATAAGAATAATTTTATTGTGAATTTGTGTGAATCATAGTTACATGAAGGTCTTATTACTTATCATCTTATAATCATAGTATCAACAAATTTATCCTGTTCGGACATACAATAATATTTTTACACAATTACAAACATATGTACCTATGTAATTTACAAAGTTATACTGGTTATACCTAGACAGACTACATTTTATTTAATCAGTAATAATACATTTTATTTAATTGTTCATCAGTCCAGTTTATGTCCTACCAAAATCTTTGTCACGCAAATTTTTCTAAGTCATGCATACATAAAATAACACGCCTTCATAAATAAAATTATCTAGAATTAGCCTACATGAATATTAGAAATAAACAGATTGATCACTATGTCGTGTTCCTGGAACTTAAATATTCACATACAGAATAAAAGCATTTCTCTGAAAGCCATTTTTTAACTTTTATGTAAAACAATTTACCCTTCAAATCTTTTAAATCTGTTGGTAGCTTATTGTACATTTTTAAACACATGTAATAAGACTTGACCTCGGCTACTACCTCACTTCAACATTTCCTCCTTTTCGCGTCGTTCTCCTCTGAGTGAGTGATGCTGAGGATTGGGATCCCTTCCTTGGAATAATTTTTGACGGATGATGTTTTTTTTATTAATAATCATTTAAACTGTTTTTTACTTAGAATAGCATTTTTATTTAGAATAGCATCTAAAAACCACTAAGGTTTGAGCTGGTGCTATCGCGAGCTAACATCTTTTAGTTACAATTAAAATATACATAGGTACATTATTATGCAAATTTCTAGTATGGGTACACATATTAAGTTGTAAAATAAAGTAGACGATACGCCAACGAGATCTGTTGTCACCGCAATGCGATTTTTATGAAGCCTTCATAAAAATCGGATTCGAGGGTGGTGCGGATCTGATTGGACCAGCGTATAGGACGAAACCTCAACCTTTGATTTCGACCTAATCCTCGGTCTCGACCTCAACAATTTCGACTACGATTTCGATCTTATTTTCAGCCTCAACCTTGACAATTTCGACATTGATTTCGATATCGTCGAATGATAATTTAACCGAATTATAATTCGAAATGGACAAACTATTGTGTCTCAAATTTACCTATTTTGTTCACTGTTTTTATTACAATAAATGATTCTTATTCCTTATTTCTTATTCATCCTCTGCCTCGAACACTATAATTTCGGCTTCAATAATTCTGAACTTAACCTGAAGCTCGACAGGCTTTAACTTCGAACTCGACCTCAACCTGAACCGAAAACGTAAAGCTGGGTACGTATAGCGCGTACATTGGTACGCATAGTCGGTTACGCGTAGGTTACCAGATAGAACATTTTAAAGTCCGGAGAAAAACTTGATTTCCATTGGAAAAATCCTGAGATTTACTGGAATTTCTCGAATTCACGCGAAAAAATAACTTACAACGTTAGGTTTCATAGATTTTAAGTGCTGATTTTATTTGTGCAATTCACATTACAAAAGTAGTTTTTCAATTTAGTATTTTTAGACTTAGAAGATTATTATTTGTTTTTGTACGTGACAAATAGATCTGAAAAATTTACTGTATAGTGAAAATTCCAAAAATCCTGAGATTTCCAGAGATGTTTAAAAACCGACCGTAATCCTGAGATCTCAGGATAAATCCTGAGATATGGTAACCTTAGTTACGCATCTCCTGGAACGCCATGGACACTGTAACGTGCTGTCCGTACGCAGTTTGACGCGCTACCAAAGACCGAGTGACGGCGGCTCGCTTGTGAGCTAGGGGGCGTCCATTAATTACGTAAGGCATTTAGGGGGGGAGGGGGTCGAGCCAAATCTCACCAAATCTCACGTGGGGGAAGAGGGGGGGGGGGCGGTTTAGTCGCGGCAAATCTCACGTAATTTTTTCTCCTCAATAAAAATAAAGAAAATCCCTTCAATCCGCGGGCAGTGCTAGTTTATAAATATTAGTGTGATATGAGATATTTATTTGTATTAATAGGGTAATTTCATGTCATAATTTTAATTTAAAACTTGCATATTTTTGTACGTTTTTGCGCTGCAACGAAAGACTACATAGTATAAAATTTGACTTGTGTAAGTGCCTATTTTGTAAGTTTCAATAAATAAATATAATGACCGCGTCTCTTGACTCCTGCATAACTTTTAGCTTTTGAGGCTCACTTGATAGGAATCGGTAATTTCCTCGCCTCGGTATACCGGTATACAGTGTAGGTACTATATCATTTTCTTTTGTTTTCACTGTAAATACTGCTACGCTCTACAAATCTTGAAATAATATATTAATAATAAAAAGCAGTTTTTTAAATAAATCCAACGCAATCAATTTATTATAGTCAAACCACATTTTGCAAAATCTCACGTTAGATTTTGGGGGTGGGGGGAGGGAGTCGGGCAAAATCTCATGACATCTCATCAAGGGGGCCCCCCTGGGGGGGTCGAAGGGGGTCGAAAATTCACCAAAATCATCTCACGTAATTAATGCCCTCCCTATCTCGCGCTACACGCGTACCCAAGACTGTACGCGTAGCTGCAAAGTATAGAAATGGCGGTCCAGGACACGCGTACCAATGTACGTGTTATCCGTACCATAGATTAAAAACTGAAGTTAGTGTGCTGTTTTTTTCATATCTTTCATTGATACAACCTCTTTGTTATTTCCAGATCTCCATGTGACTGGTGATGAGGTGTGGGTGCTTGCAAACACTTTGCCTAGATTCGGATATTCCCGACTGGATCCTAACCAGTACAACTTCTTTGTTTACAAGTGAGTCCATTGCTAATGCTTCAGAGAGAACTCTTCTTAGCATTAAGTTCACCTATTACATTGATGTTTTGTACATTATAGGATCTCCTTTCGATATCTACTAAATACCTCCTTATTTATTACCAAATGTGATTTTATAGCGCTCGATAAAATAAGCTTATCCCTGTAATTTAAAAAAGAGGTGAAAGGAGTTTTTACGCCATTTTAGCTATCCTTTTATAGAACTGTTATGAAAAGGAGTAATATATATTGTTTGGTCATTAAATTATACTTTATATATAATAATGTAACATAATTATTTATTTACGAACACAAAAATCTGCTATGCGGCAATTTTTATTTATAGATATGTTTTGTTATTTTCCAGTGTCTGGAAAAGATTCTAAGCGATATTTACACTGTAGCAATAATAATAAATAAATTAATATGTCAAAAAGTCCTCTAATCCAATATTATACTTTTTACATTTCACACATTACTTACTATTATTATTTTATTACTTTTTACATTTAACATATAACACATTTGTGTCTGTCAGTACTTTTGGTTAAAAAAATGCTTCGGATAAAATTTATCGTACCTGAACCAAATCGGGGGAAACGGACCGGGGAAGTACGAGACTGGGGGACAACGAAACGAACCCTAATTTTCAATCATTCATTTCCAGGGCCAATGTCCAGGACCTGATATCTGGGACAGTCTGCGAGGGAGACGCCACACCTCTTGACATCTACGATCAGTTCCTGCGATCCAATTTCCAACGGCCGGCCGAAGACGAGCGTCCGTCACCCAACAACTACCAATCTTCCACTTATAATAAATATAATTAATATGTACAACCTTCTCAAATATTGTACTTATTACAAATATAATTAATAAGTAATATGATTTCATAATGAATGTTTATTGAATAAAAATGCTTAAGAATATATTGTCTTTCAATCTTCTAATCTAAATTGACGGCCTCTGTGGCGCGGTGAGCGAAGATCCGCCTGAGGCGCAGAAGGTTGCGGGTTCGATTCCCGCCGCGGGACAAAAGTTTGCATGTTCTGCAGATATATGATGTGTATTTACATAAAAAAATATATGTAGTATATCAATCATGTGGTACCCATAATACAAGCTCTGCTTAGTTTGGGGCTACATGATGCTGAGTGATTAGGTCCCGCATTATTTTATTTTTTAAATGAAAGTGCTGGTCGACTGTCTGACTGCTTTATAAGACTATAAGAATATTTTTAACGTTAAGTATGTACCTAGTTTAGTTAGCATGCCAACCTTACTTTTCTACCAGATGCCTCATATTCTAACTCAGTTGCACACCGAAATGATCGGCACCGGACATTTATTTGTAAACTTTGACATACATTTTTTGAAATTCAAAGAACGTCAGTTTGACAAACTGTCGAAATTTGTAAAACAGAACCGGTGATTATCATTTCAGTGTGCAACCGAGTTAGTAAATGAGGCCTCAGGAAAGGTTGACTGGCAGAAAATACTTTAGCATTAAGTCCTCCTTTTGTACGATTCTTTGTTTTTGTGCAATAAAGTAAATAAACAAATAATAGCCAAAGTAGCTTATAGGCTTGGCTTTAGCTTACTTTGACGTTAATTGAAGATAAAGGCATTAAGAATCCGGTGACCCTCGTTTGCAACTTCAATTGGAGGCGCGTTCAAAAATCGGCTCCGGACATAGCTATCTTTGTTTAGCTGATGGATGATTTAGCCGTGCGTGCGCGACAGCAATATCAGCCGTTCAAAAATTTAAAATATGAATTTGGCTGTGTTCTGTAATACCAAAAATGATGACTGAAAACTTTGTGTATTCTTGACATAGTTTTGTTATTCTGTAACTAGATAATATAAGCTATGTTTCCATAACAAACAACACGTAAGGTATTGTTGGTCGGCACAACATGTTTTTTCTTCCACACTTCTATCAGAGGTCAAATCTGTGTCACCCACTCCTTCCAGTGTCATACCTCCTTTCACACAATCCATCAATCTCTTCATGGGTCTCTTTTAATTCGTGCATCCAGTCACAGTCATAGATTTAGTTTAAAAAAATTAACCTCTTTGGTCCTGTCCTCTTTGGTTCTGTTTGTACAGCTAGTCCACAAGTTTTAAGTCGCTCAGCGAACTATGGAACGAGCAAAGAAATAGGAAGCATAGAAGAAGTCTTAAAATTCATTTATGCTCTGAACATTAACTCATACGGCTGATCTCTACTTTCTTATGTCCATATATATGTTAGCTAGAAAGAGATGCATACTTTTTATCTCAATGTGACTTCGTACGACTTCGTACCAGGGCATTTGTATGAACCTGCATAGAAATTTGTTCGAGCGCCCTGGCAACCAGCCGAGATAGATGGCACTCTTCACAAATTAAACATAGAAATGACTGAGTTACAAGGGTGGTTATCTCATATGTGGTTCAAGCAAAGGCACGAACACCTAAATATCCGTTTTTTACCCATCGGGGGAAAAACGGTTACATTATATCTTTCTCACCTAAAAAAATACCTGCAGCCTAATTAAGAACCAGGCTTGTTGAATGTCACGTGGTATCTGCACTTACTTCACATCCCACGTTTCAGGGACATTCAGCAAGCCTACACATGACAATCGCGCGACCAAGTCGCGCGAGTAAATAGCCCATCTGGGAAGGCTCTTCGACCAAACCTAGTACCTACAATTCGACACAAACATAGGTTACTTACGCTACTCGCAGTCATCTTCAGACGGACATATATACTTAGCTTTTTTAATAGCTTCTACTCCGTGAACAAACTGCTCCAGTCAAAAAACCTTAGCACAAAATCCAAACTTTCCATCTATAAAACCATTATACGTCCTGTTGTCACCTTTTGAGAGCAACAAAAACTTGCCATGTTCGAAACGAACGTTCTATGAAAAGTGTTTGGTCCTCTCAGAGATGGAATCAATGGGTTTCGCCGCCGAATGAACCATGAGTTGGACGCGTTGATAAATCAGCAGACGATCGTCAGATATATTAAATCTCAACGCCTGAGATCGGCCGGGCATGTGCAGAGAATGGTGGAAAATAGGGCACCCAAAGTTATCACCGACTGGAAGCCACAGCAGGAGAGACCGATGGATGAAGAGATGGTGTGACTGCATCGAAGAAGATCTTAGGGCCATGGGAAAGTTTAGCAACTGGAAAAGGAAAGCCAAGGATCGAAGCGAGTGGCAGTCCGTCGTAGAAGTGGCCAAGACCCACGACTCAGGTGGGATTTGACCTTCCCATTAGTCATTGAGCAGGCTTGGAAGCTGCAAAGTTTTCTCTGTAGGAGCCAACGGCGCTTAGCCGTGACTGCCCGAAAATTTCGACAAGGCGAGGAGTTGACGCGGTAGCCCAGTCCCAGTATTTATGGAAAGATCGCGGGTTCAAATCCCGTCCGATTTGACATTTGTGTGTTATTATACCTCAATATCTTAGATTTTCCCTGAAGTGATTATATTAGATTTTCACTTCAAATACGAAAAAAATATCGGACTTTACGTTGTGAATAGTGTAATTACCTACGTATTGTTATCGAACGAATTATTAATGTGGTTTGAAGACAGAAAATAAAATAAAATAAATCCAGGAACACCGAAGCTTATTCATTTAATTCACAGAAATGTTTACTAATAAGCCTGTTACTGATAATATTATTATGACCATCAAAACAAAATAAGGGTTATTCTCAACATACCTATTAGGTACCTACTCCTACTCATCATCATCATCATTTTAGCCATTTTCGGGTCACTGCTGGGTACAGGCCAGGTTGATTATGTTGATTATGTCAATCCCCTCTACCAGTCTAAGAATTGTGCCGGCCTAGGTCTTTCTGATAACGTCGACCCATCTCGCTGGAGGATCTCCACCATCATCATTTGACGACCTCTGTGGGCGAAGGCCCGCCTGAGACGCAGAAGGTTGCGGGTTCGATACCCGCTGCGGGAAAAATGTTTGCAGGTACTGCAGATATTTGTCTCGGGTCTAGGTATTTTCTATGTATAATATGTATGTATTTACAAAAAAAAAATGTATATGTGTAATATATCAATCATGTGGTTCCCATAATACAAGCTCTGCTTAGTTTGGGGCTACATGATGCTGTGTGATTACGTCCAGCATTATTTATTTATTATTTACTAGCTGACCCGGCGAACTTCGTACCGCCTTAGCGTAGCAATGATTAAATGTATATTTTTCAATATTTCTGAGAGATTTTCTTAATATTTTTTTCCGTAAGAACCTTCTCCTAATAATAACAAATACAACAAAAAAAGAATTAGTGAAATCGGTCCAGCCATTCACGCGTGATGCCGTGACCAAGGAAAACGGGTTTCATTTTTATATATATAGATTATCAGCCTATAGCAGTTTTTATAAGCTAGTTCGAGTCGTATTTTACTAGATGGCGCTTATAAGAAGGAACGGGAGTCTAGATCGCGCTATTGTTGTTTTGGCAGATTGAATGATTACAGAAACGTCGGTCGTCTCCTACAGCTTAGATTGGCAGACGATATTGTATCAATCGTGGGTCGAAACTGGATGAGACGAGCTTTGTATCGTGAGGATTGGCACATACAAATGGAGGCCCGTACCCAGCAGTGGGCGAAGTCTGTAGATGATGGTGACAAACGGGTTAACATTCTTATTTTAGACATCCTCTCTAATACAATAGTTCGTAGCCACATTTCCTTTGGAAAGTGACCAAAGCCGGGCATAGGCCTCCCCTAAAGATTGAGGTGAGGGGTTAAATAGGTTGATGCCATAAAAATAAATAAACTTGTTAACATCGACTTTTTCCAATAATCGATCATTTTATTACAAATTCTACGAATTTGTAAAATTATCTCGATTGTAGAATGTTTGAGGGAGTGAGGAGTTAATTGCCTTAAAAATGAATAAACATTGGTTACATTGACTTTTTCTACTAATCGATTATTTATTTTACAAATTCTATGAATTTGTAAAATTATCTCGATTTTAGAATATCTAAGGGAGTGAGGGGTTAATGCCTTAAAAATTAAAAAAAACATTTTTTACCTTGACTTTTTCCAATAATCGATCATTTTATAACAAATTCTATGAATTTATAAAATTAACTGGATTGTAGGATATCTGAGGGAGTGAGGGGTTAATGCCTTATAAATAAATAAACATTGTTTACATCGACTTTTTCCAATAATCGATAATTTTATTACGAATTCCATGAATTTGTAAAATTAACTCGGTAGATAGCATAATAACTGAATAACCCCAACATTATTGATAACGATTTGACCCGCTTGAATCATTAGCTAATCTATTCCAGTGTAATATATATATAGACTTATATAAACAAATAATGTGGTTTTTGTTTGTTTGTAACTAACATTCAGTCTTTTCTATACCCGTGAAGTAGGTAAGACTGAAATTACCAACTTACCCGCTACGCTCGTGATTCAATCCTTCGCTTGCTCGGTCATCAAAATTGAGCACGCGGTTAAAAAGCAACTTTGCACTCTTCTATAACAAATAACTACTGACTTTGACTTTGTAGAGTTTGTACCTAACCCACATTCAATATGCATAATGGAGTATTTTGGTAGCATAAGCCAGTCAAAGTCACGTGTGAATCCTATACTCCAATAATTGCTTTATAAACCCGTTTGTCATGTAACCATTGAATCATATTGACGGTCAGTCAGTTCTGTTTGCGCGCGCGCTGTGTGTAGTCATTGGTCAATAATTTGATCAAAGTTTATGTGAAAGAAGTGAGTACATAACCTATTCATAACAATATTCTTTAGTGTTTCATATTCAATTCATATTCTTTATTGTTTCATGTGTAAAACGTTTTGGTACGAAATATGAGCTCTGGGGGATAACAATAGTTAGGTACTTATTAGTATTATTTAAGCTTCGGTATATACCTTCTATAGAGTTATACATAGCATAAAAATTATATAATTTAGTACAATTAGTTAGTAGGTATCTTATAAAGGAGCTTCCGCTCGCGGCTTCGCTCGCGTGGTACCTGGATAAAAATTAGCCAATGTGCTAATCTAGGTCTTAAACTATGTAATATAATCCAAGCTTCATCCAAATCCGTTGAGCTGTTACGGAGTGAAGCGAACACAAACATACTAACACACACACAAACTTTTGCATTTATAAAATTAAAGTGTGATCTACTACTTTTAAGGCAGACTAATCTTATTTTTTTAAACGACAATAGATTTCGTGTGGTATTAGCACTTTACCGGCATGGCATATAGCTAGCGAAAATGACATGTGACGTAATTTTAAGCACATTTTAGACAGGTGTGGTAACAACAGAAACGATGCCATTATATATAAATAAATAAAAATAAAAATACATTTATTAACTTACTTACAATACCCCACACAAAATACAAATTGTTTACCCAATGATATCTGCTTAGTACAATATGAACCCCCTTACTTAAAATTTAACACTAAATAAAATTTGCCTTTCTTTAAAGTTATAACTGTCCCTGTTTGTCATTATCCAATGGTAGAAAAAGATGGCAATAGTTTAAGCATCGTTTATTTTTTGACAGATTTTTTATAAGTAAGGGCCTCAATTAACAATAAGATTTTTATCATAATATAACACACCTATATTATAAATGCGAAGGTTTGTAAATGTGAGTATGTTTGCTCCCACCCAACTCAGCAACGGCTGACCGGATTTGAGTGAAACTTGGAATTTACATAGCTACATAGTTTAAGACTTGATTATCGATGTGTTACGTTTGATGTTCAAATTATTAGGATGATTAATCACCATTGCCAACTGACTCCAATTGCATACATTATATAAAATTAACTTAAACTATCAAGTTGAGCTTTAACTTTTAAAATTGCAATCTTTTAAACGGTTTTGTAATCAGTACGTTTTTTACCAAATCCGAAATGACGTGCTTAATTTATCTAGGTACCTAATAAATTCAAAAAATGTTGATAAACGTTATCTCTATAGTAAATATATAAAATATCTGAATAATTAGAGATGACAAATAAGCTTGAGATGAAACTGTCTCCAACTCCCTTAATCAATGTAATAGAATTAGAATACAGATTGCAACAAAGAAAAAATATAAGCAAGGAGTTCCTTTTCTTGCCAATTCTTCTCTGTTTGGTCGCGTTACGAATTAGTGTAAATTAACAAGTATAAACTTTTGATAAAAAATTAAACCGACTTCAAATAAATCACTTCTTGCCCTAAAGAATTTTGAAAATCGGTTCACGATTGACGGAGATATTGGTGATCATAGGGCGAAAATTACAAGTGAGGATGAGGTTTTTTTGAGTTATCCAGGAAAAGTACCAATCCCTCAGGAATAAAATTTATATGGGACCACCTGTGAAGATACTCTTTTAAACAGAAAAAGAATTTTGAAAATCGGTTTACAATTGAACGAGATATCGGTGAACATACATAAAAAAAGTCGAAAAAAAAGGTTCCGACGAATTGAGAACCTACTTCTGTTAAAAAAAGTTGAATTCAGTGTTCCTAAGAAAACAATCTAAATTGAATTTTATGTACATAAGTAATAAAAAAAAAAAAATATTTTTATAAATACTAAAGCTGGGTACGGATAGCGCGTTCTTGTATACGCATAGTCAATAAAAATAATAGTTTACATTTATTTAGAATTAATCTTACTTGACTGTGCTTGAAGGATCTATAGCCTGATATAAAATTTAATCTACCTAGTTTCCTTGTCCAATTCCTGTACCCATAGTATTAGTTGCACAATACGGAAACGTTCAATAGTTTTCGTTTCCGCGAAATTTTAATGATACTGTGGTATGATAAATCCAAATTACTGAATTGGATTAAATATAAATTGACCAAACAACAGTAATGAACATAATGTTCTTGCAGGTCGCAATGTTTTTCATTAAAAAAAGTCAGGTAATTCTCGAAAAAAAAAACTTTATTTCGCTCGTAACCAGACACTTTTATAATGCAACTCGTACCAGGGGTAATGTCCTAGACTACCTACCTAAGTAGTATTTTACCTGACCTGCCTAATTATCTGAAGTTTGAGCATAAGTCTGAGTGGGTTATTGTAAATTTGCCACAAAGTAAATTTGTCACGAAAAAAAGTATGTGTAAATTCGCCACGATTATAATTTTGTAATAAAAACCGTTTATTAATGTTGACTATTGTAAGTCCGTCACATTGCTTCTTTCCGCACAGACAGCAGAAAACTCAAACAATAAGTAGAACAAAATAAAAAAAAAAACAAAATTAAAACATTATTTATTTAACATAATCAGGATTTCAAGAATTTAACCTTACTTATAAAAATCACAGATCACAAGTGGCTTATTTGCTCACATTACAATAATAAAAAAAATATTGAAAAAATATTCAAATCACTGATTAGCTTCGTAGAAATAAGATTTTACCTAACAGGTCTAGGGAACCATTTTTTTCATCTTGAACGACGGCTGTGACTTTTTACAAAATTTCATTTTCTAGTGTTTTTCTAATGTATATCGATTTTTAATAATGGTATTTTAACCGTTATACGTTAGTAATATGACACAATTACTAATGGAATAAAGAATATTTGGACGGAAACTCTCTGATGAAGAAAATTGTGCGCCGATCGTTTTTTGTTATAGTCGCCATTGCTATAGCAGAAAACAGGAGCTGACTGAAGACTGGACGACTGGACTTAAAAACCGTACTATGTTGCCTCATATTATTATGAACAATTATACTTGATACTGGCGAAATTGTGGAAACTATCCCAGAAGCCATTTAATAAAGAAGTGAAGTAATAGGTCTATTTTTTATCAGAAGCTAACATAAAAGTATGACGTAACAAAACATGCAAAAATTATACTATGACCCACTTTTGCAGAACAACATTTTATTGGTAATAGTTTAGAAATTTGCTAATAATAATAATGTTTTGTTTTAGGAAAGTTGGTAGAGGAGCGGGGTTTTTTAATATTTTGAATTTTAGTACGATATTCTTTTTTAATTTCTATTTTTTTATGATTTATGTTGCGTAAAGTTAATGGCGCTTTAACCAACCTACGTTAGTAAAAAGACACAAGTGTGATTGAATGAAATAAAAGGGTTCTGTGTGTGTGTTTAAATGAAATTACTGGACCTCTCGGCTGAAGGAATTTTTTGCTCATGTTCTTATTAGACACCATACAAAAGCATCCTACTAAATATTTTAAAGGCGAAAGTTTCAATTTTCAATTTCAATTATAGGATCTAATGTAAATGTTATGTATTGCGTCTCTTTCACGCCAAAACAGCGAGCTAAAATATTATTTTTATGTAAGACCATATTATTATAGGGTACACCTTAGGTAGGGGACGCGCTGGGAAGCTGCGCCGGGGTGCGGCGGAAACTATTTAAAAAAACAAATTACAATGGGAGACCTGATCACTTAAAGCCATGGTACTCGGATATAAAAAAACCCTATATGTCCCCTACCTATGTATATACCCTATATGGTCTAATAGAACTAAATAAAAAGAAAAATCTCCGTTGGATAGAGAAGTTTCGGAACAAACTAGTTATTTTATTTAGAAATAAAATCGGGTTTCAAAGAAAATTAAATGGAAACAAAACAGATTTCAGTAGGTACGTTATCACTTATCAGTTACTAAGAAACACACTGTGTAAAGGTTAACAGATTAAGTACTACATAAATAACTGATAAAGGAGAATGCCGAGAACCCGTACCAATTGCGTCAAAACCGAACGTATCCCATAAAAATCAAAATGTCAATTACATTTCCATAAATCCATAAAATGTCAATAAGATTTTCTTTAGTTTTACACACCGACGGGATTAATAATCGAATACAAATATATTTTGTTGATTTGGTTTCCGCCGCACGCCGCCATTAGACTGCAACAACCAATGATATATACGTTACTATGGCAACAAACATTGATGTAAAGTGTTACTATGGCAATAGCCCTCATTTTTTATTAATTTGACAGTAAAATCAACTAAACACTTATTGGAGATTTTTTTGACGCACTCACTTTAGTCTTGGTACCGAGCGCCATACATCAGACGGCATTCTCCTTTACTAAAACAATTATTTTAATTAAGTACGCAATGGCACTAATTAGGGGCCTATGTCTAGTAGTTGTCGACATGGCTCAGAGAGTTAGCAAGCTGAAGTGGCAGTGGACTGGCCACATCTGCTGAAGGATTGATAACCGTTGGGGTAAACGAGTTGTTGAGTGGAGACCGCGGCTCGGCAAACGTAGTGTTAAGCCCTCTGGCCTGAGGGCTCATTTACTAACTCATTTGAACACTCAAATGATAAGCGCCGGTCCTGTTTTTACAAACTTTGACAGTTTTTCAATTGAAGTTCTTTGAATTTCGACTGATGAAATGTCAAAGTTTGAACTAGATAAAGCCTTAAAATTCACTATGTTCTGAACATCTACTCATACGGCTGATCTCTACTTTCTTATGTCCAATATCGTCTTCATCTGTCTTCTATATCCGTGCATTTAAAGGTCCGGTGCCGACCATTTCGGTGCAACTGAGTCAGAATAATGAAACCTCTGGTAGAGTGACGACCTGCAAAAGGCTGCTGGTTTAAGCTGGATTCGTCGCGCTCAGGACAGGGCGCTCATTGGGGAGGCCTATGTCCAGCAGTGGACTGATAAAGGCTGATGTTGATGATGATAATGAATATGATGAAGCAAGACTTAGTGCTATGCTGTCGTTAGGGTTCCAAATCCAAAGGGTAAAACGGGGCCCTTTTACTAAGACTCCACTTTCCGTCTATCTGTCAGTCTGTGTGTCTGTCACCAGGCTGCATCTCATGAGCCGGGATAACTAGACAGTTAAAATTTTCATAGATAATGTATTTCTGTTGCAAAACCGAATACAATAAATATTTAAGCGAGGCTTCCATATAACGGTACGGAACCCTTCGTGCGGAGTCCAACTCGCACTTGGCCAGTTTTTTTGTTAACGCTTTGAGTGTTGAACCGTGGAAGTGCCAGCTGCACTTTCTAGCTCCTCGGGTATGGTGCGGAGTGTCATGTCCAGAAACGTCGCTTGAAAAGTGTTTTTAAATGTGTCAGACAATTTTTAAACGTCTGTGGCTCCAGAGTTTACTATCTCGATGGGTACCATGCGAGTGGAGCTGCCGGCGAAAACTAGTCTGAGAGAAGGCCTTTTTTTGGAATACACGCACAGTTTAAACTGAAGACACAAAGTTAAAGTTTGGAGAGCTTTTATGAAAGCAAAATCACCGAGTAAGAAGGGAATTTTTTGGAAATTCAGCCCCTAAGGAGGTTAAAAAGGGTGGCAAAGTTTGTATGGGGTCAAAATAAATCTTTACCTATAGACTTGAAATTTTGCACAGAGACTCTAATGAAAATACTCGTAAATAAACACCTATTTAAGTATATTTCGTAAATCACCCATAAGGGGGTGAACGGGGTGGCAAAATTTGTTTAAGGACAAAAAAATAAAATGAAAATAAATAAATACCTAATTCAGCATTTTTCGAAATTGAACCTATGATGTTAGGGTTATGATTTTCCAGGGGTTTGTTAAAAATATTCAAATCCTTACATAAAAGAAAAGGCCTTTTTCTTGATTCAAGGCACTGACTAAACCACCGCGAAAGCATACAGAGAGCGTATAAACACAAACGAAGTTGCGAGCGGTCAGCTAGTTTAGTTTATAAAAACAAACAATTGCTCACCGTGGGATCATGCAATGAATGAGTTTACCTTGACTTCTTTGTTACTCATTCGGGAAGGAAACGTACATATTACTCATAGGTTGGACAATGATAACTTCTATAAGAGAGCTAAGTACATGCAGTTATAAGTATTTTTTTTACTTATTATCCTTAAACAATCTCCTTAAGTTTTAAAATATCTTCTTCTTCTTCTTCTTCTTCGTATGAGCTATTGACCAATTCTGGTGTCGGAGTTTTTAGGCCACCCAAAGGCCTCCGACATGGCTTAGCGACTGAAAACGAGACCACTATCTTAACGTGCCTTCCGAAGCACGGAAGCGCTCAAATCGAAAGGTCACTAAACGGTCACCCATCCAAGTAATGAACGGGCGGAGTGTTGCTTAATGTGATCTATTAAGAACACGGAAGTAAACCACACCACGAGCGGTTTTTAAATAAAAAAATGCTGGAGACTATTCACACGGCATCATGTACCCCTAAACTAATCAGAGCTTGTATTATAGGAATCATATGACTGACATACTCTTACATGAGTACTTTTATTAACCGACTTCAAAAAGGAGGAGGTGCTCAATTCGTCGGAACCTTTTTTTTCGACTTTTTTATGTATGTTCACCGATATTTCCTTCAATTGTAAACCGATTTTCAAAATTCTTTTTTTGGTTTAAAAGAGTATTATAGATATACATCACAGGTGGTCCCATATAAATTTTATTCCTGAGGGATTGGTACTTTTCCCGGAAAACTTAAAAACCTCATCCTCACTTGTAATTTTCGCCCTATGATCACCAATATCTCCGTCAATTGTGAATCGATTTTCAAAATTGTCTAGGGCAAGAAGTAAGAAGTGATTTATTTGAAGTCTGTTTAATTTTTTTACCATAATAAACAAAGAAAACATCCAGACCTGAGACAAATTTCTGCAAATAATGCAAACATTTGTCCCGCAGCGGGAATCGAACCCGCAACCTTCTGCGTCTCAGGCGGACCTTCGCCCACTGCGCCACAGAGGCCGTTAATTTATTAATACCTGAACATATGAACATATAAAATGGTAAGATGACTGACTGGGTAACAATATCAACGGACCCAAACCACTGGAGCTTGAAAGTTTGGGGCTACATGATGCTGTGTAATTGTGTTCAGCATTATTTTATAAACATCAGGTTAATATGGGGGTGTACGGGGTTCCAACCCCCATCTTCGGAACCCTAGCCAACCTTACCTGCACGTGGTACACCCTGCTAAACAATGAACGGGGCTCTGGCGGCCGGCTGATTGCGGCACAGCGCAGCCTACATCGGCACTTCTAAATTCCCTGGCCACTGACGGGCAGCGTCGGTGGCCGGGGAGCAGCGTCGGTGGTGCGAGAAGCTGTGCCCTGCGATCCCCAACCCGCATGCCCAGCGTGGGGATTATGGGTATATCCCCCTTTATTAGGGGAGGCCTATGCCCAGCAGTGGACTGATATAGGCTGATGTGATGTGTGATAAGGTTAATATGTTTACTTTTTTTGTGTGGCAGACATCCGTGCTGTCACCACCCCCTAGGTTCCAACTGAAGACCAGCGCTGGGTTTCGCTACTACTGAGTTACCCAGCAGATGCCTCAGTTGGACGCCTCTTTGTGACGACCACCGTACTTTTTTTGAGTTGAGATACACATCATAATCTTTGTTTGACATTTTTTGGTGTGTGTAGGTTTGACACTTGACTTGATGTGTTGTTCCACAAACCTTTTTTAGTGTGCCTAAGTCTCAAGTACTTACCTTTTTGCACTGAGCTTGTTAAACTTTGTTTATTGACGGCCTCTGTGGCGCAGTGGGCGAAGGTCCGCCTGAGACGCAGAAGGTTGCGGGTTCGATTCCCGCTGCGGGACAAATGTTTGCATGTTCTGTAGATATTGGTCTCGGGTCTGGGTGTTTCTATGTATGATAAGTATGTATTTACGAAAAAATATATATATGAGTATATCAATCATGTTGTTCCCATAATACAAGCTCTGCTTAGTTTGGGGCTATATGATGCTGTGTGATTACGTCTGGCATTATTATTATGACATTAATAAACTTTAAAACTCGATAAAAAATGTTTTTTACTATAAACCTAATATTATCTACTATATACATAAATAACATCAAAAACAATTTAGTAAAAAAATTATAAAAACGGGAGACCATCGACCGCGGGGCAGGGCTCAAACGGTCGGTGGCTAGGGCTGCAGAGAGAGGAACCTCCGCACAATGCGTGCCGAGTCCAGGAGAGACGCCGCGTGTATCTGACCCTTGATCTAGCTGCCTAGCGGGAGCCTCATAAGGTAAGGTCAAGGCTCTTCGCTATCAGAGTAACGTTGACCGCTGGTTCAAGTACCTGAAACAGAGGAAGCATCCGGGTAAGGTACGCAGTGCGGTTGGTTCCTCCCTCTATAGCCCTATAATATGCGCGCATGACATTTTCATTAAATATATGTGTCCACTTCATGCGTCGCACATTGCTGGTAGAGGCGAGGGTCGGACGCGGGGCAGACTATCCCGTAGACCCCAAGCCCGCTGACTGTTATTATTATGACACTTTATTTAATTGTAAACTCGTCTAAAATACATTTTTTACTATAATTACACTTAATACTACTTATGTACAAAAATAAATATCAAAAGCATTATAGTAAAAAATATTATTACTGCATCATAATCTTTGTTTCTCATTTTTTGGTGTGTGTAGGTTTGACACTTGACTTGATGTGTTGTTCACAAACCTTTTTTAGTGTGCCTAAGTCTCAAGTACTTACCTTCTCGCACTGAGCTTGTTAATAAACTTTGTTTATTATACTTGCTATTTTAAGTGTGTTCCTTCCGTGTTGCCGTCACATAAATGCTTTTTCACTTCTCTTGCTCAAAAAGTGTATCATAATAGTGTAGCTTAGCGGGCCTAAAACTCGAGTTTAATACCTCGGGCTAAAAAGTATTTTTTCTTTTTAATTTTTGTCTAAAATCATCAGCCCGTACAAAGCATTCGTTCTCTTACATAAAAACTCGACTTCTTGGTGCTCCGTCAATCTTTTTTTTTTGAAAATAGAACCGTCTTGGTGATGTTTTATGAAGGTTGATTAATTTTTAATAAAATTTCTGAATATTGTCTAATTTTGAATTGTTTTATTTTCTCGCAATCGAAGTGAAAAGTAGAGTGTTTTACTCGGGCCAAAACCACCCATTATAACTCGGTCTTGTCATCCTCCCTCGCTACGCTCGGTATAACAACCTCGTATATAATGGGATGGTTTAGTCCCTTGTAAAACAATCTACAATTTTACTTTACTTTTACTTTTTATTACATCACTAATTAAAAGTTTTGTTGTTTTCCAGGAAAATGGGATTGAAGGTGTTTATCCTGTTAGCTTGCGCGGCTTGTGCCTTAGCACGGACCACTGTTCGCCAGCAGTCTGTCAGTGGACCTATCACATCACTCACTGATAAGGTATCTATCTACTTTGTACATATTCACAATTGTTTGAGACGGTGCCTGCTGCTTCTTTTTATCTTCGTTCCGTTCGACATCGGCTGAGGTATCATCCACATACATTGCCACCTTTATCTTCTCGCACTGCGAGGTTCTAAAGGAATTTCCTCCGGTGAACAATCAAGCTGTAGAATGGTCTCCCTGCCGAGGTTTTCCCGAGAGACTATAATATGCAGGGTTTCAAAAAGGGCGTTTAAATTTTTTAAAAGGGTCAGCAACGCGCATGTAATACCTCTTGATGTTGCAGGAGTCCAAAGGCTACGGGAACCGTTTACCATCAGGAGGACCGTATGCCTGTTTGCTAACTTAGTAGTATAAAATAAAAAAAATTACGACTGAAAAATTCTAATTAGTCCGTCATTTACATTCTCAAAATTTATTGGACAATATTTTCTTTTGTAAATTAAACAAAAAATTACAGAGATATGTATTTAGTGCGTTGAAGTTCCGCGTGACGTCACGGCTTAGTACACTTTTTACATATCCGTGACGTTACGAGCCCCCACTCGCGAACTTTGACGCTCTGTATCTCGGTCAATTTTTATTTATTAGATAAATAAAAGAATACGTGTCCAATATTTTTGTTGCTCTATCTGACGGACTAATTAGTTTTTTTTTTAGACCCGTCCCGGATTTGCTTGGGTAGAGTATAATCTACCTATCTCAACATAAATACATTGTTTTGTTATATGTCAAAGGTATTTTTAGGCAGCGTTTTTGATGAAAGCTCCCTGACGTCGACGGCTAGAATTTTTCCTACATCGTTAACAACTATAGTAATTTTTCAACTAATTTACACAAAACCTTAACAAATTATACATTCAAACCTTCCTGGTGAATGACTCTGTCTTTTGGCGAAAACTGAATGAAAATGCGTTTAGTAGTTTCT
This sequence comes from Horisme vitalbata, assembly GCA_951804965.1. Lineage (NCBI taxonomy): Eukaryota > Metazoa > Arthropoda > Insecta > Lepidoptera > Geometridae > Horisme > Horisme vitalbata. Next base: position 4,261,057 of record OX638109.1, read on the forward strand.
AACTTATCGCGAACAGACAGACATACAGATGCAATGGAGGATTTTATTTTTAACCGCAAGGAGGAGGTTCTAGATTTGGTTGTATTTTTTTATATGTTTGTTACCTCATAATCATACTCGTAACTCCGTCATATATGAACCGATTTCGTAAATTATTTTTTCGTTGGGAAGGGTGTACTTCTTGTGTTGTTAATTAAATTTGAAAGAAAAAACTTCTCTTAAGGCGACGATACATGTCAAACCTCCCTCTCGCTCGCACTATTCAACATATTTGAAGATATAAAATCACTGGATGTAGTTATGCAAAATAGCAAACCTTCACGGCCTAGAGAATAACAATACAAAGGTTCAACAATAATATAAGTTTGAGTCAATCACGTTTTTTTACCAAAAAACTTGCACCAATGTGATCAATTTTAATTCAATTTTTTTGGTAGGAAAACGTGTTGGGTTTATCATGATATTCTTGCTGAACCTTTGTATTTTTATTTTCTAGGCCGTGAAGGTTTGCTATTTTGCATAACTATATTCAGTGATTTTATATCTTCAAAAACGTTGAATAGTGCGAGCGAGAGGGAGGTTTGACATGTATATGGTACCTGAAGATAGAACAGACATATGGTACCTGAAGATGGAACAATCACATGACCCACCTGATGTTAAGTGGTAACTATTACCTATTACAAAGCATTGCATCTTACGACACGATTGTTTGGAACGTGCTCTACGATGCCATTGCATTGCGTCCATCGACTTGAGGCATGAAGTCCTGATATGCTTGTAATTTCACCGGCACCCTTCAAACCGAAGCACAGCAATGCAGCTTCACGGCAGAAATAGGCAAGGAGGTAGTAGTTCCCCAGACAAGCTCTTCACAAAGAGATTTTCAATAAACTTTAATTTTTTTTGTAATTTCAGGATGCCAGGTCTAAGGCCAGGGTCCACACGGCTTTTACAAACGCCGGTAAACAAGCTGGTGTCGAAATATGGAGAATTCAGGTATGTTGCTTACTGCCTTTTTTGTTACACAAAGACTAAAGCATTATAGTTTTAATATTATTGTGTTATTATTATAATATATTATACATCACCGGGGCGGAAAGCCCGACACATCTAACTCTCCCTGAGGAAAATATTAGGACTAACATATTCTCAACGACAAAATAAATGGTTTCAAGGATGGAAATTTTAACCCGTTACAATACCCTTTTGTGTACCTAAGCTAGCGGCCCTGGTGCACGAATTAATTGATTGTTTTTTTTCATTGCAGAGTTTCGAACCAATTCCTGTGCCACAAAAGGATTTCGGAAAGTTTTATAAGGGAGATTCCTACATCGTACTTAAGGTAAAGAAATGGTGCTCGATACTATCACAGAGGATCTAAAGTCAAAATTCAAAATTCATTTATTCAGTAGGAACTGTATAGTACACTTTGAAACGTCATTTTTTTTAATTTACCACCAATTCGTAACGTGACCAAACAGAGAAGAATTGGCAAGAAACTCTGCTTGGCTTATATTTTTTTAACGTCATTGTACTTAATATCTATTACATTGTTTTTGATGGAGTTGGAGGCAGTTTCATCCCAAGCTTTTTTGTCAACAACAACACCAGCCTGTCTAGTCCACTGCTGGACATATGCCTCGCGTTTTAGGGAGATATGCCCATAATCCCCACGCTGGGCATGCGGGTTAGGGATCGCAAGGCACAAGTTCTCGCACCGCCGACGCTGCTGCCCAGTTATTGCAAATATTGTGTTAATCAGGTCACAGAATATTTACCTACTCGCACACGCACGCACACACACACACACACACACACAGGTAGAAGCTGGATGTCGCGTTGAGGAGAGGGCGCAATGGCGATCATGCGCTCATTAGGGGAGGCCTAGACCAGCAGTAAACTATAGGCTGATAATGATAATCTAAGCTATTTTTTTGACGATCTCTGTCTCTGTGGCGCTGTCGGCTAAGGCCCACCTGGGACGCAGAAGGTTGAGGGTTTGATTCCCGCTGCGGGACAGATTTTTGCATGTTCAGATATTTGTTTCGGGTCTGGGTGTTTTCTATGTTCTATGTTATCTATTGTTTGGGGCTACATGATGCTTGTAACTACATACTTCCAGACAAACAAAGATAAGAGGAACAATCTATCCTGGGACATCCACTACTGGATCGGTAGCGAGTCGACACAGGACGAGTCGGGTGCTGCCGCTATTCTCACAGTAGGACTAGATGACAAGTTCAATGGCGCCGCGGTACAGCATAGAGAAGTGGAGGGATACGAGAGTCCTCAGTTCTTAGGATACTTTACTGGAGGTACGTAGTTTGACTGTTGAACAACCTCTCTTAACTTGATATTCTTGATTGTCAAAAGTGTCATTTAGACATGTTAAAAGCTACGAATAATAACTAGAGAACTATGACTAAAGCATAGAAGAAGTCTTAAAATTCATTCGTGCGCTGAACATCAACTACGGCTTATCCCTACTTTCTAATGTCTAAATATCATCAACTAGAAATGGATGCATACTTCTCTCAATGCGACTTCAAATGAGTTCAAAAAGAAAATCGTACCAGGGCGCTCGAATAAAATACTGTGCAGTTTCATTGAAATGCCGTGGTACGAAGTCGCAGAAATCGCATTGAGATTAAGTATGCATCTCTTTCTAGCTAACATATATGGACATAAGAAAGTAGAGATCAGCCGTATGAGTTAATGTTCAGAGCATAAGTTAATTTTAAGACTTCTTCTATGCTTTAGGCCTATTTCTTTGGGAGAAATACAATAAAACCTACCGAAGACGCTTCGTTTCCCCTTGAAAAACTGTCAAATTTTCGACGCCTCGTTCTAAATTTTTGACAGTTTTTCAAGGGAAAACGAAGCGTCATCAGTAATGGTATAATCACAGATATCAATGTAAATAATATAGGATTATATTATTTATAATGGTGCATTCCTAAGTTCTTAACCAATGACAGCTGGTTTCATCTTGAAAAACATTCAGTTACTTCACTGGAGATACGTGGATTTGACTGTTGATATACCTTTCTTACCCTGATATTCTGAAAAATCACATCACTTCTTTATTCAATGGCTTCTGGGATAGTTTTACACAATTTCACCAGTATCTAGCGTAATTGTTAATAATATTATGAGGCAAAGTATCACGGTTTATAAGTCCAGTCTTCCAATCTCCAGTCAGGTCCTGTTCTATAGCAATGGCGAATGTAACAAAAAACGTTCGGCGGTGGATACAGTTTCCGTTTCCGTTCGTTTAAGACTTTTGATGGTCATGAATCAGTGGCAAAATATGGTAATTTTGATTGCATAATATATCTTGGGAAGTTAAAGCTACAAATACAAAATTTTGTAATTAATTTTATGGCTGGTAAGATGTGTCTATGATATAATTTTCAGCACAGTGCTGCAAGCTGTAGGTACCTTTAAAATCTAAAATAGATATTTTTTTTTTTCTGATGTAGTTAGATCTATTATTTGGTTATCTAAATATATTAAAATTATAATCAATATGTTAATAGTTTTGTCAGAATTGGCGTTTAGTCAAGTAACTCAAACGTTCAAAGCTGCCTCATACCTGGGGCAGTTTTGAACTTATCTGGGACAACTTTGAACTGATAAATTTAAACAATAAATACTTTTTTAGGTAAAATATTTTAAATTAAGTTAATTATTTTATTAAATTAATTATTCTGACATGTTAACAACTCATTATGTGATATTATGAATGGTATGAAAGGAAAAAAAAATACAAAAATGTATGAATTGAGAAATATTTTTTTCGAAATTCTCGAGCTCTTTAGAAGAGTTATACTTAGTAGGTATTACAAAATATGTTAGAGCCTTATAATTCGCGTAGCCTTGCGTCTGAGTCGGTTATCGACCCATTCTATATGACGCATAGACAACCAAATATGGAGTAAGGAAAAATAGACGTAAACAACACAATTACTCAGATCCTCAATTGTTTAATGATCTTCAACATCTGCCCTTGGAGGTCTATTAGTATTCGTAAGTTCTTTCGTCTATGGTTAGATCATGGTAGAAGAATTGAAGGCATTCTGCCTATGTAGCCTGTGAATCATCATAAGCTTGTATACACACCATATAAATCTACATCTACACAATTATTATTATATTATTATTTAATATTATAATTAAGAAGGAGACCAAGAGGAGGATTCAGCTGGGTTGGGCAGCATTTGGAAAACTACGTCGAGTTTTCTCGTCACCCATACCGCAATGTTTGAAAACGAAAGTTTTCAATCAATCCTACCCGTCATGACGTACGGAGCCGAACACGTGGACACTCACAGTACGGCTAGTCCACCAGTTTAAAGTCGCTCAGCGAGCTATGGAACGAGCTATGCTCGGAGTTTGTCTAAAGGTTAGAATCCGAAACGAGTTTATCCGACATAGAACTAAAGCTGTTGACATAGCTCAGAGAATTAGCAAGCTGAAGTGGCAGTGGGCTGGCCATATCTGCCGAAGATCCGATAACCGTTGGGGTAAACGTGTTCTTGAGTGGAGACCGCGGCACGGCAAACGTAGTGTAGGACGCCCTCCGGGTGGAGTGACGATCTGCGAAAGGCTGCTGGTAGAAGCTGGATGCGTCGAGCTCAGGACAGGGCGCAATGGCGCTCATTAGGGGAGGCCTATGTCCAGCAGTGGACTGCTATAGGCTGATGATGATGATTATAATTAAGAGGAAAAAATAGTATTTTTGTGTGTAATGAATAAACTCAAAAACTACTGTGCCGATTTCAAAAATAATTTCACCATTGGAAAGCTACATTCACCTTGAGTAACATAGGCTATATTTATTGCTAGAAAAGATTATGGATCCTTACTAGAACTTAAGTAACATAACCCAAGGTGTCAAAAAAGTCCATCCGCGCAAAGCCGGGACGGGCCGCTAGTATATTATAAGAGGATAGATTAGATCAGGGATCACAAACTAATGTATTTACAGGTCCGTTTTTTAAAATAAAATTACCATCGCGGTCCGTTTCTACTTGAGTTTATTAAATAAGCATTACGGGTTACAAGGATTTTTTTACCTAACATTGTGAAAATTTTATTGTTTTGCCATGAACTATTTGTCTGAAGTTTGAACGAAAGTTGGTGAAAGCTATTCTTATTAAATCCTGGAGATGTTCATCAGTAAGTCAGGATAGAAATTTATTTGGTAACTCCTGGATTCGATTTTTTTGAATGCATGTTTGCAATGGATAAACTCAAAAAAACTAAAACTAATATAAAAATACATAAACAAAAATATCCAAATGTACACTACATACTCATTAAATAATACATTCTAATACTTACTATATTTAAATAACTCGGTAACTAAAATAAAATAAACTAATAAATAAATAAAGCGTTCGCTAGGAGAGGCCATCCAGAGTCCTATAGTATGACAATGAATGAATGATGAATTAACCCAGTTATCCTTTTTCCAGCTCTGACGTACCTGCCCGGTGGAAACCCATCAGGTTTCAACCACGTCGTCACCAACGCCGGAGCAACCAAGCGCCTTATTCAGGTTAAGGGCAAGAGGAACGTTCGCGTTCGTGAAGTAAGTGAATACTGCTTAGATTACTGCAGAATGTAAGTAGACAGTATTTTGTATTTTACCTACTTGTGTGACTAGCCCAACAAAATATTATCAGAATAAGATTTTTTCATGTAAGTGAATTTAATTATATTTGAGAAATAAATTTATCTCAAACCTGATGTGGAGCCTAACACAAGGAGGCGGAGTGGCAAGAAAACGAGCTTTTCCTAACACACCAGCCTATTGGTGGCGTATGGAAATATGCCCCTTCTTATTAAGGGAGGCCTATCTAACCTCCAAGAACAACTCACGTGAGTCCCGAAAGGGGGTAGAGGGGGTTTGGGGGGTTATTCTTAAACCTCACCACGTAACACCAAAGGGGAGGGGGGTTAAAAATGCTGAAAAAAATCACGTGATTAATGGACGGCCCCTAAGAAAGGAATTCCCATGTCACGCTGGGCATGCGGTTTATAAGGCTCGCATGTCACAGCTTCTCGCAGCCAATGCTCTGGTCTAAGCGTTGGGTCTTATTACAATTCCAATTTCAAAGCCTTTTATTTACTTCTCAAAGTGTTGTGAATTGTTAATTACATAGGTTATTAATTCATATTCATTTATTTGCTCCATCATCATCATCCACAGCCCGATTTTACCCACTGCTGGGTATAGGCCACCATCCACCACAATCCTGCGCTAGTCTAACCCACGTACGGACGCGACTTTGACAATGTCTGTCCATCTTGCAGCCGGACGTCCCACACTCCGAAAGCCATCCCTAGGCCACCACTCTGTAAATCCTACTCCATTGGTCATCACCTCGCCTCGCAATGTGTCCTGCCCAACTCTATTTGAGTTCCATGAGTTATTTGCTTACTTGTACAAAATAACAAAGCAGAATAGTAGGTAGCTTAATAGTATATACGTGCACCCAGTTAGGGTACTGCAATTTTGTTTGAGCATATTTTAAAATTATATCAAATTTATAACTGGGTGTTTTCTATGTATGATATGTATGAATTTACAAAAAAAGAATGTTATATGTGTAGTATATCAAGTGGTTCCCATAATACAAGCTCTACTTAGTTTGGGACTGCATGATTCTGTGTGATTACGTCCCGCGTTATTTATTTATTTATAACAATATCTTTTTACTAATCATTGACCAAGAACATAATAATTGATACTAAAAATAATGTAATTATTAAAATAAAGGTAGTAAACATGCATCGATATAATTTTATAGAACACTATCTCCATATTAAAATAATAAAAGGAAAAATAAAAATAAAAATTACTGTTAATAAATAAAATAAATAATCATGGACGTTATCACCGAGCATCATGTAGCCCCAAACTAAGCAGAGCTTGTATTATGGGAACCACATGATTGATATACTACACATATACATTTTTTTTTGTGGATACATACATATAAAACACCCAGACCCGAGACAAATATCTGCAGAACATGCAAACATTTGTCCCGCAGCGGGAACCGAACCAGCAACCTTCTCCGTCACAGGCTATAAATTCCAGAGACTTCCAGTATCTCTCGCTAACCTTGCCTAAAGTGTTGTTGAAAATAAATTGGGTCTTATATCTTTCAAATATTTACAGGTAGACCCCCTGATCTCCTCAATGAACAAAGGAGACGTGTTCATCCTGGACAAGGACAACGAGGTGTTGGTGTACGTCGGTGAAAAGGCCAGGAACGTGGAGAAGCTGAAAGCAAATTCCGTGGCGAGTCAAATAAGAGATCAGGACCATAGAGGTCGCGCTCGTGTCGAGACTGTTGGTGAGTAATGACGCCTTCTATTCTTCTTCGTTGAGCATATTGTTCGAGGATCTTGGATCCTGCACGTGATGCACCATGCTAGCTAACAAACGGGGCTCTGACGGCCGGTGGCACAGCTAAATCCCCTGGCCACCGACGGGCAGCGTCGGTGGTGCGAGAAGCTGTGCCCTGCGATCCCCAACCCGCATGCTCAGCGTGGGGATTATGGGCATATCCTCCTTTATTAGGAGGCCTATGTCCAGCAGTGGGCTGATATAGGCTGGTGTGGTGTGGTGTTTATAGTATGTACCGGTTACTAATTAATAAAAGTATCTTAATAAAGAAACCAGTTCAAGTAACTAAATAAATATCTTTATAGATATTATATTAATAATATTATTATATGAATAAAATAAGATAAGATATACCTACATTTATTTTTGACACACACACACACACACAAACACACACACACACACACATACATACACACACACACACATGCATACATACACACACACACACACACACACACACACACACACACACACACACACACACACGTGGATTACGATACAAAATATATTTGCAAAACTAGTGTATAGAATGATCTCCATATGTTACCTTTTTCAAGCATCGCAAAGTGTAGATGTTATAAAGAGTATTAGTAATATTTAGCTTATAAATTAATAATATTCTTCACAGATGCTTACTCCAGCGACGTGGATGTCCAGAAGTTCTTCACGGCCCTCGGATCCGGGTCGAAGGACCTCGTGCCAGAAGAGAGTGCTGGTGGCGATGACCAGGTAATTAAGATGTAATATCAAGGCTTATATTCATCATGAATTTGTCTAAGGTGGGGCACAATTTTCCTCATTGAGGGCAGATTTTCTTTTGTAGTTAGAATGTTTTGTTCTGAGGAAACTACAGGTTTATTTTGAACACCTTTTGTGATTGAACACCGAGGATGTACTCTTTTTTTTAAGGTACCTGAAGATGGAACAAGCACATGGCCCACCTGATTCGGCGCAGCATTTGTCTTTGTCATTGAGGATTTCAAAAAAATTACATCAAATATGATTTATTTCTGTAATTAATATTTTTGAGTACCATAGTAACGTTTTTAAATAAATTAGCCACAGTAAAAGTAATAACACAAGAATATGTTATTTGGGGACTAAAAGGAGAATGCCGAGAACCCGTACCAATTGCGTCAAAACCGAACGTATCCCATAAAATTTATTATATTTTATAAATGACATTAACATTTTCTTTAGTTTTTCACACCGACCGACGGGATAAATAATCAAGTAAAAAAATATTTTGTTGATTTGGTTTCCGTTGCATGCCGCCATTAGACTACAACAACCAATGATATATACGTTGCTATGGCAATAAACATGGATGTAAAGTGTTACTATGGCAATAGCCCTCATTTTTAATTATTTTTGACAGTAGAATCGACTAAAAACTTATTGGATATTTTTTTGACGCACTCACTTTAGTCTTGGTACCGAGCGCCATACATCAGCCGGCATTCTCCTTTATAAAAAAGTGTCAAATTGTGTTTCGCTGCCATGAAAATGTCCGCGTACATAATCATCATCAGTCTATTAAAGGAGTCCACTGCGTTATCTTGAGCTCAAAGCATCATGAAAGAAAGAAAAGAAAAGAAAAAATCATTTATTTTCCTTTTTTGCGCAAAATAAGTATGTACGTAGGTATATAGGAACAGAGTTGGTTGTAGGTAGGAACAAAAGAACAAAAGAATAATAAAAAAACACAAAAGTTTGGCAAAAATAGGCACTTATTAATCTACTAACTATACTTCTATTTCGTATTGCGTGTGGTCGGAATGGTTATATAAATTATGTAAATTAAAAAATTGCAGGCCTTCGAGAAGAAGGAGGAATCGTCCATTCTCCTCTCTGAGATATCTGACAGCACCGGCAAGGTGAAGGTCACAGCCCTACCCCGACCCTTCAGGCAGGAGCAATTAAAACAAACTGTAAGTACCTACCTACAGTAGACCCCCAGTAGAAACCCTTTGATTAGTTACCTCCTTGGTTGCCATGTTTCAGAGTGAAATATCGTTCCATTTTCAAATAACACGACAGATATGAGTTTTCATAGTAATTTATTTGGCCGCTAAACACGACAGATATGAATTTTCATACAACTTTTGCCGGCCGCTGCTCGCATGTATTGGGCCGGTACAGCAATTTCGATTTATCTTGAAGAATGATGACAAAATAATGCTCTAATTTCCAAGCATGTTTGAGAAAATACAATCTGTACGGTTTGGACTGCAGATCGATTTGTCGACCTCTGTGGCGCAGTGGGCTAAGGTCCGCCTGGGACGCAGACGGTTGTGGGTTCGATTCCCGCCGCGGGACAAATGTTTGCATGTTCTGCAGATATTTGTCTCGGGTCTGGGTGTTTTCTATGTATGATATGTATGTATTTACAAAAAAAAAGTATATATGTAATATATCAATCATGTGGTTCCCATAACACAAGCTCTGCTTACTTTGGGGCTACATGATGCTGTGTGATAGTCCAGCATTATTTATTATTTATTATTATTTATCAAACTGTCGTGCTAATGGCGCGATGGCGCGTAAAGATCAGTTTCCCGCGGTCCGAACTTTACGTGTGCAGGACGCTATTATACTGAAATTACGTTGCGTTATGGCATACAGCCGAACTTGTCAAAATCAGCAGCGGAACTTACGTCGCGTAATTTTCAGCATAGTATAGATGCGTAGAGTCCGCTCTGTACCGGGTGCAGCCAAACAGGCCCAGTCTCAGCCAGCGCTGATTTTCAGTCCGTCTCCGGAAAAGATCTTCACACTTCAAAGACTACAAAGAACTTTCCTAATTATAAAACTATAAAAGCAAATAGTTTTAGGTATATGTATTATGTATGTTAGTCTCTAAGGTATTTATATATATTGGCCGTAGATTAAGTATATTAAGATCTTGTATTTTTTCTTTGTGCCTCAAATAAAATTTATTATTACGACACTTTATTTAATTGTCAACTCGTCTAAAATACATTTTTTACTATAATTACACTTAATACTACTTATGTACACAAATAAATATCATAAACAGTATAGTAAAAAATGTATCAAAACGGTAGACCATCGACCGCGGGGCAGGGCTCAAACGGTCGGTGGCTAGGGCTGCAGAGAGAGGAACCTCCGCACAATGCGTGCCGAGTCCAGGAGAGCCGCCTTCTGTATCTGACCCTTGATCCAGCTGCCTAGCGAGAGCCTCTTAAGATATTGGTCAAGGCTCTTCGCTATCAGACCGTTAAAACTTCTTTTTTTAATGTTGTACAGGACGCGTACATACTAGACACAATCAGTGGTAGTATCTACGTGTGGATCGGCAAGCAGGCAACCGAACGAGAGAAGAGTGAAGCCATGACCAAAGCACAAGAATATTTCGCATCTAAGAAGTATCCTGCTTGGGTAAGTTGGCTTTTGATTCAAAAGTAGGACGTATTAGACAGTTAGGTGGAAACAAATTTGAGAAGCAGGCCAAGAGGAGGATTCAGCTGGGTTGGGCAGCATTTGGAAAACTAAGTAGAGTTTTCTCGTCACCCATACCGCAATGTTTGAAAACTAAAGTCCTACCCGTCATGACATACCGAGCTGAAATGTGGACACTCACAGTAAGGCTAGTCTACCAGTTTAAAGTCGCTCAGCGAGCTATCCAACTAGCTATGCTCGGGGTATCTCTGAAGGATATAATCCATAACGAGACTATCCGACATAGAACTAAAATTGTCGACATAGCTCAGAGAATTAGAAGCTAAGGGGGCAGTTGGCTGACCATATCTGCCGAAGAACCGATAACCGTTGGGGTAAACGAGTTCTTGAGTGGAGACCGCGGCTCGGGAAACTTAGTGTAGCATGCCCTCCGGCCAGATGGAGTGACAATTTGCGAAAGGTTGCTGGTAGAAGCTGGATACGCCGAGCTCAGGACAGGGCGCAATGGCGTTCATTAGGGGAGGCCGCCATCCAACAGTGGACTTCAGTTACCTAATTTGTTAGTCATCCTATGGGTGTAGGGTAGATTGGGGAAGAAGCTTGAGAGAAAAAATGAATATTGTTACCGATTTATCCCCATCGTCGACCTCATCCTTGCCCACGTAAGCCGAGCCGGTCAAGAGCTGGCCCAAAATAAAAATTAAACAAATATTATGGTTCGCACATTCTGGGAGTCGTTCTAAATATCATAATGTTTACAGGTGAAGGTTGAGAAGGTTCTGCAGAACACAGAACCCGCAATCTTCAAGCAGTACTTCTCAACATGGCGTGACAGCGGCATGTCCCACACCAGACTTGTATAATGTAAGTTAATCACAGGGTTAAAGAGGTCAACCGACGAATCCAACTCGGATGAGCAGCATTCGGGGAATTGCGGCTTATCTTCTCGTCACAGATACCACAAAGCCTCAAGACAAAAATCTTCAATCAGTGTGTGTTGCCAGTTATGACTTATGGTACTGAAACTTGGTCGCTAACTATTGGCCTCATGCACAAGCTCAAAGTCGCACAACGGGCTATGGAGAGAGCTATGCTCGGAGTCTCTCTGCGTGATAGAATTCGAAATGAAGAAATCCGTAAGAGAACCAGGGTAACCATAGCTCTCAGAATCAGCAAGTTGAAGTGGCAGTGGTCAGGCCATATAGCTCGTAGAACTGATAACCGTTGGGGAATAAAGGTTCTCGAATGGCGACCGCGATCTGGAAGACGAAGTGTAGGGAGACTCCACCAGATGGACCGACGACATCGTCAAGATTGCAGGTAGTCGGTGGATGGAGAGGACTCAAGACCCTTCCTTAAGAATTCCTTGGGGGAGACCTATGTTCTGCAGTGGACTTCTATAGGTTGTTGATGATGATGAATCACAGGGCTTGTAATGTAAGTTAGGCTCAAAGTTGTGAAGGACTTGTCAAGAAGTACCTATACTAAGTGGGGCAAAATTTTACCTCATTCAAGACGGCTTGTTACCGCCAACTCCAAGAATTCTTCCCACGAACTCCAAAAAATTATTAATAATAAATTAAAATATTTTATTCACTAAAAAACTTCCCGCTGGCTCCAAAAAGTATTGTAGCAGTACAGTCAGTCACCTTCAGATTTGTCTTGCACATTATGATTGATAAATTAGAAGGCCAATAAAAATATTGAACATAATTAATCAAAAAAGGTGTGAACTGTTTATGTTGGTGGTGCATGCGTAGCGTACATAGGTAGCACTGCTAGCGCACCACCAAAATAAACCGGTCGGTGTATGGTATTTATAATTTTGAGAACAATGGTTTTGGAGTTGCTGGGAACAACCCTTCAAGACAGCTACCTTTACTTTCGAAGTTAGAAGATTTTGTTCTTACGAAATTATAAGTTTATTTTAAAGAAAAAAACCTCGTTTGCAGATTTTTGAAAAAGGTTCTATCAGCCTGTATACTGACATTTGTTAAAAGAGAGATGTGTATTACATTATACATAGAAAACACCCAGACCTGAGATAGATATCTGCAGATACAACATTTAAGCAAACATTAGGCTGGCAGCGGGAATCGAATCGACAACTTTCCGCGTCTCAGGTGGACCTTTCCTACTGAGCCAGAAAAGTATATTAGTTTATGAATCATGTGGTTCCCATAATACAAGCTCTGCTTAGTTTGGGGCTACATGATGCAGTGTTTTAAAATATTTTAATTATTTATTCAATTTTTTGAAAACTAGCAGCTAACTACATACTAAACGTAATTAAATAGGTATATTTGTGTAGCTTTAAGTATGTCATACAGGAAGGCCAATTATAAGTTTTCGCAGATAGGTAAATACAAAATAAACATTATTAAAAAGCTACAGCGGATGAAGTATACGAAGAATAGTAAAAGTTATAATATAGTTGTTAAGCATCGTAGCGATTTTGGCCTGTACGGCCTTGTACCTTGATTTTTGTTGATTCATTTTTTTGTTCTTTTCAGATTTCGGGACCAAAATCAAACCAGTGCCATTTTGTGGATAGTCTTTCAAATATTACATAGTAACTACTTTAAAATTCTGATTTCTTAATAAAATTATCATTCTTGTATTTAAGTGTTTTATTATTTATTTATTTATTTATGAACACTAAAATACATTTCTGTAATTGTTGTACCTAACAACCTTGTTAGTTTTGACTAGGTACTCACATTCGTCGTTAATTGTAATCACAGATTTAGAACTAGATAGTCTTAAAATTCAATACGGCTGATACCAATTTCTAGAATGGGATGCATACATATATCAATGCGACTTCAAAAAGTTAATCGTACCAGGGCGCTCGAACAAATTTCTATGCAGGTTTATACAAATGCCCTGGTACGAAGTCGCAGAAATCGCATTGAGATAAAGTATGCATCCCTTTCTAGCAAATGAAAGATGGACATAAGAAAGTAGAGATCAGCCGTATGAGTTAATGTTCAGAGCATAAATGCATTTTAAGACTTCTTCTATCCTTTAGTCATATTTCTTTGAATCTAAGAAGATAACAAGGTTAAAATATTACTATTATTTACGTACGTAGAATCAAAGTCTAGACCGTTCACATTATTCTAGTTTTTATTTCGCATCGATCGGTGCAATATTACCGAAGTTATAAGCATGGGAAGTTTACGTAGGTTTTTTAAATCTCGCTAGGGATCGCGAGTACCGCGTGACGTCATCGCTCGGCGGCGGGGCGGCGGGCGGCCGTAGTACATTTCGCTGCTAAGTTGTTTGCTCTCGTGCGCTCTGGATATTTTTATTAATTTAAAAGAATGCTGATTGAGTGAGTGTATCGTGTAAATTATTGTTTTAGAACTAAAATGGAAGAAGGATTTAAGAAAGGCCAATCTAACAACCTTCCCATAGTTCACGATATGATGGTGGCAGAATATTTTATAAAAATAAAGAAATCATTAACCTTGGAATGGTTCAATAAACTGCGAGTCGAGTACCCTACATACCTACTAATATATAAATGCATCGGGGAGCCCCCCTTAATTAATTTTAATTTAGTTTAATTATTTATTTTTGAAGTAAATATATAAACAAAATATTCTGTGCATATTTCAAGCGTCTATCTGTTGCTGTTATTAATATCGAGCAAAAAAACGGCAAAAAAGTGGCAACAGAAATACATCATCGGTGAACATTTCAACTGTCTAACTATCACGGTTCAAGGGATACAGCTTGGTGACAGATAGACGGACAGACAGACATACAGACGGACAGCGAAGTCTTAGTAATAGGGTTTCCGTTTTTACCCTTTGGGTATGGAACCCTAAAAGGCATATTACTAGCAAAAACCAAGTACCTACCTAGTCTACCTACCTACCTACCTAGGTACTTAGTTAGTATTTCACATGGCAAGGTTAAGTACCTACTACTTAGTATTTCACATGGTATTTGAACAATTGACATAGAAATGATCCTCACAACAATATATATGCTGTTGTTTTTGGCCCTAATGGATGTGCTCTTCTCATAGCATTTGTCCATTTTTTCTGATTTTCGCATCCTTAGGAACGTAAAAAAACAACTTTTCGGGTGTTTTTGTGGCCCCATTTTTACACTGAGACACAATACAACATTTATTTTATGAACTCATGTAGTTTTTATTGTTTCTTATTTAAAATAAACAAAGTAGTTCCGCGCGCGACGGGCACATTGGGGTAAATGCTTCCAATCCCCGAGTCACTCGCGCGGAGGCAGGATCCGTGACGTCATCAAAGATATCGCGCTCGGTCCGCGGCTTGGACCGAAAATGTTAACTTTGCACTTTGATATCTTGGTCAGTTTTAGAGATAAAAAAATAATAAAAACACAGTTGTTCTCGTAATTTTTTGTAGATTTTTTTGGCATATATAACAAAAAATGGTTTTCTTCTTCATTGTTGCTAGGTAAAAACATGTGCGTATTCTTTACGCACACGCCGGCTAGCGCAGTCCATCTCACTCGCACAACGCAACGAAAGCCATTAATTTTTGCAAGTGGGTAGGAGTACGCGTGGGCAACTAGCACCACTAATAACTGGTAAACAAGCAGATACATATCAAACTCACATGGCGTATTGAATCCCTAGAAAGTAAACTACACGCTAGATGACATATAGTGGTAGAGTTATTTGTGGAGGGCTCGTCCGGGGAAGTACATACACCATGTGTATTTCTACCGTGAAGCAGCTGTGCTGTGTTTCGGTTTGAAGGGTGTGGGTGCCGGTGAAATTACAGGCACAAGAGGCTTATCATCTTCATGCCTCAAATTGATGGACGCAGGGCGTTGCATCGTAGAGCACGTTACAAAACGTGATCTACGATGCAATGCTTTGTGATAGGTAATGGTTACCATTTAACATCAGGTGGGCCATGTGCTTGTTCTATCTTCAAACACAAAAGTAAAAGTAATAGTAGATTGTTTTACAAGGGACTAAACCATTCCATTATATACGAGGTTGTTATACTCCCGAGCGTAGCGAGGGAGGATGACAAGACCGAGTTATAATGGGTGGTTTTGGCCCGAGTAAAACACTCTACTTTTCACTTCGATTGCGAGAAAATAAAACAATTCAAAATTAGACAATTTTCAGAAATTTTATTAAAAAATAATCAACCTTCATAAAACATCACCAAGACGGTTCTATTTTCAAAAAAAAAAGATTGACGGAGCACCAAGAAGTCGAGTTTTTATGTAAGAGAACGAATGTTTTGTACGGGCTGATGATTTTAGACAAAAATTAAAAAGAAAAAACACTTTTTAGCCCGAGGTATTAAACTCGAGTTTTAGGCCCACTAAGCTACACTATTATGATACACTTTTTGAGCAAGAGAAGTGAAAAATTTATTGCATTAAATACATGTCATTACGGTACATAGGTGGTTTACGTTTAAATATGTCACAATGTACTTATACCTGTACGGTGTGCAATATTTAGGTAAGTACAAACATTATCAATAATAATAATATTACTTAGTTACAAATTACTTAACAAGTAGGCATCAAGATGAAACAAAAAAAATGCAAATAAAAAAAATATTAAAAAAAGAAATGATATTTTAGCTAGCCGTCATTATTTGCTACTGTCCAAAAAATATTCGTTCTTTTGGACTTTAACTTTCTCTGAAACAATGAGCGTTGTAGTTCTCTAATAGCTTTTGGTAATTTATTATAAATGGAAGGTTCCATGCAAAAGACACTTTTGCGCATTAAAGTAGTCTTTGAGTTTGGCTTACAGACTCTGTGTTGATCTCGTCGATTTCTAGGAACGGCATTGGAGAGCCGACAATATAAATCGGGATTATTTTTAACATAGCCGTTTCGTAGATATACAAAGAAGGTAGAGTAAGAATACTATGTCGTGCAAAGTAAGGTTTACAGGAATCCATTTGAGATGAAAAATAGCTCGCAAACAGCGCTTTTGATACTTGAAAACCTTATCAAAGTCAGTCTATACCCAGGGTACATAAGTTTATTTTGTTTTAATGTTTTCCCCCCTAATTTATATTAATTATTTTAATGGTAAAATACACGTAGGTACATACATTGATAACATTACTGTCGTTGGTATGCTTAACCTATTTGGGCATCTACACTTAAAATATACCTACTTATAACTTAGGCCCTATTTATTAAATATCACCATTAAGGCGACGATACATGTCAAACCTCCCTCTCGCTCGCACTATTCAACATTTTTGAAGATATATAATCACTGAATGTAGTTATGCAAAATAGCAAACCTTCACGGCCTGGAAAATAGCAATTCAAAGATTCAGCAATAATATCATTTTGATTCTATCACGTTTTCTTACCAAAAAACTGATACCAATGTGATCAATTTTGGTGCAATTTTTTTGGTAGGAAAACGTGTTGGGTTCATCATGATATTATTGCTGAACCTTTATATTGTTATTTTCTAGGCCGTGATGGTTTGCTATTTTGCATAACTACATTCAGTTATTATATACCTATCTTCAAAAATGTTGAATAAAGCGAGGGAGAGGGAGGTTTGACATGTATAGTCGCCTTAAAACAACAAATAACATCATCTAATGTCGATAACATTTTCTTATTCCACCATTCTCCTTGCGTACTCCCAAATAGCTTGCACATCACTACGGGAGAGTTAACTCTAAACACGCACACACATCCAAAATGTTATTGTGATAGCCTAGTAGTCATCTCCTTTTAGGCTTATTACACCACGCGATATTCAGTCTGTCATAGACTACTTGGCGATCTCTGTGGCGCTGTGGGCGAAGGCCCGACTGAGACGCAGAAGGTTGCGGGTTCGATTCCCGCTGCGGGACAGAGGCCGTCGATTACACCACGCGGTTGCCGTCGTACAGTGCGAACTAGCACGGAGGGTATTCACTTGACTGTACAAACAGCTTTATGAATGTGTTACTCTAGTTTAATATGGAAGTATACATATATATATTGAGATTTTAATTTGTTAAACTAGACAGTGATATTTTGTTACGAATTATTCATAACCTTGCAAAGTGTTTGTAAATAAATTTATCTTAAAAACAAAATCAGTCGGGTCTTATTTTTTTAGCCTTTTCCATCGAGAGATGTACTATGCAGTGACGTTGCGAGTATTTAAAAGCTAAGCTACGAAAATTTGTATCCGTTTCCACTGATGCTAAGCTTTGTAGCGGTGCGAGTAAGATGTGCTATGAAGATGCGCCACAAAGTAGCTGCGCGAGGAAGATGCGCAGCTCGAGCTATGCAATGTATCGATAGTAGGGAAGCGGCGAGGGCGCAGGCATCCATAGCTCGCATCCACAGCACGCATCCATAGCACGCATCCATAGCACGCATCCATAGCACACATCCTTAGCACGCATCCTTTCATATAAAAAACATATCTTAGTTGAATCCGTTTCCACCAGTGCTAAGTTATGTGCACCAATGATTATTGGTGGATATCAAACGCATCCATAGCAACGTGGCATAGCACATCTTTGGTGGAACAGGAGAAGCTGGCAACATTAAGACTAGGTTAGGATTTAATAAATAGTATGTTAGGAAGTTGCACTACTCATTAAGAGCAGACCGATATTTTAAACACATGAAATTCCTTCCTTCCTTCTTAGTAGTTCGCTAGCCAACTCTGGTGTCGGAGTTTTTAGGCCGCCCGACATGGCTTAACAACTGAAAAAGCCTAGACCAACATCGTAACGTGCCTTCCGAAGCAAGGAAGCGCTCAAATCTAAGTGCCACTAAACGGTCCCATCCAAGTAATGACCGGGCGGTGTTGGGAGCTTTTATGTTAATGTAATGCATTGACATAAGTACCTAAGAAAAGTAATAGATGGCGTGACTACATTTGGTCAGATTCTAGATCGCGCTATCGATGCGTTCTGGAATTTGTAGACATCACTGTCATGTATTTAATCGGTGCTTCTTTCGTGAACAATAAACCTTTGAAATTACTATTTAATTGTTTCCTTGCCATTCCTCGTTGATAACGTGCCGTACATTTTGGTCCTTATCGAGTCGGATAAAAGGAGGAAGGCAAGATTTTTGGGTGATTCCAACGAAATAGCCTGGAACTTGGAATCACTATCCCGCGGCCGTGCCGCATTCGCGCCTGAAGGAGTAGTGGATTGCTACTCGGGAGCGAGAGCTTAGTGGGTTTACTGGCAACGTGCGCCGGAGGCCTACTCGTCGAAGCCTGGTGATCGTGCTGCCCGAAGCGGAGCCCTACTGGTAACGTGCGCCGGAGGTCTGCAGACGGAGACGGGAGTCCAGTAACGACAGGATATACGGAGCGGAGGAGCGCAACGACTGCGCAGGCAATCGCATGAGACGGGTGCGATTGAAGAAGCCATTTACGTACGGAGCTACGTAGGCCGTTGTAGTTTACGGAGGTTTGGAAAAAAGTGTCTTGGTGAATAAACTGTGAGTACTTTTGTGTCATACTGTTAAATAGAACATTTTAAAGACAGTCTGGTTTTAGGACTTAGAATAATTTCTAAAATTTGGATACTACGGGCAATCCACGCCCAATTTTTGTTAGAGTTGAATTATTTTCAAACACTTAGAAAATTTTAAAGAATTTGTAAAGACTTTATTTTTTTTAAAAAGGTTTTTATTTGTTGGAAGGAATTTAATTTATTTGTAAAGGTATTGTTTTATAGAATTTAGCTTTAAATTGAAAATGGAGGAACTAGTTCTATTGCAAATGGATACCTACCATAATTTGATAAAGTCTATGAATAACTTTAAAAAGTCGCCAAAGCAACGGATAACAGAAATATTCATTGAAGTTAGGTTAGAAAATGTAAATAAATTGTGGGAATCATTTGTAAAGGGCCATCGTCTATTACTAGAAACTCATGGGGCGAAATTGAGTAAACATGCTTACTATGAAGAAAACATTTACGAGCAGGCGGAAGAGCTTTACGTCGACTACAAAACCGAACTCAGAACTTTGTTAGGCACTTATAAAACCAAAACTGATAGCTCTGGTGCCACTAAAGAGGAAGGACCAGGGGTAGGAAAGGCAAACATTAAACTACCTAAACTAGCTATTCCTAAGTTCTCAGGGAAGTATACTGAGTGGGTCACGTTTAGAGATTTGTTCCTGTCTCTGATTCATAATAATGCTAGTTTGGACAGTGTTCAAAAACTGCACTACCTCAAAGGGTATTTGTTGGGTGAAGCAGAGCAGTTGTTAAGGCAAATTCCTATTACAGCAAACAACTACAGTAAATGTTGGCAGTTATTAGAGAGCAGATTTAATAATAAGCAGTACCTGTCAAATTGTATATTGAAACGGTTGCTAAGTCAAAATAGTCATACAACAGAGTCAGCACAGGGCCTTAAAGATTTAATAGATACGTCCGCAGATTGCTTAAATGGTTTAAGTAATTTAGAGGTTGACGTGTCTAATTGGGACTTGATTATAATTCACATTCTGACTTTGAAGTTGGACGAAGAATCACGGAAGCAGTGGGAGTTGCATGTAACAAGTACCATTTCGGCCAATACTTTGCCGACCATTGAACAATTCAAAGGCTTTATAACGAACAGGTTCAGAGCGCTAGAGTTTGTTGAACAAAAGTCTCCTAACAGAGCTCAACAATGCAATAGTGTTGCAAATAAGCATCGATCCATGCACGCTGCTAGTTCAGAACAAAAAACTTATGATCAATGTCCACTTTGCTTTGAAAATCACAAGTTAGATGTGTGCAAGAAATTTCTGGGCCAGGACAATGATACTCGTCGAGATTTTGTGTTAAAAAACAGAATATGTTTTAACTGCTTGGGAGTGAATCACTCTGCAAAATCTTGTCAAAATCAAATAAAGTGTAGAGTGTGTAAGCGCCATCACCATACGCTGGTACATCCTAGGACACCAAGTAAAGAAAAAATATTGGCCGCATTAGTAAAAGAAGACTCGGAAGATGAATCGACGGAGGAATATGCTGAAGAGCCAATGGAAGAGTTCCAAGCGAATACTGCTACAGTAGAAAATAAATCAGTATTACTTGCCACAGCACTGGTCAATGCTGAAACTAAAAATGGCACTTGCTGTACTGTAAGAGCTTTGCTTGATCAAGGGTCGCAAGCATCTTTTGTGACAGAATCTACAGTGAAGCGGTTAAAGATGAAAGAGACACCTACAAAAAGCATGATTTCTAGAGTTGGTGGAGGTAAACCGGTTAACTCTAAGGCGGTTGTACAGATAAAGTTGACTTCCAGAATAGAACCTCACGTGAGCATACAAGTGAGAGCTCACGTTTTAAAGTCGATCACTGCCTGCCTCCCAAGTAAGAACGTAGAAGAGCTAGAGTGGATAAAATCTACAGGAATAATTTTAGCTGATCCTCAATATAAAACCCCAAACAAAATTGATATTTTATTAGGTGCAGATATATACAGTCAGGTATTGAAAGGATGTTTACTAAAAGATCCCACAGGACGGATGGTTGCCCAATCAACTAAATTTGGGTGGATAATTTCAGGCCTAGTCACTTAAAAATTTATAATAAAACATATGTTGAGTCAGCTCTAATATTCAAAATTGTATTTAATATAGATTTGTGCATTAGTTTATTTTCTTTAGTTTTATGTAATATAGGATGAAGTACCCAGTTGGTTTGTTTTTGTTTTAGTTACTATTATAGTTCTAGTAAGGTGGATTAATTTGGTTCCTAACAATGTTTATTTTGTAAGTTTTATATTTTCAACAATTACCTATTTAAGTTTCTTATCATTTCTAATTTGAATAAAATTTTAAGAGCAATAATTATGTCAATATTGCTCTTGGTGGGCGGTATGTTGGGAGCTTTTATGTTAATGTAATGTATTGACATAAGTACCTAAGAAAAGTAATAGATGGCGTGACTACATTTGGTCAGATTCTAGATCGCGCTATCGATGCGTTCTGGAATTTGTAGACATCACTGTCATGTATTTAATCGGTGTTTCTTTCGTGAACAATAAACCTTTGCAATTACTATTTAATTGTTTCCTTGCCATTCCTCGTTGATAACGTGCCGTACAGGCGGAGTGTTGCATAACCTCAGAATTTCTGTTAAGAACAACGAACGCCATGAGCCTTTCATTATTATTACACTTTATTTCATTTAAAACTCGTTATTAATACATTACATTTATTACCATTTACTTATATAACATCAAAAACATTATAGTAAAAAATGTATAAAAACGGGAGACCACCGACCGCGCGGCAAGGCTCAAACGGTCGGTGGCTAGGGCTGCAGAGAGAGGAACCTCCGCACAATGCGTGCCGAGTCCAGGAGAGCCGCCGCGTGTATCTGACCCTTGATCCAGCTGCCTAGCGAGAGCCTCTTAAGGTATTGGTCAAGGCTCTTCGCCATCAGACCGTTCACTGAAACGACTATCGGAACGATAATTGTTGAGTCGACATCCCACATAGCGGTAATCTCGTGGTACTTGCTAAGCTTGTCCTTCTCGGCCTACACGAGATTAGCGTCGTGTGAGATCATTCTCATTATTAATATTATTTGAATAATTGAGAAACTCGTCAAGAGAATAATATATTTAATTTTTTAGCTCTAGAGTTTTTGCAAAAATATTATACTTTTCTTGGGCCTTTAAGGTTTTTTGGTAATTAGTAGTATATATTTTTATATCTATCGCGTTTAGACCCGAGCTATGTAATTAGCTTTGTATAAGAACCACCGCTAAATTCTTATAATTATATTCTTTCCATTCATAGGTTGTCTGGAAGAAATTCCGCTTTAAGCGATAAGACCGATTTATACCTAAATTACTCTTTTATTTCTCTGTTCTTGTATTTTTTTGTATTGGTCTTGTGTGCTTTAAAGAGTTTATCTATCTATCTATCTTGGTATTTTTAGTTTAGATTTAGGTAAGTTGTGCTTATACCTACCTACATTTGAAACGACTTGCTAGGCTCAAGGCTCTAAGCAAGCCACTTGTCACTGCGTACGTAGCTTATGCCAACTGGGGTATATGGGATTCCAACCTACATCTTTTGAACCCAAGCCAACCTCAACTGCAACTGCCCGTGGTGCACCTTGCTGTTTCACAAACGAGGCTCATGCAGCCGGCTGATCGCGGCATAGCACAGCGCAGGGTTAATTCCTAGGCTGCCGATGGGTAGTAGCGTGGGTGGTGCTAGAAACTTTAGCTAGCCCTGCACACGCATGCCCGTGTGGTGTTTATGGCGACTATACAGGTAAAACTACCCTCTCGCTGCACTATTCAACATTTTTGAAGATATAAAATCACTGAATGTGTGAATCACTGAATCCAAATAGCAAACCTTCACGGCCTAGAAAATAACAATACAAAGGTTAATTTTGATTCTATCACGTTTTCTTACCAAAACACTTGCACCAATGTGATCAATTTTGGTGCAAATTTTTTGGTAGGAAAACGTGTTGGGTTTCTTTAATGCTAGCCAAACCTTTGTATTGTTATTTTCTAGGCCATGAAGGTTTGCTATTTTGCATAACTACATTCAGTGATTTTATATCTTCAAAAATGTTGAATAGTGCGAACGAGAGGGAGGTTTGACCTGTATCGTCGCCTTATAAGCATATCCCATATCCTTATAAAGGAGACCTATGTCCAGGAGTGGTTTCTGTTGTTGTTAAGCTAACAATCTCTTGCTGACCGATAAATGATTCATTATTATTTTTGTAGACTACTTTATATTTGGTTTCCCCAATAACAAGATATTTTCCTGTTTGTCTTGAAGTGCATTATATTTAAGCTGCATTTAATTTAATTAATCATAATAATTAACTGTAGTTGGATAGGTATGTATGTATACAGGGTGATTGGAAGCTGGGTGTGAAGCCAGCTTATGGCTATGGCATGCGATATATATAACATATTTAGGTACGCATGATCATTTGACACTTCGAACCGAGGGCGAGGCAGGGGGAGGTGCGGTGTCTGGGGAGGTGTGTCGTTCAACATGTATGATGAGCGATCAAATATCTCAAGATGTTGTTACGTGTCAGGTCGCAGAACTAACAGTAGGTAGGCAAATAATACTCAGATTATGTGAACATAAACTAGGAAGTGTTTATTTAACACTAAGGGCGCCAGGAGGGTTTTACAAGGTGGACGACGGAACCCTTCCAATCCAAAACACAACCGGCAGCTTCCGGCAGAATATGAGGAAACTACTTGAAATCTCCGATCTGTTTTTCCTAAGTAGGTATGTGAAAGCTTATTTCCATTTAGTGGGGCAAATGTGTGACCGTGTATTGCAGGGCGTTTCCGTAGGCTACAACAAAGACATAGAATATTGTTAACCACTTACTTCTAGTTCTCCCATCACCGTTATCTTGTTCTAAATTCTTATCACAACACTCACCCCTATGGAAAACAGCTAGCACAAATTAAAATATAGAATGCTACTTTGCCAAAATAGGCATTCGCAACAAAATCAATAATATTGTACACAACTTGTCTGCAGAGTTAAATGGCAGCCTCTCGAATGATGGGCTCCTACCTTCATCCTTTCAACAAGGAATCGAATAACCAGACTTAAAAACTAATTGCCTGCAGATGAACCTTATGAACATTGGAATACAGATCATATTACATAAATTCAAATTAAAAACATGCAAAAAGACGCAATCACCACAGCGACTTGAACTAGGGTGTCGCGGCGCGGCGGCCCAAGCCTAGACGGCGAGGCTAAGGAGTACTTAGTAAGTATGGTTGAAATAAGCAAACAAGTCTTTTTATCATGACGTCATCAGCCCAACCATTAGACTATCTATTACATTACAATGTAATATATATAGTCAAAAGCCGGCTTAAATCTGTAAAGGGACTGAAGTCTAGAGTCTAGTCTAGACCATTTTGAACCATTTATGTTGGACGAAGTTAGACTATTATTTTTATACCGATTTTTGTTTGTTTTTGGTGATAAAACTCAAAATTTTACAGTTTATTGCTCATAATCGCCAGTTTTATTGATAAATGTTATTTTTATTTTTGTTAATTTTATGTTTGAACAAAAAATGAAGCAGATATCAAAACCATCCGTTTTTTGTTAGCATGGCGTTAAAAACCTTTATCTTAAAATCGTTTAAAATTTTCGTTTACTTTAAGAGTCTATAAAATATGTCTCATAATACAGATGCTTAGACACTCCATCTCATCGGGGCTCTACCGCGTGATCTTTTCCCCTCTACGTGTCCCATGCTGACCAACTTCTCGAGGCTGTCATCGCTACGTCTCGCTATATGCCCAAAGTAAGAGAGTATATGACGATGACGAATCGTGGAAAGCCGGTCCTTATCTTTCAACTGCGTGAGGATCGATACATTGGTGCGGTTCGCAGTCCACGGTATCCGAAACATTCGCCTCCAACACCACATTTCAAATGCATCAATCCTTCTCCACTCTCTAGCTAAGATGGTCAATGTCTCCACGCCGTATAGGAAAATTGGAAATATCAAAGCTCGGACAAGTCGATAGTCTCGATATGCCTGCCTATTTTTTTTTTAATGGCCTTCTAACCGTGTCATTGCGACCCTCCCAATAGCCATCCTGCGTTTTATTTCTTTCACACAACTTCCATCATTAGTGATGAGTGAGCCAAGTTAGATGAAGCTCTTGACTTCTTCTATGCCCGGGCATGTGTTAGGACCCAATGAGAGTCCTGCTCGGTCGACTACCATCAGTTTCGTTTTACTTCTATTGATAGATAGTCCCATGACTTCACTCTCTTTGTCCAAACGACTTAGTAGCATTTCCATTTCTTTCATCAATGTTGTTACCAAAGCTGTGTCATTGGCGTAGCGAAGATTGGTAAGTTTTCTGCCACCCACACTAAACCGTCCATGCCAATTTTCAGTTGCTCTGCGAATAACACATTCGCCGTAGATGTTAAAGAGCAACGGTGAGAGTGTACAACCCTGGTGCACCCTTTTCCTCGTTTCAAACACGTTAGAACTTCTGGCGTCGATACGCACAAAAGAACGACTATTGATGTAGAGGTTGCTGACAAGCTTAATCAGGTGTTCTGGTACCCCCATTTCACATAGTACTTCTTAGTCTATCCCATCAACAGAATATAATGAATACAGTCAAAAGCCTTTGTATAATCTATGAAACATAGAACCACTGAGGTGTTAAACTCAGGACTCTTCTCAATTATCTGCCTAATATTTAGGATCTGTTCTCCCTTAACAAAACCTGCCTGTTCTTCTGGAATTTGATAGTCGAGCAAGCTTTGAGTCATATAACATAAATATGGCCTAAATGGTTCTACAGTCCCCTTCCGGATTTGCACCTATATTCCAATCACTCTGTATATAGGTAGGTACCAAACTCATTGTACCTACGTTACTTGAGTTGCAACAATCAGTAAAAATAGCAAGAGTTACAAGGAAGAAAAACTGAACAAACATACAAATGAACTGGCTAAAAACTTGCTCAACAACAAGATAATTATTGTTATGTGACTCAGGCGTTTGCGAAAATCAATAACAATTACTATATGAATTGTTATTGTTTGTTATTGAAATTCTTATAATAATCTATCACAGGACTTGAAAAATCTCTCAGGAAATTTGTTACACATTCAATTGCAAAAATGGCTACACAGCAAATGTTATTATTCAATCATTTAATATTTAAATTACAGGGACATTGAGAAATATATTTTAACATTAAATTTTATTGTAATTACGTAATTTTAAGGTATTTTTTCTCTATTATTTGTCTTATAATTGTATTAATTTTCTAATTACTAATTAGTTTCACATCAAATATTTGTATGCCTACTAGATAGAATATAATTAAACATTAAATTAATGTAAGACCTAAAATTGTGACCTGTATTCTGGCAAAAAAATATATGTTATCTTTTTTATCTTTAATTAAACACAACATTTAACAATTAAATTATTATTAAAACACAGAATATTGAGTACAAATTCCACTACCCTTCTCTGATGAAAACACAACAGAAATTCGACAATATTTCGCCTTCCCCTTATGGTATCCTCAGGAAATGATTAACTCGCTGTCCGCCTTCGAACTCCGTAGAACTGCTTCGAACTGCTTTGCCGAGCGGCGAAGTGAACATTGTCAACTTTCTGTTGTGTTTTTGTGAAACTCATCTCCATCTTTTTAGGCGTCCGTCAAGAAGGCACATTGTCTTATTTAGGATATAACAACAATTCGTTCCTTTAAATTCCGCTTAAATAATTAACTAGCGGCCCGTCCCGGCTTCGCACGGGTTAGGGCACTTTTTTGAGTAAGTAGTCATCTCATCCACAAAAACTCATCCAGTTCGGATGAGTTGGTCAATCCAAAATGTGTAGTAGTCAACTCATCCAAAACTTTTTCATAGCAGTTTTTTTACCAGTATTTTCAATAAGTAACATGAACCAAAAAAGTGTTCCGTCAATTAAAAATATTTTGAATTGTGCAATAGTTATAAGTGCTTTCATGAAGTTCCTTAATTAATTTACTAGAAAATACTTTACATATAATGCACCGTAGCTACACACAGTACATAGCTTAGTAGATTGAAGTTTGAATAGTAGATATATTTTTAACTACACTTATATTTATTGATCAAAATTATAAAAAGTCTCTGCTCATGGACACAAGCTACGAGTTTTTATGTAATGGAACGTTAAAATGTTGTGTGCAGCCTTTCTATCAGCTGTAAACATTACACGTAGACTTGGGCAGCACAAAAACACATAATAATACAGTACCAATCATATTACAAACGTTATTTTTTGTTTTTTTGGAAGCAGTGCAGCTTCCAAAAAAACAAAAAAAAAACGTTTGAGATCATGTTTAGACTTATAAAAAGCCAGAGAGCTCAATGGTCACCAAAATGCTTCACCATGGATTTCGAAATGGTGGCCATGCAAACTGTACAAAATATTTTTCCTGAAACACCAGTTTCTGGTTGTTATTTCCATTTTACGAGATGCCTATGGAGGAAATGCAAAGATTTAGGAATAAATAAATAAAAATTAATAAAAAAACATTTTAAGAGGTGAAGAGCATTGGCACATTTACTGAAAAATGCTGTTAGCGACGGGTGGCTGTATATTATGTCGCGTAGTCCAAGAGACGCCAAGGTTTCTAAATTAAATGACTATTTTGTAGAACAATGGCTGTGCGAAACATTATTTTTATCGATAAGTAGTGTTGCTATAATCGCCAACATTGAACGACAAACATGGTTGAAAACTGGCATTCCAATATAACTAAAAAAGTTAACATCAATCTTCACCAAAATGTATAGCACACTTTTTAACATTACTCCAAAAAGAAGCAAATTACTTTGACGTTTTGATAAAAAAAAGGGAACATTTTCAATAAAAAAAAGAGACGATTGTGGTTTATGATTATATGGAAAGTAGAGTAGAAAGTAGAGTTGTTAGAGTTTATGGATGGTGAAATTACTGTTGATCTTTGCGTAGAGTTATTAGCTGTATAAAAACAAGCATATAATTTTTTGAGATATGTTTTTTCAGTACTATCTAACTGGTTTTGATTCAGATTGTAATTGTTAGGTAAAGTTTGATTTTATTAGTATGCTAAATTTGATGAGAAATTTTTATTTTTTTTATGTGTTACGTAATGTTTTAGAGTATTTTATGTGTTAAATGAGAATGTGTAATCATTTATGTGCCAAATTTGAGTAAAGACAGATTTTATTATAATACGTTAAATCTATGCTTATTTTATTGTTAATAGGTAATTAGTAGGTATAGTAGTAGTATTAGTAGATTTTAATACATATTATCATCAACATTGTCTTTATTTCTTCAAAAGCATCATAGTACTTTTATAAGCGAGTGTACCGAATTGGTACCTGCTTTGAAACAAAATAGGAATCGGATGAGTTGACGCATGAAAATAATATTAAATAATCAAAGGGTCAACTCATCCGAAATGGATGAGATTTGCGTGGATGAGATGACCACTTACTCACTTTTTTTACACCTTGGGTTACGTTACTTAAGTTTTAGTAAGGATCCCTAATCTTTTCTAGCAATAAATATAGCCTATGTTACTCAGGGTAAATGTTGCTTTCCAATGGTGAAATAATTTTTGAAATTGGCACAGTAGTTTTTGAGTTTATTCATTACAAACATACACATACACAAAAATAAAATGTTTTCCTCTTTATTATATTAGTGTAGATAGGAACTAATATGTTGTGTTTTGAATATCTTTAACAAGACAATGTTAAACGCCCAAAAAGATGGAATATACTGAATCTCGACGATAGAAGATGACCAAAGCTGGAAATCACTAATTGCTTATTCACACCGTTCGTGTATTTTGATGAAAAGTCTTTTCTACGATTTTATTTTATTTTATTTTTATTTAAACAAGGATTCACAGTTTTACAATGTTAATTTATAGGCTAGTTAAACATAATTTGTACATAAACCAATTTGAATCCACATTTTGTAAACAGCTCGTAATATATATTATGCGTTAGGACGATAAGTTAGCAGATGAGTATGTTACAAATCACAAAAACTAAGTAGCAAAGAGTAAAATGATAGGTAGGTAACAACAACAAAGCAGCAATGATAATTTTATAAATAATTCTAAATATTACAACGACTGTTCTATTTCAATCGCATTTGTTTGTGTGTTTGTGTTTGGTGTGTGTAAGTATGTGTTTTAGTTTTATGTTTAGGTAGGAAAGTAATTTGACTGAATAAGAATTTGTCTTTGTTTTGACGGCGGCAAAGCTTTCTAAAGGCTCCTACGCACTATGCTGGCGGCTTGACCCGCCAGACTTTGCCGGTAGCATTCCCGGTGCTTTCCTGACCCTGCCGGTGGCACCGGGGACGAAGAAAAGCTACCCGTATGGCAAAAACCCTCCGGCTTTGCCGCCGGCAATTGTGTAGGAGCCTTAAACGCCCGTGATCAAATGCATCACGAATTGAGAAAAATGACGGACACATTGTTAAGTTGCATGTTACGATACAGCAGTCTGTATTCGCCTTAAGACCGGGCTAAATATTTTGAGAGGGGTTGTTCAAAACCTTCGGACAAACATCTGCTAAGTTCGAAATATCTGGTTATTCAAATCCGACCTACCCTTCAAGAGGCCATTCTAGATTTAGTCTTTTATTTTCCTTATATTTTAGGGTTCAGTGCGGTAAAATTGTTGAAATTAAACTTTTATGTTAGGCAATCTCCACACGGCGCGTGGCGCGGCGGCGTTTAACGTCCACTGCTACATTAACGCCGCCGCACCGTAGGACTATGTTATATCGCCGCGATACACTCGCTCGTGGAAGAAGCGCCTGGTCTTTTTCTTTGCATTGTAGTGATTCAACCGCCTTTTTGTTTTTTTTATTTGGACCAATAAGATAGATTGATAAACTCTTTATAGCACAAGACACCAATACAAAAAAAAATATAAGAACAGAGAAAAAAAATAGAAATGTAGGTACAATCGGCGGTCTTATAGCATAAACTATTCCAGACCTATGAATGGAAAGAATATAATTATAAGAATTGAATTATATGAATTAAATTACATAATATACTAAGTACATATTACAATACAATACTAAAAATAAAATAAAATTTAGAAAATGCTTATTAAGTATATTTATAATAAACCAAATATAAATATAGTTTTAAAGCTAAAATTTTCAATAATATACTGTAAACTATTTAGCAAAGCAGTCGATGTGCATCTATGCAGTGTGCAGATTGGCTCCATACTGGATATGCAAAATCACCGGCAGAAAAGGAGAGACTCAGCCCGGTGGTACGGAGAACTTTTGGCGAAGCTCCCCAGCTGGTAGAGGTTAGTCGACGGAGCACAGAGTTTCTGGTGCCAACATTTTGTTGGCAGAAGGTTTTAGGTTGGAAGAAGTGTCTTGACGAACTTTAAAATCGCTTGTAGCGATAAGGCCGCCCCCACAGCCGCGGATTAGTTCTATAGATTTGTTTGTTTATTTAAATTGTGTAATTTTTGGTGTTTTTTTGTGTAAGAGTTTTCTATCTTGTTGTTGATCACCTTCTTACTTCTTGTTATGAACCTTTGTCTCCTTATTTTTTGTTTTTGTATAAATTTTTACTTTGTGGGTACGTAGTTTGTGTTCGTGACCTAGAGATTTAATTTTAATGTTTATTGTAATCTAGTGTTTAAGTTAGTTGGAATAAATGATTATTATGACTATACATATTTGTAAACTGATATTTCATGCGTCATAATTCAAACAAGTTCAATTGACAAACTATCAAAGTTCGTTAAAACAGGTGCGGTGCACAATTCATATTGCAATGTGCAATTTCAGTGTGTAACTGAGGTAACAGATGAGGCCTTTGGACTTACCGACTAGACCACCGAACTTACTGTACCGGTAAATCAGGGGTAGTTTTAACCTACACCCTTCAAACCGAAACACAGCAATGCAGCTTCACGGCAAAAATAGGCTTAATGGTAGTACGCGCGACTATATACGCGTTATTTTTTGCAAAGAATTTTGACAGTTCTCACTCTATATAAACATATATTATCTAATCTAATATTTATGTCTTTTCTCGAGAATCAGGACCCAGAACAGTCTTTGAAGCCTCTTTCAGACTACACTATAATATAATAACATTTGATATATAGCTGACTTTTTACCCCTATTTCAATAAATGTAGACATGTGCCACTATCGCATTGACATTTAATAAGATCTTGACAGACAGGCACAACAATATCGCGTACCATACATTGTTATGAACACGTTCACTATGTACTGTAATATATATTATCGGCTTACCATAGCTATAAAATAGGTGCGATGCTCTGAGTTGATGCTGTGCTATATCAGGCGCCGCCCTCTAGGTAATCCCTCAACCGCGGGCGTCCCGTGAACTGAGCTTGCTATACTTTAAATTCTTGCGATAATATCGCGTGATGTGAACGCCATGCTATATAGTATAGCATTTAATAATATTTTTATTTTTAATTTAGTTTTTTTGTGTTTTAGATATTAAATATTGTACACCCGTAAAAGGTAGAACACATTGACACCTAGCATATAAACACCACCATTGTGCTTACCTACATGTGTTTCGACAATAAATATACTTTGACTTTGACTTTGTTTAGGTCCTTCTTTGCTATACTATATAAGACAATAGTATAGCGTAGTCTGAAAGCGGTGAAGTTGTGATCTGCAAAAATAATGTACGGAACACTGACATTGAAAATTTACTCGTTTATCATAATAAAATTATGCATTTTAATGAAGGCAGACTGGTATCCAACCAGTCAGTTATTGCTTCGCCCAAGAATAACACGATGTTTAAATTATTAAAATTACTATTATTGTGCTTTTTGCTACATTATGTAGAAAATGTAGCTCAAAATAAAATGGAGGAGTATTTCTCTTGGAAGCAAATTGGATATGATTTTTATGGAATACGATGTAAGTAATTGGTTTTTGACCAGCTTCGGCCTGCGGCTTCGCTTCTTACCAGGATAAAGTAGCTTAAACGTGCAAAGTTTAATTTATACCTTTATTGATAGATAGAAAATTCTTTATTGCACAAGATAAAATACAAGTACACAGGCGAACTTAATGCTAAATAGCATTTCTTCCAGATAACCTTTGTGTAGTGTGGAGATAGATTGGTAGTGCAGCAAATTTTACTAATGAAATTGTAGAAAATTATGACATAACTCAAAAAATAATAATAATAAATGAGATCAGGAAAAACAAAAATAGAAACAAACCATAGGTACTAAAGATAAAAATAAACTCGCATACAAAAACTAAAATATCTTAAAATGGTGTCGATTCTGTTGTTCACTTTTCTAAACTTAACTTAGTTTGACAACTCTAAAATTATAGCTATCCTTGTCATTTTCACCTTTAAGAAAGGGATAATATCACTTCTAGAAACGTCAAATTAAGTTTAGTTTAGGAAAATGCACAACAGAATCGACACCATTACGTTACTTAAAGTACATAATACCTAGAAGCTCAATTTTTCATTGACTATTTTGTAGAGAGATAAAATGATTATAAAGTTTGTATTTGAAGATTCCTAAGGAGAGGGAGCTACGAATATCTGCTGGTAGAGAGTTCCACAGACGTAAAGCAGACACTGTAAATGTATTAGTGTAGATAGTGCGTCCGGTGTGAGCTTCTTTAGCTGCGCTCTAAATGTGGTAGATTTGAGAATACACCCCAAATGGTGGATTTTTTAGTGCATTACAGCAAATAAAAGGCGCTCATTATTTTTTTTATTATTTTATTAAAACTTAATTTACTTACTTTTCTTAACACATAATGAACGATTTTAGTAAGTAGTTACCTACTTCTTACTTATTCTAAACGGTGCGAATATTAAGTATAATAAATAATCTGTGGAATATATTGTGGGTCACCTTAGACTTAAGTTACCTTAATATTTACGTATAAATGTTATAACACATATATGTAATAATAAACATGATAACTGTTTATCTTCCCAAATAAATAAAAATAATAATAATAATTAAATCAGCGAGCGAAGCAAGCCCTGAATTTCTTCTAAGTTAAGATTTACTACAATCTTACCGCTGGTAGTAGGGCGTGTCTACAAACATATGCGTTAAATTATATGACGCAGAACTTGGTTCTGGTGTAATTTCTGCGCCTCCAGGATCTGCGCCCTGAGGGCCTACTACAATTCACCGAAGTACAAAATTTGGTGTTTCGTTTCACGCGATTGATCGATTTTTTTACTGACAATTCCAATAGTTCAGTCGTATATTTTGTGAAATAGGGTGCGCATTTTTTGCACATTACGAACTTTGTGTGGAAATCTTGGTTTATTTTTCGCGGGTTCGTATCCCGCCGCGGGACAAATGTTTGCATGTTCTGCAGATATTTGTCTCGGGTCTGGGTGTTTTCTATGTATGATATGTATGTATTTACAAAAAAAAAAAAAAACTATGTAGTATATCAATCATGTGGTTCCCATAACAAGCTCTGCTTAGTTTGGGGCTATATGATGCTGTGTGATAACCTGATAACGTCCAGGATTATTTATTTTATTTATTTACATATTTGTTTGATTATCGAGTACCAATCGCAAGAAACGAAACACGCAATTTCGTACTTCGTTGAATAAGAGTAGACCCTGTGCCAGGACACCGCTGGCACCGCCCTATTTACGGCACTGATCGTCAAGTTGTAACTTACTGGGACCTGGTTTTATGGAGTATGTATAAGTATTTACTATTTTCACCGCCTAGTCGGTCATACTTGCAGGGAAAATGTCTTAGTACTTCCTCATAATAAATGTGAAATCTAGATCAATGGATCTAAGGAAGTTTGTTACTCTTTCACGCAAAAACTACCAAACGAATGTGGATGAATCTTAGAATATATATAGATTATGACCTGGAATAACGCTTAGGCTAGTTTTTATCAGGAGACTTACCCCGCGAGCAAAGCCGCTTGTGGAAGCTGTACTAATATACTTTTTTTTGTAAATACATACTCAAATTATGAACAGAACATCGAGCCCAGTAGTCATGGAGCGAGTGGTACTTTTATTTGTTTATATCGAGAACCTAGTGTCCAGATAAAACTAACATAGGTTTTAAGGCATAACTAACCAGATTTGTTAAAACTTTACTGAATAAATAATTAACTATCTATCTATATAGGACAGGGCGCAATGGCGCTCATTTGGGTAGGCCTATATCCAGCAGTGGACTGCTATAGGCCGATGATGATGATGATAAAAACACACTCAGAACCGGGACAAATACTCGTACATCATACAAACATTTGTCTCGTTTCGGCAATCGAATCCGCCACCCTCTGCGTTACAAGCCTTTGCCCACTGCGCTACAGAGGTAAAACTCTTAAGCCAACTTTTGACTATGTGATGTAATGTATATAACATCTTTACACGTGATCATTTGACACTTCAAACTCAGGGCGAGGCAAGGGGAGGGGCGGTGTCCGTTGAGGTGTCGTTCAACATGTATGATGAGCGATAAAATATTATAGCTCAAGATGTAATATATATACCATAGTCAAAAGCCGGCTTTAGTATGCTGCTATCAGCACAATGCTGTTTTAATTTCAGACACAAAAGACTCTGACTTCAGAAAGAAGCCAGGTCCAGTGATCTTCAAGCAGGAACTGAACGACAGTGAAAAGTATTTTATTCAATACAACAACGTACCCATCGGTTTTGCTGTGAACGAGAAGTATTTGGATGTGCTGATATCTGTTCCAAGGAGAAGATTCGGTAAGGCTAGACTAGAATGCTGTAATAACGTAATAAAAATAAATTATCATGCGCACCGCCAAGGAGTGGAACACTCTACCCGAGTATGTGTTTCTCGATAATTATAACATGGGCATCTTCAAGGCACGAATGAACAGGTTTCTTCTAGGCAAGCGTGCTCCATCGTAGACTGCATCTTCGCTTAACATCAGGCGAGTTGAAGTCAAGTCAAGTCAAGTCAAAATTCATTTATTCAGTAGGAACTGTATTGTGTTAGGAACTGTTGAGGTAGGTCGTTGATGTAAATTAAAAATAAAAATGGTCCAAGTATTGACCCTTGCGGAACACCCATCTTTACTACAGATCCCGGAGAACATTTTCCATTTACGTCTACTTTCTGTATTTTGTCAGATAGGTAAGAAGTGAGAAGAGCTAAAGCCATACCCCTGACGCCATAGTGATCTAGTTTCCTGATCAATGTTTCATGGCGTACGCAGTCAAATGTCTTAGACAAATCACAAAAGATGCCTAAAGCATCATGTGAGTCCTTCCAGGCATCGTAGATATGCGATACCAACTCAACACCGGCATCAGTTGTTGATCTGCCCCGCGTAAATACGAATTGTTTGACATCTAGTAAGTTGTTAAAGTTAAAATGGCTTTGCAGTTGACTACGAATAAGCTTTTCAAAAATTTTACTAAAGGTTGGCAGTACTGATATCGGTCTAAAGTTAGTAGGGTCAGAACTACTGCTGGTTTTAAATAAAGGTGTTATTTTACTATGTTTCATTAAATCAGGAAACTCACCACAGTCAATACATTCGTTAAATATAAACGCTAGTTCTGGTGCGACAATGTCAAACGCAAGCCTATCCAATATAAAAAATAGCGGTATTTTGAAGCCATTTTTTTAATCAACTGACCATATATTGAAAATATTGAATATGATTGTGGACTCATTTCATACACTATCAGTGGAATATAAATCTCCCGTCATAATCCTAAAATGGGTTGTTGGAATGAGAATCTGCGAAAGGTTGCTGGTAGAAGCTGGGTTCGTCGAACGGACAGGGTGCAATGGTGCTCATTAGGGGAGGCTGCCGTCGAGCAGTGGACTATAATTGGCTGTTGATGATGGTCAAATATGATGAGAATATAGACCACGAACTGTTTTCGTAAAGACAGATCTTCTATTTTTGCTAATTAAGTAAAGAAGATACTCAGTTTTGCTGTCTTTTGGCGGTAAGGGAATTTAGCTGTGTCGGTTTAAGACTACGCTATGCCACAATCAGCTGGCCACCAGAGCCCCGTTTTTTAGTTAGCAGCACCACGTGTGAGGTTGTCTTGGGTTTTGAAGTTGGAGGTTGGGAGCCTCTTACACCGCAATACTTTAAAACTTAAAAAATAGGTTTATTATTTCAGGAATACCATCAACACTGAACTTTGTCTCCGGGCACAAGGTCCATTCCCCTCTCTTGACCCCAGTGCCTGAAACGCGAAGAGTCAATGAGCTGTTCTCAGTCTACCGACCGGCTGTTGACCGCTGCGCGCGTCTCTGGGTGGTAGATACTGGACTACTTGAAGTTCCAGGTACTTACAGTAATTATTCTTCATTGTTCACTGAATTTAATTTGATATGATTTGTTTTTTTTATTATTTAGCATAGAATTCATTTTGTTCATTTTATAATTAAATTTTTGCATGCCACTTTCTCTGTACAATTTTGCATACTTATACAGGTAAACCATATTGTGTCATATTTAATTGTACATTCCATCTTATTCTACACATGTTTTTTGCAAATGAATTATCTATATCTTTATCTTTGAATTCGTATATCATCCCTTAAAGGGGCTATTTGAACCAAGATTGTGCACAACTTGGAAGAACCTCACATAAAAATACGATTCAAAACTTTTCTTCAAAAACTTTTCGATAAACTTTGTATTAACTGTATGCGTGGTAATCCTAACTGTAGGCACCTATTATGCAACGTAATGTGTGCTATTCAGTCAACTTTAGCTTTCAGTGAACTATAAAAATGTATGAACAGTGAACTGTTAAATGTGCAATTACAATGAAATTGTAAAATCTCTTGCAATAAATATATTGAAATTGAAAATTTATTTCAGATGCAAGAAGGCAAGTGCAGCCTCCTTCGATAGCGATTTACGATCTCGAGTCGCCAGATGCAAAGAGAATCCTCAAGTACGAACTGAAGCCGACAAATTTGGTCAACAATAGAACAAGTGGAGGTAACTATTTATCAGGCAAATACCGAGTAATTTCCCATTATAAATACCGAGTGATAAAACTTGCTATTCACAGAGTCAGCCCGGTAAAGACAGAATAATAGTATTTCTTATCCTGGTGTCAGAAATGGCGTAGGTTATTTTGTTATTAAAATAACTATTATTATTACTTGACATTAAAACTTCACTGGACACCGTGTGGGATGTGCTTTTCAAAAGTTCTCTCTTAAGTCGATTTTATGGATCGTAATAGATCGTAATCTGCGGGTCGAATCGAGGCGAAACATTGTAACGTGAACAATTTTACGTCAAAGCACAAGTATACATGTAAACAAAGATATTGGCGGCTCAGCTAGTATTTTATAAAAGTAACATTATTTTTAGTGAATAAATGATGCAGCGAAACCAATTTGGTCCCCGAAAATAGTAGTTCTAAGGAAGTCTCCACGTTTTTCACTGTTCCACGAACTTTAGGTAAATTAGCCCTACCTATTTCGATCACTGACACACATAAAAAAAGTTAGCTTATTTTATGTATGTTTTGTGCTTATTTTAAGGTATGCATTTCTTTGCACCTGTGTGATACAAAATAGCAAACTTCTACCAAAATT
Source organism: Horisme vitalbata (assembly GCA_951804965.1). Lineage (NCBI taxonomy): Eukaryota > Metazoa > Arthropoda > Insecta > Lepidoptera > Geometridae > Horisme > Horisme vitalbata. The sequence continues at coordinate 4,299,053 of OX638109.1, forward strand.
GGATGAATGCGTGAGATGAGTAGGCATGCCCGTGTATACCATTTGAAAGACTAACCTAACTACCTACTTACTAATAAAATGTGTATAACAAAATGTTAAATAACTGTTCTCATGTAAGTGACTATGTCAAAAACAAACTAAACAAGCTGTTGGAGGAAAAAGTTTATTACAAAATTGACGAATTTCTGAATGATAAATTTTAATATATTTCACTGTGACAATAATTACCTACTTTTTTCTATTTGTGTGAATAATGTAATAATTTTGACATTAATATGAATCTTAATCTTTTATATTCTGACATGTAATTTTAATTTTGAACTAACTCTTTATTGACATAAAACATTTTAATTTTTTCAATAGAATGTTGTAAGCCTTACTTCACATGGCAGACTAGAGATACAAGCATTTATGATATAAGACCAATGTACCTAATGTTACAACCTAGTTCTACAACAATAAATTCATTTCATTTCATTGTCTTTATGAGAATAAATGTCTTTAAACCTATATGTATATATGTGTCAAATAACACACGAAACAGCTAAATTCCCTGACTACCGATGAGCTGCAGCGTCGATGGTGCGAGAAGCTGTACTCTACGATCCCCAACCTGCAACCCCATCGAGACGATTGTCCATACCACGCGAGCAATGCCATTGTGACCAGAACCACCAGCTACTAAAGCCAGGGGCTACGGATAGCGGCACCTGTTGCGGCTTCTTTTAACCTCAAAAAACAGTGGAGCATGTCATCTTACACTAAGCCGGAACAAAATCCGTGTTACAAAAACTGCTTGATCAAAGCTCACGAAGGCAGGCAGTATCGGGAATTCTAGAGCAATGTTGCCAACCCCCGTTCCTTCTCCGTTATTTTAAGGAGGTGGCGCTAGCTGGGGCCACCTTAGCAGGGGGTCATCGCATAATACACCCAAATGCAGGACCACCACCACCACCACCACCACCACATCAGCCTATATCAGTCCACTGCTGGACATAGGCCTTCCCTAATAAAGGAGGATATACCCATAATCCCCACGCTGGGCATGCGGGTTGGGGATTGCAGGGCACAGCTTCTCGCACCACCGATGCTGCTGCCCGTCGGTGGCCAGGGGATTTAGCTGTACGATGTAGGCTGTGCTATGCCGCAATCAGCCGGCCGCCAGAGCCCCGTTGGTTGTTTAGCAGGTGCACCACGTGCAGGTGGGGTTGGCTTGGGTCATTGCAGGACGTCATTGCCAAAACCCTTCTTCTTCTTCTTTCGTATGAGCTAGTGACCAACTCTGGTGTCGGAGTCAAACCCTGAAATTAATTTTTACAAACAAGACCGTTGGTTCCATCTAAGTGGGACCATCAGTACCTGAATCCTCTTGGTGGGTTCAAGCAGTGGGAACAACAGTATGTAACCAACTTATTCCCTTCACTTCAAATTATACTTAATAAGAATTAGAGCGATGCAATGGGCAAAACCAGTTAATAAACAAATATTTGAATTCCCAGGTCTAACCTCAATAACTGTGGAAGTGGACCCCAACTCATGCGACGATGCGTACGCGTACATCAACGACTTGGCAACGGAGACTATGATCGTCTTCTCCCTGAAGGAGCTGGACAGTTGGAGCTTCAGCCATCCCACCTTCAGACATGATCCGAACTCCTTGAACTTCACTGTTGCAGGTATTTTTTTATTAAAATTCTGAATATGGAACAAGAACATGGTCCATCTAATATTTATATTAAACCAAATTTAGAACTAAACAAGGAAGAAACTAGCCTCCAGCAACACAGGGAATCCTAGTGCGGGGGCCAGTGACCAAATTTTTTTTTTTCTAGATTGGCACATCTAGATGTGGTAAATAAATGCCCACCTAGGTCAATGACTGAATTTTTTGATGAATTTTGGATTCTCCCTATCTATTACTGAAATAGAACACAATAAATAAGTTTAATATTGCATATTAGTAATTTAGTTATAATATTTTTAGTAAGATAAAAATGCCTTATTCCAAGGAGGGGGTGTGTTTGCGCAGCTTCCCCTCAACGTTCTTTTACGTGACGTAAGCTCTAACCATTACCTATCCACACCATACCATACCAGTATACATCAGTCCACTTTTGGACATAGGTCTCCTTTAATAAAGGGGGATATCCCCATAATCCCCACGCTGGGATCACAGCTTCTCGCACCACCGACGCTGCTGTCCATCGGTAGCCCGGGGATTTAGCTGTGCCGATGTAGGCTGTGCTAAGCCGAAATCAGCCGGCCGCCAGAGCCCCGATCGTTGCTAAGCAGGGTACACCACGTGCAGATGAGGTTGGCTTGGGTTCCGAAGATGGAAGTAGGAACGCCCTACACTCCCACCAGGTACAGCTGGCACTCACATTGCTACTTTGCGCTGGAAATGGTGGTAGCACTTCCTCAGACTCCCCAGACGAGCTCATCACAAAGAGCTCTCTCTTGTCACAATCTAAGATATTACAACAACAAACTCTTATATACAACTCTGGTGTCGGAGTTTTTAGGCCGCCGCAAGGCCTCCTACATGGCTTAACGACTGAAAAAGTCAGGACCAACATTTTAACGTGCCTTTAAAAGTCTTAAGCGCCCTGCACACGTAAAGTTCGGACCGCGGGAAACAGTACGCGCCATTCCAACCCGCACTCCGAAACGTACGTGTAGATGCGCGGGGCTTACAGTGTCCGATCTGGCATGTCGACGCGAAGGTAAATCTCACAGTTTAGAAACGTCAGTGATCAGTCCCAGATGCGCGATCCGATCTTTACGCGCCATTAGCACGACAGTTTGATCCGCAGTCCAAACCGTACAGATCGGACTGTGGTTTGGAACGCAGTCCTGATGCGCGGTCCGATCCGGCGCATAAGTGTTAAACTATATTCCAAGTTTCATCCAAATCCGTTCAGCAGTTTTTGCGTGAAAGAGTAACAAACATTTGCACATATTTGTAATATTACCAGCTTCCGCCCGCGGTTTCGCCTGTGTAAAAAATTGCATATGTGCTAATCCAGGCCATTAGGTATCTACGTATATTTTAAATTTCATCGAAATCCATTCAACCGTTCTGGCGTGAAAGAGAAACAAAAATTCATACATCCATACATCCACTCATTCTCCCAAACCCTCGCATTTATAATATTAGTAGTAGGATCAGTAGGATACTAACTTAGGGTCAATGTTCTAATAGTGGACCATTTAAGAGATTTCTAAGCTACTTAACCATATAGTCTGCTTATTTCAATATTAACCCAATTATGAAGCATAAGTTTGTGTGACATTTACTTTACTAAATGACATACATATTATTACTAAATTCAATTATCTTTTTAGGTATGCAATAATATTTATTTAAAACTAGCTGACCCGGCGAACTTCGTACCGCCTTAGCGTAGCAATTTTCTTAATATTTTTTTCCGTAAGAACCTTCTCCTAATAATAACAAATACAACAAAAAAAGAATTAGTGAAATCGATCAAGCCATTCACGCGTGATGCCGTGACCAAGGAAAACGGGTTTCATTTTTATATATATAGAAAATATGTTATACTAATAGATGACCAGCCAGGTCCAAAGCCTGACCGTGCAATGTACCATTACCACAGAATACAGAAGGGACCATTACTTGACCATTTAGCAGTGTTGCCGTGATGCTTGGTAAAATATTGTTACTAAATGTGCTAAGAATTTCTTACAATAGAATGTTATTCGTGTTTTGGTCAGCTTTTGGTACGTGGTCAGCTAGTAGAACATTGACCCTATGTAAATTGTTCAAACTATTTCAGGTAATGTTATAAACTGGCGTGATGGGTTATTCAGCACCACACTCGGAGACCGCGACTCTTCAGGCAAGCGGAAGCTGTACTTCCATCCTCTCGTCTCCACCAAAGAGTACTCTGTGTACACGGACGATTTGAAGATCAAGGGAAATACAGATCTGCCAGTTATGGTGAATAATTTAGTTTATCATCTGTGGTAGTATCCGTATAAGTCAAAGAACTGTGACTGAAGCATAGAAGAACCCTTAAAATTCATTCATGCTCTAAATATCAACTCATACGGCGCAGTGGGCGAAGGTCCGCCTGTGACGCAGAAGGTTGCGGGCTCGATTCCCGCTGCGGGACAAATGTTTGCATGTTCTGCAGATATTTGTCTCGGGTCTGGGTGTTTTCTATGTATGATATGTATGTATTTACAAAAAAAATGTATCTATGTAGTATATCAATCATGTGGTTCCCATAATACAAGCTTTGCTTAGTTTGGGGCCACATGATGCTGTGTGATTACGTCCAGGATTATTTATTTATTTATTTTATCTCTTCTTTCTTATGTCCAATATCATCAGTTAGAAAGGGATGCATACTTCTCTCAATGCGACTTCAAATGAGTTCCAAAAGAATATCGTACCAGGGCGCTCGAATAAAATTATATGCAGTTTCATAGAAATGCCCTGGTACGAAGTCGCAGCAATCGCATTGAGATAAAGCATTCCTTTCTAGCAAATGATATATGGACATAAGAAAGTAGAGATCAGCCGTATGAGTTGACGTTCAGAACATAGTGAATTATAAGACCTCATCTACTTCTCTTCTATATCTGTGGTATAAGTACTCCATTTTCCAACATCATTTTTAGGTTGACTTTTAATCAAATCCGTTGATCTGAAAATATTGGACACGTATTTTTCTATTGATCAAATAAAAATTGACGGAGATAAAGAGCGTTAAAGTTCGGGAGTGGGGGCTCGTAACGCCACGGATATGTAAAAAGTGTACCAAGCCGTGACGTCACGCGGAACTTCAACGCACTATAACTTTGCAATTTTTTGTTAAATTGACAAAAGAACAAATACGTGTCCAATATTTTTTAATAATGTTATTGATGGTCTCTGTAGAATTTTTCAGTTTTCATCCTTATTCCCTGATATGCCTTCTTAAGGATGGAACAGGATTAGGCAGGCTATTGTCCTGCAGTGGGTTGATTCAAATTGTTAATAAAACTAAGAATAATAAATGATGCATTACTAACTAGGTTGTCTGGAAGAGATCGCTTCCAAGCGATAAGACCGCCCATTGTACCTTATATTTATTTTAAGCTTTGTCTGTTGTTTCTTAAATTAAGGTGTACAAGAGTTTTCATTCATTCATTCATACTTACAAAACTATCATGGAAATCTGGCAATTTTTTTTTAGCTCGAAGGAGATAAAGGCCCCAACACACAGAGCGGCTCGCACGGCTACCACTCAGCGAGCCGCACGATTTTCTTCGCAAACGTAGCTCAAGATGCTATTCTATGTTGGAACGTGGACAAGCCGCTGGTTCCAGAGAATGTAGGAGTAGCTGCGCAGGATCATGAGAAACTTGTGTATATTTCTGGTAAGTGGTTGGATGAGCAGTGCGAATGTTGCAATTTTATCCTCAAAGAAATAATGAAATGAAATATTTATTTTTAAATTCAAACAGAGGAGAATTGGCAAGAGAATCTGTTTTGCAGATAATTTTATTTACGTCTTCGCTATTCTTAACTAGGTAGGGGCAGGCGGGGTATTTATGAGACATCCAATATTTCGAGTAAAAAAACCTCAACCAAAGTACATATTTAACATCTTCAATCAAAAAGTCAAAAAGATGTTAAATTGGTTTTATTTTTACCTGAAATATTGGATGTCTCATAAATATCCCGCCATACCCTACTTACATTGTTTTTAAGGCAGTTGAAGACAGTTTCGGCGTTAGTGATATAGATTATTAACTTGAGTAAAAGTTGAACGTTGCTTCAACTGAAGTTATCACTTATTAAATAACTGGTTTCTGCTCGTTGCTTCGCTGGCGTACTATCCGCATACCCTATATTAGGTAGCCTATGTGTTAATCCAGGCTTTACATGTATATTCCAAGTTTCATCCAAATTCGTTCATCAGTTATTGCGTGAAAGAGTAAAAATCGTCTATACAACCTGACAAGCTATCACGTTTATAATATTAGTAATGTAGGATTAAAATTAAAAAATAATTGGCCATCAGCAAACATCTACTCAGTATGCATTTAACTTTGGTAGCATAAGAGTTTTCTTATCTGCTGTACCTTAGTTTTCCTAAAATTAAAAAATAAATAAAAATAAACAAAATATACTTACTTACTTCCAGATCTGAAGATAGTGAAAGATGAAGTGTGGGTGCTGGTCAACCAGATACCGCGGTTCGTGTTCTCAACCCTTGATACGAACGAAGACAATTTCTTCTTACACAGGTGAGTTTACACGTTCATACAAAGGTTCAAATTGATCCTAGTAACAGTAACGTATGGTATAAGAACAAGCTATCTACACTATCACTACAAAATATTTTAAAACAAAGTCCCCCGCCGTATCTGTTCGCGATAAACTCAAAAACTACGGAACGGATTTTTTCAAAATCTGTCTATTGGTGAACCAATAGACAGAGTGATTCATGAGAAAGGTTTAAGTTTAAAATTGTTAAGGTATTGTATAAATTGGTTGAAATATGACGATAACTGTGGAAGATGTCGGACAAAGTCAAGCGGCCTGGGCCTAGCTTTCATCAAAAACGGTGCCTAATTTCTTTGAGATATAACAATGATTGGTAGGATTAGGGGTCGCAATACCGGACCTCTTTTAAAAAATCGGTGTTTATGGTATTACTTTGAAATGAATACCGATATTCCGGTAGTTTCGGTATTTTCAGTATTTTCAATATAGTGAGAAAAATATTTGAAATATGTAATGGAATCGTAATTTTCGTAAGGAAATAGTCACCAACCAAACAATAAAAGTGCGTTATGATAAGAAAATCACATATATTTAAAAAAAAAACATCATTTATTACGAAAGTATTGTAAATAACTCGCTGCTGCTGAGTTATTTTAATTGTTTATTGACATAATATTATTCAATATAGATTTATAGTGAAATACCGAAAATAACGTAAATCCCGATTTCCGTTTTCTCAATGCCGGTATTTGAAAGCGTTCTTTTCGGTCCGGTATTCCGGTATTTTCGGGATTCGGGATCCCGGATTGCGACCCCTAGGTAGGATAGGTCTGTGCTCTACAGTCCATACTAAGCCGGGGTGGATCGCTATTAAATTATATTTTAAAGTTAAGGTAATTCCTAGGACTTCAAAGAAATTGATTCTATAACGAAAATACAATACCATATCATAGTAATCGAATCGCAACCATGAGATACATAGTTATTGTGTAGTTCTGCACCATCTGTGGTCTTCATCATCAGTTGACAACTTTTAATTGGCTGTCATCGAGATAATTGTATAGAACACTATAGAGTCACAGTCTGCAAGTGAAATTTAACAAAAATCGTCCAAGCGTGTTTGAGATAAATAAACTTCAAATAAACCTTATGTCAATTGAAAAGTGTTCAAAGACCGTGCAATTGAAAGCGTGCGCGGAGTTTTGGTGCAGATACTTTTTTCACGTTTTCCACTCTAAAGTGTAAATATCTCGATGTTGTCTGTCTTAGAAACCTATTCATTTATTATTCAAGTAACTAGCTATAAGGTTTCTTTTGTTAATAAAATAAAAGTTCCACTTCACATGGTGATTCTGAGTGCAAATGCACGCAGTACCTACTTAAAAATACTCAAATTTCTCTTCTCCAAACTATAATCATCTGATGAACCCGCTGAAAAAATCTTGAATATATTCAGACCAATGTTTTTTTTTCAGAGGAAAAATAAGTGATCTTGTAAAAGGAACTCCATGTGAAGCATAGAAATGCCGTTGGCTAAAAAGGCCGTTCCACACATCACGGTGCGACGTTGCTGCGGTGCGATGTTTGACGTATTCGTCTATTATATCTTGATTATTAATATGTATTGATAATATAGCATAGCTATTTTTATGGGCTTATAGCTTGGCATAAAACAATTTTATTTTTCAATATCTTTATATTCAGTAAATAGTGAAAAAAACAGATTGATTATTTTGAGATTTTATAAGGTTAATGTTAACAATTAAATACATAATGTGGGACATTATAACACAGAATCAAATGAACCCAAACTAAACAGAGCTTGTATTCATGACTAATGACTTCCTAAATACTTTTAAGTAAACCTTTGTGTCTAAACACACTATGCCGAAAATTACGCAACGTAAGTTCCGCAGCTGATTTTGGCAAGTTCGGCTTTATGCCATAACGCAACGTAATTTCAGCATAATGTGTCATCTGTAATTCAAATAGCATTGCAGGCGTAATCAAGCCGAACTTACGTCGCGTAATTTCAAATAGCATTTCAGGCGTAATCAAGCCGAACTTACGTCGCGTAATTTCGGCTATAGTTAGGTAGACACTTTGTGTTGAGTTTAATTTAGCTCAATTTTACATCGAGATATATATACTGTAGAGCCACAATGTCAAATCCTATTTTTGTCAGTTTTCACTTGAAGACTGTGACTCTATAGTATCTCTTCGTATAAAAAGATGTCGATTTTGTTGTGCATTTTCCTAAACTAAACTTAATTTAACATTCCTAAAAGTGATACTATCCCTTTCTTTTAGGTGTAAATGACAAGAATAGCTATAACTTTAAAGCTATCAAATTTTGATAAATTTAGAAAAATGAACAACAGAATCGACACTAAATCTCGTTGAAATTTTAAATCAAAATCTTTTTAGAATAGTAATGCTTTGCCTTATTTTGTTTTAGCTGTTTTTAGTATAATTTGCGTGAATTTAAGATGTTTTATGAAAGATTCTTAACAATAAATGCTAATTTTATGTTTTTATAAGGCTTTTTGATAAAATATTTTAAAATAAAAATAATAAACGAGTTCATTCTTAAAACACTTTTATTTTGACTGTGCATTGCTTAAAAACTTAATAATTAGATAGATCTGTAAACATTAACCCCTCTAATCATAACCAAATGCCATTTTACAACGCTCGATAAATTATGCTTGTCCCTGTCATTTCAATCAAAGAGATGATAAGATATTTTAACGCCATTTTAGCTAGCCGAGGTATAAATACCTTTTATGATTAGGAGGGTTATTATTTAGCGTGGGTTTGAAACCCAGCTAGAACTTCAAAATAACATCTACCTTGTAAAAGTAATAAAATAAAAAATGAGAGTTCGTTCCTTTAAAAATATCCTATGGAACCTTTAATACACTAGGTACCTAAAATCGGCGTAACGGATCTTTGTCTGTGTCAAGTTAGTAGGGATGCACCGATCCGATGCAACTTTTTCAAAAATCGGATCGTGAGCATACGATCCAATCGATTTCGGATCAGATCGGATTGAATCCATGCAATCAGATCCGCGGATTGATACAACTCCATTATAATCGGATCGTATTCCATTGTGGTTTTCAGACCATGCAAGACACTATCACTTTAAAGTCAGTTCTAAATCTTTATTATGTATGCTGTGTCCGCCTGTAATTGGTTTCTATATCAGAATGAAAACTTAGTCAGTGTAACCCTACAATGTATTGATATTTAAGCTGTTGGCGTTCCTATTCATTATAAATAAATAAAAAAAGTCAAAGTTAGATTTAAAACTTGGGTTTGTATTATGTTTCAAATTTGATCTTAGTATCCGTACATCGTAATTATGGTTGGCGTTTGCTATTGTGTCATTTAAATGCCTACCTTTATTATTACAAAGTATAACTTTTTTGTATAATAATTAGTATTTTCTTAGGTTCATGTAATTTCTGTTGCGTTCTTATAGTGGTTAGCTATTTTGTTTGAAATAAATGTAATTAATTTGTATTTCAATGTTTATATTCAATACGATCTTTCAGATCGATCTATTGAAACTAGGATCAAATGCATGCGACCGAGGTGTTACGTTCCATTACGATCCACGAAATCTGACCGAGCGTAAACAAAGCACATATTACAAACTTATATTTTTTTGTATATTAGTTAGTATTTTCTAATTAATTAACGTAATTCCTGTTGCGTTCTGTAAGTGGTTAGCTATTTTGTTTGAAATAAATGTAATTTACTTGTGTAAATGTATTTCAATGTTTATTTTCAATACGATCTTTTGAAAATAGGATCAAATGCATGCGATCCGATCCGTGGATCGAATCAAGGCGTTACGATCAACAAATCGGATCGAGCGTAAAAAAGCACATCCCTAGAAGTTAAGCTCAGCAAATGATTCGATCAATCGTAGTACAAACCGACACAAACAAAGGAACTATGTCACTACTTGAAGACAACTTCACCTTCACAGTAACAAAGATACGTTGAGAGTAGCCTCATGCTGGCTTTTGATTATAGGATGTAATGTATACTTCTCAAGTAATTTACATCCCGCGATTGCTATTTACACCGTCAAATATATTTATTTTGCATGCAGTTTGCACCTATAATTGAGGTACCACTAAGCACTGTATGTTTATCGTACGTAGTTCCTAATTAATGATGATAGTATTTACTGTGTTGGTGTAACTAATTAAAAAAAAAATGTTTTGGAATAGTTCAGCTTTCGGTAAGAGCGAGGCAATGGGAGTCGAGGTGTCCGGGGACGCGAGGTTAATATACACCTAAATATCGCTCAAAAAATATTTATAGTTTGGGATGTAATATATATTTTAGTTCAGAACCCAATCAAATCTACTGCACCCCGGTACTCAGGTGAGTTACTCGTGCGCTAAGGACGCACTACCATTTGTCCATAAATGGTACCGGAGCTGTTATGTAGCTCACTACCCGCTAACCACTGAAGGATAGCTAACTTGTAACCCAGCTTAAGCTGTCAGTGAGGCCGACTACTATTTTTCCATGAATAGTACCTATATATATATTATAGTACAGAACCCAATCAAATCTACGAAATGTTTAACGTCCCCTTACCAACCAATAGGTTATGAAGCAGACGATTAAACTGGCAAATACCAGGACCTGCGAACAGTAGGTCTTGTTGCCGAGATGCAAAGTGCACCTCGGTACTCAGGTGAGTTACTCGTGCGCTCAGGACGAACTACCATTTGTCCAAGAATGGTACCGGAGCTGGAGTACGGTCTCGTACAAAATGAGCGATAAAATATTATATATGAAGATGTAATTTATAGTATAATTATATCCCACAGTCGAAAGCCGGCTTCGAAATAGAATCTTTAAAAAAATGTATAATTAACATCAACAACACTAAGCATTAAAGTTAAATTTGTGCATTAACAACTAAAAAAAATTATGTGGCTATAGGAACTAGGTCAAAATCAATTGTCAATTACTATTACTTAATTAATATGACAAAAGATATAAAAATATGAGAAAGTGTGTATGTATTTACACGTTTACACGTCAAAACAGCTGAACCGATTTTGATGAATTGGTAAAGATGGGGACCTTGAGAAAAGACATAGACTACTTTTTATGTTAGTACCGTAATAATTATCAAACCATTTTCCAAATTAATGAAAATGAAGAGATGTAACCTCTTCTTTTTGAGGTTTCAAGTGGTCACATGGGCATGGTTGATCAGCTCCTTCAATCCCTAGATCGTTCCACTAAACAGGGTGCCCAGTGCGAGTTTTTTTACCAGCTCGATCACGTTTGCGTTTACGCAAATTTGTATGGAAAGGAGTCAGTGCAACGCGTTTTTCACTAGATGGCGCTAAACCATATAACATAACTAGATGGCATGAAACCATAGTTTCTATAGTAACAAAGGTTGATTGGCTTGCGGTGGAAAACAAATAAACAAAATATTTTTTTACTTGATTATTAATCCCGTCGGTGCATAAAACTAAAGAAAATGTCAATGTTATTTATAAAATATAATAAATTTTATGGTATACGTTTGATTTTGACGCAATTGGTACGGGTTCTCGGCATTCTCCTTTGGTTTTAAATACATGAATTATTATGTATAGTTAGCTTGTTAGACTAACTTAACCAATAGAGTTATGTTATATACCACACGAGTAAAATCGCGGCTGAAGCTAGTATAAAATAAAGTTAGTTTTTTAATTCCAATCATCGAAGTACTGCTTGAAAGCTGTCGGTTCCACTCCCTCCGGTATCTTAGACACGTGTACCTGAAATAATATGAAAAGATAAGGATATTATCATCATCATCATCAGTCCACTGCTGGACATAGGCCTCCCCTAATGAGTGCCATTGCATCGTCGAGCTGCATGCGTCGAGCTCGACGCATCCAGCTTCTACCAGCAGCCTTTCGCAAATCGTCACCCCACCTGGCCCGAGGGCGTCCTACACTACGTTTGCCGAGCCGCGGTCTCCACTCAAGAACTCGTTTACGGTTATCGGTTATCGGTTCTTCTAGATATGACCAGCCCACTGCCACTTCAGCTTGCTAATTCTCTGAGTTATGTCGACAACTTTAGTTCTCTTAAAAAGATGGTATCTTTCAGAATCGTCACAAAAGGCCTAAGTACTGTAAGTTTTTTTTATCACATACCCAATCAGGATAGTCGCTAGTTTTCAAATACTGCTCAGCCTTTTTCATAGCTTCAGCTTTTTCCTGCAAAAATATAAGATTACGATGTTTCAAGTGTATGTACCAAGCCCTATCACGTTGGCACCACAAAAACACATAGGAACAAAACACGTACCATACCACAACAATGTTCATTTCAAACGTACAAACAGATTGATTTTTGACATCTTAAGGTCAATTCATACATCTCAGTGAAGTCACAGTTCTGTGGCTTGAGTGCGAAGAAAATACCTAACATCAAAGTTTGCGATAAGTATATTTTTGTATGAAAATGGAGCAGCGCCTCTAGCGGGTTCGTAAAACCTTGACAACTCCATATAAAATATCGTTAACGCAAACTTTGACGTCAGGTATTTTCTTCGCACTCAAACCACTGACAACGTATTCGCTCAGTTCAGTATCAGTGCTACAGTGTTGTGTCAGTGATTTAATTCACATGTCAATACTCAGTAACGAATACTTCCGTGATTGTCACTGTCGTTACTGACACTTAGCGTCAAAACACACTATAGCCGAAATTACGCGACGTAAGCTCGGCATGATTACGCCTAGAATGCTAATTGAATTACAGGGCGCCTAGTGCGAGTTTTTTACCTTCGCTCGATCGCGTTTGCGTTTACGCAACTTTATATGGAATCGAGGTAGCGCCATCTAGTTGCAAACGCGTGGCACTGACTCCTTTCCATACAAATTTGCGTAAACGCAAACGCGATCGAGCTGGTAAAAAAAAACTTGAGAGGTGTCAAGGGACACCCGGATGGAACGAAGTAGCTTTCTATGAGAGAGAGAGAGACAGAAAAACACGCACACGCCGCACGGCTTCATTGAAATACAGATCATATTACATAAATTCTAATTAAAAACATGCAAAATGACGAAGTCACTACAGCGATTTGAACTGGGTGTCGCGGCGCGGCAGCCCAAGTCTATATGGCAAGGCTAACGAGCACTTAGCATAAACGGTTGAAATAAGCACACCAGTCTTTAAACCATGACGTCATCAGCCCAACCATTTGACAATTACAAAGTGTCGTTACAACTTTTGGTCTTAATTTTTTCCGTCTAGCCCCCTTTCGCAACGCGCGAAAAAACTCGCACAAGGCACTCAAATGACACATTATGCTGAAATTACGTTGCGTTATGGCATACAGCCGAACTTGTCAATATCAGCTGCGGAACTTACGCCGCGTAATTTAGCCTTCGGCATAGTGTGTTTACAAGTGGGAATACGTGCATAAAGAATGTATGAAAGAATATTTCTCATTGTGCAATGCACTTCTCGCATGTAAGAATCGACCTTTACTCCAACTATTCGAATACCTTTACCTACAATCACAAAGAGCTCTGCTACTTCAAAAATTCAGTTTTTTTTTTAATGGTACTTGAAGATGGAACAAGCACCTGATGTTAAGTGGTAACCATTACCTATCACAAAGCATGGCATCGTAGATCAAGGTTTTTTGGAGAGATAATGCAACGCCCTGCGCTCATGAACATGGAGGCATCAAGATGATAAACCGCTTGTGCCTGTAATATATTAAATTACTAACATAAATATTATAATTATATTAACATACCTTTTCGTTGGAGCCTCGACCCACCCACACATAGATACCGCTGTAGCTCCCAGTATCCAAAATGTAGCATTCCTGAAAAGAAGATCGGTCAGTTTCATACAACCTGTGACCTGACACCTGACCATAAAATGTCGTGTCTAGAAATGACATATGTCCTAATTGATAGTTCTTATTGCAGGATATCACGTTCAATTAATAGTTTTTTTTATTAAAGCCGGAGAATTTTTCTAGATATTTATTTTATACTTTTAGGTTACGATCGGTTAGGACACTGGCGCCATTATACAAAAATCAACCAAACGCGTGCTTTGTTAGTGGTAGTTTTGTTTTAGATGGTTGACATTGGGACGAGAGATGCACAATGTGTATGAGGGTGCGTTCGGAAAAACGTAATCGGTAACGGTATAATATAGAAACCGGCCATTAGTGGTTCACTCTTATTATACTAAGTGACGCTAAGTTTAAGACAGTCTTAGCAAGAAAGACTGTGTCACAGACTATTTAGTCCAAAAAAGCACTAGCATAGAGTAAAATGCTGACGCGTGAACACGCAAATATTTTTGATACCTTTGTATTAAGCTGTTCTCTCGTTAGTGGTTGTGGTAGCTTCGTGATTTTAATACTCCCTGTGCTGTCAGATATCTCAGATAGTGACACCTCTTTGCTTTCTCCACGCTCGAACTCCTGAAACAAGTCAGCTTTTTGAAGTAGAGTTCTTTGTGAAAGGCTCGTCAGGATTACCACCCTTCCTATTTTAAGATCAGGAATTATGGAGCAATGCTGGCCTGGGAAGCTCAACCCGCATGCCCAGCGTGGGGATTATGGGCATATCTCCCTTTATTAGGGGAGGCCTATGTCCAGCAGTGGACTCATATTGGCTGGTGTGGTGTGGTTACAACCAACCTAGAGTCCTTCTCCGTTATCGTTATATCGTAACCGTTAAGGGGTTGGGCTGGCTGCAAAATACACCCCAATGTGGGACGTCAATGAAGAACTTTTAGAACTAGTGTACCAAGATGTGTTTCTACAGTAAATATACTTTGACTTTGACTTTGACTTTGACTTTGACTTTGACTTTGACTTTGTCTTTGACTTTGACTTTGACTTTGACTTTGACTTTGACTTTGACTTTGACTTTGACTTTGACTTTGACTTTGACTTTGACTTTGACTTTGACTTTGACTTTGACTTTGACTTTGACTTTGACTTTGACTTTGACTTTGACTTTGACTTTGACTTTGACTTTGACTTTGACTTTGACTTTGACTTTGACTTTGACTTTGACTTTGACTTTGACTTTGACTTTGACTTTGACTTTGACTTTGACTTTGACTTTGACTTTGACTTTGACTTTGACTTTGACTTTGACTTTGACTTTGACTTTGACTTTGACTTTGACTTTGACTTTGACTTTGACTTTGACTTTGACTTTGACTTTGACTTTGACTTTGACTTTGACTTTGACTTTGACTTTGACTTTGACTTTGACTTGGACTTGGACTTGGACTTGGACTTGGACTTGGACTTGGACTTGGACTTGGACTTGGACTTGGACTTGGACTTGGACTTGGACTTGGACTTGGACTTGGACTTGGACTTGGACTTGGACTTGGACTTGGACTTGGACTTGGACTTGGACTTGGACTTGGACTTGGACTTGGACTTGGACTTGGACTTGGACTTGGACTTGGACTTGGACTTGGACTTGGACTTGGACTTGGACTTGGACTTGGACTTGGACTTGGACTTGGACTTGGACTTGGACTTGGACTTGGACTTGGACTTGGACTTGGACTTGGACTTGGACTTGGACTTGGACTTGGACTTGGACTTGGACTTGGACTTGGACTTGGACTTGGACTTGGACTTGGACTTGGACTTGGACTTGGACTTGGACTTGGACTTGGACTTGGACTTGGACTTGGACTTGGACTTGGACTTGGACTTGGACTTGGACTTGGACTTGGACTTCGACTTCGTTTTCGACTTCGACTTCGACTTCGACTTCGACTTCGACTTCGACTTCGACTCTTCGACGTTGACGTTGACGTTGACGTTGACGTTGACGTTGACGTTGACGTTGACGTTGACGTTGACCTTGTCTTTGACTTTGAATTCCCATCTTCGGAACCCAAGCCAACCTCACCTGCCCGTGGTGCGTCTGATAACTACAAAAGGGGCTCTGGCGGCGGCTGATTTACCTCATCGTCACCTCCTTCCGCGGCTTCGGCGACAGATGCCTGGTCTCCGGAGCCGAGAGCCTCAAAGAACTTCACCAGGTCAGCCTCGTGAGAGTCTTGCTCTGAAATAAGACAGATTATGGTTTATCAGACCTGCAAACTCCCGAGTAAGTGAAGTGCAGTGTATTATTTTAATACTCAACAAAAGTATTTAAAAACATAGCCTAGCAGCCAAGCGTCGCAAAAAATAGAAATTTTAAAGTTTATTTGTTAATAAAATTTATTTTATTTTTAACCTACTTCAAAAAGGAGGAGGTTCTCAATTCGTCGGAACAACAATTCAAAATTCTTTTTTTGTTTCAAAGTGTATACTTCGCAGGTGGTCCCATATAAATTTTATTCCTGAGAGATTGTTACTTTTCCCGGGAAACTCAAAAAACCTTATCCTCACTTGTAATTTTCGCCCTATGATCACCAATATCTCCGTCAATTGTGAATTCAAAATTCTTTAGGGCAAGAAGTAAGAAGTGATTAATTTCAAGTCGGTTTATTTTTTTTAAAGAGTATACTTGTGGTACTTAAAATTATCCCAAGCATAATGCAACATTTAAAATATTACAAAATTATGTATGACACAATCTTTAGATAAACTAAAACCTAAAATTAATAACTCCGCTTGCGTTAAAAACTTTTGGAAGCAAACTCTTTCGTTTTCGAGTTGTTTTTTCCATTCACCCACCAATAATCTCAATTTGTGCACGCCCGTTGTGGTCCTGGTCTCGAATCTGATTGGCTACAGTAATGGCCTTCAGTCGCTCAACACTCTTGGCCTTTTCACCCACGTACAGGTAAATCTGGTGGTCTACATCGAGGACGAAACAGTCGCCTTTGTTCAGCGACTCAAACGATGGATCCACCTGTTAAAAATACAATTTAAAAATTATAAAATTTTATTGGAAGCCGGATTTGAATACCTAGGGGATACCTCTTTACATCTTGAGATATAATATTTTATCGGTCTGCATTAAAGTTTATTAATATTAAGTCAATGCTCGTCATATATTTTGTACGAGACTGTGCTGCACCTATGCAACAATTTAACTTAAAGGTGAGCATATCTGCTAAATTTACCTGCTTAACCCTCACATCCCTCCTGCCTTTGACTTGGAACAGCCTCTTCTCAGCGCCAGGGTTGATGGTGACGTGGTTGAAGCCAGAAGCGTTACCCCCATCTAGGTACCTGATTGCTGAAACATAAAAGCTTACTAAGCACACACATTCCGACCTGCAGGTTCTGCAAAGAGGCGGATGAATCGCCCATTTACCTGCTAGGAGAGTGTAGGGCACTAATGCACAAACGTAGCGCTGTTCTGGGTAAATTCACTTTAAGCTACGAGAAACGAGAATTCTCGCCCAAAAAGGTCCTACAGTTTCTGTCAGCGGTAGGGCTTGGGAACTGTGAACGCCCTGCCTCAAGGGGCGACTTAAAATAGAAGTGGCGATCACATTAGGTCTTCATGGCAGTGATAAAATGTGGAATAGTGCGAGCGAGAGGGAGGTTTGACTGAGGAGGTTGCCTTAAATATAGGACAGAGATCTAATGAGCTCCATTGCGCCCTGTCCTTAACCCGACACATCCAGCTTCTACAAGCAGGCTTTCGTAAATCGACACTCCACCTATCCGGAGGCCGGAGGTAAACACTACCTTTGCTTTGCCGCGGTCTCCACTCAAAGACTCGTTTACCCCAACAGTTATCGGTTCTTCGGCAGACATGGCCAGCCCACTGCCACTTCAGCTTACTAATTCTCTGATCTCTAACTTCTCTGCTATATTGATTTCGTTGGTTCTAAAGCGGTTATTCTCGTTACGGATTTGATGATGTCCTTTTCCGTTCCTTTAGAACTCTGATCATAACTCGTTCCATAGCTCGCTGAGCGACTTTGAACTGGTGAAAAAGCCGTACTGTACTGGACATAAACTTCTCAAGAGGAGATTGCATCTCAACAAACGTAGGGTGGCCAGGTAGAGTGAAAATTTGTTTGAGGCTGTTTCCTTGTTGTCTCAAGCTGAGGACAGGGCGCAATAGCGTTCATTAGAGACTTTAGTCCAGCAGTGGATTGATTTAGAATGATTGTAAGACCAATTTAGTGTAAATGTGTATCTTTTAGTAAGTTCCAACCTTCATCTTCAGAACCCGAGCTAACCTCATCTGCTCTTGGTGTACCATGCAACTAACAAACGAGGCTTTGTCAGCAGCCTGACTGAGGCATAGCGCGGACTAACACTTTATTTCTTTCTTTCTCTCTAGATTATAGATACATCCTCTTTCTTATAAAGAAGGCAGTGGACTGAATAGGCTGGTCTTTCCTTCTCCGTCTAAGCTAGTGTCCAACTCTAGTGTCGGAGTTGACAGGCTGGTGGTGGTCCATCGTATCCCAGACAATACCTGGTTGAAAATATCCTAAGAACTGCTTAGACTCGTAGTTCTGAACCTCCCTATGCTGCACAGCGACGCCTTGGAACTGCTGCTCGTCCAGGTTCACGCTCAGGATGGCTGCGGCCCCCGCCTCGTCCTGGGACGTAGAGGAACCCAGCCAGAAGTGGATGTCCCATGTTCTCCGGGATTCGTCGCCTGTTGTCTGCAAAAACATACAATAAGATTTTATCGCTCATCATACATTTTGTACGAGACACATCCCCGGACACCGCGCCTCGCCCTGCCTGTCCCTGAGGTTGAATGGTGACAGTCGTGTGTAGAAGTGTCAAATGATTATGATGATGATGTAAGTATAATATATTACATCTTGTAATATATTATACTTACATTACATCTCATAGTCAAAAGCCGGCTTTAAGATATCTTTATATATGTTCAGGATAATAGAGCCCTGCACACGTAAAGTTCGGACCGCGGGAAACAGCACGCGCCATTCCAACCCGTACTACGAAACGTACGTGTAGATGCGCGTGGCTGACAGTCCGATCTGGCATGTCGACGCGAAGGCAAATCTCACAGTTAACCGCGCATCACGTCAGTGATCAGTCCCAGATGCGCGGTCCGATCTTTACGCGCCATTAGCACGACATTTTGATCCGCATCGGACAGCGGTTTGGATCGCAGTCCCGATGCGCGGTCAGATCTTTACGTGTGCAGGGTGCTAATCTATTGTGGGTATACCTATTAATAATTACCCCGTCGCGACCTATACCGCCATTTAAACGAGTAAACCTTATCGAGCTATCCACCAATTTCTCCTATTACAGGTGGTATCTTTCAAGTTGTACTTTATGTGCTTATTGAATAAACGTAGGTATTTTGATTTGATTGAATACCCGGGTGGTATCAATTGATTTTGATAGCTCAACGATAGGTAGGTATTATTTTTTATTTAGGAGCTTTACCTACTTTCGCAGTTTACCTCTGTATTACCTCTGTAATAAGGCTTATTATAAAATTTCTGATTATTTAGATGACAAAAAAGCTTGGGATGAAACTGTCTCCAACTCCCTCAAAAACAATGCAATAGCAATAGTTATTAGCAAACTTTGTAAAAAACAAGACTTTAAAAAAATATAAGTCAAGCAGAGTTTTTTGCCAATTCTTCTCTGTTTGGTCACATTACGAATTGGTGTAAATTCAAATTAAAAAAAAAAAAGTTTCAAAGTGTATTGTATGTGCTTATTGAATAAATTTATTTTGATTTTGATTTTGCCGACTTTTGCAGTAGGCATTTAAGTATAATAGCGGAGTGCCGACTTTAGGAAATTTCTATGCAATTAATAGATTCTCGATGACTTTTTGACTTTTCAAGTGTTCGCTATTTTTGCGTTGGGTTTTTTTTTAAACTTAGAGACAAAAACAGTCATATCTAAAAGGATATATACTATCAGAATGGTCCATAAAACATTCATCAATATGTTTCGTAGTTTGGTTTTTAAACCCAAAATGACTGGTGGTCTAAAGTTAGGTGCATCATTGCGTTGTACTTGTGCCGTAGGTGTCATTTCTGAGTACACATCGTCATCATCATCATCATCATCATCATCATCAGCTTATAGCAGTCCACTGCTGGACATAGGCCTCCCCTAATGAGCGCCATTACGCCCTGGACAGTACACGTGCTTACCTTCAATACTATGTAGGAGTCACCGGAATAGAAGTTCCCATAGTGTGAGGGAGGAACGGGAACTGGCTCGAAATCCTGTAAAAAATATAATTACTATTATTACAATTTAAGAGCCTACCTCTTGTTGTCTTCCATTGCTGTCTCTTTCACTTCCTTATACCTACGGCATGACGGCGACACTCTCTTTTATCTTGCTCTTGTAGCTTATTTTGATTTCCTTCTACCTTTCCATCGATGATGTTTCTAATGAAACTGACATGTCGTATAAGGTATTCAATCATTTTTCCTCTTCTGTTTTGTATGGTTTCCATCAAGACTGTATATAGCTTCTGCCCACGACTTTGCTCGCGTGTTACTATCAGCTACAAGTCTACCTTACCATCTCAAGGGTGCATTTTCTGTGCAGCGACTAGCTGCTAGCCCCGCCTTGTCAAATTTTAAACTCTAGTAAACGTAAACTAGAGGCTTACACTTCAATTCGAAGAGTCATAAAAACATAGGGCTTTCTCAAAAAGAAACAGATGTTGTATCTCCGATTGGTCAAAATAAGTGGACAAAGAAAAAGGCGGAGTCAGCTAGCTGAACTGCTTGCAGGCGAAACTGTTTAAAAATTGGTAAGGTAGACTAGTCACTGCTGATATTAAATGGATAAAAAGCTTATGTGTTAATCCAGGTCATAAACTATGTATGTTCCAGGTTTCATCCAAGTTCGTTCAGTCGTTACGGAGTTGAGTGGAATCAAACATACACTTGACAGCCTCTGGCGCAGTGAGTGAGTCCGCCTGAGACGCAAGGGTTTCGATTGCCGCTGCGAGACAAATGTTTCTATTATTTTCAGATATTTGTCTCAGGTCTGGCTGTTTTCTATTCATAAGAAGACACGACGACATCTGTGGTGCAGTGGGCGAATGCCCGCAAAAGGTTATGGGTTCGACTCCCGCCGCGAGACAAAATATGATCTGCAAATATTTGTCTCTGTATCCGGATGTTTTTTATTAATTTTGTGGATGTATTTACAAAAATAATAAAAGCTGTAAGTATATTATGTGGTTCCCATAATACAAGCTTATTAAGTGATTATTTCCAGCATTATATAAATTAAACTTATCAGTTAGTCAGTTCAACAACGGTTTTTAATAAGTATTTATTCCTAAATTAAATGAATTAGTAGGTGATAAGGAAAAATCTAATAATTACCTATACATTGTTAATTCTGAAACAATTGATAAAAATAATAATACTCGAATATTTTATTTTTAGGGTTCCATGTTTCATAAGGTAATACTGAACCCTTTAAGGATTAATATTAGGGGTATAGGGGTTCCAAACCGCATCTTCGGAACCCAAGCCAACCTATCCTGCACGTGGTGCACCCAGCTGTATAACAAATGGGGCTTTGGCGGCCGGCTGATTGCGGCATAGCGCAGCCTAACACTGGTACAGCTAAAACCCCTGGCCGCCGATAGGCAGCAGCGTCGACGGTGCGAGAATCTGTGCCCTGCGATTCCCAACCCGCATAATGCCCAGCGTGGGGATTATGGGCATATCCCTCTTCTTATAGGGGAGGCCTTTAGTTATTTTTGTTTAGGATTACTTTGTTGTGTCAAGACCTTTTTCTCAGGATCGCGTGGTTAAGTTGAAATTAATATCAAATAATCAGATCTGCAATCCCTAGGAGCTGTGAAAAACGCAAACTTAGTCAACGCAATGAAAAGATACGGCCGTTTATGCCGCATATTTTGACACTTGGAGGGGGAAATCAAAACCTACAGGTTACTTCGTTCGCCTAAGATCATGATTGCATGCTGTAAGGCGGATTATGGAGGAACTTTTTTGTCTGTAACATCAAATTTTTGTACCCATTTTCGCAATAATGGTGATAAATGATTCTGATTCTAATTCTGAAATTAAGTAGGTTTTAGTTTATATGGAAACCTCGGTGCGCGATTTCAACTCGCAGTTTGTCGGTTTTTTAGGTTTACGTACCCAAAGGGTAAAAACGGGACCCTATTACTAAGACTCCACTGTCCGTCTGTTTGTCTGTTGGTGACAGACAGAAAGACAACGGCTGTATTCCATGAACAGTGATAACTAGACAGTTGAAATTTTCACAGATTTCTATATGTATATATGTATGTATTTCTATATGTATATATGTATATATTATTTCTATGGGGTGTACAGGGTTCCAACCCCTATCTTCGGAACCCAAGCCAACCCCACCTGCACATGGTGTACCCTGCTAAACAACGAACGGGGCTCTGGCGGCCGGCTGATTGCGGCATAGCACAGCCTACATCGGCACAGCTAAATCCCCTGGCCACTGACGGGCAGCAGCGTCGGTGGTGCGAGAAGCTGTGCCCTGCGATCCCCAAACCACATGCCCAGCGTGGGGATTATGGGTATATCCCCCTTTATTAGGGGAGGCCTATGTCCAGCAGTGGACTGATATAGGCTGATGTGGTGTGGTGGATGTGGATGTATTTCTGTTGCCGCTATAAAACAAATACGAACTCCCATACAACGATACGGAACCCTTAGTACGTGAACCCGGCTCGCACTTTTACCTCTGCTATCAAAGATCGAAAATAAATACAGGAAAGTCGAAATGCTCTAGCTAGGTATTTAGATAGGTAAACGATGTTAACAGCCTACATATTGGTATGGGAATACCATACACGTAAGCCTTTAGATATAATCATGGCATGATGCCCGGATAAAAATAAGCCTATGTTAATTGACTCAGGTGTGATTTGTAGAATTTTAGTTATAGTAGAGTTCTTTGTGGAGGGCTCGTCCGGGTGCGTACTGGCACCATGCCTATTTCTGCCGTGAAGCAGCTGTGCTGTGTTTCGGTTTGAAGGGTGTGGGTGCCGGTGAAATTACAGTCACAAGAGGCTTATCATCTTCATGCCTCAAGTTGATGGACGCAGGGCGTTGCATCGTAGAGCATGTTCCAAAAAACGTGATCTACGATGCAATGCTTTGTGATAGGTAATGGTTACCACTTAAGATCAGGTGGGCCATGTGCTTGTTTCATCTTCAAAAAAAACTTTAAAATTAGCTCAGAGACGTGACAAAAGTAAAAACAAGGATTTTTTATAAAACTCGATCTTTGTGTATTTTAAGTGTTAGACCAAACTTCAATGAAAAACTAAGATTTATATGATATCTCTAAATTTTGACTCAGGCGGGCGTTGTGGGACGGTCGCGGGTTCAAATCCCGCCATAGTCTAAATTTTTAAAACTCTATATAACTCGAGAGAGAGTCCTCACTCGATAGGAAAAGCTAATTGTAATAATCACACAGCTTTCCTAAAAACTATTTTTTTATTCCATCCGTGTAACAATATTAATGGGTTCATGAATTATTTATTATATAATTTGCATACGCAGATATCATTAGATTAGAATTAATTAAAATTAACTAGAGTAAGAATTTATATTGTAAAATTTTACTTGCCAATGTTATACAGGATGGCGCTGTAATGGCAACATTAAATGAACACATGGGTCAATCATAAGAAAATAAATCCTAAAACTAAAGTCAATTTTTCAAAATTTTATTTTTTCAAATTAACTAAATTACATTTTAGATAAGAAAATTTAAATCATGCTATGTAAGGGCTACTTACCATTGCCAAAGTCGCGAGCTTCTGGTACACAGCATGATTCAAATTTACTGAACTGAACTGGACTGTGACTTTAGTTTTATGATTTAATTTTTTATGATTACTAACAAGAAGCACTACCCGTGTGTTCATTTGATGTTGCCATTACAGCGCCACCTGTATGAATAACGAAATAGTAAAATAAATACTAAATATTAAGAAGCGAATAGGCCCTAAGGCCTATAATCTCGCTACAGAAGTGCTTCAAGTGAGTAGAGGCCTTATTTAATAACTCAGATGTACTTCACTTCACTTCTTTATTAAATGGCTTCTGGGATAGTTATCCACAATTTCGCCAGTATCAAGTATAATAATTTTTCAATCGAAATGCTAACTAATGTTCCTGCTTTTACAAATGTTGACAGTTTTTCAATTGACTTTCTTTGAATTTTGACATGAAATGATAAAGTTTGCAAATTATGATCCGGTGCCGACACTTCGGTGTGCAACTGAGTTAGTAAATGAAGCCTTGTGGAAATATTTTTTGCATCTTGAACGACGGTTGTGTCATTATTTCTTTTTTCTAGTGTTTTTCTGATTTATATTGTTTAAATTTAGCCCGTAGAACCGATAAACGTTGGGGAATAAAGGTTCTCGAATGGCGACCGCGATCTGGAAGACGAAGTGTAGGGAGACTCCACCATATGGACCGACGACATCGTCAAGATTGCTGGTACTCGATGGATGGAGAGGGCTCAAGACCGTTCTTCGTGGAAATCCTTGGGGGAGACCTATGTTCAGCAGTGGACTTCTATAGGTTTTTGATGATGATGATTGTTTAAATCGTTTGGCCATTTAACCAATCTACCTTAGTAGTAATAAGACACCATTTTAGTGAAATGGAATAAAAGCGGATTAATGTAAGCGGAAAAATGTTCGCCGATCGTTTTTTGCTAGTCGCCATTGCTATAGCAGAACAGGACCTGACTGAACACTGGACGACTGGACTTATAAACCGTACTACGTTGCCTCATATTATTACAAATACAAATAGGTACAAATTATTTATTTGCACAAACATAATGTGAGTACAATGAGGACTTAAATAAATATTATTCCATTATATGTCCTACCTTATTCTAGGCATACAAATATTAAAACTTAATAACTAGATGTAAAGTCAAACTAATATTGGTAAGAATGTGTCAGCTCTCATAAATATGAAAATAGTAGGTAATAATAATAATAAGGGTCTATTAGAATAGTTCATAAATTCATTATCAATAATTTGATACTATCGAAATTGTGGAAAACTATCCCAGAAGCCATTGAATAAAGAAGTGAAGCAATGTTCCGGTGCCGACCATTTCGCTGTGCAACTGAGTTAGTGAATAATATTAATAATAATAATAAAAAGTAAATAATGTTTTTTTATATTATTTTTGTACATAGTAGATTAATAATGTTTTAAATTTTATAGTAAAAAATGTATTTTTGATGAGTTTTAAAATGAATAAAGTGTCATAAAAAGTAAAATAATCTCGTGAAGGCCGAGAAGGACAAGCTTAGCAAGTACCTTGAGTTGGCACACGAGATTACCGCTATGTGGGATGTCGACTCAACAATTATCGTTCCGATAGTCGTTTCAGTGAACGGTCTGATAGCGAAGAGCCTTGACCAATACCTTAAGAGGCTCTCGCTAGGCAGCTGGATCAAGGGTCAGATACACGCGGCGGCTCTCCTGGACTCGGCACGTATTGTCCGGAGGTTCCTCTCTCTGCAGCCCTAGCCACTGACCGTTGGAGCCCTGCCCCGCGGTCGGTGGTCCACCATTTTGGATATATTTTTTACTATAATGTTTTTTTTATATATTATTTTTGTACGTAGTAGATTAATCATGTTTTAAATTTTATAGTAAAAAATTTATTTTTGATGAGTTTTAAAATGAATAAAGTGTCATAAAAAGTCTTTATTGATAACACAGTGACCGATACAATCAGTTTTTAAAACTAAGCACTTGCGTTTCAAAAGGTGGTCTTATATTGCACGATTTCTTAAAGCCTCAGAAAGCTTTAAAACCTTTATCATCACACACACGCCACAAAAAAACGTAAATAACAAGTCTAGTCATAAATTACTCACGAAGTAACAGTTTTACGGTGTTCCAAAATAGTGCAAACTGAGATCAAACCTTATTTTTAGATGAGATTTTGTGATAGATGCGTAGAGTGAAAAATTAGCTTCGTATTTTCATTTTGAAATATAGCTATGTGAAAATAAAGGATTATCTATGAATTCCCCACCGATATAGAAGAAAACTAGATGAATTCTTAAAATTCACTATGCTCTGAACGTCAACTCATACATCTGATCTCTACTTTCTTATGTCCATATATCATTTGCTAGAAAGGGATGCATACTTTGTATCAATGCGATTTCTGCGACTTCGTACCAGGGAATTTCTATAAACCTGCATAGAATTATGTTCGAGCGCCCTGGTACGATTAACTTTTTCATCTATTTTGAATTTGCATTGATATTTGTATGCGTCACTTTCTAACTGATGATATTGGACATAAGAAACTTCAAACTTCATCCAATTCTCTTCTATATCTGTGGTCACGTCATAAATTAATCACGAAGTAAAAGTTTTACGATGTTCCAAACAAGTGCAAACTGAGATCAAACCTTATTTTTAGAAGAGAATTTGTGATAGATGCGTAGAGTGAAACATTAGCTCTGTATTTTTATTTTGAAATACATGTGATAATATAGGATTATATATGAATTCTCATTAATCTCTAACCGTCTTAATAACAGTTCAGATAAAATGGCGTTCAAATATCATGATAACTCTTTTTATTTACATTTAAATGAGCGGGACAAGCTTACCTACTTTATTGAGCCGTTATAAAATGACATTTGGTTATGAAAAAGGGGTAAGACTGCTTCCAAAACCTGGTTCAGACTAGCGCAGGAGGCGAGTAGCATAATCAAAAGGTTTATATAAGCCTTTTCTTAAATTGCTTATATAAGCTTATTATTTAAACTATTGCTTTCCATATGCGCACTTTATAGCTTATAGTAGTTCGAAAACGGCTAATGATGATGATGATGAATAAGCACATTAATCAACTTGAACATCCCAAATATATTGAAGAATATATTCATCGAGAAAAATAACTGTTTAGTGCCTACATAAAAGATTTACTACAATATTTATTACGTGTTTAGTGCATAATGTGCCCATCTATTTTAGAGAGAAACCATCATACTTGACTTCTGATATGAGCCACTCGAATAGGCAAATAGTAAATAGTTTTATCTAATGCTTTTAGCTAGGGTAGTGATGATTTTAGTGTGTTTTGGTTCCCAATAAAATCACATCACATCGCACTTATATTATAGTTTATTTAACTTAAACCCGCGGCTTGACACAGGGATAAAAAGTAGCCTAAGTGTTCATAAAAATGAGGGTTGTTGTCATACTGACTGATTGATATCAATGGTTGTTGCCATAGTAACAGTATATATCAATCAATGGTTATTGCAGTGGAGTGCGGCGGAAACCAAATCAACAAAATATTTTTTTTATTTGATTATTAATTCCGTCAGTGTGAAAAACTAAAGAAAATCTTATCATTTATAAAATATAAAAGATTTTATAGGATTCGTTTGGTTTTTTCTTTAAAAGCGGTTCTGTAGATAGGATCAATTCTTAAATTTTCTGCCTGGAATCCGAATCTTGATTGGATATTCAACTGTCTTCCTACAGCTAAAAACCAGCGTTGGGTGGCGATAACGCATCCAATTTTTTATTTGTTTTTCTCGATATGCATTGTAAGTAGGTAGGTACTTGTTATATATTTTTTGTTTGTTTTGTGTGAATTCGTATACAAACCTTTACTTTTTTTAATGAGTGCAACATTGTATTTTTAAACTTTTCGATGTACTGACCTACTCCCCCATTTTTTGTTATTTTGTACCAAATAAACGTTTATTCATTCTTTATTTTATTTTTATTTTTTTATTTTATTTTATTCATTCATTCATTCCTTAATTATTTTATTATTGTTGTTTTCTCGAGGTTAGAGTGACTGTTACTTGTTATCTATACCAGCCTCTTTATGTATCTTAATTGTGTGTGTCTTTTTTGGGGTGTGTAAGGGGTTCCAACCCTTATCTTCGGAACCCAAGCCAACCCCACCTGCACGTGGTGCACCCTGCTAAACAACGAACGGGGCTCTGGCGGCCGGGTGATTGCGGCATAGCACAGCCTACATCGGCACAGCTAAATCCTCTGGCCACCGACGGACAGCAGCGTCGGTGGTGGGAGAAGCTGTGCCCTGCGATCCCCAACCCGCATGCCCAGCGTGGGGATTATGGGCATATCCCCCTTTCTTAGGGGAGGCCTATGTCCAGCAGTGGACTGATATAGGCTGGTGTGGTGTGGTGGTGTTTTTCAAAATAAACTATTTCTATTTTTCTATTTCTGGTACGTGATCTCGGCATTCTCCTTTGAAAAAAATGCAAATATATTTACGTACCGACGAATCCTATATTCTACCGTCACCGATAACGCTTCGTTTTCCTTTGAAAACTGTCAAAAATTAACAACGAGGCGTCGTCGTCGTTTTTCAAGGGAAAACGAAGCGTCACCGGTAGGGCTTGCAAATATTCGAAAATATTAATATTCGAATATTCGAATTTTTTTCGGGTACTATTCGAATTATTCGAATATTATTCGAATAATAGAAAAACACTATGATTTTATTAAAGTCACATCTTATTTTGTTATTTTGAGTGTTATTTTCATGAAGAAGTATAAAATATCAACTTATTTTATTCACAAAAGCGTT
The DNA here is from genome assembly GCA_951804965.1 of Horisme vitalbata. NCBI lineage: Eukaryota > Metazoa > Arthropoda > Insecta > Lepidoptera > Geometridae > Horisme > Horisme vitalbata. The sequence continues at coordinate 4,327,882 of OX638109.1, forward strand.
TTTTCCATGAACTAAATTTAAAAAAATTACAAAATGGTATGTCACCGTAACGAGATATTGGTGATTTAATGGTATAATAAAGGAACCGGCCGTTATTAAATACTTGCATAGAATGATACTGTAGGTACATAAGTATCAAGTATTTTCTGTTATACTTATACATAAGTAGGTACTTAAATAAAGATTACCTACTCGTCAAGACAAGACTAGTAATAAGTTACTTGGAATCAAATAATGACTAATAAATTAAGTAGGTGATTGACTAACAGTAGTGATGTAGATACGATAATTTCACTTGACAGATAATAATGACATAACTCCAGATAGCTAAAATGGCATTTATATATCATGTCACCTCTTTTATTTACTTTATAGCTATATCGTTCTATACCAGTTTTATCAGAACTATAGCGAATACTACTTGTATTCGCTATAGTTCTGATATATAGTAGATGAAGATGATTTGCTAAAATAGATATAAATTTCATGACATACTTGTTCTGCTCATATTTTGGTGGTTTTAAAGTTTCATTCATTATTTCACCAAGTTTTACCGCCCCCTGAATTTTGCCGCCCTAGGCCCGGGCCTGCTTGGCCTATTGGGAAACTCGCTCCTGGTTACCACGTATGCTGTAACCTCTGAACGGATTTAGATAGAACATGGAACATAAGTACATAGACTGTGACAGAGCAACACAAGTCGCGAGCTAAAAGCTAGTATAATCGATCTTTTAAATTAATTCAATTACTATAGTCTTTTTCATGAAAGAAGTCCCGCGGCAAACAGTGGAACTGAAGCCGAATCTTTAATATACGTAAAAACACCGAACATTCAAGAAATTCTAGACAGAAACGTTTATTTGCATCATAATTTAGCGGGAGATGTTACGATTTTAAAAGAGTATTTTAAAAGATTTTTATTTTTTCATTTAAAACAACAGTGTTATTTTTGTTTTATTTTATGTTCTATTGTTTTTCTGATTTATGTCGCGTAAAGTTAATGGTGTTGCTTATGTTGACTGTACTAAAACTTTTCGCGTATGAGAATGGGAATAGGTTTTTTTAATTTAATAAAAGCTTCCGGATGAGCGTGGCAATCTTTTTTGGATGTGATGGGAATGAACCGCTTTAACCAACCTACGTTAGTAAGAAGACACAAGTGTAGTGAAATGAAATAAAAGCATTAAACTGGACTGGGCTTTTATGGCTGATTGGTTTTTTATAGCCGCCATAGTTAAGTTATAACAGAAAATTAGATGACCAAAGACTTGACGACTTAATTAAAACACGGAAGAAATGGATTAGAGGAAGAAACACACTTCGGTACTACAAAATAAGTAGGTAGTATAGTCAAAAGACTTTAGCTTGCCCAAATTGGGCTAAGAAACAAAAAAAACGATTTATGTTAAATGCTAATCCAAAGAGTTTTCAGTCAATAATTATTTACAGGTTTCACTAAAGAGGCTAATTACCTAAGCTGAGAATCTAGTTTAAACAGGATGTACCAACCTCTATCCTCCATATTTCGAGGCCTGCTTTCTGTCCGGAATTCACGAACGCTTGGTGGACCTCTGGCATTGTCTGTGAATAACATTGAAGGTTTTTTATTTGATGCGAAGATCATTCATATAATTATAATTGTTCTAATCCTATTCGTCTGTTTTCATTCAATTTGCTGGTATTGTACAGCCTCAATTGAATTTCTAGTTGTGGAACTGGCAAAAATGTCTAAAAAGGACGATAGCATAATTTTCTTTTTATTATAACCCTCACAACAACAGGACAAGGATCAGCTTGTCCAAATTTCACAAACTCGTCATTTTTTATGCTTATTATGTTTCCCTAATTTTTTTTAAATAAAAAAATCGTACTTGACATAATTTTAATGAAGTAAAATGGCAAATGCATAAACAGTGTGACGCCAAAAAAAAAGAAAAAAATACGATTGCCATTACAAAAAAATGTGGTTCCTAAGGATTTTATCCCCGACATCCCATTATGTTTAGAACGCCGGTACAGAAAACAGAAAGATTAAAATTAAAGAGACTAGAAGGGAACCACGCTACGTTCAAGTTAAAAAGTTGCGATGCATAGCTGTCAGTAGGAATCAAGCAGTGAAATTGTCTAATTGTTTATCTGTAGACTTGAAAAAAATGAATTTAAACAGCTTTTGCTTTTACTTTATAGATGATTTTATGGTCCAATACTAAACTACACCCTAACATTAGACATTGACGTTCAATTATTTTAACGACATTTTTGATATAAGATTTTACTAATATTTCTAATGTAATATTCTAATAACCTTATTTTTAATCAATTCTTAAGTGTTTTAAATTGTTATTATGTACCTAGTAAATAGTATTCAAATACGATTGTGTTTAATTGTTATGTAATAATTAAATACTTAAATGCTAAATACCAGCGGTACCGACTTCGCACGGGTATATGAGCTAGGGTGTGCTCCCGGGAAATTCCGGAACCGAAAATCCCGGGAATTCCTGGAATTTTCAGCACTTTTAGGAAACGGGAATTATTTATCAATGTTTCATGTTAACAATTTATAGACAAAAACCATGCAAAAAAAAGCCTCTGTGGAGCAGCGGGCGAAGGTCCACCCGAGACGCAGGTTGGATTCAAGCCGCGGGTCAAATGTTTGAGTTATTTCCAGATATTTGTCTCAGGCGTTTTCTATATATAATAAGTATTTATTTACAAAAAAATGTATCTATGTAGTATATCAGTCATCAGGGGCGGATTTCTCAATAGGCCAAGTAGGCCCGGGCCTAGGTCGGCAAAATTTAGGGGGTGGCAAAAATTGTAGGATTTTTTTATAGTCGCGTCTTTCACTTCTTGTTCTTTCGCGAAGATGATATTCCGTTAAAAATATCATTAAACAAACAGCCCATATATTACCACCGCTAGCCTCCTAAAAACCTCTTCAATTTGTTAATTTTTAAAATCATTTCTACTTGTTTCTCAACATTTTTTTTGGCTTGCTTTCTTTAACTTGGCTAACGGTCATCTTCGTAATATTAAATACGTAACAATATAGTTTAAATTGTAATATAGCCGGGGGCAAAAAGCAGGCTAGAGGGTGTTTTTTTTTAATTTTTCGTGGTTTACACTGTGTATAGGGGCGGCAATCTTTCATATGCCTAGGGCGCCTAACGGATCAAATCCGCTCCTGTCAGTCATGTGGTTCCCATAATACAAGCTCTGCTTAGTTTGGGGCTACATGATGCTGTGTGTAAGAGTGCAGCATTATTTATTTATTATTATTTATTGAATGAAGTTGTGAACGAGTCGACTACTCCATCTTAATAAACTTAAATAATTTAAAATCATGAGATATTTAATTTAACAACAAACGTAACATAATTCATATAATATTTATCATAATATTCAGTTATTGTTTGTTTGTACAATCTTACATAACCCGCATTGTAACAACCAACAAAAGAATTCACTCAAAATAAAACGCAATCAAATTAATATCTGTTTGTCTCTGTCTTTCATCTGGTAAAAGAACGAGACAAACGAGAGAGCGCAAAGCGTGCATTTAGCTTGACCGGACGTCCTTGATCTTGAATTGTCTTTTGAATTTAGAACGAGCGAGGGAAAAACTTACTATCATCATCATCATCATCATCGATTTCGGTTTTGTTTTGTTTCTTTGCTCTATTTGAGCAGGCTAAAAGTCTTCTGACCATACCACCAAGTCTTCCGTATTATTTTGTACAATACTTTATGTATATGTCGGGTTTTTTTCTCAATGTTTCTGTCGTGGATTAGTCAGGTCAGTCTTCAGTCATATCTGCTAGATATATACAAAACAATCATCAAAAAATTCATTCATCCGAGAAGTCCAAAATCAAAATATTTATTTGCAAACACGGGTTACAGTGGTTTATGGTTGTTTGTAGAAGTCCCATACAATGTCTTACCAACTAAAAACATGCAAATATAAAATAATTTTTAGTACCTACTTAGTTAAAATGTCACATGGCATACAAAACAAGTATAATTGCGGCTAAACGAAAAATTAAAGGAAAATTAAATGAATTAATTATCGCTATCTAATATTTTCCAACCAAAATAATTATACAATGTCAAAATTTTACGTCAAAAGAATAAAAATTAATGTCAGAAAAAACAAAAATGAAAATTAAAATGATCAAAAAACAAAATATGTATAATATGTCAAGCAACTAGAAAAAAACATTATTATATTAATTCAATTAATTCTTTTATTCATTTCACTATACACTTGTCTCTTCTTACTAACGTAGGTTGGTAAAAGCGCCATTTACCAAACCCCAATTGAAGTACCACATTTGTAGATTTGCACTTATTTTTTAGACGTTAAGTCGGTTGCTGTAAAAGTAGGTATTTAGTAAAAGTAGGTGCGGATTTTTTTCCCACGAGCCATGAATTCTCTAGGAGAGTGTACTATCTAACATTACCTACCACGATTTTTTTACTTGTTCGGAGGATAACAATTTACTTGTCCCCTGTTTAGATATATTAAGATATGTTGCTCAAAACATTTATGCAATAAACAGATGTCTGCGCGAACATGAGTGACCAGGAACTTCCTACTATTCTTAACCGTGTTTCGCACAATCGTAGGATCTGTTTGTGACCCAAGGCCGTTACACATCAGTGGATGTGAATTCTGACTGTTTGAAAACACAGATTAGTCTGAATGCATTAATTATGCGGTCACGGTCATAAATATGCGGGTGGCCAAGCGAGAAACTTGAGATAGAAAAGATATAAGAAAAGAGAAAGATTTTTTTTCATTTTGAACGAAAACAGTTGTATATATTTTGGTAAATTTAAGTTTCTAGTGTGTTTCCGATTGATATTGTTTAAATCGTTTGGCAATTTAACCAATCCAACTTAGTAATAAGACACAAGTTTGGTGAAATGGAATAAAAGTGGATTTGAAGTGGAATTCTCTGATGAAGAAAATTGTTTGCTGATCGTTTTTTGTTATAATCGTCATCACCTACTATAGCAGAAAACAGGACCTGTCTGACTGAAGACTGCACGACTGGACTAGATACTGACGAAATTGTGGAGAACTTATCCCAGAAGCCATAAATAAAGAAGCGACGTGAAATAAGAAAATTAATGTTAGACTTATATTGTTTTGATAAATAACATGTAAACATACAATGTTTGTTTATATGTGACACTATATATAAGTATTTTCTTTCGCTCACGATTTCTACTAAGCACTTATAATGGGTAGGTTGAAAAATAATGTACATAATGCTGGACATCATCCATAACACAGATCACACAGCATCTTGTAGTACCCCAAACTTAGCAGAGTATTATTTAATTACATGACTGATATAATAACTATATATTTTTTAGTAAATACATACCTACTATGTACAGAAAACACCCAGACCCGAAACAAATATTTGCAATCATACAAACATTTTGAATTTAAGCATTGAAAGAACACATGAAATGAACCGTTTTAAGTTAATTTTTTGGGGATAAACTTCCTCAAAAATAGTATTTATTGAATCTTTGCTATAATGTTATGTTCAGAATATAAATTAATTTTGTATATGACTGTTAAATTAAAAAATATATATGTACAAAATAAAATAGAGTGAAAAAACGCCAATTTCATAGGGGGTCTAATATGATGATCTTTACACGAAAATATTTAATTTTTAATCAAAAGTATATTAAACTATTCCTTTCTAATGGTATTAAGGTATTTTACCTTAAATTTTTAATTTCCTATAAATTTATTCATAATGCTATGTTAGTTTCTAAAAATATTATTATTTTAGTTTTTATAATTTGGACTTCTTGTTTATTGGCTCAATTATATTCAGTTTTACTAAATTTCTTTGACTTAGGTTTGAACCAACCAAACTCCCACCCGTTCCTGTTCCCGTTCCAAAATAAATACATCATTAGGTACAAAACATGGATTTAATTAGTATAACACTATGAGCCCAATTTTGGACACAGCAATGGTATGGAGTAGGAGCCAAGAGTCAAAAAAGTAATATTTTTAGGTAGGTATTTAAATTATTGATGTAACTCAACTTGATTGTTAATTTCCGAGTTTTTATTTATTCTGCTATTCGGGAGAGACAAATTCAAAAAATCCATTATCATGAAAAATGTTCTTGCCTTTCTAGAGTTTTAAAAGGTGTAACTAATTTTGTTTGATTTATTTACTTCAATCTAACTCAATGCTACAGTACCCAAAAGGCTTATAACACTAACACTATAAATTATGTACATTTTTGCAATAATAGAAATAGTAATAATTTATATATCGTAAAATTCTTACCAAGAACAAATTTTACGTCAGGCTCACGCACACATCAAACTCAGACTGACGACACCGTCTACACTACACAATGACAAATCCACTGGCGAGATGTAAAACACGGTATGTGCTATCTGGGTTACGCTTGCGTGATGTAATTCTAGATAGCAAAGTTTACAAAAGATTTAACTATGGTGTAGCGAAATAACATATTTACCATGAAGTTAATCTTTTAGATACTCGTCTGATGGATCTAAGGTTCGTTATTAATATTTGAATTCAATTATCGAGATTCAAGCAGAATAATTAATATGTGAGTATTGTCTATCTAGATTTTTGTGTTATGTATAATTTTGTAGTTTTTCTAGATATTAAATATTAGGATTAAAAAAAAGAATAGAGGTTTTATATAAAGATAGACGTTTTACTGTTAAATACTAGTTTTTATTTTATTTTTCCCCATTTTAACATTAGAACATAGTCTACATTAATATTTAGATTATGGAAACAGGTTATTTAAATGGTTGTTGAAGTTTGAATACATTGATAGGCAGATACAATACGGTACAGTACACCACAAAACTAACTGTGGTGGTGCCACCAGTTTATTGTACCGCATTGTAGTTTAATGTACCGATCAAAGGAGATGGATCATGCCTTTTTAAGTTTCTTTCTTATTTGAAGAAATGGCATTCGCAGTACGTGAAGAAATTGCTGATCACGAAAAGCAAAACAGGTATCAGGTTTTTGCGATTACTATTTGGGAGCTTGGTATATTTTTTGTAGGTAAGGCAATAATAATAAGTAGTACTTATTTAAATAACTTAGTTCATTACTTTTTAATCATAACCATAAGTTAAATTTTTTACTGTTTCATGTGGTACATTTAGATCATAAAATTAGTTTGGATTGCTACATAAACCTTGTAGAGGCACTACAATATGAACTAAGGTAGGTATAAAAAGTATAAAAAATATTTCTTATTAATTTATTATATGAATAGCTTCCGCACTCGGCTTCGCTCGCGTGGTGCTCGGATAATAAGTAGCCTATGTCCAATCCAGGTCATAAGCAATTTAAGTAGTTTTTGCGTGAAAGTTGCTGTGTCCGCCTGTAATTGGTTTCGATATCAAAATGAAAACTTTGTCAGTGTAACTTTTAAGCTGTTGGAGTTCCTATTAAATAAATAAATAAAGAGTAACAAACATCCTCGAAAACTATCACGTTTATAATTAAGTATGAAGAAGCATAGAAAAGATAGAATAACAAAACTATTTACATAAACAGGTCTTAATGAAGCACACTACCTACCTACTAATGAATTATTCAAATATTAAACTGTAAAACTTTTTTTAAGGAAAAACTTTTCTGAGTTTAGCACTACAAATCTACCATACCGCGTTCCAATACACGACAGTAGAAGAAACATCAAAATCGTGTATTTTTATCTCGCAAGAGGAAAACGTTACTATCGACCGATAGTAATTAGCAACTTAATTATAATGCAGCTGGCAACATTCCATTTTGTTACGGTTTGTTTGCTTATTGTTTTTTTTATTTATACGCTTGTTTATAAACAACATAACATACATCTGAGCATTGTATATACGTCGATATGCCTGAGCCTATACATCTGAGCATTGTATATCCTTCGATATACCTGAGCCTATATATCTGAGCATTGTATACCTGTCGCTATACTTAAGCCTATATAATCCGAGTCTATAATATATTCATTTATAATATATACATACGTCTGAGTCTTGTATTTGTCTGAGTCCAAATATCACCTCCAGCCTCCCCCTCAACACGGATCACCTTCCACACAAATTATCAGCATGAAACCTGAAACAAACTACACATCATTTACAAATCAGTTATAAATACTGTTAACTGTTATTATGTTACTATGACCTAAATGAATATCTCGATGATAAATTATTAGCAAAATACTCACCTAAATCTAACAAATAAAGAGTTTGTTCAGTCCTTTTCTTTTATAAATAAATGTTCTATGTAAATTTAGTAATAAGACTATTTTTGTTAACTCCTTTAAAGTTTATAAATTTTATAATTATATACCTACATAGAATTAAGTAATAATTTAAGCTTATGTGAAATATTTAAATCCTCTCTCAAACTATTCTAACTATTGTAGTGCCCATCAGGGACCATAAGAAGTTACCTACACACCTTACCACCTGTATACCTACTTACTTATGGAAACAATAAAAATATTGAGTATTGAGTATTGAGTATTTACATAGGTAAGCACTTACCGATTGTTCTCCCAAACCACTATAATAATGCGGGACGTAACCCAAACTAAGCAAAGCTTGTATTATGGGAACCACATGATTGATATACTACACATATATATATATATATATATATATATATATTTTGTAAATAGATACATATCATACATAGAAAACACCCAGACCCGAGACAAATATCTACAGAACATGCAAACATTTGTCCTAAACCTATAAACCTATAAACTATAATACTATATACTATATTTGACGGCCTCTGTGGCGCAGTGGGCGAAGGTCCGCCTGAGACGCAGAAGGTTGCGGGTTCGATTCCCGCTGCCGGACAAATGTTTGCATGTTCTGTAGATATTTGTCTCGGGTCTGGGTGTTTCTATGTCTGATATGTATGTATTTACAAAAAAAAATTATATGTGTAATATATCAATCATGTGGTTCCCATAATACAAGCTCTGCTTAGTTTGGGGCTACATGATGCTGTGTGATTACGTCCAGCATTATTTATTTTATTTATTTATTTTATAATACTGTAAGAACGGAAACACAACACTTATACATAATAATAAACCTCACATGAACCGGCATTTAAATGATCTATTGAGCGCTTTACAAGTGGCAGGCAAACATTATCATTTTGAGCCTGAACCTTAACACTTTCTTGAGTTATTATATCATCGAAGAATCTTTTTACAGTGTGACCGAATTCCTAGATAGATGACTATTTTATGTAGGTATAGAATCATTGTAATTTTATTTAATTATTATTCTTGACTTTTTTGCATGCTGTGTATACGGTGAAGTATGTGAAAGCGCTAATCATAAATATTCTTATAAGACCATTAATGTACCATACTTCAGGCAAAATACATCATTTCATTTAATTTCATTTCATATAGAGAATATTGTAAGATCTAGATAAACACTGCATAATATCCATGGTAAGGAAATATATGTACACGGGTCAATCTTTCTCACAATACGTTCACTTTTCTCGTCGGGTGTGTGTTGCGGCATGCCCAAACCTCACTCCACCTGCCTACCATCCAGACTCGTTCTATCTATATTCGATCTTTAATGGATCGATTTCCAGAAATTAGGCGTTCTATCTATATTCGATCTTTAATGGATCGATTTCCAGAAATTAGGTGTCGTTGGATTTGACTAAATCATTAAATTGACATGTAGATCATAAGAAGCGTCAAAAATTCAATATGGTGACTGTAAGACGCCATTTTCATTTTACGCTAAACTGAAAATTAAAAACTTCTGAGGGGCTATTCACTAAGTCAGTTGTCCACCGAAATGATGAGCACCGAGGCTAGGTGTGCAACAAATGTACGTCAAATGATTGATTTGGTATTCGCTAACTACAGTTGCCAACTAGGATGACGTCATCGGTGTGCATCAATTGCGTTATAAACTGGGGCGTCTGGGTGACGTCACAGTGTACAACGAATGCCTGTTTGTTGTGACAGTTTCTATCGAAATTATATTTATTTGGTATTCCGTAAACAAAGTGGAGATCAAATTGTTAACCGACCTTCTTGGTATAAGGTCCTGCGAGAGACACTAGTTTGTAACAGTGTTTGGTGGCTGAAGGTTATGAGCACTGTACCTCACCGTGAGATAAAATAATATTATACCTAATTAACATAATTTGTTTTATTATCTCAACACAATTTGTTCTTATAAAGCTAGAAACAGTAATGTACCGCTTTACTAAAACCTACATTGTGTGACTGGTAATGAAATATGAATATTGAACATTTACCTACGGATCGGTAGGAAAATTAAATAATACTGCTACCTATTATATCAGTTGCCCACCTCAATGTTATGAACCGGGCTAGGCATAGATTTAGTAAAAAAAATCCAACCTCTTTGGGGCTAGGTGGCTAGAATGTCATCTGCAGTTGCACACTGTGATGACGTCATCGGTTTACATCGAATATTTCTATCGACATCTTTTTTTTTTTTTTTTTTCTCCTTTATTTGAGCTTTTTTGCTTAGCGAATATGCCGCTCAATAATTATTACTAAAATAAACAGTTTATTGTATATAAAAAAGTAACAAAAAAAAAAAAAAAACTCAAACTTCTATAGGAACCCTTAATTTTATACCAAATTTCACAAGGTCTAGTACCATCTTGACATCATCTGAGTGAGGCAAAGTAAGAATTGAGTTACATAATCCAATGGAACTGTCTCTAAAAAGGAAGCATCTAAGGCTTTCATTACGGACACATTCCATTAAAATGTGATAGACATCTTCGGGTTTTTTGCATGAATCACATAGAGGAGAATCAGCCTTACGCATGAGATAAGCAAACTTGTTTAATGGAATATGTCCGGATCTCAATCGTAGTAATATGACCAAATCTTGTCTATCTAGTTTGCTATTATCAATCCATGGACCTCTAAATGGTCGAGGAACGATAGTCTTATACCATATGCCCTTTGTGAGAGACCGTTCGTCGAAATATTCTTTCCATAGGTCGTAACATATATTTTTGACTTTGTATGCGTAATCATTGTAGGAGGGATTTACCTGAAAATCAACGCCATCACTACATGCTTGTTTGGCCAGCAAATCAGCTTTATCATTACCGATTATTCCTGAATGTGATGGAATCCACTGCAAAATAATCAATTTTCCTGAATTAGACGATATCTGTAAGATTAATTTTAGAATGGTGTAAGCTATGGGTACTCCTCGAAAAGTCGTAGTGCAACGTGACAAATGTTGCAGAGCACTTTTAGAATCAGAAAAGATAACTACTTTATCTGCAGAAATAGATGCCACATACGACAAAGCTTCAGCAATCGCGACAAGTTCCGCATGCATTATAGATACATTGTTATCAATTTTAAATTTCATTTGATATTCATTCATCTCATCAAAAAAAGCAGCCCCAACACTGTCACTATTCAAATCTTTTGAACCATCTGTGAATATTCTATAAAATCCAGAGTATTTTAAAAGTGCTTCATTACACAATTTGCTTAACTCAGAGATATCGAACTCGTGTTTAGCTTTTGTAAAACTATCGATATATTTAATGACATCATTCAGATCTATATAGCTTGCCCAAGTATCCAAGGAGAACATTTCTAATTGTGAGTTATGTTGAATACGCAAATCCTTTAATTTATCATGTAATGTGGCGAGTAATGATAGTTTTTTCCTTCTCCAGTACGGGTAATCAGTTGAATCAAATAACTTTTTAATAACAGTTAAAATTGGACCATTCATTGAACTACATTTTAAATAAAATTTCCCTGCTAAATAGTGCCTGCGAATTTCAAGAGGTTGAATAAATAATTCGGTTTCCATGACATGAATAGGAGTAGACTTAATAAAGCCGCCTATTACTCGCATGGCTTGGTTTTGTATCTTATCTAATTTCGATAGGTGAGTTTTACAACTATTCGCATATAAAAAGCTAGCATAATCTATTCGACTACGTATAAGAGAAATGTACAAACGACGTAAATGTTTAGGGTGAACACCCCAACCTGGCCCTGACAACACTTTAAACAAATTAATATGTTTTTCTATTTTTTGGCATAACTCATTAACGTGTTTTCCCCATCTTAGTGAGCGATCTAACCATAAACCAAGGTATTTAACTGAATCTACAACTTCCAAATTGGTATTGTCAATTTTTAGATTTATTAAATGATTTATATTTTTTCTACTTCTAGTGAATGTACAGATTTTACTTTTGTTTGGAGAAGCCTGAAGTCCAAGATTTTCTAATAATTTAGATAAATGATTCAAGGCCAATTGTAAACTATTTACGGAATCAAAAAGATTAGAGCTGTTGCAAAATAATACAAAATCATCTGCATATTGTGATATATAAATATTGTCTATTTGTTTACAAATATCCATTGTTACGACATTAAATAGTAACGGGGATAAAGGGCATCCTTGAGCTAATCCTAGTCCTATTCTTCTACAAAGAACAGAGTCATCAACTTTAATTGAAAGACAACGGTCAATCAAAAAATTCCAGAGATAATTACATATTTTACCACCTATATCAAGTCTATCAAGTATTAAAAGTAACTGCTTAACATTCACGTTATTATAGGCACTGTCTATATCAATAAAACAACCAACATTAAATTCTCCTTTCGAAAAACTTATTTGGATCATGTTAACTAAGTAGGTCAAATTATCTAGACAAGATCTAGATTTTCTAAAGCCAATCGTATAGTCTGAAAACATACCTTTGTTTTCAAGAAACCATTCTAATCGTTTACAAATGATGGAGTGAAATATTTTACATAAACATGAAATTAGTGAAATTGGCCTAAGTGATGCAGACGAACTCGGGTCACGACCGGGTTTAGGGATAGGAATGATGAGAATATCACGCCATTGTCTTGGTACGAAACCTTGTGTAAGGAACATATTATACAGCAGTTGTAATTTGTCAATTCCTACATTAGGTAGATGTTTAATCATGGAAAACGATATGTTGTCGGCACCTGGAGACGTATCGGTGGGTTTTACGCTTTTAACAATTTCTTGTGTAGAAATTGGGATTTCTAATCGCCTGTTACGTGATGTAAAATATGGTTTGTTACAAGGAACAAAATCTGGAGTTAAGCTCTGAAGTAGTAAATACGCCCGGTCTTTATCTACATAATTATTAGGAGAACTGTACCCCTTAAGCCACTTCATACGTTTCCACACGACGCTTGATGATGTCATGCTATCTATAGATGAGCAAAAATTTTGGTAGGATTCACACTTGGCTCTACGAATTAGTCTCTGAGCATTACTGATTTTACTTTTAAGAATAATCCAGTTGTTTGGAATAGGATTTCGTCTGAAGGTGCTCAAAGCCAATCGACGCTCAGCTACTGCTTTGGATAGTGTAGCACTCCAATATGATTTGGGGATGAACTTGCTACATGGATTTTGACTTATTTTTATTATTGGTATGTGAGCGTCAGCCGCTTTATTAACTTCACCAACGAACAAGTCATAAGCTTCTTGACAATCATCTGGTAGATTTATATCAGAGAATACATTTTCCAGAGATTCCTTGTATGAAGACCAATCAGCTATTTTAAAATTTCTCTTTTTGATAAGTTTTAGTTTAGCTGAAATTTCTGATGAGATTATGATTATCAAATGGTCGCTTCCCAGAGACTCGTTAGTGACTTTCCATCTAAAATTAGCAGCAATATCAGAAGAGATTAAAGACAAATCTGGGGATGATTGTTGTAATGAACCATCAACTAATTGCATTCTAGTCGACGATCCATCATTTAGAAATATATAATTAAAATTGGATAAAGCATCATTAATCTGAGTAGGTACCACGCGTGTCTGTTTTGCAAGACCAACTATTGTGATGTCCATTTAGATCACCCAGCACTAATGTTTTCTTAAGATAGAAAGAGAATAATTCATTCCAATCATTTAACGAAGTATGAACAGATGAATGACAATATATGGAAAAAATATTTTCAAGTGAAGCACAATTAAAAAGTTTGATTTGTAAAACTTCGATACCGGTGTTAGACAGCCTTAGTTGAATTTCTCGAGCTTTTATAGAATAATGAACCAAAATCGCTACACCTCCATAACCATCCGATCTATCTCTACGAAATATATTATAACCACTTACTCTTAGATTTACATGGGGTTCACACCACGTTTCGCTTAATACCGCTATATGAATATTTTCCTGAAGAAGAACTTGTTCAAATGACACAAGTTTATCTTTAAGACTTCTACAGTTCCATTGGATGATGTTTAGTCTACATAGTCTATGATGATTAGCGTCCATCATAAACAAATAATTGGGTTAAAAAAGGGGAGTCAAAAAAATTATTTGTCAAGAATGATACTAGCCATCTAACACCCATCTTGGCAGCTGCAATACACTTCTCAGCTATAGAACCACGACCAAAAAAGATGTTCTTCAACTGATCTAGAAAATCCTTAAATGACATTTTCTTTTCCTCCGTCTCAAGCTTCTTCTTTCTGGATCCCTTAATTTCGTCTTCTTGGTTTAAATTAATCTCTACATCGGACTGACATTTCTCCCACTCAAAATTTGGCTTATTTATATCTGATTTATTTGCCCTCTTACGAATTCTCTTCTTCTTCAGATCACTTATATCCGTATCGGATGGAAAAAATGATGATGAATGGTCTTTGCTCGTAGACGCCTTCGCCTTAACAATAGATGCATAGGACAAGGAAGGTTCAACACGTGTTGGCATATTATGGTCCCTACCTGTGTCAAAATTATCTGTTGAGATACGCTCTTTTTCCTGAATTATAGTCGCTTCTGGAATATACAACGAACTAGCTTCACGATACGAACAATTATTTGTTGACATTAAGCATCTCACCTTCTTCTCCTTTAAATATACTGGGCAATATTTACTTAGGGATATATGGTTTCCGGCGCAGTTAACACATTTAGCCGTTACTATCTCACAGTTCTCATGATTTTTGCCACATTTTGGACACACCGTCTTCTTTCTCGGACACATTTTTCGCAAATGTCCATATTTCCAACAATTAGAACATTGAGTCACAGGAAATATGAATGGTGAAATTTTTATTCTAGTATCGAACATGTAGATATATGGGGGAAGATCAGAGCCTTCGAAACCAACTCTGATCGATTCCGAATCTTCCCACCGGCCATCGTCAATGTTCTTTCTTTTGAGTCTTTTGACTCCCAATATTGTCATATTATCGCAGAACAGGCTGCTCAGAATCTCTTCTTCGGTAAGGTCTGTGTCAATATTTCTAATAATACCGTAAGACTGACTTACAATATGGGATTTTTGGCATTTAAGCCCATTTTCATTAAAATATTTATTGGAAAGGATCTTTTCTGCACTCTCAATCTTTCCAAATTGAATGAGAGCCTTATATGGGTTTATATATTTAATTCGGACAATATTTTGGATATTTTCTACTCTAAGCTGTTTCGCCAACCTAAATTGGGAGGGAACTTTGGTATCTGTACTCATTAAATAAATATCATACGTCTTAGAAACAACAAATTTCTCATTTTCATTTTCTGAATATTTAGTAGCACGTTTTCCATTTTTCCCCACTGTTGTCCAGTCTTCATCCTCTCCATCCTCTCCATCTCGGACCCTTTTTGGTGGTCTCGATCTTGTTTCGGCTTCTTCACTCTCATTCATGCTCACACAGCTTCTCAAGCTGGTTCTGGAACCATACTTATTTTTCGAGAAGGATAAATCACCTGACAAATCTAGCTCGTAATCGTGGTCAGGGATCAAGTCCCTGGTATTCATTTTATCGACCTCACTTGAGTTTGAAGAAAATATTTATTTTCCAAAAATTCTCAAACGTCCGTCCACCGTGACATCCGTCCGTCACCCCAATCGACATCTTATCATTTGGTATTCAGTATCCAAAGTGGAGATCAAATTGGTAGTCGATCTCCTTTGTGAAATGCATTGCGAAAGGAACTAGTTTCTAGCAGTGTTTGATGATTGGGAAGTGATCGGCACTATTATTCGACTAATTGTTGTGTGAGGTAGTCTATTAGAATTTGTTCTGTATTTACATTATTTGTATTTTGGTAGTACAATATTTAAATAAACTTTTTGTCTGATTTTTAATAAAATGTAGTGGCATTGATTCTTTTTGATTCCTTGTTTACCTACATTATTGATCATAAAATGATTAGGATTTTTGATTTATTTGCCTAGCTATGTGACCTATCTCCAACTACTGATGAAACAACTGGCTGCCGTAGGTAGGCTTTCTTGAAGAGGGCTGTTGCGGTCGTTCCCAGCCCACGTAATGATCAGTGTCTGCTTTTTAAGTTGGGGTCAACCTTATGTCATACACAGGGTTCAAATTGAGATAATAAAGGGATAAAAATGTGAAAACTTGTAATTTTCAATAAACTTAATTTGTAAATGGAAAATACATAGAGTCTAATCCCGTATCTATATTAATCTTGCTTCCTTTTATAAACTAAAACAAAGATAGATTCAGAACAATAGCTACACGAGCAATTTAGGTAGGTATTCTATCTAGCTAGCTATATTGTCGTACCTATTTTTGTTTTCGCACTGAAACCTAACTCCTTTTAGCCTACCTACTTACTCAAAACGTGAAGGTGGGTAGCGTTTAATTTATCTATGGCGAAGGTACGCTAATAATTAAAGATAGTCTTTATTCCCATTCGGTTGGTGGTAAAATGGCTATATTTTAATCAGTCGTATAACGTCGATAGAATACTAGAGACGTTCAGTGGCTTGCTGAAAGCCACCTTTGATGCATCATCTCACAATCTCGTACGGAATACCGAATAAATTATTTTTTCAGTTACACACTCATTTCGGTTGCCAACCGAAGCTGTCAAATTTACGTTTGGCATTTCTTTGTTTACATTTTTATTCAAGTACGAGTTAAATTTCTCGTGGTTTGAGGTAAGGTTTGAGGAGATATAGAACCACCAAACCGCACCACATCACACCAGCCATTGGGAGTACAGTTCACTGGGAGATAATACCCATAATAATCCTACGCTGGGCATGCGGGTTGGGGATCGCACGTTCTCGTACCCGACACTGCTGCCCGTTGGCGGTCAGGGAATTTACCTGTGCCGGTTTGCGCTATGCCGCATACAGCCGGCCGCCAGAGCCTCATTAGTTTGTTATACAGCAGGGTGCAACACGGGCAGGTGAGATTAGCTTGGATTCCAAAGATGGAGGTTGGAACCGCTTACACCCTCATATGGTACAAGACTAAAGAACCACGTTCTATACTAGGTAGGCCTAGAAATTACCTACTCAAGACAACAAAGCAAACAAATCCGGCTTCTACAATACTTTTCTTAGCACATTTCATCAGGGAGTTCCAGTTGCATTCTTGCGGCTCCATCTTCAGACCCTCGTCATCAAGATTTCATAGCTTCATGTCAAATAATTTTGCATTGCCATCCGATTTCCAAATGCATGCAAAATAGCTCATTCAAAAACCTCGAAGTAGGTTAAATTTAATTACCAATAACCTTAAGGTTAACCTAACAGTATACTTTTATCTATGGGTAAAACTAAATAAAAGATAAAAATATAAATATATTTAGGATATTACTATATTTTCAGGTAAGTACAACCTTAGTAAACCTAGGTACGCCTTTTCCTGCTTCACGTCCTCGCCAGCAGAAGAAGCGCAAGTGTCTCGCTAACCTCAGCCATCGCTTCCGGCGCCTTGCGTCGAGTTCCAACGCAAGAGTTTGGAAAAATCGAAGGTCAATGTCCCTGACAGGAATGAGGTCGATAGGGAAGACTTTATCCTTGTGGAGAAGATACGTCGACACTTCGACAGAGATTCGGCCCGCAACAAGCGCAGTACCGATACCGCCGCGATACCAGCCGACTATCAAGATCTGCCTCTCCCGTTTTGATGAGACGACCGGGGTCGGTGTCAGGGGTCGGTCCCAATGTCACTTCAGAGGCTGGAGAGCAGTAGAAATATTGGTTTCAAGTCCTACTCTCCAGATTCTGGCAAAGCACATGGATGTAGGTACTCATGGATCCGAATTTCAGCCCAGTGATTTCAGCCAGCTATAGAGAAGCGGCACCGAAGCAGAAGCTATGGCGAATAGCTATGGGCTTTTTTAATCATATTTATATGTGCCTGAAATAAACGATTATTCATTATCTTATTTATTTGTTTTAAAGTAAATGGAGCGCTCACATAGATGGGTTACCAAACAGACTTGGTTCTACAGCTTAGCCAGTAGCTAGGATCTTTTAACAAGGCTTATTAGACCACGCGGTATTCAGTCTGTCTTAGTAAGACTGTCTTCGCACTTAGCGTAGTGTAATAAGAGTAAGCCACTAAGTCGGTCATAGTAAATCTAGTAAGGCAGTCTTACTAAGACAGACTGAATACCGCGTGGTGTAATAAGCCTTTTTCTGACGTAGAATCAGATTTGTTAACTAGTTTATTTCAGCTACTTCCACAGCATTGTCTTACAGCATTGAATTGTGGGAAAATGTTGTAGATATCAAGACCATATTATTTTGTGCTGCAGAAGATAGCTGTTCGTTTATTGAGCAACTACTTTGCTAGGCTAACGAAATAATAATTGAAACACTTTGTCTTGAAAAAACAATGTTTTATTGCTCCTTACTTATTAAGCGTACACTCAGGTAGGTAATTCTGAGGACGGAAGGTAGTCCACCAATATTCAGGTAGCTAAGCGCGGTGCTTAGCTATAGCTATCAAAATAATCTCGATTGGTGTTCTAGTTATTAAATGTGAAACTTTGTTTGGTTGGATGTATGTAGTCGAGAGACTAGTTGCCCTCGTCTCGACGCATAGGGTCGTTTTCTTGTCCCGCGAGTATTCTTTCCATTGCAGACGCGATACCCTCCAGCGCAGCGCAGCCATTTGACGCTCTTCAACCTTGAACCGACTCCACTCTAGATCGTAGGCCCAAAGCAATGGGGTAGCCCAACTCCCATTTTGAAGAACTATAAAAACAAAATACGTGTTAAATTGATAATAATATAAGAATTATTAGTGGATGTAGAGATCCAAAGATCAGGCTCAGTCGCGCTTACTGGAAAAGGCCTAAGTCCAGCAGTGAGTTACCTAAGTATTTTAGTATTGTGACATTCAATGAGGACCAGTGACCTAGCCAACTCTAAATTGCATTCCAATTTTGGTTTTTAATAATGAAAATATGGAAGAGACATCCTCTTTGAGGCAAGGGATGAAAAGCCAGCTGAGACGCAAGAGGTAGAGGTTGCGGGATCAATTTCCTCTGCAAGACAATGTTTCCATTATCTGCCATTTTTTTTGTTCCGGGTATGGGTGTTGTGGTGGGTGGACTCGTAGTTTCGAATACCCACGAGAAGGGAAGGATTTGATACACAGGGAATATGATTGTGTTGGGTCAAGCAATGCTATATTTCTATCTGCCTGTTGGGTGTTCCTTTATGTGTACTATATACCTACTTAGCTAGATGTGATAAGCAGTACCTAGTGTAAGCTTATTTATAGTAAGTATTATTAAGTCTTATTTTTTATAAATCACTTTTCACAATACAATCACTTTCCTTATAATGAAATCTCACAAAAAATGACATTCGTGCCATCAAACGATTGTCAAAACTCAAAAATATTATCGATAAAACAATAGAGACGTCCGGTGATTTTCTGAAAGGCACCCATACATATCGACTGTAGTGAATACCGAATAAATTATTTTTTCAGTTGCCCACTCATTTCGGTTGCCAACCGAGAGTCGGTTGTACACTGAGCTGTCAATTTTACTAAATAGGGGGGCTGGTCTATGCAGTCGGGCTTTTTTTAAAAAAAATTATGACCCTATTAAATGAAGCATGTTTACCTACGTTGGTTCTGGAAATCTTAAGGGAGAAGGTGTTACTAATTGTAGTAATTCATTTATTTATTTAAATATTAGTATTGATTGAAATAAACAAATAATACGACATACAGGATTAGATTAGATCAGTCGAAATACAACGGGAAACCGGCTGTGATCTGCGTTGGCATTCTGCCAAACGTTTTATTAACTTCTACCTAAATATTTAGATTCCGGAAAATATTATAAACCAGTAAATTTTTCTGTCTTGCGTTAGTTTTACAGTGAATTTGTGCATTCGTCATTATAATCATCAGCCTTAAATGCTTCTTAGACCACTGTTCAATCTGTTTTAGTGAGACTGTCTTACACTCTTACACAAAATACATAATTTTAATTTACCATTACATCGGTGAAGGCGCCGACGACGCTTCGACTCATTTTAAGAGTTTTCACCAGGGCGAGTATGTTAATAAAATGTACAATGAGCTCTTTATCATGTACACTTTTTATCAATCTGTGGCTGATTATTCTCCCTAAAAATGCCATAAAAGGTGTTGTCTCGAGACAATCAGGCAATCAATAATACTACTAGTATAATTAGTATTATACTAAGGTGGAAACAACACCTTTTAGAGCATTTTTAGGGAGAATAACCAGGCACAGACTGATACAAAATGTACACTCCCATGATAAAGAGCTCATTGGATATATTACTTAAATACTCACCCGGTGAAGACTCTCCTAATGAGTCGAAACGTCGTCGATGCCTTCACCGATGTAATGGTAAATTAAAATTACTGTCTTTTGTTATGAGTGAGTGAATTCAAGTTCGTTTCATGAGTAATAACACTAAAGAGGAAACGGGACACAACACCTTTTATAGAATACACAAAGAAATATGACTAAAGCATAGAAGAAGTCTTAAAATTCATTTATGCTCTGAACATTAACTCATACGGCTGATCTCTACTTTCTTAGGTCCATATATGTTAGCTAGAAAGAGATGCATACTTTATCTCAATGCGATTTCTGCGACTTCGTACCAGGGCATTTGTATGAACCCTGCATAGAAATTTGTTCGAGCGCCCTGGTACGATAAACTTTTTGAAGTCGCATTGACATATGTATGCATCCCTTTCTAACTGATGATATTGGACATAAGAAAGTAGATATCAGCTGTATTGAATTTTAAGACTTTATCTAGCATTAGGCACCACAAATATAGAAGAGACAATTAGAGAATTAGATTGAGTCTTAAAATTTACTATGCTCTGAACGTCAACTCATACAGCTGATCTCTACTTTCTTATATCCATATAACATTTGCTAGAAAGGGTTGCATACTTTCCTCAATGCGATTGCTGTGACTTCGTACCAGGGTATTTTTATGAAACTGCATAGCATTTTATTCGAGCGCCCTGGTACGATTTTCTTTTTGAACTAAATTGAAGTCGCATTGAGAGAAGTACCTATGCATCTCTTTCTAGCAAATGATTATGGATATAAGAAAGTAGAGATCAGCCGTATGAGTATGAATGAATTTTAAGACTTCTGCTATGCTTTAGTCATAGTTCTTTGGTAGGCACACATTTTTGTTCAAAGCGCGCAAAAAGTCAAAAGTCAAAAGTCAAAATTAATTTATTCAGTAGGAATTGTATAGTACACTTTGAAACGTCATTTTTTTAATTTACCACCAATTCGTAACGCGACCAAACAGAGAAGAATTGGCAAGAAACTCTGCTTGGCTTATATTTTTTTAACGTCATTGTTCTTAATAACTATTACATTGTTTTTGATGGAGTTGGAGGCAGTTTCATCCCAAGCTTTATTGTCATTTAAATAATCAGATATTTTATAATAAGCTTTATTACATAGATTACGTTTAACAACATTTTTGAATTTATTTACAGATAGATTAATCACATAATTTGGTATTTTGTTAAAAAATCGTACAGACATCCCTTTAAAAGATTGATTAACTTTATGGAGCCTTACAGTAGGAACAGCTAGTTTATCTTTATTTCTAGTGTGCATTCCCTTATACGTCAGTACTAGTAATAATACCATGTGTTTAATTTGACATTTTATGTGTATCGATCGGCTCAGCCCATGCCCTTGGCACAGATAATAAATACTAAGTATGCCCTTGGGAAGGGGAGCGACGAGCGACTATTTGAGAAGGTGACGTCATGGTTGATCAATAGGGGCGAGACCGACCGACTCATCGCAAAAATAACCTCACAGTATCAGAACGTGGAAATTTCCGATGCGATGCCGCACCGTACAAATCTGCGACGCGACCGAGGAGCTAATTAAACTGATGTTTTTAATTTTTCTTTGTACTGCACAATGATGTGTTTTGTTTTTATTTTGTGAATTGTTATTTATTGACGTAAAAGTGTTCTCAAGTTCCTACAGTTAATAATGAATGAAATTAAATAGAATTATGGCATCGATATAGTCATCATGATCATCATCATCATCAGCCTATAGCAGTACACTGCTGGACATAGGACTCCCCTAATGAGCGCCATTGTGCCCTGTCCTGAGCTCGACGCATCCAGCTTCTACCAGCAGCCTTTCGCAAATCGTCACTCCACCTGGCCGGATGGCGTCCTACACTACGTTCCGAGCCGCGGTCTCCACTCAAGAACTCGTTTACCCCAACGGTTATCGGTTCTTCGGTAGATATGTCCAGCCCACTGCCACTTCAGCTTGCTAATTCTCTGAGCTATGTCGACAACTTTAGTTCTATGTCTGATAAACTCGTTACGGATTTTATCCTTCAGAGAAACTCCCGAGCACAGCTCGTTCGATAGCTCGCTGAGCGACTTTAAACTGGTGGACTAGCCGTACTGTGAGTGTCCACGTTTCGGCTCCGTATGTCATGACGGGTAGGACGCACTGATTGAAAACTTTTTTTTTTCATACATTGCGGTATGGGTGACGAGAAAACTCGACGTAGTTTTCCAAATGCTGCCCAACCCAGCTGAATCCTCCTCTTGGCCTCCTTCTCGAAGTTGTTTCTACCCAACTGCAATATCTACCCGAGGTATGTATGTGTAAATAAAAATAAATAAAAAAGAAATTAACAAATTTATATTATATTGTTACTCCCTGACCTTTTTTTACGCGCCTATTTCCATTTTTGTTCATTTTTGTAAATCAGTTTTTAGGTTGTAATTTTTGTTTTAAAAAAAAAAAATTCTCTTTGAATATCCCAAAATATATATATATTAATATTTATATATAAACGTAGGTATCATTTGCTGCTTTTATTATATATAGGTAGGTACTTACTAAGTCTAGAGCCACAAACGTGGAAATAAATGTCCGCATCTAAACTCGACGCTCGACGCACTGCCCATTGCCCCGACATTGAACACTTGTCAAGCGACACAAAAGTTGATTGAATCAGTTCAAATATGGCATTTTCATGTTTATGTATATTAACGACGCTCAGACGAATTTTGTCAGTTTTCAGTTGGAGACTGTGACTCTATAGAGTAGGTACATTCTCGATGGCTGATGGTCAGTGTTTTCTAGTACGATTCCGCGAGCGATAAACTTAAATTAACGATTTGACTGCTGAAAATACAATGGTGCATGCACCTGCTGCACGTCACCCTCGCCCAGGCCCACAGTCAACGTGCTAGTGTATAACGCCTTTGACTGCTGAAAACACAATGGTACAGTAAACGTGTTTATCGATGAATTTGCGTTGCATCAACGCATCGCGTTGCGGTGCGAATTCTTTTTGCGATGCGTGTCATCGCGGTCGTGGTCGCAACGCAGTAGAAAATAGCGCACACAGAATGAACCCGAAAAAACTGTAGTAGAATACATAGTACAAAAAGCAAGCCGAGAAACGGGTGAGATACATGTTGATGATTTTAAAAATTAACAAATTGATGGCTTTTTCAACCTGTGGCTGGCCAGGTTGTAGGAATATGATCCTGGGAAGCAAATCCCACCAAGTTTTTCCAGCAACCCTAAAATTTACCGCCCTATGCCTCGGCCTAGTTGGCCTATAGGGAAATTCGCCCCTGGACATAGGCCTCCCCTAATGAGCGCCATTGCGCCTGTCCTCAGCTCGACGCATCCAGCTTCTACCAGCAACCTAAAGATACGAGTGTTTACAGGAGCTAGCTAGCTTCTACCAGCTCTACTTACTTTTAGGCTATTGATGTATAAAAATATCCAGCATTATTTAAGTTCTTACTATATTTTTCATATTCATATTCATATTGTTTATTGCGTACATATACGTAGTGGCTTAGGTGTTAAGAGCGCAATTTAGGATTTTAGATTTGAGCATGCGTTTAAAGTTTATAATATATTTAAGTAAAAATATATATATATAACTTTGATTTCTTATTCTATTTGGGTCATTGAATAGATACCTACTTTATGCTCCTCGCCGACTCAAATTATGTGTCTTAGACTAATCTTATGCCTACCTACTATGAATTTTAGAACCTACCTACCTACTACCAACCACATAAACTATGTATTTAGATAAAAAGCTCATTATAAGTGAACTGTAAAGTTCTTTTATGAGAAATAAAGTTCTTTAAACCGAAGTATACAAAGCAAAAGTCAATTAGCATGCATTCACAATTTACAAATTATTTAATTTAACGAATACAAAAGTCAAAAGGTAGAAAAACTAAAAGTTAGCAAGTAAATATGTCAAATAGAAGGAATGTCAAGAATGCAATTGTAGGTGATGTCAATAGTCAGAAATAGGTACGGCAATTGTTAATATGTCTATTAACATTTTTTTTAGATTATTCCTACGGCAAAATAATTGTTATTCTTGGGTGGCAGTTACAAGAACTTATGCTTCTTGAAACTGTGCCAAAAACTCAGGTTGACAAGATGCAGCTCATCATTTCAACTGTAATTAATAAAAACTGTTTAGAACACAGATATAGAAGAGAACTAGATAAAGTCTTAAAGTTCACTATGTTCTGAACGTCAACTCATACGGCTGATCTCTACTTTCTTATGTCCAATATCATTAGTTAGAAAGGGACACATACATATATCAATGCGACTTTAAATGAGATCAAAAAGTGAATCTTACCAGGGCGCTCGAACAAAATTCTATGCAGGTTCATACAAATGCCCTGGTACGAAGTCGCAGAAATCGCATTGAGATAAAGTATGCACCCCTTTCTAGCAAATGATATATGTCGGCGCAAAGCCGCTAAAATCTGCAATAATTATTAAGGATAGAAAACAAAACTGATGGTTTAGTATGTAAACCATGTAAAACAATGTAAAATTGATTAATTAATAATTTAACAACCTACTAGTTTCTGTTATAGGTTTTGATATTAGTTGAGGAATGAGTAATTATTTGTTTTGAAGCGCAATACCAAATGATTACTCATGATTAATCCAAAATTATTTTTAACAAGTGAAAACCTATTCTTAATTCATGTTTTGATTTATAATTACAGAAAAGTAATCTTCTTTGCTTTGCTATTATAACGGACTTTTGATTGAACTTGTTTTGCAGCGAAAATATTCAGCGGAATATTTAAACTGCGTTAAAATAAAATGATATTTTCAAATCTAACTTTAAAAATGTTAAAATGAATTTACAGTTAAAAAATAATGAATCTGCTCTTAACGTAATTTGAACACCGTTTTTATTGATTTTGTACTGCGAAGCCGCATTACGAGTCGAGACACGATTGTGGAAGGTGTTCTTGTGTTTTGTGAAGTTATTTTAGAAATCCTGTGAGTACCTACCTTCTTTTAATACTTAGCTTAAAAAGCCTTATTTGGTTCTCGAAATAAATTGCGTTTTTCTTACTTGTGTTTCGTTATTTGCAATCATAGTGATGAAGGTAGTGACGTCAGGCTGACGTCACTCCTTTTAAAAACCCCGCTGGTCAGGCTGCTTCGTTATTATATGGAAATGAGAAAGTAGAGATCAGCCGTATGAGTTGACGGTCAGAGCAAAGTGAATTTTAAGGCTTTATCTAGTTGTCATCTATATCTGTAACACTGTGACACGACCCGTCCTATTCATAACAGTTCTATAGACCACAGATATCTAAAATGCCGTTAAAAAATCATGTCACCTCTTTATTTACATTTAAATTACAGGGACCTCGAGCCGTTATAAAATTACATTTGGTTATGGATAAGGGGGTTAGATACTAATATTTATTTATTTAACATATTGACAGCGAGCCTGCAGCAGGTCAAAGCGTTAAATAGGTAGGAAAGCCAACAGCTTAAAATTATATATACATTGCAGATGGACACAGCATGAACGATAACATCTTCACGACTTTTTCTCCATTATGAATATCTTCAGATGTTGCTCAGTACCTACGCAAATCTATTGAGGATACCCTAAAGGGGGGTAGTCAGAGGCAAGTCTAAACATTACGTTCGATACATGCTCACTTTTTGCAAGCAGCTAGCATTCCACAAAAGTAGGTATTTTCTACTTACCTATATGATATAGGCTGCTGGTAGAAGCTGGATATGTCAAGCTCAAGACAGGGCAATGGCGCAATGGCGTAATGGTTCAATGGCGCTCATTAGGGGGCGTGCGTTACACGCGTGATAATATGATGATGATGATAATTATGAGATCAGTAGGTAGGTAGATTATAGAGTTTATAACCAAAAGTCCTTTATTTTTTATTGTACACAATAAAAGCGCGTTGGAGGATATGTTTCAGACGCTGGACTGGAAAGGTATGGGCATAAACATAAACGGCGAGCACATCTCACACTTGCGATTCGCTGATGACATAGTCCTAATGGCGGAGTCGCTGGAGGAGCTGCAACAGATACTGGACGGCCTAGCATCAGCCTCGCGAAAGATAGGTCTCGGCATGAATTTGGACAAGACCAAAGTTATGGTCAATGACCGAATTGATCCGAGTCCTGTCGTCGTTAATGGACACCTTCTTGAAGTTGTTTCGAAGTATACATACCTCGGGCAGATATTGCAGTTGGGTAGAAACAACTTCGAGAAGGAGGCCAAGAGGAGGATTCAGCTGGGTTGGGCAGCATTTGGAAAACTACGTCGAGTCTTCTCTTCACCCATACCGCAATGTTTGAAGACGAAAGTTTTCAATCAGTGCGTCCTACCCGTCATGACATACGGAGCCGAAACGTGGACTCTCACAGTACGGCTAGTCCACCAGTTTAAAGTCGCTCAGCGAGCTATGGAACGAGCCATGCTTGGAGTTTCTTTGAAGGATAGAATCTGCAACGCAAAGACTATCCGACATAGAACTAAAGTTGTCGACATAGCTCAAAGAATTAGCAAGCTTAAGTGGCAGTGGGCTGGCCATATCTGCCGAAGAACCGATAACCGTTGGGGTAAACGAGTTCTTGAGTGGAGACCGAGGCTCGGCAAACGTAGTGTAGGACGCCCTCCGGCCGGGTGGAGTGACGATCTGCGAAAGGCTGCTGGTAGAAGCTGGATGCGTCGAGCTCAGGATAGGGCGCAATGGCGCTCATTAGGGGAGGCCTATGTCCAGCAGTGGACTGCTATAGGCTGATGATGATGATGACACAATAAAATATATACGACATAAAAAAACACTTATATGCTATGTACAAAGGCGAGCTTAACCCTGAAAGAGTTTTCTTACAGCAAACCTTTGGGTATAAAGAAAAGGATAGAATAAACCTACATAAAACTATTACAGATATAAACATACAAAAATAGTACGATAAGCAAAAAAGAAATATAAAAGAAAGTAATTATAAAACTTAATAAACTCCAACTATAGGCTATTTGGCTTTAGGTATTGTCTTCGTACACTTCCCTCACTTTATCAATATATAACAAAACATTGAATCGGTTGGTACCTAACGTAGGTATCGAGATTATCAATGAAAAACCTTATACAATCAGTAAACGGACGTAACCTTGCCATTTTTATGCGCATATATTACTTCACTGACCTACCACACTAACGAATTCTTAGAAAATAATAAAAATATTGCAGAGAGCTACATGTATTAGCAATGTACCCAAAGATGGCGCTACTGTCTTCGCGGCGAAGAAAAGTACCTCGCTAAAAAGTTTGCTAAGTTACATCCGCTTGCAAAGATAAGTTTGCCAGACATTAGTATCAAGCAGAGGGCAGAGATGTATAAAATATTGTATTATTCATGATAACAGCGGTTTCCTTGAATCATGCATCATTCATTCCATATGAAATTCAATTTATTGTAATAAATCTACGCAAAAAGTGAACACGTAAACTTTTCTATAAAATATAGCTTAGGTTTTTCACGATAAAATTGTAGTTAGTCGATCAAACGCGCCATCTATCGTTATGTGGACTAACTTTTTAGTTTAGCTACTCAACAATAGATGGCGTTACTAAACTTTCTAGTACGTTGCTTTCATAGTACACGTACCTTGAGATTGATAGATAAATCTTTATTTGCAACAACAACTGTAAAGTAATAGGACCTCCCTAAATTGCCTTCCAGAAAACCCGGTATTTTAGATTCTGGTACGGAGTTTTAAGGCCTGAGGCCTCCGATATGCCATAAGAAGCAAGGCAGAGTTCAGATCATCAGCGCTTTGATTTAAATACCACTAAACGGTCACACATACAAGTAGATCTGCTAAGAACGACGAAAAAACGGTCACCCATACAAGTAGTGTCCAGGGGCCAAGATGATCTGCAACGAACTCCGTAGTAAACCACGCCACAAGCGCTTCAATATTTTTAACATCTTGACTGGCCTGGGGGTGTAAGGGGGTCCAACCCTTATCTTCGGAACCCAAGCCAACCTCACCTGCACGTGGTGCATCCTGCTAAACAACGAACGGGGCTCTGGCGGCCGGCTGATTGCGGCATAGCACAGCCTACATCGGCACAGCTAAATCCCCTGGCCACCGACGGGCAGCAGCGTCGGTGGTGCGAGAAGCTGTGCCCTGCGATCCCCAACCCGCATGCCCAGCGTGGGGATTATGGGCATATCCCCCTTTATTAGGGGAGGCCTATGTCCAGCAGTGGACTGATATAGGCTGGTGTGGTGTGGTGGACTGGCCTGGGTGAGAGCTGGTCCTGCAGCAAATCGGCCAAGTGCGAGTCGGAGTATGAACTTCCTCATGATCGATTTATTGCAGTGGCTCTTAACCTTTTTGTAGATCCATCACGGACTCCTTTCATATTCGTGATCATAGATAACGTTTTTTGAAACGTGCTATACGATGCACTTGAGGCATGAAGATG
Organism: Horisme vitalbata; assembly: GCA_951804965.1. Taxonomy (NCBI): domain Eukaryota; kingdom Metazoa; phylum Arthropoda; class Insecta; order Lepidoptera; family Geometridae; genus Horisme; species Horisme vitalbata. Next base: position 4,357,075 of record OX638109.1, read on the forward strand.
ATAAGCCTCATGTGCCTGTAATGTCACCGGCACCCACACCCTTCAAACCGAAACACAGCACAGCTGCTTCACGACAGAAATAGGTATGGTGACAGTGGCTCCCCGGACGAGCCCTCCACAAAGAACTCTACTTCTACTAAAAAAAATATAAATGGAAGGTTATGTTAAAAAAATAAATTTTACTTACTTAATTACTCACACTTTTCTTTGTACTGTAGCTCCATACAAAAGACATGAACGCACTCATTATTATAATTGAAATATTTATCTTGGATCTCGATAGACGCAAAACTAGTAAAACTTATTATGAACCATCCATTGTTAAAATTATACATATATTTGCACCGAACACACATCATCATTATTATCAACGACATAGGCCTCCCCTAGCGCCATTTCGCCCAGTCCTGAGCTCGACGCATCCAGCTTCTACCAGCAGCCGAGAGCAGATCGTCACTCCACCTGACCGGAGGGCGTCCTACACTATATATAGGTACGTTTGCCGAGCCAAGGTCTCATCTCTCAACAACTCGTTTACCGCAACGGTTATCGGTTCTTCGGCAGATATGGCCCGCCCACTGCCACTTCAGCTTGCTAATTCTCTGAGCTATGTCGACAACTTTAGTTCTATGTCGGATAGTCTCGTTGCGGATTCTATCCTTCAGAGAAACTCCGAGCATTGGTCGTTCCATAGCTCGCTGAGCGACTTCAGTGTCGTATTTTATTTTATCAGTAATTTCAATTATAGGGACAAACTCTACTAATAGCGACTCACTCTTGCTCCTGAGCTTGCCTTTACATAAGAACTGTCTTCTCCTACCTCATCATTATCGCTATCAGAATGATTTTCCCCTACTGGGGTGCTAACCTACATAACCTTACTAAGAAGGGGGCCTAATGATATTTTAAAAAGAAAAGTCCAAACTACTTTGTGTCTTACCCCCTTGGTAATTAATTATTAACATATCATTTTGATAATTGTTTATTTATGTTTTTAACTGGTGTAATGTTTCAATACGCATATTAATTGCTTAAAAAAAAACAGTTAGAACTTTTACTTATGCTACGCAGCAACGCCTGGGCCATGATTTTAGGTGAAGTAGGCTAAGGTTTGGTTATATAATTTGAGTGATTCTTTTTTTTGTACTCTTGTGTCCTCATGCGCCATACCTTTCTGAGAGCACCTACCCTTCCTACCTCATAAAAAAAACGTGCTCTACGATGCAACACCCTACGTACATCAACTTGAGGCATGAATATGATAAGCCTCTTGTGCCTGTAATGTCACCGGCAGCCACACCCTTCAAACCGAAACACAGCACAGCTGCTTCACGGCAGAAATGGGCATGGTGGCAGTACCTCCCCGGACGAGCCCTCCACAAAAAACTCTACTACCTTCAAGAACTCAAAATAAAATGAAACAGCCTGATTTCCCCCACTGGGGTTATTTCCCCCGCTGGGGTTAATTTCTTACCTACTTTACGTTATGAGAAAGGGGCGCCTAATGATCTTTAAAAAAGGGACGTTTTTGTATTTTTTCTTATGCATCTTGAAGAGTTACATAAGCAAATACCCTTCCTTCCATTATTGTTATAAAAATTATTGAAATATCATTAAGTCCTCTTCCTACGGTTAGGTTAGAACCCCAGTGGGGAAAAATCGGGCTGTTACATAAGGTTGTTATTAAAAGTGACAGGTTAGAAAAATTCTAACGACTTGTGTCGTTTTGGTATTTATTAGCTTATTATGTTGGTAATTAATGAATTATGTTTTTAGATGATATAATGTATTAATAGGTTTATTAATGTAGTCAGTTTTTGCTTTAAACCCCTTATGTGGCAGGTTTTAGATTTGTTACGAAAGCGTTACGAATTGGTGGCAAATTAAAAAAAAATGACGCTTCAAAGTGTACTATACAGTTCCTACTGAATAAATGAATTTTGAGTTTGAGTTTAAGTTAGGTACTTTAGCTTCGGTTAGATACTCTAGTATTTCATTTATTATACTCTTATAAGCCATGAAGAGTTACGTAATCACCTACCCTTCATACTTCATCATGATCATCATAATTAGCCAGATTTTCCCCCACTTATTTTAGGGTTACCTACTTTACCTTACTAGGAAGAGGGTCTTAATGATATTTTCTAGTAATATTTTAGAAGGGGGTAGGAAAATTCAAACAAAAATTCAATTGCAAAATACACACTATAATTTCAGATACTAATCATAAAAAAAACATCTACAGATCACAATTTCTTTCTAACTACAATATTTTATCTTACATCTAAAAGTCAAATGGGAGAAGCCATGTCAGTATAAAGACAACAGAAAGATGGCGCCGAGATTGTCTTCTGCCAATCAGAGCAAAGTATTTTGACACTGACAGATAAGAATTTATTTTAGCGCCAAGTGTTCGGTTATCTTCCATGTTGGTTTAATAATTCTCGTTTGTGAAGTTTTCTAGGTAGGCATAAATTTATTTAAATAATTTTGTAAATAAAACACTAAATATTTTAAATAAAACTGTATTTAAAATATCTAGTGTTACAAGAAAACATTATAATTATCAAATTTAAGATAAGTCTATGGAAAAAAAATTCAATAGACCGTTATACGCAATTTAAAAAACTGGAAGTCAAACTGAGTTTTAAATCCTAAAGTTTGAACTGAGTTAATTGAGTTTTTAGATAAGTAGGCTAACACAAACGAGGATTATTCCTTACAAAATAAGTACCTACGAAAAATAACATAGTTTTAGGTACAAATTAATCTAACTAAAATATGTTTTTTATAAACAAATTTGTATTTTCATATTCTTCATTAATTTTATAAAAAAAATTAATAAAATTTTTGTTTGTACCTATTTAATCGTTATTTTTAGAATTTTTCCCAAGTAAGTATCTTAATTTAGTAACAATACAAAATTGACAGTCAACATTCACACAAAGACCAAAGAAATACAAAAAAAAAATACATTTATCTTCGCAATTTTTGAAAAATACTTATTCCTACTTAATGATTTTTTATTAAATTCCAATCGTTTTATAGCAAAATACATTTTAGGCCTGATTTTTCAATCGTTAGTCAATTTGAAAATAACACGCACAATTTCATACATTTGTCGAATTTATTAAATGGTAAAAGCTTATGGATACATAAATCTTAGGAATAGCTATTTTTCTTTGGTCTCTCACATACAGCCATAACATTAAAAAAATAAGGAACTTTGGATTATTTTTTTCTTAATTTTAACTCATCGCGAGTACATAACATGCGTATTAAATGCTTTTTAGTTTTAAAACTAGTTTATTTAAATCAAAAACAAGATTTCATGTTTATATTTTATCGTATTTTGATGAATGATGTCAATTCAGTCTAAAAATGATTTGATTTTAAAATAACGTTATTTTTAATGAGAAAATAAATAGAATTTGAGCGCTTCCCTCTACATGCGGTATGCCATATTGCCTTCACTTGAAAAAAATATTTTTATAATCCGAAAATATCAATTAAGCCCTCTATCTCCTATATTCTTAAGAAACGTAATCACTGAAATTTAACAAAATAAAAAAAAAACAATTTAATTAAATTTTTAAAAAATACTTACAATTAAAAAAATTGAAAATGTATCTATAATGTAAGTAGTACTTAAATAGCACACTATACAAAAATATATCTTTTTAAATCATTGAAAAAAAAACTTCTAGCTATCTTATAAAGTATTCCTATTTCAATATTAAGATTTTGTCAACATTTTGAAACCATTTTTCAACATAAAGCTTTTGTTAAAGTTACTAAAGTTTAGTAAGAAATAATCTACTATTTTTACACGAATGTACAAAGAGAATATCGAATTAAAACTTTACGCTCGTGAATGTCTGTCTGTCTTTTTTGTTATATAAGTCACAGCCATAAAAGAAATATAAAAATCTACTGAGCTATAAACTAAAAGATTCTACATCTAAACGAGTCGAAATTGAAACTAAAAACTATGTATATACCTCCCCTTTTGAAAGCTAAAAGTAATTAAAATAAAAAAAAATCCCTTTTTTTCAATAAATTTATAAAAATATCTGACTGGAAATCAACGCTGCTTTTTTTACTGTAAAATCTATTTATATAAAAATCCGTTGCCATGGTGAGCCTTGCTAAAACTCGAACATGTGTCAACCAATGACACTTTTTATTTTACACATTTTCACACATTCTTACGAACCTAACGCCTTCAAAAAGAGAGCTAATAGGCATCTTCTGGGAAGGCTCGTCCCATCGTCGACCTCATCCGTGCCCACGCAAGCCGAGCCGGTCAAGAGCTGGCCCATACTAAATACAAAAAATGTTTTATTTTCTTTTTGTACTTACCTACGCTTAAATACTGAGGTGGTTTAGAAAAAACGAAAATCTGGAAAATCCCAAAGGAGCAGCCAAAAAATCTACGATAGTCATCATGATCAAGCCAGTAAGAGCCAGAAATACACTAAAGATCCTATTCATAAAAGTTTTATAAACCTCATTGAGCTAAAATGGCGTTAAAATATCATATATGTGACCATGTATTTTATTTTTTTGAGCTATTAACATTTGAATGACAGGGAAAAGCTTACTTTATCGAGCGTTCTAAAATGACATTTGGTAATGAATTAGCCCCTAGATGAAGTCTTGAAATTCACTATGCTACTCATAGGACTGATCTCTACTTTCTTATGTCCATATATATTAGCTAGAAAGGGATGCATACTTTATCTCAATGCAATTGCTGCGATTTCGTACCAGGGAATTTCTATGAAACTGCATTCTATTCGAGCGGCCTGGTACGATTTTCTTTTTGTTCTAATTTGAAGTCGCATTGAGAGAAGTATGCATCCCTTTCTAACTGATGATATTGGACATTAGAAAGTAGAGATCAGCCGTATGCGTTGATGTTCAGAACATGAATGAATTTTAAGACTTCTTATATGCTTTAGTCATAATTCTTTGATTGGGGGGTTACAGAAGTTCGAAGTAGAAAGATAAAATGAGAAAGGCTATCTAATATTAGGAATAGGATTTTTGTTCCTTCCTCAAGCAAAAATTACTAAACTGTTTGAGCTGAAATTTTGTATATATGTACCTACACATTAAATAATTCACGACCAAGAATAAAGGTTACTTTTTATCCTGAAACCACGAGTTAGCTAGTTACCTGATTCAGGTACGAAAATAACAGTAGGGAAATCGACATACCGCAAGCAAAAGAGTATATCTACAACAAACAATGTTTACTTCCTCGGCACCAAATGTAAGCTGTACGTTTCTTTAGGCAGAGCTACACACGCTGGTTTCTGTCTCAAATCATTTTTATCGACTGCCCTAACATCGAACTCTTGCATAAGATTTGCAAACATAACAAAACTCATTGTTGTCACAAGAGTTTGTCCTATACACGTTCTTTTACCAATGCTGAACGGCAAAAAGTGCGGTATATTCCTCTTTACAGACAAAACCTCCTTTTCAGACTCTGTAACCTTTGTGACTGGACCGTTCTTCTCCCCATCGGATTCCATCCCCGAATCGCATTGGGAATTTCTGCGCATACGAAGTTTATTCTTCTCTAGAAACCTGCTAGGGTCGAATTTCTCTGGCTCGCTCCAATACTGATCGGACATGTTTAGTTCATAGTTGTTTATGAAGACGATGGTTCCTTTTTCGATGCCAAAGCCAGCTACAGCAGCGTTTTCTGTTGCTACATGAGGAACGATTGGAGAAGAAGCATATCTCAAACATTCTAGCACAGTTGCTTCAGTATATGGAAGACTGCTTCTGTCTGTGAGACTTAGAGCCCGCTTTCCTTTCGTAGCTGCTTCGATTTCGCTTCGAATCCTCCTTCCTACTTCAGGATCCCTAGCCACAGCCGTCAAGCAAAGCATAACCAAATTCCCAACAGAAGAGTGCCCCCCAAGAAAGTCTTCTAGCATAAAAATTATGGTGTTCCTATCAACTGTTGGATCGTCATGCAGAACTCTTAGCAGACCATCTAGGAAGTCCTTCTCCGGCGCGTCTACATCCAGATCGTTCTCTCTCTGTTCCACGATGCGGGATAGAATAAACGCTCTGATATCAGAAGACCACTGAGACAGCTTCTCCATATGCTTAGAGTAAAACGGTGAGAGCCAAGGAAGGAAATCCACCGCGTAACCTTGGTTGATCTCCCAGAAGATCTCATCGAAATGGTCGACGATTTTCTTGAACTCAACGTCATTTTCGGCGTCAAACCTTACGTTGCACATGTAATGGGAGAACATGTTCATTGCAGCTGTCATGAGGAAGGGTTTTACTTCGATAGGACCGTCTGATGACTTGACTTGCGTTTTTAAAGCCTGGATGAGGTCGATAGATTCGAAGGTGGCGACGGAGCCGATGCGGGCGAAGTTGTCTGTGTGCTGTTTGGGCCCGCAATGGCGTCTTGCGAGATTACGCCGGCGGGTTTGAAGATTCGACCAATCACAGAGCGCCAATGCTGAGGACAAAAGAAAAAGTTCATAGTCTCAAAATCTAAAAAAAACACTTAACACCGTTAGGTTTTTGCTAGCCGAACCGCTTATAAACTTCATTTGTGTGACCTTTCCCGTCCGTTATAAATAAAAATTAAAACTAATATATATTCAAACTAAATTGAACGAAGTCACTAGCTTATTAAATAAGGAAGTATTCTGTATTTGTATTTGAAGTGACAAATAATAAATATATCTATTTCTGTCTATCAATCCAATATATTGTAGTTTTATACTTATGAAAGAGTTTTCAGAATATCGACTTCCGGAGCCATACAAATAAACTCACACACAAACATAATCTGCCTCCAAGAAGCAGTGAATCGTGGCGTTTTCGCCCTGCCACTTCATTCTATAACAACTATTGAGGTGTCTCCACACATCCATTGCTGGTTCGTGGAAGAAGCACCAAATAAATCAAAACCAATTTGACTCCAAAAAAATCCAAACTAGTATTCTAAATGCTAAAGAAAAATCCAAACTCTATTATTAGAATTAAATGCGAAAGTGAGTTCGTTTGGTACACCTTCCCGCCTAAAGTACTCAACCGTAATTTTATTTTTATTTTATTATTTCACAGTACCATTTAATTATAAACCTACATATTGTCAGGGGTACAGAAAAGAGCTTAGTACCTCTCATCCAGAAAAAAACTACTGTTTTTAAGAGAGAAAATAACTATTATAAAAACTATATTATATGTAAATTAAAAAATTGGCCAAGTGCGAGTCGGAGTTGCGCACGAAGGGCTCCGTACCGTTGTATGAGAGATCCCCCTAAATATAAATTTTATTTGTTTTTATAGCGGCAACAGAAATACATCTGTGAAAATTTCAACTTCTTCGTATGAGCTAATGGCCAACATGGCTTAACGACTGTAAAAGCCGGGACCAAAATTTAGCTATCATGGTTTATGAGATACAGACAGACAGACAGACGAATAGTGCATTCTTACTAATAGTTTCTACGCTTTCGGTACGGTACCCTAAAAAAATTACTATAATAGGTTCCAAAGTGTTCCTTTAAAGGTTATAATTGAGTTTAAAAAAAATAAGTTTTAAGTTAGGTAAGCTTTCGCCCGCGGCTTTGCTCGCTTGGTGCCGGGATAAAAAGTCAAACAGTAGCCTATGTGTTCATCCAGGTTTTAAACTATGTATATTCCAAGTTTCATCCAAATCCGCTTACCCGTTACGGAGCTGGACAATAGGGATGATGTCTGGGTAAAAAGATAATAATTCTAATTAGTCCGTCAGTTAGATTAACAAAAAATATTGGACACGTATTTTTTTATTTATGAAATCAATAGAAATTAAAAAAGTTATAGAGAGCCAAAGTTCGGGGGTAGGGGCTCGTGACGTCACTTGTATGTAAAAAGTGTACTTACCCGTGACGTCACGCGGAACTTCAACGCACTATATCTTTGTCATTTTTAGTTTAATTAGCAAAAGAAAAAATACGTGTCTAATATTTTTGGATAATGTAAATGACGGACTAAATAGAAATTTTCAGGCATCTAGCCTAGCCCGCAAACTAAGCAGAGTTCGGAACCAACTGATATACTAGTTATATACATTTTTGTAAAAGTCGTAAAATATATTTCGTACCGTTAGGTGATAAGGGTGTCTCTATGTAGCTTTAGACATGTACCTAGGGGTTTCGTACTAGGGTACGAGTTGCACAATCAGAAAACTTTCATGGTTTACGTTTTCGACCTGAATTTTAAAGTACCTTTTTTCTTTGATTACTAAATTGTTTTGAGTGATAAACATTGCAATCTGCAAGAAGATTACACTACCAATGTTGTTCGATCTGTTTCTATTTATAAAAACAGTTGCGTAATTTTAATGAAGCGTACATTAAAATTGAGCTCAAAAACCAAACTATCAATGTTTCCGTATTGCGGAACTTGTGAGGGTAACTGGAATAACACTATACTTTTTATCCAGGCGAAAGAAACCACGAGCAGAAACTCGTTTAAATAAAATAATTAAGTCCACTGCTCGCTAAAGACTTTTCCAATGAATGCCATTGCGCTCTATCTTCAGCTTGATTCATAAGCCGGCTTTTGGTTGTCGGATATATATAACATCTTGAGCTATAATATTTTATCGCTCATCATACATTTTGTACGACACACCTCCCTGCACTACGCACCTCCCCCTGCCTCGCCCTGAGTTTGAAGTTTCAAATGATCCCATAGCCAAAAGCCGGCTTCATACCCAAGTTAAAAAAAATTCTAAGAAAAATTAATTAGGTACGTAAATAATTAGATTTGGCACGAAAATTATGTGTGTGTAAGACCCAAATTGCGTGTCATATTACGAAATACCTACACAGCTACGCATGTAGGAAGTAGAATGAAAACATAGGTAGTGTCGGGTTTCTACCTAATTTCGGATACTAGCTATCTTAATGTGCAGTTTTTAAATATTTAGTACTAGTTTCCGCACGTGGCTTTGCTCTCTTGGTTCCTAGGTAAAAAGTAGTATTCAAAAACTATATCCACACCACCACACCAGCCTATATCAGTCCACTGCTGGACATAGGCCTCCCCTAATAAAGCGGGATATACCCATAATCCCCACGCTGGGCATGCGGGTTGGGGATCGCAGGGCACAGCTTCTCGCACCACCGACGCTGCTGCCCGTCGGTGGCCAGGGGATTTAGCTGTGCCGATGTAGGCTGTGCTATTCCGCAATCAGCCGGCCGCCAGAGCCCCGTTCGTTGTTTAGCAGGATGCACCACGTGCAGGTGAGGTTGTCTTGGGTTCCGAAGATAGGTGTTGGAACCCCGTACACCCCCAAAAACTATATACCTATGTACATTCCAAGTTTCATTCGAATTCATTCAGTAGTTTTTGCGTTAAAGAGCAAAAAAACATCCATCCTCACAAAATTTTCTATTTTTATTATTAGCTTTAGCCCGCGGCTTTGCCCGCGCTGGATATAAAGTAGCCTATGCGTAATTCAGGTCACAAACTAAGTACATATGTTCCAAGTTTCATCCAAATCCATTTAGAAGTTTATGCGTGAAAGAATTACAAACACGCTTTTCCATTTTTTTTTATTAAGATTAAAGTATAGTTTATGAAAATCGTAAATGATATGGAAAGTAGGTTATGGACTTTTACGTTTGGTATTTCTTAATCAACCTGTGTGGAGATGTTTTTATGAAATGAAGGAATAAGTGGAATGACAATTCTGACATTTTGAGTATCTATGATGATCTATGACATATTATTTTTGACATTAATTTATTTAAACTATACTTCTTTGAGATTTGCTTATATTTTTTGTATATTTGCAGGCAAAATGTATATGATACTTTATTTTTAATTGATATTATGCTAAGACCTATTATTGTACCTACATTTAAAGAAAATAAATAAATGATTATAAATAATGCGGGACTTAATCACACAGCATCATGTAGCCCCAAACTAAGCAGAGCTTGTATTATTTGTAAATATATACATATCATGCATAGAAACACCCAGACCCGAGACGAATATCTACAAAACATGCAAACATTTGTCCCGCAGCGGGAATCGAACCCGCAACCCTCTGCGTCTCAGGCGGACCTTCGCCCACTGCCACTGCGCCACAGAGACCGTCAATATTATGATTAATATTATGATTAATATTATGAGATTAGACGGATGGAGAAAAAGTCTCCCCACATAGGTGCGTTATTATCAGTCGTTAATACCGGATGCGTTATTGCGATATCTGTTTTTAGTACATTATGTATAAGAACGGCTAGGAACGGCATCAGACATCATATACATACTTAAATTAATTAAAGTACTATACAGTACATTATATACCATGAAGCTCAATATTTTTCATTGACTATTTTGAAATACCTTCTTCTGATCTGCCTCATCTGTTTAAGAACAGTCACCCGTTCAAATTACACAAAAGACCAAAAGACCTACATCAATAAAAATAGCCACTGGATTTTTATCTAAGGTGTCAAATAATAATCAGGTTACCTGCGTAACTAAAAACGTATGACTAATTTAAGGCAATGCGAGGAGAATTTAATAGACCTATAGGATATCGTATTATGTTACAAGTAATGGATAGGTCATGGCCAGCAATATCTCTCTATCTTGTTGCGTTAGCAAGGTTCTGTGAGGGGTACCGAACTCGTCCGGGAAAGTAATGCATGCCAATTTCTGCCGTATTATCATCAGCCTATAGCATTCCACTGCTGGACATAGGCATCCAATGAGCGCCATTGCGCCCTGTCCTGAGCTCGACGCATCCAGCTTCTACCAGCAGCCTTTCGCAGATCGTCATTCCTAGATGGACATGCCTGCGGGCAAGTCTGCAGACATCGCTGCTATAGGTCTGTGTAATTGCATTCCCCGCTTACACTAAAAAACATTGCACTGACTTATAGTAGTAAGGTACGGCGGGCATGTCTGCAGACTTGCCCGCGGACATGTCCTTCTAGTGAATTCCCCGCTTAACGCTTAATTTCTTAACACCTTGCCTAACCTATGCCTGTCAAACTTGGCCAACAACAAAGAGTTCTCTGGATAGACAGAATATGCCAGTGAGGAATAGAGGAGCTGTTTATATATATAGAGATTGAGTCAATAATACTAAAATAAGAGGTAAAAGAAAAACAACAAAACCGGCCAAGAGCTAGTTGAACTTGCGCACGAAGGGTTCCGTACCGTTGTATTGGGGGCCCACTCAAATAGTTATTGTATTTGTTGTTATAGCGGCAACAGAAATACATCATCTGTGAAAATGTCAACTGTCTAACTATCATGGTTCATGAGATACAGCCTGGTGACAGACAGACAGACAGACAGACAGACGGACAGTGGAGTCTTAGTAATAGGGTCCCATTTTTACCCCTTTAGGTACGGAACCCTAAAAGTGTGGTCAAACTGATATAATGGACCGGGATTGGAAATAGGCAGGACACATAGCAAAGAATGAGGCCAAATAGATGACCCTACACCAACTGGTGAATTCCAAAAACTGACGATACGTTGAATTATATTTATTGCAAGCATACAAATAAATATTGGAGGTCACACAAAATGAATGGAATTATTGCGTAAGGTTTTTGAGATCTGAATGAAGTGCAATTGAATTGGTCTAGTTTAAATGCATCATCAATGAAATTATATGATTTTTTTGTGAAGTGTGGTATACTAGTTTTATCATCATCAACAAGACATAGACATAGGTATATTTATTTGAAACTGAACCCACAACACATCAAAATGAAAAAAAAAAATACAAAACCACGAATTCAAGGCACGAGTGAACAGGTTTCTTCTAGCAAGCGTGGTCCATCGCAGACTGCATCTTTGCTTACCATCAGGCTAGTTGTAGTCAAACGCAAGCCTATTTTATTTTATTTATGTTGGAAGCTAGGAAAATCATGATCCGTCTGTTTTTCCATTGTCCTAACGACCCTAACGGCTTCTAAAAGAGAGTTATTAGCCATCTTCTGGGAAAGTCCCATCCTAATTAAAATCTGACTACTCTGTAGAAAGTTATGCATGATAATACATTTAAAAAAAATATAAGCGTCGACTTGAGAACCTCCTCCGTTTTATTCGTCGGTTTAAAAGAGGTAACATGATATTTTTAACGCTATTTTAGCTATCTGAGGTTTATAAAACTGTTATGAATAGGACGGTTAGTGTGTTGAAGTTCCGCGTGACGTCACGGCTTAGTACACTTTTTACATAAACGTGACGTCACAAGCCCTCCACTCCCCCATTTGACGCTCTATAAGTTTGTCAGTTTCTATCTTTATTCAACTAAAAATACGTGTCCAATATTTTGTTAATCTAACTGATGGACCAATAACATTTAACCCAGGCATCATCCCTAGAACCACATCTAGTACTTGACTATGAATGAAAAAAACATGTCGTTTGGTAAGTTTATATGTGAATACGATTCAGTAATTTCCGTATTAACTAATTTCCAATTAAAGAACATTAAAAATCTAAGGTATTTATATATCTATGGGCCGTAAATAATGTAAATTACGATCATGTACTTTTTCTTTATTGTTGCCTGAAATAAAATTTATATTACATAAACATTACGAAAACGGTTTAATACCAACCAAAAAATGTAAAAACTGTATCCGAATGCTTAGTTTGGGGCTACATGATGCTGTGTGATAGTGTCCAGCATTATTTATTTATTTATTGTTCCAAGTAAAATGTTTGTTCTGTTTGTTAGGAATGCAAAAAATAACCTTGTTAATACGTGCGTGCTAAAATAAAATGAAATCTTAATAAAATATATATGAATAAATCATTATATATTATATTAAAAAAAATATAATACTGCTGTAGACCGTTTTGTTCGTTATTTTAATGTTGGTCTGAGTAAAATAGTTTTCTATCTATTCTATCTGTTTAAGCCTCAAGTTGATGGACGCAGAGCGTTGCATTGTAGCGCAGGTTTCAAACATACGTGATCTACGATGCAATGCTTTGTAATAGGTAATGGTTACCACTTAACATCAGGTGGGCCATAAGATTAAAATCATCATCATCATTCATTCCACTGCTGGACATAGGCCTCCCCTAATAGCGGCATTGCGCCCTTTGACGCAATAGTAAAGCATATATTGTTACGACTATAGTACGCAGGGGCGAATTTGATCCGTTGGTCGCTCTAGGCATATGAAAGATTGCCGCCCGTCTACTCGCTGGAAAGCACCAAAATTTTTAAACTCGCCTGCTATTTGCCCTTGGCTATAATACAATTTAAACTATATTGTCACTTATTTGTTCCGTATTATATTGCAAAGATGACCGTTGGCCCGAGAAAAGTGTGGTGGAGTACAGAGTACAGAAAGCAACGGCAACGGTTGTGAAACAAGTAGATATAATTTTAGAACTCCTTCCCCCACCCTATACGAATACCAATACTTATTTCCAGGATGTCATTTATACCTACACATTATTAACCGCCGCTTGTATTATTATATTTTTTACGGAATACCGCCTACGCGAAGGAGCGAGAAGTTAAAGGCGCGACAAAAAAAATCGTACTAAGTTTTGCCGCCCCCTGAATTTTGCCGCCCTAGGCCCGTGCCTACTTGGCAAATTGGGAAATCCGCCCCTGATAGTAGTGATAGTAGATAGGTATCTAATGTGTATGGTAACTGTGGTTAGATGAACAAGAAATAACATTGTTTTTAACTAGTAACCATTCGAGCGAAGCCGCTAACTAGAAAGATAAAAAGTGGACTTCGCAATCGTTTAACACTTTGAGTGCTAAAACATAACTGTACAGTACCCCTACTAAGAATTACACAATACCGAAACAGTTTTTCAATAGTTTTTGTTGGCAACATAAAAGAAACTTTGTTTTATCTAATTTTAATATTATTTGTATATTATAAGTATTTATGTACCTAGGTACCTAGGTGTATAATTTATATGTAGTTTATCCTAACAATAGAAGTAAAAATAAAATTTGTAGTTTTAAGTAACTTTAAAATTGAATTATAATAACAAAGCACGCCTACCACCATCTAAAAAAAACACAGGTTTGGCTGGTAGAAAATGCTCGTAGCATTATGCCCACCATTTTGTTACATTTACTGAGCAAAGTATAAAAAACTATTAAATAGTAAGTAAGTACTTATGTAAATAGCTATCTTTATTCAGTAGGAACATTAAAGTATTTTTTTTTTATTTACACCTTATTTCCATTGCGACCAAACAGAGAAGAATTGGCAAGAAACTCTGCTTGGCTTATACAGGTTGGGGCAAAATTTAACCTCATTGATGGCCACCTTTTCTTTTGTAGTTAGAACGTTTTGTTTTGAGAAAATTATAGGATTGTTTTGAAGAAACAACAATTGCATTTTCGGACTTTCGAAAAAATGTAGTCTGCCTGGAAAATAAGATTTTTCAAAAAAACAAGTTTCTCTCAATCGACCCTATTTCCCAACAGGAATATTTTTCTCAAAGTAATTAACCAAATCAAATCGTAAGATATTGGGAAAAAAAATCGTACAATTTATATGAAACGTCATTCGTTATAATTATAACATTGATTCTATGTATGCATCGGTAAAGACCTTGGCACATCGGTAAGGAACTTGGCAAAAATTGTAACGAAGTTATTTTCATGGAAAGAGTTTTTCTTCCCGAAGTGGTAGTAAAAACTCTTTCATAAAAAAAACATATATCGTTAACATATTAACATAAAAATAAAACATAACGATATTAAATCAGTGTTAGATAAATACTGAGGCATTTTGATGGTTTATCGGCCCATTTTTTTCTTTACCAGTGGTTCCGGAACTAATGCAGGCTCGATTCCCGTGTTTGTTTTTTAAAGTTCTAAAGGTTCTATGTTTACATAATTAAAAAATACTCACAATTATTCCTATCACCGGCGAACAGTTTGTGAAACCGAAGAAAATCAGGTCTTCCGCCGAAAAACTTTCCATTTTGATTCAAAACCTCTCGAATCAACTCCAGATTATTTACGACAACGCACTTAGAAGCTCCCAACTTCAAACTGAAGATATCACCGTACTCCTTCGCTAGCCCTGTGAACGCCTGAAAAGGCGACTCACACTTGCCCAAAAGATGTAAATTCCCAATTATAGGCAAGGGTACCGGCCCCGGCGCGCTTTTCAAAATGGCTACCTTTTGTTCACCATATTTGCTGGTCTTTTTTAGCGTTACGGTGTTCCTCTCAAAGAGTTTATACACCACAAGCGCTATGATGACCAAGATGAGGATTGCACTCATTTTCTTAAAAGAATTTTTCGAGTGGCCACACCGGTTTGACAGGAGTTTGGGCGGGAAGCGTGCGCTTGCCGACTTGCACTGCGCCGTCTGAACGCGACTCCCGCCATTTTATACTCTGTATTTGCATTTTCTTGTTCAGTTTTTCAACTGTATTACGAATAAGCAATTCGTTAAATGTATTTTCGACCTTACGTCTGTGGATTAAGCCTTAGAGTTGTAGTAAATAGACTGTGTTTTATAGAATTTAAGATAGCAACGGTGATACGATGGTAATAGATGGTAGAAAGCTTTCGGGGTGGCCTTTTTTTCAATATATTGACGCATTTTAGGTCATTGATATACATATCACCATTTTCATATTGATATTCCTACATTGTGGTTGAGAAAAGCCTGAGATAGGTAGCTATGGAACAGCCTGGGGGAGGAGAGCTAAAAAGCAAAATGATCTGACAACCGATGCCTAATTTTATAAATTTTATTGTGTAATATGTAACTAGTTTAAGATTGTTAATAAAGGCTTTTTGAAATGGAAATTGAAATTGATTTACCTACTGAGATGTGAAGTGTTCTCTTTCACGCTAAAACCATCAAACGGATTGAGGTATTTTGCACATACCTACAACACAGCGCCAAGTCTGCTCAGCTTTAATTCCAGCTTAAAACGCTGGCTTATTGAGCAGTTGTTCTATAGCTATATTGAATTTATGATATTCAGAGTACCTAAGTGAATACTTATGTGAAACTATTAGGTATTTTGAATGTAATTTAATGTTTGAAGGTACTGATAATACCTACCTACAATACGTTAATAATCAAACTGACATGTAAATTGGTTTTACGAATAAATGATTCTCTGTGGCGCAGTGGGCGAAGGTCCGCCTGAGACGCAGAAGGTTGCGGGTTCGATTCCCGCTGGGGGACAAATATTTGCATGTTCTGTAGATATTTGTCTCGGGTCTTGGTGTTTTCTATGTATGTTAAGTATGTATTTACAAAAAATTATTGTGTGGTATATCAATCAGGTGGTTCCCATAATACAAGCTCTGCTTAGTTTGGGGCTACATGATGCTGTGTGATTACGTCCGTGTTATGATTATCATAATGTAGACACAGGCACATAAGTAGGTACTAGACTCGAGAGCATGAATATCAAAAGGGTAGGCTAATAGGCTTTTAGCTATTATATTCTTATTGGGGCTGGCCATATTTGCCGAACCGTTGGAGTAAACGAGTTCTTGAGTTGAATGTAGTTTAGGACGCCCTCCAGCCAGGTGGAGTGACGATCTGCGAAAGGCTGCTGGTAGAAGCTGGACGCGTCGAGCTGAGGACAGGGCGCAATGGCGCTCATTAGGGGAGGCCTATGTCCAGCAGAGGACTGCTATAGGCCAATGATGATGATGATGATGAGGCAAATAATAAAAAAAATATCTTACAATTACACAAATACATTAAAATTAAATGTCGAAATAATGAATTGTCAATAAAAATATTCGAATTCCTCAATGTCCCTGCAATTTAATTATTGATTTATTGAATAATAACATTTGCTTTGTAGCCATTTCTTCAAGTGAAGCCGCGAGCCAAAGCTAGTGTTCAATACAACCGCACACGAGATTTGCTCATTAGAGAATTATTAAGAAGTAGAATTGAACTAGATGACGACTGAGTAAAAAACATAATTCTAATTAGTCCATCAGATAGATCAACAAAAAATATTGGACACGTATTTTTTTATTTATCAAATAAATAATAATTTACGGAGATAAAGAGCGTCAAAGTTCGGGAGTGGATGCTCGTGACGTCAGGGCTATCTAAAAAGAGTACTTACCTGTGACGTCACGCGGAACTCATTTTCTATCTTTGTCATTTTTTGTTTAATTGACAAAAGAAAAAATACGTGTCCAATATTTTTTTATACATAAAATGACTAACTAATTTCAATTTTTCAGTCTTCATCCCCATTTTAGGTACCTATTGTGCAATTCATCATCATCATCATCATCAACTCAAAATAAGGTCCCATTCAAATAATTTCATAGAAGGTTGAAACACGTACCCTCCACTCCAATCTTTCATTGAGGATACGGTTTTGTAACTATCTTCATAAGTCCTACTAATATTATAAATGCGATAATTTTCTGAGTATGGAGGTATGTATGGAAGTATGTTTGTTACTCTTACATGCAAAAACTACTGAACGAAAATTATCGATTTATAAAAAAAATACAACCGAATTGAGAACCTCCTTTTTTGAAGTCGGTTAATAACATTTAATTATGAATATGGGGGTTAGGACGCAATGTCACACGTGATGGGTATACAACGCACTGCCAAACACCGTCAAAAATGCACCTAGCATAGCAAGTTTTAAATTTAAATTAAAGAACTGGCTCGTTGAAAAGACGTTCAACAGCATTGACGAATTTAACTCCTACAATAAGTAGGAAGATGTTTACTTTACTTTCCTACTTTTAATTGTAACATAGTTACGTAATTTTTTATTAATTTACTGCAATGTTAAAGACGTATAATTTGACATATTATGAAAAGTGTTTATATCTTTTTAGTAGATAGATAGATAGATCAAAAATTCATTATTGCACAAAATAAAACAAGTACACAGGCGAACTTAATGCTAATTAGCATTTTCTTCCAGATAACCTTTGTGTAGTGTGGAAATAGAATGGTAGTGCTTACAAATTTGTTTTGTGAAATAGTAGAAGAATAATAATATGTTACCTATCTCTAAAAATTAATAAAAGACAAAGAATAAATAAATAAGTAAACAATATATGAAATACGTATACTAAATCTATAAATAAACTTACATACAAAGACAAAAATCATAAACATACATAAATTACTTAAAGTACCTACATATACCTAGGAGCTCAATTTTTTCATTGACTACTTTTTAGAGACAAAGTGAATAAAAAGTTTGGATTTGAAGATTCCTAAGTAAACAGAGCTACGAATATCCGAATTCCACAGACGGATAAGCAGTTAGTATGAAGTTAATTATGCATAAAGTTGTTACAAGGAATTTGGACTACCTACTTTGTTATTAATATTAGGTCCTTGATTATGAAATTGGCGTTTTGTCAAGAGAATTTCGAGAAAATGAATTACTCAATACATAGGTAGGTACATATTTTTTGTAATTTTTCTGGAACTGCAAATCCTCTGCCTTTAAAATGTTGTGTGTCGAATTGGACAATATGGTGAAAAGTATGCATAGCCTTATTTATAAAAGAAAAATAACACACTAAAAATAAAACTAATTTAAGCATTGAAAGCACCAACTGCTTTAAAATTCATTTTTTGGGGATGATTTTCCCCAAAATAGTAATTTCTTGAATTTTTAATCTTTGCAATAATGTTGTGTTCAGAATATAAATTAATTTCGTACCCATAGGAATGTTGAATTTAAAAAAAATGTGCAAAAACGCCAATTTAGTATTTATAAGGAGCTAATATTTTAATAAAAATGTCTTTATCAGCCTATATATTTAGCAGTCCACTTCTGGACGTAGGCCTTTCCTAATGAGCGCCATTGCTCTGTTCTGAGCTCGATGCAACCAGCTTCTTTCAGCATTGTAATTGTGCAATTGAGCATAAATTATGATGTGACATTTTGAAATAGGGGTGTAAGGGGTTCCAACCCAAATCTCCGGAACCCTAGCCCAACCTCACCTGCACGTGATGCACCCTGCTAACTAACAAACGGGGCTCTGGCGGCCGGCTGATTGCGGCATAGCGCAGCCTAACACAGATTATGGGCATATCCCCCTTCTTATAGGGGATTCTTATGTCTAGCAGTGGAATGAATAGGCTAGTGTTATGTTGTTGTGTATTTCGGAATATTCTGTAGAAACCATAGATTTAGAAAGAAAAAAATACGTCTAGTTGCACGCACACAAACACCGTGTCGAAGACTGCCGAAAAGAAACGACGTTAGACAATGCACGGCCTTCAAGGCACACTTCCGTGCCCGTCGGAGTGGGGAGCGTGAGGTTTTTTTTCGTTACGGAATTTCTGGATTCGGTCCCCGCGCTCAAGGCCCTCGATAGAAGCTATGCAATAGCTTAAAAATTCAAACTCTTTGGTAGAAACAAGATAGGTAGGTATAGGTACGTAATTATAAGAGTTTCTAAAAATAGATATCACATTTATATTGCCAGTACACGTGTTATAAAAATCAACATATTATTGTTGCTAGTTGCTATATTCAGTTGGTAATAATTCTGAAATTTTCCACTAAAGGGTCACTCCCTTGAGTTTACTTCGCGAAAGTAGGCTACGTTTGAATATAGAACGTTTTATTGGCGCCATCTTGCATTTGAATATTAGAGGCGTCATGGTTCTTAGTATTGGTGGTATTGGTAGAATGGTAAACAGATAGCAGCTTTGTTTGTGCCAAAATAGTAATTTAGTGACAGTTTATAAGTATATAATTATATCAATGCAAAATAGAAACAAGTAAATGTAGCGAGCGTTGTATTGTTGTTTTTTAATATAATAATAATAATAATAATCATTCTTATAGTAATTATATTAATTCTAATTAGTCCGTCAGATAGAACCACAACAAATACTGGACATATATTTTATTATTTATCAAATATCTTAAGATATTATGACCTATTTTGAATAGTTTTAAAATGACATATTAAATTACTAATATTTCATGTTTAATTTAGTCCTTTTTTAAATTATAATAAATATAATATAATATTTATAAATATAATATAATATAATAGGTATTTTGACATTTCTGTAAATTAATTATTTTTCTTGCAGTGCCCTGACAGGGTCAATGTACCTACTAACCTACTCATAAGCTAAACTAGACCTAAGCTATACCACTGTAATGTAGGACATTGAAGCATGAATAAATGAAATGAAATAAAAATTGACGGAGTAGTGCTTCTAATTTCGGGAGTGGGGGCTCGTGACGTCACTGCTATCTAAAAAGTGTACTATGCCGATGCCGTGACGTCACGCAGAACTACAACGTTTTTTTGTCATTTTAGTGAAAATAAAATACGTGCCCAATAATTTTTAATAATATAAATGACGGACTTATTACAATTTTTCAATCATTATCCCTATTGGATGAAAACACTGGACACATTTTTTTTTATTCTGGACTTTTTACAGTTTACTTTACTAGCCCACGTTACGAATCCACCATCTTGAACGAAGTAAAATTTAACCTCTACTCATAGACAATTCGTTTAATATTAATGATAGTAGATTATAGATTTAGGTTAGGCTGCCAACAGTTATTTCGTAATGTTTTTTTAAACAAGCTTTATGGCCACCTTCCAGCTCCATCATCAGACCCTGGATACCATCTAGAAACAGAGTACTCGTCAAGACGAATTAAACGAGTTCAAACTCGTTGGGGTTGCATCGTTTCATTAGAGTTCCTATGACCCATTCCAGCTCCATCATCAGAACAGCTCCATGTCATCATAATATTGTATTCACGCCATTACATATGCGTACAAAATTTCAGCTCAATCAGAATCCGGGAAGTGTGTCCAAGGAAAATATCCAGAACCCGTACTAATTGCGTCAAAACCAAACGTATCCCATATTTATTTTATTTTATCAATGACATTAACATTTTCTTTAGTTTTACAAGGCCTCTTTCACTCCGCAGAATAGGTATAAAAATATACCTACGCATCGCCGGCCTTGCGAACGTGGTTCGTTACGTCGGTTGCCGCGTTCTGCCCGGAACGAAAGTGTCCTTGAGCAGCCGCGGCATTTTAGTTTGTTTTTGTTAATGTACCTATATTTTTCGCCAAATGAAGGCAAAAAAATACTACACAGCATTTAGTTGCCTGAATAATAATAAGAAAATGTAAATAATACCAATAGTAGGTACAGAACTGAAAGTTTTTCTACCAAATAATGCGTTGTTTAGATATCTAAGTCTCCCGTATTTACTTAAGTAGGTAGGTACTTAGGTACAAGTTCTATTTGAATGCGGTACCTACCTACATAAATAAACGTAATATTATTATGTAGGTATTTTTTCATAGACAATTTTTGTGCCATTGGTAGGTATAGGTAGGCCTACATAGTGCTTTAGTAAGTAGGTATTATGATTTTGATTATGTAGACTGAGAGCAAGATTAGAAACCCAAGTTAGGTACATTTTTATTTGGTTTAACTTTAAGTAGGCAGTATAGGTTATCTACTTAAAAACAGGTAGGTGTAGGTAGACAAATCAATGTGGTAAGTTACCTAAAGGTAGGTGTACTAACAACTAAAACTAGATACCTAGGTTACCTACAAACCAAATGTTGTTTTTTTCTCTTGCAAATATCTAGGTAGGTACCTACCTACTAAAATTTCTCTTAAGATTTAGCATGATGTACCTACCTACCTTAAACAGTGATTATTCAGTTTTCGTAAACAAGACACCTAAACACTTAAGTAAGTGTTAAGGACCCAAGTACCTATCTAGTAGGTATGCCTATTTTCTGAGTTCTTAATGCAGCCAGCCAGTGTAAAATAGTTTTCTAATCTAATACTAGGTAGGTAGATATTATTTGAATTATCATTGTTCCTAAAAATAAATAGGTGGCTAGGTAACTGGATAGTAAAATGTTCAACAACAACAGCCTATTCAGTCCACTGCTGGACATAGGCCTCCCCTATAAGAAGGGGGATATGCCCATAATCCCCACGCTGGGCATGCGGGTTGGGGATCGCAGGATACAGCTTCTCGCACCGCCGACGCTGCTGCCCGTCGGCGGGCAGGTTATTATTATTCGTCACAGAATAATTCTCAAGACAACCCTAACGTTACACGTGCCACGTCAGTAGAGATAGAGCTATACGATAGAAAGGGATGCAAGGTGTAGGTTAATATAAATGTTAGGCACTGAGTTTGGTGCGAGCTGAATAGCACTTTATTGCGTAGCAGCTAAAGTCGCTATTTATTTAAATGATTGCGCGGAGTGAAGCTTCTGTCCTCTCTGTATTCTGTGGTTTTACACACAGACGGGATTAAAAATCAAGTAAAAACATAATTATTGATTTGGTTTCCACCGCACGCCATTGTTACTATGGCAACCACATTTGATATTATACTGTTAAAAGTTACGCAACTGAATTTCTGCCGCGTAAGTTCGGCACTTATGGTGTGACATATCGGCCGAATACGTCGAAACGTAAAATCAGCTGCGGAACTTCATTCGCGTAACTTCGGCATAGTGTGTATAGACGCTTAGGGTTTTTTTCCTACTTTCAGTTTTTCTTTTCTTCAATTAATAAAGTAACAGACCCGACTAGTTTGATAAAAGTAGATATGAGGTTTAAAGATTAAGACACTAGCCAACCCGGCGCACTTTCATAATTTCATAAAACTTTCATAATAACAGAATCAATAAAATGTTGTTTAACTTATAACTGAATTAACTTCAGTTTTTAATAAGAACTTCACACTTTAACCCCACCTACCTACAGCGCATATTTGGTCCCATTCAAAACATAAATTCATCGAAATCATTCAATCATTTTCAAAATATCATAAAAAGCCGTTCCATACAAAATGTATGGGGAAATGTAAAATGAATACAGTGAAAATAAATTAATTCATGGCTCCTTTCGCGCGTCATCCATCTCACCACGCCTGGCTGACAGATTACCATAGATTATAAATTCGACTGCCAACATGCGTCAATCGAATGATTAGAAAAGCAAGGGGCTCATCATGAATTGATCAGGGCAAAAGGACGCGGGTAAAAGTACGTCACTGTTTTTTCATTCATAGTTTCTGGGTTCCGTGCTGAGGCAATTCAAACTTATAACGTACAAAAAACGCGCGCAAGGACAAGGACTAATAAAATTGTTTTTTCTTGGATTTTCAGTTCATAAAGTGTGCGTATTTAAAAACTGGCAAAATGGTATGGGTAGATCAGCCCATGTGAGTTTTGGGGGACCTTTTAAAAGTAGGAGGGTACCTAAATGTATTGCTCAAAAAGTTTTTACATCCTGAAGTCTCTACCTAGTACTTACCTACTTCATAACCTGAAAAACTAGTAGGTTATTTTGTCGAGAGAACGCTTTTAATTCTGCATAAAACTATTTAAAAATAAGTACGTAGGTATGTAATACGGCAAACTACCAAGTACAAGTATTGTAAAAATCATATTTAGCCTGGCAACAATACCCAAAACCTGGCTACACTACATATTATTTACTTTTTAGATTAAAAATTTAAATACATAAATATGTCAGTGGGTTTGAGTTTATTTGGCGTTTATTTTTTATTTATTATACAACTACTTAGGTATTGATATTTTGTGAATACAAATATGTTTCAAAATAGATTATCATTGAACAAAATAACCAAAGACCAGCATAGCATGCGCCATTTTGAAAATTAAAAGGTTTTCTGATATAAAAAAAAACTTAAATGGCCGCGCCGGGAGGTTCGGTACCCAGGTTTGGGTACCATTCCAGGGGAGGATCCAGTAGATTTTCAGGATTCGGTCAGGTACCGGTTAACACGTTGACTGCTACGCTCGCCATGCCCGGGAAATACGTCCTTTAGGTACGGCAGTGTGTTATTCAGCTCTCAAAGCGTACAATTTCCTAGTAGAGTTGTGAAGGGCTCATCCTGGTAGTACTTCCACCATATACCTATTCCTACCGTGAAGCATTATTGCTGTGTTTTGGTTTGAAGGGTGTGGGTGCCGGTGAAATTCTCAAGTGATGCATCGTAGGGTACGTTTTAAAGCGTGACCTACGAAGCGATACTTTGTTATGAGTAATGGTTACCACTTAACATCAGGGGAGCCATATGCTGAGATAAGTTTTTTCTTCAACTAAAAAAAGCCACATCTACGATGACAACCCATAGAAGATATTTTTCCACCAAAGAGTTTAGATTTTTATTTTCAAAATTTATGGATTACACGATAATACACCATGGTCGAAGATTTCAATTCAAAGTGTAACCTCTTTTTCATTCAACCTCCTTGTCTTTGTTTTCAAACATCCGTTACCTAGAATTTGGAAATGGGAACGTTTTTTAAATTTTCAACATGTGCGAATAAATTGGTTTTTTGTAAGAAATCACTTGGAATTTTAAGGAAAAATACTGGTTTGCCAAAAATACAGGAAACCATTTTCCTGTTTTTGATGTTTCGGGGTAAGTAGGTATCTACTTTTATATAGATAAATACTTATATTTTTCCTACTAGCCAGAGAAAAGCAAGCTTTTATTTAGTTGTTGTACGAAATAAAACAATTTTATTTTTATTTATTAAATGAATGTTTAATTTACTTAAACGCAGAAACGATAGAGGTAGGTCGGTAATAGGGATTAACCCTTCGACGAAATAGGCGTTACGTAGGTTTGTAGTCATTTTTTTTTTATTAAGGTAAGAAGGTGCTTTCCTTATTATTCTTTTTACATAATTAATTATAAATATTATACATAGTTACTGACAGGTAAGTATTTATTAAAAGTAACTAGTCATTTATAGTATTACCTAAAGTCCAGGACGCTGGAAACCGCATTATGGAATTCAAATGGAGATGGGCAGGACACATTGCGAGACGAGGTGATGACCAATGGAGTAGGATAATTACAGAGTGGTGGTCTAGGGATGGCTTTCGGAGTGTGGGACGTCCGGCTGCAAGATGTCAAAGTCGCGGCCGTACGTGGGTTAGACTAGCGCAGGATTGTGGTGGATGGCACAAATTGAAGGAGGCCTAGTGCCTATACCCAGCAGAGTGTGAAATCGGGCTGTGGATGACGATGATAATGAATTAGGCATTTTATATTTTATTTGTGTTTATTTTCCTTATTTTTTTAGGGTTCCGTATCCTTGCAGCCGGATGGAAGGCGTGTGGCCGTGGTCGGCCAAGAAGGTATTGGCGGGACGAACTCCATGCCTTCGAGAAAGGATATGTGATACCTCAAAGGATAGAGATGGTTGGCCGAATTTAGGGGAGACCTTTGTCCAGCTGTGGTACAATACAGGTTAATAAAAAAAGGAAATCAAATCCTATAAGGGTTCCACTAAGGTATTCCGTTGACCTAGAATCGTGAAATTTTGCAAGAAGCAATGTCTTAAAGCACATGTCAAGAACTCGTAAATTTGTGGATTACATTACAAAAAAATATTTCATACCTACTTTTACTAATTACGATTGAACGGAACACTCAGTGCGCGAGTGCAACTGGCACTTTCTCGATGTTTTTTTTTTTTAAATTAAAAGCAATCCACGGTTTTAGCAATTCTATTTATAGTAAGGTATTCTAAATTTGAACCGGAACGGAACCAGCCACCCAAATACAAGTTTTTACCTGTGTTCGTCCATCACTTGTGCCGAAATAGGCCAACACAAGAAAAACAAAGAAGGATTTGTGGAACACATTGACATTCAACTCTCGCGCCAAAAACACTATTGACAAAGAAAGCTCTAGAAAATTCCATTCTGCTTTTCTAAAAGAAAGAGGTTGCATTTTTTCGCTCTTTATGTAGGACTCCTTGAAGTGGTTTCGGAGTGTTTCTACCGGACTTCAGGCAGATTTTGCAGTTAGAATCAACCTTGAGATGGAGGATAAGAGGAGAATTCAGCTGGTGTGTTCAGTATTTGGCAAACTACGTCGAGTCTTCAATGAGTTGGTTTTTAAATCATTAGTCAGTATTTGCAAAAAAAACATCATGGCTTACTACCTACTTACTTCAGCCTGGGTAGGTTTATTTGTCCTAATTCAGTATTTGCCCTAGATAGGACTTCGAGGGCATTAGAATTTATTATCGCGTAGAAACAAAGAATTGGAACTGGTGTATGTAGGTGCAGTGAAAGGTAGGTACCTAAGTCACTATATATCATAAAAGTAAGCCCTTGGCACGTCTGTCTCGTCTTTCTCAAGGAATTCCACGAAGAACGGCCTTGAGCCCTCTCCGTCCACCGACTACCTGCAATCTTGACGATGTCGTCTGTCCATCTGGTGGAGGTCTCCCTACACTTCGTCTTCCAGATCGCGGTTGCCATTCGAGAACCTTTATTCCCCAACATTTATCAGTTCTACGGGCTATAAGGCCTGCCCACTGCCACTTCAACTTGCTGATTCTGAGAGCTATGGTTACCCTGGTTCTCTTACGGATTTCTTCATTTCGAATTCTATCACGCAGAGCGACTCCAAGCATAGCTTAGTCCGCTCTCTCCATAGCCTGTTTCGCGATATTTGAGCTTGTGTATGAGGCCAATAGTTAGCGACCACAAATACGTGGCCGCTATTAACGATACTCAAAAACTACTGAACAGATTTCTAGGCAGAACTCTAAAAACTGCCTAACAACATAACATACGTTAATAATAGTCATAATAATCATTTATTCCAATAAATTAAATTAAACAATAATAATTGTATGCGGAATGAGTTGCCCTATACTATAATAACATTAGGTCACAATAAAAAAAATCAATAAATGTCTAGGTCACAAACACAAACACAACTACGCTTATAGTAAACAATATTTATAAGCAAAAAAAAAGAAAAGGTTCAGAATAGGAAGTTAAAAGGTGATCAACAAGAATTTTAAAGTTCATCCAGTGTGTACAAACACTTCTCGAAAAGAAAAGTTTTTAATTTATTTCTAAGAGTGCCTCTTTTGTGTATCACTGATTTAATGTCGAGTGGCAGTTTATTAAAAATTGAGACCGCTTGATACCTACTGCAATGTTTCCTAATATTGAGTGAAGGACATATTTTATTCTTTAAATTTAGGTTTCTGCTAACTAAGCGTACACAATTTTCTTCAGGAGTCTCATACTCATATAAATATTTTGATAAAAACATAATATAACATACATTGTGTAGTCAGATGAAAAATAGTTATTACTTTGTATTAAAAATTACATAGGTACAGTCGAATATACTAAAGAAGAAAGAAAGAAAATATATTAACTTTACCTCTTATATGAAAGTAGGTATGTTACTATAGTATGTTAATTATATGCAGGTATATGTAGTATATAATTATCTTATTTTATTTTTTATTTTTATTTTATTTATTTGGGAATATAAACGGTCATTCATTGCATATTATTAATAAAAAGAAGGTAATATTAAGTATTAGTAAACATATGACCCATGACATCATCCACAGATTAAATACTAGAAAAGAAGAATGCCGTCTGATGTATGGCGCTCGGTACCAAGAATAAAGTGAGTGCGTCAAAAAGATTTCCAATAAGTTTTTAGACGATTCTACTGTCAAAATAATTAAAAATGAGTGTTATTGCCCTATTAGCACCTTACATCAATGTTTATTGCCATAGTAACGTATATATCATTGGTTGTTGCAGTCTAATGGTGGCGTGCGGCGGAAACCAAATCAACAAAATATTTTTTACTTGAATAATAATCCCGTCGGTGTGTAAAACTAAAGAAAATGTTAATGTCATTTATTAAATATAATAAATTTTATGGGATACGTTCGGATTTGACGCAATTGGTACGGGTTCTCGGCATTCTCCTTTGATGCAATTTCATGAAGATTACATCATTAGATTTAATTAATTAATTATGCAAAATACACTTAAATTAGATACCTAGATAAAAATTAATAAATAAATCTAGGTACTACAAAATAGTAAAGGACCCTTACTCAGCATCGCCAGCATCAGATAAGAAGCTCAGATTAGAATGTAAAAGGAAGGTCATCCTTTGAGTTCGGTTATTAAGCAGTCTCAAGAAAAAAATGCCGTTGTAACATTTTCCATACATACGAAAACGTATTTCTATGAAATATTGCAGCACGCGTCGAAAGGTGTATTTTGTTTGGTTTGCAAAAATCTACTAAGAACCAAATTGATGTAACTAAATAGGTAGGTAATCTATAATTATATAAAATGGCAAACTGACGGGCTGGGTAATAATAATAAGTATATCAACGCTCAGCCCAAATACCACCTACCTACGTAAATACTTAAGCATATATTTTGTGAAAAGATGGAACAAGGACATCATGGCCCACTTGAATGAAAGTGTTAAGCCTCACCGGCACCCACACCCTTCAAATCGAAACACAGTACAGCTGCTTTACGGCAGAAATAGGCATGGTGGCAGTACTTCCTCAGACGAGCCCTCCACAAAGAACTCTAATCGTCCCTGACCTTGGCTATGACAACGAACGACGCACTATGAGGCTCGACGAACATTTAGCGCAGTTGGAAATGGAGCTGGAGAACAGGTTGCATGTTCTGGGGTTGTGTGTAGTCTATTATAGAGAGGAAGATTACCCAAGGCCCTAATCTTCTAGACTCGGGTCACCCTACGAAGATTAAAGGTACTACGGAGGCGATTGACTGTGGCTCTACTGATCGATTGGCTAATAATAAAAAAGATAACATACTAGTTATATTGTTTACATAACGTAGGGTCATATTATTGAGATGAAACATCACCCTAACAAAAACAACCCGGGACAGAATTTAATAGCCTTTTACCAGAATCATTTTATTTTGTTTATTTAATTCTTTATTGCACTTTTCAAAGATATATGTACAATTGATAGACTTAATACTAGGAAGCATTTTCAGTCAACTAGGCCACAAACATACGACAACTATTCCACAAAATAAATATGCTCTTCATTTCCTGCAAGTCTCATCAGTGGAGGCTCTTAGACCAAGTTCCATACATTTTTCCCCATTGTCCTCGAACATTTTTTTATAGAGTAAACTTTTTAAATGTCGATACCATATTTTTGTATCTAAACTCTAAACATTTCTGTTTGTGGGTTAGGTAGGTGGGTTAGGTACTCAGCAAATAGCAACAAGAATATAAACCATTTTTTTGCCTTAGCAGTTTTTCGGATATTTTTCAAACTATCTACCTACCTACAACAACAGCAGTGACCCAATTTATTCAGTTCTACCGAAATTTGCAAAATGTAAAGCGTACGTCGCTGTTATGCACCTGGGTTCCGCCTATTTCTAACCTCAGGTAAATTCCAGGTTTTTTTCCATCGACAAATAAGTTTTTTTTTTATGGTAGCAGAGGGCAATTTTTTATCGTACCTGCAGATGGAGCAAGCTCATGGTCCACCTGATGCTAATTGATAACCATAACCTATAACAAAGTATTGCATAGTAAATAACGCTTGATCGCTCCTCGTTCATTAACATGAGGCATGCCTTCATGATAAGCCTCTTGTACCTGAAATTTCATCGGCATCCACACCTTTCAAATCGAAACAGCATAGTTGCTTCACGGCAGAAACAGGCTAAGTATACAGTGTATAATTATAGACCTGTATTAGTAAACCATAAAATAATGCAGTCGGGTTTCAATCATATATGTCATCAACTCTCGAAATCCGTTCGTAAAACTCGATCGATTGACTTTACAAATATGGCTGAGATATGACGTCATCTCTATCATGAGTTTAAAAATAAGTGGACATCGCACACGGTCAACTAATCCTAAACTGGGCAAAGTCTCTACTATCAACCAGAGGCTGATAAACATACGTTACTTATATAGCTTCCACCCGCGGCTTCGCTCGCGTGGTACCGAGATAAAAAGTAGCCTATGTATTAATCCAGGTCACAAGTTATGTATGTTCCAAATTTAATCCAAATATAAACAGCCGTTACGGAATAGAGTGGAGACTAACATACTAACACAAAAAAGACGCATTTATCATAGCTTCAGACTGCGGGTACGCGCGCGTGGTACCTACCCGGATAAAAAAAATCCATTCAGAAGTAATTGCGTAACAGAGTAACAAACATCCATCCATGCTCACAAATTTTCACATTTGTACTTTTACGGCCGGTTTCTATATTATACGGTTACTGAGTTTTCCCTTGAAAACTGTCAAAAATTAACAACGTGGCGTCGAAAATTTGACAGTTTTTCAGGGGAAAACGAAGCGTAATCGGTAACGGTATAATATAGGAACCGGCCATAAGTAGGATTAGAGTGATGTGATAAAACTCCCAGAGATAATCATCTTGTTCACCAGACAAATGTTTGTTCTAGGGATTGAACCCTATATATAGCAGCAGTTATATAGTGCAGAGAGAGTTACTACCAACTTAGCTATGAGGCTAGTCAAGTCTTCGAGCTTAAGGTATGTTGGTCTGTAAGGTCTGGACCGTAGAATAAGTCAAATAACATATAAAGTGCGCCCAAGACTCAGGTCCAACGGCAAAAGGGGTACTTATTGGATATCTACGAGCGATTTTGACTGCGAAATGTCCGGAATAAGACCTCTTAGATTAGAAGAGCATAATTATTGTATTTAAAAACGAAATAACAACCAAATTATTTGTTTTATTCAATCATTGATCTTAAATTTATCTTACCCATTATACACAAGTACACATGTATATATTCTTATCTTTTTATATTCTCCCAATACCCAAAGGTTTTCTGTAAGAAAACTCTTCCAGGGTTAAGCTCGCCTTTGTACATAGCATTTAGGTTTTATTCCTGTTTTATGTTTTCGTGTACAATCAAGAATTAAAGAATTGATTAGTGTTGTCTGTTTTTTAATATTTTTTAAGGTTTTACAAAAATGTCTATCGACGGAACCCTAAACGCTCTGGCGGAAACAACTTCAAATTAACATTGATCGATGCAAAATATTCTGACCTTCCAAAAAGATATAAATTCGTGAAAAAAACGCCGTCGCAGCTTTTTTGGAGTTTTGAATAATTCCTTTTTTACTTCAGACGCATTATGGCAACATTTCCGGGTGTGTGACGGAATATTACAGGCTGAAATAATATGCATCAGGGCAAGGACAAGAATTGCAGTAAACATCTATATAAAACTGTAATGATGACTGACTGATTGTCAACGTACAGACTAACGGCCGGTTTCTATATTATACCGTTACCGACTACGCCTCGTTTTCCCTTGAAAAACTGTCAAAAATTAACAACGAGGCGTCGAAAATTTGACAGTTTTTCAGCGGAAAACGAGGCGTAATCGGTAACGGTATAATATAGGTATATATCTGCCGAAGAACCGATAACCGTTGGGGTAAACGAGTTCTTGAGTGGAGACCGCGGCTCGGCAAACGTAGTGTAGGACGCCCTCCGGCCAGGTGGAGTGACGATCTGCGAAAGGCTGCTGGTAGAAGCTGGTAGAAGCTGAGGAGAGGGCGCAATGGCGCCCATTAGGGGAGGCCTAGTCCAGCAATTGACTGATATATGCTGATGGTGATGATGATGATAAAGGCTGGTGTTGTTGTAATTGTGATTTCCTTATTAGAAGCGTTCGTGGCGTGGACTAAGGTTAAGCAACACTCCGCCCGGTCACTACTAGGAAGGGTGACCGTTTAGTGGCATTTAGATCTGAGCGCTTCCGTGCTTACGAAAACACGTTAAGATGTTGGTTTCAGCTTTTCAGTCGTTAAGCCATGTCGGAGGCCTTCGGGTGGCCTAGAACTCCTAGAACAGAGTTGACCACAAGCTCATATGAAGAAAGGATTAGTCCCGCAGAGGGAATTGAACCCTTGCACTTCAACAATGTTGGATTGTAGAGAGTAAAAACATCTTTAAGAAACAGAAAACTATTATATTTTATAATTTTTACAACACACAATGAATAAGCATTTTTCTCAACTTACTGTGATATAAAACTAATAGTTTTCATTACTCCCTAAGAACAATATAAAAGGTTTTACTACAACATGCTCTCTTAATCAAAAATATTTTTAAAATATTAATGCTCTCTTAAATATTAACCACCTAACTAAGCTATACCCATACCCTTACAACATTTTAAATGTTTGAAAGGACCCAAAGGTTTAGTTAAAACATCAGCATGTAATTGCTCTGTGGGCATATATTTTAGTTTCACTGTTTTATCATTTAATTTTTCCCTGATAAAATGGAACTTGACATCTATGTGCTTAGTTCGATTATGATGAACTGGATTCATAGCCAACTTTTGTGCACTCTGGCTATCAGTGTAAATAATAACAAACCTACCTCTCCCGTTTCGATGAGACGACCACTGGAGAAGATGTCATACAAAGAGGGTCAGGGTCGGTGTCAGGGGTCTGTTCGAATATCTCTTCAGAGGCTGAGCAGTAGAAATGCTGGTTTTAAGTTATAAACTCTACAGATTCTGGCGAAGCACAAGGATGTATGTACTCATTTCTGGCCAGCGGGTATCGTCTACAGACGCTAAAGGGAAGCGGCAGAGAGTAAATAGGCATCTTCTGGGAAAGCTCGCGCCATCGTTGACCTCATCCTTACCTATGCAAGCCTCGAGGTCAAGAGCTGGCCCATATTAAATTTAAAAAAAAGCG
The DNA here is from genome assembly GCA_951804965.1 of Horisme vitalbata. Classification (NCBI taxonomy): domain Eukaryota; kingdom Metazoa; phylum Arthropoda; class Insecta; order Lepidoptera; family Geometridae; genus Horisme; species Horisme vitalbata. The sequence goes on from OX638109.1 coordinate 4,389,690, forward strand.
GCACTGAAGCGAATTCTCTCCTAGGTTAGTAGTGAACCCTCTTTGTATGTAGTATATAAAATATGTATGTTTTTCTGTAAGGTATTTATAACTATGAGTCTCTGCAATCTTTTTTTATATGCATATTGCCTGAAATAAATGATTAATTATTTATTTTTCATCCCATCAATCCGAAAAGAGGCTCGATAAGTGCGCGCAAAATGGGTCATTCTAACGCAATTAATAACAGTGACGAAATTTCTTCTGAACAATCTTTAATTTAAATGATGAATTCTAGCTTTGAAAGTGAAATATGAACACCGAAAACTGTAAAATTATACACAGAAACTGTTCTCATAGAGGAAATGAAAAGCAGAGTGTGCCACACGGTAGCAAAACTATTTCACCTCGAGCGACGTACTTTGAATCCCTCGCTACGCTTAGGTTTCTACTCAAGAACCCCTCGCTACGCTCGGAATTCAACTCTATAATCCTTCGCTTCGCTCTGGATTCTAAAGCGCCCTGCACACGATAACAAACCTCGCAAACACGACGCTTAGTCGTCGCGCTTAGTCGCGAGCGTCTGTCATATCTTGCTGTCGCGATTGTCGCCGTGTGTGCGGAGCTTTGAACAAAATGTATGAAAATTGTGCCCCGCTACTTTTCGTAGCGTCTAATCGCTGACGTTTGTCGTCCAATGTGCGCAGGCTGTAAGATCGGACCGCGCATCGGGACTGCGTTCCAAACTGCAGTCCGATCTGTACGGTTTGGACTGCGGAATGGTGGATCAAACTGTCGTGCTAATGGCGCTTAAAGATCGGACCGCGCAACTGGGACCGATCCCTGACGTGATGCGCGGTTAAAACTGTGAGATTTGCCTTCGCGTCGACATGACAGATCGGACTGTCAGCCCCGCGCATCTACACGTACGTTTCGGAGTGCGGGTTGAAATGGCGCGTGCTTTTTCCCGCGGTCCGAACTTTACGTGTGCAGGGCGCTTTACAATCGCTCTCTCCTTCAATACATTATTTTGATCCCTTGTGACGGCCTCTGTGGCGCAGTGGGCGAAGGTCCGCCTGAGACGCAGAAGGTTGCGGGTTCGATTCCCGCCGCGGGACAAATGTTTGCATGTTCTCCAGATATTTGTCTCGGGTCTGGGTGTTTTCTATGTATAATAGTATGAATTTACAAAAAAAACTGTATATGTGTAGTAATATCAATCATATGGTTCCCATAGTACAAGCTCTGCTTAGTTTGGGGCTACATGATGCTGTGTGATAGCGTCCAGCATTATTTATTTATAGCATTATTTACTATTATTATATTTATACGCTTGAGCCAACGAGGTCTCAAATAGTTATTCTGAATGAGTTCAATAAAAAGTTTATTCTAGGTGTGATTTGATTTTCTATTCAAAATCAGCATGCGACGTTTCCGAGCCCGTCCGAATATATTTACAAAAGTTATATGTAAAGGGCTGTTTACACGGTACAGTGCTGGAGCGAGTGTTTGAGCCAGTATTGAAACTATTTACTAACAACATTAGCGTGCAAACAAAGACTTATTGATTTATTTGCTATTGAACACGACATTCTCTCGACTATCCGACATAGAACTAAAGCTGTCGACATAGCTCAGAAAATTCGCAGAACCAAAAACCGGGTATAAGGTAAACCAGTTCTTAAGTGGAGACGCGGCTCGGCAAAGGTAGTGTAGGACGTCTGCTGGACGATCTGCTGTCGGCTGCTGGTAGAAGCTGGATGCGTCGAGCTCAGGGCTCAGGACAGGGCGCAAAGGCGCTCATTAGTGGAGGACAATGTCCAGTAGTGGACCGCTATAGGCTGCTGATGATGATGATGTCACGACGTTTTGGACCTTGGTCTGCTTGCTTATGTCCGTATTAGGTACTCAGTCTTAAAGTGAGGCGAGTGGCATAAGAAGGCTTACGCCCAGCAGGGGTTGAAAACGGATAATAATGACAATGATATTGACGAATACATAACACAAAAGTTTAAAAAAGAAAGAAAAAGATTTTTTAAAACATGGTGGGATGTGTGCAGTTGTAAATCTACTGTTTTAACAACAGAAGCTGGTATCTGCCCAAGCCATTATGTGTACGTACACACAGTACAAGTTATGCACACTTTGGGGCTAGTTAGACGAGCAGCGAGAAACTATGCTCTAAAATCCCCACTAATAAAAAAATAAAAATAAATAAAAAGTATTTATTTCAAACTTCAGCTCATATATGAAGAAAAACACAAAATAACCTTAAAAATTAATAGGATTGCTGGGAAGGTGGCGTTCACAGCACTGTCCGTACACCAGATGTACGGACAGTCCACCCTCCCAGCTATCATTGCCAGGACGGTGTTGGAACTGGCCCGCTACCTGCGCACCAGGGAGGCGGTACGCTTGCGCATGGTGGTATGAAAACAGTTTACCCGCGCCGCCGCAAACATCCCCGAGGCGCTACAGTAGCGAGGCAATACGCGAATAGCGCTGTACATTGCGAGCGTTCGAGCGTATACTTCGCCACACATGCTGCACGTATACTAAGCGTGGAGGTTATGTGCATATATTCTTATTCATATTCATATAGTTTATTTCCACAAAACAGCACACACATTACGTATACTTCAACACAAAGTAATAACTTGTTGCGCCCACGCGGACATCGCAGGCTCCATGGCTTGCCTGCGTGTCCAAGGCGACAACACGCCTTTATTAGGGTAGGCCTGTGTCCAGCAGTGGACTGGTACAGTCTAGTAGTGGTCATCCTGTGTGAAATTGACCAGCATTGTATAAAAGAGCTTAATAGCTTCCAGCTTCGCTCGTGTGACCGTATAAAAACTAAAACTATTGGATTATAAGAAGCCTAAGCCTTACATGAAAATAAATTTGAAAGTCAGGCCTTATTAAACGCTTTTTTTTCATGTTAAAGGAGAATGCCGAGAACCCGTACCAAAGTCGTCAAAAGCAAATGTAACCCATAAAATTTATTATGTTTTATAAATGACATTAACATTTCCTTTAGTTTTTCACACCGACGGGATTAATAATCAAGTAAAAATATTTTGTTGATTTGGTTTCCGCCGCACGACACCATTAGACTGCAATAACCACTGTTACTAACAGCATATGTTACTATGGCATCAACCCTAATTTTTAATTATTAGACAGTAGAATCGACTAAAACTTTTTTGAGATTACCGATATTAGTCTTGGTACTGAGCTCCATACATACGACGGCATTGTCATTTGACAAACAGACATGGGTCACTTGATGGTCCGTAATCATCATTAAAAAGGAAAAGGAAATTCACAACGCTAGAAACATAACAACTGAATCATTAGTTATTAGCTGGCTGAATAATATGTAATAAATTGACGTAAAGATACTTAGATATAACATTCTTATATCAAAGAATCACTAGGCTATGCACAAAGTAGGTTTAATTTTACATGCACAAGATGTAAGGCTTAGTAAATAGGCCGGTTGTGGTTTTTCCATAATTAACTCTAATAATATATAGGTGCCTACTTACTAAATAAATCCTTTTTTTATGAACCTCTCTCGTCCCACTGCTGGGCAAAGGTCTCCCCCATAAACTTCCAAACATCTCTATCCCGAGCCATCCCCCACCACTCTCACATAAACAAATAAATCCTACTAGATTTAAATACCTACTTGCTACGTACTAGCTTCAACAACTGGATCCATTCACTGGAATAGTGTAACAAACCTTATACTTACATATAACACAATCGCCCCAATACAATATGCATGCGCGTGCGTCAAACATCTCCCCTGTTCTAAATTTGAATAGTTTTACATGATCTGTCGACTGGCAACACCATTGCGAAATTTATTGACATTGACATTATCATACAACTTTATCGTTTTATAATTTTCAGTTATTTTTAACCAAGGAGGAATACGTTACTTGCGTAGGTATTCCTCCTTGGTAAAAAATAGGTAATTTCATGTTATTAAAGACTTTTTTGCATGTTAAAAAAGGAGGTTCTATTCACCGAAAAAACATTGTTTTTGCTCTCTGATTACACGAAGACAGCTAGAGCTTGGAAAGTATAATTCATTACGAGTGCGGAAAGCCTGTCATTGCAAAGAGTTCCGAGCTGAGGTGCAGCCGAAACTAAGGGTTGACAGTCGGGGCAAATACAATACGCCACTTTTTGAGCAAATGTATTTAAAAAATTTTTTTGTTTGAAAACGCTATTAACTACTTCCCACTATCATCAGATCAAGATTCTATAGATAAACCAGATATTAATCCTATAGAGATTTGGCTATGTTTTATACTTAGTGAATATAGAAACAGAAAATGTTTATTTACAACAACAGTTTACAAGATAAACGTTTCAGTTACATGTTAAAACATCGCTGTTGCAAAAAGGCCCCAACTCAGAATATATTACATTGATAGTTTGAGTACAATAAAGAGTTATCTATCTATCTACTGGTTTTTCTATTTTCAGTTCATTAATTTTTAGCAGTCGGGTTTTTTGTTTTTATAATAATATATTTTTTTTCCGACTTTTTTGTTTTAGTATTGACAATTTGTGTTAAAACAGTAATTCAAACGTGAAATGATACTATTTTTGTAATAGTTTTTTTACTATATCCATATTGCTAAGGTACGGAATCCCCACCCTTTTTTAATTTGCGGGCACCATTTTGAATATTTATATAGCTTAAGTCACTACCACAATTCTGATGAATTCAACGACACCTCATACGTCAAAATCCGTCCAGCGGTTTGGACTGTAAGGCGTACCAAAGAAATACACAGTCACATACATACATACATATATATATACTCTCGAAAAACATTACCCTCCTTCTGGCGCAGTCGGGTAAAAATAGCTTATGTGATTCAGGTTATAGATACGTACTTTATCACATATTGTACGTATATATAACCTGAAACACAGACGGTTTCATAGTCTAGGTAAGACTATGTAATGTTTAATCGTATATCAGATCTCCGCGATACAAGCTTGCCTAGTGTGGAGATCAGTAGACAACCTACTTGTTATTGGACAACCAGAGGTCCTGTATAAGATAAGTAAGACTAATGTATTTTTTTATTTCCACACACTTTGTTAAACCTAATGTATGCATATATAGAAAATATATATACTTATATTTTTTTTTAAATAAGTTTCATCCAAATCCGTTCAGGAGTTTATGAAAGAGTAACAAAAATTCATCCATCCATCCCTTAGGCCGCGGTCACGAAGACAGCGGCGGCGGCGCGGGGAGCCGAACGCAAATCTGTGCATTGATTTGAATTTGAAACGCGCCATTCCGCCGCCCGCCGACTTCGTGTCCGTAGCCTTAATACTAGCTTCGCCCGCGGCTTCAATCGGTACCCGGATAAAAAGTATCCTATGTTTTAATCCAGGTCATAAACTATGTTAAATCCAAGTTTCATCCAAATCCGTACAGCAGTTTTTGCGTGAAAGAGTAATAAGTAAGTAAGTACGCCGCGGCTTCGCTTGCGTGGTACGTACCTGGATAAAAAGTACATATGTGTTAATCCAAGCTACAATCTCTCTATATTCCAAATTTCATTTAAATCCGTTTGAAAATCTCCAAACATCCATCTTTAATTTTGTTTGGAGAAATTAATCTTTAATTAATTAAAATATTATTAGTTGGAATAATGATTATTTGGGGCCTGATTCTGAAGAGTATAAATATGCCGAGAATTGTCAAATTTACATACAGTATTGTCAATTTCGCGATATATATGTTATGGACAAAGTGATTAAAACGGGCATTATTCATAGTGCCCGGGCAATATGAATAATGACCAGCTACTTAAGGCAAAGTGATTAATTATTACCTAAACTTCATTATTTATCACATTGACCGGTCATTATGAATAATGCTACGTGATCATCGGGCAATGTGATAATATAGCTACTTTGGGGATGGAGTGAGGGGAGGGAAGCGAACACGTGACACGCGCTAACCAATCAGAGCCCGTCATGGCTGCGTACGAACGTCCATCGCTTCACTGTTCACTACACAGCTCTCAGTTTTGCATTCCAAGCGAATACGGACGGACGCAGACGGATAATTTCGTAATTCAGTTTCGTAACTAAAGTGAAGAAAGACTAGCGAATAAAAGCTAAGTTCATAAGGCATCGCTAAAAGGAAGAAATTTGTGTTTTAAATTTTGATTTAAAGCCTGAAATAAAAATAATAGTTAAATATTGTGTCTTTTATTATTCTGCCCAACAGGTGATGGGCGTTATGTATATTGCCCGGGCAATTTGATTAATTCAATATTTCTTATCACATTGCCCTCACATATTGGTCATTATTCATAATGCCCGGTCATTATGTATAATCACCAATTAATCACATTGTCCATAACATATATATAATAGAATCAAATACATATAACGAATCGTCAGTAGGCCCCAGTACGAGTCTGGTGGTGAGGTACCATGGTGTACCCATAGTTCCTGATAACCTACCTTGCGGTTACCTTTCATCTAGGATACAACCACATCAAAAAAGATTTATAATGTAAAATTCCCTTAACAGAAACTGAAAGTCTGTACGCCCCTAAAACAAGATGGCGCAGTCTAACGGTCACCGAAATGTAACAGTGTCAAATTGTAAATTAAAATTTCTTAAATTAATTCATTTATACAGACAAACAGAGAAATATAATGCAAAAACGGTACAGTTACTGCATAGTGAACGCAACGGTTCCAATTGTTTGTCTAAGGAGTAAAGATCTTCAAGTCTAATATTGCAATCTTTTAGACTTCTATTTACAATAAAAAAAATAATGCGGGACGTAATCAGTAATCACACAGCCTCCTTGTACTATGGGAACCACATGATTCATATATTACACATTTTTGTTGTAAATACATACATATCATATGTAGAAAACACCCAGACCCGAGACAAATATCTACAGAGCATGCAAACATTTGTCTCGCAGCGGGAATTGAACCCGCAACCTTCTGCGTCTCAGGCGGACCTTCGCCCACTGCGGCAGAGGCCGTCATCTATCAATCTAGATAGATAGTTAATCATCAGCTTAAAGCAACCCACTGCTGGAGTGCGGCCTCCCCTAATGGTACGGGAGCTAGCAACGTTTGAAAAGTAAGAATTTCAGGTCAGCTGATTTTGTGATATGTCGTCCTTCTTGCACTTTCGGTTAGAGTCTGGGCTATCTGGCTGCCGGTAGCCGTTGCGTTCATTAGTGCGCATCCTACCTGTCCAGGTAATTATCCTGGATTTTAAAAATATTTTAAGAGGCGTAATTTTTATTTTTTTGTTTTTAAATATCTACCGTCTACCTGACATATTTTTTTTATTGCCAGACATTTATGACAATTCTAATTATGTGCCATACGCGATTTGTTTTTTTTATAAAAATTTCAAAGTATTTAATAATGTCTGTAATTTTAATATTATGTTATTTAAAGATAAGGAAAACTTAAAATTAATTTTCCAGACATTCATTCGATTGTTAAGTCTTGAATTAAAATGAAAAAGTAATGAAAAGTATTGCAATATGATGCTAGTAGTCCGAGAGAGACAGATTAAAGTGCGAGAGAGATAGACAACGACAGTGGCGCAACAGCGTTGCCAGAAGGTTACATTTCATACATTTCACGTATCCAGGATTATTACCTGGACAGGTAGGATGCGCCCTAATGAACGTAACCGCTACCGGCAGCCAGATAGCCCAGACTATAACCAAAAGTGCAAGAATGACGACATAACACAAAATCAGCTGACCTAAATTCTTTCTCCAAAAACGTTGCTAGCTCCTATACTATAATGAGCGCCATTGCGCCCTGTCTTCAGCTTGACGCATCCAGTTCCTACCAGCAGCCTTTCTCAAATCGTCACTCCACCTGGCCGTACACTACGTCTGCCGAGCCGCGGTCTCCACTCAGGAACTCGTGCCAGTGAACTCAAGCTGAAGTGGCAGTGGGCTGGCCATATCTGCCGAAGAACCGATAAACGATTTGTGTCTTGAGAGGAGACCGCGACCGCAAACGTAGTTTAGGACGTCTTCCTTCTAAGTGGAGTGACGATCTGCTGTCGGCTGCTGGTTGAAGCTGGATGCGTCGAGCTCAGGACAGGGCGCAATGGCGCTCATTAGGGGAGGCCTATGTCCAACAGTGGACTGCTATAGGCTGATGATGATGATGATGATTAATGTTTATTGATAAATATTATTATATTTCTTTATTATTTTTTATATATTATTTATTATATTTGCGGGTTCGATTCCCGCTGCGGGACAAATGTTTGCATGTTCTGCAGATATTTGTCTCGGGTCTGGGTGTTTTCTATGTATGATATGTATGTATTTACAAAAAAAAATATGTATCTATGTAGTATATCAATCATGTGGTTCCCATAATACAAGCTCTGCTTAGTTTGGGGCTACATGATGCTGTGTGATAACGTCCAGGATTATTTATTTTTATTTATATAAGTTTATAATAATACAGGGTGAGTATGAATTCTTATGTTATCGTGGCAGAGGGTGATTTGAACCATGGTTGTGAGAACTTCAAGGCATTAACAATTTTCGTTGTAAACTTGTTTCCTCACCAATCACCAAAAATACCAAAATGCCTCAGAAGTGAGGTATCTATTTTATAATATTAGATAATATTTCTTGCTTATAAATGCTATTTATATTGTATATTGAACATTTTAATGTTTATCGGTATCATGAAATTTATTTGTCTACCTTACTCTACTTGCTTTGACAACTTGACTGTACAAAGCATTTTGTAAAAACAATTTTTTTTGAGATTTTTATTTATATTTTTATTTTTATATTTTGTTTATTTGTGGTATTATTGTAGTTTATGTCACAAAACGGTACGTTAGTATACTTCAACGCGATGCGGGCACCGCAGTTAAATTGGGTAGTAGTCTATAATTTATAAGTATATACTCTACATGCACCAAACTTTTTAGTAGCTTCCATATGTTTCATTTCATTTGTTTTTTTTTCTGTAACTTTGTTGTTGTTTTTTTTTTATTTAATAACAGAATCCACAGCTCTAAGATTTAACACAATTATCATATATACTAAACAGACAGATAATAACGGATTTACATTATGTTAATTAAAGAGATATGTATCATCGACAGTCGTCACTTTTTGGAAATTTGATATAGCCTTTGTCACCCTTGTGATCTAGGCAAATCCAACGACAACGCATTTGTTAAAATCCGTCCAGCCATTTGGGCTACAGCGACGGACAAATAATATTACAAACATACCTACATACACCCTAAAAACAACCAGACCGAAGAGGACTTCATTTGGGTAAAAAAAACAATTAAGTTAAGTTTATTTCGCAACCGCAACGCACGTCCATGGATCCGACGGAAGATCAGCCTGGTATTCTCAAATACAATCATGCTGAACCGGATCCCAATTTTTTGGCAAGTTGTTATCACTTATCAGGCTTTTGAGAGACACACATTTATAAGTTTTTCTTATTTAGGTAAAGCGAGATTATTATTTTTTTGTTTTTATAATATCTTAAATTATTGTATCGCGTATTAAGTATCGCTACAAATAAAACATTATTTTTATTCTCTATCTCAGTTAACAATACGTGATTCAAAACTATTCTCCTAAAACTTTAAGCTTATCTTTATGTTGTGTGGCAGCCCTAAAATAAGGGCAGCTAAGGCCTGCCAGAGACGCAAAAGGTTGCGGGTTCGATTCCCGCTATTCTGACATACTTCTGTTGTTATTTTACTTTGAACAACTCCAAAAATAACAGGTAGGTATCTAGATCTACGTATGTGGTAAACGCGTAGATCGTATGGGATATATTGATATAAAAAAAGGTTGATTGTTAGTTATATGAACAAAGAACTAAGCAATTATTTTTTAACTTTTTAGTTTCGCAGTTTTTGTTTTTGAAGTCGGTTTTTTTATTTATTGTTTATTTCCGAATTTTAGTGAATCTGACTTTAAGACGATTTCTAAAATATAATAAAATTCCAGCAATAAAAATATTTATTCTCTGTTTTCTCAGCCTTAGGATTGGTACTTTTTTAATTTATATGGGACCAAACTGAAAGTATACCCTCAAAAACGGAAAAAGAATTTTCCAAATCCGTTCATAAATGACGGAGTTATAAGGTAACAAACATAAATAAAACATGAATAAAATTTGAGGCCATAAAATCTTCATTTCTGTTTTCTCACCTTTAGGGTTGTTATTTTTTATTCAAATTTTTATGGAACCAATAGAAAAATATGTATATGTATGCGTGTAGGGTACACACAAAAAATGCAGTATTTTCTAAATCGGTTTATTAAAGACGGAGTAAATAGGTAACCAACATAAAAAAAAATATAACATCAATATGAAAGCATACCTTACACAACAACAAAAGAATTTTTCAAATCGGTTGATAAATGACAAACAAATGGTAATGAGGTAACAAACATAAAAAAATCATAAAATTTGAGCACATAAAATTTTCATTCCCTGTTTTCTGACCCTTAGGGTTGGTATTTTTACTTCAATTATTTATGGGACTAATAATAGGAAAGTACACCCTACACAACGACCAAAGAATCTTCCAAATGGGTTCTTATTATGACGGAGTAATGAGGTAACAAACATAAAAAACACACAAACGAATTGAGAACTTCCTCCTTTTTTGAAGTCTGTTAAAAATTTATTTATGTAGTTTATCAATCATGTGGTTCCCATAGACAATCTCTGCTTAGTTTGGGGCTACATGATGCTGTGTTTTATGTCCAGCATTTTTATGATACCTGAAGATGGACCTAGCACATATCCCACCTGATGTTAAGTGGTAACCATTACCTATAATTATAACTAAGTATTGCATCGTACGTCACGTATTTTTGGAAAGTGCCCTACGAATACGATGCAACGCTCTGCGTCTCACTTGAGGCATGAAGGTGTTAAGGTGCCTGTAATTTCATTGGTACCTTTGATTTCCTTAAAACAAAATAAAAACTAAATAATACTTATGTCGCATAACCTAACTTTTTGATTCAACCTTTTTGCGCAATACCAATGCTTCAATTACTTCGGCTACTCGCCGCTAGATAGCACTAGTCAAACACAGAAAAAAATATTAGTACCTTTTTTCCTACCCATAGGTACCTTCTCGAAATGGCACTAAGCCGTAAACAAACAATCTGACATGATCAGAGCCTTTTTATTCTAGGTTTAATATCCGGCTCAGACCATGCTCAGACCACTTATTCAGCAAAAAACGACCGGGGAACAATTTTCTTCATCAGAGAATTCCGTTCACAATCCTCTTTTATTCGATTTCACTGCACTTGTGTCCTATTACTAACATTTAACGGTTAAAATACCAATAATAAACGACACAAACCAGAAAAACATTAAAAATTATATAAAATAAAAATGACATAACCCTGAACAGATGGAAAAAAATTGTACCTACCGTTGCAAACCGATATGGTCGACATCGGATCTTTATTTGCAAACTTTATCATTACATATGTCGAAATTCAAAGAACATCAAGTTTGTGAAAACAGGACCACTGCTATTTACACTGCTACTTTTCACTGCTTTTTTTTTTGCATCCGAGTAAGTAAATGGTCCTGCGTATACCTAACTCATACTCTAGAGTCTCAAAATACAAGGTTATCTTTGAGCTTAGCATAACAGACTCAATCTGTGGTAATTTTTGAAATCATTTTTAGCAAATGAACTTACACAGTATTTGAGCTGTTATTTTTAGCTAAAACTATATGTACTTAATCGATATTCATATTAATAACTTCAGTATCATTGATGTCCTAAATATTTTAAAGTAATCATAGGGTTATTTATAACCGTAAAGAAGGTAAAGCAATAAAAATTAAAGTAATTGCAGGTAAAAATGTTCAAGTTAATTCAGTTATTTGTCCTTCTAAGTAATAAAAATCGATTGATATAATTATTAAAAAGTAACTTTTTTGTAATGTATACCACTAAAATAGTAATTATTACTAAAATATTTACATTTTGATCATAAAAAAATTATTTGTTCTATTAAAAAAAAAATTGATCATGTAGCCATTTCTAAAAAAAAAAAATTCCTTTATAATTGGGGTTTAAAACCATTACATTATACATAATCTGCCATATTTTATTATTCACGAGGATCCAATATCCATATTCGGTGCCCAAGCTACCTCACCTGCACGTGAAGCACTCTGCTAAATAACAAACGGGGCTCTGACGGTGGCTGATAGCAGCATAGCGCAGCCTAACACCGGCACAGCTATATCCCCTGGCAACCACGAGCAACAGCGTCGATGGTGCGAGAAGCTGCTCCCTACGATCCCCAACCCGCATGCCTAGCGTGGGGATTATGGGAATATCCCCCTTTATTAGAGGAGAACTATGTCTGGCAATGGACTGAATAAAGCTTAAAACACATCCGGTATTATCGACCGATAATATCGCGCCTGCGTGGGAGCCTTTATGAGTGTTTATAATTGTAATAATGTAGTTGTGTTTGTTAAATATAGGTTGATACTTGATTCGCGGGACAATGACATACTGAAATATTAAAATACATGAAATATTGATGAACGATGACGAGAACCAACTTGGTTAAATTGTCACTCATGATAGGTGCTCAAAGCAAGCATCAAGGTGGACCTTTCCCATAATCCCCACCACGTCTGGCCCACTGGCAGGGATTATGAAACCGAAGAAAAAAATTACTCTTAATCCCCGACAAATGACGACAATTGTGCGGTGGGGATTATGAGCATAATCAAATTATGATAATGTCATAATGCCCACCGGTGTGCCAGAGTTGTTCAGGATTGTGATATGACACAGAGAAAAAAAACAAGCTATCATAATCTCCACTAAGCAGTCACTGGAGAAGCTTGGAACACGTACCTTTTACTCTGATCATTCATTGTGATTTGTAAAATTTGGTAAACACAACATCAAATTAATTATTTGAAATTCTATTCCATTAATAAAAGAATCGTAAGGTATACATTTGATCGAATGAAATTGTTTATTGTTTATTGAGTTAATAACTAGAAGAGCTTGTACCAATTACTCTAATTATACAAATTTGTAATGGGGGTGTAAGGGGTTCCAACCTTCACCTACGGAACTCAAGCCAACCTCACCTGCACGTGGTGCACCCTGCTACCTAACAAATGAGGCTCTGGCGGCCGGCTGATTGCGGCATAGCGCAGCCTAATACTGGCACAGCTAAATTACCTGACTGCCGACGGGCAGCAGCGTCGGTGGTGCGAGAAGCTGTGCTCTGCGATCCCCAACCCGCATGCCCAGCGTGGGGATTATGGGCATATCCCCCTTCTTATTAGGGGAGGCCTATGTCCAGCAGTGGATTGATGTAGGCTGTTGTTGTTGTGTTGAATACAAATTTGGTTGAATTTACATCTGATATAATTATAATACACAGTCAAAATTATTATAATGTCAGTAATTACAAATTCAATAAGTCCCTACATAAAGTCAAATCACATGTCAAACAAAAAAAAAACACACTTCTTTCAGAATTAAATTGTTAGATAATTTGTACAAAGTCACAATTCAATAATAATAATAATGTCAGTAATTATAAATTCGAATACATCAAATCACATTTGTCAAACAATTTATTACACACACTTCTCACAGAAGTTCAGGCACTCAGTCAAAATCACCTTCCATCCGGAGTCCGGAAATATATCAGAGTCAGGGCTTACGTCCAGAGGGCTTACCACAGGTTTTGATAGTTTTCGAAAACTTTAAAAGTTTCGGTATCTTTCCCAGTGTTGCCGTTTTAGCATTTTTAATGCTAAATTTAGCATATTTTCGGGTCTGTTAGCTTGAAAAATTTGCATTTAGCATATTTCATGATTAACATTTTTTTGTACGTTACCTAAAAATTCAAAATTCCTAAGGAAATCAAAAGAAAAATTATAGATTTTAGCATTTTTAAAAGTTATTTAGCATTTTTTTGGCATTTTTTACAACAAGTTTTAGCATTTTCTCCAAATAAAAAACGGCAGCACTGATCTTTCCATACATTTTCGTAGTTCATGCATGTTTCCCTAGAGGCGCTGTACGAAAATGTATGGAAAGATACCGAAACCTATAAAGTTTTCGAAAACTATCAAAACCTGTGGTAGGCCCTCAGGCGGGCATTGAGCGCGGAGCATGTTCGCGGGATGGGAGATCGAGCGCGTGCGACAGTTTGGCAAGCTGGCACAGAGAACAAACTGTGTTTCCTACAGCGAAGGTAGTTGGGAGGGACGTAGAGCCGGCAAAGTTCGTCATAAAGATGTGAGGAGTCAATTTTTCCTTGAAGAATTTTTAACATGGTTATTCGCTCTCCTGACTGCCAAGCTATTGTACCCCAAGCAGCAATTTTGTTGGGTACTTGTATGGATAATAACCGTAAAGGCGCTTATACATGAAGCGCAGAAAAGCCTTTTGCACCTTTTCCAACAAAAGAGCATACGTGCTTTCGTACGGGTGCCTTCCACACGAGCCCGCTTTGAGTTTGCTGCGTACCAGCGCGCCAAAGGCAAGTTTTATGACGTGTCACTGAAAATTTCGACAGTTTCTTAGCACAAAACCTAACTTTCAGAATTTCCTTACTAACGATAGTAATGTGATCGTGAAAGGTTAATTTTCGGTCGAATGTGACACCGAGGTCTTAAACAGTTGACTCAAGCGTGTATTGAAAAGAAATAGGGTGCCGCATCCGACCGAAAGTCATGGCATAGCATTTATATGGGCTAAACTTCATTCTATTTGCTTCGCCCCATTGTACACTGCATCCACATAATACTGAAGATTCAGACAATCATCCACAGAGTTTATTTTATTTTTTGAGATAAGACCTCGAAACTGAAACCACAATGAAATAAAAATAAACTATGTACATATGTCCCTAACTTATCATTTTTACTTAAAATACAATAACAAACGTTTTTTAATATATGTTTGTCGTAAGTTAAAAGCAGTTTTGTTTATTTAAATGTAACCTGAATATATTTACCGGCAGTGTAGGACTCAACCTCGGTTAGAACGTACGTGCTTGCATTAGCCATTTTTAGTAGAAAAAGTTCGTTCGTTCGCGCGCTTTCTACGAAAAAGTTTTTAGTGCATTTCTGACTGTCTACGGTAAGTTTCCATTTAATTACATATATAGTTATATAAATATTGCAATATATAGTTTTTAAAATTATTACTTAGAAAATATCTTATGCATTCCCACGTGCTTGCATTAGACATTTTTAAGCAGAAAAAGTTCTTTCGTTCGCGTACTTTCTACGAAAAAGTTTTGATTACGTTTCTGACTGTCTACGATAACTTTTTTTATTTATTTCATTTAATTAGGTATCTATAGTTTTTGAAATTATCACTTAAAAAATTTAGTATGTATTACCAATCCAAAGAGAAAACATTAGGTACTTAATTGCTCTTTACATAAAACTATTTACAATTATACACTATGAAAAGTACAGGTAGGTATGTATTTTGTAGCTCGAGTATGTAGGTATTCCCTATTTCGTTAAGGTTGATATAGCGTAATTTTTTCCCCTTATGTGTAGAACCAGCAGTAAATATGAACCTACCAGACGAATCACGTAAAAAGGTTCGACACTAATTTAGATATGTAGTTTAGATAACCTAGGTTTTCTTTCATACTATAAAAAAAATTTAGAAGTAGGTTAAGGTCTACCATACAAAAAAATATTTACTGATCAACTTTGTTAAATCCAATTTCTTTTGATTTATGATAATTTTAATGATTAGACCAAAATCTGTTTTTTTAATTATTTAAAAATTATATTAAATCAATAATGCTGGACACGATCACATAGCACCATGGAAGCCCATCTAAGCAGAGCTTGTTTTATGGGAACCACATTATTTTATTTTACTAGAACTTATTGACGTATTTAATGTATTTAATTTTTTGGAAATACCTACATATTATACATAGAAAACACCCAGACCCAAGAAAAATATTTACAGATCATATAAACATTTGACACGCGGTAGAAATCGAACCCGCAACCTTCTCAGTCCCAAGCGGGACTTAGCCCACTGTGCCACAGAAGCAATCAACACCAAGTAAAATAATTGCGATTTGTGTTCTTATCACTTAAAGCGGTTTCTTCCAGTTAGGATTAATTTTATGATACCTGAGCATCGCCCACCTGATGTTAAGTGGTTACTTATAGCAAAGTAGGTATTGCGTTGTAAGTCATGCATGCCTATTTGGAACGTGCACTACCCACTTCCCACTCCCCACTACCCTACCCACTACCCACTACTCACTACCCACTACCGACTACCCTACCCACTACCCACTACTCACTACCCACTACCGACTACCCTACCCACTACCCACTAACAACTACCCACTAAGCACTACCCCAACTTGAGGCATGCAGTTGTTAATGCATTATGTGCCTGTAAACTAGATTACAAGTAACTGAGGAACAAGGAAACTTGCAAACAAGAAAAGTAGGAACATGACGAAATAGCAAAAACTGACAATCTAAACTAACTGACGCGCTCGTGAAGCGCTCGTGGGGTGGTTTACTTAGCAGATCACCTTGGTTAAGCAACACTCCGCCCGGTCATTACTTGGATGGGTGACCGTTTAGTGACATTTAGATTTCAGCGCTTCCGTGCTTCGGAAGGCACGTTAAGATGCAGGTTCCGGCTTGGCGACTATAATGGTCAAACCTCCCTCTTGCTCGCAGTATTCAACATTTTTGAAAATATAAAATCACTGAATGTAGTTATGCAAAATAGCAAACCTTCACGGCCTAGAAAATAACAATACCTTGCTGAACTTTAGCAATAATATCATTTTGATTCTATCACGTTTTCTTAATAAAAAACTGGTACCAATGTGATCAATTTTGTTGGTAGGAAAACGTGTTGGGTTCATCATGATATTCTTGCTGAACCTTTTTATTGTTATTTTCTAGGCCGTGAAGGTTTGCTATTTTGCATAACTATATTCAGTGATTTGATATCTTCAAAAATGTTGAATAGTGCGAGCGAGAGGGAGGTTTGACCCTTATAGTCACCTTAAGCCATGATGGAGGCCTTCGGGCCTAAAAACTCCGACACCAGAGTTGGTCACTAGCTCATACGAAGAAGAACTAAGTGACGAACAAGGAAACTTGCGAACCAGGAAACCAACTTATTAAGGAAATTGATAACTTAGTGAATCTTGCAAATGAGGAAATTGAATTCAGAAACTGTCAAATTAGTAAACTTAGTGAAAGTGACACGCTTACTCTAAATAATGTAGTATTGAAGTAAATATTACTTATTCAAAAAATAGGGGTACATAGGGTGTAAGGGGAACAGACCCTATCTTCGGAAGTCAAGCCAACCTCACCTGCACGTGGAGGACCTTGCTAGCTCACATACCTACGGGGCTCTGGCGGCTGGCTGATTGCGGCATAGAGCAGCCTAATATCGGCACAGCTAAATCCCCTGGCCGTAGTCTGGCAGCAGCGTCGTGCGAGAAGCTAAGTCGAATCAAACCTCACCCCATCTCACGTTAGTGAGAGGGCGTCCCGCAAATATCACGTAATTTCAGAAACAGTTTAGAATTACGAGAAAACTGGGATAAATTAAGTAAAAATATTTTCACACTAAAATATGGCTAAATCACAATATTTGCAAATTGATTTTTCTAATAATTCAAACGAAATCAAGCCCAAATTAACATATTTACAGAAAAAATACACATTTTGAAAATCTCACGTGAGATTAAGGGGGGGCGAGGGGGTCGAACAAATCTCACGACATCTCACAAATAGATGCCCCATTGCCACATGAAAAATAAAATCGACCCTCGTTAATTCACCATAAGGATTTCGATTAAACTTAAAATATCTAGGTAGGTAATTAGGTATGTGTTAATTAAGGCTACTTTTAAAAGCTTTTATTTAACGTGCATTGAAACTATTTAGGTCGGGTGAAATCTTGCAACTCAATTTTAAAGCAGAAAATTTTGTATACACTTTTAGTTTGGATAACAACGCATGGTAAGTTATGTGACGTCGTTCTAAATCCAACATGGCGGAGCACCCAAGATGGCGGACTAATTATTTTAAATGTCAAAAGTATAAAAATAAATGAAACTTTACTGAGGATATATTTAAATGTATCAATAACAACGATACATGATACCTCAATCATAAATGTACCTAAAGAAGATCCTACAAGCGGCGGTTTTATCGCAAAAGCTATAAAATTAGCAAAAAAGTATCGACCGGAACTGCTATCTAGTAACATATTATTATAACTTCTACCATAGTTTTCCTCAGTTCGATATTATTGTGGACTTGACCTACCAGTTGTGTATTCACACGGGCCTTCCGTAATTACACATAATATTGGCTTATAGATAATGTTCGTCCTTGATATGGGTTATCTTCACTAGCCCTTTCATGGTCACATGCTTGCTTTTTTACCAGACTGAAATATTCCGTCAGGTTATGTTTTTAGAGTGTATGTATGTTTGTTATATATATTATTTGTCGGTCACTGTGGCCCAAACGGCTGGACCGATTTTGACTGATGAGGAGTCATTGGATTCATCTAGATCAGGAGGGTGACATATGAAATAGGCTATATGAAATGTAAGAAATCAAATTCGGCGACTGAGTGACTAAGTGTGGCCCGCACTTACTTCATTTTGCCACCTTGTGGCCCTTGCCTGGCAAAAGGTTGCCGACCGCTGCTCTATCGGATAAAAACGGCTTTTGTACTCAGTTAATTATTGAAGAGAAAAATACTCTTTCCGAGATGGGGGGATACTTTTTCATCATCATGGGGGGATCTTAAACTTTTTGGTCACAGGCGAAAGCCACCCTTAATCCCTACCCTACCCTATTTATCTTCTAAATATAGGAAGTGTAGTCTCTATTAATGTAGTCTCTACACTACAGAATAAGAGTCACTGCTACTTCAGCTTCCATATTCTCAATTCTCTTCTCAAGCCCAATGCATTTCATCTTCTTCTTTTATTTTTAGCCTTTGTATGTGGTATATCGTCCACGACTTTTCCTAAGTCGAAAAGATTTAAAAATAATTCTCGATTCTCTTCTCAAGCTCAATGTATTTATTCTTCTTATATTTATGGTCTATGGTATATCGTCCACGACTTTGACAATGTCTAATGGCCGATTCTTTAAACCACAAAGTTACTTAGTATTTATACTTATTCCATGTTGGACCATAACCGATGACCCTTCGTTTTATCTTGAAATACAGTCAAAAGTTAACAGCAAGGCTTAAAAAAAATTACAGGGAAATTCCATTTTCAGGGGAAAACGAAGCGTCATTGTATACGGTTCATCCACAGAGAAACCACGGTTTATCATAGGAATCGGCCATAAATTGACAAGATTTAAATCAAGAAGTATTTATTTAAAAAAAAACGAAGACCCGACTGCTTAGACTGGAAGTTATACTTGTCAGTTAAGTAGTCTTTTATTTTCAAAATGGCTTCTTACGGTCGTCATATTGATTTTTTTGAAATTTCATATGTCCTATCTCATTCTTGTGATCTAGACGAATACAACGAAACCTCATTGGTCAAAATCCGTCCAGCCGTTTGGTCTACAGCCACCGACAAATAATATTACAAACATACATACACCCTAAAACATAACCTGACTAAAGAGGACTTCGGTCGGGTAAAAAGGCGTTGTAAGTTGTGTTTATTTTTTCCCTCCATTTCTTCTTTCTACACATCCAGTGTGACGTACCAATGTGTCACAGTGACCAATATTATTAAAAACCTATCTATAGTTACCTATAACAGGAAAATGTTGACTAGTTTTCTATCGTAAGTAAATATGTATTATGAGTAAAAAATTATCTTATCTTCGATAGTTGAAGTGGCCTTAAAACGTGCATATCTGAATCACTGATAGGTAGGTACTATCAATTACGTCAGTTGTCGAGACCAACACCAAAATTTATTGATTTTCGACATTATTTTGAATTATGAAATTAACATAAGTATTGAAAAACGGGAATACTTACTTAGGCACCGACGCCGTTATTGCTTGACGGGACGCCTAGAGCGTTCACTCACCCTCACTGAAGGAGTCTCTCTGAAAGAGTCGAAACAGCGTCGCTACTACTTCTTCTTCGTATGAGCTAGTGACCAAATCTAGTGTCGGAGTTTTTAGGCCGCAACTTACACTGATGTTTTATTTTGTATTTTATTTTTATTCATCTTTATATTAAATTTTAATATTAAAGTAAAGTATTATTTATTCAATACTCAATATTTTTATTTTTTCCATAAGTAACTAAGTATACAGGTGGTAAGGTATGAAGGTAAGTTCTTATGGACCCTGATGGACACTACAATAGTTAGAATAGTTAGAGAGAGGACTTCAATATTTCACATAATCTTAAATTATTACTTAATAGGCTAGACCCCTGAAAAATTCTAATTAGTCCGTCATTTACATTATCAAAAAATATTGGACATGTATTTTTCCTTTTTTCAATTAAACTAAAAATGACAAAGATATAGTGCGTTGAAGTTCCGCGTGACGTCACGGGTAAGTACACTTTTTACATACAAGTGAAGTCACGAGCCCCCACTCCAGAACTTTGACGCTCTATAACTTTGTCGATTTCCATTGATTTTAAAAATAAAAAAATACGTGTTCAATATTTTTTGATAATCTAATTGATGGACTAATTAGAATTATTATTTTCTACCCAGGCATCATCCCTATTCTATGTAGGTATATAATTATAAAAAAATTATAAACTTTAAAGGGTTTATAAAAAATATTAAACTTTAAAGGAGTTAACAAAAATAGTTCTTATTACTAAATTTACATAGAACATTTATTGCATGAAATACATGTTTTGAAAGGTGTTAAGTCATTTTGCAGGTTTCAATGTAACTATTTCTACCTATGTAGGTACTCAGGCGTGCAATTTAATGCATCCAAATACCTTAGATACTATAAAATAATTAAAATATGCATGCAATCATAAACTACAACGTCAAAAATCTTCAAAAAATCAGCATAAAAGTATAAATTAATAAAAAACAAACAATTGAAATTAAGTCAAGGAAAAAAATCTAATTATTTGTTTGTAATTTAAAAATTCACCAAGTGATTAAATCTACAATGGTAGTTGCAGTTATTTGTGGAGGGCTCGTCCGGGTGCGTATTGCCACCTTGCCTATTTCTGCCGTGAAGCAGCTGTGCTGTGTTTCGGTTTGAAGGGTGTGGATGTGGGAAATTACAGGCACAAGAGGCTTATCATCTTCATGCTTAAAGTTGATGGACGCAGGGCGTTGCATTGTAGAGCACGTTACAAAACGTGATGTACGATGCAATGCTTTGTGATAGGTAATGGTTACCACTTAACATCAGGTGAGTCATGTGCTTGTTCCATCTTCAAGTACCATAAAAAACTACAAAAAACGTGGACTTATCCTGCAGTTGTCATAGCTCTGTAGGTATAAGTATACCAGCCGCTAGCTACTTGTCAATAATGCTCTCGACTTTCTCTGGAGCAGCGAACATCTGTAGTAGATTAGTTTCTTTATGAAGAGCTCATCTGGAGAAGGATTACCGTGGCTATTTACAACATAGGTACATACATACAGTACAACATTGCAGTTTGAACTTTGATTGAAGTAGAATGAAGTGGAGTGTCTCTTTATGAAGAGCTCATCTGGAGAAGGATTACCGTTGCTATTTAGTACATACAGTACAACATTGCTGTTTGAACTTTGATTGAAGTAGAATGAAGTAGAAGGCCTCTTTATGAAGAGATCATCTGGGGAAGGATTACCGTGGTTATTTACAACATAGGTACACACAGTACAACATTGCAGTTTGAACTTTGATTGAAGTAGAATGAAGTAGATGGTCTCTTTATGAAGAGCTCATCTGGGGAAAGACTACCGTGGCTATTTAGTACATAGGTACATACAGTACAACATTGCAGTTTGAACTTTGATTGAAGTAGAATGAAGTAGAGTGTCTCTTTATGAAGAGCTCAACTGGGGAAGGACTACCGTAGCTATTTAGTACATAGGTACATACAGTACAACATTGCAGTTTGAACTTTGATTGAAGTAGAATGAAGTGGAGTGTCTCTTTATGAAGAGCTCATCTGGAGAAGGATTACCGTTGCTATTTAGTACATAGGTACATACAGTACAACATTGCTGTTTGAACTTTGATTGAAGTAGAATGAAGTAGAAGGCCTCTTTATGAAGAGCTCATCTGGGGAAGGATTACCGTGGTTATTTACAACATAGGTACACACAGTACAACATTGCAGTTTCAACTTTGATTGAAGTAGAATGAAGTAGATGGTCTTTTTATGAAGAGCTCAACTGGGGAAGGACTACCGTAGCTATTTAGTACATAGGTACATACAGTACAACATTGCAGTTTGAACTTTGATTGAAGTAGAATGAAGTAGATGGTCTCTTTATGAAGAGCTCAACTGGGGAAGGACTACCGTAGCTATTTAGTACATAGGTACATAGAGTACAACATTGCAGTTTGAACTTTGATTGAAGTAGAATGAAGTAGAGTGTCTCTGTATGAAGAGCTCAACTGGGGACGAATAAACATTTGAAACTGAATCGGTATCCTGTTAATTTCCTTCAGCATTTGCGTAGTCACTTCGCATATTACCCATAAAATATTTTCCTGTTTCACTCTTGTATCTGAAAGTTATCTTTATTATCTATACTAGTAATAATATGCATGTAATTCCACCGGCATCGTATGACTTCAATCAAAGTTCAAACTGCAATGTTGTACTGTATGTACCTATGTACTAAATAGCTACGGTACTCCTCCCCCAGTTGAGCTCTTCATAAAGAGCCATCTACTTCATTCTACTTCAATCAAAGAGCTCAACTGGGGAAAGACTACCGTGGCCATTTACAACATAGGTACGTACAGTACAACATTGCAGTTTGAACTTTGATTGAAGTAGAATGAAGTAGATGGCCTCTTTATGAAGAGCTCAACTGGGGAAGGACTACCGTAGCTATTTAGTATATAGGTACATACAGTACAACATTGCAGTTTGAACTTTGATTGAAGTCATACGATGCCGGTGGAATTACATGCATATTATTACTAGTATAGATAATAAAGATAACTTTCACATACAAGAGTGAAACAGGAAAATATTTTATGTAATATGCGAAGGTGACTACGCAAATGCTGAAGGAAACTATCAGGATACCGATTTAGTTTCAAATGTTTATTTATAATCAAGTCGGTGAAAGAGAAGTGCAAGTAAGAGGATCGTAGCCCTGACAAGTATTTTAAATAACGCGTAAAAGCAGAGCGTTGAAGAAACGCGTAATGTGAGCGCCATGCTTTATAGTATAGCATGAGATCTCTCTTTGCTATACTATATAGCAATAGTATAGCGCAGTCTGAAAGCGGCTTCACAGTTTTACACAGTTTGTAGGTATATAGCGAGCACAGAAAGGATTAAAGTATTTTTTAATCTAACAGGTGGTTAAAAAGTAGATTAATTTATTTTAAGTATTTGTTTTGACAGCTGTTCAGTATTTAGGATTAATCATTACAATGCGATAATTCCGTGGATTAAATAGAATTAAGTAGGTAGGTATCAATTGGATTTGACTTGAAACAACCTATATATAGTTTGTGATATTTATTTATTTATTTAGAAACAACATAACATTATAACAGGTTTGTTTTAACCCTAATGCGATGGTAGGTATATAGTATATGCGATGGTATGTGGTATAAATAAATAAATAATCCTGGACGTTATCACACAGCATCATGTAGCCCCAAACTAAGCAGAGCTTGTATTATGGGAACCACATGATTGATATACTACATAGATACATTTTTTTTTTTTGTAAATACATACATATCATACATAGAAAACACCCAGACCCGAGACAAATATCTGCAGAACATGCAAACATTTGTCCCGCAGCGGGAATCGAACCCGCAACCTTCTGCGTCACAGGCGGACCTTCGCCCACTGCGCCACAGAGGTCGTCGTATTATACCTATGTCAGTTGTATATACGTACTATACGTAGGTACATTAAGATATGTTTATTCTTTTTTCACGTCAAAACTATAATAGGGATTGAGCAGGAATTTTGCGCAGACTACTTTTTATCGGGGTAGTTTTTAGCGAAGCCGTGTGGGAAAGCTAGTGTATAAATAAAATAGTGTACCTATTTAGAAATTATTATGTAATTAAATAATAATAAGGGGTTTAATAACATTACATTAACATTGTATATTTAACCCTTCTCGGCCGACGGTTTGGCTTCCCAAATTCCAAATATAATAAATAATAATATTATGCGGAGGTTCCTCTCTCTGCAGCCCTAGCCACTGACCGGGCCTTACCCCGCGGGCGGTGGTCCACCATTTTGGATATATTTTTTACTATAATGTTGTTTTTATATATTTTTTTAAATAAATAAATAAATATGCTGGACGTTATCCCACAGCATCATCTAGTGAGGTCGGCTTGGGTTCCGCTTAGATGAAGGATAGAACCCCACTTGCACCCCACTTACAATTATTATACCACTTTATACATTTTAAAAATCATCAAAAATAATTTTTTACTACAAAATTTTAACATTACTAATCTACTTTTAAAAATACTGTATAAAAAAATGGTAAATATACCTATCCAAAATGGTGGACCACCGACCGCGGAGCTAGGCTCACGGTCGGTGGCTAGAGCTGCAGAGAGAGGAACCTTAAATAATATTAATTATGTTTGAAAGTCTAAGAAGATACCTTTTCCATGCCGTGGGTTAACCCTTAGTGTCTAAACAAACTATAGCCGAAATTACGCGACGTAAGTTCGGCATTATTACGCCTGCAATGCTATTTGAATTACAGATATATGCTGAAATTACGTTGCGTTATGGCATACAGCCGAACTTGACAAAATCAGCTGCGGAACTTACGTCGCGTAATTTTCGGCATAGTGTGTTTAAACGCCCCTGGGTTAATAATGCCCTTAGTGTCTAAACACACTGTAGCCGAAATTACGCGACGTATGTTCGGCATGATTACGCCTGCAATCCTATTTGAATGAAGAAGATAACAAGGTTAAAATATTACACTTTTATGTACGTAGAATAAAAGTCTAGACCGTTCAAATTATTCTAGTTTTTATTTCGCATCGATCGGTGCAATATTACCGAAGTTATAAGCATGGGAAGTTTACGTAGGTTTTTTAAATCTCGCTAGTGATCGCGAGTAGCGCGTGACGTCATCGCTCGGCGGCGGCGGGCGTCCGTAGTACATTTCGCTGCTAAGTTGTTTGCTCTCGTGCGCTCTGGTTATTTTTATTAATTTAAAAGAATGCTGATTGAGTGAGTGTATCGTGTAAATTATTGTTTTAGAACTAAAATGGAAGAAGGATTTAAAAAAGGCCAATCTAACAACCTTCCCATATTTCACGATATAATGGTGGCAGAATATTTTATAAAAATAAAGAAATCATTAACCTCGTAGTTTATTGAACCATTCCAGGTTCAATAAACTGCGAGTCGAATACCCTACATACCTACTAATATATAAATGCATCGGGGAGCCCCCCTTAATTCATTTAAATTTAATTTTTTAATTTATTTTTGAAGTAAATATATAAACAAAATATTCTGTGCATATTTCAAGCGTCTACCTGTTGCTGTTATTAATATCGAGCAAAAAAAACGGCAAAAGAGTGGCAACAGAAATACATCATCGGTGAACATTTCAACAGTCTTACTATCACGGTTCATGAGATACAGCTTGGTGACAGATAGACGGACAGACAGACATACAGACGGACAGCGAAGTCTTAGTAAGAGGGTTTCCGTTTTTACCCTTTGGGTATGGAGCCCTAAAAAGCATATTACTAGCAAAAACCAAGTACCTACCTAGTCTACCTACTAGGTACTTAGTTAGTATTTCACATGGTATTTGAACAATTGACATCGAAATGATCCTCACGACAATATATATGCTGTTGTTTTTGGCCTTAATGGATGTGCTCTTCTCATAGCATTTGTCCATTTTTTCTGATTTTCGCATCCTTAAGAACGTAAAAAAACAACTTTTCGGGTGTTTTTGTGCCTCTATTTTTACACTGAGACACAATACAACATTTATTAAATGAACTCATGTAGTTTTTATTGTTTCTTATTTAAGATAAACAAAGTAGTTCCGCGCGCGACGAGCACATTGGGGTAAATGCTTCCAATCCCCGAGTCACTCGCGCGGAGGCAGGATCCGTGACGTCATCAACGATATCGCGCTCGGTCCGCGGCTTAGACCGAAAATGTTAACTTTGCACTTTGATATCTTGGTCAGTTTTAGAGATAAAAAAATAATAAAAACACAGTTGTTTTCGTAATTTTTTGTAGATTTTTTTGGCATATATAACAAAAAATGGTTTTCTTCTTCATTACAGATGGATGACACATTATGCTGAAATTACGTTGCGTTATGGCGTACAGACGAACTTGTCAAAATCAGCTGCGAAACTTACGTCGCGTAATTTTCGGCATAGTGTGTTTAAACGCTACTCGCTTGAGTTGAGCACCTAGAGATAAAAAAATGTATAATTTTATTTCCCTTATGCACATTGGTAGGTGAGGTACTCATGTTCCGATTGCATTGTATACCTACATAGGCCTATTTACTTCGTGTGAAACCCCACGTTGCATTTTTTCTGTTGACATGCGACCTTGCGTCCGTTTTCAAAATATTGATTTGACATATTCTTATGTATCGAGTAACATCAAGCAGCTTTAGTCTACACGCCGTCTGTAAGGATTTTACGTGTATTGTAAATTAAATTCAGTTTAAACCAGATTGAGGTAAGGAAACATGGATATTTGATAGGTATTTACGTTTTATCCCGGTTACTTTATAAATTCATATCAACTGCTTAGCTAAATAGTATTTTATTGTTAATTTTTGCTTTTTTGTAAGTTATATTTAATAGTATAGGTTTATTATTTGTATTTTTAACTTCAAAAAGGAGGAGGTTCTCAATTCGTCGGAACCTTTTTTTTCGACTTTTTAAATGTATGTTCACCGATAACTCCGTCAATTGTGGACCGATTTTCAAAATCTTTTTTTGTTTAAAAGAGTATACTTCACAGGTGGTCCCATATAAATTTTATTCCTGAGGGATTGGTACTTTTCCCGGAAAACTCAAAAAACCTCATGCTCACTTGTAATTTTCGCCCTATGATCACCAATATCTCCGTCAATTGTGAACCGATTTTCAAAATTCTTTAGGTCAAGAAGTAAGAAGCGATTTATTTGAAGTCGGTTTATTTATTTTTTAAAGTCCTACTTGTAATATGTAGGTAGTATGTATTATCTAATATAGATAGGTAATTCACTTTTGTAATATAAGATCCACCGCTCAATTATTTTAATTAAATTCTTTCCATTCTTAGGTTGTCTGGAAGAAATCGCTTTAAGCGATAAGACCGCCCATTGCACCTACATTACTTTTTGTTTCTCTGTTTTTGTATTTTTTTAAATTGGTACTGTGTGCTTTAAATAGTTCATGTATCTATCTAATCGTGTACCTGTTAAGATTTTGCCATTCACGTCTGCATCAACCCCTCAAAAGTTCACGAATATAATCTTTATCAACCCACTACTGGAATTCCCGTTAGTCCATAAGCTTCCCGTTCATTATCCCTTTAATTAATGTAATTGATTGTGTAACCGTTTTATTTATTTTATTGAATAACTAGCGGCTCGTCCCGGCTTCGCACGGGTTACCTTGGGTTACGTTCATCATCATCATCATCATTTCAACCTTTATCGACCCACTAGTATACGGTCTTTCTAATATCGTCAACCCATCTCGCTGGAGGACGGCCTCTATTTCTGTAACCAACTCTCGGCCACCACTCGGTCAGCGCTCTGGTCCACCTGACGTCACTCCTTCTGGCCAAGTGTCCTGCCCAACTCCACTTGAGCCCCAATATCCGCTCGCTGATATCCTGGACCTTAGTCCGCTTGCGGATTTTAGTATTGGGGACTCGGTCTAAAAGTGTAATGCCAAGCATGGCGCGCTCCATGGCTCTCTGTGCAACACTGATTTTGTGCACAGCCTCTTTCGTGAGCCGCTATGTCTCGTCATAGTTGACAGGACACATTGGTTAAAGAGAGACATTGTGGGTTACGTTACTTAAGTTTTAATAAGGATCCTTAATCTTGTCTAGCAATAAATATAGCCTATGTTACTTAAGGTGAATGTGAACTTTTGAAATCGGAACAATAGTTTTTGAGTTTCATCATTACAAACTTACACACACACAAAAATACAAATATATCCTCTTTGTAATATTAGTGTAGATTATTACCGTTTTATTTATTTTATAAATAAATAAATCTCTCGATCTCGCGCTAGTCTGAGTCATAGATTTAGTATATTACCAGAAGAAAAAAGTTAAACCTCTTTAGTCTGAGCTAGGTGCGACCTACGGTCTAATATCCTCGAACCAACGCCTACAATTTAACTAATAAAATAACCATACTTTTATTATCAGGAGGGAGGCTCTATGTTGATTGAAAAATACTGAAAGGCGTGAATTATCTGGTAAAGAATACAGGTGGAATCATTCAGGATTATTTGTTATCAATAGAACACAGATACTCCGCCGAACACGTCATGCCTAGGCGTGATGAAGATTTCTTTAGTAGAAGTAAAGTTAAGTAAAAGACGTGTGGCACTCGGGGACTGCCGCGGTAAAGCTATTGCATAGCATTTTGTATCAACTTATGCAATTATAATTATTTATTTCAGTGTTTCTTTTTCTTTGATATTAATTTAAGTTACACTTTTTGAGCGCGGTGACCGATAAGAAAACAATTTTTTTTCTTTTATTAAATAAAAATAGTTGCACGCACACAAACACCGTGTCGAAGACTGCCGAAAAGAAACGACGTTAGACAATGCACGGCCTTCAAGCCACACCTCCGTGCCCGTCGGAGTGGGCAGCGTGAGGTTTTTTTTCGTTAGGGAATTTCTGGATTCGGTCCCCGCGCTCAAGGCCCTCGATAGAAGCTATGCAATAGCTTAAAAATAAAAAACTGTAAGTAGTCCCTAGCGATTTGTGGGCAAAGAGATCCATAGAGTGGACCTCACTTGATGCTAGGCGACGACGTGGAAGGCCGCGGTCACGAAGTCAGCGGGAGCGGGGCGGCGGCGGCGGCGCAAGGAATGGCGCGTTTCAATGCATACATTTTTGTTGGCGCCGCCGCTGTCTTCATGACCGTGGCCGAAGGCCTAGAATGGGATGGCGGGACGAGTTTAACTCATATTTACCAACATGGCCTGTCACAGCGTTAAATCGCGAAGAGTGGAAGAATGGAAGGGAGGCCTTTGCCCTGCAGTGCAGTGGGACCGCGATGGCTAATTAATAAAAATAATAGCCCTGCCCCGCGGTCAGTGGTTTCCCGTTTTGATACATTTTTATCATAATATTTTTCAATTATTATATGCTTTATAGTAAAAAAAAATTATGCGCTGAGCTATGACCTTTTTTGCCATACTGCAACACACACATACACTGTGATGGAACACTTTCTCACAATGTTTTGTCGTACATATTTTTTTTCTGGCGTCGCACTGTTTGAGCATTTGCCATTTTACATGTAGGTATAATTTTTTTTTTAATAAAAAATTTGGGTAACATTTATTTACAAAACTTATCGAGTTTGCGAAATTTGGAAAAGGATCAGGAGGGTTAGAAAAGGGAAATTATAATAATATGTACAATATGTTATTATATTGATATTATTATATCGTACATATTGATTTTCCAATTTATTTTTTATATTTTCTTCTAGATATAATGTCTTTACTCTTCATATTGTACGTATACCTAATGTCAAATTACCTACTTGTTAAATCTTAAAATTGTTGTCTATGTGTGTGATTGTAGTTGCAAATAAACCTTATATCTATCTTTCTATCAATCTATCTAAAATGTGTTTTTTATGAATTTTAAAGTTTAATATAGTGTCATAGTAATAAGTTAATTTATATATCTACAATTTTTTTTAAACTTATACTTGGAAGGTAATAATTAAATAATTAAAGTTACTACGTTGCCGAGTCTAGCTCGATGTAAGACGCCCTCTGGCCAAGTGAAGTGACGATCTGCTGTCGGCTGCTGGTAGAAGCTGGATGCGTCGAGCTCAGGACAGGGCGCAAAGCCGCTCATTAGGGGAGGCCTATGTCTCCGTGTACTGCTATATGCTGATGATGATGATTCCATCTAGACGTATTATCTTATTCATTTTGAATTCCTCGAGTCTTATCAGTAAAATCTATAAAAATAAGCCATCGATAATATTGTTGATATGATCTTATCTATATGACAATTTCTTTTAGGTAGGTAACCTTAAAAAATAACATAGTTTCCTCATACGGCTCATATGATTGACGTTATTTTTTTATAATAGTATAATAAATTAGGTACCTAAAACAGATGTTAATCAGCTATTGCCTATGTTTATCCTTATTGTGACTGATACATTTATGGATTAACGCTCAAACACTGTGAAACACAAAAACTTGGATAGTAGTTACCTATGTTATGTTTTACCACAAATATCTATAGAAACATCGTAAGTATTTTTTTGTATTCCTTAAAAAAATGCGTACGAAATAATATAAGAAAATAATTTATTTTTCGTTCGCTAGCAGAAAAATAAAATTACGTTTTATGAATAAAATTAGCAAACTTGCATGTTTTTAAAATAATAATAATTATAGAATTATGTCTTTATTTTGAAATGTTTTATTGTAAGTACCTATATTTTTCTGCTAGCCGACGAAAACAAGTTTATCTTCTATTTATTAAATAAAAAAATTAATAAGTAAT
Organism: Horisme vitalbata; assembly: GCA_951804965.1. Lineage (NCBI taxonomy): Eukaryota > Metazoa > Arthropoda > Insecta > Lepidoptera > Geometridae > Horisme > Horisme vitalbata. The sequence goes on from OX638109.1 coordinate 4,420,675, forward strand.
CTATTTTAAACATAACAAAATAAAATTACTTAACAATCGAAATAAAACATTTTATTTAAGTTAACAAAATGTTGGGCAACTTTTGACTTAGACATTATTTTTTCATGTTTTTCTTAGTTTTTTATTTTAAAAAATTATACGCTATGATAAAATAATTTTGGATTTTTTAACTATTGATTTCAATAAAGAATATGTTTTATTTGTTTTAATATAGGTGTTTTATTTATTTATTTTAAAATTGTTATACTTATTATAATGTAATGCAGAAAATGTAGTTAAGTACCTACTTTTATTTAAAAGTGACTAGATAAGTAGGTACCTCTTTATTTACATACACGCAGAGATAATTATGCATTATTTTAGGGTGAAATAATTAAAGATATTTGATCAATTTTAACATTTTAATAATAATTTCAATAATATATATTATCAACTGAATAAGAAATGTTGTACACAACATTTTTTTTACGATACTTGAAGATGGAACAAGCACATGGCCCACCTGATGTTAAGTGGTAACCTATCTATTTACCTATCACAAAGCATTGCATCGTAGATCACGTTTTGCAACGTGCGCTACGATGCAACGCCCTGCGTTCATCAACTTGACACATGAAGATGATAAGCCTCTTGTGCCTGCAATTTCTCGCGGCAGGAATCGAACCCGCAACCTTTTACGTCTCAGACGGACTTTCGCCCACTGCACCACTTAATAATAATGCATAGATGTATGATAAATACTAATTTATCTTTTTATCTTTTCAGATGTTAACTGAAAACCATACTGATAATTTGTCATGTTCAAAGTCAACTGAACGAAACACAAATCATGGATGCGATGACGTCAAACTGTATTCGAAATTCAAAAGTGATGTTTTTGAAACAAATATGGCGTATACGATTGTCTATTCCACCATCAACTTCCTAACGGAGTATTGTTTAGTGATTTTGTTATCTGTGATCGTAGTTTTAGTACTGTTCGCGTTGTACAAGAGTTTTTGGAGTCCCATCTCGTATGTGAAGGTAAGTTAACGAACTTTGCGATTTTTTTCAATGCAACAAAATGTGACTAATCGTTAACGAACGGCTGAAATATCTAGAAAAATAGTGTAACATGTTAAATTTTTTTTAAATGTAAAACTTTTTAAGAGGACTAAATAAAGAAAAAAAAGTCCAGCGGTTTAGGCTGCGCGTTGATAAAGGGTATCCCAGTCGGTCAGTTAATCATTTCAAAGTACACTTTGCGGCGCTCGTACGCCGGTACTGTTGATTTTACGAAAAAAAATGTTAACACATCAAATGTAGGTAATGTTCTCTTTTATTTGCAATATAAGTTTTTATCGTGAAATGAGTCGGGAATCCCTCAATTGACAAAAAACTGCTTTTAAGCGCCATTTTTCCAATATGGTGGCTCAATCGGCAAAGCTACAAAAGTGGCAAAGTTGAAATTCGAAAATAGCACTTCAAAATCTGTAAAATTACCAATTTTCAAAACTCCCAGAAAACTTTCCAGGCAACAACTTTTTTTCCCAAATTCACACAATATATTAAGTTTCCTAAATCATTATTAACTGGTATTGTTCGATAAAACATATTTCCAACTAATGGTTTAGGTGTTTTCTACGTGATATAAAGGCTGCCCTACTTACTAATTTATTTTTAAAGCAATGAAGTTTTTTTAGAAAATTGTAAAATCAAGGTCGAATTTTTACCCGGTATTAATAAAAATTACCCGGTATAAAGGGGTATTTTTTAATATTTACCTATTTTACCAATTCCTTCCTATTTTACCCACCCGAATTTCTACCCACCCGCCCATCTCTACGCGTTACACTTTTTGGGAATTTTTATTGAGAAAAATTAGACACAGATTTTTGTTTCAAACGCGCACTCCATTATCAAAGCTCCTTGGTATTTTATCTGTGGTACCTACTACATACCTACATAACTAGGTACCTATATTTCACTGAAATGTGTTTTTCTCACGAGAAGAAATAGAAGGTTATTATTTTTTAAAAAACGTAACCTTGCTTTTTGTTTCAACGCAATAGTTTTTTTGACCTATTTTCATGACTTTGAAACTCACATTATTTTAATCACACGTACTTTAATATTGTAAATGGGAAAGTTTGTGAGGATGGATCGATGGATGGATGTCAACGCAACAACTGCTGCATGGATTTGGATGAAATGACATTTAATTTGTAGTACCGCAATGTTTGAAAACAAAACTTTTCTATCAATGTGTCCTACCTGTCGTGACATAGCTGAAACGGACACTCGCAGTACGACTAGTCCACCAGTTTGAAGTCGCTCAGCGAGCTATGGAACGAGCTATGCTCGAAGTTTCTCTGAAGGATAGAATCGGCAACGAGACTATCCGATATAGAACCAAAGTTATAAATATCCTCTTATATTCCTCTTTTTTAAGTAATTTATTGTTTTTATACCCCCCTGTTATACTTACGGTTTATTTATTTATCAGCACAATCTAAATGTCGCGTTGCAAAAGTTTGCTGTCACTCCGCTTTGGCCCTGTCTGAAAATCAGCGCTGCCTCACAAGCAGCATTAAAGCTGAGACAGGACCAATTTGGCGGCACCCAGCACGGAGCGACCTAGGTATATACTATACCTACTTATTTGTCTTTTTGTGTTTAGATAGTAATCCTACCTACCTAGTACCTAATGTATATGTTGAATCATTTGTATGTTATTTTATACCTGTCTACTACTGTCTTCGTATTCTAATGTATTATTTATATCTTATATTTTGCTCTGTTGCTGTGTGCTTGTCAAATAAATAAAAAAAAAAAAAAAGTTGTCAGAGAATTAGCAAGCTGAAGTGGGCTGGCCATATCTGCCGAAGAGAAGAACCGATAACCGTTGGGGTTAACCAGTTCTTGAGTGGAGTGGAGACCGCGGAGAACGGGGCTTGGCTATCGTAGTGTAGGACGCCCTCCGGCCAGGTGGAGTGACGATTTGCGAAAGGCTGCTGGTAGCAGCTGGATGCGTCGAGCTCAGAACAGGGCGCAATGGTGCTCATTGGGAGAGGCCTATGTCCAGCAGTGGACTGCTATATGCTGATGATGATGATGAATAAATAATGCTGAACACTTTCACACAGCATCATATGGCCCCAAACTAAGCAGATCTTGTGTTAGGGGAACCACCTGGTTGACATATTACTTATATACATTTATTTTAAATACGTACATTATCATGTATAGAAAACACCCAGACCCGAGACAAATATCTGCAGAACATGCAAACATTTCTCGCGGCGGGAATCGAACCCGCAACCTCCTGCGTCTCAGGTAGGCCTTAATTGCCTACTGCAACGCAGAGGTCGTCAAAACATTAAAAGCTACCTAAGTACATACATTTTACACACACTTAAAATTACCCTACATAAATTAATATTTTTAAAAATAAAATGTAAAAAGGATTAACCTATAAGAATTATTCTTTCCATAAAACAGTTACCAGTTAAGTCCACCTGCGACTTAGAAGGTTGCGGGTTCGATTCCCGCAGCAGGAGAAATGTTTACATGATCTGTAGATAGCTTTGGGTCTGGCTGTTTTCTATGTATAAGTAATATGTACCTATGAATATTGTCCAAAAAATATTTTAGTATATCAGTGTTGTGGTTCCCTTAATACAAGCTCTGCTTAGTTTGGGGCTACATAATGCTTTGGATAACGTCCAGGATTATTTATTTAACATATTTTTCTACATTGATAGATTTTTTTTTATAAATACATATATATCATACATAGAAAACACCCAGACCCGAGACAAATATCTGCAGAACATGCAAACATTTATCCCGCAGCGGCAATCGAACCCGCAACCTTCTGCGTCACAGGTGGACCTTCGCCCACTGCGCCAAAGAGGTCAAGGAGATTTTGGTAGTAGTCAAATTATTTTCATTCATTATTTCACCAAGTTTTTCCGCCCCTTAAATTTTGCCGCCCTAGGCCCGGGCCTACTTTTTCCTATTGGGAAATCCGCCCCTGGGGCTATATGATGCTGTTTGATAGTGTCCAGCGTTATTATTTACTAGCTAGCCCGCGGTTTCGCTCGCATGTTATCCAGGTCATAAACTATGTATATTCCAAGTTTCATCCAAATCCGTTCAGTAATTTTTGCTTTAAAGGGTAATTTACTTACGTGTTTTTATCAAAAACCTAGTGTATAGACAAACCTAATATAGGTTATAAGACATTACTAATCAGAGTTTGTAAAAATGTTATTCAAAAAATAAGAATCTAATCTAATTTATTTGAACATCCATACATCCATACAAACTTTCGCATTTATAATATTATTTAGGAGGACGTATAGGCTCACACAAAGTAGGTATTATAATAACTACTGTTTACTTAATGCATTACTGTTCCTAACTTTGTAAAGTACATACTGTCTTGAGGGAATAAATGTTTTTTTAACCTACTTCCAAAAAGGAGGAGGATCTATGTTCGTCTGTAAGATTTTGTTGTGTACCTATTTTCATTGATATTTTCGCCAATTGCGAACCGATTTAAAAAAATATTAAATTATACCACTTTATTTATTTTAAAACTCATCAAAAATAAACTTTGCTTTAAACCTAATATTATCTACTTTATACATAAATAACATTATAGTAAAAAATGTATAAAAACGGGAGACCACCGACCGTGGGGCAAGGCTCAAACAGTCAGTGGCTAGGGCTGCCGAGAGAGGAACCTCCGCACAATGCGTGCCGAGTCCAGGAGAGCCGCTCGATTAACTGACCCTTGATCCGGCTGCCTAGCGAGAGCCTCTTAAGGTATTGGTCAAGGCTCTTCGCTATCAGACCGTTCACTGAAACGACTATCGGAACGATAATTGTTGAGTCGACATCCCACATAGCGGTAATCTCGTGTGCCAAGTCAAGGTACTTGCTAAGCTTGTCCTTCTCGGCCTTCACGAGATTAGCGTCGTGTGGGATGGTGATGTCAACAAGTATCGCCCGGCGTTCCGACCGGTCTACCAAGACGATATCAGGTTTATTCGCAAGAATAGTCCTGTCCTGTGATGATAGAGCGGTCCCAGTAGAGCGTAGCACGACCATTTTCGAGAACTGGCACCGGTGCTTATAGTATGGAACCTCTGGGCCGACAAGGTCGTATTGGAGAGCAAGCTGCTGATGGATGATCTTGGCTACTTGATTGTGTCTGTGCAAGTATTCAGTATTAGCTAGGTGCGAACAACCCGAAAGTTTATGTCTGAGGGATTCACCGGGACGATGACAAGCTCAGCAGATCTCAACGGTTCCAGTTTTAATTATTATTTATTTAAATTAGCTCTGTCTTCCAGGAGCTAACTCAAGTTGGATTCGAGCATATCCCCGCCGGTCCGGATAGGGACAAGAGAATCGCCCGTGCTCAAGCTACAAGGCGTATGGGGACTAAGATACCACCTCCGTACCCCAACGGTTGGTTCGCGGTGGCCGAGAGTAGGGATTTGAAGATAGGCGGGGTGCTTTCCGCCGATGTTCTGGGTGAGTGCCATCTTGCGGCGAGTAGCAGAAAGTATTGTAAATGATCATGTTTTTAACATTAAAAATTTATATTTCTCAAACATGCTTGGAAATTAGAGTATTATTTTGACGACCTTCGAGATAAATCGAAATTGCTGTACTGGCCCAATACATGCGAGCAGCGGCCGGCAAAAGTTGTATGAAAATTCATATCTGTCGTGTTTAGCGGCCAAATAAATTACTATGAAAACTCATAACTGTCGTGTTATTTAAAAATGGAACGATCTTTTACTCCGAAACATGGCAACCAAGGAGGTAACTAATCGAAGGGTTTATTTAAACTTCGAACTGGCTTGCAAATAGAATGCTGTTTATTGAAAAATGTACAAGTTCTGTCTAGGAACTATTTTGTTTTAATTTCCGCGCATTATTTGAGTGACGTACTATACGTACCTTGGCCACAACTAGGCATTGATGGACTCACGTATGTGTGCACACATTTACACGTTCGTCCATCAATGCTTCTTTTGCTGGCCTCTGCAGTAATGTACTAATTGAAAATGTGTTTTCCTGATCGAGTATAGTGCCTCGGGTTAGTGCAATTTGAATTCTCAAAATCGGACACTGAACTTTTTCGATTTTCAAAAGTTTAAAAAATTTTTCGCGCACTAGCACCATGCCTATTTCTGCCGTGAATCATTGCTGTGTTTCGGTTTGAAGGGTGTGGGTGCCGGTGAAATTACAGGCACAAGAGGCTTATCATCTTCATGCCTCAACTTGATGGACGCAGAGCGTTGCATCGTAGAGCACGTAACTACTAAACTAGACGATTCACGTGGCCATAAAAGATTAGTATTTTTAGATACTTAGGATCTTTAAAAACTAGGCAGAGCTTTTAAATAGGTGTCTAATATGCTAGGTTTAGAATTAAAATGTAGGCAGCGTTTGTTTTTAGGTAAGGTCTTTTAAGACCAGAATTATTATTATTAATATGGGGGTTTTGGGAATTTACGAGTAACATAAAAAAATACAATACATTACTATACTTTAACATGGTGTTAAATTGCATGTTATAAGTTATAGGTATGTCACATAAACCCTGTCTAAGGGTATAGCAACCACACAACTGGGGCTTTGTAGGTACCTGCACTTAGATATTTGTTTGTTTGTTTGTTTGAAAGACTTTATTGCACATACATAAAATATGTTACAAAGGGTGTGCTTAATATAATAGGCATTATCTACTTGCCAACCAGTAACAGGTTCAGGTAAGAGGTTGGCGTGGTAACCTGAAACTACTAAAAGATAAATGATGAGAATAATAAACACTAAACCAAAACTATAAATATAAATATTATGTACACCAATTAACTTAACAAAAATGACTTATTCATTGATTAAAGATTACAGACTTACCTCTCGATACAATATTCAGATATACCGAAAGCAGAGTACAACTTTGCGTGGTAAAAGATCTATGAGTATATCCTCTTCAAATAGTGCTCCCGCAATAGTTGTTTAAATGTCTCTCTAGGCTCAGCCCCTCTGATATCAGGCAGGCCCTTAGTCGGACTGCCTCAACGGTAAAGGATTTTTTTAATTTTTTTTTTTTATGTTACTTGAAGATGGAACAAGCACATGGTCCACCTGATGTTGAGTGGTAACCATTACCTATCACAAAGCATTGCATAGATCACGTTTTTTGAAACGTGCTCTACGATGCAACGCCCTGCGTCCATCAACTTGAGGCATGATGATGATAAGCCTCTTGTGCCTGTAATTTCACCGGCACCCACACCCTTCAAACCGAAATACAGCACAACTTCACGGCAGAAATAAGCATGGTGGCAGTAGGTACTTCCCCGGACGAGCCCCCCACAAAGAACTCTCCAAGAAAAGATGAACTATGAAAGGGATTTTCCAATAGGAGGTTATTAACAGATCTGTGATTTTTGGCGTGAGTATCTGCACTGTATTTAGTTATATTTCTAGGTCAGAATCTCTGCGTTTATCGCGGCGAAGATGGCAAACCGCGCTGCGTAGACGCATACTGTCCACATCTCGGCGCGAACCTCGCGATCGGAGGCAGCGTCTGTGGAAACTGTATCGAGTGTCCCTTCCACAAGTGGACGTTCGACGAGAAGGGAGTTTGCGTGTCTGTACCAGGACAGGACAATTGTAAGTTTTGCTTTTATTAGGGTTCCGTACCCAAAGGTACCAAAGGTTCCGTAAACAAACTTATCTAGGTAACCACCACCAAAACTCGCAATGCATACTAGGTACAGGACCTTATTAAATGTCAATAAAATTCCCGAACACATTAAAGAAGCGGAGACAGATTCATTTTTGACAGATTTCATTGATGGCCTCTGTGGCGCAGTGGGCGAAGGTCCGCCTGTGACGCAGAAGGTTGCGGGTTCGATTCCCGCTGCGGGACAAACGTTTGCATGTTCTGCAGAAATTTGTCTCGGTTCTGGGTGTTTTCTATGTATGATATGTATGTATTTACAAAAAAAAATATGTATCTATGTAGTATATCAATCATGTAGTTCCCATAATACAAGCTCTGCTTAGTGTGGGGCTACATGATGCTATGTGATTACGTCCAGGACTATTTATTATTATTATTATTTTATATTTTTAGGCAGAGTTCGTATGGTGTTTTCTATGATATGTAACTATGATATGTAGGTTAGGATCGTGACGGACACTTGTAGTAATATTTCTTTACATTAACTATACTTAATTACTTACTCCATCGGCGCAGGGACCCTAAGTGAGTCTTGGCCTCCGACACGAGAACTCTCCACTTTCCCCTATCCTTTGCGATCTCTTGCCAGTTGTCGGCTCCAAGTTCACGCAGATCAGCTTCCACCTTGTCGATCGAGCAATATTTAGGGCGACCAACCGGTCTGCGCTCAAGTGGTCGACCCAAATATGCTCTCTTCACGCTTCTATCCTCACCCATTTGCTGTTCATGACCAAGCCACCGAAGGCGGTGGGCTTTGGATTCTCCAATAATGTTAGGCTCAGCCACTAGATCTTCGATTTCGGCATTCTTTCGGACCCTCCAGCTACCATCCTCTCTCTTTACTGGACCCAGAACTCCTTATTATTTGTTGTTTAAGTTTATTTTTATTTGTTGTTTAAGTTTTAATTCAGATCATAAAAATAGCTTTTGAATTCAGATCAGTTATATTGTACATTTGACATCTATTTTAGTTTGCATGCCGAAATTGGTGGAAATAGCATGGTACGGTAGAATATTTATTTAAGAACCTTGTAACCCTATTTGAAGCAAATAAATAATTTGATTGATAGATTAAGTTAGTTATAGATAAAATCTTCAGATTTATCTTATTTCTTGTATGTAGGTAAATATTTATCTACCCTTCTCATTGTAACTTCTCGGCATACCCAAAGGTTTGCTGTAAGAAAACTGTTTAAACTCACCACTATAAATGTCATTTTTTGAGTAATAAATTGATTTATTAAAATTTCAAAATAAATAAATGTTACAAAATAAATTAACTAAAATAACAAAAATAATTAATTAAAATACATGATTAAAATTACAGAATAAATTAATTAAATAAATTACAATTATAAATTATTTTATTCAACAGCACCAAAGGGAGTGTCCATTAAAACTTGGCACACGGTAGAGGCCGATGGGGCCATATGGATCTGGCACGACGCTGAGAAGAGAGAGCCTCTTTGGGAGTTAGAAGATGCGCCGGAGTGCAAGATATGGGGATACAGAGGCCGGAACGAGTTCACAGTCAGCGCGCATATACAGGTAACGCCATCTAGCGGTGAATAGTATATATACAAGATGCGCTAGAGTGCAAGACATGGGGATACAGAGGCCGGAACGAGTTCACAGTCAGCGCACATATACAGGTAACGCCATCTAGCGGTGAAAAGCATAAATACAAGATGCGCCGGAGTGCAAGATATGGGGATACAGAGGCAAGAACGAGTTAACAGTCAGCGCGCATATACAGGTAACGCCACCTAGCGGTGTATATACAAGATGCGCCAGAGTGCAAGACATGGGGATACAGAGGGCTTACCACAGGTTTTGATAGTTTTCGAAAACTTTATAAGTTTCGGTATCTTTCCATACATTTTCGTAGTTCATGCACGTTTCCCTAGAGGCGCTTATATGCGCGCTGTCAGCGCGCATATACAGGTAACGCCATCTAGCGGTGGATAGTATATATACAAGATGCGCTAGAGTGCAAGACATGGGGATACAGAGGCAAGAACGAGTTCACAGTCAGCGCGCATATACAGGTAACGCCATCTAGCGGTGAATAGTATATATACAAGATGCGCTAGAGTGCAAGACATGGGGATACAGAGGCCGGAACGAGTTCACAGTCAGCGCGCATATACAGGTAACGCCATCTAGCAGTGAATAGCATATGTACAAGATGCTCTAAAGTGCAAGACATGGGGATAAAGAGGCCGGAACGAGTTCACAGTCAGCGCGCATATACAGGTAACGCCATCTAGCGGTGAATAGCATATATACAAGATGCGTCGGAGTGCAAGACATGGGGATACAGAGGCCGGAACGAGTTCACAGTCAGCGCGCATATACAGGTAACGCTAACTAGCGGTGAATAGCATATATACAAGATGCGCTAGAGTGCATGACATGGGGATACAGAGGTCGGAACGAGTTCACAGTCAGGGCGCATATACAGGTAACGCCATCTAGCGGTGAATAGCATATATACAAGATGCGCTAGAGTGCAAGACATGGGGATACAGAGGTTGGAACGAGTTCACAGTCAGCGCGCATATACCGGTAACGCCATCTAGCGGTGAATAGCATATATACAAGATGCGCTAGAGTGCAAGACATGGGGATACAGAGGTCGGAACGAGTTCACAGTCAGGGCGCATATACAGGTAACGCCATCTAGCGGTGAATAGCATATACACAAGATGCGCTAGAGTGCAAGACATGGGGATACAGAGGTTGGAACGAGTTCACAGTCAGCGCGCATATACCGGTAACGCCATCTAGCGGTGAATAGCATATATACAAGATGCGCTAGAGTGCATGACATGGGGATACAGAGGTCGGAACGAGTTCACAGTCAGGGCGCATATACAGGTAACGTCATCTAGCGGTGAATAGCATATATACAAGATGCGCTAGAGTGCAAGACATGGGGATACAGAGGTTGGAACGAGTTCACAGTCAGCGCGCATATACCGGTAACGCCATCTAGCGGTGAATAGCATATATACAAGATGCGCTAGAGTGCATGACATGGGGATACAGAGGTCTGAACGAGTTCACAGTCAGGGCGCATATACAGGTAACGCCATCTAGCGGTGAATAGCATATATACAAGATGCGCTAGAGTGCAAGACATGGGGATACAGAGGTTGGAACGAGTTCACAGTCAGCGCGCATATACAGGTAACGCCATCTAGCGGTGAATAGCATATATACAAGATGCGCCAGAGTGCAAGACATGGGGATACAGAGGTTGGAACGAGTTCACAGTCAGCGCGCATATACAGGTAACGCCATCTAGCGGTGAATAGCATATATATTATACAAGATGCGCCAGAGTGCAAGACATGGGGATACGGAGGTCGGAACGAGTTCGCAGTCAGCGCGCATATACAGGTAACGCCATCTAGCGGTGAATAGCATATATACAAGATGCGCCAGAGTGCAAGACATGGGGATACAGAGGTCGGAACGAGTTCACAGTCAGGGCGCATATACAGGTAACGCCATCTAGCGGTGAATAGCATATATACAAGATGCGCTAGAGTGCAAGACATGGGGATACAGAGGTTGGAACGAGTTCACAGTCAGCGCGCATATACCGGTAACGCCATCTAGCGGTGAATAGCATATATACAAGATGCGCTAGAGTGCATGACATGGGGATACAGAGGTCGGAACGAGTTCACAGTCAGGGCGCATATACAGGTAACGCCATCTAGCGGTGAATAGCATATATACAAAATGCGCTAGAGTGCAAGACATGGGGATACAGAGGTTGGAACGAGTTCACAGTCAGCGCGCATATACAGGTAACGCCATCTAGCGGTGAATAGCATATATACAAGATGCGCCAGAGTGCAAGACATGGGGATACAGAGGTTGGAACGAGTTCACAGTCAGCGCGCATATACAGGTAACGCCATCTAGCGGTGAATAGCATATATACAAGATGCGCCAGAGTGCAAGACATGGGGATACGGAGGTTGGAACGAGTTCACAGTCAGCGCGCATATACAGGTAACGCCATCTAGCGGTGAATAGCATATATATTATACAAGATGCGCCAGAGTGCAAGACATGGGGATACGGAGGTCGGAACGAGTTCGCAGTCAGCGCGCATATACAGGTAACGCCATCTAGCGGTGAATAGCATATATACAAGATGCGCCAGAGTGCAAGACATGGGGTTACAGAGGCCGGAACGAGTTCACAATCAGCGCGCATATACAGGTAACGCCATCTAGCGGTGAATAGCATATAATAAAAGATGCGCCGGAGTGCAAGATATGGGGGATACAGAGGCAAGAACGAGTTCACAGTCAGCGCGCATATACAGGTAACGCCACCTAGCGGTGAATAGCATATAATAAAAGATGCGCCGGAGTGCAAGACATGGGGATACAGAGGGCTTACCACAGGTTTTGATAGTTTTCGAAAACTTTATAAGTTTCGGTATCTTTCCATACATTTTCGTAGTTCATGCACGTTTTCCTAGAGGCGCTGTACTGAAAATGTATGGAAAGATACCGAAACTTTTAAAGTTTTCGTAAACTATAAAACCTGTGGTAAGCCCTCAGAGCCTTCCCAGATGGGCGATTTGCTCGCGCAATTGAGATGCGTATCCAAGGCTTGCTGAATGTTACGTGGAATGTCAAGCGCGTTCATATATTAGCAGCCTGATTGGATTCGCAATGTCAATCGCACGACCAACTCGCGCGAAAAATCGCCCAACTGGGAAGGCTCACAGAGGCAGGAAGATGTTCACAGTCAACGCGCATACACAGGTAACGCCATCTAGCGGTGAATAGCATCATGATCATCAGCCTGTAGTAGTCTACCATTGCGCCCTCTCCTCAGCTCGATATTCAGCTTCTACCAGCAGCCGACAGCAGATCGCCACTCCACCTGGCCGCAGGGCATCCTACACTATTTTAAAGCCATAGTTTCCTCTCAAGAACTCATTCACCCCAACGGTTATCGGTTCTTCGACAGATATGTCCAGCCCACTGCCACTTCAGCTTGCTAATTCTCTGAGCTATGTTGACAACTTTAGTTCTATGTCGGATAGTCTAATCTAGTCTTGTCTAGCAGTGAATAGCATAGAGATGAGGATGAAGATGAGTATGAATTCGTATGTATCCAGAAAGATGGTGATTTGGATCATAATTGACCACAAGTAAAAACACGTGATTCAAAAATAAGATCGGTCAGTTTCATACAACCTGTGACCTGAGACCTGACCACATAATGTCACGTCTAGAAATGACCTATGTCCTAATTGATAGTTCTCATTGTGGGATATCATGCTCAATTAATCGTTTTTTTTTTTTGGCTGGAGAATTTTTGTTGGTTTTTATTTTATACTTTTAGGTTACGATCGATTAGGACACTGGCGCCATTAAATAAAAACTAACCAAACGCGTGCTTTGTTGGTGGCAGTTTTGTTTTAGACGGTTGACATTGGGACGAGAGATGCACAATGTGGGTGAGAGTGCGTTCAATAACCATTATTAGTTACGATAGGGCGTATTGCGATCAATATTTATTATTAATTTACTAAGTATTCCGGCTTTAATAAATAAAGTTATTAATTATAATTTCAATACTCCATTATCAAGAATATTTTTGCATAATTCGCATTTTTATTCGCTTCCATTTATGGTCAGGTCTGAAATGACCGGCCTTCTTTCCTCCAAAAATTCTAAGCTTATCCTTGTTGTGTCTGGCAGCCCTAAAATTGAAGGAAGAGCTACAAACATCGAGATAATAAAGAACTCTATAGATTGGCAGTCTTCAAGTGAAAACTGTCAAAATCCTCCAAACATATTTGACATAAATTAACTTCAAAATGCCTTTACACTAATTTAGACCTTAAGTTGCTTGAGAAGTGTTCAAAGTCCGCACAATTGACAGCGTGCGCAGAGTTTTGGTGCAGACACTTTTTTCTACGTTTTCCACTCTAGAGTATAAATATATCGATGGCAAAATAACATTATTAATTAGTCTATGAAAATAATTAACAAAGTCAGCTGTTCTAGGGCTGACCTCACAACTTGATTTTGAGTTAAATTATGGCGTAACTTTACAAGCTAGGTAGCTCTTTAATGAATATAATTAATGGTAAAAAACAAATGTTTATTTAAAGTTCTAAAAAGAAAACAAATAACTTTATATTAATAGTAGATTGTTTTACAAGGGACTAAACCATCCCATTATATACGAGGTTGTTATACTCCCGAGCGTAGCGAGGTCGGATGACAAGACCGAGTTATAATGGGTGGTTTTGGCCCGAGTAAAACACTCTACTTTTCACTTCGATTGCGAGAAAATAAAACAATTCAAAATTAGACAATTTTCAGAAATTTTATTAAAAATTAATCAACCTTCATAAAACATCACCAAGACGGTTCTATTTTCAAAAAAAAAGATTGACGGAGCACCAAGAAGTCGAGTTTTTATGTAAGAGAACGAATGCTTTGTACGGGCTGATGATTTTGGACAAAATTTAAAAAGAAAAAATACTTTTTAGCCCGAGGTATTAAACTCGAGTTTTAGGCCCGCTAAGCTACACTATTATGATACACTTTTTGAGCAAGAGAAGTGAAAATCAAGTTTATCCATCACTTCTTGTGTAGATAAACAAGAATACAATAATATACATGGTGTAAAAAGACTACAACCAAAAACTGGGAGGTTGCAATCAGACCATGATTCTGAACATATTTAGAGAAAAAAGTATTTTTTAACTGTTCTACGTCATGTTTTTTTTTTTCTAATTACATACACTTAGTGCAATTTAATAGCATAATATCATAACAATCTCATTTAAATATATGCAAAAACAAATTTTAAAAAAAGCAAGGTATGGATGCAGCAAGCAGTCCCGCCCGTACAGTTTTGAAATCTTAAAACATTGTTTCCTTCGGTTATAGTTTCTTTTTTCAGACAATAGGTTTATTATTTTCTGGTTTTTGTTGTGCTGTACCACCCATCTTTTCGGCGGACGTTTTTTACACCCGATTTACGTAAAGGATTCATAAATTTTCCATTTTCGCAGGAACTACCAGAGAATGGTGCAGACGTCGCCCATTTGAACGCAGTGCACGCAACTTCAGTCGTGTCTGGGTTAGGAGAGAGGTACCCATTCCTGAACCATTTCATCGGTGAGCATTTCTTAAACTGAACACAACATGGCCTTTATCAGCCCACAGCTGGACATAGGCCTCTCTTAATTTTTCTCTCTTTCATAGATATATCATATTACAGAATTTTTCTAGTTTGGATACCTAAGCTCTTTCAACTTGCACTGTAGCAACACCATAAAGTGTATTATTTTATTTTAATGTAATGTGTACGTTGTGTGAAATAAATTATCTTATTATTATCTTTAAAAAAATGCCTACATAGTATAAAACAAAGTAGCTACCCGCTGTCTGTCTGTCCCTTTGCATGCTTAGATCTTAAAAACTACGCAACGGATTTTTTAATTGATAGAGTGATTCAAGAGGAAGTTTTATATGTATTACTTAAAGCCGTGCAAAGTAGGGTTGCTAGTGAAATATAAATAAATAATGCTGGACGTTATCACACAGCATCATGTAGCCCCAAACTAAGCAGAGCTTGTATTATGGGAACCACATTATTGATGTGTTACTTATAAACATTTATTTTTTATTTACAACTTTTTTGATACCAATGAAAAGCCATTTTAGTTATCGGCCATCGTCATCACTACGTGTATGTCAATGTCAATGTCCCACGCATCAAATTATATTTAACAAACTGTAGCTAGTCTAAAGGCTCCCCCATACATACATATATATTATACAAAGAAAACATACAACAACCAGACCCGAGACAAATATCTGCAGATCATACAAACATTTGTCCCGCGGCGGGAATCGAACCCGCAACCTTCTGCTCTCAGGCAGATCACCCACTGCGCCACAGACATAAACATTTTTTATTTCTATTTGTGTAATTGCAGGCCATCACGTATGGAACGCTACCTGGACGTCGAATGGAGACCACACAGCCACCATGATCCTCAAACACGACTACAGAATTATGAAGCAGGATCTCTGTCACATCGAGCTCAACGTAACACAGGTTAGACATCAATATCTATTTCAATCTCAATCTCAATCTCAATCTCAATCTCAATCTCAATCTCAATCTCAATCTCAATTTCAATTTCAATTTCAATTTCAATTTCAATTTCAATTTCAATTTCAATTTCAATTTCAATTTCAATTTCAATTTCAATCTCAATCTCAATCTCAATCTCAATTTCAATTTCAAATTCAATTTCAACTTTTAGTGACATCTAACACCTATCTCTCATAGTGTCCATTTTGTCACCGCGAGACAAAAGTTTGTATGTTCTGCAAATATTCATCTGTTATTTGGGGGTTTTCTATGTATAATATGTATGTATGGGGGAGTCTTTAGACTAGCTACTGTTTGTTATTTAAAGGTTGATACGCGAGACATTGACATTGACAAACACGTAATGATGACGACGACCAATGATGAACTATGGCGAAAACCAAAATGGCTCTTTATTGGTATCATGAAAATTGTATGGAAACCTTTTTTTAAAATGTTCGCGAATTCTTACGATTTGATTAGGTAAATTACTTTAGGAAAAGTCTTCCGGTTGGGAAATAGAGTCGATTGAGTCCAACTTGTTTTTTTTTTGACAAACGTCATTTTTTAGGCCGACTAAATTTAAAAAAAATCCGTGTATGAAATTATTTTTTCCTTCAAAACAAACCTATAGTTTTGTCAGAACAAAACCTTGTCTACAAAAGAAAAGGCCCTCAATGAGGTAAAATTTTGTCCCACCCTGTATACCTAAAGATTTTTTGACTTTCACAACGAAATGTTCTGATCCAACTTCTATTTCCAGATGGGCCCGGGCCACGTTCGCCTCCGTCTAGACACGCCAGTTGGCCCGTTCTTGTTCTCACAGTCAGTGACACCTCTCGGGCCGATGTTGCAACGCGTCGTGCACAGACTGTACTCACCGCCTTGGACGGCCATCTTGAATTCTATATTGATATACAGCGAAGGACTTATGGTAAGTTCACTTTCTCTTTGATAGATGGCGCTGTATGTAGCTTAAAAACTCTAAGGCTACGGAGGAACGGCACGTTTCAATGTCTAAATTTGTATGGAAGTGGTCTCGAAGGCAGCGGCGCGGGGAGCGGCGTACGAGCGATGCACGTGAGTCTAGCGGTACCCGCGCTCTCGCTCGCACTATTCAACATTTATGCAGATATAAAATCACTGAATGTAGTTATGCCAAATAGCAAACCTTCACAGCCTAGAAAATAACAATACAAAGGATCAGCAATAATATCATTTAGATTCTATCACGTTTTCTTCCAAAAAACTTGCACCAATGTGATCAATTTTGGTGCAAATATCTTTGTAGGAAAACGTATTTGGTTCAATATGATATTCTTGCTGAACCTTTGTATTGTTATTTTCTAGGCCGTGAAGGTTTGCTATTTTGCATAACTACATTCAGTGATTTTATATCTTCAAAAATGTTGAATAGTGCGAGCGAGAGGGAGGTTTGACTCTTATAGTCGCCTTAATATAAAATGAGTCTTGTTTAGGTACTTATTTTCTAAGTTTCAAGAAATAAATTTGACTCAGACTCTTGACACCTGCATATTTTTTAGTTTTTGAGGCACACTTGATAGAATCGGTCACTTTCTCGCCTCGGTACAGTGTAGGTTCTGGAAATCTTGAAATCTTATCTTATCTTTTAATTTTATCTTTAAAAGAACTAAGCAGTTTTTTTTTAATAAATCCAACGCAATCAACTTATTAACATCAAACCACATTTTGAAAAATCTCACGTGAGATTTTTAGGGGGGGTGAGGTGTCGAGCAAAATCTCACGACATCTCACCAAGGGGGGGAGGGGGTCGAAAAATCGCCAAAATTACCTCACGTAATTAATGGACGCCCCCTAAAGCTGGATACGGATAGCGCGTATATTGGTACGCGTGACTACGCGTAATCTAAGATAGTTACGTATCTTGGAACGCCCTGTCTGTACTTGCACTACGCGTACAGTTTGGGGAAGGGGAAGGCGTGGGGCGCGAGCCGTGGTCAGTCGGTGTCGGCTCGCGTAGCGCTATGGATCGTTTGAGCTCGCCTTCAGATTCGCGGCGGTCTACATTAACTGTACGCGTATCCAATGTACGCGTGGACAGCGTACCCCGACTACGCGTACACAGGAGGGCGCTATCCGTACCCAGCTTTAGAGCTCCACTGATAGGCCAATGATGATGATTTTTCCATTGAAATCATGAATATTCCACAGATCGAACGCGACATCGTTATATGGAACAGCAAACGTTTCGTCAGCGCACCAACGTACGTGAAGGCAGATAAAACCATACGCGCATTCAGAAACTGGTATTCGCAGTTCTACACTGAGAATAGCATTAGTTTTCGTGATTCACTCAACAATCCTTTAGATTGGTAGTATTTACGAAGAATCTTATAAGTAATATAATAATCCTATTAATATTAAAAAAGTGAACGTGAGTTTGTATGTTTGTCACGCCTTATCTACTTAACCGTAAATATTTCAACCTGAGGTATCGAAGTGTACCTAACGAAAATTGTTGCCAATTACAAAGCGCTAATTTATATCTACACTTGCTCATTTACACAAAGCGTTATATTGAAGATACGCTCTCTCATTGGCCAAAATTTTTGCCTATGGCAAAGCGCTGTATTAAATCTAGTCTTTCTCATTGGCCAAAATTTTGCGTCTAAGATACGGAAGATTTTTCGTTAGCCTTCGGGCCTCTCAAGGGATAATAATAAGAATACTATTATCATTTTTGTATAAAAATGAAAAAGCAGCGTCCTTACCGGGAAGTTTGTAAAACTTTGACATCACCATACAAAAAATATAGTTAATGCAAACTTTGTATTAAAGTTTTGTTTGTTACACGCTGTGGCCTGAGTGCCAAGAAAATACCCAACGTCAATGTTTGCGTTAACCGTTAACTTTATTTTCGTTTTTCATACAAAAATATAGTTAACGCAAACTTTGACGTTAGATTTTCTTCGCATCAAGCCACTGGGTACCGCGCGAGCGAAGCGTACGAATAAAAATATGTTTGTACAAATATTATTTCGCAAATAACCACAGTTTTTGAGCATCTTTGCTATATTCTTTGCACAATATCTGAAATATCTTATCTAATATACACTTTATAGCCACAAAAGTCGATCAACCAAATGTGTTTAAAAATTCTTATCATCTGCTCAACAAGTAAATATTTTTGTCAAAAATCTTAAAACCGGTATTACTTACTTACCTGAATACTTACTTAGAGTACACTAAAAATGAGATGGGGTTAGTTTCGGAGGCTATCTGTGGTCTTCATCATCAGTTTCACTTCACCAAATGGTGCTTTCCGAGATCAAATGCACTACGATACACTATTGGCTGTATTGATACACTATTGTGTTTGCTGTCGGCTGCTGGTAGAAGCTGGATGCATTGAGCTGAGGACAGGGCGCAATCGCGCTCATTAGGGGAGGCCTATGTCCAGCAGTGGATTGCTATAGGCTGATGATGATGCTACCCAAATCGCCATAGCTAGATATTGAAGAGTTCCCTCGATTTCTCCCGCAGTTTTAAAAATCTCAAATGTTAATCTAGTTTTGTGGCTGTCTGAACCAACTTTTTACTCGACTGAAGTCCTCTTCAGTCAGGTTATGTTTTTAGGGTGTATGTATGTTTGTAATATTATTTGTCGGTCGCTGTAGACCAAACGGCTGGACCGATTTTGACTAATGAGGTGTCGTTGGATTCGTCTAGATCACGAAGGTGACATAGGCTATATCAAATTTCAAAAAATCCAATATGGCAACTGTAAGAAGCCATTTTCAATTTAAAAAGGCTACTAAACTGACTAAGTTCTAATAACCTCTGCTTATGCAGTCGCGTTTTATGTTTTTTTAAATAAATACTTGTTAAACTATTACAATGTACACTACACACAATTTTTTTTTTTTTGCAATCCTCTATTGTGTGCAAGTAGCGACGTAGTTTCTATGTTTGTGTCAGATTGTACTAGGATTGGTCGAATCGATTGCTGACTAACTTCAAGCTGGGTACGGACAGCACGTACATTGGTACGCGTATCTTGGAATGCCCTGTCTGTACTTGCAGCTACGCGTACAGTTTGTGGAAGGCGTGGGGCGCGAGCCGTGGTCAGTCGGTGTCGGCTCGCGTAGCGCTATGGATCGATTGAGCTCGCGTTCAGGTTCGCGGTCTACATTAACTGTACGCGTATCCAATGTACGCGTGGACAGCGAACCCCGACTACGCGTATACAAGAACGCACTATCCGTACCAAGCTTCAGAGGGACACATAGATCCGCTGGACTATTGTATGTAGCTTAAGTCTATCGTGTGAGTAGTTTAAATAAAGATATGTCAGAAAATAAAATTGTTATTATTTATTTCCTTAGAAGCATTGAGATACTATGTAGAGTCCGCGCAACGACTAAAGTCCGATAGACGCGGCAATGCTCTCGCAGAACTATTAAAGTA
This sequence comes from Horisme vitalbata, assembly GCA_951804965.1. Lineage (NCBI taxonomy): Eukaryota > Metazoa > Arthropoda > Insecta > Lepidoptera > Geometridae > Horisme > Horisme vitalbata. Next base: position 4,441,040 of record OX638109.1, read on the forward strand.
AGTAAAACAAATATTTGGTTGTTATTTGTTTTATATTACATTATTATTGCTATAGGATCCTGTTTCAACAAACTGTGACAGTTTGTCAATCGACGTTCATTGAATTTCAACGGATGAATGACAAAGTTTAAAAAAACAGGATGGGTGTCGACACCATTGTTTTCATCTTGAACGACGGTTGTCATTTCTATAAAATTTTATTTTCTAGTGTTTTTCTAATGTATGTCGTTTATTAGCCATGGTATTATAACCGTTATACGTTAGTTATAAGACACAAGTATTAGTGAAATGGAATAAAAGAAGATTGAACGGGAATTCTCTGATGAAGAAAATTGTGCGCCGATCGTTTTTTGTAATATTCGCCATGGCTATAGCAGTTAACAGGAGCTGACTGAAGACTGGACGACTGGACTTATAAACCGTACTACGTTGCCTCATATTATTATGAACATTATACTTGATACTGGCGAAATTGTGGAAAACTATCCCAGAAGCCAATTAATAAAGAAGTGAGGATGGGTGTCAATAATTTCTGTTTGCAACCAAGGAGGTATACGTAAGTATATATTCATTCCATGTTTGCAACAGAGTAAGCCGATTACCCCGCTGGTCTAAGAGGTCTAATTCCGGACATTTCGCAGTCAAAATCGCTCCATTCTTTCTTTCACTATCGGGATCGAGTTGTACCCCTTTTGCCGTCGGACTTGGATCGTGGCGCAGACTTTATACTAGGTCAATATTCAAAAGTCGCTTTTCACTTCCTTCTTATGAACTAGACATTAATGACATACGGAGCCGAAACATGGACACTCACAATACGGCTAGTCCACTAGTTTAAAGTCGCTCAGCTATGGAACGAGCTATGCTCGGAGTTTCTCTAAAGGATAGAATCCACAACGAGACTATCCGACACAGAACTAAAGTTGTCAACATAGCTAGTGGCCATATCTGCCGAAGAACCGACAACCGTTGGGGTGAATGAGTTCTTGAGTAGACTGCGGCTCGGCAAACGTATTGTAGGACGCCCTCCGGCCAGATGGAGTGACAATCTGCGAAAGGCTGCTGGTCCACAGCTTTGATCAGGACAGGGCGCAATGGCGCTCATTAGGGGAGGCCTATGTCCAGCAGTGGACTGATAAAAGGCTGTTGTGTCAGGATCCAGATTTGATATTAAAGTCGTCATTTCACAGTCATTTAAACAAAGAAATATTCAATAAAATGTTTATTTTTTAAATAACTATAATAAAAATTACATTAAATACTAAAGTATAGTCATTATTAATTGTCGTCACATTTTCTTAAACCTAATAAAAAATAATGTTATATTAATAACAAAGTCCGTTCAACTAAGCTTGGGTTAACTTTAACCTTGATAAGGTCTTTTCTTTCTTAACATGAACTTGTGTTCTCAAAGTCATAGCCTATCCACATTCAAAGCGAGAATACGGATGATTTCTCTCTTATAGCATGCTGTGTATACGGTGAAGTATGTGAAACCGTTAATTATACATTTATAAGACCATTATTGTACCATACTTCAGGCAAAATAAATAATTTCATTTAATTTTTCGTTCTCTCGTTTCATTTGCCTATTTTTCTTATTTGGGGCGGTTATTTGCCTTTTATCAAAGGCTTTCTCGGGCGAGACAGCGAAAACGCATCCATTCTCTTGTTTGTAAGTATTATGCACTGTCAAAATCCTTTAGACCAGATAGCGAGGAGAACCAAAATGTGGATGTTCTCGCGAGAATCTCGGTGATCTTCCCGCGAGCTATCTCGCAAAGACTTTATGACTCAATTTGTATATTTTTTAGACATAAACGGTAAGATATTTATTAATTTAATTTATTAAAATTTACACGTCTGAACGAAGTGGGTATAATTTGGGATTTAGTCTAAAAAATTTCGTACATAATATATTTATGCAAAAAAATGATTGATTGGTTGTTTGATTGATTGATAGATTGATTGATAGATTGATTGATAGATTGATTGTTTGATTGAGTGAATGAATATGGATAGGCTATAGGAGTTTTTAAGCCACTAGAAGGCCGCCGATTAAGATGCAACACTAATATCTAAAGTTACCCATGATGGAGTGAAAAGTAATGATGTTTTTATGTAGTTAATATAATTAAAGCGAGACATAATGAGACTTCGACATAATTAACACAGATAGTTATACAGTTATGCGGCTAGTTAGACACCATTAACGAAGATAGTTGGGTAAGATAATAATTCTAATTAATCCGTCAGTTAGATCAACAAAAAATATTGGACACGTATTTTTTGATTACCAAATAAATAATAATTGTCGGAGATAAAGAGCGTCAATGTTCGGGAGTGGGGGCTCGTGTCGTCACGGCTATGTAAAAGTGTACTAAGCCGTGACGTCACGCGAAACTTCAACGCACTATATCTTTGTCATTTTTCGTTTAATTGACAAAAGAAAAAATACGTGTCCAATATTTTTTGATAATGTAAATGACGGACTAATTAGAATTTCAGCCGTCATCCCTAGTAATGCGGGTAGTAGACTTAATAAAGGCGGGTAGTGAGAGATAATGAACGAATGTAGTTAGACATTACGCGGGGATTCAGATATAATTCACGCAGGTAGTAGAAAGTTAGGAAAATTAGGAGTTTCACCTCGGAATGAGAGATAGTCGGCTATAAACTTGTATAAACCTTTATTTGAGCACTCTAAAACTTGTCTCAAAACCTACTTATCGTAGGGTGATAGTTTCTACAGATATTCCAAGTTCAAAGGCCACAAAATCGATTTATTGCCAATATCATGTTTCCTATGGGTTTTATGCTATTTATATCATAATAAATATTGTAGAACATTAAATTCTCTACATCTTTTGTTCAAACATTTTTTTAATATCTTGAACCATTTTCGAGATAGAGGGCAGAGCGCACGCAGTGTTTACCTACGATAAGTAGGTTTTGAGACAAGTTTTAGAGTGCTCAAATAAAGGTATTAGACAAGGGAAGGACTTTCCTTTATGTTGTTATGTTAAGCTCATTAGCTTTTGAGGGGGGAGGGGTGGGGAAGGGGGGGAGGGCCCTCCCCCTAAAAGGGTGAAGTGCGGAAATTCATAGTTACCGAGAAAAATAATAATTTAGTTTTGAGGTTAAGTATGGAAAAAACGTAAACAATATACACCAAAACACACTATCGGGAGAGGGGGGGGGGGGTAGTGTTAGGGAAGGGGAACCTATGACCTATGACCACTCTAAAAAACCGTTACAAATCATAAAAATAGATATTTGACTCCGGTATGGGCTCTCGCCAGAACTTTTTTTTTATATACACTAGGGGTAGGGACCACAAGACTAGGTGGCATCGGGGTGCTCTGTGTCGGTTCTGTGTTAGATTTCGAACCTAATCTATTCAAGTCGGGGTGTCCTAGAACCTACTACTGTGAGAAGGATTTCCGGGTGGTTATAAAAAAAAACCTTATAACCTACTGTTTATCTGTGTCAATTTTTACACAACTAAATTCAATCAATCAAACAATCAACAAAAACCGGCGGGAAAACAACAAAAGATGTCATTGTCATTGTCAAAAAATTTGCAATCAATAGCAAACAATAACATCAAGTTTGACGAAATTACGTGAAAAATTGAAATTTTCAAAAATTCATATCTCAAAAACTATTCGTTTCCGCACTACGCCATTTCAGATTTAGGCTTCCTAGGTGTAGCCCTACCTGTGACAATAGTTTCAGCCGTCTAGCTCACTACACATAAAGGAAAGCTGAGCCTAGACAAGCTTAAAGCCGACTATCTCTCATTCCGAGATTCGTACACTAATTTGACTAATTTTCTTGGACTACAATAGATTTATGCTGGTTCATAGACATTGTTAACGAAGGCATTCATTATTTATAGGTTAAACATAATTTAAGGGGGTAGTAAAGGTAATTAACGCAGATAATTTATCACAATTAAAAAGGTTATGTAACCGATTCTATTACCTATGGCAAGGCACTAATGCTGAATCTATGCATTTTTATTGCAATGGCAAACAAACATTTATATTCTTGTCGCTCTTACAAAAGAGTGATGTACTTTGTAAATTTAGGATTTCATAATATATATTTCTCTCTTTTCTTCTTCCCTTCACACATAGGTTTTAACTGCTTATATATCTAATAATCATGATGTGTTCACATATTTTGGAATGCGATCTAGTTCTAAACATGGGTATAATGTTATATAATATTTTGATTGTATTCTGTTTTGTGTACACGATACTTTACTTCCTTATTTTTGTTGTATGTGCTCTAAGTGATAGATATATGTTTATCTACAATGTGTCCCCAGCTTGTAGACATAGACGAACACTACACGTTTCTAGGGTATTTTTGACCAATATGCAAAGTATTAAAACAATCGCTCTAGTATTTACCGAGAAAACAATGGTTTTAAAATTGTTAAAATAATTGATTAATGTGACGTGGCCCTAATATGTAAATGTTTTATTGATGAAAAGCATGCATTTCATACTCACACAGGCATCTCTTGTCATCTTATTCGTGTCAATTTTTTACTATTTACTAATTTAATTCCAGAGAATTTTCATTATCTGGAATTAAATTTGTAAAATATTTTGATTTTTATTTTTACTTCTGATTAAAACCAAAACTGTTTCACATCATTTGTGAGAAGTAGTATTACGAGGGTGTTAATTCTTTGTCCACAAGCTGGGGACACGATGTTTATTATATACTATAATTTACATGGGTAGTTTAGACACCATTATCGCGGATATACATAATTATTGCGGGTAGTAGACTTAATGTAGTTAGACATAATTTAAGAGGGTAGTAAAAGGTTAGGTGCCCAGAAGTACCAATTGCGTCAAAACAAAACATATGCCATAAAATTTATTATATTTTATAAATGACGAATTTAAGAGGGTATTGAATATAATAAACGGGATAATTCTACATAATTTATAAGGGTAATTATAACATAACAACGGGGGTAGTTTGACATTATTTAAGAAGGTAGTAAACATAATAAACGGGGTAGTTCTGCACAATTTAAGAGGGTAGTAAACATAATAAACGGGGTTGTTCTACATAATTTAAGAGGTTAGTAAACATAATAAACGGGGTAGTTCTACATAATTTAAGAGGGTAGTAAATATAATAAACGGGGTAGTTCTACATAATTTAAGATGGTAGTAAACATAATAAACGGGGTAGTTCTGCACAATTTAAGAGGGTAGTAAACATAATAAACGGGGTTGTTCTACATAATTTAAGAGGTTAGTAAACATAATAAACGGGGTAGTTCTACATAATTTAAGAGGGTAGTAAATATAATAAACGGGGTAGTTCTACATAATTTAAGATGGTAGTAAACATAATAAACGGGGTAGTTCTACATAATTTAAGAGGGTAGTAAACATAATAAACGGGATAGTTCTACATAATTTAAGAGGGTATTGAACATAATTAACGGGGTAGTCAATAACTTACGCGGTTAGTTCATGTATATAATGTACTTCTTTCTTAGCTGGACAAACCTTATGGACTCTCTTTCTATGTGTGTATAAGGATGCTTTTTGCTTGAACGTTTGGTGGCAGATATCGCAAGATAGAGGGCGAGCCCCGGAATGGATCACTTCATGCTGTGTCAGAGCTTTCTTGTCCTGTAATAGAAAGAAAATAAATCCTACTAATATTATAAACAAGCTTCCGCCCGCGGCTTCGCTCGCGCGGTGCGTACTGGCACCATGTCTATTTCTGCCGTGAAGCAGCTGTGCTGTGTTTTGGTTTGAAGGGTGTGGGTGCCGGTGAAATTACAGGCACAAGAGGCTTATCATCTTCATGCCTCAAGTTGATGGACGCAGGGTGTTGCATCGTAGAGCACGTTCCAAAAACGTGATCTACGATGCAATGCTTTGTGATAGGTAATGATTACCACTTAACATCATGTGGGCCATGAGCTTGTTTCATCTTCAAATACCAAAAAAAAAACAATCAGCTGTCTGTCTGTCCCTATGTTTGCTTAGATCTTAAAAACTACGGATTTTGATGCGTTTTTTTTTTAATGTATAACTTGCATCCATGCGAAGGCTTCGCTCGCGTGGTACCGGGATGAAAAGTAGCCTATGTATTAATCCAGGTCACAAACTAAGTATATTCAAAGTTTCATCCAAATACGTTCAGTAGTTTTTGCGTGAGAGTAACAAACATTCATCTATCCATACATCCATACTCACAAATTTTCTCATTTATAATATTAGTAGGAAGTAGAATAGGAAGTAGGATAGGATAGTAGGATACGAAAGTTTGTGACTATTGATGTATGGATGAATGTTTGTTACTCTTTCGCGTAAAAACTACAGAACGTAAAATAGTTAGGATCTTGGATCCACCAACACTCACCAATCATTCTTAGCCTATTATAGTTACCTATTTTTTTTTTTAATATTAATGTTCTTTTTGTTATTTAGTTTTTTCTTGACATACCAAAGTTTTTTCTACCGACATGCTATTTTTTTCTTCTCGGTAACACCTACAATAATTAGTTTATGTAGTGATATATGCATGTTGTGTTTATCTTTAAGTGAAATTATATGTAACTCCTTTTCCGTACATTTATTAATTAAGCACGATTTCATGTAAATTTCGTTGATAAACCTTTAAAATAAAAAAAGACGTGTGGCACTCGGGGACTGCCGCGGTAAAGCTATTGCATAGCATTTTGTATCAACTTATGCAATTATAATTATTTATTTATTTTATTTATGCAGTATTTCTTTTTCTTTGATATTAATTCAAGTTACACTTTTTGAGCGTGGTGACCGATAAGAAAATATTTTTTTTTCTTTTATTAAATAAAAATACGTCTAGTTGCACGCACACAAACACCGTGTCGAAGACTGCCGAAAAGAAACGACGTTAGACAATGCACGGCCTTCAAGCACACCTCCGTGCCCGTCGGAGTGGGGAGCGTGAGGTTTTTTTTCGTTACGGAATTTCTGGATTCGGTCCCCGCGCTCAAGGCCCTCGATAGAAGCTATGCAATAGCTTAATAAAAAATAAAACAAACGGATTTTGCTGAAACCGGCTATGACCTGGATTAACACATACGCTACTTTGATCCCGGTACTACGCGAGCGAAGCCGCGGGCGTAAGCTAGTATACTATTTCTTCGATAGCACTTGAGTGGTGGCGCGGATTAATCTAATGGTGGGCTAACCGTAAAACTCTTCCCACACGTTTGACATTGATGGTTTCTTGGTCGCTGTTTCTTCTCTCCATGCACGCGGGATATATGCTTCTCCACATTCGCCCGGGATGCTATAGGCTGAAAATAAACAAAGAAGATCGGTCAGTTCCATACAAACTGTGTCCTGAGCATAATTTGTCGCGTCTAGAAATGACCTATGTCCTAATTGATAGTTCTTATTGCAGGATATCATGTTCAATTAATCGATTTTTTTTATTTAAGCCGGAAAATTTTGCTCGGTATTCATTTTCTACTTTTAGCTTAGGATCGATTAGGACACTGGCGCCATTAAAAAAACAACCTTACCGTCTCAGTTACTCAATTATTCTTAATTGGTAAGGTTTTTTGAGAAGGGCGATGATGGCTAAGTCCGAAACCACGAGAGTTAGGGAAAAGTTGTCAACGGAGTCATGCCCTCGATTTTTAAGAAAATAATAACTGCATATTTATTCTTTTCAAAAACCTTTTACTTTTGATGGAAATGGACTCGAATTATTTTAAGTTTTTTTTTCTAGAATAACAACACAGATATAGCATAAAACCTACACGGCCTAGAAAATAACAATTCAAAGTTTCAGCAAAAATATCATGTTGAACCCAACACGTTTTCCTACCAAAAAATTTGCAAAAAATTGATCACATTGGTGCAAGAAAACGTGACAGAATCAAAATGAATATCATTGCTGAACCTTTGTATTGTTATTTTCTAGGCCGTGAAGGTTTGCTATTTTGCATAACTACATTCAGTGATTTTATATCTTTAAAAATGTTGAATAGTGCGAGCGAGAGGTTTGACCCTTATAGTCGCCTTAAGCTTTATTTTATTTTAATTTTTACCTTGTCACAAATAGGACACTTGTGCGATGTTTTCCCCAAATGCTGATAGTTGAAATGGTCCTGCATCGCCTCTTTAGTAGGATATCCTTTATTGCACATTGGACAAGGGAATCTGAAGAACAAAATTATTTAATAATATAAAAAATTGCATCTGGCAAATGTAAATATAAAAAAAAGGTTCTCATCATCATATGCATCAGCCTATAGCAGTCCACACCTATTAATATAGATCTTAACATATGCCTAAGCATTTAAAATTAAGATTATATTTAAAACAACTACTTATAAGTCAAATACTACCTACCTACTAAAACTTAGTTTTTTGATTTGTTTATTCATGTTTATTATTAGTTTTGTTTTAAGCCTGAGACACAGGATTTATCCTAGTTCAGGCACAGTGTAAAATATTTACCTATAATAATTTATTCCGTATTTGTCAATCATAGCTTTAAGAAATTGAATAAAGATTTATTTATTTACTGCTGGACATAGGCCTCCCCTAGCTTGAAGCATCCAGCTTCTACCAGCAGCCGACAGCAGATCGTCACTCCACCTGGCAGGAGGGCGTTCTACACTACGTTTGCAGAGCCGCGGTCTCCACTCAACAACTCGTTTACCCCAACGGTTATTGGTTCTTCGACAGATATGGCCAGCTCACCACTTCAACTTGCTAACAGGCTAGATGCCTGAAAAATTCTAATTAGTCCGTCATTGACATTATCAAAAAATATTGGACACGTATTTTTTCTTTTGTCAATTAAACTAAAAATGACAAAGATATAGTGCGTTGAAGTTCAGCGTGACGTCACGGGTAAGTACACTTTTTACATACAAGTGACGTCACGAGCCCCCACTCCCGAACTTTGACGCTCTATAACTTCGTCGATTTCCAATTATTTTAAAAATAATAAAATACGTGTCCAATATTTTTTGATAATCTAATTGACTGATTAGAATTATTATTTTTCTACCCAGGCATCATCCCTATTTTCTGAGCTATGTCGACAACTTTAGTTCTATGTCGGATAGTCTCGTTGCGGATTCTATCGTTCAGAGAAACTCCAAGCATAGCTCGTTCCATAGCTCGCTGAGCGACTTTAAACTGGTGGACTAGCCGTACTGAGTCATTTGTCGAGTGACATTTGGGCTCTGTAAGATGTGATCGCCTTTCCAAACTAGAGTCTTAAACATATTAGTACCGGTGACTGCGGCGATACAAAAAGGTGATGTGATGCGCCTCAAGGGCGTCAGCCAGGCTTGTGTTTCTGTACCAGATCTCTGGTTCATCTGGTCCTGGTAGCTTGGGACGAGAGAGTGAGTTTTCACCAGCGCAACCGCTTACTCACTTTAAAATATTCACGCGCAGATGTACCTTGGCTTGTTTTTCTTCCCGGACTCTGAGGCCACATTCGGGCACATGATCGGCAAAAATTACAAGTCAGTTCGCCATTGTCGGACACGAGAAGGAGGACTCAATACTCAATACTCAATACATTTATTGGTGTCACATGGTAGTACACAGATGTTACATAGAAGGTAGGTATCACACATGAACCCTGTCTAAGGGCATAGCAACTGAGATAGGCAGGCAGACCGAGCATTTGTCACACATGAAATTTATAACATTCACTTATTAAATGTCAAGCAAGAAAGTAAGTCAGGTAGTTAGTCCTGTAGTAGGTAGGCAATATGCAGTTTTTTTATTTTTTTATTTATTCATTTTTTAAAGAATCAAGTTATCTATTTTAAAAACATGTCATTTTATTTCACATAGTATTATAATTGATTGGTTATTATTAGGACGATTATTATTATATATATAGTACTCACTTAAACACATTCTCGTCCGCATGAGCCCTAGAATATCTGAGATGCGCTTGGTAGGTCGCCAGATGTGAGAATATCTTATTGCAATCTCCACACTCATATTTACTTTTGCTCTTGTGTCTTTGTATATGGTATTTGATTTGTATGCTCCGGACTAACTTGTGGCATATGGGGCACTCTTCGCGCGGTAATGGACCTTCGTGTAACCTGCAATAGAGTTTAGAGAAATTACATTTCACTTGTATGAGAAAATGTACAAAGGAGAATGCCGACAACCCGTACCAATTGCGTCAAAACCAAACGTATCCCAAAAAAATTATTAAATTTTATAAAAGACATTATCATTTTCTTTAGTTTTACACACCGACGGGATTATAATCAATAAAAAAAATATTTTGTTGATTTGGTTTCCGCCGCACGCCACCATTAGACTGCAAGAACCAATGATATATACGTTACTATGGCAACAAACATTGATGTAAAGTGTTACTATGACAATAACCCTCATTTTTTTATTAATTTGACAGTAGAATCGACTTAAAACTTATTGGAGATTTTTTTGACGCACTCTCTTTAGTCTTGGTACCGAGCGCCATAATAGACGGCATTCTCCTTTATGGTAATCCTCCTTAATATTATAAATGCCAAAAGTTACGAGTATGGATGAATGTTTGTTACTCTTTCACGCAAAAACTACTGAACGGATGAAATTAAGAAAATACATAGTTTGTGTACAGTATTTATAATAAACTGGATTCAGCTCGCGGTTTCGCTCGCGTTGTACCGGGATAAAAAGTAGCCTATATGTTAATCCAGGTCACAAACTGTATATTCCAAGTGTCATCCAAATCCGTTCAGTAGTTTTTGCGTGAAAGAGTAACAAACATCTATCCATTTATCCGTCCTCCCATCCATAAATCCGTCAGTAGGAAGTAGAATAAAGATGGAAACACAGTATAGAAAAATGAGTTACGGGATTATTAATATCAACGGGATATTTACCATGATTTGTGAATTCTATTGTTTCCCGATATTTCGACGCAGTTGCATGCGCCATGATCACGGGAGAACTGAAGTCTGTGCGAGTGGGTAGTTACTGGCAGACGAATCGATCTACCCTCTTTCTCAGTCTTTTATTACGAACGACACCACTACCACTGGTCTCAATGTCACTTTTAACACGATCACGGCACACAACACTGTATCAGGACACACTTCTGAAACATCACTTTTACACATTCTAACAACAGGATTCCAGACTCCAGATAATTGAAAACCATCTACTCTATTGAAATTCCTGTGTTTGGTAATGTCAATCGCCTCTTGAACCAGTCTTGGTATATAGTGGCGTATGGTAAATATCCCGTTGATATTAATAATTAAGTTCTCAACCATGATAGTTTCAAAAGTTATATAGTTACGGGGTTTAAGAGGTTGCAACCGCTAACTTAACCCAAGCCAACCTCACCTGCCCGTGATACACCCTGCTAACTAACAAACGGGGCTCTGGCGGCGGCTGATTGCGGCATAGCGCAGCCTAACACCGGCACAGATATATTCCCTGACCGCTGACGGGCAGCAGCATTGGTGGTGCGAGAAGCTCTACGTTGCGATCCCCAACACGCTCGCCCAGCGTGGGGATTATGGGCACTAACCCCTCAAATGATGTACGCCAAAAAAGCGCTCATAAGGGCAGGCCTATGTCCAGCAGCGGGCTGCTATAGGCTGATGATGATGATGACCATCAGTAACTGACCTCAGATGCGTAGCAAGCGTTGTTCTGTTAACGAATCGTTTCTTACAATGGTCGCATTGCAGCCCTTCTCTATGAAATCTCGCCACGTGGTTTTTGCGAGCCCGGGAATTTCTGAAAATTTATGATGATTTGTTAAAGTTTTATTTTTAGTATTATTAAGGCGACGATACAGGTCAAACCTCCCTCTGGTACGCACTATTCAACATTTTTGAAGATATAAAATCACTGAATGTAGTTATGCAAAATAGCAAACCTTCACGACCTAGAAAATAACAATTCAAAGGTTCAGCAAGAATATCATTTTGATTCTATCACGTTTTCTTACCGAAAAACTTGTACCAATGTGATTAATTTTGATGCAAATTTTTTGGTAGGAAAACGTTCAACATGATATTCTTGCTGAACAGTGAAAAAATGTTGAATAGTGCGAGCGAGAGGGAGGTTTGACATGTATAGTCGCCTTAACCCCGACGTGGATGCTCAGAAAGGAGACTGTTTTTTATTTATGCCAGCTCTTGACCTCGGGGCTTGCATAGGCAAGGATAAGGTCGACGATGGCGAGCTTTCTCAGAAGATGCCTATTAACTCACTTTTAGAAGCCGTTAGGGTCGTAAGTCAATGGAAAAACAGACGCTGGCAGCTGATTCCATATTTGTTGGTGACTGTGTGAGCAGATGAGAGCTGCACAGAGAACCAAGCTTATATACCGTATTCCTAACGTCGAGATTCGAAGTCAAACAAAGGTCAAAGACGCTGAGAACCTCATAACGGAACTGAAATGGAGTTGGACAGGACACCTGGCAAGGCGAGGTAATGACAGGTGGAGTAAGGCGATAACTGAATGGCGTCCAAGAACCGGATACAGAAACGGTCGTCCAGCAACTAGATGGGCAGACGATATTGCATCAATCGTGGGCCGAAATTGGATGAGACAAGCTTTAAACCGTGGGGATTGACTACAAAGGGTGGCCTATACGCAGCTGTGGGTGAAATGGGCTGTGAATGATGATGATGACGACGTATAAAGATTTAACGCTATTGTGACGACAAATCTAGAACATTTCATATTAATTTACGAAAAAACGAAACGATTCCAACCAGCCAACCAGAATGAAAAGTTCAAAATGGCTTTTCATTGGCAGTTCGTCATCGTTTATTATTGGTCGTAGTCATCATTACGCGTATGTCAATGTCAAAGTCCCGCGTACAAACCTTTATTAACAAACTGTAGCCAAGAAAAAGCTCGATAATGTCACCTTTAAAAAAAAATACTATCAAAATCGGTTCATCGCTACGCGTTTGGGAGCTACAATCCGATTATCTTAACTCATTTAATAATCTCATCGCTGCAATGTCAAAATGTGCGTCTGCCAGAGGGCTTCAAAGTGCCAAAAGCGGTGGTAATTTTTTTGAGATTTTCCAAAATTTGACTAAATTTCAATTTTATTTCGTTATTTCGATCGTGAATTTATCACAAATACCTATAGGTATTCCATATTATCAACTCACTTGAAAAACATATCACATTCTAGACATTTGTACCCCTCTATCGTTGTTTTGGACAACAGCTTCCTGAGATCGCCTGGCTGTGGTGATTCAGCCTTCACAGCCTTCTTCTTCTTTTTACTCTAAAACAAAATAATATATACTCAATACATTGCTTTTACAAGTCGGAACTCGGAGTCGGACTGTGGATAAAGTCGGGCGGTGGATGAAGTCGGACTGTGGATGAAGTCGGGCTGTGGATGAAGTCGGGCTGTGGATGAAGTCGGGCTGTGGATGAAGTTGGGCTGTGGATGAAGTCGGGCTGTGGATGAAGTCGGGCTGAGGATGAAGTCGGACTGTGGATGAAGTCGGGCTGAGGATGAAGTCGGACTGTGGATGAAGTCGGACTGTGGATGAAGGCAGGCTGTGAATAAAGTCGGACTGTGGATGAAGTCGGACTGTGGATGAAGGCAGGCTGTGGATGAAGGCAGGCTGTGGATGAAGTCGGGCTGTGGATGAAGTCGGGCTGAGGATGAAGTCGGACTGTGGATGAAGTCGGGCTGAGGATGAAGTCGGACTGTGGATGAAGTCGGACTGTGGATTAAGGCAGGCTGTGGATGAAGCCGGACTGTGGATGAAATCAGGCTGTGGATGAAGTCGGGCTGTGGATTAAGTCGGGCTGAGGATGAAGTCGAACTGTGGATGAAGGCAGGCTGTGGATGAAGTCGGACTGTGGATGAAGTCGGACTGTGGATGAAGTCGGGCTGTGGATGAAGTCGGGCTGTGGATGAAGTCGGGCTGTGGATGGAGTCGGACTGTGGATGAAGTCGGACTGTGGATGAAATCAGACTGTGGATAATGAAGAAATACCTTTTTAGTCTCAGTCCCCTCGATCTTTATAACAGCGTTGGGCAGCTGCTTAGTCCGATGCGTTTTGATGTGAATCTCCATCATTCGAAGGCTGTATTCGGTGTGGGAACACATCTTGCATGTGAAGCGGAGGTAGTGTTTGTCGACGTGTTCTGTTAATGCCGACTCTTGTATGTACACGTAACAGATTTTGCACGCTACTAAGCCGGGTTTCTGAAAAAGACAATTTTCTACTTATTATAAACTATAGATCAGAACCCAAATGCAACTGTCTTAATAAGTATTTTTAAAGGTGCGTTTATAATTTCTTTGAGTAAATGAAAAAAAAATGAAAAAATATTGATTTAGCAGTAAAGCAAAGGCAAATTATTTTAAGATAAGGTAACATACAAGTTCTACTAGACAACGTTTTACTGAGGACTTAGAACTAAACAAGGTATGCTGTGGAACCCACACTAGATCAGTTCTGTATCGTGGGTGCCCAAGCCCAATACGATTAACAAAAAAGAAATTACGCCTCGGGTTTTTCCAACAAAATAAATATGAGTTATATATAACATACCTACTTTTATATACTTACATAGATTGTAATTTAAAAATATACTTAAATAGGATACATGAGAATAATATATATATGTATGTGTATGTGTGCGTACATGTATGCGTTCATGTATATATGCACGCATACACACATACACGCATACACACACAAACACATACATATACACACACATACACATACATACTTATATATATATATATATATATATATATATATATACATACAATAAATACAAACAGCACATATTATATAAAGTAGTACATAATAATAAACGCAAAAAGATTGAAAATATGAAAATGCAAGGATAATAAGTATTCTGTACGATCATACGTTAATGTCGAGAGCAATTCCGAAATTTTGTGTTTTGCTTCAAAGTAGTTAATATATAATACAAACATTTTTGTTCTTTACTATCGAAACCATATACATTTTCGTGGATTACTACACTTACAAATTCTGAAACCCTGTTTTTTTTTCGTGCCACCGTAGATCCCGGTCGAGTCTTCCGTGGACCCCTCGGGGTTCCACCTGGACGACTTTGGAAATCACTGCTACAGATGATGTCTAACTGTGCTGTCATCCCTTAATCTAAATCCCAACGCGAGTTTGAATTCGCATGTTAGACAATAAACCAATTTATTTACTACTTGGCACAGAATACATACAACAACAGAATTAATAAAGTAGTTAAATGTTAAATGTTATCCCGAAAAAGGGTGATTTGAACCATGGTTGTCAACATGTTAAAAAAAATTACACAAGCTCGCATATTGCACCTTTTTCTTAGCCCTTAAGATGGAGGTTGAATCCTTTACACCCTCGAAGATGGAGACTGGAACCCTTTACATCCCCGAAGATGAGGGTTGGTCCCTTTAGACCTGAAAGTTGGGGGTTGGAGCCCTTTACACCCCGAAGATGGAGAATGAACCCCTTCACCGCTGAAGAAGGAGGTTGGCATCCTCTATACTCCCGAAAATGGGGGTTGCAAACCCTTCACACCCCTGAAGATAGGGGTTCAACCCCTTACACATCTGCGGATTCACTCACTGGTTTATGGGATGACTCGAAATGCTCCTCCACTTGTAGTTGGGTGTAGAAACCGATCGCACAAAGCTCGCATTTGTACACAGAGCTCGCATATTGCACCTTTTTCTTAGCTTGTTCTCTGTAATATATCATTGAAATCTATAATTTTATTCTATGTACAACCACACCACACCACATCTGTGTTTATACTTGTTATTGGCACACGTTTTATAGTAATATCGTTGTAAATGTTTTATATTAATGCTCATTATGTGTACTGTTGACTTTGCCTAATAAATAAATAAAAATCAGTCGACTGCTGTCAGGGGATTTAGCTGTGTCGGTTTTAGGCTGCGCTATGCCGCAATCAGCCGCCACCAGAGCCCAGTTAGGGGGCGTCAATTAATTACGTGAGGCGATGGCGATTTTTTGACATGACATTAACAATGACATTAAAAAAATATAAGCCTAGCAGAGTTTCTTGCCAATTCTTCTCTATTTGGTCGCATTACGATTTGGTGTAAATTAAAAACATTGACGATTGAATAAAAAAAACTTTACTTTTACTTTACTTCTTAAATATGTATATATTTTACATAAAAAACAACCAGACCTGAGACAGATACCTGCAAATAATGCAAACATTTGTCCAGCAGCGGGAATCGAACCGACAACCTGCGTCTCAGGCGGACCTTCGCCCACTGCGCCACAGAGGCCGTCGATGTATGAGCTTACCTGCTAGCTACCATCTCTTCTGAGGTCATGTACTCGGTAATATATCCCAGTTTAGGCTCACTGTCTTCTTTGATAGGCGTGGACAAAATAACGGTACCGGCTTCTATGTTGGATGCTGTCATTGGCCTGAAAATATATAAATAATAAAATTAAAGAAATAATAAAAATAATAAACATTAATTCAATTTCGAGGCGTTTTATTTACTTCTCAAAGTGTAAGTAGGTACAAGTTTTTTAATAAATGAATTGCGAAAGGCTGCTGGTAGAAGCTGGATGCGTCGAGCTCAGGACAGGGCGCAATGGCGCTCATTAGGGGAGGCCTATGTCCAGCAGTGGACTGCAATAGGCTGATGATTATGGATTATGGACCACTGTGGTCCACCCTGGATTTTATGGGATAATACAAAATCTTGTTACTCACGCGATAGTCAGTCTCGGCATGGACTCAGCTTTGACATTCCCGAAGACATCTGTGACAGATACCAACGTATCAGCGCCAAGTACCACGTGCGAAAACACCTGAGTGTTCTTATCACTTATTGTAGGCACTGAAATCACACACACACTATATTATTTCATCATCATCACCATCATCGGCCTGTAGCAGTCCACTGCTGGACATAGGCCTCATGGCGCTCATTAGGGGATAATATTTTTTTTTAATATATATATTTTTTTTATAATGGCGGCCTCTGTGGCGAAGTGGGCGAAGGTCCGCCTGAGACGCAGAAGGTTGCGGGTTCGATTCCCGCTGCGGGACAAATGTTTGCATGTTCTGTAAATATTTGTCTCAGGTCTGGGTGTTTTCTATGTATGATATGTATGTATTTACAAAAAAAGTAGTAGTAGTAGTATATCAATCATGTGGTTACCATAATACAAGCTCTGCTTAGTTTGGGGCTACATGATGCTGTGTGATTACGTCCCGCATTATTTATTTATTTTTATTTATTTAGCCCTGTCTTCAGCTCGAATACAAATACAAATACAAATATTTTATTTCATAAACAGTACAGAGTTTGAATGTGTTTGAAGTCTCCTTTTAAGTATGAAATAGTTGTGTTAGGAGACCTCGCTCTTCCTTAACAGAGTCGACATGACGAGCTCGACATCCAGCTTCTACCAGCCTTTCGCAGATCGTCACTCCACCTGGCGAACTTAACTTAACACTACGTTTGCCGAGCCGCCAACTCCACTTTATTATTAACTAGTCAATAAGTAGTTTTTTTTTTGTCTTCCGTACAAACTTTACCATCCCCGTTGACGGGGTTGAATTACGGTAAATAATAATGCTGGACGTTATCATATAGCCCCAAACTACGCAGAGCTTGTATTATGGGAACCACATGATTGATATACTACTTATATAAATTTTTATGTAAATACATACATATCATACATAGAAAACACCCAGACCCGAGGCATATATCTGCAGAACATGCAAAAAAAAAACACTAGAAATAAAGACAAGCTTGCTGTTCCTACTGTAAGGCTCCATGCAGTTAGTCGATCATTTAAAGGGCAAAACGTACGTTTCTTTAACAAAACCCCAAATGACGTGATAATTTATCCGTAACTAAATTCAAAAACCTCTGTATAAGGCTTATTATAAAATATCTGATTATTTAGATGACAAAAAAGCTTGGGTTGTATTACAACCATGGACTTCAAAAAATGTATAAGCCTAACAGAGTTTCTTGCCAATTCTTCTTTGTATGTTCACGTCACGAATTGGTGTAAATTATAAAAAAATACGTTTCAAAGTTAAAGTTCCTACTGAATAAAAAAATGCATTATCGAAATTTTCGAAACGTCATTCACCATTACTGGTAATTGAGGTACATAAGGTATAATTAATTATTTCTTATAAAAACTAGGTCCAACAACAAAACATTTGACAAAATCGCGGCCTTATGTAAATACGCTCTTAGTCGAAAATGACATACCATCTAAAATATGTTCTTCAACATCCATCCCAATGGTGTCTCTCAAACTCAGCAACTCATTTTTGACATCATCAACCGGTTGAGGTATTGTGTACTGACAGTCAGGCACGGTTGTGTACTCAAAGAATATTTTATCATACTCCGTTTTACTCTCGACCGCGAGCGAAGACAGGGACTGAGACATATATGTGTGATCTATTGTCTGGAAATTTATAAAAAATCTATAACATTTGATAAATGAATGTACAAGATGAGTGTGAATTCGTATGTCATCCGGAAAGGGTTGTTTCATAACTTTTTTCTAAAAACTTCAAATAAATTGTAAATTTAAAAAATTGTCCTTTTGGGGGGCGTCAATTAATGACGGGTGTATGGTGTGTAACATTCATAATTGCCGAATTTTGTAGGAAGCTGCTTAAATCATCTTTTATAGATGTTAAAGGCCTATGATGATGATGGGGTGTAAGGGGTTCCAACCCCCATCACCCCCCTTTTTTTTTTACTTGGGGAAATCCTCATGGATACCATTCCATTATGGAGTAACAGAATGATTATGCCGGACTGCTACCGGCCAAAACCACCACGATGTTCCGTCCTAGTGCCTTTATGCCAAAACCATGGGTGCTCTTGAGGACTCTTCCACAGATTTAGCAGCATCAACCCACATAATTATAAGCGTCTCCTCCTTGTTAATATAGCTCTATTACACCCACATTGTACCAAGCTCGCGTAAGCACCGCGCACACCACCTCAGGACATCATTTTTCAGCGACGGATGTCCCCGTTTCCGCCGCCGACGTCCCAGTTATGGAGGTTGAAGAAGGGCATTAAAGAGTCTTCTTCTACGCCCAGGTCTCCTCTTGCGGATCGGCAGGTCTGAACCCATCTACGGTACCCAAGCCAACCTCACCTGCCCGTGGCGCACCCTGCTAACTATCAAACGGGGCTCTGGCGGCGGCTAGCACAGCCTTACACTGGCACAGCTAAATCCTCCTGCCAACGAGCAGCAGCGACGGTGGTGCGAGAAGTTGTGCCCTGCGATCCCCAACACGCATGCCCAGCGTGGGGATTAAGGGTATATCCCCCTTTATTAGGGGATGTCTATGTCCAGCAGTGGACTGATATAGGCTGGTGTGTCCGGTAGGAAACAACTGATGATGATGATGATGAAGAAGCTCGGAGGAGGTCCCTCGTTTTTATTACCCTTTTATTTTATTTTTAATGCCTGCCTATGTACCTGTTATTTGGTTGTACGAAATAAAACATTTTTTTTTAATCACATATACCTCTTGCGTTTGACTCGACAGCAGCACTCGGAAGTGTTCCTGCGCATTGTGGACTTGCCATTTGAACTTGTAGAACCTCTTCATGATCGCCAAGCACTCCCAGCAGATGAGATGGGATATCTCTGGTATTTCTCCAAGCTGGAATAGGACATTAGTAACAAGGATATTAGTCAGTCAACTGTGAGACATGTGGCGTAAGTAGCCGCTTGAGAGCGCGCGAACGCTCTCAGAGTTGGTCGCGCGGAGACACGCGAAATCTCTCGAACGCGCGTGAATTTACCCAAGAAGATATATGTGAATTATTTTGTGGAGATAAGGGTGAATTTGCTAGGTTAAGTTTCGTTTCGTTATAGGGAGAGTACTAATTGTGAATTGGATGGAAGTAGGTCTTTTTCAGAGTGTATTATCTGCCTCTACTTCAAAGGCAGCCAACATGCTCGACCACTCCTTAACATATTGGCTGGTTAACAATGAATAATTCATAATTAATGAACTTGGTATTGATTGATTTACAGTAGGTTGGAAACCAACAAAAATTCCAAATAAAAATTAGATTTAAATAATATATAAAAATATTTTATTTATTTATTTATATATCTATGTCCCTCTGTACTTTTGAAAACTTTCATTGTTTATTCTGTAAGTTTGAAAACTTTCATTGTTTATTCATAAAGTTTAAAGATAGTTTATTTTCACAAAACGGCACAAAAGTATACTGTTCTTATGTTTTCGAGCTCAATTTTAAAGTACCTTTTTTCAATAATTACCCAACTGTTTTGAGTTATAAACATTAATCTGCAAGAAGATTACATTAGCAACATTGTTAGATCAGTTTAATAAAACCAGTTGCCTAATTTCCAAAAAACATACATTAAAATTGAGCTGGAAAACGAAAATATTGTACTGTTGTTGTTTGTTGTATTGTACAACTTGTACTAAGGGTACTGAAGTTAGGCTCGGCAAATGATTCAACCAATCCTAGTACAATCCGAACCAAATACAAGAACTAAATCGCTACTTGCAGCCAACTTGAGAGTGACGTTGATAGTGTTTATTTATTTATTCTTTATTGCACAATAAATGTAACATAAACATGGGCTACAGCTACCAGTATTTTCGGCCAGCCAAACCTGTGGTTTGTTTTTGGGTGTTGTGGCTATTGTACTCAATACATAGCCTTAAGGACACCACTGATGATTCTAGTGTGGGGACACTAAAATCCTAGTGGATTCACTTGTGCCATGTATAGCAATTACCAATATTACCAATTACATGAATTTGTTGTTCTAACAGATCACCTTGGTTAAGCAACACTCTGTCCGGTCAGTACTTGGATGGGTGACCGTTTAGTGGCATTTATGTAGATCCAAGTAATTCTGTGCTTTGGGAGGCACATTAAGATGATGGTCCTGGCTTTTTCAGTCGTTAAGCAGTGTCGGAGGCCTTCGGGTGGCCGAAAACTCCGACACTAGAGTTGGTCTCTAACTCATACGAAGAAGACGAAGAAAAGTCAGTAAACACAGGTGCCACACGTGGTAAAATACCTTTGGACTATAAACAGTTCAGTACAGTAGTACACATGGAAATTCTATAAAAATAATTGAAATCTATAAATACTTACTGGATCACCCGCGAAATCGTACATCAAAAGTTTGAATATTTGAAAAGCTTGTGGAACATTTGTCGTGTTCAACGCAAATAAATCCCTATCGCTGCTAAGGCAGGTCGAACAGACAGTCCGATATTCATTTTCCATATCTTGCTCCATGTTTCCTTCAGTTTTATTGAGAAATTGGGGAAATTATTTTATGAAACTTTATTTAGTTTCTTTGAACTTTTGAAATCACAACAAAAAGTAATACTCCCATGTAAAATAGACGAAAATTGCTCAAGGAAATTCAACTTGGCTACGCGACACCACAAAATGGCTGCTTTACCCGGTGTTGCTATTTACAGACTAGTATAAGTACCCATATCCATGCAAAGTATAAATCTAATTTAGATCGTTGTTAACTATAAACTGGCTTTGCACATTCGTCGAGAGCGTCGAGTGGTTAAACAAGATACTTTATTTTCTTATTTCTATAAAATTCTACTATAGTTTCCAACACCCCCACGCAAGCCTCTAATAAATTAAAAAAAAAAACAATCATTATTATTTAGCCCGTGGGCCCTTTCACTTTCACCTTTCATCCTGTTTCATACAACCATGCATAGACATAGCATTTTTAAAAACAACGACATTAGCCTTACTATCAGTCTACTGCTGATATGTCCAGCAGTGGATGTACAGAGGGCTTAGCACCAGTTTTGATAGTTTTCGAAAACTTTATAAGTTTCGGTATCTTTCCCAGTGTTGCTGTTTTAGCATTTTTAATGCTAAATTTAGCATATTTTCGGGTCTGTTAGCTTGAAAAATTCGCATTTAGCATATTTTTATGATTAACGTTTTTTTGTACGTTACCTAAAAATTCAAAATTCCTAAGGAATTCAAAAGAAAAATATAGATTTTAGCATTTTTAAAAGTTATTTAGCATTTTTTGCAACATGTTTTAGCATTTTCTCCAAATAAAAAACGGCAACACTGATCTTTAGATACATTTTCGTAGTTCATGCACGTTTCCCTAGAGGCGCTGTACGAAAATGTATGGAAAGATACCAAAACCTAAAAAGTTTTCGAAAACTATCAAAACCCGTGGTAAGCCCTCAGACGTCGGGTATGGGTTGGGAATCGCAGGGCACAGATTTTCCGCAATGTGCTCTGGCTGTTGCCCGGAGCGCGCGGGCGCGCTCTGCAGCCTGGCAACCAGGGAATTTAGTATTGCCAGTGTTGGGCCATTACTTACACCACAGTCAGCTGGCCACCAGAGCCCTGTTAGCAAGGTGCACCATGCACGAGCAGCTTGGCTTGGGTTCCATTCCAAACATTGAGGTTGGATTCCCTTACTATTGCCAATATTTGAGGAAATCTTTTGACACTGGTATCATTTGATTTATTTCGCTTTTCGGAAAACTGTCGGTTTTTACTGTCTGTGTTGGTGTGACTTGTCTCGTTCTCATTCTTATTGGATGATTGGGATGACTGAATGATGAATGAAAAAGCGCAACTTTCAAAAATGGCCGCTATTTGTTTTGGTTTTGTTTTGTTGTGTTTGGAGAAAATATGTTTTTTGTAGGTTCTTGGACGTTATTCATTATAATTTTATCAATACTGGAACTGTTTTCTTGTGATAGTTCGCATTTATTTTATAAAATCGTACACTACATTCACATACAAAAACTTGGCTTCCTGAAGTTACCCGTTTTTTTTGTGAAAGTTTCTCTAAAAAAGCTACAGTGTGAATAAGTACGTGCTCACTTTCATCCTATAAAAGGTCCAGCTACTACTATCTACGTCTCAAGTATCATGAAATCCTGAAAAGGAAAAAACGCAACCAAAACTATAAATGAACTCCTGAAACGAAAGAAACGCAACTAGAAAGAAATAAAAGAAATAAAATGGAAGGAACAGTCCAAATTTCATATAAAGTACTCTGTAATGCTTGCCTTTGCGTCGGGCAGGGACTCAACCTGATAACAGACGATAAACTGAAGCAGTTCTACTCGGATGCCTTGAATGAAATTCCTGTAAGATTTTTTTATCAAACATTTTGTCTACTACTACAAAGCCAAGGGTTAAGTATAGAAAGTTTATTAATAGCACAAAATTCTAATTAAATATCTCACACACAGTTAAGGTAAAAGTAGCGGCAGGAAACTCTAATGCTGACCGTTATTGCGCAGAAATCAAAAGTAAGGTATCTTATGGGAGCTAGAGGCGAGAGAGAGCGAGAGGCCCATGCACAGAAGTTTCGTTCTTACGTGCTGCTAACTGTATCAGAGGCTGACAAACATCCATGTTCATCCCACAAATGTTTGTTCCTGGCGGGAATCGAACAAGCATCCAACCGAAAAACCAGAGTCACTATCAACTGAGCTATGAGGCCAGTCAAAAACTTAAATATATTTTTTTATATTGTAAATTAGGTCTGAATAAAGGCTTATTATCTTTAAATTAGCAGCTAAATCCCCTGGCCACCGACGGGCAGCAGCGTCTGTGGTGCGAGAAACTGTGCCCTGCGATCCCCAACCTGCATGCCCAGCGTGGGGATTATGGGCATATCCCCCTTTATTAGGGGAGGCCGTCCAGCAGTGGACTGATATAGGCTGGAGTGGTAGTGGTAAAGGTTTATTATTAGAATATTATTCTATATCTTATGTTACTCTAGTCCCACATGCAATCATTCCGCTGGCTCGCTAACAAGCCGCTCGTCCCACTCGCATCAGTCATCTGTCAGATCGCAAAACTGACAAATAAAAAACGAGAAACGAGAAAATAAATATAAACAAACCACCAATACTTAACCTCAAAAGTACTTTTTTATTATTTGTTTTATAAATATGTGCACTTCATTAATATCTTACTTATATAGTAAAAGTTTCTTTTATGACATTAATTTACTGAAATATTACGTATTTATGGAATAATTGCAAAAAGTGTTGAAATGTTTGTTTACAAACATTCTTCATCCAATATGGCTGAAGTATAGGTGCCGCGACTTTAACAGGTCAAAGGGTTAAAGAAAATATAAATATTTTCTACTATCTTACAACCAGTTAAGTTTCAATTAGTTTTGTAGGTATGTTCCATAAATTTACCCATCTACTTTTTTTATAGTTAAGATAGATCTTCGTTTGACCTCAAACTCACCTGATGTTGAGTAACGTT
Organism: Horisme vitalbata; assembly: GCA_951804965.1. Taxonomy (NCBI): domain Eukaryota; kingdom Metazoa; phylum Arthropoda; class Insecta; order Lepidoptera; family Geometridae; genus Horisme; species Horisme vitalbata. The sequence goes on from OX638109.1 coordinate 4,465,396, forward strand.
GTGGTCTAAGATGGAGCACGAAGGTCCAGAAGATACCTATTCACTCTACACTTAAATAGTCCCGGATTATAGTTATCAGGAAAGATGAAAGAAGAAGAAAATTAACTTGGAACTGAAATCATTATTACCCAAGTTCCTAAAAAAAGGAGAAAAACATGCACAGCCCGACTTTACCCACTGCTAACACCTTCCAAAAGTTTGTGCGATCCATTAATAGTTTAAAAAAATAGTATTTTTGACTACTTATGATAGTTCCCACCGCATAACCTCTAACCACCGAGCACTAATAGGCTAGATGCCTGAAAAATTCTGATTAGTCCGTCATTTACATTATCAAAAAATATTGGACACATATTTTTCTTTTGTCAATTAAACTAAAAATGACAAAGATATAGTGCGTTGAAGTTCCGCGTGACGTCACGGGTAAGTACACTCAGGGCCGGTCCTTAGGCGGTGCGAGCGGTGCGATCGCACCGGGCGCCTTCAAGGGGGGGGGGCGCCAAAATGAACCAAAACGTGAAACAAAAGACGCTCGACCGAGCGCGCGAGTCGCGTAACAAAATTGCGGGGGAACGGGAAGCGGGGCGGGGTGAACTTTTGTCCGTCACTTGTTTCACTATAGTTCTTCCATCTTAGGTTTTTTGACATTTGAAACTCAATTCTGCCAACGTTCTTAACTAAAACAGTCCGAACCCAAAGCTAAAAATGTTCGTTTTGCAATCCATTTTTTTTCTTAATAAATTAATGACTCATAATGTTAATCATGTTTTCATAATTAGCTATGATGCCCTAATAGATAAAGAGATATCATACAGATGGATGACAAGAATAAGTTAATTGTATTATTTGCATATCAAACAACACTTTTTAATAATATGACAGGATGAATAAGAAAATAATTCTATAGACATTAATATTTTGTATAAAAATGTTACCAAATGCGTTGCCAGTTGCTAATATAAGGATAAAAAGTCCGCCGAAATCAAATGAAGTCCGAAAACGGACCAAATTCAGAAACACTGATGGAAGTAGTCATTGCAGCTATCTAAATACTTGGTTTAGCGATTTGACAACGTAAAATCGATAATCGATTATACTTCTCGGTTTTAGTTTTTGACATAAAATAGGTAACTTAAATTTTATGTTAATAATATATTTAAAAATAGGTATTTACAATATATTGGTATTTACATAGCAGGTATGTCGCGTGGCTTAGTAACTGCTTGCAAAAAGTGATCGTCTGTCAAATATAATCTTTTGCCCTCTGACTACTCCATTTTACGGATTCTTCAATCTATTATAATTTATTCCCATATAGATTGGCGTACTAAGCAATATCTGAGGATATTCATGTTGGGAAAATTCATGATGATGTTTGATCTTTGTTTTCTTCTGTTATACGTAAATAGTACCAGCTATATTTCAATTTCAATTTCAATTTATTTATTTCAATTTATTTATTTATTGGCATAAGTATTACATAGAACAAGATACAGTGGAGACGCTGAGAGTTGCAGTAGTATGAACTGTGTCGCAATTTTCAGCGCCCAACCTTAAGACTAGAGGAGCACAAGGACATCAAAACTTACACTAAAAGTAAGTAAAGATGAAGTATATTAATACCCTACCTATATTAATAAAATTTATTAATCGTCGATCAACAGCACATTAATTGCAGGCATTCTTTAGCAATTCGAGCATCTTTTTGGCTGTAAATGGTGGGCTCGTGTTATTTCTGGCAGCATATCCTTTCACTTGTGCCCATATAAGTTCTATGGCGTTATATTGGCAGTGGTATTGCGGAAGTCTGAGAACTGCGTGACCGTGTTCAGCTGCGATTTCATCCACAACGTACAGAGGTTTCTGTTTTTTAGTTTTTTAAATGTTTACCAGTTAACACTTCAACATAGATTCACAAGCCAGTTTATGATATCTGACTTTTTGTTGGCTTGCGTTGGCATTTTATTCAACTGGTGAGAGTGATATGGTGCGTTATCCATGATGATAAAAGTTTTTACAGGTTCTTCTAGTGCCAGCAGTAAGTCCTTAAACCAACCTTCAAAGACTTCAGAATTCATTTCTTCATGGTATTCCACGGTATTTTTTGATTTAAATGCTAGCAAAGCTCCATCTACAAAAAATTTTTTACTTCCTGCATGACAAACGATTAATCTTTCTCCTTTTCCTATAGGTACTTTCGAGGTAGACGCAGCATTATCATCAGTCCAGTACCTCGACAAAGTGTGGTTAGCATTAAACCACGTTTCATCGATAAAAATTACGTTTTCCCAGTCCTCTATTTGTTTTGCATCCTTCAAAAAGTTACACCGGTCTAGGGCAATATCTGTGTGCTCCATAAAAAGTTTTCTTTTATTCGCTTTTTAAAATAAAAATGCAATTTCTTTTAATTCTTTTGCTAACGAGGAATTCAGCCCACGAAACAAACCACAGTCCCGGAGCGATATTGTCAACTTCTTTTACGTTGGGATACTCACGCAAGCGTATCACCAACTCCTTCGATTGTCATCTCAATACATTTCCCATTCCCTTATAGTCCAGTCATTTAAGCTTAAATTAGGTAAGAATCTCGGAATTCGAGATACCCAGCTGTAGGTCTATAAATATGTGTTTTCTATGTATGATATGTATGTATTTACAAAAAAAAAAGTATATATGTAATTTATCAATCATGTGGTTCCCATAACACAAGCTCTGCTTACTTTGGGGCTACATGATGCTGTGTGATAGTCCAGCATTATTTATTATTATTATTATTATTAAATACTTGTATATTGACATTTTATTGTACATAGATATTAGGCATTTTAGAATGTCCTACCAAACAACATACACTGGTTGCTCTAGTTTGCTCATACGCCCAACAACCTCCGTGTTCATGTGAAAAAGCAATCGTGAAAAGCATTTTTCCTATGACGCATGCTTGTCACAGTTTTCACTGAACATCATTTTGACGTACCTATGTTCAAACCTAAGTTATTTGACAAAAGAGTTTTCATGTCTTTTTCATTCAAAACTTTTTACGCCATTTAATTTTATCATTTTCTTCTACAATATTAGCAATACAAAAATAATAAAAATAATTATAGTTCTTGATGTAATAATTAATTTGTTGAGATATTAAGACCCAACAATGATAATGACATGCGTATCTATCCATATATAGTATCGCAATTAATGTATACCTTTACCTATCTTTTTCTCTAAGAATACGACTGTTTTAAAATCTTGTGTACCTACATTGTGCGAATCTATTATTGGCATTAAGATTAGTCTACATTATTCTAAAATTTATATATTCAGAGTGCTGTTGATTCTGTGATTATAAATAAATAAAAAAAAAAAATAAAAAAATAAAAAATGACAAAATAATGATAACAGTTTTTTTATTCGACGATGGTGTCATTAATCGATTCAAAAATCGTTCAATGTTATGAGGCTGCAATAACTAGTTCTGGACTTTGATATCTATGAAAAATACATTTAAAAGATGGAAATACCATAATGTTTGAACCAGAACATAATAAATAACAGTTGACAATCATTAAAATTATTTTTTCACTTCTCTTGCTCAAAAAGTGTATCATAATAGTGTAGATTAGCGGGCCTAAAACTCGAGTTTAATACCTCGGGCTAAAAAGTATTTTTTCTTTTTAATTTTTGTCTAAAATCATCAGCCCGTACAAAGCATTCGTTCTCTTATATAAAAACTCGACTTCTTGGTGCTCCGTCAATCTTTTTTTTTGAAAATAGAACCGTCTTGGTGATGTTTTATGAAGGTTGATTCTTCCCTTCACGGTAGAATGCGAACTGTTTCGTTGAGGGTTATTGAAGGTATAGAGATTTAAAAAAAAAAGATGGTATTGGCGCTAAATCTCTAGAATTTTCTTCATTCCAAATCACAAACTTTTACGTTTAACTTCCTGACTTTAACTTTCAAATTGTGAACGTGAAAAATGTCATCAAGTGATAGTGAAGATGCTAATATGCAAATGGAAGAAAAGGGCAAAGAAATAATTATGAATCTGTTGCCGACAAAATCACGTGAAATATATTTAAAGAGTTACGAAAATTTTATGAAATGGAGAGATGAGAAACGTGTGGATTCTTTTACAGAAGGGTTTTTTCTCACTTATTTTGATGAATTATCGAAAAAATTCAAATCGTCGACTCTTTGGAGCACATATTCAATGTTAAGAATGACCTTAAAAACGAGACACGATGTCGATATTAAAAAATATGTAAATTTAACGGCTTTACTGAAGAAATTGTCCACTGGATACAAGGCAAAAAAATCTAAAGTCTTGACGACACAAGAAATCGAAACATTTTTAAATAACGCTCCAAATAAACAATACTTGGCAACAAAGGTAACCTACTTATGTACTCTACTCAAACTAAATAAATAGATACCTACCTACATACCTAAATTATGTACCTAGGTTATTACGATTATTAACACACTTATTTTTTTGTTCAACAGGTTGCTTTAATTTATGGAATCAGCGGTGCATGCAGAGGAATAGAGCTTGCCAATATAACGCTAGAAGACGTAGAAACGGATACAAACCTACAAGCTGTGAGTCTGCCGAACACGAAAACAAACAAAGAGCGTAAATTTGTCATCAGTGGAGAATACCTTAATATAGTTAAAGCCTATCAGGAGTTACGTCCCACTAATGTTTCAACGAGAAGATTTTTTCTAAATTATCAAAATGGTAAATGCACAAGGCAAGTCATAGGCAAAAATAAATTTGGTAACATGCCTAAAGATATTGCCACTTATCTAAATTTACCAAATCCGGAACTCTACACGGGCCATTGTTTCCGCAGAACATCCGCGACTCTGTTGGCGGACTCTGGTGCTAATATAACGACATTAAAACGCCACGGTGGATGGAGGTCCGATCAAGTGGCTGAAGGTTATATAGAGGACTCTATACAAAACAAGTATCACGTCACGCAGCGGATTATGGAAGGAATCAATATTCTACCAAACATTACAGAACCCCAAGCATCTACATCGCGGGATTGGATGAATATGTCAACTCAGCTGAAGCCGCACTCAGATCTTAATAATGCAGGAAACTCAAGCATGATTCGAGTCTCTCCAACTTTTACTCCACAACAATCAACTCAAAATATTATCACATCCCAATCACAGAGAACCGAAATAAAATTGCCCGGGAAAAACATATCACTAAACATTCAAAATTGCTCTAACTGCACATTTAATTTTTAATAAAATTTCTGAAAATTGACTAATTTGGAATTGTTTTATTTTCTCGCAATCGAAGTGAAAAGTAGAGTGTTTTACTCGGGCCAAAACCACCCATTATAACTCGGTCTTGTCATCCTCCCTCGCTAAGCTCGGGAGTATAACAACCTCGTATATAATGGGATGGTTTAGTCCCTTGTAAAACAATCTACTATTTTATTTGTCCACCACTTCACTTAGAGGTATTCGCGCAAACTGGTAATTCGCACGAACTTTTGACAGCAGAATAATCTGAAGCCACTGCTTTTTCTGGTGGAAAATAAAGAAACTGCTTAAGTTTTTTTTTATTTAGTGGGGCGCCATTTTTAGTCTTCGCACCAGTTAAAAATGTTAATAGGACCGGCACTGAGTACACTTTAAGTGACGTCACGAGCCCCCATTCCCGAACTTTGACGCTCTACAACTTTGTCGATTTTCATTGATTTTAAAAATAAAAAAATACGTGTCCAATATTTTTTGACAATATAATTGACGGACTAATTAGAATTATTATTTTTCTACACAGGCATCATCCCTATTCTAATTTGAAGTGGAGGAAAAAGTTCTGCACCGACGTCCCGCATTGAGGTGTATTGTGCATTGCCCCCCTGCTAACCAGACCCCAGCCAGCCTAACTCCTTAAAATAACGGAGAAGGGCTCTGGGTTACCACCGAGCACTCTTGCTGATTCCTTTTATATATAACCAGGCCAGTCTAACTCCGTACTTTAGGTACGAAGCTATAAGTACATCGATGGGCCCCGACTGCGGGGCTCCCTCCGTAGGTTAGCACGCGTCAGAAGAGATAAGAGTTACTTATAGAAAGGGATGCAAGGTGTAGGTGAATATAAAATGTTAGGTACGAGCTGAATAACACTTTATGGCGTCGCAGCTAAAGTAGCTTTTTTTTAATCGTTCTTGCAGAGTGTAAATTCTGTTTTTTTTCTATTCTGTGATATAACGTGCGTGCAACACTAGTGTTAAGATGATTAAAACCCATGTTGGAGATAGAAAATATTTCTACTATAGTCCCATCCACAAACATCAATGCATCAACAATTTCCTATGCTTCTATTCTACAGCTGTGTAACACGGCTTACATCACACCGGTCCTCTGCTGGGACTGCGAGGCTCAATTGCAGCGAGCCATGATGTTCAAAGAGCAAGTGAAGCAATCTTATCAAATCCTACTTACTTACACTAGTGAGGTAAGAAATTATATCAACAACATTCACCTATAAAATGTTGAATATGTGTTTGAAGCCCTTAAAGATTTCTAGCTTCAGCTCGTGGCTTCGCTCGCGTGGTACCGGGATATAAAGTAGCTTATGTGTTAATCCAGATCACAAACTGTATATTCCAAGTTTCATTCAAATCTGTTCAGTAGTTTACAGGTTTAAGAGTATTTATTTCTTTCTCAAACGAATAACATTATTCACTTATTGAGAACATGCTGCTAAATTACACTGGGCTAAATGTACCTTCTTAAAATTTACTTTTATTTTTCATTAGTTTTTGTGTGAAAGAGTAACAAACATCTCCATACATCGTCACAAACTTTCTCATTTGTAACATTAGTAGGATCATATTATATGAATTTAATACAGTTCAAATAATATTAGATACATACATACATATCTTAAACGTAGCTTAGGACTCCGGTAGTTCGACGATTTGCGAAAGGCTGCTGGTAGAAGCTGGGTGCGTCGACCTGAGGACAGGGTGCAATGGCGCTCGTTAGGGGAGGCCTATGTCGAGCAGTGGACTGCAACTGGCTGATGATGTTGACTGCCTAAAAAGTATGTTTTTATAATACTTGAAGATGGATCTAGCACATGGCCCACCTAATGTTAAGTGGTAACCATTACAAAGTATTGCTTCGTAGTTTGGTCATTCATGTTTTTAACGTGCCTCACGATGCAAGGCTCTGCCTCCATCAGCTTGATGCTTGAAGGTGTTATTCTCTTGTGCCTGTAATTTCACCGGCACCCAAACCCTTCAGAATGAAACACAGCAATGCTGCTTCACGGAAGAAATAGGCATGGTAGTAATATTTCCCCGGATGAACCCTTCACAAAGAACCTTCGATCAACTATACAAAGGATTTTCCTTTTTCGGAAGACAATCCGCCCGAAAGCGGCTTGTCCAAAACGCCGCCAAAACGCATCGGAGCAGCAGTTTTCATACTTAGATTTTCTGTCTTATCTTCTTTCATAAAGAGGCGATATTTGTATGGCGTGCTTATCGGAGCAGCAGTTTTCATACTTAGATTTACTGTCTTATCTTCTTTAAAAAAGAGGCGATATTTGTATGACGAGCTTATCGGAGCAGCAGTTTTCATACTTAGATTTTCTGTCTTATCTTCTTTAATAAAGAGGCGATATTTGTATGACGTGCTTATCGGAGCAGCAGTTTTCATACTTAGATTTTCTGTCTTATCTTCTTTCATAAAGAGGCGATATTTGTATGACGTGCTTATCGGAGCAGCAGTTTTCATACTTAGATTTTCTGTCTTATCTTCTTTAATAAAGAGGCGATATTTGTATGACGTGCTTATCGGAGCAGCAGTTTTCATACTTAGATTTTCTGTCTTATCTTCTTTAATAAAGAGGCGATATTTGTATGACGTGCTTATCGGAGCAGCAGTTTTCATACTTAGATTTTCTGTCTTATCTTCTTTAATAAAGAGGCGATATTTGTATGACGTGCTTATCGGAGCAGTAGTTTTCATACTTAGATTTTCTGTCTATATTCTTTCATAAAGAGGCGATATTTGTATGACGTGCTTATCGAAGCAGCAGTTTTCATTTTAGTCGGCTTACTTAGATATTCTGTCTTATCTTCTTTAATAAAGAGGCGACGTTCTTTTGACAAATGATAGCTAGCAATATATGCCACTTTTTTCACAGTGCATAGTACGGCGCGCCTCCTTTGTATAGTTGATCGAAGCAAAAAACTCTTATTTTATATATTTTATTTAATCTTGTTATTCTTACAGAATCAAAATGACTGTTTTTTAACAAAACTATCTCGGACACCGCGGTTAAAGATCAAAATCAATGACACAATATCCATACTACCAGATAGTATTAACTGTCTTAACGCAGAGGTTGGTGACGATGTCAAAAATGAGGTTAAGACAGATTGGGAGTGCAAGAAAGGTATGTTGAAACAAAATTATAAGTGAAAACTGGCAATCATTTATAACTACATTCACAGGTGACATTTGGTTCAGTACATTCACTTCGGGTAAAGCTTCATCGCTTTTCTTACATGGATACCGTTTCGTTTTCATGTTTAGATGTACCTGAAACAGTATGAAGATTTTATTAGTAGTTTAGGTAATTGGGGTGTAAGGCGTTCCAACCTCCATCTTCGGAATCCAAGCCAACCTCACTGGTCCGTGGTATACCCAGCTTTAAAACAATTTTTATTTTATTTTGTTTATTAGGTCTACCCGGTTCAGAATAGCGCAGGATCCAGGCAAGTGGCATAACCAAAGGAAGGCCTATGCCCAGCAGTCGATTGATAAAGGTTGAAATGATGATGATTATGATTAGGTCTACAAACTACCAACAATCAACAATAAATACACAAAACGACTTCAAGGAACAATCTTAAATGGTCTTATAACTATGTGTACCTCATCCATGAAAGAAAAAACTTGGGCTGCAACTTAAAATCTAGTGATTATAGGTTTTAAAGCCTAGATTATATTAGGTACTACTAGGCTTGAAGCAATCGGGTAGCCCATGTCCAGCCATGGACTGATATAGGCTGGTGTGTAGATGATAAGTTTACTGTTTCTTTCCTTAAATGTTCATCTTTATAGTTCAACAATAGTCCAAGCAGGAAATAGCCCCCCTCCCCCTCCACTTAGCAATGCTCATGAATATGCTCTAAAGGCCTGCGCAGATCGGGACGGCATGGAAAGGCCATAATCATCACGCTAATCATGCGTTTCACCTTTTAATTCATCAATTGATCAATCACCAGGAATACCTGATGAAGTGATACCAGACATGACGCAACAGATTTATGTCAAGGATGACTTGAAGATTGAATATGAAAGAGGTAAGAATACAAATCGAAATTAACTTATACTAATTCACTTTTATAATACTTGAGGATGAAACAAGCACATGGCCCATCTGATGTTAAGTGGTAACCTGGAGGTATGCGTGCGTCTCAGAATAAGGAAAAGTACTAGAAGAAATTTTAAATTTCCCCGTGGTCTGAAACGTCAACTCATACGGCTGATCCAAAGAAATAGGACTAAAGCATAGAAGAAGTTTTAAAATTCATTTATGCTCTGAACATTAACTCATACGGCTGATCTCTACTTTCTTATGTCTGTGTTTCGTATGTTAGCTAGAAAGAGATGCATACTTTATCTCAATGCGATTTCTGCGACTTCGTACCTGGGCATTTGTATGAACCTGCATAGAAATTTGTTCGAGCGCCCTGGTACGATAAACTTTTTGAAGTCGCATTGATATATGTATGCATCCCTTTCTAACTGATGATATTGGACATAAGAAAGTAGATATCAGCCGTATTGAATTTTAAGACTTTATCTAGTTGTCTTCCTATATCTGTGGGTTGATCTGTTTCTTAAGTCTAATATGATCAGCTAGAAAGGGATGCATGCTATCTCAATGCGACATCAAAAAATTTCAAATTGTAAATCGTACGAGGGCGCTCGAATCTAGTGCTATGCAGTTTCATTGAGATGCCCTTGTACGAAGTCGCAGCAATCGCATTGAGATAAAGTATGCATCCCTTTTTAGCAAATGATATATGGCCATAAGAAAGTAGAAATCTGCCGTTTAAGTTGATGTTCAGAGAATGGGGCAATTTAAGATTTCTTTCTACTGGATGTCAGTAGCAGAGAACGGTCTGGAAATATTTGTGTGGAGAGTGACTATTAATGGAATCTATTTCCAATATTCGTCATTTTGTGGCCTTTTCCTTTTCTTTTTTTCTGTTTCTTTTATACATTTATGTTTGTTTTGTGTTCCCAATTATTGTCAATTTGGATCTACTAAAGTTGTCCGAATTAAAATATTTTTGGTTTCTTTAGTTTTTTTAGGTTTGAGATGGTTATGTTTTAAGATGTTATGTTGAAATGTTAAGTTTGACTGACATTTGATTATATTTTCAGATATAGATTCAGATATTGGGGCAGATACAAGCGCCGATGTTCCGGATGTCCTAGCTCAAATAAAAACTGTTTTAAAGAAGAAGAAGAAAGTCAAAAAGGAAAAGGAAAAGAAAGGCCAGAAAAAAGTTAAAAAACTTAAAGTAAGGATTTTAAATGCTTTATTTTCGAACCAGACAAGACAAGACGGCCTCTCGCCAGCCTATATCAAGTTCAATGCGGGAATGAGGTCTCCCCAATGAAGGGGGATATGCTCATGATTCCCTCACTGGGCATACGGGTAGAGGATCGTAGGGCACAGCTTCTCGCATCACGCACGTTGCTGCCCGTCGCCATCATCATCATCGGCCTATAGCAGTCCACTGCTCATAGGCCTCCCCTAATGAGCGGCATTACGCCCTGTCCTCAGCTCGACGCATCCAACTTCTACCAGCAGCCTTTCGCAAATCGTCACTCCACCTGACCAGAGGGCGTCCTACACTACATTCACCCCAACGGTTATCGGTTCTTCGGCAGATATGGCCAGCCCACTGCCACATCAGCTTGCAAATTCTCTGAGCTATGTCGAAAACTTTAGTTCTATGTCGGATAGTCTCGTTGCGGATTCTATCCTTCAGAGAAACTCCCGACCATAGCTCATTCCATAGCTCGCTGAGTGGTTTTAAACTGGTGGATTAGCCGTACTGTGAGTTTCCACGTTTCGGAACCATATGTAATGAAGGGTAGGACGCACTGATTGAAAACTTTCGTTTTCAAACATTGCGGTATGGGTGACGAGAAAACTCGACGTAGTTTTCCAAATGCTGCCCAATCCAGCTGAATCCTCCTCTTGGTCTCCTTATGAAAGTTGTTTCTACCTAACTCCAAAATCTTCCCGAGATACGAAGATATCCTTAATGGGTAAAAAATGATGTTATTTGTTACAGAAAAAGGAAGTGATGAAAGAGAGAGAGAAAATACTCACTATAGAGCTTTCATACGAAGATATGATGTTAGAGCGAGACGCAGATATGTCTAAGGATGGCTATACAAAAGCCGAGTATAAATGCGAGAGTTGTATAATGGGGTTTAATTATTATAAATCTTATAATACCCATATGATTACCAAGCATTCTGAAGTGAGTATATGAATAGAAATATAAAAAGATTATTTTCAACAACAGTTTTCTAGTAGATACATCAGAGTTCAGGTTAGGACATATAAAGGTTTGTTAGATGGGTGCCTCGAAAGCATTTTTCATCGGTATGTATTTTTCCCTAATCGCATTTTACCTCGATAGTGTTTTGTCATGTGTGCATTTTTTATGAACGTAATTTACTTCAAACGTATATTTTATAATCTCGATTTTTCTCGTCGCATTTCATCCCAAACGCACAATTAATAAACGCGAAATTTCTCAAATGCATTTCATCTGATCTGACGGCCTCTGTGGCGCAGTGGGCGAAGGCCCGCCTGAGACGCAGAACGTTGCAGGTTCGATTCCCGCCGCGAGACAAATGTTTGTACATTCTACACATATTTGTTTCGGGTCTCGGTGTTTTCTATGTATAATAAGTATGTATTTACAAAAAAAAGAATATGTAGTATCCCATGATACAAGATTTGCTTAGTTTGTGGCTACATGAAGTTGTATGATACAATGTCCAGCATTATTTATTTATTTATTATTATCTATGTATAAAAAGTTAATAAGTCACCGTACTATTCAGAAAATTGCCTATAGGGCAATACTTTAACAAAAAAATGCACACATGACAAAATAAAATCAAAGCAAGAATCAATTAGGCTATTTATCAATGCAGAAAAAAGTTAATAAGTCACCATACTACTAGGCAAATTGCCCATAGGACAAATTACGTTTATAAAAACTGCACACATGACAAAACACTATCGAGGCAAAATGCGATTAGGGAAAAATACATACTGATGAAAAATGCGTTCGAGGCACCCATCTAACAAACCCATATAAATAACATAGCTGTTGCAAAAAGGCCCTAACTCATCATATTGCTAGTTGTAGTGGAATACAACAAGCGCTGGTCTTTCGTTAGAACTCTTTTGGTGACGTCATGAACCTATCTATCTATCTCAAAGAAATAGGACAAAAGCATAGATGAAGTCTTAAAATTGATTTATCCGCCTGACACGCAGAAGGTTGCGGGTTCGATTCCCGCTGCGGGACAAATGTTTGCATGTTCTGTAGATATTTGTCTCGGGTCTGGGTGTTTTATATGTATGATATGTATGTATTTAATATATATATATGCAGTATATCATTTGGTTCCCATAATACAAGCTCTGCTTAGTTTGGGGCTACATGATGCTGTGTGATTACGTCCCGCATTATTTATTTTATATTAATTTATGCTCTGAACATTAACTCATACGGCTGATCTCTACTTTCTTATGTCCATATATGTTAGCTAGAAAGAGATGGATACTTTATCTCAATGCGATTACCAGGGCATTTGTATGAACCTGCATAGAAATTTGTTCGAGCGCCCTGGTACGATTAACTTTTTGAAGTCGCATTGATATATGTATGCATCCCTTTCTAACTGATGATATTGGACATAAGAAAGTTGATATCAGCCGTATTGAATTGTAAGACTTTATCTAGTTGTTTTCCTATATCTGTGATCTATCTATTATTTAAAAAAACAAAAAAACCCGCCTGCATAGATGAACACGATCTTTTTAGTTCAGGCCCGCATTTTCGGTTCCATAAACTCAGAATGCAAGCTTTTTTTTGACAATTCATATAATATACATGTCAATTAATGGTTAAATCAACTTAAATTTGGAAATCGATCAGTTTTTGATACCATTACAGTCCATCGTAAATTGAAAATGGCTTCTTACAGACGCCATATTGGATTTTTTGATATTTCATATAGCCTATGTCACCCTCGTGATCTAGACGAATCCAACGACACCTCATTAGTCAAAATCCGTCCAGCCGTTTGGGCTACAGCGACCGACAAATAATATTACAAACATACATACACCCTAAAAACATAACCTGACTGAAGGGGACTTCAGTCGGGTAAAAATACCAGCCTATATCAGTCTACTGCTGGACATAGGCCTCTCCTTAGAAGGGGGATATGGGCATGCATACATGGTTGTACTTCTCGGAGACGGTGCTGCCCGTCGGCGGTTAGGGAATGTAGCTATGCCGGTGTCATTGACGACCAGGTGAGGTTGGCTTAGGTTCTGAAGAAGTCGAAATCCCTTACACTCCCTTAGACAAATTTAAAACCAAGATATAATTAACACCCCATTATTGCCACATATCACACAACAACACCACCAGCCTATATTAGTCCACTGCTGGACATAGGCCTCCCCTAATAAAGGGGGATATGCCCATAATCCCCACGCTGGGCATGCGGGTTGGGCCAGGGCATGTAGCTGTGTTGGTGTCAGGCTGCGCTATGCCGCAATCAGCCGCCGCCAGAGCCCCGTTTGTAAGTTAGCAGGGCATGTAGCTGGGTCGGTGTCAGGCTGCGCTATGCCGTAATCAGCCGCCGCCAGAGCCCCGTTTGTAAGTTAGCAGGGCATGTAGCTGTGTCAGTGTTAGGCTGCGCTATGCCGCAATCAGCCGCCGCCAGAGCCCCGTTTGTAAGTTAGCAGGGCATGTAGCTGTGTCGGTGTTAGGCTGCGCTATGCCGCAATCAGCCGCCGCCAGAGCCCCGTTTGTAAGTTAGCAGGGCATGTAGCTGTGTCGGTGTTAGGCTGCGCTATGCCGCAATCAGCCGCCGCCAGAGCCCCGTTTGTAAGTTAGCAGGGCATGTAGCTGTGTCGGTGTCAGGCTGCGCTATGCCGCAATCAGCCGCTGCCAGAGCCCCGTTTGTTAGTTAGCAGGGCATGTAGCTGTGTCGGTGTCAGGCTGCGCTATGCCGCAATCAGCCGCCGCCAGAGCCCCGTCTGTTAGTTAGCAGGGTGCACCACGTGCAGGTGAGGTTGGCTAAGTACCACTGCAGCGTCCAGTCCTTCATCAGGCGATGAGTGGTTCAATGTTGCACTAACACTACGGTGAGTGAAGGAACACGGCGTGTTTTTAGTCAGTAGGCCGCTATTAAAATCGAAGCTTTCGAGTTCAATTTCAATATATTATGTTATATGGAAATTACTGAATTGGATTCCAATATAAACTGATAGAACGTCGGTAGGTTAGGTAAAGAAATATTCTTAATTTAATAAATATTTTTCGCTCAAAACTGTCAAAATTTTGTTCGGAAACGAAAACTCTTAAAAAGAAAATTTCGTATTATGCAACTCTTGCTAAAGGTGGATTTGGATGAAACTTGGAATTTACATAGTTTGTGACCTGGATTAACATTTTTTTTTTAAATTTTTTAGAAAAACCAACAGCGATACAGTTTAAGTTAGATATTAAGAGTATGAACCTTAGTTAAATTAAGGCCAATAATAGGTTTTTACATTTGTACAAACAGTTATGCTCGTTGGGAACATTATAATGGTTTAATGAATTTGAGTCTGTAAACTAGGTAGCTACTTACTACTTCAAAGTTAATTATTATTATTTCTAATGGATTACTTGTATGCGCAAAAAATAAAGGTATCTATTAGTTAACATTCTTACAACAAATATATCTCACTGTAGCTTAATTAAGTATAAGTGTTTGTCGAGTTATGTCACACTTATTGATAATAGGTACACTTTCAATGCATATCCGTCTATATAGACTACTTTTATTCCGGTACCATGCAAGCGAAGCCGCTGGTGGAAAATAGTATTACAAATGCGAATGTTTGTGAGTATGGATGTATGTTTGTTACTCTTCCACGCAAAAACAACTGAACGGATTTGAATGAAACTTTGAATATACATAGTTTGTGATGGATCAACACTGCTGTTTATCCGGGTACCGCGGGAGCGAAGCCGCGGGTGGTGTCAGCCAAACGTAAATCTATAATCTATCATTATAATATTATACTAATTGTCTATGGGACAAAATAAGACTTCGTTCAAGATGGTGGAATAGGCTAGATGCCTGAAAAATTATAATTAGTCCGTCAATTAGATTATCAAAAAATTTTGGACACGTATTTTCTCTTTTGTCAATTAAACTAAAAATGACAAAGATATAGTGCGTTGAAGTTCCGCGTGACGTCACGGGTAAGTACACTTTTTACATACAAGTGACGTCACGACTCCCGCACTCCCGAACTTTGACGCTCTATAACTTTGTCGATTTCCATTGATTTTAAAAATAAAAAAATACGTGTCCAATATTTTTTGATAATCTAATTGACGGACTAATTAGAATTATTATTTTTCTACCCAGGCATCATCCCTATTGTAATGTGTGAAGCCAAGAATAAAAATTAATATGTGTTTGAACTCTGTGTTTTCATCAAATCTAATTGCCTACAACTATTATAACCAGCGCAGCTCGCTCCCTACACCGGGCGGAAACTAATACATTATAAGTTATTGTAAATACCTTTTTTTTTTCAGACTATAGGTGATTACAGTTGTCCTGTTTGTAAGACTGTTTATGCGTCTGTAGATTCCTTCACAGCACATTACAAACGGCATATGAGAAGGTAAGATCTATTGTTGACAATATTTGAACCTTCAACAAGCTTAGGTATTTCAAAGAGTAGCAGTAAAATAAAACTGGAAAGTACTCACAAAATTAGCCTTCGGTTTTTCGCACATTCCGACAATTTATTTAATTATTTATTGAAAAAGATACACCTTCGACTTATCACTAGACATTTGTAATTAAGTTTTATAATAAAGTTCTGTACGATTCGCCATTATAGGTATATACAATACTCAAAAGTAAAAACAAAAATATGCAACTGACACACACACAACTAAATGAAAGGAATATTAAAATAAGTGTAAGACAAAAAAAAACATTAACTTACATACTTCATACATAATATACTAATACCATAAAAATGACAAAGATAAAGTAAAAAAGATTAAAACAATTCATAAATACTTACAACAAAAACGAATATATTATAAATATTGCAAATGTGATAAATTATTATTACGTCTTTAGCTTCCAAAAATCCGAATAACACTGAGAGAGATCGCTTAGAGCGCCTCCTGTGCCCTGTCAGACGCGAGTACCCCCTCTACAACCATGATCGGCAAACGTCGGGCCGGTCATTATTGGTGGAATTAAAACTGCGCCGGCAGTTGCAGACAGGAAGTCAAAACACTGCTTTTACAATTAATTCTGAGCAGTGTTGTGAATGCCAGTAACAAAAACAGAGTTACAATAATCATATTTAAATTAATGTTTTGAATATATATTTTATACTGATTTACAACACTATAATCATCAAATAGTATTTATACGTCAAATTTTATAATTGAACCTCTGTGGCGCTGTGAGCTAAGCCCCGCTTGAGATGCAGAAGGTTGCGGTTTCGATTCCCGCTGCGGGACAAAATATGTTAATAATAATCCTGGACAATAATAAAAAGTAAAAGTTTTTGGTAAATAATAAAAAGATCTGACAAATCTCGAATAATCGAACTATCAAAGTTATTAAAAACTGGTGCTTATCATTTCAGAGAGCATCTGAGTTAGTAAAGCCTAACCTTACCAAAATAAATAAATAATCCTGGACGTTATCACACAGCATCATGTAGCCCCAAACTAAGCAGAGCTTGTATTATGGGAACCACATGATTGATATACTACATATATACAGTTTTTTTTTTGTAAATATATACATACCATACATAGAAAACACCCAGACCCGAGACAAATATCTGCAGAACATGCAAACATTTGTCCCGCAGCGGGAATCGAACCCGCAACCTTCTGCGTCACAGGCGGACCTTCGCCCACTGCGCCACAGAGGTCGTCAAATGTTCTGCAGATATTTGTCTTCGGTCTGGGTGTTTTCTATGTATGATATGTATGTATTTACAAAAATAATGTATTTAAGTAGTATAGTACCTATATCAATCATGTGGTTCCCAAAATACAAGCTCTGCTTAGTTTGGGGCTACATGATGCTGTGTGGTTGTGTCCACCATTTATAATTGATAGTTTTTAAATGCTATCAAAAATTTAAAAATCCCGCTTCATTACCTAACGTAAAGCTAAGCAAGTTGAAGTGGCAGTGGGCTGGGCATATCTGCCCGAAGAACCGACAACCGTTGGGATAAACGAGTTCTTGAGTGGAGATTGAGGCTCGGCAAACGTAGTGTAGGACGCCCTCCGGCCAGGTGGAGTGACGATCTGCTGTCGACTGCTAGTAGAAGTTGGATGGTTGAGCTGAGGACAGGGCGCAATGCCGCTCATTAGGGGGGAAATAAATATGTACGAGTGCGATAGTCCAAGCAGGCTCACTTTCATCTTGGCTTTCGGTGGCGATGGACGTTTCTTAGTGATATTGATAAATATTTTGTGTAGAGAGTTAATTTGTACTCATTGTATGTATGAGATATGAAAAAATATATAAATACATTATTTTTGTAAATACATACATATTGTGAGAAGTAAATAATTTTGAGGCTGAATATTTTTGTATCTCTCTGATCTTCGTTTGTAAAACTAGATTATAATTATCTAATTAATGAATTGAATCAGGTGTGACTTTGCGGAAATCCATTACAAGATGTTTAAAAGATAAAATATTTAGTACAAATTCCGCCAACTCTCTGACGAGTTTCATAAAAACTCAACAGAAATTCGACAATGTTTCGCCTTCCCCATAAGGCATCATCAGGAAACGATAGACTCGCTGTCCGCCTTCGGCACTCCGACGTGTTGCTTCGTCGAGCGCCAAGTAGCTTGCTATCTATATATATATATTATAAGCTATTGTTTCCTGATGCCTAAATATTTTATCTTTTAAATATCTTGTAATCGATTTCCGCAAAGTCACACCTGTGTTCAGCAAAGTCGTAGTACATTATTTTGTTCTATCATCAATAGTTCGCAGCGCACGCGATATAAGGAATTTTTTAGTTCAATTTTTTACACCTCGCGTTACATTATTGGAGTTTAAGTAAGGAACCCTAATTGTTTTGAAAATATAATGTAGCGTATGTCACACGGGGATAGTGTAGCTTCCCAATGGTGAAAGAATTTTGCAAATCGGTCAAGTAGTTTCGGAGCCTGTTCAATGCAAACAATCAAATTACTCTTTATAACATGGCTAAATTTTTTTTCTTGTTTTCAGATATGAATGTAGTATTTGTCAAAAGCGTACGATGGATCTAAAAGTGATGCAGCAACATTACTATACGTCTCATGAGATATCTTTGAAGGAATATAAATGTGACGACTGTGGAAAAATATCTAAGTAAGTAACAATTCACAACGAATAAATGTCCACCTGAGGTTGGCTGCAAATATTTTTTTAGCATATTTGTACATGGAACAACCCTATTTCACCTATTTTACCCTATTTCATAAAAACACAGGTGAGCATAACAGATGGTTTCCAAAGCGCCCCGAAGATAAAGAATAGTCTAAGAAAAACAGCAATTTAAACAGAATAAAGCAAACAACCATAACAACTACATACAGAGGTAAAACATCAAATAATATAAAAAAATGATAAAAATGAATTGATGATACAAACTTAAGGAAATGCAAACAATATAAAAAAATGTCAAAAAAATAAAAATATGAAAAAAATTTAACTTCATAATAATAATTTAGAAATAAAGAAACATCTGATGTTATGTGGTAACCATAACCTATCAAAGCATTGCATCGTAAACGTTTCTTTGGAACGTGCTCTACGATTCAATGCCCTGCGTCCATCAACTTGAGGCATGACGATGATAAGCCTCTTGTTCCTTTAATTTCACCGGCACCCCACACCCTTCAACAGGGGCGGATTTACCAATAGGCCTAGGGCGGCAAAAGGAGAATGCCGTAACCCGTACCATTTGCTTCAAAACCGAATGTATTCCATAAAATTTATTATATTTTATAAATGACATTAACATTTTCTTTAGTTTTACACACCGACTCGATTAATAATTAAATAAAAAAAATATTTTGTTGATTTGGTTTCCGTTGCACGCCGTCATTCGACTACAACAATGATATATACGTTGCTATGGCAATAAACATTCATGTAAAGTGTTACTATGGCAATAACCCTCATTTTTAATTATTTTGACAGTAGAATCGACTAAAAACTTATTGGATATTTTTTTGACGCACTCACTTTAGTCTTGGTACCGAGCGCCATACATCAGACGGCATTCTCCTTTAGGGGGCAGTAAAAAAATTAGGTTTTTTTGATAGTCGCGTCTTTCACTTCTTGCTCCTTCGCGTAGACGATATTCCGTAAAAAATATCATAAAACAAGCAGCCTATATATTACCACCGCTAGCCACCCGCAAATTTGTTAATTTTTAAAACCATATCTACTTGTTTCTCAACATGTTTTTGGCTTGTTTTCTGTAACTTGGCTGACGGTCATGTTCTTAATATCAAATAAGTAACAATACCATGTAAAAAGAGCGCTGGTAGTTTGATTAAGATGCAAAAAAGAGTTGCGAACTACACGAATGTATATTTTCTTTATACTACACCTGCTCGGAAAGTACCTTGATACTTTATCAAATTTACGGTAGAAAGTACGTCATTGCATATCGAACAAATATGCGGGGAGAGCAGCGCATCTGAGCGGGAGAGAAAAGTGTATGAAAATCCATTTCTTACGTGGTTTTTCTTTTTTAATTTTGGGTAAGACTATGCGCTGGTAACCTAAATATCAAAAGCCAAAAAGCTTTTACAGTGAGTTTTTATCTCCAAGTTCGCAAAATGACACTGGCCACTAGCTAAAAAAAAGCACTGGCTAGTCAAAGTCAAAGTCAAGTTAGTATTTTATTTTCCTCGTAGGTGTAGTATAAAGCACTATGTATCACTCGAGAGAAAGTGCGATTCCCGATCTCGGGTGTTTTAAAGCCCTCGCCTACGGCTCGGGCTTCAAACGACACCCTCGACGGTAATCGGTCACTTTCTCCTCTCGGTGAACAATGTACTATTACCCCATTACTAGCTTAACTTTCTCCAGGTTTGACGTAAAATATTATGAGTACGAAAAATCAGATTCCTTTTTTGTTATGGGTAAGATGATAGTAAATGTAAATATTACTCTGTAAATATTCTATTTTAGTATTCATTTTCGCGTTCATTGTTAACGACACCCCCAAAACTACACCCCCGAGGTGTCGTTAACAAACGCTATTTGTCAACGATACCCTGGGGGTGTAGTTTTGGGGGTGTCGTTAACAATGAACGCATTTTCGCATTATATTTTTTTGATGTTGTGGAATCGATTACCGCGGACTGACCCTATAGTTTAAATTGTAATATAGCCGGGGGCAAAAAGCAGGCCAGAGGGTTTTTTTTTAATTTTTCGTGCTTTATAGCGAGTATAGGGGCGGCAACCTTTCATATGCCTAGGGCGCCTAACGGATCAAATCCACCCCTACCCTTCAAACCGAAACACAGCACTGCTGCTTCACGCAGACCAGTCTCACTCCGCACTTTAGGTACCGCGCTATAAGTACATGTTTGGGCCCCGAGTGCGGGGCTCGCTCCGTACGTTAGTACGCGTCAGAAGAGATAAGAGTTACGTATAGAAAGGGATGCAAGGTGTAGCTGAATAACACTTTATTGTGTCGCAGCTATAGTAGCTATTTGTTTAATCGTTTTTGCGGAATGAAACCTCTGTTCCATTTTCTATTCCGTGCTATACTAGGCCCTTCACAAAGAATTCCACTACTAAAGGTAGTATAGTCAACAAAGTTAGTAGTCGCTGACTGATCCGAGTTGAGAATTGATTTATTTTATTTTATTTTTGACATGTTTTCGTTTCAGTTCGGTAGATACCCACAGATACCACCGAGAATCGCATAAGGCTAGGTTGCAATGCTTAGAGTGTGACAAGACTTTTAGACATCGCGCGGGATTATTGAATCATCGACTGTAAGTATAAGCCAATTGATATTTTATCATAGCTGGGCATTAACTCGTTAATCCGTTTATCGTTAATTAACGAAGCTAACATTTTGATTAACGGATTGACTTTTAAGTTAACTTTTAAATATGTTAACGGACAGGTTAACTTCCGTTAATATGAAAAAGTCCGTTAATCGTTAACTTTTTTTGTAGCGGATTAACGAAGTTAACTATTTGATTAACGGTGCCCATGCATTTTATAATCGTCATCACCATCATCATAGGCGTATAGCATTGAATCATCGACTGGTAGTATAATTATAAGCTATTAGTCTCCGCCCGCAACTTCACTCGCGTTGTACTCGGATAAAAAGCCTATGTGTTAATCCAGGTTATAAACTATGTATATTTCAAGTTTCATCTAAATCCGTTCAGCTGTTACGAGTGAAGCGACCATAAACATACACACACAAACTTTCGCATTTATAATATTAGTGTGACTAGCTAATTGATCTTTTATCATGATCATCAGCCTATAGCAGTTCACTGCTGGACATAGGCGTCCCCTAATGAGCGTCATTGCGCCCTGTCCTCAGCTCGACGCATCCAGCTTCTACCAGCAGCCTCTATTTATTGATTTTTACGGAATTAAATACATATTAATACGTAACCACATGTCCATACAAACCTCTCACATTATATTATTATATTATGCTAGCTTTCGTCCGCCCGGGTTAAAGCCGGGTTTTCACAATAAGAGTTGGTTCGGACTGAGTAAATTCGTACGAGTAAAATATAAAGCCGCGTTGACACGATCAGAGCGTGCCCGGACAAAGCTCGGACCGAGTGGACTCTTAGGAGTAGCTTCATACGAGTGTACTAGGATAGCTGTTGATACTAACATAGTTAACTCGGATCATTTTCGTCATTCTTCGAATTATTTTTATCAGTCAACATGGAAAAATGACGAATTTTGTGCGAAATTGTATCGGAATTGTCGCAGACTTGCTGAGAGAGCAGCTAAGACGGGAAAGAGATAAGGCATCTTGCAAAAGGAAATTAATTTGGACTGTTTGATTTGGTTGTTTTCATTAGCCGCCATTTTGTTTTGTGTTCGTATACGAGCTAGCTCGGATGAGTAGAACACGGTCCGAGTTGCGTCCGAGTAGGTATCCGAGTTCACTCGGTCCGAGCTGGCTCTGATCGTGTCAACGCTGCTTAAAATAGAGCAGAGTCCGATTCTACTCGGATTAGATGCTGGCGTCCGAATGCGCTTGGATTACGTGTTTACATGATACGAGTAGCGTCCGAGTATACATTCGGATGTATACTCGGACGCTACTCGTCGTGCACTCGGTCCGAACCAACTCTTACTGTGAAAACCCGGCTTTATACCCGGATAAAAAGTAGTCTTATGTCCTTTCTCAAGGTCCCATCTATGTCTGTACCAAGTTTCATCAAAATCTATTCAGCCGTTTTGACGTCACAACTGAACATACATACAGACTTTCGCGTTCGTATAATATTAAGGCGACGATACATGTCAAACCTCCCTTTCGCTCGCACTATTAAACATTTATGAAGATATAAAATCCTAAAACTGGTGAACCAATGTGATCGATTTTGGTGCATTTTTTTTGGTTGGAAAACGTGTTGGGTTCAACATGATATTATTGCTGAACCTTTGTATTGTTATTTTCTAGGCCGTGAAGGTTTGCTATTCTGCATAACTACATTCAGTGATTTTATATCTTCAAAAATATTGAATAGTGCGAGCGAGAAGGAGGTTTGACATTTATCGTCACGTTGAGTAGTATATTAATATTGCATTACGAATGTATTTATATTATGTTTGCAGCGCTGTACATGAATATAACAATAAATTCCCTTGCAATATATGCAATAAGATATTTAAATGGAGGACGAGCTTGAGGAGGCATCAGGAAAGTCACGATAATAAGGTATATTTAAATACTAGCTTATTTTAGCTAGCTTATCTAGCCCACAACATTGTTTGCTTGGTAGCCAATTTAAAACTTGCCTATATATGCCACCACACCAGCCAATATCAGTCCACTGCTGGACAAAAGCCTCCCCTAATAAAGGGGCATATGCTTCTAATCCCCATGCTGGGCATGCGGGTTAGATTAAATATAAAAAGATAAAAACATTGTTCTCATTGTGAAACTGCTTTGTTTATAATACTTATAGTATACAATAGTTTGTAACAGTAACCACGAAAATGGTTATGGAAGAGCGGAACCCTCTGGCACAAGTACTTTGTACTTAAAAGATGGTTCCACCCTTGTATATAAATTGTAATATTTGGCTACTGAAATAAACAAATTTATTTAAAATTTATATATTTAAAAAAAGATAATTTATTTTCTTAAAAACACGTGTAATATAGGAAAAAAGGTAGGTAGGTGTATAAAAGTTAAGCATGCTTGATCTGTAACGGTATCGCAAATTGAGAGAGTGGCATGCAATATATTGTATTATTAATAAAAAAAACAGCTAAATATAAAAATGTATTATGGATCGCAGGGCACAATTTCTCGCACCGCTGAAGTCGGCAGTCAGGAAATTTGGCTTGTCGGTGTCAGGCTGCGCTATGCCGCAATCAGCCGCCGCCAGAGACCCGTTTGTTAGTTAGCAGGTGCACCACGGACAGGTGAGGTTGGCTTGGGTTCCGATGATGGAAGTTGGAACACCTTACTCCCAATGTCTAAAGAAAATGAAAATGAAAAATATATATATTTCTGTACAAGCAAATTTAAACTGATTTAACAAAGTGTGTGGAAACAAAAATCTGACATTGCTTATACAGGACCTGTGGTTGTCCAATAATAAATAATTGTCTACTGATCTCCACAGGAGATAAATTCTAGCAATCTATCTAATTCATTAAATACTAGCGGCCAGTCCCGGCTTCACACGGGTTAGGGCACTTTTGTTACACCTTGGATTACGTTATTTAAGTTTTAGTAAGGATCCATAATCTTTTCTAGCAATAAATATAGTCAATGTAACTCAGGGTGAATGTAGCTTTCGAATGGTGAAATAATTTTTGAAATCGTCACAGTAGTTTCCGAGTTTATTCATTACAAACATACACACACACAAAAATACAATTTTTTCCTCTTTATAATATTAGTGTAGATGTAGATTGAAACACACAGACCCGAAGTAAAATGTCATCTTAACAGGAATCTTCAAATCCAAACTTTATAGGTAATCATTTACCTCTCTACAAAATAATCAATAAAAAAAATTGAGCTTCTAAGTATTATCTACTTTAAGTTATATAAGCATGTTTATTATATTTTAGTCTTTTTATGTATGTTTATTTTTATCTCTAGTACCTATACTATGATTTTATGATTTCTTTTTTCTCTATCTCATTTATTAATTTTTTAGAGTTATGTTATATTTTTCTACAACTTCAGTAATAAAATTTGCAGCACTACCAATCTATCTCACACTACACACTACACAAAGGTTATCTGGAAGAAAATGCTATGTAGCATTAAATTCGCCTGTATACTTGTATTTTCCCTCGTGCAATAAATAATTTTCTGTCTATAGCAAACGAATTTGAACTCTATTACTTTATGTTTAGAAACCACCCGCAGCCGCTGCATACTGTGCATTATGTGGAATTAATTTCTCGTCGATATGTTCCTACCAGAGGCATATGAACAACAGTCTCAAGCACATCACTAAGGACCAGCTCAGGTATGACTGTCACGCTTCACACTATCACATCACACTTCACACTATCACTTCATACTTCAAACTACCACATCACAATTCCCACTATTTGTCATCGATATGTTCCTATCAACGGCATATGAACAATAGTTCCAAGCACAACACTAAGTATTAGCTCATATATGACTGTCGCACTGCACACACTTCACACTAAATCAGTGTGACACACTAAATCATCATACTTCAAGTATGAAGTATGATTATATTATATATTATTATATTATATGATTTAGTGTGAAGTGTGACGTGTGTTAATTCAACTACACACTATTACATCACATTACACACTGGCACTCTTCGATATGTTCTGACTATCATCGACATGATATGATAGATAGATGATAGAGATAGAGATGAGATGATAGAGCGTCGCGTTCACTCACCCTGATGAAGACTCTCTTAACGAGTCGAAACGCCGTCGGTGCCTTCACCGATGTAACGGTACGTGAAAATTCCTGTTTTTCAATATGAATGACATGATATGGTGTAAATTTTGGTCGAAACTTAAGTGTTAATCACTAAGGACCAACATAATGATGATCACACTATAAATAAATAAAACTGGAAATTTCCATACAATATCATCTAGTTATCTCCAAACTAAGAAGAGCTTGTATGACTGATGGCTGATATACAATTATTGGAACCGTATGACTGATACCAAATGTAAATACATGTGTTATATAAACACACATTATAAATAGAAAACACCCAGGCCAAAAGATAAATATTTGCAGATAATGCAATAAATAATTTGTCTCGGGTATTACAACAACAGTCAACTATATCGTCACACTTCACACTAACCCGTCACACTTCACACTAACTCGTCACACTTCATACTTAAACGTCACACTTCACACTAACACGTCACACTTCACACTAACACGTCACACTTAACACTAACTCGTCACACTTGACACTAACACGTCGCACTTCACACTAACACGTCACACTTTACTCTAACTCGTCACACTAACACATCACACTTCACACTAACACATCACACTTCACACTATCACATAACACATTGTCATTAAACTTTATACATTTTAGTTCATGTAAGACCCCATTTACAAAACAAACTCAGGGAAAATAGACGGGGTTTTAGATATTACTGTTCTTTTTTAAGGTTCATATGTGACCATTGCAACATAAAATTCGCTGACAAGACCAAGCTCAGGGACCATATCGAGGAGAAACATCTACACAAGACATTCCAATGTGAGATATGTCATAAGGTATGTCACAACCTATATCAATCCACTGCTGGGCTTCTTATAAGAAGGTTATGTACAATACATTACATTTGACGCACACAATGACGTTAAAAAAATATAAGCCAAGCAGAGTTTCTTGCCAATTCTTCTCTGTTTGGTCGCGTTAAGAATTGGTGGTAAATTAAAAAAAATGACGTTTCAAAGTGTACTAAACAGTTCCTACTGAATAAATGAATTTTGAGTTTTGAGTTTGAGTTTGATTTATTGCTTTCACTTGTTTTATGGTGTATGTTTTATGGAGATGTAACAAGCACATGGCCCACCTGATGTTAAGTGGTAACCATTACCTATCACAAAGCATTGCATAGATCACGTTTTTTTGGAACGTGCTCTACGATGCAACGTCCTGCGTCCATCAACTTGAGGCATGATGATGATAATTGAGGCTGTCTGTCTGTATGTCTGTCACCAGGCTGTATCTCATGAACCGTGATAGCTAGACAGTTGAAAGAAGATCTGCCAATTTCATACAACCTGTGACCTGAACATAAAATGTCGCGACTAGAAATGACTTATGTCTTAATTGATAGTTCTTAGTGCAGGATATTAAAGATTAATTTATTCAACACTAGCTGACCCGGCGAACTTCGTACCGCCTTAGCGTAGCAATTTTCTAAATATTTTTTTCCGTAAGAACCTTCTCCTAATAATAACAAATACAACAAAAAAAGAATTAGTGAAATCGGTCCAGCCATTCACGCGTGATGCCGTGACCAAGGAAAACGGGTTTCATTTTTATATATATAGATAATATTGTGCGTTACAGTTGTAGGTCTTAATGATATTTCTTGTTTCAATTATGTTCTACTTTTAAATTAGACATGCAAATATTTAAAATTATAATTATACAATGGACATGCAAATATTAAATATTATATTTAAGGGATATGCATTATATTGTTGCGTAAAATGTCAATAAAAATTAAAAGGTCAAAGTTTCAGATCGTCAACTAAAAAGTCATTAACACTATAGTAGCTCTTACTTACTAATAATTTTTTTTAGTTTAGCTTTAAACATATTTTCACTAAGATTTTAAAAAGACTTAGGTATCTTATTATAAATTTTAGGTGCCATACATACAATGCTATTAATAGTTTTTTTATAAAAGCGGGAGAATTTTGCTGAATATTTATTTTATAATTTTAGGTTAAGATCGATTTTGAGAGTCTCAGTTACTCAATTATTCTAAAGTCACAAGTCACTATGTATTATATACTGGTGGTTCCTATATGAAAACCATTTATTTAAAATAAAGACGTCACCAATAACAGCTGAATTGTCTTTTTATGTAAAACTGAAAATAGTACTAGAATTGGCCTAAAAATGACAACAGCAACAATAAACGCGTGGTTTGTTAGTGACAGTTGACATTGGCATAACGAGAGATGCACTATGTTGGTAGGCCATAAATAAAAGAAGAAGAAGAGAGTGCGTTCAATAACTATGATGCAATACGGTAGAGCGTATTGTGATCAATATTTAATATTAATTTACTAAGTATGCCGGCTTTCATAAATAAAGTTATTCGTTATAATTTCAATACTCCATTATCAATAATATTTTTACATAATTCTCATTTTAGTAGCTTCCATTTATGGTCAGGTTTGAAATGACCGACCTTCTTTTCGCATAATGCATTTCTGTTGCCGCTATAACAACAAATACCAAAAGAATAAAATAAATATTTAAGTGGGGCTCCCATATAACACGAGTTCGACTCGCAACTTGGTCGGTTTTTTTAAATATCAATGTTATTTATTTCAGACGTCCAAAAACCGTGTAGGTTTAGACCAGCACATTAGAAACGTACACAAAGGCAGACCTAACAATAAAATGTGTCATCATTGCGGCAAAGGATTTCCGGTAAGTTATTATCATCATCATCAACAACCTTTAGAAGCCCACTGCTGGGACTTAGGTCTCTCTCAAGGAATTCCACGAGGAGCCCTCTCCATCCACCGACTACCTGCAATCTTGACGATGTCGTCGGTCCATCTGGTGGAGTCTTCCTACACTTCGTCTTCCAGATCGCGGTCGCCATTCGAGAACCAAAAAAGTCTGTTTGACCTTGCTCCCACTTTCGTGGTACACCGATTAAAGTAACCGACAGCCTCGAACTTCTTGGCATGAAGTCGAGGGCTAATCTCAACTTTGGCACCACAATTGAGTCTAAAGCTCAAATTGCGGCCAAAAAACTGGGCATCCTAAATAGGGTTAAGCGATCCTTCACACCTGGACAGCTTCTGACCCTGTATAAAGCTCAAGTCCGATCCTGTATGGAGTATTTCAGCTACCTTTGGGATGGTTTAGCCAAGTATCAACTTGCCGCACTAGACTCAGTTGAACGCAGGGCTAAGAAGCTTATTGGTCAAGAGTATCTTAACCAATAAGCCTCTTAGCAAGGCTCGAGAGCTTGAGCCATCGTCGCGAGGTTGCGTGTTTGTCGGTCTATTATAGGTTGTACTTCGGAGAGTGTGCTCAGGAGTTACATGACCTTATTCCGCCTTCACCTTTCTTCCATAGGAACTTCAGACGCACTGCTAACTACCATCCGCATCAAGTTGATATTCCATTTAACAGGACTAAGCGCTTCCAAACATCATTTATAATGCGCACTGCTAAAATATGGAATCAGCTGCCAGCGTCTGTTTTGCCATTGACTTACGACCCTAACGGCTTCAAAAACAGAGTCAATAGGCATCTTCTGGGAAAGCTCGCCCCATCGTCGACCTTATCCTTGCCTATGCAAGGCCCCAGGTCAAGAGCTGGCCCATATTAAATAATAATAAAAAACCTTTATTCCCCAACGGTTATCGGTTCTATTGGCTATGTGGCCTGCCCATTGCCACTTCAACTATAAGTTAAACTACGGTCAAGTTAGATAAAAAAGTAAAGTCAGATCAAAATAGCCTTGAATGTCTATTTTGATCTGACTCTCCAGTAAACGTAAGGTTAGAGAAATTCATTAGTAAATTCGTTAAATTATTCGCGAAGCCTCACTGCCACAGTGGACTAGCCATATCTGTTGCAGAACCGATAACCGTTGGGGTAAACGAGTTGTTGAGTGGAGATGGCTCTAACGTAGTGTAGGACGGCTGCTGGCGGACGGCTGCTGGTAGAAGCTGGATGTGGAGCTGAGGACAGGGCACAATGCCGCTCATTGGAGGCTTACATCCAGCAGTGAACTGCTAGGGATGATGCCTGGGTAGAAAAATAATAATTCTAATTAGTCCGTCAATTAGATTATCAAAAAACATTGAACACGTATTCTTTTATTTTTAAAATAATTGGAAATCGACGAAGTTATAGAGCGTCAAAGTTGAGGAGTGGGGGCTCGTGACGTCACTTGTATGTATAAAGTGTACTTACCCGTGACGTCACGCGGAACTTCAACGCACTATATCTTTGTCATTTTTAGTTTAATTGACAAAATAAAAAATAAGTGTCCAATATTTTTTGATAATGTAAATGACGGACTAATTTGAATTTTTCAGGCATCTAGCCTATTAGTAATAGGTATTGTTTTGTTAACTCCTTTAGTCATTCAAAATAATTATTTGGTATGCAAGAGTGCAAAGTTGCTTTTTAACTGCGTGCTCAATTTTGATGACCGAACAAGCGAAGGATTCTAAAATTAGAACCCTGAGCGTTAACGAGGGAATCGAAAGGGCACGAGGTGAAAAATCTTTGCACTCGAGTGCAACACGTAACTTTTATCCCACCTCAGCGAGGAAATTACTAAATTAAAAAAAAAGATTGACATGAATTTAGCATTAAAGTAAAAAAGGGCGGGATTTTTTTTCATCTAGAACAACAGTGTTATTTTTGTTTTATTTTATTTTCTATTGTTTTTCTGATGTATGTTGCGTAAAGTTTATGGCGCTTTAACCAACCTACGTTAGTAAGAAGACATAAGTGTGATGAAATAAAAGTTATGAACTGGACTTCTCAGATGACGAAATTTTTTGCTGATTGTTTTGTTAAAGCCGCCATAGTTATACTTATAATAGAACATGACTTGACCGAAGACTGACGACTGGACTAAAAGACGGAAGAAATGGAATAGAAGAAGAAAAACACTCACAAATTAAAACGGAATACTTGAAATTTAAAAAACTAATAAGGAAGAAATAAAAATACGGAAGAACTGGTAGTATAGTCAAAAGACTTTAGCCTGCCCAAATTGGGCTAAGAAACAAAAAAAATAAAGTACACCATGAAGGTTTTGAGTCTGAGATTTTATCAAAATATAAGGTTGTATGATAAATTCGGCACCATGGAGGTAGAAATAAATAGGTTTAATGATGTTTTGAATTTACATTTTTTTGGTGCACACGATGTTCTAAATTCAGTTTTACTTTGTCCTTTAGCGGATAAAAACGGCTTTTGCACTCAGATATCGAAGAGCAAAAATATTATTTCCGAGATGGGGGATGAAAAGTACATTATTATTAAATGGCCTAATACCTCAGTTGGAAGTAGTTCTGCCTTCGGAGCTGCTGGTCGCGGGTTCGATCCCCGCCCAGGACAAACATTTGTGTGGTAAACATGGATGTTTGTTCTGTGTCTGGGTGTTGTATAAGTATCCATATCAGTCTCTGGTACATAGTACGGGCTCTGCCTAGTTTAGGATCAGTAAAAAAAAAACATAAATTCAATTTTAATTGAAATACTAAGTCATCTCTGGTTTTTTTTTAAAGTGTTAGCCCACACTTCAAGGAAAATTTAATATAAATCCCGTAATTGTAAGTCAAAATTTTGAAATATATTAAGGCAAACCTCCCTCTCGCTCGCACGATTCAACATTTTTGAAGATATAAAATCACTGAATGTAGTTATGCAAAATAGCAAACCTTCACGACCTAGAAAATAACGATACAAAGGCTCAGCAATAATATCATGTTGAACCCAACACGTTTTCCTACCAAAAAATTTGCACCAAAATTGATCACATTGATGCAAGTTTTTTGGTAAGAAAACGTGATAGAACCAAAATGATATTATTGCTGAACCTTTGTATTGTTATTTTCTAGGCCGTGAAGGTTTGCTATTCTGCATAACTACATTCAGTGATTTTATATCGTCAAAAATGTTGAATAGTGCGAGCGAAAGGAAGGTTTGCCTTAATAATATTCCAAAATTTCGACTTAAGATTACGGGATTTATATTAAATTTTCCTTGAAGTGTGGGCTAACACTTTCAAAAAAAAACCAGTGATGACTTACATAGTATTTCAATAAAAAAAATATTGATGTTTTTTTAATTAATTTTAAATAATAATAATAATTGGCAATGATTGATGATACGATGCGTTTGAGTCGTACAATGAAAATTTTGGTCTGTGCTCGCGCGATAACTTGCAAGCTTCAATTAGGACACTAAAGAAATGTGTGTATTTAATCGTGGTGTGACGAATACGCATCGCGCCATCGTACCAATTAGGACGCCGCCAAAGTCCTCTCGCTCTTACTTATTTCAATAAATACTATCTTATCTTATTAGAGGACGCCTGAGACGCAGAAGGTTTCGGGTTCGTTTCCCGCCGCGGGACAATGTTCTGCAGATATTTGTCTCGGGTCTGGGTGTTTTCTGTGTATGATATGTATGTATCTACAAAAAAAACTGTATATATGCAGTATATAAATCATGTGGTTCCCATAATACAAGCTCTGCTTAGTTTGGGGCTACATGATGCTGTGTGATAACGTCCAGCATTATTTATTTATTATCTAGGTCCATAAAAACTTACCTTTATACTGTGCCACGTGTAAGCCTACTTATAAATATTGAGTATTGATGTTAAAATGAATTGTTTTTTACAGACTAAAGTTCAGCTGGAGTCCCACATACGAACACACACGGGCGAGCGGCCGTTTATATGTGAATTTTGCCCGACGACTTTCTCGCAACAGTCCAACCTTTACAAGCATAATCGACAGGTAAAAATCCATTGAATAGCTGATATTGCGTGTGGACCTGCGCTAAAAAATAAATATTCCTAATGCATTATTTTAGTCGTCTAAAATAGAGATCTGCTGACTGTGACTTTGGTCCACTAGCCGATTAGTCGTTTTTGTATCGTACTTGAAGATGGAACAAGCACATGGCCCACCTGATGTTAAGTGGTAACCATTACCTATCACAAAGCATTTCATCGCAAATCACGTTTTTTGAAACACTGTCAGTCATCAACATAGGCCTCCCCTAATAAAGGGGAATATGCCCATAATCTCCACGCTGGGCATGCGGGTTGGTGATCGCAGGGCACAGCTTCTCGCACGACGCTGCTGACCGTCGGCGATCAGGGGATTCAACCTATGCCGCAATCAGCCGCCGCCAGAGCCCTGTTTGTTAGTTAGCAGGGTGCACCACGTGCAGGTCAGGTTGGCTAGGGTTCCGAAGATAGGGGTTGGAACCCCTTACACCCCAATTAGCTAAACTACAACTAAAATCTTCAAACTGTTTCAGGTACATCTAAACATGAAAACGAAACGATATCCATGTAAGAAGAAAAGCGATGGAGCTTTACCCGAAGCGAATGTAATGAACCAAACACCACCAGTAAATGTAGTGATACATTACGCTGCTGGGACGGGGTTTCTGACAGCGGAGCTATGAAAACTGGCAATGTAAAGCCTTTCACCTCACTTCTTTATGCAATGGCTTCTCGGCAGTTCAATATTTTTTTCATCTTGAACGAAGTTTCTGTCATTTTCATTTTGTTTTCTAGTGTCTTTTCGAGTTATATTGTTTATAATATTGGCATTTTAAGCAATCTACTTTAGTTATAAGATACAAGTGTAGTAAAATAGAATAACTTGGACTGGAATTCTCAGATGAAGAAAATTGTTAGTCGCCATTGCTATAGCAGAAAACAGGAGCTGACTGAAGACTGGACGACTGGACTTATAAACCGTACTACGTTGCCTCATATTAATATATGAACATACTTGAAACTGGCAAAATTGTAATATCCCAGATGCCAATTAAATACAACGGCTTCTCGGATAGTTTTCCACGATTTTGTATCAAGTTAATAATCTCGCTCGAGAATGATAATATACATATTTTATAGTTAATTGTCGACTGATGATTAAATAAGTTTGTAATTTATTAAATCAAATCATAATGTGACCTATTTACTCTAGTGTTATTAATTATAAATTATATTCGATAATTTTAAGTTACTGTGCAATAAAATCTGTCAATAAAAATGTATAAATATTTTTCTTTTATTTTGATGAAGTGGCCAGTGGAAGTGGTGGTTTTTACCGTCAGTTTTAGGAAATGTTTACGTGCTGTTAAATTTTGCACATATTTATTATTTACACCCTGTTAATAAATTACCTAATAAAAAAATAGTATAGGGTAGTAATGGGGGTGTACGGGGTTCCGACCCCCATCATCGGAACCCAAGTCAACCTCACCTGCACCCTGCTAAACAACGAACGGGGCTTTGGCGGCCGGCTGATTGCAGCATAGCACAGCCTACATCGGCACAACTAAAGTCCCTGGCCACCGACGGGCAGCAGCGTCGGTGGTGCGAGAAGCTGTGCCCTGCGATCCCCAACCCGCATGCCCAGCGTGGGGATTATGGGTATATCCCCCTTTATTAGGGGAGGTCTGTGTCCAGCAGTGGACTGATATAGGCTGGTGTGGTGTGGTGGTGTGGTTTAAAAAGTTACACAAATTACAATATTTCGACACTGTGATTCGACATTGGCGAAAGCTGCTCTTAAAATATAAATAAATTATTAATTTTTAAAACATACTCCATCGGACCATAT
Source organism: Horisme vitalbata (assembly GCA_951804965.1). Lineage (NCBI taxonomy): Eukaryota > Metazoa > Arthropoda > Insecta > Lepidoptera > Geometridae > Horisme > Horisme vitalbata. The sequence continues at coordinate 4,499,610 of OX638109.1, forward strand.
CCCATGCACATTATTTCATTTAGTGAAGTATTATTCGTAACATTTGTTACTACTTGTTGCTGTTGCAATAATATTAATAATATCATCTTTATTTAAACATCATCACAATAATGTACGACAAACAATCGCTGCATCAACTGTTTGCTAATAACCGATGACGCGAAACCAGCATGGTTTGGAAGAGGCATCCATGGCCTTTTCGTGGTTGTGATGAATGTGTTAAGATCTTGGATCTTAGCTTGGATTTCACCTTCACCAGTAAGTATCTATTATAAACCATAAATGATGTAAATGCCTATCTACTTTCTCGTCACTATCATTATTTGAAAATAATATAAAGTAGAACCCAGTAGTAATGTAGGTATGTAATGTCCTACGAAGTATAAGTTAAGTAACACCTATATGTGTGAGGTATATAAACCTTTTTCATGGATATAGTATCATAGTTAAATGTTTATAGTGTAATACTTAAAGTTATGTAGACAAAATTGAACACACAAGGTCTCGGGAAAGCATTTTTTTTTTTTTTTAAGTAAACTCTAAAACGAATGTTAAATTAAAACAATTTGTTGACGTTTATCTTAAAAATGACTGAGTATTCCATGGATAACAGTTTAATATCTTTCAAAAAAATTAGGTTTCGTTTTGACGCAATCGCTTTAGCATTGGTACCGAGCGCCATACATTAGACGGCATTGTCCTTTCATTTTCATTTATTTTCATTTATTTATTTAATTCGACCAACTGGGATCATTACAATTAAATTACAATTAAAAATAAAATAAATAAAATACAAATTATTAATGCTCAAATAAAAGACAAACACATAAAATTAAATTAAAACACAAACCTTTTTAGACCAAAAAATTAATAATAATTACTTAAAATGTATTTCTGAGCAGCGGTGCAGATACTGGCAGTCAAACCTGTTTGAGAACGCATTCAGTATGATGTTGGGACTGGCCCGAACCCTGCGCAACAAGGATGTACACCGCTTGCGCATGATGGTGTAGAAACAATCTACTCGTGCTTCGGCGAACATCCCCGAAGCGCTGCAGAACCGAGGCAGTCCCAGAATCACCCTGAACGCGTTATTATATTGTACACGTAGGGCGTTGTACTGTTTCAGAGTATAATTAGCCCACAGGCTGCTTGTATATAAACTGGTACAATACGCTCGGAAAAGTGTTATTTTAACATCGTTGGAGCAGCGAGCAAACCTGCGGGCTATCATGTTCGCTCTTACAGACAACGCCCTACGCTCTCTCTCAATGTCCGCATCATCCTTCAGGTCAGACGTAAGGACATGCCCGAGGTACTTAAATGTGTCAACCCTTTTAAGTGAAGTCCCATACAATTTTATAGCAGGAACACAAGGGAGAATTTTTCCGGCGACCTGAAAGACCATGCATTCACTTTTGTTTGTATTATATTTCAGACCATGATTTTGAGCATATTTCTCACATATGTCCAACAATTTAGCTAGTCCACAGGCCGATGCACTCAGCAGCACCATGTCATCAGCGTAACTGATGTTATTGACACATACACCTTCGACATGGCATCCGACACGGGTGCTGCTGAGCTCACCTATCAGTGCATTTACGTACAGGTTGAAGAGCTTCGGTGAGGTAAGCCCCCCCTGCCTCACCCCGCACTCCAACCTGTACGGTTCAGAATAGGCTCCCGACCATCTCACGACATTGACCTGATTTTGATACCAAAATTTAAACAGATTGTTTATTGCTACTGGAATTTTGATATCTTGCAATTTCTTCCAGAGGATATCGTAGCTAACCAGGTCAAATGCCTTTGAGAGGTCGAGAAAGCAGGCATAAACGGGTGTTCGACGCTCAGTATAATATTTGACAGTTTGCTTCAGAGTCAACACAGCTGTCTCCGTAGAAAGTCCCGGTCTAAAGCCAAATTGATTATCATGTAACTGAAGACAGCTATCTAATTGACTATCAAGCAATCTGTCCAGCACTTTAGCTATTATGGTGGCTAGTGAAATAGGCCTATAGTTAGACCTATCACAAACGTCTCCAGTCTTATTTTTAACAATAGGAACTACCACAGTTTTCATCATCTCAGCAGGTAAGTATGAGTGAGACATACAGAAGGTAAAGAACATCGCCAGTACTCGAGGTAAGTGTGTGCCGGCGTTCTTCAAGTGCTCGACGCTGAGACCGTCGTGGCCAGGAGATTTACCTCGTGACATTGATTGTATAGCTTTATTAACATCTTTAGCTAAAAATCTAGTACTCAAATCCTGACCAGCCAGTCCCACGTCGCCACCAGACTGTGATGGCCCTAACGGTGACTTTACAGCGAAATGGTCTTTAAATAACTCTGCTATCTGTTTGTGGTCGCTCACTCCGTCGATACTAACAGGAACGCTAGGTCGGCCATTTAAGCTACTAGTGGATTTCCAAAAATTACGAAAATCATGTTTAGCATATTTTGATGTAATAATATCCATTTTCAGCTGTTCACTATGATTTTGACACCACTTTAAACGTGACTTAAAAATGCGCCTACTTTCGTACATTTCGTTATATATACGTCCAGTCTTAGGTTTTCCATAAAGAAGCCAGTCATGGAATTTAGACCTAGCCTCCCTGTGAGCATCGCTCACATGCCTATTCCATCCCACTACAGGTTTTTTATTCTTAAATCGAGATAATTTCGAGTCAAAACTGTCAGTTGCCGCTTGGCTCAGAACACCAACTATATTACTGTACATTCTGTCGATAACACATCTATGGTCCAAATTATTACACATAAAGTCAGAACAATTTGAAAAGTCAGTGGGAAAGTCTATTAGTTTTAAATTGTCATTACATGAATTTCTATAAATTTTAACTTTATCAATTTGACGCTCACCCCATATTACTTTATTAATTACCTTACAATTATTTGTCAATATTTTAGATTTTATTACGTCAAAATTACACTCTAAAATTAAAGGGAAATGGTCTGACCAAAGAACATCGTAATCAATATAAACCTTAATAATAGATTTAACAGCTGATTCAGTGACCACACAATGATCCAACCAACGTCTGGATTGGTGTGCGTCACTAATAAAAGTGTACGTATCAGAGTTTACGCCTAACATGTTCACATCGGCACAGACCCAGTCTTGTTCAGAGCAAAATGATATTAATTCGACAAAAAACTTTTCATTCGGATGTGCATTAAAGTCACCGAGTATATAAACCGACTCTGTATCACAGCTGCTTACGATAGCACTCACCAAACTGAGACAATCCGTAAATTCCGTTAAGTTATCCGCTTTATCGGTGGGCATGTACACACTGAACACTAAGAATGACCTTTGACCCATAGATATTTTTATGGCACACACTCTTGGGTTATTACACTGCACAACCGATACATCCTGGAAAACGCGTTTGTTCCATAGGAGGCCCACACCCCCATATGGCCGGCCGCGTAGTATGCCCGATGTCGTGTCCACTGCTGATGTACCCGTACAACCGAAGTCATCGTCCAGGCTGCTCAGGAACTGAATCTCGTCCGGGAGAAGCCAAGACTCTTGTAAGGCTATTATGTCTGACGTACGACATAAACATCTAACGTAATCAGCGGAACGTTTCACATTTTTGCAGTTGAAGCTGACTAATTTGTATGAAGACTTACTAAACATTAAATCTTTTATGCGGGCCGCCAACAGTAACATTACTGTTCATAATATTTGGCTTGAAATGCACAAATTTTCGAAATATTATGCCCTGAGGCCACAATTTATCGTCAAGGAATATAGATAGTTTATTCTCGGAAACAAAGAACTTGTAAGCATTATGCTCTTTTTCTGACTTGAAAACAATTTTTTCAAGCTTAATCCTCTCTTGCGTTTTCATATACACATAATCCGTTATGTCAGCCTCTGTAGTTTCTTTGTGCACTTTGGTGATGAAAATTGGCACTTTTATGTCCGCCGCTTTAAATTTTCCTAGCGTATCCTGGGAGCTACCAGTGGTGCCTAGATAGCGGTAATTCATTTTAGATCTACGCCGTTGTACTATTTTCCAATCTCCTTCTTTCATTTTATCAGCAAAAGTTCTTTTAGTTTCTATGCATTGATTCATAGCTAGAGGTGTAGACGCCTCAAACAGCTGTTCGATATCCGGTTTGCGTTGCAGACCGCGGACTGGCGGCCGGCCGGCTCTGATTGCACTACCTCGCTCCCCGCACTCACCGCCGCCACCGCCGGCTCTGCCGCTGGGGCCGTCACCGTCTCGACCACGGCCGACGAATCCACACTAGAAGCGCTCATCGTTTTAGTACGTTGTGGTTGTTTCGATATCGTCCCTATTTTACCCCATTTTACGGTATTTAAGAGTTTTAACGCTTAAAGCGTTACGATACGATTCCAAAGAACTGCAGTTCTAGGCCTGGAACTGTGCATGCCAGACTAAAGAGATATGGGTCTACAGCTTACACATCTGAAACCAGCAAATTGCTGAAGCGAGTCACTTTTATAGCGAATTTTTAAGTAGGTAGGTTTCCTGTAGGTGCTTAGATTCATCCTACCTAAGATCCAATTGGTAGCCGTTGCGAAGGGACCCTACACCATTTGTCTTCCAAGACGGCATTACTACGTCGAACTGTGTTCGGTATGGCGTCAATTGTCTTTGTCTCGGGTCTGAGTGTTTTCTATGTATGATATGTGTCTATTTACAAAAAAAATTATATATGTGTATCAATCATGTGGTTCCCATAATACAAGCTCTGCTTAGTTTGCTTACTTGATGCTGTGTGATTACGTCCCGCGTTATTTATTTATTTATTTATCCATATTCCTCAACACATTCGATGCCCTCTAACTAATATAAATATATTTAAAAGTTCTCTGACCAGACTGTTGGCGGATAGGGCTTATTATACTGTAGACGAATTTTAAATGATAAATTTAATCAATGACATTATTTAATATGACTTTTCTTTGACATACTTAATAATCATATTATGTACATTTTCTTTTTTCTATGCTAAATGTTTGTACTCTTTTACTGGCGGAACTAGTGAGACTAACATAACTTTATTTTTAACTATGATTTATAATAATTGTACCTAGTTTCCACGAAAAATAAATATGTTGTGTCTTATTTACATGGTGGGGCATAATTTTACCCCATCGAGGGCAGCAACCTTTTCTTAATTCTTGGTAAACTAAAAGTTTATTTTGAAGATAAAAAAGCAGTATTAAAAAAAACAAGTTGCTCTCAATCGACTCTATTTTCCTTGTCCCAAACATAAAAAAAAATCAAATCAAATTTTGCAAAATTTATTTTTCACAATGTACTTATGTACATACAATTTTTATTCTATGAAGCGCCATTCGCAACAAGATTGAGAGTTCATTGGGATCGTATTGGGCAGTATTCGTGTCGTTGAGACCAACTTGTTTTTATTAATAGGTACAATTATATAAATAGGTAAACAACTTGTTTTTATTAATAGGTACAATTATATAAATAGGTAACCAAAATTGGCCTCTAGCTATAATACATTTCATTCCATATATATAATAAAACAAAGTTAATATTTCAAGGCACTTTTTATTGCTTTTGTACATTACATTCATTTAAATAAATAGAATAATAATTAATTAATTAACACAGAAATGCAAATTATCATTTTTTATTATAACTAACATACCTGCCTACGTTTTTAAATGCTACCGCTAAGCACCTATGAACTTAGTTTGTTTGGGAGATTGACGATTAGTGATGACTACAACCAATATTATTAAGTCTACATTGTATAAAATCTTTACTACCTACCTTTATATTGTACCAAATAAATATAAAAAATGTAAAAAATCAATTATCAGGAGTATGGCAGATCGTCTAATCTTGTCAGACATGTATAATGGTGGCTATTGCCACCTAGAACGCTATTTTTGTTTTATTTTTTTTGGACTTTGGTACCTTACGTACCTCCTTTGTTTTTTTTAGTATGTTATTGTATTTTTTGTAATTTTGTATTGTCAATGGATCTCATGTCTGAAAATAAATATATTTAATTTAATATTGACTGATGACGAAAACCAAACTGACTTTTAATTGGTTTGACAAACCAAATTCATTTTCGTCATTGTCAATGTCATCACTAATGTCAGTGTCCCGCGTAGAGGTCGCGTCATGTAAAAAGAACCCTGAGGGGAAGCTGCGCAGTAGGCGATTTATCGGTATTCAATGTACCCGTAAATTCTTCTTCCAGCGTTCTTTTTACGTGACGCGTACTATATCAACCTTTATTTAACTAACTGTAAAGTTTCGCGCACATTGTGGCGGGCCGCAGCGGGTCGGGTCGCAGCGCAAAAATCCGCTCAAATCGCTCGTATGCATTTTATATGAATTATCGCTCACTATTCCGATGCCGGGGCGCAGCGGGCGACAAATTCCGCGGGTTTTGGTTGAGTGCGATGCGGCCCGTCCCGCCCGACAGTGTGCCTATAGCAATCGGATTAGAGCCATCTATAAAGTATAGTCACACGCGACATCTGGCAGTGCACTGCACTCAAAATCTGTCAATGCGCTGCGACCCGGCTCGACATAAATGTGCCCCAACAGTCGCCACGTACAACTTAACGGCATCGCGCCTCTACACGCCAGACCTCCCGATATTAACATCCCATGGCGACCTCTACCCCGCGAGCTCCTGGAGACACCCAACTCTCCGGACCAGTATCCACTTCCGTAGCCAGAAATTGGATAACGTAACACCTCTGGGAAGCCAACCCACGAGTTAGGGTGGCACACAGAGCAAAATCAAAAGACTCGAGAGTAGTTGCTCTCGAAGTTGACGCCAGAGCAAAAAACTAACGTTCGATTCTTACCAAGATGGTAGAGTCGAAGTGTTGATGATCTTGATGATGATGAATAATGTGCTACGTAAGCATTTTGAGCAGCGCAGCGACCCGCTTCGCCCCGCTGCGACCCGACATAATGTGCTCACACTTTAATAGCTTATCACAAATAATACATATATATACATATCACTTAGGTAGCTAATATATTATCAACATCTTAAATAAAATTACCTACTTATTTCATAACATATGGTCCACATTAATTGACAATAATTTACATACCTAATGGACGCTACAGAATTTGAATTAATTTGACACTTAGAAATAGGGACACAATGGAAATTTTTCCCGTACCGAAAGAGCAAATATTTTTTTATGGGAAGAGGTATAGTACGCGCACAGTTATATAGAAGACAACTAGATAAAGCCTTAAAATGAACTATGTTCTGAACGTCAGCTCATATGGCTGATCTCTACATTCTTATGTCCATATATCATTTGCTAGAAAGGGATGCATACTTTATCTCAATGCGATTGCTGCGTACTTCGTACCAGGGCATTTCTATGAAACTGCATAGCATTTTATTCGAGCGCCCTGGTACGATTTTCTATTTGAACTAATTTGAAGTCGTATTGAGAGAAGTATGCATCCCTTTATAGCTGATGATATTGGACGTAAGAAAGTAGAGATCAGCCGTATGAGTTGATTTTAAGAGCATCAGTGAATTTTAAGGCGACTATACAGGTCAAACCTCCTTCTCGCTCGCACTATTCAAAGAAAGAATATCATGTTGAACCCAACAAGTTTTCCTACATTAAAATTTCCTACCTAAAAATATCACATTGGTGCATGTTTTTTGGTACAGAATCAAAATGATATTATTTCTGAACCTTTGTATTGTTATTTTCTAGGCCGTGAAGGTTTGCTATTTTGCATGACTACATTCAGTGATTTTATATCTTCAAAAATGTTGAATAGTACGAGCGAGGGGGAGGTTTGACATGTATAGTCGGCTTAAGGGTTTTTTCTATGCTTGTCATAGTTCTTTGCGCACGGGTAAATACCGATAAATAGCCTATTGCGCAGATTACCGCCAGCGTTCTTTTTACGTGACGCGACCTATACCAGTTATCAAAGGTTACGTTCATAACGCGTCTTCTTCGCTACGTTTTCAAGCTTTGCAGTATTACACTCCCCGTATAGAAAACATCGCGATACGAAAAAAGTTCGGTTTATTTTAATTTGTAGATATTTAGAAAAAATAATGATTATTTACGCTGAACTCAATTATATCTTACCTACTATATATAATCAAATAATAATGTATAAATTTTATAATAATTATTATAATAAGCGTTTTATATTAACTGCAAATATTAGACTCGGGCAGAAAATAACGGACTTTGGTCCGATTTTATAGTGTCGTAGATATCAAGAACTACGAGTAGCTGATGACACAAAAGTCAGATAGAGTAAATATTAAGTAGAAAATTGAATCTGCGTAAGTCTATTTATGGATTATTTAAAATAATTACTAATACTAGCATAACTTTGACTTTCTTATAAATCAATATTTTTATTACTAAATAACTTGAACAATAAAACATTTCAAAAACTTATGAACCTATGCATTTAATTATTATATATACTACTGTGTTTAGTTATTTATAAAGTTTTAATCCACACACTTAAAAGATATTCTAAGATTTTTAATATTTCAAATATTGACCGAACTAAAATGAGGCCCGGTCGCACAGGCTGATTGCGGCATAGCGCAGCCACCACCGGCACAGCTACAACCACTGACTGCCGACGGGCAGCAGCATTGTGCGATTAGCTATGCCCTGCGATACCAAAACCCCAGCCCAGCGTGGGGATTATGGGCAGGTCTTATAAAGGCTGTTTTTGGAATATTACTAAATCTTAAAATAAATTTATGTTATATCTAATTGTATCTTACAAGAATTCTTATAATTATATTAATTTGCACCCTGCTTTACTTAAAGTTATAATTACTGAACGGGATTTTTTCCTGTACCGGAATATATTATTATTATTTAATTATGGGCAACCAGCTTCACGGAACCATCTTGAAGAACGGTTTTGTCATTATTATTTTATTTTATTTTTTAGTTTATATCTGATTTATATTGTTTAAATCGTTAGGCAATTTAACCAATCTACCTTAGTAATAATAAGACACAAGTTTAGTGAAATGGAATAAAAGTGAACTTGGACTGCAATTCTCTGATAAATAAAATTGTTCACCGATCGTTTTTTTTGTTATAGCCGCCATTGCTATGGACCTGACTGAAGACTGGACGAATGGACTTACCTATAAACCGTACTGAGTTGCCTCATATTGTTATGAACTGGATACTGGCGAAATTGTGGAGAACTAGTTGCAAATTTTGGTAAAAAGATACAGATTTCATGAGTTTTTTTTCTCCGCTACGTGACTGAACAGTGTAAATGTAACTTTTCTGATATTCTGGTACAGGAAAAAATCGTGCTCACGGTTTTATATTATACTTAAATTATTTAATTACAAAGCACCCTTACGTAACTGGCTTAAACAGCAGCAGGAGACGATGTAGCGCCCAAAGACTTCGCAACTTCGTGAGAAATGTGAAATTTCCATACACTTTTGAATGCCCCATAATATTATTATGAACATTAAACGTGATATTTGTAAAATTGCGGAAATTATATTATCCCAGATGTCATTAAATAAAACAGTCAATAAATGAATTATAGTTTATAATTAACAGTCCTCGCGAAATTTATTTATTTAAATATCTATACGCTTCAATCGCAATGCGTTTACAGCAAAAAGCAACCACCCGCTTAACATCTCTATTTTTGAGAATCAAGGCTCAGGTTTCTATTTATTTCTGTGAAAGAGAAGTGTTGCTAAGGAAGGTGTTTCATAGAAATACATAGAAACCGGTAGTGTCGCGTCCACAAGTCGCTTGCTGCTATCTGCAGTCAGCTACACAAAGGCACCTTTAAGGCGTCAAACAGGGTCAAACGTCCCTCTCGCTCGCACTATTCAACATTTTTGAAGATATAAAATCACTGAATGTAGTTATGTAAAATAGCAAACCTTCACGGCCTAGAATACAAAGGTAACAATACAAAGGTTCAGCAAGAATATCATGTTGAACACACACAACACGTTTTCCTACCAAAAAATTGCACCAAAATTGATCACATTGATGCAAGTTTTTTGGTAAGAAAACGTGATAGAATCAAAATGATAGTATTGCTGAACCTTTGTATTGTTATTTTCTAGGCCGTGAAGGTTTGCTATTTTGCATAACTACATTCAGTGATTTTATATCTTCAAAAATGTTGAATAGTGCGAGCGCGAGAGAGGTTTGACCCATATAGTCGCCTTAAGTTAAATATATGTTTCTAATACTTCAATTTGTACAAAGGTTATTTATTCATGGTCCTACCAAACTCTGGTAAATCCTCAAAAATATTTGACTATTAATTATTTTTAGTACCAGAGGCTTAATCACGAAGACAAGCGAAAAAGTATTGGTAACGTAAATTTTGGCCAATGAGGAAGCGTAGATTCTAACTAACGCTTTTTTATTGGCCAAAACTTTTCGTTCCGCTTACGATACACTTACAGGCTACTACTTTTTTTAAAATTTAATATGGGCTAGCTCTTGACCTCGAGGCTTGCATAGGCAAGGATGAGGTCGACGATGGGGCGAGCTTTCCCAGAAGATGCCTATTAACTCTCTTACTTAGATTATATATTTCAAAATATGCTGCAAAAAAAATTATCAATAGGTAGCTAGCTAGCTATGTATAAAATAGGTAGAGATAAACCATTCTAAAAATGCACGCCCCTCCACAAAACGTGATAATTTCAACGTGTGAAAGGAAATACTTATTGAATCACCATAATCACTACAATAATTCCAAAAACTTAATTATTATAAAATAATTGTTATTCTATGTGTGGACGAATTTATCAAATGAGATGATCAATGAAAGAGCTGCCACTAAGCAGTTTAAACCAAAACTTAAGCTATGGCTTCTTGAATTAAGTTTTTATTCTGTGTCCGACTTTCTTAACCATAATAGACTGTAATTAGTATTATATAACATTTATTTAAATTATGCATGACACTCTTTTAATTATTTGCATGTCTCTAATTGACAATTAAGAACTATTGTACGAATACCTAAAGCAAATAAATGAATTATGAATGATACTTGCGTGCGTGCTTCAACTTTACTGGAAACATGGATTCATCTTCGCTGAGATATCAACGAATTGTACGATCAGTCCAGTGTAAGCATTGTATGGCGGGGAGAACGCTCTTTGTATCGGCGACACGTGCGCTCTGTGGCGCTCTTGGCTCATCTAAAGGCTTATTACACCATGCGGTATTCAGTATGTCTTACTGACTTACGGCCGGTTTCTATATTATACCGTTACCGATGACGCCTCGTTTCCCCATGAAAAACTGTCAAAAATTAACAACAAGGCGTCGAAAATTTGACAGTTTTTCATGGGAAAACGAAGCGTAATCGGTAACGGTATAATATAGGAACCGGCAGTTAGTGGCTTACTCTGAAATTGACTGCAAAATCTCGATTCCAAACGCCTTCTAAAAAAGAACCATCCTAAACCTTCCTACGCATACACTTACAATTTCTTAGTCTAGTTACATTGTGCACCCTGTAATAGGACCTTCAAGGCAAAATTCGGCTTTGCAAGCCATCTTCGCTCTCATGTCCGAAACAAACAAGGTTCGCCGTTGCCGCATACGTCAAGGAGGACATCATCTTCACCATATTAATACACTACGCTAAGTGTAAGACAGTCTTACAAAGACAGATTGAATACCGAGTGGTGTAATAAGCCTTTTAGTGTGATAAGAGTAAGCCACTAAGCCGGTCATAGGTCTAATTAGTCAATAAGACAGTCTGACTAAGATAGAATGAATACGCGTGGTCTAATTCGCAGTTGGCCGAGAGATCCAGCCATAGAACAACCAATCACAAAGACCAATTTAGGTGTATTATGTCGCCTACCCGCCTTTTTTGAATATCACCGCGGTGGAGCAGTGTGTATTTTTAGAATGGTTCATCTCCACCACTTTCACACTATAAAATAAGGTGGCCAGATTGACAAATAATTATATAAATGAACATACAGACTTTCGCATTCACATAAATATTATTAAATGCGAAAGTAAGTCAGTTACGCTTTCACGGACAGTTAAAGTCACTAGGCGTGATATTTAAACCAATCTTAACCCTGTGACTGACTCAAGTGTTGTTCAAATTGCACTTTTTAGGATTCCGTACCCTGTGTAAAAAACACGCACAATCAGGGGCGGATTTCCCAACCAGCCAAGTAAGCCCGGGCCTAGGGCGGCAAAATTCAGGGGGCGGAAAAACTGGGTGAAATAATGAATTAAAAAAACTTAAGTCTACCAAAATATGAGCAGATCAAGCATATCATGAAATTAATATAACTATTTTAGCAAATCATCTTCATCTACTTGTATTCGGACTGAATACCAGTTTTTTCACTTACAGAGTGGGTTTAAATCGAATCACGATTTTCGATGAGCTAAAAACAAAGAGAGGTCTTGAATTTTTTCGCTTTACAGCGAGTAAGGGGGCGGCAAACATTAATATGACTAGGGCGACCAACGGATCAAATCCGCCCCTGCGCACAATGGACCAACTGGAGTCCCTGTGTAAAAACGGAACCTTATTACTAATACTCCACTGTTAGTATGTCTATCTGTCACTAGGCTGTATCTCATGAACCGTGATAGCTACAGACCCAAACACACACAGATAATGTATTTTTGTTGACGCTATAATAACAACTAAAAACAGAACAATATAAATATTTAAGGGGGGCCCCCATACAAAGGAACATTTCGTGAGCGATTCCGACTCGCACTTGGCTGGTTTTTTTGTTATAGACGCCATTGCCGTAACATAACAGGATCTGACTGAAGACTGGACTTATAAACCGTACTACCTCCCATTATTATGAACAATTATACTTGATACTGGCGAAATTGTGGAAATTATCCCAGAAGCCATTGAATAAAAAAATTTATGAGAAGTATCTATCTACAAAATTGTTAATTACAAACTGATTCATTACCTTCCCTTAAAGAAAACCTACATAAGAAATGCCAGAGACTTATAGAATAATATTAATATAACTTTGCTTCGTGAGCATTAATGAGTATTACCATTTGTACTGCAAGTGGGACAGTTGCGTTCTAACTGAGCTAACCTATTCTGCAACTGAGCTATCGTTACATCTTTTTGCTTCAATTGCATTTTCAACGCCGATATAGAATCTTCTAACGCTCCATAAACCGCTTGAACTTCCGGCTGGTAACTAAACACCTGTGGGGGTTCATCTAAACAAAAAAACTCTCTAACAACAGGGTGGTTAGGTAGCTTTTTGAGTATCGCGTTCACAAATACCTGTAATCCTTGTACTCTCTCTTCCAAAAACGCCGGTTCGAAGTTGTCTCTGAACCATCGCTTCCCGGGCAATGGAAGTAGAATGTTTGGTAGTTCCGCTTTGATTCTAGAGTAGAGACGGACAAAGTCTGTGTACCGTCGGAAGACCAGCCAGGACTGGTCGCTCTTATCATCTTCTACTTTTAGCTTGTATATTGTGAACCTCGCTCGTTCCTCCATAACTTCGTAACCGACTATAGGTATTTGAAGTGTATCATACTTTTTGTTTGTAAGTTCAACACTCATGCTATTTTGAAGGCTCGTTTTGTATGCTTCGTTGATATTGCCCATGCTTTTATAGTGTGTTCGGTGTTGAATGCGGTTCTGAGTTTCATTGTCGGAGGTTTCGTATCTAGATTTGTAGATCTTCTTTATAACAGGTTGTCGGATGTCCTCACTTGATGTGGAGGATACTTCGTTGTTCATAGTGTCTCGGCCATTTTGTGTTTGTACTACCTCCATTTTGTACTGCTGGAATGTAGAAAGAATTTTGAGTATCTTGGGTTCATTCACAATCATTAAGATATTACCTCGGTGCATTGCCAACCATGCCAAAAGCTCCGACGCATCAAGCTTGTACCAGGCTTTTTAGATCTAAGCTACTTTAAATGGGTACGACGCAACCAGCGGAAGATATTTTTATACCACAAAGTACTCACGACAATTTTACAGTTAACTATGATAATTCGATGAATCAAAATAACCTTGGTTTAATCTATCTATTGTATTTTATAACTTACCTTACTGACTGGTTACGTATACATATGGAAATGGTATTGTATTGTGGCTGTAATTGTGCGTAGTCCTTACTCCATCACAATGACATGGAATAATATCGCCAAAATTGAATCTTTTGTGCACTCCACAACACACCACTCGCTACTGAGTGCGTATCAACTTTGTTTATTTCTAATGCAAATGTATGAATCGTGAAATAGTTAAAATTTAGAAATAGATTGAAACATCTGGTAGAATTGAACTAAAAATAAACAAATCAAACGAAATGAAAAAACAAAGCGATCGACGCAACACAACAACAACGCGTTTTTGACTTTTGTAAACTTTTTTCTATTTTTATTTTATTTGTGACGTTTCTTTGACAGCGACCACTGAAGAAATTTTTATTCTCTAATCTCTACTAAGTTTTTTCCTACTTCTCGCGCCATCTGTTGGTGAGTAGTAAGAAGCACACAAAAGTTTCATTTTGACGAAATACAAATCAAAACCACAAAGGATCCGAAATGAATAACAAACATAAAAAAATGAAATAACTTAGTTAATAAAGTAACTATTTACAGAATAATAAACACTGCTACACAATGCCACAGAACACTAGCGAGAGCATAATAAATACGTAAAGATAGGAGGTCGTTTAGTAGTACCACAAAAAAGTTTTTGATCCAACCTCTTTGATTATACAAAGTGAAAAAATCTCTAATGTTTACAGTCGATTCTACCGTCTAAATAATTAAAAGTGAGGGTTGTTGCAGTGTCATGGCGCCGTGCGCCGGAAACCAAATCAACGAAATATTTTTTTACGTGATCATTAATCGAGTCGGTGTGTAAAACTAAAGAAAATTTTAATGTTATTTATAAAATAAACGCAATTTTATGGGATATGTTTGGTTTTGACGCAATTGGTACGGGTTATTGGCATTCTCCTTTGAATTGAATTTTTATCGATACCTTGGTATAGACCTTATCATATTCTACGTCAAAATTTAAGTCGTGATGGTATGTAGACGACAAACTATGGAAAATACGTGTAATTATTGTAATGTCTGTAAAAAACGTGAAAATAATGCACATCCCAATTTACACTGCAACTGGGGTAAATAGGGAAATTCGTCAGGGGTGTCACCTTCCTAATGCTAAACTAGATAGGTACCTACAAATCTAATAAGACTCTACTTAAGGTAGGTTCCTACTGTGAGAGAATGAGATTAGTTATTGGACAAGAAATAAGGAAATAAACAATAAAACAAACGAGGAAATGTTTGTTATTTTTATGAAATTACGGATACGGTATTTCATAAAAAATATCAAAATATGCAACTAAAATAAATCATTCTCGGTGACAACCCTAAGAAGTCAGTCCATTTAACACCCTTCTCGTTTATATTTTAAGAAGAGTCGTCTCTATTTGGCCGTACCTGTCCCTATATAAACTATTTACATTCCAAATCCCCTAAAAATTCAATTTTTCTAACTTTTAATTTTATCCATTATACCTTTATAGTACAAAAAGAAAAATTACGTATGTGATTCTTTGTGAAAGTGTTCTCAAAACATGAAGCTCACAATTAAATCGAAGATTTGCAATAAAAATATAAGATAACACTGTAATAAAAAAGTTTTTAACGGCAACCAAAACACCTCTCTCTGAACGTTATTTTCAACTGAGTCCGAGAGCTTTTAGCTACTGAATTCATACCTAATAAGTGGTGCCAAATATGTTTTTGTTAACCTACTACAGATTAAAATAATTACGCCAAATATTGAAGCGAGCATACCTTCTTTATTGCCATTTGAAAAATCTTCCCGGGTTTTGTCCCAATTTAGACCTGGATCCCTATTTACCCCATTTTACGGTACTAAAAACACACTTACAAATAACGTATGCTATGATGTACGTAGGCCTCCAACTAGCGCCATTGCGCCCTCTCCTCAGCTCGACATCCAGCTTCTACCAGCCGCCGACAGCAGATCGTCACTCCACCTGGCCGGAGGGCGTCCTACACTAAGTTTCCCGAGCCGCCACCTCCACTCAAGAACTCGTTTACTCCAACGGTTATCGGTTCTTCGGCAGATATGTCCAGCCCACTGCCACTTCAGCTTGCTAATTCTCTGAGCTATGTCGACAACTTTAGTTCTATGTCGGATAGTCTCAACGGACGTAACTAACTACGGAGTCTATCAATCATACACACAAAGATATAAAGTAAAAATCAATTTATTTCATCAAACTAGTTCTTACACGATTATCATAATTATTAAAGTTTACAATAATTCAATATCATTTTAAAATTAGGAAATAAAATGAGAATATCCTATTTTAAGCTTCTTCATCGTAGTTTGCTAGTAGACAACTCTAGTGTCGGAGCTTTTAGGCCGCCCGAAGGCCTCCGACATGGCTTAAAGACTGAAAAGCCGGGACCAACAGCTTAACGTGCCTTCTGAAGCACGGAAGCGCTCAAATCTAAATGTCACTAAACGGTATCCAAGTAATGACCAGGCGGAGTGTTGCTTAACCAAGGTGATCTGCTAAGTAACCACGCCACGAGCGCTTCATGCTTAAATGATATTTAAAATGGTTTGTATGTTCTGCAAATATTTGTCTGAGGTCTGGGTGTTTTTAATGTAATGTAATGTATTAAATAAATGCAAATTGTAAATCAGTGATGTGGTTCTCATAATACAAGCTCTGCTTAGTTTGGGGCTACATAATGCTGTGTATGATAGAGTTCAGCATTACTTATCATCTTTGATCAGTCGGAATCCTCTTTATTATATTGTATTCTGTTAGATTTAATCTGATGAAATATGTTAAAGAAATCCGATGTGGGGGCTATAGCCCCCTTTCCCACCCAAGATTTCAAAGTCTTTGATACATCATCACATTTCAAACTGACAGATATATTGATGGTCTTGTCCAATCTAGTTCGGTCGAAGAAGGCCCTAGTACTTTTGATGGTGAGGTCGGTTAGCAGAGGCGGATTTGGTCCAAGGAGATTGTCTACGTAGATCTCATCGTAGTTCCTGAAAAGAGGATGAATATTATTAAATTATTTAAGCGGTATGGGTTTTTTCAAGGAGCATTAGTAGAACTCTTTGTGAAGAGCTTCGTCCGGGGAAGTTTGCATTGCTGTTTCAGTTGTGGATGCCCCTGACATTAAAGGCACATGAGGTTTAACACTTTCATGCCTCAAGTTGATGGACGCAGAACGTTGCATCGTGACACATTTCAACCTACCAGGTCACATTAAACCTTGCAGGTCCACCACACCACACCAAGCTATGTATAAAAGTCTACTGCTGGACATAGATCTCCTCTAATAAAGGAGGATATGCCCATGCTGAAGTGGCAGTGGACTGGCCATATCTGCCGAAGAACCGACAACCGTTGGGGTAAACGAGTTGTTGAGTGGAGACCGCGGTTCGGCAAAGTTAGTTAAGGACGCCCTCCGGCCAGGTGGAGTGACGATCTGCGAAAGGTTGCTGGTAGAAGCTGGATGCGTCGAGCTCAGGACAGGGCGCAATGGCGCTCATTAGGGGAGGCCTATGTCCAGAAGTGGACTGCTATAGGCTGATGATGATGATGATGCCCACAATCCCCACGGTGGGCATGCGGGTTGGGGTTCGCAGGGTACATACAGCTTCTCGCACCACCGATGCTGCTGTCCATAGGCGGCCATGGGATTTAGCTGTAGGCTGCGCTATGCCGCAATCAGCCGGCCCCGTTTGTAATTTTGCAGAGGCCAAGGCCAGGTGAGGATGACTTGGGCACTAAATATGGATATATCAAATCAAATCAAAATGTTTATTCAATAAGCACTTATAGTTCACTTTGAAACATCAATTTTTTAAATTTAAATGTAAACCAATTCGTAAGGCGACCAAACAGAGAAGCAAGAAACTCTGCTTGGCTTATATTTTTTAAATTGTTTATTTTTACAAAGTTTATTATTAACTATTATAACGGCAAACACGTTTTATATTTCTCAATAAGTTTATTGTTCGCCAATTATAAAAAACACAAACAGACAGAGATTTAAACACAAAAGGAAGCTATGACTTCCGAGTAAGTAAGAGTCGCGGGGAGCGAGGATCGCAGCGTAACGCACGTATGCACTCAAGCTCAAACCCGTAGCAGACTGAATGATAGGCCTGGGCCGGCCGTACAACAAGAGAAGCACAGAGACGCGCGGCGCCACCGTCGCCTGCAGCGCGGCACGGCATCGCCGGCGAGCGCTCTGATTGGTCGGCTCGACCGGCTCTCTCTGCTGCACTGTTGTTATGCCAGGCTCCAGTACCTATTTACTAATAAAGATGTCGCGCTAGAGAGCACGACCGTTCCAGTCGTAGGCGTAGGTAGGAAAGTAGGTAGGATTAGGTATGGCGTATCTACCTACATAAAGCGCTCGCGCTACAGTCTCCCCCTCTAGCCTAACAATGCGCCCTCGCAGTTGGGCTAGGATGACCTACACCTGCGCGTCCTACCGCGCCTACGCGTCCTAATACGTTTACGCTTCCCCACTAGGGGAGCGTCGGAGAAAAGTGTGAAAAACGAGACTTCCGTCAGGCCGAGAGAGTGCCTCTCCCCCTGGCCTGTCCCTACACTTATCTGATCTGGTGACGGTTCGGTGTCGACGAACTTCAACACCGAGTCAGCTGCCGAGGTCGACGAACTCTCACGCACGAAGTCGAACTCTCGCGCGGTGTCGTCGTGAAATTTCCACTTTCGACGTCTGACGTCGAGAACCATCCCGGCTTTTGAAATAAAGCCGACACCAAGCAACGTTCTGGTATCGGCACCGGGGACTACCATGAAGTCGGCTTTGACCTCACGACCTCCTATGGTGACGGGAACTTCGGCGGTCAAAACGGTTTTCGCCGACAGCTGAGACCCGTCGGCGAGACGAATGTCTACCGGGGCTGGGGTAAAACGGACCCCGCCCTCCAATAAAATCTTATAAAGGGACGGGCTGGCGATACTGTGTGTAGCACCGGTATCCACTAACGCCACACCGTGCCGGCCCATCACACCTAAACCAACCACCGGAGGCGATACCTCCGTGACGCTATTTTGACGCACGGTTATTTTATTAAAATCGACTCCCTTAGGTTTCTGAACTCCCTCCCCCTTGCATGTGTCACACCTCGACCTGACTACCCCCTGCTTAGCGCATCCGTAGCAACGAATATTATTATTATTCGATGAACTGCCTAACCTACCCGTACTATCGGTACTGGACTTGTCTACGGATTCAGACTTAGCGTTTTCGCGGTTACGACAGTTGTCTACGGCGTGCCCATAGGCGTTACAGAAGCTACACCTAACACTGCTAGCGCTGCGCTTCGACCTACTATCTACGGTTGGAACGGACTCATGCGAACTAGGAGGGCTTGTCGGAGCCGGGCAAAAGGTTGGGGACACGGGTTTAGAGCTTGAGTATTCTGCATTCGATTCCTCTGCGATTCTCGCTCTCTCTAATAAATGGTCCATATCGATAACAGAATCGCGAGAGATGCGTTTGCGAATACGGCGATCGAGGAGTCCGTACGTAATGTCCACTTGGACTTCCTCGGCCAAATGATACGGGAGCTGGGCCAGAAGGGCCCTCGTCGCACTTATAAATTTATCGCACTGCTCGGCACCTTGCTCGCGGGCAAACACTTCGCGGAATAACTTGTATGCTGGCCGCGGGGCCCCGTACATGGCGCGCAGTCGCTGCTTCGCGTCGGCCCACGTGGTCACGCCGCCTCGCACGCCGCGCCACCACACGGCGGCGTCGCCGGTCAGTAACATGGGGAGGCCGCGCAGCGCGTGCTGATCCGACACGCTGGCGCACTCCTTGTATACTTCGACGGAGTCCAGGAACGCCTCCAGGACTTCCACGTCGTGTGAACTGCCGTCGAAACGCGCCGTGCACCTCGTGAAATTGCCGGCCGTCAACGTTGAAGCAGTAGCGCCGCTATTCACCAATAGCGGCGGGGTAGTAGAGCATACCGCTGGCTTTGCTGGCGTCGCTGGAGAAGATACCCCGGAGTGCTGGCCTCCACGGGGTGCCGCCGTCAAGAGCGCGCTGATGAGTGCCTTGTTGGCCTCCGCCTGCGCCCTGGTGATGGTTTCCATCAGCGACGATAAAAATTGCTCGGTGGGAAGTGGGAATCCTTGAGGCTGTGCTGGCGTCATGCCGGCGGCGGCCATCTCGACGACGCTGCTTGCGTCGGAGCGGGACTCCTCCCCTGTCAGAGTGATGTCAGCTACGCCGTCCGCGTGTTCCTCACGCTGCTGCTGATGGGGACGGGATGCGCTCCCCCTCGTCTTCGGCATGTTAGCAACGGATAACACGTGGTAGAGTTCCGTGCTAACCTCAGTGCGGTACGGCGGCGGCTGCGATGAAGATCACTTTTCGAACACGATCGGTCGTGTTTCGGCCACTTAGTTGGAGCGCCACTTATAACGGCAAACACGTTTTATATTTCTCAATAAGTTTATTGTTCGCCAATTATAAAAAACACAAACAGACAGAGATTTAAACACAAAAGGAAGCTATGACTTCCGAGTAAGTAAGAGTCGCGGGGAGCGAGGATCGCAGCGTAACGCACGTATGCACTCAAGCTCAAACCCGTAGCAGACTGAATGATAGGCCTGGGCCGGCCGTACAACAAGAGAAGCACAGAGACGCGCGGCGCCACCGTCGCCTGCAGCGCGGCACGGCATCGCCGGCGAGCGCTCTGATTGGTCGGCTCGACCGGCTCTCTCTGCTGCACTGTTGTTATGCCAGGCTCCAGTACCTATTTACTAATAAAGATGTCGCGCTAGAGAGCACGACCGTTCCAGTCGTAGGCGTAGGTAGGAAAGTAGGTAGGATTAGGTATGGCGTATCTACCTACATAAAGCGCTCGCGCTACACTATTACATTGTTTTTGAGGGAGTTGGAGACAGTTTCATCCCAAGCTTTTTTGTCATCTATAAAATCATAAATTTTATAATACGCTTTATTACAGAGGTTACGTTTAACAACATTTTTGAATTTATTTACTGATAAATTAAGCATATCATTTGGGATTTTGTTAATAAGTCGTACACATTGCCCTTTAAAAGATTGATAAACTTTATGGAGCCTTACAGTAGGAACAGCTAGTTTATCTTTATTTCTAGTGTTAACATTATGATTGTCGCTATTTTTCTTAAACAATTTGATATATTTTCGGACATACATAAAGTTTTCATATATGTATTGGCATGGAAATGTCATAATATTTATATCTTTAAACCTAGTTCTAAGAACCCCTGGAACCCTGTACCTCGCAGGTCTCATTTATTCCAAGTTTCATCCAAATCCGTCCACTAGTTTTTTGCGTGAAAGAGTAACAAACATCCATACATCCATCCTTACAAACTTTTACATTTATCATATTAGTAGAAAGAATTAAGAGGCTCAATCAAGAAGACTTGCGAAGTATTCGTATCGTATCGTCAACGAAAAATTTTGACCAATGAGAAAGCGTAGATTCAAATTGGGCAATATTTTACGTTACGCTTACGATAACGTCAGGTTGAAATATTTGGTATCACGCCCCAGAGCTTTAGTTCTTTGATAGTTTTCGTTTCTTTCTATACATTTACTTGCAGCGCCAGTGAAAAAAAAGTTTACATACCTAGTTTATTTGTATTTTTTTAATAGTCCACACCAAAATATTTTTTTACCCATTTAAGTATGTATTTGGATTGAATTTCGTCGATTAATTGAATTATGTATTTTTCAAATTTAATTTGTAATAAATACTATTTTATCTATTTCGGGTTCTATTTTACCCAATTCAAGTGCATTTATTTTTATCTACGTACCTAATTTTAAGATAATGTAACTAATTACACTTTAATTTTACATAAAATATTGCCTACTTTATAACTTGGGTGAAATAAATACCTATTTATCTTATCTATCTAAATAGTGAAACATTGAATAAAATTATTTAATAACTCGTCTTTACAGGTAAATATTTTTCCCCTATTTTCGGGAAGATGTTTTTTGTGAGCTTACACTAAGCGATATATCGGTGGTGTAAGGGGTGTAAGGGGTGTAAGGGGTGTAAGGGGTTCCAACCCCCATCTCCGGAACCCAAGCCAACCTCACCTGCACGTGGTGCACCCTGCTAACTAACAAACGGGGCTCTGGCGGCCGGCTGATAGCGGCATAGCGCAGCCTAACACTGGCACAGCTAAGGTTCCTGGTCGCCGACGGGCAGCAGCGTTGGCGGTGCGAGAGGCTGTGCCCTGCGATCCCCAACCCGCATGCCCAGCGTAGGGATTATGGGCATATCCCCCTTTTTATAGGGGCGGTCTATGTCCAGCAGTGGACTGAATAGGCTGGTGTTGTTGTTGTTATATCGGTAGTTAACGAAAAAGTCGAGACTGCAGCCCCTGGAAGGTTAAATTTGACCTAGGAGGGTAAATATGAACTTCGAGATTAAAAGTGGACTTTGCGAGGTGCGAACCTGTTAGTATAATCAATGCCGTTGGCAGTGAGGGTTGGTGTCGGTCTGTACTCCGGTACGCTGGTCAGATGCTCCGCTTCAGCTGCCCACGCGTGGTCGGCGATGCGGAGAAGAGATGGAATGTCTTTACCGTGAAGCGATGCGTTCTCATAACGTGCGTAGCCTAGACCTGTAAAATTAAAGATTGTTATGCCTACTAATCAATAAATAATAATAATAATAATAATTCGAGGCTCTCGCTAGGCAGCTGGATCAAGGGTCAGCTACACGCGGCGGCTCTCCTGGACTCGGCACGCATTGTGCGGAGGTTCCTCTCTCTGCAGCCCTAGCCACCGACCGTTTGAGCCTTGCCCCGCGGTCGGTGGTCTCCCGTTTTTATACATTTTTTACTATAATGTTTTTGATAGTTATTTATGTTCATAAGTAGTATTAAGTTTAATTATAGTAAAAAATGTATTTTAGATGAGTTTACAATTAAATAAAGTGTCATAATAATAATAAATTTTATTTCAGGCACAAAGAAAATGTACAAGATCTTAATTTACTTAAACTAGGGCCCATATATATAAATACCTTAGAGACTAACATACATAATACTTAAAAATATAACTATTTGCTGACACGTAATGTCTGCGACGTGTGACGCACTTGCGCTGTGTCGTACAGTCGCCCGCGAAAACGACGGAACAACACACTTTTTGGCCAAAACTCTTCCTTAGTAAAGGTCGAAAGATTTTCGGTCGGAACACGAACCACAAAATATTTAAAATAAATAATGACACTGGGCTTGTATTATGGAAACCACATGACGACACGACCAGCCTATATCAGTCCACATCATATACCCATAATCTCCACGCTGAGCATGCGGGTTGGGGATCGCAGGATACAAATTCTCGCTCCGCCCACGCTGCTGCCCGTCGGCGGCCAGGGGATTTAGCTGTGTCGGTGGCAGGCTGCGCTATGCCGCAATCAGCCGCCGCCAGAGCCCCGTTTGTTAGTTAGCAGGTGCACCACGGGCAGGTGATGTAGCTGTGTCGGTGTCCGGCTGCGCTATGCTGCAATCAGCCGCCGCCAGAGCCCCGTTTGTTAGTTAGCAGGTGCACCACAGGCAGGTGAGGTTGGCTTGGGTTTTGTAGATGGGGGTTGGTATGATAAACTACTTATATATTTTCATATTAAAAAAACAAAACCTAGAAAATGTAATTTGTAAAAAAAAAACAATTTGATCTCAATCGAATCTCTTTCCCAACAGGACCACTTTTCCCCAAGGTAACTTACCAAATCATATTGTTTTTTCCGTCAAAATAAACCTATACTTTCCTCAGCACAAAACCTAACTACAAAAGACCAGCGCTTTGGCAGCGGGTTCCGTTTGCCCTAGCATATGCTGAGTGGTAGCCGATTTTGTTACATAATTTTAAAAAATTGTACTTCACTATATATGTATTATTCGTGTAACAAAATAAACGTATTCTGATTGTGAAAAGAAAAGAAAAGGTTAAAAGCTGCCCTCAATGAGTGTGGCTCAATTTTTCCCCACTCTGTATTAAGGGGCCATACAAGTATTACGTAAACACTATAGGGGGGGGGGGGGTATTTGCAACAGTACTGTTACTATGGCAACAAACATAGCTTCCATAGTAACAAAGGTTGTTGCGGACAACAACAAATTTTATTAACTGACTTCAAAAAAAGGAGGAGGTTCTCAATTCGGTTGTATTTTCATTTTTATTTTTTTATGTTTGTTACCTTATAACTCCGTCATTTATGAACCGATTAAGAAAATTCTTCGTTTTTTGTGTAGAGTATACTTTTCTTTTGGTTCCATAAAAAATTAAAGGAAAATTATTAAGCCTAAATGTGAGAAACCAGGAATGCTGATTTTATGGGCTCGAATTTTTTTCATGTTTTATATTGTTATTTTCTTTTAGTTTTAATTCACTATATTAAATAATGTACTTACCTATTAAACATTTAGTCGTAGTAGACATTGGAAATAAAGTATGTGATTAAAATATTATTTTATTTTAATCACATACTTTATTCCCAATGTTCTATTTGCTAGCTCTCTTCGCCTGAAACACAGGATTACCTAATTCAGGCTCTTCTCTTACCTAAGATTTCTGTACCCTTTCATATTTTTATGTTACCAATATAAGAAATTTTGAATATTTTTTATTTTTTTATTTTTTTTATGTTTGTTACCTCATAACTCAGTCATTTGTGAACCGAATTGGAAAATTCGTTTGCCGTTTTTGAGGGCTTACTTTCAGTTTGGTCCCATATAAATTCACAATAAAAGTACCAATCCTAAGGGTGAGAAAATAGGGAATGAAAATTTTATGGACTTTAATTTTATTTATATTATAGTAATCGTCTGTAAGACAGATTCACAAAAAAAAATCAGAAATAAAAAATAATTTAAAATAAAAAAAAACGAGTTCAAAACCAAAAACTGCAAAACTTGCTTATTTTTTGTTCATACAACTAACAATCAACCTTTTTTCTGTAAATTTATCCCGTACGATCTATGTGTTTACCGCATAGGTAGATCTAGATACCTACCTGTTATTTTTGGAGTCGGTGTCAGGCAAGGTAGGTAACTAATGCTTTGGCGGCGCCACGCATAGAGGGCATGTCCGAGGTGGGAGGCGTATAGATGCTATAATATCGTATTTACTTAGCTGTTTTTGTTTTGAAGTCGATTTTTTATTTTAATTTTACTTGCATAAGAGTCCTGTCTGTGTGTAAAACTAAACAAAATGTTAATGTCATTAAAAATATAATGATTTTATGGGATACGTTTGGTTTTAACGCAATTGGTACGGGTTCTCGGCAATTCCTTTGCTTGCGTAATACTTGAACGGCCAATAAAGAAGACTAACCTTCAACACAAGCCTTCACAGTACCAGTGGAAGATAGTGACGTCAGCAAGGCCACAGGCTCGCCCGGCGGCGTGCATATGTATAGAACAGAACTCTCCTTACTCTCAGACACAAACTGAATACTCATGTACAGTAGATCACCTAATGTCACGGATTGTACCTGTAACATACAATTATTATCACAAGTTACAATAAGATATAGTAATTAGGTGTAATTATTATGACACTTTATTAAACTTTAAAACTCGTTAAAAAACATTTTTTACTATAAACCTAATATTATCTACTTTATACATAAATAACATCAAAAACATTATAGTAAAAAATTTATAAAAACGGGAGACCACCGACCGCGGGGCAAGGCTCAAACGGTCAGTGGCTAGGGCTTTAATTATTATTATTATTTAATTATGGACGAGCAGCTTGCCGCTGATGTGTACATTTCAGGCAGTGTTAAAAAAACAAAATTAAGTCATTGTTTCTGTCACTTTTTTTATCACTGATTTATTTAGTCGTAGCCAGATGTCGAGCTTATTTTTGAATGAATTGGCTTATTTTACATTAGTAGTTCAAACAGAACCTACACTAAGTCTTTACCAGACTTGTGTTGTAGATTCTGCTTTCCTTCGTGGATACAAGTGGTTAGAGTAGCCATATCCTAAAAATAGAGATTTACTCATGAATCTTCTATATATATAAAAATGAAACCAGTTTTCCTTGGTCACGGCATCACGCGTGAATGGCTGGACCGATTTCACTAATTCTTTTTTTGTTGTATTTGTTATTATTAGGAGAAGGTTCTTACGGAAAAAAATATTAAGAAAATTGCTACGCTAAGGCGGTACGAAGTTCGCCGGGTCAGCTAGTAATATGATATAAACATAAATATATACATAACATAACATAGCAGTTAAAATGGCGTAAAAATTTAATACCACCTCTTTTTTAAAGACTTTAAAAAAGGGCATTATCAATTCGATAAATATGAATGTAATATTAATGGAATTGCAAAATATTCACACATGTGAATCTATTGAGGCTTCCATACAAATATACAAAATTTTAGAGGTGTATGTATGTATGTTTGTCCACGCATATTTCCGAAACTACTAATCTGATTTTGAACATTCTTTTTATTTACACTTAAATGAGAACAACAAGGCTTACTACTTTATCAAGTGTTGTAAAAGGACATTGTGTTATAGATAAGTGGGTAAGTTTCTATGCCACACGCACCATTAACCAGCTTATCATGATCATCATCAGCCTATAGCAGTTCACAGCTGGACGTAGGCCTCCCCTAATGAGCGCCATTGCGCCTTGTTCTGAGCTCGACGCCTCCAGCTTTTACCAGCAGCCTTTTGCAAATCGTCACTCCACCTGGCCGGAGGGTACACTACGTCTGCCAGTCCACTGCTGGACATTTCAATTTCAAAGAGTGTGAGTACAGAGTTTTTAGTAAATACTGCCGAAGACAGCCTCCCCTAATAAAGGGGGCATGCTCATAATCCCCACGCTGGGCATGCGTGTTGGGGATCGCAGGGCACAGCTTCTCGCACTGCAGACGCTGCTGCTTGTTGGTGGCCAGGGAATTTAACTGTGCATGTTAGACTGCCCTATGCCGCAATCAGCACCAAGGGCAGGCGAGGTTAGTTTGAGTTCTGAAGGTGGCGGTTGAATTCCCTTACACATCTTAATGATTGTCTACAGATCAATAGACAAGCCTAGAATGTTAGGTTCCCTTATAATCAATCAATCAATCATTATTGATTGATTATAAGGGAACCTAACATTCTAGGCAATCATCATCATCAGCCTATAGCAGTCCACTGCTGCACATAGGCCTCCCCTAATGACCGCCGTTGCGCCCTGTTCTGAACTCAATGCATCCAGCTTCAACCAGCAGACTTTCTAGTGCATACAGAGATGCAATTATCTATTGAAAAGTTGATTATACTTGTTGAGATAGAAAATACCTCCGGTCTCATATTCCTGTGTTTTCCATTCCTCAAAGCGGACAGCACTCTGTGAGGAAGCTTCCTCAGCGTCACCGTGACCGGCTCATCCGTTGTCGGTTCAAATAGTCGAATGACATGCCAAGTACGGCTTTCAGTTGCAACCACTGGAAACATTCATTAAAGATTGAAGAGAGCAGTTTTCTTAAATAAGAGGAATGAGAATTGATCAGGTTAGTGAATACTCAAACACCGACATAAGGTTGCTTGCTTATCGTGCTCTCAGGATCTGTATGAACTGATCCCACTGTCTCCATTCCACTTCAGGAGTGAATAGGTGTCTTCTGGACCTTCATGGTCCATCTTAGATCAAAACATTACTCTCACTTAGCATGGGCCAGCTCTTGACCGGCTCGGCTTGCGTGGGCAAGGATGAGGTCAGCGATGGGACAAGCTTTCCCAGAAGTTAAAAAAAAATGAAAAAATGTTTATTACAGTAAAAACATGACAGCATATCTAAATCGTAATAACTAATACAATGCTATTTGGGCACAAGTTTTCATGGACCAATAAAATAACAGTGGGGTTATCTGGTGGATTCCTCACTAGGCATAGCCTGTATCGAGGAAGCCTTCGTACGTTACTTTTGCAGATTGCATACGATTTTGTGGTTGACAGGTCAGGTTTTAATTCTAAATATATAATATACCTACATATATTATGGCGGAAATATATGAATATATATAGTGATTTTGAAGGGTTAAATAAGGTTTGTTAAAAATAAGATTTATGTTAAATTATAGTTTTTAAATATGGGAATAAATATAGGAGTATATAATTACTTTGGTTTCGTTTATAGGATAAAGGTATTAGTTATCCATAGGATTTAACTAGGTAGTATTTAGTATTGCCTCAGTAGCATCGTAGGATAATGAGGAAAGCCATTTGCTAATTATATGTTTCGTCTCCGTAACACTTTTGTTTTTTTATATAGCAGTATTTTACAACACTGTTGTAGACTTTAGTTTTTATAAAGGTACCTACGCGTTGCGCAAATTTTGTGTTGACAGAAGGAATAGGCAACCTGTATACCCTGCGATTGGATAGGAAGTCGAGCTCAGGTGATGCGATAATTGATTTATGAACCGAAAGTGAAGTTGTTAATATAAACAGTTGACGGACTGTAAGTTCTAGTTGCCTATTAACTCTCTTTTTGAAACCGTTAGGGTCATAAGACAATAGAAAAACAGACGCTGGTGAGTTCATAGTCAAACGAAGGTCCATCCAATAGACTGGGCAGAGTACTGCTTAACCAAGACGATCAGCTGGGAACAATGAAGTAAGAAACGCCATGAGCGCTTCAAAATAATAAATAATAATAAAAATATGCTTACATTTCAATCGCAACCGGCCCAATATATCCTCCAGCTCATCCTGTGGTAGAGTCTTGGCTGCATGTCTGCACAGAACTTGAGCTACGCTGCTTGGTTGCATCGGCAGTCTTGCATTCCTCACAGCATGTGAAACCTCCTTCCACTTCACACCGAATTCTGGCACCACTGCCGCGCATACGGCACCTAAAGACATCTTCGTAATGATCCCTTGTAGTTCTTGAAGCTCTGAAATGGTAATTGTACAATAAAAAACTAGTGGACCAAACTATGTGGGGATTACGGGGTTGCGGCAGCTTTCAAGCTGTAGAATCAGTGGAGCATGTCATCTTACACTGCACTGCCAAAAACTAAGCCAGAACAGCGGTTACAAAAACTGCTTAAACTGCTGCTCATGAATGCAGGCAGTATCAGAAATCCTTTTTGATTCTTTTAAGGAATTGGGCAGGCTAGGGTCAAGTTCGCAGGGGGCGTAGCACAATACACCCCAATGCAGGACGTCAGTGCAGAACTTTTACTGTTTTATATCTTGTTGTTTTCTTCCATGACCTATTTTGTTTGTGCTGTTATCTTTGTGTTAATATTGTGTTAATGTCTGCCAAATAAATACTTTATCTATCTATCTAACTTTCCCCCAACTTCAAATTAGAATTGGTATTAGAAGGGGTTGCAACTTCCATCTTTGGAACATAAGCTTACCTCACCTGTGGTACACCCTGCAGTATAACAAACGGGGCTCTGGCGGCGGCTGATTGCGGCATAGCTCAGTCTAAAACTAGCACAGCTAAATTCCCTAACCGTCGACGGCCAGCAGCGTTGGCAGTGCTAGAAGCTTTGCCCTGCGATCCTCAACCTGCATACCCAGCATCTGGATAATGGTCATATTCACCTTCTGTTGTGAGGCCTATGTCCCCAGTGAACTGAATAGGCAATTAAAACGCTTAGAGTGCTAAATGAACCAGCATACTGCTGCAGGAAGTGCTCCTTGGGCCCATATGTTGCCGGAAGCTACTAAAAACTACTATGATGAAGATCGCATTGCTTGCTATGACAGTAAATTTGTTTTCATTTTTAGACGGATATATCAGTCACTTAAGGGCAAAGCATCCAAGCACGTAGGACAAACTTAAAAGCCAGTCACCGAAGCCGAAAACGGCTAGGTCGATTATTATTATTATGAATTAATTATTAATTTCATTTTTGGACTGAGTAAGCAAAGTTCGGTGGTCCAGTCAGCTAGTCGTTACACGAACCACCATACAGATTAATTTAAATAAATGAACTTAAAGATTGTCGGTAAAACTGCTTTCTTGAAATTTTGTAAAAACCACAATATGCACTTACTGTTTTTAGAAGCCTGCATTCTGATTAGATAAGTATTTTATAACTTCGTCGTGTTTTTCAGCATGAATTGCAGGATTTCACGAAAATATTATTCCCTCTTTCAAAATAAAAACAAACACTCAAACAGTAACGAACGTAAAACCATAGAGAAATTATACCACAGAATACTATTACTCCACAGGGGAGAACACAGAACACTATCACTCCACAGGGGAGAATTCGAAACGAACGAACGAACCACTTTGTCCTAAGTCTGTGGAACAAACGGAACGCGAACGGCCCTTATGGCGACGATACATGTCAAACCTCCCTCTCGCTCGCACTATTCAACATTTTTGAAAATTTATAATCACTGAATGTACAAAAAAATAGTTAAGCAAAATAGCAAACCTTCACGGCCTAGAAAATAACAATTAAAAGGTTCAGCAATAATATCATTTTGATTCTATCACGTTTTCATACCAAAATACTGGTACCAATGTGATCAATTTTGGTGTAAATTTTTTGGTAGGAAAACGTGTTGGGTTCAACATGTTATTCTTGCTGAACCTCTGTATTGTTATTTTCTAGGCCGTGGTTTGTTTGCTATTTCGCTTAACTACGTTCAGTGATGTTTTAACTTCAAAAATGTTGAATAGTGCGAGCGAGAGGGAGCTTTGACATGTAGCGTCGCCTTAACCAAAGGGTATACCTAAAAGCCCTTTAGGGAGTAAAGAGTTGAACATTTTGGTTTGGAGTTATTCTAAGCCCTAGACAGAGAAAGCTACTACTTAATCTATGATATTGAAATACTATTACATCAAGCTTCATTCATACTCCACAGAAAAAGAGGTGTGGAGTCAGCAGGAAACAGCCAGCTCTACATTTTTTTCTTTCGCAATCTAAATCCTCTTTGGTACGAACCTACTAAAGACAGGGTCGGATTGCAGGGCAGGGATGAATGAGAGCAAAAAATATTAGATTCGATGCTGTTTTTGGTAATATCGGGTGTTTATAGACATTTAATGAAAAATAAAGGTGACACCAAAACCTAGCCAAAAAAAATCTGTTGTCTGAAAATAAATTAAAACTTCAGAAAACGGTTTTTATTTATTTCGGATTACATACGCTCGTGCGCTTGGTCCGTGACCTCGCTCAGTTGTTCCTTGTTCGTACTGAGGGCTTACCACAGGTTTTGATAGTTTTCGAAAACTTTAAAAGTTTCGGTATCTTTCCCAGTGTTGCCGTTTTAGCATTTTTAATGCTAAATTTAGCATACTTTCGGGTCTGTTAGCTTGAAAAATTCGCATTTAGCTTATTTCATGATTAACATTTTTTTGTACGTTACCTAAAAATTCAAAATTCCTAAGGAATTCAAAAGATTTTATAGAAACCAGAGACAATCTGTTTTCACGGCTTCTCATATTTATGAGAAAATTTAGCGCGAACAACGGGAAAAGATGACAGAGTTTAACTTATTGCAAATTTTGTACTTACAAAATTTACTCTTTGGGTACCTATTAAGATTAATATGGTACTGAGCGCCATACATCAACCGGCATTCTCCTTTACTGAAGCAACACATGACATGCAAAATGTATATGTCAATGAAAAATAATTAACCTACGATGCAAATTAATCTTAATACCCAAAGAGCAGAGTCTTCTCTTGCGTTCTTTATATGCAAATATGCATCTATTTTAACAGTAGACTACTTTAGTTTGCTATTCGGGAATAACAGAGATTTTAGCATTTTATTGGCATTTTCTGCAACAAGTTTTAGCATTTTCTCCAAATAAAAAACGGCAACACTGATCTTTCCATACATTTCCGTAGTTCATGCACGTTTCCCTAGAGGCGCTGTACGAAAATGTATGGAAAGATACCGAAACTACCGAAATTTATTTGCGAAACATAGGTTATATAGGTGGAATACAAATGTTATTATGTTGTAGACTTGTAGGTACTATGTGTATGTATAACTAGAAAAATAAATCATTTTAATGACAGTAGTAGTCTTTTTACACCTGTACGTTACGGAATAAATAGTTGATAAATATTATAGACAACTCTTTCCAAACTATGCAGAGCCTGTACTATGGATACCAAAGACTGCTAAACGTAGGTACATAGAACAATAAATAGGACACCCAGACACAGAACAAACATCCATCTTCACTACACAAATGTTTCGTCTGGGGCGAGAATAGAATACGCAACTAGCAGCTCAGCCGGCAGAGCTACTCCAAACTGAGATATTAGGCCAGTCAGTTCACTAATAAATGTTGTACTTACTTCATGTTGGTATGGGATCTGCGCGGTAAATAAAATATGAAACTCAATTTCGGACATATTTTTATTCAGAAAATTAGTACAAACTCAATGCCTGTTTCTTAAAGAAAGGCCATGAAAATAACAGTATTTGATTGTACTTAATCAGAAAAATAATATAGTAAAGTACAAATTATACATAAAGAACACATATTATGTAATTAGTTAAATCAAATAATATTATGTATTCTGTGAAAATTACTTAACTTAGTACATAGTTTTATTACGTGCAATATTACAATAACATTGACTGTTTAAAGTGAATTAAAGTAAATTAATTAACTACTTACAATCGTCACTACCGATCTATGTCAATCTGAAGTTAGTCTCAGGAAACAATTAGACCAATCCTAGTACAATCCGACCCAAACATAGGAATTATTTCATTTTCCAACTTCAGTGGGACAAAATACGTTGAATCTGTTTCCTTTACATAGGTACACAGGTCAAAAACTCAGATAGTTTAAAATACTTTGTAATATTGAATCACCTAGAAACAACTTAATACAATGCTTGTTAAAACTTAAAGAAAATCCTTAATAGTAATTCTTAGCTTCTAAACACACTACGCCGAAGTTACGCGACTGAAGTTCCATAGCAGATTTTACGTTCCGAAGTATTCGGAAGATATGACACACCATAAGTGCCGAACTTACGCGGCCGATATTCAGTTGCGTAACTTTGTGTTTTTTCCCCGCCTTGGATCGAACCGAACTTCAGTCGCGTATGTGTGCCCTACCGCCGAATTGCCACTGAAGCATTCATTCATTCAAATAGCATTGTAGACGTAATCATGCGGATTTTCGGTCGCGTAACTTCGGCATAGTGTGTTTCGACACTTATTGCCTCACTTCTTAAGAATGGTTTAGAACTACTTTAGATTTTTCCACTCTTTCTAGTTCAGTCTTCTAGCTTGTAATAAAGACATTATACTCAAACTAAATTAACTAATCTTTAAAATTATGCTTACCTAGTTCAGGGCAATTTATACTTTTAATTTATAATGCACAAATTAATTCATAACACATTATGAATTTAAATTTTTAACACTAGTATATTACAATCATCTTCTTGCTCTATCACTTCATATTTTATATCTTTTGTTAAGCTTAATCTCTTATTGGTCGAGGATCTATTGAGTTTAATTTTTGTTCTCTGAATAGCTTCTTCGATAATAGGAGATTCCTTTTTGGAGCTGATCTGACCAATTTTTGTTTTAGTTTTCTTGTTTGTTTCTTCAATAATTGGGGAGCTGACCATTTCAACTTTTTTATCTGTTTTCTGAATAATTTCTTCAGTACTTGGAGATACCTTTTTAGAACTGAACTGAGAAGTTTTTGTTTTCGTTTTCTTATTTGCTTCTTCAATACTTGGAGAGTTGACCGCTTCAACTTTTTTATCTGTTTTCTGAATATTTTCTTCAGTACTTGGAGATAACTTTTTAGAGCTGAATTGAGCAGTTCTTGTTTTCGTTTTCTTATTTGCTTCTTCAATACTTGGAGAGCTGACCGCTTCAAGTTTCGTTTTATCTTTCTGAATATTTGATTCAGCACTTGGAGTTGTCTTTTTAGGGCTGAACTGTCCAATTTTTGTTTTAAGAATATCTTTGCGTTTAGTGTTTTTATTAGTCTCAGTTGTCTTTTTCTCTTTTTGTTCGGTACTGCCCAGAAATTCTCTATATGAGTCATTAAATGATGGGGACATCATATTCTGGTGAAGTTTAGAAGACCTAAGCTTAGGAGACTCGTCAACTTTTTCACTAGTATTTACGTTGTTTTCAGATTTAGGTTCTGGCCCAATGTTCATTCGTTTTGCATCGTTATTATCAGGTTTAGTTGCAATTTTTCTTTTTGGTCTGGTCGATGCTTGTTTGCTTTCTAACGCATCTGTTATTTGGTCATCAGTCATTTTTTTGAGCACTGGCAATTCGTCATCGTCATCTTTGACATGTTTTTTTAAAAAATCCTGCATTTTCGTAGCTGTGTTCAACAGCTTTTTTAAATGAGGTATGCTCAGCTTAGCAGCGTCATCTTTTATGTTATTCATAAGGTTTGTGAATTTCGTATATAGGTCTTCGTCTTCATCTTTGATCAAAACCTCATAAAGACCTGATGATGGACTGGAAATTTCTGATTTATTTGTCAAAAAGTTTGCGAACTCTTTCGGTAGAGTATACTCGGGGCAGGTATGACCGTAATGATTTTTATTGTAATGTATTTGTATACCAGTTCGAAACTCTTTAGCAGTTATTACTGACGGACATAAGTAGGTATAGTTTATATTATTCTTTGGTGACACATAGTTACAACTGTAAAACTTTTGAGTCAGTGTATCGTTAATAGTCAAGTATTTCATTTTTACTTGAGTCTCCATCTTTTTTTTCCACAACTCGAACTCTGGAACAATAATCAAAGTCAATTTGCAAGTCCATTTATTGGGACCGCCAAAAATGGCTAGTTAGTTTGTCCCAGATGTAAGACTAAACTAGATTATCAACTATGCCAAACCAGTACCTATTTGAAATCTAAATATGAAAAGAACAGCTCATGTCGTAACTTACTTCGGTGTCGAAACAGACAGAACAATAAAATTTAACAGATAGAACAATATTAAGTTTTTGACTAATTAATGTAATAGGGGATGGTTTTGTCGCGAGACTAAAACTTGAAGAGGGTGAAAGAACTTTTTATTCCGTAACTACATATTTCAAGTTCAAATTCGAGTAACAACCAAGTTCAGGAAACATTTTACATGAAAGCACGAGTAAACACGCAAATGAAGTTCCGGGCGGGTCAGCTAGTATATAATAAATAAATAATGCTTGACTCTATCACACAGCGTCAAGAAGCTGAGCTTATTATAATCATAGAGAAACACCCATACTCGACTTGACTCGACGAACAAATATTTGCAGAACATATATTTGTCCTGTCTCAGGCGGGTTTTTACCTACTGCGCCACAGAGGTCATCAAGGGACACCCTATTTAAAACTTTTTTGAAATTATGTTTTTTATCACATACCTTCAGAATTTTTAAAGAACATGCTGTCAACTTTATCTCGATGAATGTTCGAGACATGTCTATGAAACGTTGCAATGCCTGTAAATACTCCATCGCAGCCAAGACAGAAGAAAGTATTGATTTTTTGCTCATCCGAAGCAGTGGTGATGATGCACTTATGTGATGATAAGTCAACAAATTTCAAACAAGTCTGACATTTTTCAATGCGCACTGGCCTTATTATGTCGAGTGAGTAAGGAGATCTGAAAATAAGTTTGTATGTTACATTAAATAAGAACATTTATTTATTCACATCATCATCGGCCTATAGCAGCCCACAGATGGGCATAGGCCTCCCCTAATAAGCGCCATTGCGTCCTATCTTGAGCTTGACGCATCCAGCTTCTGCCAGCAGGCCAGAGAGCATCCTAAACTATGTTTGCCGAGCCGCGGTCTCCACTCAAGAACTCGTTTACCTCAATTTATACACACACATATTTAGTCACATTATACAAAAATAAACAAAAGGTAAATGCCTAAATATTTCAAAAATTGCCAAATTAAAAATGCGCTGATTCATGAGAATCATGAAAAGGATAAGGAAGTAGGCCATTCAGAAGATGAATTGATGACAAAAATGCAGGTAGGTAGGCAGCTGGTGCATGGACAAGAACAGCTATCAATAGAGTGAAATGGAAGGAGTTCGAGACGGCTTTTGGGCCGGCCAATAAGGAGCATACAGACTGGACTGTCGAGGCAAAAATCCAATATTTTTAAATAAATATAATTGTTTTAAGTTAATTTCGCGGTGTCTGCGTGGGCGAAACATGCTTATTACGTTTTGTTTAAGTAAACCTATGCCGTATTGAGGTAATGAACTATACATGTATATGAATTGAATATACATATAATTATGTGATTTTTATACTGTAAATTTATGCTGTCTTAATAAAGGCCTTTATCAATAGTGACACATAGCAGCTTAGGCTGGTTTTTGTACCACCGAGCAATGCATAACAGCATCTGCGATACATATTCTTATCATAAGATCCTGTCTGATCCTGCAGGGCTAAGGCTCCCTTACCTTTTTCCACACATTTCAAGATCGAAAGAAGAAAGTGTGGAAAGAGATATGCATTATGTACTTAACACGTTGGCTGCTGGCCTCGCACATGACGCTCCGCGCCATGCACGAGGAGGAGCACGACGTGCAGAGTCACATTTGTGTTTTCAGCACTCAAAGCGTTATATAAAAAGGATTTTTACAATGAAAATAATATTTAGAGTTAACAGCAACCATGGTAATCTGAAAACCTTATTAAATTAAAAGTAAAAGTGAACAGGCTTCGCTTGGGTGGTTCACCCAATAATTATTAATACAGCCAAATAAAATATTATTTGGCTGTATTAAATGTAGGACATAAAATAGGTTGCCCCCTTAACCCCATCCTCAATACACCCCTGTAGAAACCACACACTCATAATATTATGGTAAGCACATGATACTAGGCTCGGTTAAGGCCTGGGCTGACTGACTGTCGCATCAGTATCACGCTGCTCGTCCATAATTAAATAATAATAATAATATGCAGAAAAGCAGCCCAGCTGAAATGGGGCTGGACGGGCCATCGTCGGATGCCTCCTCCATAGATGGGCGAATGCCATAACATCCTGGCAGCCTGATGGAAGATGAGGTCCTGGTCGGCCTAGAAAGCGATGGCAGGACAAGCTCGAAGCCTTCGAGCGAGGATGGTGGGATATCTTGAAGGATAGATTTTTGGACTTTATCTCACAGATATAGGACTGCATATCCAGTCACAGCTCTCTCTCTTTGCAGATGATACCAAAATAATGGGAAACCCAATGCTAACACATAACATTATTCAAAAAGATCTTGATAGCATATATCAGTGGACACAAGACTGGCTCATAACCCTAAATGAATCTAAATGTACTGTGTTACACATAGGTAAGAAAAACCCAAGATATAACTATTCAATTAATAACAAATCTCTAGAAAAAGTGGATTGTCAAAGAGACCTGGGTATCTATATTACTCATGACCTTAAATGGGAAACACATATTTTGGAAATAGTAAAGAAAGCTAATTCTATCATGTACATTATAAGGAAAGCATTCTGCTACATTAACAAAGACCTCTTTATAAAACTGTATAAAACATATCTGAGACCATTGCTGGAGTACGCATTTCAGATTTGGAACCCCTATTTTAAGAAGGACATTGAACTCCTTGAGAGGGTACAGCGTAGAGCTACTAAAATGATACCATATTTAAAAAATCATCCATATGAGTACCGCCTCAAAGAATTAGGCCTAACCACATTAGAGAAACGTAGAAAACGCGGCGATCTAATTGAAACTTATAAAATATTAATTAACAAAGCACTATAATGTACCAGGATTATCTAACATGTACAACATGAATAACAACAAAAAAACTGAGAGGGCACTCACTTAAGCTGCAGAACCAGCCAGGTACAAGCAACCCAAGGAAACACACTTTGCCCAACCGTATTGTACACGACTGGAATAAGCTTCCAGAAACTGTAGTTAGTGCTCCATCAGTGAACTCCTTTAAAAATAGACTGGACAAATACTTAAAGTGCACTGAAAAATAACCCCGATATACACGTATCAGCTTTAAAGCTGCCTGTGTATTAAAATAATAATAATAATAGAGATGGTTGGCGAAATTTGGGGAGGGGGGGGGGACCTTTGCCCAGCAGTGGGGCGATGCAGGTTGAAAAAAAAAATATTATCTCTGCTATCCACTCGAAGCTGGGATGCAAGTCCCTATTGCTAATCCTAGTTCCAGAAAGATTGCGCCTCACTACCCTAGAGGAAAACATTTTCGTGGCAACCTCACCAAGACTTTCAAAACCCTTTCTGGCACTTATATTCTGCCTGAAATTCAGATACTTTTTATCATGAATGTAATGGGGTGTAAGGGGTTCCAACCCCCATCTCCGGAACCCAAGTCAACCTCACCTGCACGTGGTACACCCTGCTAACTAAGAAACGGGGCTCTGGCGACCGGCTTATTGCGGCATAGCGCAGTCTAACACTGGCACAGCTAAATCCCCTGGCCGCCGACGGGCAGCAGCGTCGGCGGTGCGAGAAGCTGTGCCCTGCGATCCCCAACCCGCATGCCCAGTGTGGGGATTATGGGCATATCCCCCTTTTTATAGGGGAGGTCTATATCCAGCAGTGGACTGAATAGGCTGTTGTTGTTGTTGTTGTTATAATGAATGAAAGCTTGAAATCTTCTAAGAGGCCACAACTGTAAAATAAGCCGTGCCCCATTTAACACAACTGCAAAACACTTCCTGACTAACAGAGTGATCCACAACTAGAATCATTTGCCAGAAGTTCCTCTAATAAACTCATTCAAGAATAAGCTGGGTAACTGGTTACAAACTCAAACTGTTACTAAATTCATTAAATCAGTGCTAAAACAGATAAACAAATTAGAGCATTTCGACACTGTGTAATATAGATTAGCGAAAGCACAGAATAGAAAAAGGAACCAAATTTTCTGAATCTACTCTAATATAATCTACTTTTCTTTTGTGAGACCCCAACTTGAATATCTTATTAAAGTATGGGGATCAACAGCCGATACAAGCCTCAAGGCATTACAAATAGCACAGAATAAAATAATCAACTATTGTACACCAACGGAACTACTTTATAGAAAAACTAAATTACTCAATATATCACAAATATTTACTTATCAAACCTGTATCTTGATTTAAAAGATCCTAGATAATAAAATTCAGAAAAAAAGTTATTCAGCTCGTACCTAACATTTTATATTGACCTACACCTTGCATCCCTTTCTACACATAACTCTTATCTCTTCTGACGCGTACTAACGTACGGAGCGAGCCCCGCACTCGGGGCCGAAACATGTACTTATAGCGCGGTACCTAAAGTGTGGAGTGAGACTGGCGTGGCGAAAACTGTCTGCTATAAACAAATATATAATAACAAGACACTTACACTGGATTCCCTTCAGCATCTTCGCAATGATTGTTCTGTATGTGCTTGAAGGCTTTGAAGAAGATAGAGAAAATCTTAACACACCGAGGACATTTGAAGCAGACTGTTTCTTGGTCGCCTGAACTTTGCCCATCCGAGCTTTCACTGACGGAATTTTCACTCAATTCAAACACTTCTTTTTTAACTTTTCTCTCCTGCAATCTTCTGCTGATGCGAGGCGTAACATCTACTGAGTTTTGTGCATCTTTAGGGGAAGCTTCGTGGTTCAACTTCGGATGTTTAGTGTTTCTGTGGGATAGCATGCCTTGAGTCGTCTCAAATTTCATGCTGCATCCTTCACATGGTATTTGTTTTTCTTTAAGCCCCTTGGAGTCCATTTCAGATGTGTCAATTTCTTCCTGGATAAAAACAAAATAGTTTTATAAAATTTCGTTGCATTGCAAAACAAAACAAAACATTTTTTTTTTCAATTTCTTTCGCTCCGTTCGCTCGCTCGCCAAAGCTATTCCGCCGACGATTTTTTTTTTTTTAATCGTGATGTTTGCATCACATTATTGGTTTGCACACAGACTTGCCCATATCAATGTGGTTTGCATACTTTTTTTGTATCGGGATCGGATCGAGATGATAACGAAGTTTTACAAAAATCCCAATAGGGGCGCTGCGCTGAGCCTTTTAAAAAAAAAAGTTAGCTCGAACTTTGTTGGTTTTTCGCACTCTAGCTGTGATCAAGCCACAGATCCAAGGTCAAACGTTTTGATGCGTGCCACTAGCGGTATTTATGTACTGTTCATAGAGTTTTTAGCCTACTAAATTCATGTAATGTAGTCATTCTCTGTCTAAGAGTGCTCTGTCCCGCTCACTCTCTTCCCATTCTAACTACAACTACTATGAATAAACATAAATAAGAACATAAAATTAAATATTTTGAACTTTTCTGTTTTCTTTCATGTAGTGAATTAATATTTTTGTTATGTATATATATATGTTACGTATTTAAAAAGTCCTCTGACCAGACTGTTGGCGCATAGGCCATTTAACTTACTTTGACATTTTACTTTAGTCTTGAGGATGAATTTATGATTAGGTGAACGAGGCCCTTTCTTTTACTAGGTATTTATTTATTTTTGTTTGAAGTAACCTTAATCTATGCTCATTGTCTATTAGTGTCAAAAAATCTTCTTAAATTTTATGAAATAGGTCGCGTCATATAAACGGTGGCGGCACTCAAGCTACGTATTATGCGATTTATCGGTATTTACCGGTGAGCAAACACACCCCCTCCACTTCTTCCAGCGTTCTTTTTACGTGACGCGTACAAGTACATGTACTGGTACTGAAAGTGATTTTATTTGACCCCTTTCTTCAAGAACAAACATTTAGATCCGTGTGGTGGCCACATTAGCATGAACAACGTGACAACACGGTACCACAGATTATGTACTCATAAAACGATACACAACCTAGTTTCAGTAGTAGGGTGACCAGACCATTGTACAAGAGGACATAATAATTACTGAATATTATATTTATTA
Organism: Horisme vitalbata; assembly: GCA_951804965.1. Classification (NCBI taxonomy): domain Eukaryota; kingdom Metazoa; phylum Arthropoda; class Insecta; order Lepidoptera; family Geometridae; genus Horisme; species Horisme vitalbata. The sequence continues at coordinate 4,540,655 of OX638109.1, forward strand.
ATTATTGGTAATTGTTTATATTATTATTATTATTGTTTAACTAGCAGCTTAAAGCTGATGCGCATATATCATATATGTGCACTGTTTTTTGAATGTTTATCAAGACTATTTTATAACGAGATCACTCAGTATGCATCAAAATACATAGAGAGAGGTTTTGCATTTTGTCAAGTTGACAATGAAGGCCGGTCATTTCAGACCTGACTATAATCGAAGCGAATAAAAAAACTAATTATGTAAAAATATTCTATATAATGGAGTATTTAAATTATAACTAATAACTTTATTAATAATAAATATTGATCGCAATACGCCCTATCATAAAGTATAATGGTTTTTGAACGCACTCTCATCCATATTGAGCATATCTCGTCCCAATGTCAACCGTCTAACACCAAACTAACACTAACAAAGCACGCGTTTGGTTGGTTTTTGGCGCCAGTGTCCTAATCGATCGTAACCTAAAATTATAAAAAATAAATACCCAGAAAAATTATCCGGCGTAAGTAAAAAAACCGATTAATTGAACATGATATCCTGTAATAAGAACTATCAATTAGGACATAGGTCATTTCTAGACGCGACATTTTATGGTCAGGTTGTATGAAGCTGACCGATCTTCTTTGCCGCAGAAAAGTTATATAGGTGGCTCGACGGGGCTTTAAGCGGCAATGCACTATAATAACAGCCTCCCGTACTAAAAAATTCATTGATACACAAGTTTTTCACCTTCAGCCGGGGTATTATGAAACGAAATTTTGAAGACTGCTACATCACGATGCTCGTCACAACACAACACAATAATAGTTCCAGCTCATACATCACTGACCACTCGAAACGTTTAGAACGTTTGTAAATTCGTCTGCAGAATGTGAAACTTACCTCGAGAGAAGGTACAGCATTTTCATTCAACCTGGGCTTAGACGTTGGCGTTGTTCTGAAATCTTCTTTTTTAAAATGCTTGGTGCATACATATAGATTTTTGCACGTCGTCTTCTCCTCACTACAACCTAGTACCTCTAGCCATTTGACACGTAACTCTTCATTTTTAGGAAAACTGGAAAAATAAACCAGGATATGAACGTAAGTCCTAAAAATGTTTGTCCCCACAGTAACTGCGTAACGGGCGAACGAATTTTGATGGAATTACATTATACAAGGTGTAATGGGTTCAATTTATATCTTCATAACCCAAGTCAACCTCGCTGACCCATGATGAGTCAGCTAAATAATAAACGGAGCTATCGCGGCTGGCTGATTGCAACATAATGCAGCCCGACAATGGCACAGCTAAATCCGCTGGGGATCATGAACATCTCCCTTCTAGAGGAATCTTAACTCCAGCAGTGGTAGATCTAGGGTCTAGCCTAAAATCTAGGCTATTATTTCAGTTGCAGGATTGTACCACACTAACGTAGAACTCAGTAGTAATATTTAATTTTAACAAATCTTAAACTAATCAATAACAACAGTATGTATGTAGTCTTGCGCAAGAATCTATGTATCGATCATTACCAGTAATCGGAATTAGGCGGGCTAAAGTACCTAAAGTTCAAAGAACGAGTGTGGAGACTTCCTTACTACAATAATTTTATTCGGCCCATTTCGGCCTAAAAATTGTTACTTACTGCGACAGTTGAACAATTTTGAGGCCTTTTTTAGTTAAAGCATATTAATGTTTTTTTTTATACTACTTGAAGATGGAACAAGCAGATAGCCCACCTGATGTTAAGTGGTAACCATAACATATCACAAAGCATCGCATCGTAGATCACGTTTTTCTGGAACGTGCTCTACGATGCAACGCCCTACGTCCATCAACTTGAGGCATGAAGATGATAAGCAGTGATCGGAATTAGGTGAGCTAAAATACCTAAAGTTCGAAAAATAACAGAGACTAAGTGGAGACGCCTTGCGACTAAATATTTTTCCGGGAAAATTTTCCCGGGTTTCGAGAAATTACTTAGGTCCATCTAAAATTAATACAGTAAAATAACAATCGAATTAATTTCCTCTTCTTATTATTGATAACAAGAAGAGGAAACGAATTCGATTGTTGTAAAAAACGGTAAGCACGATTTTTATTGTTTTCAACAAATAAAATGAACGATGTAAGTAAGCGCGGAAGCTAATGTGATTTATAAACCAGCTTTAGTAAATAGCTATAGTAATAAAAACATTTATTTAAGCAAGGGAATAAAAAAGCCATTTTATAGTTTTTGTACCATTTATTCATTTTGTACAGATAATGGAACTCAAAATCAATAATTAAGAAAGTAACCAGTCCTACCTAAGATACACAGTCGGAACTCTAAACATTATTTCCATTGATGTTGAATTTGTCCCTTAATCTGAATCGCTAACGTTTTCATCATGGACGGAGTATAAAGAAATATCTTCGTCCGGAGAATTAAAGAAAATCATTAGGAGTTTTTCCATATTATCTATTTTCAAACGATTTCTTTTTGTACTTAAAATCCATTTATACGTAGAGAAGGACCTTTCAACATCAACTGAAGTTACAGGTACATATTTATAGAATGACAATAATTCATTTTCATTATCTAATCCTTTATCTATATTTTCACAAATGTCTCTTAATGCATCTAGATCGGGATTTCTGTCCATAACGTTTTCTAATTTTTGTTTTACTGGTTCAGAAGAACACCAGCTTAGAACAATTCTTGCTTCATCAAAAATATGGAAAGATTCCGTCAACAATAAGTTAGACTTTTGCAATTTTTTTAATGAAATTTGAATTATTTTAAAATATTCGTCAATGTAATCTAAATCAGTTTTTAAACTTTCTTTTCCTAGGACAGTTTTAGCATGCCTGATAGACAAAGAATCAGAACTTCTTAGAAGTCTTACAATAGTTTTTATTTCTTCGTAATATTCAGCATAATACGAAGCTGCTTCTAGCCATGTACCCCACCTTGTTATGACAGGTTCAGGTGGCAATGGCAGGCTCGGAAATTTTTCCCTTAACAATTTTACTCTATTAGGAGCCTTTAAAAATATTTTTTTTACATTTGAAATTAAAGTATCCACATCCGCATATTGTGTCCGTATTTTTTCTGCAACGCGGTTAAGAGCGTGTGCTAAACAGGTAACATGTATCATATTTGGCAAGGAGTTCTTTAACATTCTTCCTGCTTTTAACATATATGCTACGCTATCAGAACATAAAACTAAAACATCTCCTACTTTGTCTTCATACGAGTCTCCCCACATATTTTCTAGGCATCCAATCACAAAATGAGCTATTGTCTCTCCATTTACTTTTTCTAACATTTTGCAAGCTATTAAAAATGGTTTGTTTGTTGCGAGATTTAAAGGTTTTACAAGAAAATTTACAATATAACGACCTAAATAGTCGGTAGTTTCATCTAGAGATATCCAAAGTTTCTGATTAAGAACATGGTCATGGATTAATGCAATTTTTTTTTTAAAAACTACGTCTAAATAAACCTTTCTCAATAACGATTCATCGGGAATCCTTTTAACATTTGTACATTTACAACACATATATTTCATTAAAAAAGTTTTAAACTCTGGTCGATTTACTCGTGACCAGGGTATGTTACACAATATAAGAAATTGTATTAAATCTAAATAAAATTCTTCGTTCACTTGCCTAGCAGTACCTTGATGTTTTGGTCCGTCAATATGCCTCTGTATATTGCTTTTTTTGCATACAATAGAATTCTCACATTTAGAACAAAATATCGTGTTGCTAGCGGGGTCGTGGTACAATTCGGGGTGATCTCTAATCCACGACTGTACAATCCCGTCGGTAGGTTTGGTCGCCATTTATTTGCTAGTTGCGTTGAGGCAGAAAAATTACTGAAAACAATGAGACAAATATATAGTTTCTACACTTTTCCAGGGACGTCTTCGCGTAAAATATAGTTTGATGATAGAATTGCCAGTAGCTCCAACATTTGTGCACGAACTCAAATATAAAACACTGAATAAAATTCCATAAATAAATAGTTGCATAAAATTGTTTGAATTTGGTAAATTTATCAAAAGCAGTCTAATATTTAGAATGTTTTAAAAGTGTAGTACAAATCAAAGACTTACCAAGTAATTTGATTGCCGTAAAGCGCAGTAAATTTCTGGTTGCAGTAAATCGTAGTCCGTAAATTCAAGCCAAGGTAGATAGGTACAAGTAGTGATATGGTTGCAATAAATCGCAGTCCGTAAATTCAAGCCAAGGTAGTTATGTGAAGCAGATCCAATAATCGATACGAAAACAGGTTAATAAAATATTCACGAGTCTAAGATACACACGCTGCCGAGGTAACTACAGAAGTGATGCACGCACGCATACAAGTTATGACGCCGTTTGGATGCAAAACACCCTCACCCTTCAACCCTTTTGTCATTGTTTACTTAAACAATGATTCGTTTCCCAGAATAGCCAAAGCATGCTGTCCCTTTCTTAGCGTTTGTTGTTGTTGTTTATCACTGGTTTGCTGTGTATTGCTACAAACACTTAAAGGGACAGCATGATTTGGCTATTCTGGGAAACGAAAACATAGGCGAATCCAGTTTTTTACCTGAGTTAATAACAAAATAAATCTTATTGAAGTTTGTTAAAAAGGAAAATTAATTCAGTTAGTTTTCTGTATGAATAACATTAATATTAAATGTACTTAACTGATATCCTAAAACTTGGAACAAATTCCCAATTTCCGGGAAAGATTTCCCGGAAAAAAATGTTAATGGTAAGGAAGTCTCCATTTTTTTTGACTCTATTCTTTGAACTTTAGGTAAATTAGCTCACCTAATTCCGATCACTGATGATAAGCCTCTTGTGCCTGTAATTTCACCGGCACCCATACCCTTCAAACCGAAACACAGCTCAGCTGCTTCACGGCAGATATAGGCATGGTGGCAGTACCTCCCCTGACGAGCCCTCCACAAAGAACTCAAAAACTAACTAATGTCAATTATATTGTGGACTAATTCAAATCATTTTTCTTTTTAACCGATTGTAAAAGTTCTATAATTAATAACTTACATTTAAGTTATAATTGTTATTAACTGTGTTTCGTGTTCCAAGAGTTTATTTTAGTTTATTTATTGCAACATATAACTTAATACTTAGTCGTCATGCATGCGGAAATAAATGGATTTTAAGCACTAAAAAAGAAACAACAACCGATACGATTTTTAAGTTTCCATATTAGACGGTGATTTTAGGTTTTGATGGTCACCCTACTATGAATCAAGCAATTTAACGTTTTAGCAGTAAATAAAGAAATGTTGTCTTACCAATGCAGGGAAAACCCAGAGTTTGGATATTTAGCGCTATCACAACCTTTCACGCAACAAGATCTCCCCATTTTCTACATCAAAATGCTTACAAAACAAACAAATAAAAATTAACGCGGCCTCAGCTAGAGACAGACTACCACAGACAGACTAGCTAAGGCACAGAACAAGGAATAGCAAAGCCAATCTATGATATAACTGGTGTTGCCAACTAACAGAATTTTAGATACTCAGCTGCTGCTGAGCCGACTGTTGTTCCGAAATCCTTAACGACAACGAAAACCATAGATCTTTTATCGGTAGTAGATAAAAGATCTATGACGACAACACAGTTTGTCTAGTTGAATCGTCAAAAATAATGCTAATAAAATGTCTAGTTCTCGATTCAACGGTGCGCAATGTCAAATAAAGGATTTGTACTCTGTGGACAGCGCCTTACACACCATCCATCAATCTGTCTTTTGAAATGGCAACATTGAATAATTTTGCTTGCTTGCTTGTTGAAAAAATGTTTTTGTTTTGTTTTGCTTTTCTAACTGTTTGTTTGTTTTGTTTGCTTTGCACCGCTTTGCACGAGAAGTTTGAGTTGGTCGCTCCGAAATTTGATTTTTCAGAACTATGACAGCAGAACTAACAACATTAGCCACAATAAAATGCAAACAACAAGTTATCCGCGCTGTTAGATTCAACGTGGACGGCACATACTGCCTTACTTGCGGCGCCGACAAGAAAATCAAACTATGGAACCCTCACCGCCAACTCTTGCTGAAAACGTACGGAGGTCACGCAAACGAGGTCCTAGACGCAGCTGGATCATGCGACAGCAGCCATATTGTGTCTTGCAGCAGCGACAAATCTGTTATCCTATGGGACGTAACAACAGGTCAACCGATTCGCCGTTTTCGCGGTCACGCGAGCTCTGTAACTTGTATCAAATACAACGAGGAATCCACAATGGCTATCTCCGGGTCTGTTGACAACACTGTCTGCTTCTGGGATATGAACAGCAGGCGTCAAGAACCCGTCCAGACTTTGAAAGATGCTAAAGACACCATCACATCAATCCAAGTGACTGATCACGAAATAATGACCAGTTCCGTCGATTGTCATGTTAGGTTGTACGATATAAGATTAGGTAAAATGTTTTCTGACTACATCGGTCATATAATAACATACGGTAGTTTGACACATGACGGGCAGTGCCATGTGCTAAGCTGTAACGATAATACAGTCAAACTCTTCGACAAAGACTCCGGTGAAATACTTAACACATTCACAGGACATGAATGCAAAGATTTTATGTTAGAGAACACAGTGAACGAGAAAGACAGTCATGTGATATCCGGATCGGCTTCAGGTGACATAGTATACTGGGATTTGATAAGTAGCACAATAACGCAGAAGTTGATTCATACAAAGAGTAAACCCGTTGTGTCGTTATCACATCATCCGTTAGATTGCTCGCTGCTTTCCGCTTGTGAAGATGAGATCAAACTGTGGGGGGTGCCATCTATAGCTGAAGAATAAGCAATGAACCTACTTCAAGGTTTTATGCTGCCAAAAAGACACCATGATATCTACCATGACAAAAGATGATATAGTCTCAAAGGGAGTGAAAAATAATTCCTTCCTTATGAGGTAGAGGGCAACTCTGGTATAGCAATTGTTAGGCTGAAGAGCTTAATAAATAAAAGCCAGGAACAGCATCTTACATATTTAAAGCATAGAAGTGCTTACATCTAAATGCCCATAGCCCCTTTGCTTGAACGAGCAAAACAAATCAATAAAATGAGATAAGAGGACCCATTCAGGCCCTTGTGTTAAACTAAATGTTAACCTTTGTCCGATTGGACCTCGCTCAGCACTGTAGGGTTAAGCAGTAACCCCCATCCAAGTGGTGATGGGTCAGTGTGGCATAACCAAGATGATCTGCCAAGTACACTTAAGTAAACCACACAATGAGCGCTTAGAAAAAATGAAGCATCAAAGACGAAAGTATGACAGAGCAAAGAAACAAACTTTGACTTATATCCGAGTTGAATTTTAAAAACAGTTATTACTTGGAATAAAACAAGTAAAATGATAAATTGAATTTTATTTCCAAAAATTTCCATCACAAATGGTTTTGAACCGTTGTTTTTGACATTGTATCAACAATGTTAGGGCTTGGCCGAAAATGCTTAAAAATACATAATTAAATTTTATTCATACTCTACCAAATAAACAGGTAGGTAGCCATCTAGTTAGGTTAGCAAAACTGCCTGATTGACCATTCATAATGGCTATAGAGCATTTGGAGTACCTAGTATAGCAGAGCATTGCAATGATAAACAAATGTAAAAAAAATATTTGACAAAAATACCCAAATTAGGTATATGAGAACAAGAAAAACAATCCAACTTGGTTATAACAAAAAAAAAATATGGCGCCCTTTTTTCGTAATTATAAAACAGAACCTACCTGTTTATTTAACAGAACTTAAAATTACTGCAATTTACATATGGCAAGAGGATCTAACTAGTTCATTAGAAATTACCTATCTATTGATATTATGAAAAACAAAAACATTAATAAATATAAACATAATCTGTGCGTAGACCTGGCGTGGACAATCTTCACCTACTGAATTCAAATACAACTTTTATTAGAGGACAGTATACATAGAAATCAGTATTCTACGTATTTCTATGAAAGCGACGTGTCTGTATTTATGGAAGGTATTTCAAAGAAATCCATAGAAACCAGCAGTGTTGTCGCCGCCAGCAGCCGGCTATTGAAGGGTACCCTAAGATGACAGTACCAAAAAGAACTGGTTTACCTACAGCCGTTGAAATAGCTTAGTTTGTAAGTGCACAGTGATCTTAGAAATAAACTATGTTGGTAGGCATCCAATAAACCCACAGCAAAAACCCAGTATAACAACTCTATACCACACCAATATTTATAAACCTAATCTAACCAATAATGAACAATTATTTAGACTAGAGAAAACCGTAAAATTATAGTACATTTATGCGCGCAAAAATCACTACAGCCATTTATAAATATAAATGTGTTACAGTGACTTTAAAATGGTTAGTTTTTTCTCCAAAAACGGTATTAAGGAGCGACTGAAATCATGGCGCGTTTTTTAATAGAAAAAATAAACATGTAGGGACCTAGTGGACATTTCGTTATCTTAGTTTATTATGTCATTTACAAATGATTCAACCATTTGTATCGTCGTCAAATTTCTGCCGATGAAAAAGCGTCATTTCTTATTTCGATTTCTCATTCGCCGAAATTTGACTATACGCTGACGATACGAGATTCACGCTCTGAGCATAGGTGCAAGTATTTTAGCTATTTATCCACCTACTCTGCTTTATCGCGTTAGCGTTTGCGCAGATTATTAATAACTAGTCTAGCGTCTAGCGACGGACGTGCAAAACTTGTCTTCATAAATAAGTAAACGAACGCATCCGAGTAGAATAACAAAAATCTCAAAAAATGGCACTTTGTACTCAGAAAGAGAAACTCTATACCGGCTACTTACAAGAAACTGATTTATGCGTACGAGACGACAGTCGCTTCTAGATAGCGTTTATGGCATCAATAGTGGCATGAGTGGGTGATTTCATACCATTTACGTTACAGTTTGTTAAATATAGGTACACGGGACATTGACATTGATATAGAGATGACAATCAATGACGATCGATGACGAAAACCAAAATGGCTTTTCATTGGTTTTGACAACCCAATTGGTTTTCGTCATTTAACATTCAACCTCTATTTAACAAACTGTAAACATTTTTGCAACAGCACCCCTAGCGGGAGTTTCGTAAAACTTTGACATCTTCATACCAGAATAAAGCTAACATAGACATTGTAAAGTATGAAATAACACACACAGGCCTCTAAAAAACTGACCAACATGACGCATATGTACAATTACAACAAAAACTTAAAATGATGTACTTCAAAACTTAATTATCTTAATCGAAATGCGACATGGAATCTACTACATAAATGATTCAGAGAAAAATATATGTGCATTTTGAAATTAACACCGAATGTGCAATACAACAGTAGACTGACAATTCTGTTGGGCATTTCCCTAAACTAAACTTGACATTTCTTGAATTAAAACGATCTCAATTAAATTTTATTAAAGGTATAGTTAATGTAAAGAATTTTACATTAACTATACCTAAGTCATTAGTAGCTGGATGCGTCGAGCTCAGGACAGGGCGCAATGACGCTCATTGGGGGAGGCCTATGACCAGCAGTAGACTGCTATAGGCTGATGATGATGAAATGGCATTTCATCTCGTATTAGGTCAATCTATAATAAAGAAATAGGTACTACACTACTATAATTCACCGAATTAGGAAATTACGCGTTTCGTTTCGTGCGATTGACAGTCGTAATCAAAATATAACCGAAATTTCGGCACGACGTTCATAAATTACGGTCCGAACGTTGCGCACCGTACTATTTCACAAAATATTAGACCGCAAGATTGGCACAACCAGCGTAGACAAGGGATTTGTCGACGAAAATATATAGAAAACTATTTAAAAAAAAAACCGCAATATTGGCACAACCACCGTAGGGATTTGTAACATGCGATTTGAGGAAGATAGTAAACCTTACACAAAATATAGAAAACCTTTTTCTCGATGTGGATGGTAGCAACATTTTAAATGTTTCAACCGTGGTTTTATAAAAAAAAATATAAAAAGAAGCGCTGGGAAAATATAGACATGTATGATATGGGTCCCCCCACACAATCTGGAAAAATATGTCGCCTTCTCTATCGTAAAGTAGACATAAAAACGGGGACTAAAGGGGGCTGGTCATATCAGTTAATGTTGATACGGACATGTAGCATAAGCCAAAATGCGACTTTAGATAAAATGCAGGTAAAAGTCCTGCCTGGTTCGAAGAATTTTCAATATCATTTTGCATGATGATGAAGTTTAGAAAAATGCTCAACATAATCGCCACCATTATACAACCATTGTTTATAAGATATTTCTCTGGCACATTTATACACAAACAGACAGAAAATACTGACATTCTAGATGTGTTTTCTGTCAGATCTTTAAAACGCAACTGTGGTTAAATTTTACTTACTTATACTTATTTTAAACCTTAACAAATACATAAAAACGATAGAAAATTTCCATTCAATCAGATTTTTAACCAATGTATCTCATTGCTTCAAAAACACGCTCATGAACTTTTCTACTAAATCATTCCTTTCTTAGTGCATCCCTACACTAGGCAAGAAACATACCCTCCAAAGTCTCTACGGTTTAGGCTGTGCGTTATCAGTCAGACAGTCAGACAGTCAGACAGTCAGACAGTCAGACAGTCAGTCAGACAGTCAGTCAGTCAGTCAGACAGTCAGTTTCAAAAATACAGGACATTTCGAACACGGTCGACCGATCCCAAGCTAGTCAGATCATGTATGAATACCAGAGACTGATAAACATACACAGATACTTATGAAACCCAGACAAAAAATGAACATCTATGTTCACCATAAAAATTGCCCTGGAGGATTTAACCTGCAACTTACAGCGCAGAAGGCAGATTAACTACCAACTGAGCTATGAGGCCAGTGGATATTTACAGTTTGTTAAATATAGATTGATATGTGGGACATTGACATTGTGTGATGACGACGACTAATGATGAACAATGACTAAAACCAATTTGGGTTGTCAAACCAATGAAAAGCCATTTTGGTCGTCGTCATCATGTCATTTTCCTGCGTATCAACCTTTATTAACTGTAGTTATGAGATATAAAGAAAAATACATACACTTATATTGCACTGAGAAGAAAATGACACATTTAGAGATCAATAAACATTAATCGATATATAATTAATTCAAAACATTTGCCACATAAAGTAGGAACATTTTTACTGTGACTAGCGTAAACATAACATTCGCCGACATATATTAAATCTATGTAAATAATATGTCTCTATGACAAACGATTAAGAACTTATTAAAAATAGCACCGCAATTTAAAAATAAACATTTTTTTTCAATATTGCAACACCCTTATCATATAATGAAATAGTTAAGAAAGTGCGTTTTAGATAGTGTCACGAAATATCAGTAAATTATCGACTGCAGTTTCCACTACAGTTTGTTAAATATAGGCTGATACGCAGGACATTGACACGAAGACGAAAACCAATTTGGTCGTCCAAAACAATGGAAAGCCATTTTGATTTACATCATCGTTCATCATTTTCTTTAAATTCCTAATTTATTGGGACTTTATGTCATTGATTGACTATGTCAGTCCCATCGTTCATCATTGGTCGTCGTCATCACTACGTGTATGTAAATGTCAATGTCCCGCGTGTCAACCTATATTTAACAAATTAGTCACTTTACTTCTTTATTCAATGGCTTCTGGAATAGTTTTCCACTATTTCACCAGTATCAAGTATAATCAAACTAGTCAATGGAGCAATCGCACAACTGTCATATCCGCCTACTGCCTTCTTGCATACTTCACACACGACTCTTGACAAAACGTAAACGATCAAAAAGTCGGGATAACATGATAATTCGGCGCGGATACACAGAGATGAGAATAAATTGGACGCGTCTATAAGCCATAACTTGTTTGTATTTGGTTTTAGTCCATTTAACATTGTGAAATAAGGAATGTAAGGGGGTTTCATCCTCCATATTCGGAACCCAAGCCTATCTCATCTACCCGTGGTGCATTCTGCTTACTAACAAACTGGACTCTAACGGATGGCGCAAGCTACATCATCTGGTTAACAGCAGCGTCGGCGGTGCGAAAAAACTGTCCTACGATCTCAAGCCCGCATGCAGAGCCTAACCCCCCTTCTTATTAAGGGTGGCTAAGTCCAGCAATCGGCTCAAGGCTGGTCTTGTTGTGTACAGCATCGGTCGTAACAAAGGGTTTCCACCCGGCAGTTGCGGAATTCGGACGCGTCCGATAATTCGTTCCCAGCTTGATGCGATTGGTTTTATTTCTTGTGACGCTATTTAGAACACACTAGAACAAATCTCGACTCCAAAAACTTACATAGCTAGGACAAAATTCTAACGCCTAAAAACATTTACTTACAATTAAGTTATAAAATATAATTTTGTACTCATAACGGCCGAAACACTTTCGAACACTCGAACTCAGTGTAAGCTTACATAGCGGCTGTCCAGAATTTTGAAACAGGACGGGACTAACATTCATTAAAAAAGTTCTAAAAAACTAAAAATGGCAATTCATATGTTAATACTATAGACCCTTTATTTAAAGGCCTATTGAGAAACGATTAGTCAGGTTCAAATAACGAATAGAACATCTAAATAGGCCTTGATTTTGAAATCAATTTGGAAGTGAACTTAAGTGTCAAATTTTGCATGATCGTAAAAACATCTATGAATTATATTCTGCTATCGAATTACTTAGTACTAAAATCTTATTAAAAATGGTATTGTAAGCTCACACTGAGAAATCCAACACAACTAAAAACTAATTTTGTTATTTGCTGCCCAAGGAGTTGTATCAAGACATACATTCAGAGCTACGTTCGCATTTATAATATTCGTTTGGATTTATTTGAGAAATATCTTTGTAGTAAAAAGCATTCAAATAATAAAATCGAAAAATGATTAGGTACCTAAATAAGGAATTCAATATATTCCTGCTTCCTGCTTGAGTGTCAAAAACATACCTTACGTGTTGCGCTAACATAACCACAAAGAATTGCATCGTAGATCATGCTTCTTTGAAACGTGCTCTACGACGCAACGCCCTGCGTCCATCAACTTTAGGCATTAAGTTTAACGCAAAGTAAGGCGCCACCTCTACGAGCGAGTGCATTGCGACGAGTTAGCGTTTCTATCGTCTCGTAATCTCAATGAGACGACGATTATTCCGTCAGCGTATCGACCTGACTCGCCACGGAATCACGCCGACGTTATACAATTGTTTTATTGAAAAAAGTTCAGTGAGCTGACAGACAACGTGTTGCTTGCATTAAGCCATTTGTATCGTCGAGATATTTACGTACATTATAAGTGTACTGTATGTGCTTATTGAATAAACTTATTTTGATTTGATAACATCGCCATGTGTGGCACAACGATGACGAGCGCGCTGCGAAGACGCCACGTGTGGCAACAGGTCAACGATAATTTTGCTTTTGCTCGCATTCAGCCACTCGTATCGTCGCGATAACATCGCCGTTTGGACACACGTTCCATGAGAATGTATAATAAATATGTGGCTCGACGATAATATCGTCGCGATGCACTCGCTCGTGAAGATGACTCCAGCAGGGGTATTTTAAAACGTTCGAAATGTTTCCGAGTCGAATCCGACAGTGACGTTTGAACCAAAATTACATTATTATGTGGGGGTGTATTGTGTTGTGATGCGAAATCGTATCGTAGTGTTCATCAGAAACATCATGAGCAGCTTTTGAGATCCTTAAAATCCAATCGCAATAGAAATACAACTGAACAAAAATTGACGGTTTCGATTCGGAAACTTTTCGAATGTTTTAAAATACCCCTGCTAATCCCTTTCACACTCAAGCCTATTGGCTGTGACAAAAATAATGGTATATATACTGAAGTATAAAATTGTAAGAATGACGTTAAAAAATATATGCCTTGTCATTTCTTGTTTGGTCGCGTTACGAATTGGTGTAAATAAAAAAATACGATTTTAAGTGTCTTTATAGTTTAAATTGCATAAATGAATTTTGACTTTGAAAATACACACTCAATTAAGAACTAGACCTGTGTCTAGCTTGACGGATTTTTTAAAATATACAGTTATTGTAATTGACACAACTCCCCGGACAGCGAACTGGTTCTACCATCACAATATGCCAAATCACAGATATTATCACCCTGCTATAGATTTCACTATTGTTGCATTTGTGTTTGCTTATAATATTTATAAGACTTTCATCTACCAACCCACTGAGGCTCATGTGTACCAAAAAAATAACATGCAGTTAATTTGATTGAATATTTTATTCATGAATCTAACGTGAATTAAACTCATTAATTCATCAGTCGAAGGCAGGGACAGTGTTTCGATTTCAACTCAAGTGCTAGACGGGACTTGCAAGGAGATCATTCACTCAGCAGGGTTAGTGACTCATTAAGAGAGCCTTAATCTGATGAAGGCTCTCTTTATGAGTCGAAACGCCGTCGGTGCCTTCACTGATGTAACGGTACGTGAATATTGCCGTTTTTCAATATAATAAAATTATCGGTCCGATAATTTTATATTGTTATTGTTGTTTATATTGTTTTTTATTGTTACATACGAGTGAAGCCGTGAGCCTTCCAGAGATCATGGGTTGAAAGCATCAATAGTCTTTTATTATTATTTTTTTTTTTTGTTTTGAATCTATTCGCGCATTACCACGTGCTCAATACGGTAAGGAAAATATAGTGAGGATTTAACAGGTTCAAATTTAAAAAAATGTTTTAAGATGCCTTCCTGTGGGTAAGTGGTAAATACAACAACAGTGAAATTTAACGATCCATATTCAATACTTTTATCTTTCCATACTAAACCATACAATTTTTCCAAATCTCCAAATCTAGCTCCAACTAAACAATATTCTTAACAAATTATGGATTACAATTTTGAAAATTTAAATTGAAATACAAAAAAGACGGCAACATTTTGTTAACTTTTCGAGGTAAAAACTTGAGTTTTATTTCGCTCATTTTGGGCAAGCTAAAGTCTTGTTGCCATACCGCCATTTTTTCCGCTAGAAATCAGTAGTACCTAAATTACAACGCTTTTAAAATTCGAAGTATTTTTTTAAATTCAAAATGGTAATCCATCTTTACTTACATTGTACTCGTTGTATCATTCACTTGCAGTCCTCTGGCATTAAGTGAGTCATTGACATATGGCGCCTGGAAATAAATTTAAAAAGTTTAGTCACAGAATAGAAAAAGTAACAGAATTTTCGGTCCGCAAAAACGATTAAACAAATTGCTACTTTAGGTCCGACGCAATAAAGTGTTATTCAGCACGTACCTAACATTTTATATTGACCTACACCTTGCATCCCTTTCTATACGTAACCCTTATCTCTTCTGACGCGTACTAACGTACGGAGCGAGCCCCGCACTCGGGGCCCAAACATGTACTTATAGCTTCGTACCTAAAGTGCGGAGTTAGACTGGCCTGGTTTAGTGTTGAAATAGTACCAAATTTTTTTCTGTTTTCTACGTGGATTTGACTTAGAAATGGAAACCTTGATTATAACACCCAGCCAAGACATTTCAATTTTTTTGGCTGTCTTTGGTACGCATGATGGAATTAGAAAATATTAGATTTAACAGAATAGCTTTTAATTAATTAATTAAATAAATCTTAATTTACTAAATTTAAGCATGACTAAACAACTGAATAGCTACCATTATATACTGTAGAAAAATAAACCTACTGCCAACTAAGTTTTTAGTAATAGAGTTCTTTGTAGAGGGCTCGTCTGGGGAAGTACTGTCACCTTGCCTATTTCTGCCGTGAAGCAGCTGTGCTGTATTTCGGTTTGAAGGGTGTGGGTGCCGGTGAAATTACAGGCACAAGAGGGTTATCATATTCATGCCTCAATTTGATGGACGCAGAGCGTTGCATCGTAGAGCATGTTCCAAAAAAACATGATCTACGGTGCAATGCTTTGTAATGGTTACCACTTAACATCAGATGGACCATGTGCTTGTTCCAAATTCCTACTACCTACATACTAGAACTACTAAACTACTAGAAGAGCAATGCATAATAATTTGTAGAGTCGCTGTCACCAGTTTAATTGTTTTGTCATGAAGGACGAACATCTTCACAAATTCTCATTTTAATATTAGTAAGAATAATTCTTTTACATACCTAAGTCCTCTTTCGCCTCTGAAACTCAAAGAGCATAGACTACAGCTCTTCCACAGCGAATTCTTATCCTTCTCCTCTTTCATAGACAATTTGTCCGTTCTCAACGTCAACTTGTCCGTTTTTATCGACAACTTGTCCGTTTTTATCGACAACTTGTCTGTTTTTAACGACAATTTGTCATCTTTTGGCGGCAAATCATTAGCAGGTTCGTGTTTTATAGATGGCGTATCAGTTTTTATTGTTAATTTATTGTCTTTCATGAATGATCTGTAGTTTTTAACGGGGTCATCATTTTTCACAGCGAATAAGACATCTTGTATTGGCAACTTGTCAATTCGCACTGAGAGAGTTTTGTTAGGCACCTCTACATTTTTCTTCTCTATGGGTTGTATTGGTTTCTTTTGAGGCGATTTTTTGACCGCTTCTTTCTTAGTTGGCCTTTTCTCTGGCTTCGGTTTCAGCACTGTAAATAAACTTAAACTTATTACCATAGTCATAATCATACTTTTTCAATAAAAAATATCACAAATGTTTTAAGTTCAATTTCATTGTATCTTTTATTTTGTGTGTGGGTCAATAAATGTTTTTTTCTTTCTATCTATCTTTCTAAATGCTATCATCATCTTCATTATCAGGCTACAGCAGTCCACTGCTGGCATAGGGCTCCCCTAATGAGCGCCATTGCGCCCTATCCTTAGCTCGATGCATCCAGCTTCTACCAGCAGCCTTTTGCAGATCATCACTCCACCTGGCCGGAGAGCGTCCTCACTACGTTATAATGTACATCAATTTTGGCAATAAGTTTTCAACCCGCTAGCAAGATCGCTGGTTGAAAATCCTAGCAACACAAAGCGGTTTCAAGAATTATTTTCCTGGATAAGGAAGCTGCCAAAGCGCAAAGGAAGCAGAAAGGACTGATGAGTCTGGGTAATAAATGTCACCGCTATTCCACTCATCTATTTATAATCCACCAACTGATCGCGGATTTAAAATAAAACCAAAAAAAGGGTTTTAAAAACTTCTAGACAATTATCTGGATAAATAGAACCAGATCTCGTCAGGCTCCGTCGAGAACATCTCGTTACATTGTATAGATATATTTATGCAATGTAATGAGATCTTCTTCATGCAAAATTATATATTTAACGTAAGCGATGGGTGACCGTTTAGAGACATTTAGATCTGAGGTACGATAAGATGTTGGTACCGGCTTTTCAGTGGTTAGCCATTTCAAAGGCCTTCGGATGGCCTTATAACTCCGACACCAGAGTTGGCCACTAACAACCATTGAACCTATTGAATTGGAGATACCAATGGTTAAGGATTACATAACCCACAAGCTTAGATCCTATGCCAAACGTATAGAGCTACATCCAAACGAACTTGCACAGAATCTGACGGTCAAATCCTGGTGGATTTCAAATACTAAGGAGCACCCCTCTAGACCTCATACAACCCATGACAACGTAGAAAACTTTGATACGGATGCCACTGGGCATATTCCATGCATACCAATGACAGAGCAATCATCAAAACTCTAGCTCAATGGAAAGGCAGATTATTTGAAAAGAAGAGTTATAATAAAACTCATACGAAGAAGAAGAAGCTTGTTGTCACCTGCTGGAGATTATTTACCAGTTATCTGCAAAGGTACCAACCTGGGCGGTTACATGGCGGGAGCATGGGTGCATCTGGAATGCGACTGAGAGGCCTCGTCACTAGATCCCTCGCTTCTTTTTACCTGCTGGAGATTATTTACCTGCAGCAGTGCCAACCACGGCGGTAAGTATAAGAATAGGCGCGTCTGCAATGCGGCTGAGAGGCCTGGTCACTAGATCCCTCGCGTATTTTTACCTGCTGGCGATTATTTACCTGCAGCGGTGCTAACCTCGGCGCCTAGTATGAGCATGGGCGCGTCTGCGATGCGGCTAAGCGGTACTTCATCGCTAGATTCCTTGCTTCATTTTATCTGCTGGAGATAACTTACCTGCAGCGGTGCCAACCTCGGTGGCTAGTATGAGCATGTGGCGATGCGTTCAGCTAAGCGGTGCTTCATCGCTAGTTACCTCGCTTCTTTTACCTGCTGGAGATAACTTACCTGCAGCAGTGCCAACCTCGGCAGCTAGTATGAGCATGGGTGCGTCTGCGATGCGGCTAAGCGGTGCTTCATCGCTAGATCCCTCGCTATCGCTGCGCGCGCGCACCGGACGCTTTTTAACACGCTTCCTGAACCTAGAGGAATAACATTATATTAGTAAACATAAATAAAAATTGTTAAAAAACACAGTTGTGCACAGTTAAGCCCATCGTTGTACAGCATACAACTATGGGAATGTCACAATCATACAAAGAGCACAAAATGGCATTCTAAGAAACATCTCAAATGAACTGGTTTCTCATGAATACTGAGTTGCATAATGACCTGGAAATTAACACAGTCAGCGATGAAATAACATTAACTATTATTAAAATTTTTAAAATTACTTTTTGTACAAAAAACGGCTGTACCATCACCCTAACACCTGGCTTCGCAGCTAATAACCATCAGCTACTCAAGAAAACCACATCAGGGAAAGGGGAATGATTGTTAGACCAATTTTCTTACATGCCAACACCAAACCTTATAGTCAAGAGACTGTTGCAGATAATAAACAGAACAAAAAAAAAATTGCAGACACTGTTGCAAGTCACTGAAGCTTAATACCTTTTCTTAGGCCGCTTGTACACGGGCTTATTCTTCTCCTCATTATTGTTGATATTGATGAATTTGCCACAGTCTGTGGGAGGCTTCTCCGCCTCCGTGCTAGACGTGATGTCGCTTTTATCACACGCAAATAGATCTGTTTCATTGCTCAACTCATTGCTGTCTATCTGCTCACTGCAAAATCAACTTTTTAGTTTATTTGTTAAACATATTTTTAGTTTGGGCGACCTACAATTTGTTAAATTAACATAATATAATAAAATTACAGTTTAATACTCAGTTTTACAGTTTTTTTACAGTTTGTTAAGGGACATTGACATTAGCATGCATGACGATGACCAATGATGAACAATGAGAAAAACCAAAATTACATTTCATTGATTTTGACAACCGGTGATCATCATCACTATATTGTGTATGTCAGTGTCAATGTCCCAGGTATCGACGTACCTATATACATTTAATAATAAAAGCCTTGATTCAGACATCCTAATACAAATATAGAATCACTAATAAACTAACTTAATTATTTTCTATTCATATTTTGCCTCAACATTATACTTTCTAAATTCTAGTTGGGTTATTTGCCGCAACAGTAGTCTGTATGCCCCTTATTGGCAAAGGCGTCTTCTAACTGCTCTATAATTATGTTATATTAAATAAACTGTAAAAACCCTGACACAGGAGTGTTTTTTAGAAATTATAATTGAATATTTTTTCTTTCCATTTTAACTCAACTATCAGTTGGTGGTAGACGAGTTGTATATCGGTGATATTTAGGATCCAGACTCATCAGTCCTTTATCCATCCTTTGGTTGAACAATGACAATGTCAGTTTCATTGTACCAGTAATTAGCTAGAGTATTCGGTAACTGGCCCATATGTATCAGGTTGCACAGCTTGACTACCATAGAAAAGGGTTTTATCATGGAAGATTAGAGAACATATTTTTAGACATAGACCTAGCATGGTTATAGCATTATTATATAAGGTTTAGATGTCCATGCTAAGGAATGGACAACCAAGCAAGAATAAATACAAGCCTATGAATACGCTATCATCATCATCACATAAGTTGCGCCGACAAGAGCACAGTTCTTAAGTAAATGATGATGATGAATACACTGTGATACCATTAGCTCCAAACCAGCAAATAATATCTACAGAAAATGTAAGCATTCTTCAAGCAATTTAAGTTAGCTGCCTACACGCCCTTCTACTTTATAATTTCAGTTCAGGGAAAAAGTTCTACACTGACATCCCGCATTGGGGTCTAGTGTGCATTGCCTCCCTAAGCTGGCCCCAGCCAGCCCAACTCCTTAAAATAACAGAGAAGGACTCTAGGTTGGCAACATTTCTCTAGAATTCCCGATGCTGCCTGTGTCTGTCACTCGCCCTTCGTACCTCCAAGGGTGTCAAATTGAATTTCAGTTACCAATATTCTTCTTGAGCTAGTAGCCAACTCTGTTATCAGTTTTAGACTGTAAAAGGAATCCCTTTCCTGCAATTGTACTCCAGTTGGTTAATTGTGCATGTCAGAGTTTAAAACCGCCTGAAAACCTCCTACATGGCTTAACGTCTGAAAATGCTGGGTTCATCTTAACTTGGCTTTCAAGCACGGAAGCTCTTTGAGCTTAATGCCACTAAACATAGTAACGTAACAAGTATTGATCGTGCAGTGTTGCTTAACTTAGATGATCGGCTAAAAACAAGAAATACTACCATAGACTATCAGTGTTCAAAGTCACAACATGAAAAAGTACAGTATCTTTTTATTACCTATTATCCGAGAGCTCACTCTGTCCAGCTTCAAGTTTCTTGATCTGAAACGTGATGTTTATCCTCTTGTATATTTCCTCTGTTATATTTCGACATTTTTCATATTTCGAGCTAAGTTTCTGATCGTTTATGTTGGCCCATTCTCTTTGGCCAGTCTCCATGGTCGACATGTTAGAAACAATACTTAACGGATTCCTATACGAAATTTATCGAGTATTTCGTGTTGTTTATCAAACTAAGTAAAGTTTCTGAGCAATAATTGAGCAACGAAGCCATAGCAACTACGCGCTGGCGACGATAAATGTTGCGAAATGCGGGAACTTCTTTCGGTTGATTTCAAGGTTTTCTTCACACTTTCAGAACACAGGGCTGTTCTAAACAGGGCGTGGATGTTATTTCACTAGTTGTATTCACGTTTTGTAAGCTTATTTCAACGCTACAGCTTCAGAACGAAGAGTTTCAACACAAAGGAACGATTAACAACAAATTTATGGCACTATAAAACAGACAGGCTTTGGGATTGCAAGTCTAAATTACTGAACGTAAGTTTAAGACTAGATAAATTAATGGTTGCAGCACTTATCTAGAGCTATACACAGGAAAACAATAACAATAAAATTTGTAAAAATAAAAATACACAGCCCTTTCGGCTTATTTTCTTTTTTTGACGTTTAAAAATTAGTGTTGCGACTTGCTTGCTTGATTAATTGCTCATAAATTCATAATTTACCATAGACAACAGAATCTTGAAAAAATTCTTTAGGGCTTGCTCACACGTAGCCACGCATCGGTGAAGGGGCAAGTGGGTAACAACAACCAATTGATTGTCAATTGTCATGACAATGTCATTGTCAAAATCCCCGCCAAAATGTCGTAGTTTTAGATTTGTTTTGTTTTACTTTTCGCTTTCTAGATTATTAGGATTTTTTCATAATTTTATGTTAATTACAAGATAAATCGTGTTATTAATATACACGACCAATATTTCAGTATTCGCCATGTATCTGAACCTATCTTTCTTGAGATAACAGTGCAAATTTTGTAAAAAAAATGGCCCGAAAATTTAGTAAAAAGGATAATCGGTATTTAGCTAAACTTGTGACTGGAAATAGGGCTCCGTGTGCTTTTTGTCACCGCAATGTGGATGACGAAGCTACTTATGGCAAGCTATACGCCATTGGAGAGATACAGTGCCACTATTTTTGTGCTGTAAGTACAACTTTCTACATACTTACACCAAACCGTTATTTTTCCTATTCTGACCAGAATTAGTGAGTTCTTGTAAAACTGATCATCAATTAACGTAGGATGAAGCTTAAGTTCTACTGATTTCTGCACTGTTTTGTTAACTAGCTTTTACGACTTTGAGGACAGTGAAAGAAATTCAGACAACCGTAATATGGATCTATTTTTGCCTATTAATTCTAGGGAAGGACTTTCCTTTATGTGTAGTGAGCTTTTGGGGGGTAAGGGGGTGGGAGGGGTGGGGGAGGGGGGGAGGACCCTCCCCCTAAAAGGGTTAAGTGCGGAAACTCATAGTTTCCGAGAAAAATAATAATTTAGTTTTGAGGTTAAGTATGGAAAAAACGTAAACAATATACACCAAAACACACTATCGGGAGAAGGGGGGATGCGGTAGTGTTAGGGAAGGGGAACCTATGACCTATGACCACTCTAAAACCCCGTTTCAAATCATAAAAATGGATATTTGACTCCAGTATGGGCTCTCGTCAGAACTCTCACTCACGCATTTTTTATACACTCTAAGGGTAGGGACCACAAGACTAGGTGGCGTTGGGGTGCTCTGTGTCGGTTCTGTGTTAGATTTCGAACCTAATCTACTCAAGTCGGGGTGTCCTAGAACCTACTTTGGTGAGAAAGATTTCCGGGTGGTTAAAAAAAAAAAACCTAATAACCTACTGTTTATCTGTGTCAATTTTTACACGACTAAATTCAATCAATCAAACAATCACCAAAAACCGGCGGGAAAACAACAAAAGATGTCATTGTCATTGTCAGATTACCAAAAAATACCATAAAATTGCCGCAAAAACCACGAGAAATGTCATTGTCAGTGTCAGATTACCAAATAATTTGCAATCAATAGCAAACATTATCAACAAGTTTGACGAAAATACGTGAAAAATTGGAATTTTCAAAAATTCATATCTCAAAAACTATTCGTTTCCGCACTACGCCATTTCAGATTTAGGCTTCCTAGGTGTAGCCCTACCTGTGACAAAAGTTTCAGCCGCCTAGCTCACTACACATAAAGGAAAGCTGAGCCAATTCTAGAATTAATTCAAGAATAGTAAGCTAGCCCCTCTTTGTTTGTGGATGAAAGCCTAGCTAAAATATTATAAATGCTATGTTACACTTTCATGCCTCACCAACTGCATTAATCATTCATGTAACTTCACATACATATTGTCATCATCATCATCATCAGCCTATAGCAGTCCACTGCTGGACATAGGCCTCCCCTAATGAGCGCCATTGCGCCCTGTCCTGAGCTCAACGCATCCAGCTTCTACCAGCAGCCTTTCGCAGATCGTCACTCCACCTGGCCGGAGGGCGTCCTACACTACGTTTGCCGAGCCGCGGTCTCCACTCTTTTACCCCAAGGGTTATCGGTTCTTTGGCAGATATGGCCAGCCCACTGCCACTTCAGCTTGCTAATTCTGTGAGCTATGTCGACAACTTTAGTTCTATGTCGGATAGTCTCGTTGCGGATTCTATCCTTCAGAGAAACTCCAAGCATGGCTCATTCCATAGCTCGCTGAGCGACTTTAAACTGGTGGACTAGCCGTACTGTGAGTGTCCATGTTTCGGCTCCGTATGTCATGACGGGTAGGATGCACTGATTGAAAACTTTCCTTTTCAATCAGTGCGGGGCATATGGCTCAGCTTTCCTTTATGTGTAGTGAGCTAGGCGGCTGAAACTTTTGTCACAGGTAGGGCTACACCTAGGAAGCCTAAATCTGAAATGGCGTAGTGCGGAAACGAATAGTTTTTGAGATATGAATTTTTGAAAATTCCAATTTTTCACGTAATTTCGTCAAACTTGATGTTATTGTTTGCTATTTGATTGCAAATTATTTGGTAATCTGACAATGACAATGACATTTCTCGAGGCTATTGCGGTATTTTTTGGTAATCTGACAATGACAATGACATCTTTTGTTGTTTTCCCGCCGGTTTTTGTTGATTGTTTGTCGTGTAAAAATTGACACAGATAAACAGTAGGTTATTAGGTTTTTTTTTTATAACCACCCGGAAATCCTTCTCACAAAAGTAGGTTCTAGGAAACCCCGACTTGAGTAGATTAGGTTCGAAATCTAACACAGAACCGACACAGAGCACCCCGATGCCACCTAGTCTTGTGGTCTCTACCCCTAGTGTATATAAAAAATGTGTGAGTGAGAGTTCTGGCGAGAGCCCATACCGGAGTCAAATATCCATTTTTATGATTTGAAACGGGATTTTAGAGTGATCATAGGTCATAGGTTCCCCTTCCCTAACACTACCGCATCTCCCCTCTCCCGATAGTGTGTTTTGGTGTATATTGTTTACGTTTTTTCCATACTTAACCTCAAAAACTAAATTATTATTTTTCTCGGAAACTATGAGTTTCCGCACTTCACCCTTTTAGGGGGAGGGTCGTCACCCCCTCCCCCACCCCTCCCACCCCCTTACCCCCCAAAAGCTCACTACACATAAAGGAAAGTCCTTCCAATAAATGTTTCAGCTTCTATCATGCTGCCTGATACAGAAAGGTTCAGAAGAAGAAGGTCTCTTTGGATTTATGTACAAAGACATAATAGCTGAGCTGGAACGGAGTAAAAAACATGTAAGTGTTTTGTAGCATTTGAGTTTTGGGCCAATTTGTTTTTAAAATGCAGAAATAGACATGGTGATAGTACTTCCCTGGATGTATATAACTAAAGGGATGGTGGGAGACTGCCAAAGACAGGATGTTTGGAAGAGTTTGGGGGAGGCCTATGCCCAGCAGTGGGACGAAATAGGCTAGTTAAAAATAAATACCTAAAGATGGAACTAGCACATGGCCCACCTGATGTTAAGTGGTAACCATTACTTATAACAAAGTATTGCTTTGTAAGTCACGCATGTTTGGAACAATCCCTATGATGCAATTCTGCATCCATCTACTTAAGGCTTAAAAGTTAACCTCATGTAGGTACTATTTAAATGTAGATACACATAATTTTGCATTGTTTCTAGTGTAATTTAGCTTGAGTGAGTGTATTGAAGCACTTATACAATACAATACAATATATTTATTGATAACACCAGGTTATAGGTCAGGTACCAAGGTAGGTACTCACACACACACAATCATATTTCTTAAATATCAATAATATATAATGATCACAATATATTCAGAATAAACAATCAATATGAATATAATATAAATTAATGCATTATTGAAGTATACTTATGTGCTGTTTTGTGGAAAAAAACTAAATGAATATATTACACACAGTCCACCACACCAGCCTATATCAGTCCACTGCTGGACATAGGCCTCCCCTTACAAAGGGGGATATACTAATAATCCCGGATATGCCCATATGCCAGTGTTGCCCGTAAGCTGTGCTATGCCATAATGAGCTGTAGTTACTACTCACAGTCAACACAATCGATTGTCTATGTTTCTAGAAATGCTCATTCTGTGGAAAGGGCGGTGCTAACCTTGGCTGTTCCACTGGATCCTGCCGGAAGCAGTTCCACCTGCCGTGTGGGAGGGAGAGGAATGCTGTCTCCCTGTATTACGGCACATTTAAGTAAGTTTATCATTGTGAAGAAAAGCGCTTGGTGGTGGAGCTTTAGAATTCCTAGCTGAGGTCTCATTTAGTAACTCCTGAGGCCGAGAGTCTTACTGACTAATCGGCTAGTCGGTTAGTGGGCCAAAGTCATAGTTGTAATAGGGAGTAATATCAGTCATGTCAAACTTTGCTCACCATGGGCACTGGGAATAAGAAAAGGGTAACGAGTTAAACTAGGAAAGGGGCGTCCATTAATTACGTGAGGCATTTAGGGGGGTGGGGGGGGGGGGGGGGGGGGTTGAGCCAAATCTCACGTGTGGGGGGGTATGAGTCCCAGCAAATCTCACGTAATTTTTTTTCCTCAAGAAATCCCTTCAATTCCACGCAGGTAAAGCCGCCGGCAACACTGCGCAACGAAGAAGGGCTACATGTATAAAAAATGACTTGTCTAAATGCTTATTTCGTAAGTTTTGTTTGATCAAAATCTCATGACATCTCACAAAGGGGGGGAGGGGGTCGCGTGTAATGGACGCCCCCCAACTAGAAACGAGTTGGCGAGCAGTGGGAAGTGAGTGTGTAGTTCCGATAGTTTTGTCACTGTAGAGAATGTAATGACTGCTAGTTGGTGTGGTCGGATTCTGACCGCCAAGCGAGCGTTTCTGAGCGAGAGTTATCGTTGATAGCTCTTGCCGCTGACAAACTAGTAGAACGAGTCCCCGCCGGCAATGTCAAAGTCAGCGATCAACTATTAAGGCGACTATAAAGGTCAAACCTCCCTCTTGCTCGCACTATTCAACATTATTGAAGATATAAAATCACTGAATGTAGTTATGCAAAATAGCAAACCGTGTTGGGTTCAACATGACATTCTTGCTGAACCTTTGAATTGTTATTTTCTAGGCCGTGAAGGTTTGCAATTTTTTTTTTATATAGTCAAAAATTTTTAATAGTGCGAGCGAGAGGGGATAGAGGGAGGTTTGACATGTATCGTCGCCTTAATATACAATAAGGAGGAGGTTCTCAATTCGTCGGAACTTTTATTTTTCGACTTTTTTTATGTATGTTCACCGATAACTCCGTAAATTGTAGACCGATTTTCAAAATTCTTTTTTTGTTTAATAGAGTATACTTCACAGGTGGTCCCATATAAATTTTATTCCTGAGGTATTGGTACTTTTACCGGAAAACTCAAAAAACTTCATCCTCACTTGTAATTTTCGCCCTATGATCTGGATATCTCCGTCAATTGTGAACCGATTTTCAAAATTCTTTAGGGCAAGAAGTAAGAAGTGATTTATTTGAAGTCGGTCTACTTGTGTTAACACGGAATATTATATCTATTGTACGTTTCTTGAACGAGACAATAACCGATAGTTAGTCGTTTACTCGCCGGCGGTGGGACAACTGCCTTATTTATTAATTTTATTAGTTTTTTAAACATTTTATGTTTTCAGATCATTCTGCCAAGCTCATGCACCAAAACAAAGAATACCAGATCACATTATGCTCAAGGCCAAGTTAAGGATAAAATATGGAGCTAAGAAAAACGATTTAGTTAATGGTAAGATATTACTACACACCACCAGACTTTATCAGTCCACTTCTGGAAAAGGCCTCCCCTAATAAAGGGGTGTAAGTGGTTCCATCCTCCATCTAAGCGGAACCCAAGCCAACCTCACCTGCACGTGGTGCACCCTGCTAACTAACAAACGAGGCTCTGGCGGCCGGCTGATTGCGGCATAGCGCAGCCTAAAACACCGGCACAGCTACATTCCCTGGCTGCCGATGGGCAGCAGCGTCGGCGGTGCTAGAAACTTTGCCCTGCGATCCCCAACCCGTATGCCCAGCGTGGGGATTATCGGCATATCCCCCTTCTTATTAGGGGAGGCCTATGTCCAGCAGTGGACTGATATAGGCTGTTGATGTATGATGATGATGTATGTAATAAAGGCAGATATGCCCATAATCACCACGCTGGGTATGCGGTTTAGGGATTGCTTGAGTTCCGATGATAGGGGTAGGAACTCCTAACACCCCTCTGTGCTTGTAATATTATCGGCACCCTTCAAAACAGCAATGCTTCCTCAAGGCGGAGGCTTGGTTGAAGTAAGAATTAGTTTTTTTAGGGCTGGTTTTGGTTTTGGTGTGTAATGTTCCCTTAGAATCTAACTAAGTATGGGTTTTTGTATGTGTTTTTCCAGATGATTCAACGGAGGATGATATGGTATGCGTCATTTGTTATGAAGCTGTGGACGCTTATCCAACAGTCAATACGTTCTGGCCGCCATGTTGTGCGAAAGATGCTTGGTTTCACAGAAGCTGTCTGCAGGTATGTTCAGGGGCGGATTTCCCCATAGGCCAAGTAGGCCCGGGCCTAGGACGGCAAAACTTGGTGGGTGTTTTTTTATTGAAGTGTGTACCGAAAAGTCGTCCCTCACTCCATATATGCCGGAACGCGAGGTGTATATTCACCTCGCGAGGAGATATCCAGGCTTAACAGAGGTAATACTCGCATGGGTGGTAGGTTCTCGAAAAAGTTTCATCTCTAGGTGAAGTCAAGCGCACCTTTCTAAAAGCCAAAGGAAAGGCAAAGAGCAAGCTCGCGGGGTTGGTTTTTTTTCGTGCTTTACAGCGAGTAGGGGGGCGGCAATCTTTCATATGCCTAAGGCGACCAATGGATGAAATCCGCCCCTGGGTATGTTATGTACCCACTCGCAACTTCGATTGGTATAAACGAGTTCTTGAGTGGAGACCGCGGCAAACGTAGTGTAGGACGCTATCCGGCCTGGTGGAGTGACGATCTGCTGTCGGCTCCTGGTAGAAGCCTACTATAAATCATTCTAAGAGTGAGATTTTCCCTGAAGTGTGGGTAAACACTTAAAATACAAAAAAAAACATTCTAAGAGTGAGTTGAATAATTATAATCATTGGTTTTTTCTCATTAATAACCAATTGGAATAGGCTAAGCCTAGTGTTGTAATTATTAACTTGGATTAATGAAACACTTTTGTTCACATAGTAAAAGCAACTCCTTTATTTTAGTATACCCGCATTTAACAGACACCTACAACATCTCCCTACTAGCTACAAAATTAAAAGTTCTTATTTATACTATGACAATTATTACTCAACTAGCTTCCGTCGCGCTCGCGTGGTACCGGGATAAAAAGCCTATGTGTTAATCCAGGTCACGAACTATGTATATTCCAAGTTTCAACCAAATCCATTCAGTAGTTTTTGCGTGAAAGAGTAACAAACATTCATCCATACATCCATACTCACAAAACTTTCGCATTTATAATATTAGTAGGATACAGTTAAGTTAGTTTATAAGTGATTCTTTATTTGTATTAGGATATCTGAATAAAGGGTTTTGTCATTATTGTTTCAGCGTATGGCGCTCAGTGCTGGAATGCATTACTTAAAATGCCCACTTTGTAATGATAAGAACAATTTCTACGATGCAGTCATCAATCAAGGATACTATGTGCCGGACAGGTAAAAACACTCGCCTGTATCAGTCCACTGCTGACATAGGCCCTCTATAAGAAGGGGGATATGCCCCCCCTCCAACCGATGTGCCCCAAACCATTCTGTTAGAAACAGTTGTCCCAACAGACGAAGACAACGAGTCCAAACTCGATGGTTTGAGTCGTTTCATTACGGAGTTCCTTCAGCCACTTTCCAGATCCATCATCAGATTAGCTCCATGTCATCATAATGTTCGTCACGCGATATACATATGCTGACAAAATTTCAGCTCAATCAAAAACCGTGTTTCAAAGATTTGATTCGAGATTTGATTACAGAAAGTAAAGTTATTTATTTACTATGGGCCAGTTCTTAAACTCGAGGCTTGCGTGGGCAAGGATGAGGTCGACGATGGGACGAGCTTTCCCAGAAGATGCCTATTAACCCTCTTTTTGAAGCCGTTAGGGTCATAAGACAATGGAAAAACAGACGCTGGCAGCTGATTCCATATTTTAGCAGTGCGCATTATAAATGATGTTTGGAAGCGCTTAGTCCTGTTAAATGGAATATGAACTTGATGCGGATGGTAGTTAGCAGTGCGTCTGAAGTTCCTATGGAAGAAAGGTGAAGGCGGAATAAGGTCAAGTAGCTCCTGAGCACACTCTCCGAAGTACAACCTATAAAAGACCTACAAACACGCAACCAAAAACAAAAGTAATTAAAAAAGACAACTTATTTTTATGTTATACATGAAATTAACCAACAAAAACGAAAAACGAACGTAGTTATGAAACAATTTAGAGGCCTGCAATGAAATAATTTAATTTTTTTTGAGGTCTGTGCCAGCGTTTAGGACTTTCCTTTCTTTCCTTCTTACCTTTCTTTTTTTCTTTTCTTTTTTTGATACTTACCTGTCGAACGAAGAACAGTTAAAATCAGAAAAGTAGTACTAGTTTCCGAGATACGCGTGGACAAACATACACACATACACCTCTATATTGTATATTTGTTTGGAAGCCCTAATAGATTCACATATACGTAGTGTAGGACGCCCTCAAGCCAGGTGGAGTGACGATTTGCGAAAGGCTGGTGGAAGCTGGATACGTCGAGCTCAAGACAGGGCGCAATGGCGCTCATTAGGGGAGGCCTATGTCCAGCTGTGGACTGCTATAGGCTGATGATGATGATGTGAATATTTTGCAATTCCAGCAGTATTACATACATACGTATCGAATTGATAACCTCCTTTTTGTGAGGTTGGTAAAAAAGTGAACACATTCTCAAAAGGGATGACAAATGCGTAAAAAATAATAATTCTAATTAGTCCGTCAGATAGATCAACAAAAAATATTGGACACGTATTTTTTTATTTATAAAATAAATAAAAGATGACGGAGATAAAGAGCGTCGAAGTTCGGGAGTGGGGGCTCGTGACGTCACGGCTATTTAAATAAATAAAATAAATAATGCTGGACGTATCATCATGTATTACACAGCATCATGTAGCCCCAAACTAAGCAGAGCTTGTATTATGGGTACCACATGATTAATATACTACATACATAATTATTATTTTTGTAAATACATACATATCATACATAGAAAACACCCAGACCCGAGACAAATATCTGCAGAACATGCAAACATATGACCCGCGGCGGGAATCGAACCCGCAACTTTCTGCGTCTCAGGCGGACCTTCGCCCGCTGCGCCACAGAGGCTGTCAATGTTATTGTGTTTATTTAATAAGTGTACTAAGCCGTAACGTCACTCGGAACTTCAACGCACTATATCTTTGTCATTTATTAGTTTTATTTAGAAAATAAAAAATACGTGTCCAATATTTTTTGATAATGTAAATGACGGACTTGTAGTGTACTGATAAATAATAAAGTGTAGTCGACACGCTCGGCTCACTCTGGACGCAGCAGTCGAGGCGAGCGGACGTGTTATAGCGATATAATTTCGTACATTGTCATTCAACCACCCTTAGTGTACATTTCATGTACTCTACAGGAATAATTAGAATTTTCAGTCGTCATACCTATTCTGTTGTATTTTTTTCAGAGATGCAGCGTGGGAATTGGAGCAGAATGCATTTGCTGAAATATACGAGAGGCCTTTAACTTGTACCGCTGAGGTGTGTCATTGCCCTCTGGGACGGAGCCACGACTCTGATCAAGGGTAGGTTTCTATCTTCTAGATCAGTGGTTCTCAACATTTTAGGCATGAGGGACCATTTGAAAAAAAAATTGTCCGGCCATGGACCACCCAGTTGGTTTCGAGATACAGAAGTAAAGGGTTGGTTATCTATCAATAAATAAAACACGCATGAAATTATTGAAAAAATTAAAATACTCGACATTTTATTATTATTTTTTATAATAAAATAACATTACAGTTACACATTTTAATAAGATTTTTGTGATTGCATATTCTATATTAATAATGTCTGCTGGATGATGTTGAAACTGCCCCGTTTTTGTAGTGCATCGGGGATGTTTGTGTAGTACCACACGGATGGTTTTAATGCTGTTATGCGCAAGAAAACTGTATCCCTGATGCGCAGGATACGGGACAGTTGCAACAGCATCCTGGAGACTGACGGAGAGCTGGACGTCTCCGCTATGGAAGTGCCTTGTGCGGAGAGACATTAATGAAGGATGTTATCACCTTTATTAACCATCCTTCGCAACATGTACTGATTGAGTCCCTCGTGTTAATTACCACTTTTTAGTTTTAATGAAAGATACATAGGCAGGCTATGTATCTTTTATTAAAACATTTTTATTTATTATATTCTTACTGACTTCTGAATTCTTGGTTCAGTGCTACTCAAAGCCAAACGCATGTTGACAGTGGCATCCAAGCAATTTCGGTGCTTGTTTTTAATAATTAAAAGCGCCGAGAACTCCTGCTTACATAAATATTATGTCGATGAAAATAATGTTACCAATGGGAATGTTACCAATGCAATTTTTGGTAAAGAAATTGCCTTTTGGCTCTTCAAAAAAAAACTTCCAGATGTATTCCATTTATTGGGATGGCTTCGTGGACCACTTGAGATGCTTTCAAGGACCACCAGTGGTCCGCGAACCACCGGAACCACTGTTTTAGATAGATAAATACATACGTCTATTACCACCTGTTCTGTTTACGAGACTTTATGCAGATAGTAATGTCGAGGATAAAATGGTTTTGTGGACGAGTAATAAACTCTGCTTTTCACTTCGATTGCGAGGAAATAAAACAGTAATGTAACATAACATTTCTATAATTAAAATTCAAAGTAAAATTAGTACAGTTGCTTTATTTTTTAAATCTTACGACATTAATATTAGGCTTGGGCCGCAGACCTATACAGCCTACTATTAAATTAATTTTGTAATAATAATTTTCTTAAATTAACTAAACAACCTACCATACTTTAATTAAAATTTTAATAATTTTTATGTCTTAAAAAACAACACGAGGCAAATAAATTAAAGTAAATATTATAAAATAACAAATTCTATCTATGAACTAATTATTGTGTTTGGGTGTATGGCTCATGTTCTTTGCCTTAATATAGATACATTTATAAGTAGATATGTTAATGCACTTGTGCACAAAATTCGATTGTGTGCAGCCTATGACCTGCACAAATTAGTACTTTCAGAGCATGAGAAGTGAAAATAATATTATTAATTTATTTCCAGCATATGGGATATGAAGCTATGCCTTCTCTGCGGGTCTGTGGGCTGCCACGCGGGCTGTACGGGTGCGAGTGAGACAACACGATATGTCTGTCTTACTTGCACACCGGCCGCGCCGCAAGATTTGCAAGCGCTAGCCGATACCATCGAGAAAAGTAAGAACTATTTGTACTATGAGTCACTATGATAATGAGAGTGAGATTTGAATCGCTATTTGATAAACTATTAAAAAAAATATAATTGTTACACTGAACAGAAATCACTTAAAATGTATGTAACGCACTAAGTGTACAATTTAGTAAACAAATTTCAAACAACCTTTTAAGTACAGATCCAAAAGCCACAATTTACAGTACATTTCAGTTTTTAAAGAGGGACGTAATCACACAGCATCATGTAGCCCCAAACTAAGAGAGTTTGTATTATGGAAACCGCATTATTGATATACACTATATTTTTCTTTTTTTTTTGTAAATATATACATATTATTCATAGAAAACACCCAGAGCCGAGACAAATATCTGCAGAACATGCAAACATTTGTCGCGCAGCGGGAATCGAACCCGCTACGTACGCGTACGTATGACGTGAAGGACTTCTCAGTGCATAGTTCCTTACAAAAACAAAAGCAGCGACAACATCGGTGAGCGCAGCGAGTCGCGAAATTTTTGGTGCACAAAAGAAACAAGGCAATAAAACTGTGGCAATAATGTTTAAAACACAGGTTACTACTGCGTCCTTATTCGTCAATATTTTAATGCGTAGTTATCTGCCATTAAGAAACCAAAACTGACAATGAAAGCGGCGAGCGGAGTGAGCCGCAAAGTTTTTCTTGCAAAGGTGTGCATACAAGATATGAAAAAGAAAACTACGATTTATTAGCTGGGAAAAGGCGTGACTGTATGTTTGTATGTATTAATATGGTGATGTTTGTGTGTTCATTTCAGTGATATTGCAAGAACAAGCTGCTGCTGTGCGGAACGAACGCAATGGCCCCGTCATGCCGAGCAGAATGTCTCTAAGACGTACCAAGGGCATTGTAACTAATAAGTAAGTTTTCAACATCATCAGCCTATAGCAGTTCATTGCTGGATGTAGGCTTCCCCCAAAGAGCGCCATTCCGCCCTGCTCTGAGCTCGACGCATCCAGCTTCTACCAGCAGCCGACACCAGTAGGGTGATCGGCTAACTCTGTTGCAAACAGAAATGATTGACACCGATTCTGTTTTACAAACTTTGACATTTCATCCAGCCTAACAGACTTAATGAAGCAAGGACCATCAATATAAACACCTCTGATGTCTGCCTATGCTTCTACCAAATGACCCAGAGGTAGTCGCCTCTGCGTTTTGAATCCAGGGTAGAGAGGGAATCCTCGAGGCCGTAACTAAACGCCCGCATAAGTATCAAGCAAGAGCGTTTGAAGAAAACCTGCTGCTGATGTCGAAATTCAATGAAAGTCTTTTGCCAAACTGTCGCAGTTTGTAAAAACAGGACCGTTTTCAATAATTTCTGTTTGCAACATCGATCACCCTACTGATCGTCACTCCAATTAATAAGTAAGATCTAGTTAAATCATTATCATCAGCCTATAGCAGTCCACTGCTGGACATTGGACTCTAAAGAGCGCCATTCCTCCCTGTCTTGAGCTCGAAGGTCCGCCTGAGACGCAGAAGGCTGCGGGTTCGATTCCCGCCGCGGGACAAATGTTAGCATTATTTGCAGGTCTGGGTGTTTTCTATGTATAATATGTGTGTATTTACAAAAAAAATAGTATTTAAGTAGTTTAACAGTCGTGTGGTTTCCATAATACGAGCTCTGGTTGGTTTGGGGCTACATGATGCTGTGTGATAGTGTTTATGGGGAGGCCTTTGGCCAGCAATGGACTGATATAGGTATGGAAGATTATGGGGTTCCTGCTTTTAATGAAACACAATATAAGGATTTGCAATGTGACTTTGTATTATCCTTTAATATATCGAGCTTTAGAAAGGTGTGTGGACAGCGCAACGACCAAACGAAAAATCAATCATTCAAAATTGGTATGTCTTCTAAAAGACATATAAAACCATAGATTACTTCAGCGACTGAAAAGGCGCTGTTACTATGAATAGTAATAAGGTTTGTTTAAGATTAGTTTTTGCAAGTAGGTACATAAATCCAACAATAGGTTGGTATGTTTGTGTTCTGATAGACAGCAGGTCCACCACGGGCAGGTGAGGTAGGCTTGGGTACCGAAGATGGAGGTTGGAACCCCCCACATCTCCCCCACGTCCCATCTCGGTCGAAAATATTGGATAGAATTTTGGAAGTAGAAAAAGTACATCTATACTAATATTATAAAGAGGAAAAATTTGTATTTTTGTGTGTGTGTGTATGTTTGTAATGAATAAACTCAAAAACTACTGTGTCGATTTCATAAATTCTTTCACCATTGGAAAGCTACATTCACCCTGAGTAACATAGGCTATATTTATTGCTAGAAAAGATTAGGGATCCTTACTAAAACTTAAGTAACGTAACCCAAGGTGTCAAAAAAGTGCCCTAACCCGTGCGAAGCTGGGACGGGCCGCTAGTAATGTAATAAATAAAATTTATATATTTCAGACCATCAACATCAAGAAGCAATGATGACAGCACAAAATCACCTGGTAAATATTATCTTATTTTATTTGTTTATTTGGGAAACGAAACGGTCATAGATTGTACATTATTAAGGTTTAAATAAGTTTCAAAAAGACATGCAAGTCACTTACATGAGAACTATAATAACTTAAGCTAATTATTAAAAAGTAGACAAAATTAAAGTTAGAGTAGGCAGGTATTTTTTTGTATTGTATTTTATTTACAATCCACAAAAGTACAGTAACATTTATTTAAAAAAACACAATAAAACCTGTAAGAGGTTTGTCTAAATGCTTCTATACACTCACTCAAGCTAAATTACACTAGAAACAATGCAAATTTATGCGTACGCATTTAAATAGTACCTATCTTACTTATAAAACTTACGTAAACAAACACTGCTTATCCTATAGAAATAAAACCGGTTTTGCACTCGACCGCGCGTCGTGCCAAAATACCTATTGGCTAACCGACGAATTCTATATTATACCTGTCAAAAATTAACAACGAGGCGTCGAAAATTTGACAGATTTTCAGGGGAAAACGAAGCGTCATCGGTAACGGTATAATATAGGAACCGGCCGTTAGCCGAGTGCTCGTTGCGTTGACAGATTACAATGATACAGATAATGATGAGGTAGGAGGCACTTGTTTATTACCCATCTAACACATTCTCTTATCAGATAAGTTAGTGGTTTTGGATAATATGTTGAGCGAGTCTAATTTTAAATGCGTTAAATGAGTTTACATTTTTTATATTCAAGGGTAATTTATTATAGCATTGTGCACCTTCATATGTTATGGCTTTCCGTAGCTAGTTCGCACTTTGGGTTGCACGATTATTAGTAAACTGACTCATGACGTCATCCACAGATTATACAAGAAATTTAAAATAAGATAAAGATAAAGAAAATATTTGAGACTCAATAAGTTTACAAAAAACAAAGTTCTACCTATAGCCTACTATTAAATTAATTTTGTAATAATAATTTTCATAAATTAATTAATTATCCTACCGTTTTGAATTTAAATTTTAATATCTTTTATGTCTTAAAAAACATAAGGCAAATACATTTAAAGTAAATATTATAAAATAACAAATTCTATGATCTTCTTATTGTGTTTGGATGTATGGCCCATTTTCTTTGCCTTAATATATATATATTTATAAGTAAATATGATAATGCACTTTTGTACAAAATTCGATTGTGTGCCGCCTATATTTTGCACAAATAAGTACTTTCAGAGCATGAGAAGTGAAAAGATAATTTACTCATAAAAATATGAAAATTAGAAGCAACCATGGCAATGAATGAACCTTATTATGTAAAATTGCCTTAATTAAATGTGTACACCATTAATTATACAAATTACAGACGATATAGAACAAATTAAAATTCTTAAATTTCAAATTAGATTCATTATAAAGAAGTAAATCAATTAGTGTTACAAAATGGAAGGTATGCAAAGCAAATATAAAGTCCTATTTGTGAGTAGTTAGGCTACTTTTCTGAGTAGGTATTTTAGTAAAACATTTTAATATTGCCTATCTTAAAATCCTCTACTTTTATTAATACAAAGAAGATCGGTCAGTTTCATACAACCTGTGACCTGAGACCTGACCAAAAAATTACCTATGTCCGAATTGATAGTTCTTATTGCAGGATATCATGTTCAATTGATCGTTTTTTTTTTATTAAAGCCGGAGAATTTTTCTTATACTTTTTTTTATACTTTTAGGTTAAGAAACGATTAGGACACTGGCGCCATTAAACAAAAACTAACCAAACGCGTGCTTTGTTAGTGGCAGTTTTGTTTTAGATGGTTGACATTGGGACGAGAGATGCACAATGTGGATGAGAGTGCGTTCAAAAACCATGATACGTTATGATAGGGCGTATTGTGATCAATATTTATTATTAATTTACTAAGTATTCCGGCTTTCATAAAATAAAATAAATAAATAATCCGGGACTTAATCACACAGCATCATGTAGCCCCAAACTAAGCAGAGCTTGTATTATGGGAACCACATGATTGATATACTACACATATATATATATTTTTTTTGTAAATATATACATATCATACATAGAAACACCCAGACCCGAGACAAATATCTACAGAACATGCAAACATTTGTCCCGCAGCGGGAATCGAACCCGCAACCCTCTGCGTCTCAGGCGGACCTTAGCCCACTGCGCCACAGAGGCCGTAAATAAAGTTATGTGTTATAATTTCAATACTCCATTATCAAGAATATTTTTACATAATTCGTATTTTTATTCGCTTCGATTTATATTCAGCTCTGAAATGACCGGCCTTCTTTAAATTATTTATTGCTTTCAAAACTATGGAATCATAAATACTATTTAGATGGTAGGTGAGGTGTCAAACCTTTATACTAAATTTCGTCCAGATCGGTTGTAAAATAAGTCCTTTAGAAGTTTAGAGGATACATACAAACGTCTCAAATGTTAGTATGATCTAGAAATATTTAAGTGCTCTATGTGTATTTACAAAAACAAGCTTTTAAGTAGTCAGTCATGTGGTTCCCATAACACATGCTCTGCTTAGTTTGGGGCTACATGATGTTGTGTGTCCAGCATTATTTATTTATTATTTTTACAGCTCTACCAAACATTCAAGCAAGCCGCCAAGAACTAAACCTCAAATCACCAAGAAGACAACCCAAACCAAACTCGAATAAATCAGAATCACCAACAAAATCCATATACACAACCAAAAAGGAGAGTCCAATGAAACTAAAATACTACAATTCTCCAGAAACACCATACAAATCGATAAAACCAAACTCATACAAGAACTCTGAGTTATACAACAGTTTGAAAGAAAGTATTTTATCACCAATCAAACTTCTAAACAGTATAAACTCATATAAATCTCCTCTCAAAATAATAGAACAGAGATTGAGTGAGAATGTTGGTTGTATGGGAGGTGATTATAGTTTAGATGAAAAAGTTGTTGGTACTTTAAGAAAGAAGTTCAAGAAACCAAGGCCTTTGAGTGTGAGGAAGAAAATTGTTAAGTAAGTATGGGGTTTTGAGTTCCAAGCCCCATCTTTGGAACCCAAGCCAACATCACCTGGGAGTCAACTACAATTCACTGAAGTACGAAATTTCGTGTTTCGTTTCGTGCTATTGGTTGTATTTCATACGGTCAATTCCAATATTGCGGTCGTATATTTAGTGAAATAGAGTAGGATGCGCAACGTTCGGACTGTTACATTACAAACTTCGTGCCGAAATTTCGGTTTTCGTTTGATTATGGGTACCAATTGCAAGAAACGAAACAAGAAATTTCGTACTTCGGTGAATTGTAGTAGGCCCCCTGGACGTGGTGCACCTGCTAATTAACAAAGGGGGCTCTGACGGCGGCTGATAGCAGCATAGCGCAGCCTGACACTGGCACAAGCTTAATCCCCTGACATCCGACGGGCAGTCAGTTCCAGACGGGCACAGACGGCAGCAATAATGATAGATGATAAGTTAGCAAATGGACTGTATAAATTTAGAAAACAAAATAATTTAAAAACTAATTTTAATGAATTTATAGCTTATTTAGTATTTTTACAAGGAAGAGGGATTAGCTTTGCCAGAGACCGAGTAAAATATCCTCAGTTGCTGCTTCAGTACGCTGTTTTCAGTACGTAACAACGGTTACCACTTAACATCAGGCTGGCCATGTGCTTGTTCCATCTTCAAGTATCATGAAAAAATATCCAGTTCATCCCGCCATCTTTGACTCTGTTACTTTGACCTCTGTGGCGCAGTGGGCAAAGGCTAGCCAAAAGGCTAGGCAAACGCAGAAGGTTGCGGTTCGATTCCCACTGCAAGACAAATATTTGTACGTTCTGCAGATATTTGTATCGGGTCTGGGTGTTTTCTATGTATAATATGTGTGTATTTACAAAAAATAATATCTTATAATACAAAAAATCATAGAATAAGCAAAGCGGATACCTCTCGTCAATGTACTAAACTATTAGTCATTAAGCAGGCTTGGAAGCTGTAACGTTTCCCATGCAGGTGAAGCCAACGGTGCTTAACTGCCCGAAAATTTCGACAAGGCGAGAAGTTGACTCGGAAGCGCAGCTGGTAAGCGCGTCCCTGTATTAATGGGAAGGTCGCGGGTTCAAATCCCGCCTGAGTCGAAATTTTTGGGATATTTAAAA
Organism: Horisme vitalbata; assembly: GCA_951804965.1. Classification (NCBI taxonomy): domain Eukaryota; kingdom Metazoa; phylum Arthropoda; class Insecta; order Lepidoptera; family Geometridae; genus Horisme; species Horisme vitalbata. Next base: position 4,580,105 of record OX638109.1, read on the forward strand.
ATCTTAGATTTTCCCTAAAGTGTGGGCAAACACTTAAAATACAAAAAATAATATCTATGTAGTATATCAATCATGTGGTTCCCATAATAAAACAAATAAATAAATAAAAGCTCTGCTAAGTTTGGGGCTACATAATGCTGTGTGATACTGTCCAGCAACATTATTTATCTTTGTCCGCCATTTTGCTATACAGGCGCCATCTTTAATTTTATTTTGTCTGCCATTTTGCTATATTGCCATCTTTAAATAATATATTTACTATTTTCAGCGAAATATTGGACAGTCTTTTTGACAATATAACTAGTACGATGAAAAATAATAAGCTGGGAGAGCGCTGTACGCCAACAAAACAAAATCCAGAGGTACGTCTTTTCACATTCACAACATATTTTTTTCAAACGGTGAAACGTAAGCCGTATAAACTACGAAAAACAAACAAAAAATGTAGTTATTATGGAGTATAATGGGAACAAACATCCTAACATACAAACATTCACAAATACACAGACTTTTGCATTTATAATATTAATTAGTGTGATATTTCGTTTCAGGGAGAAAGAGCTGCAAATGAAAACGAAACTAAAGACGCTAATAATACAGCTGAAAATAAAGAAAACTCAGCGACACCGAACTCCAAACTAATAGTTACAACCCCAAATAAACTTGGAAACACGCCAAAATCATCAATATTTAATATTGAACACATTGATACAATAGTCAAAATAAGTAAAAGTAAGCTTTCAATAGAAACCCTGAGAGATATCGAAAATAATGAGAATTTGAAATATAACACAAAAGAGAGAAAAGATAAAAATGAAAACTTTAAAGAGACACAAACTGTCAAAGATAAGGAAGACACAACTAAAGTTGATAAAGATATACCTAAAAGTATTGGAGAGAATCTATCAGACAGTGACAATGTTAAAGAGATTCTAACAGAGAGTGCCAACAGTACTTTTAAACCACATTCTGAAGCAACAGAAACAGATGAAAGCGACAAAGCAATCGAACCAAAACGCAAAACGATAGACATAAAACAAGATTCAAGCTTAGAAATCTCTGAAATAGAACATTCCGTCAATATTGACGTCATCAAAATAACTAAACCAATTGACAAGAAAACACCAGATCCTAAATGTGCTTTCAAATTCAGTGCTATAGATAAAGAGATGTTAGAATATAAAAATATAGGTATTGATATGGAAAGCTTCAAAATGGAGTATTTGAGTGAAGTTGGTAAAGAATTCAAATGTTGCTTCAATCATAAACATGATAACAATACAGCTGTTGAGAAACCTAAATTACGTACAGCTATAGATTTCGCCGTCGATGCAAAAGATACTAATCAAGTCAAAGCAATCAAAAGCGGAAAGAAAAGAAAGGTTTCAGAAGGCAATTTAGAAATGAGTTCTGATAAAATCGAAGCTAAGAAACGAAAAATGTCTTTAAACGACTTGGATTTGTGCAATGAATTCAAAACAGAGAACAAAGAGTTAGTTGAGGAGGCAAATGTTTCCGATAAGAAACTTGAGCGTTCTAAAGTTCAAAGAAAGAGTAGAAGAAAGGATAAGAATAGGAATCGAATTAGAAATAAATTGAAAACTCGTAGCGAACGTATAGAAATGGAAGGTAACGAAGAACTGACTGATGTAAACCTTGATGAGATAACGCAAGTAAAGAATAAAATAGGAAATGAAATAAGTGTTAGAAAGAGGGGTAAAGAAAATAAACTAAACAAACGTAAAACACTGCCATATAGGAGAAGTAAAAAAGATATTAAACGAAATAAAGCTAAATGTGTTAATACAGACAATGATATTGAAAATGGACTGCAAGATGATAGAATTGAAGTTGGAGAAAATAAAATCATAGATCTATGGAGCGAAGTAAAAAGTAAAGATTTCGAAGATAAAACACAAGATATGAAAGTGAAGACAAAAAACGAAAAACAAAGGAAAGATCGTCAGAAAAATAAATTAAGAAAAAGCCTAGATACCAAAAGAAACTCAGATAAACTAAAACGTAAATACATTAGAGAAACACGAAACGACGAACAGAATCTGGAGGTCACCATTAATTCCTCAAGAAACAAAATATGCAAGAAAAAAGATAAATTAAAAACAAAACTGTCGTTCAACAGCAAAAAGGATATATCAGTCAAAATAAAATTGAAAAAGGAACGATTGCGTTTGAAAATAAAATCGAAGAAGGCGAAAGAGGAAAAGGTTGAAACCGAACTTTCTAAATTCAAACAGTATGTATTGCAATACTTTGCCGAGGCCACGCCTCGAGAGGTTTTAGTCAAACCCGAAAAGGAGGTCTGCCCTCTAAAAAGAAAGTATGTGAGACAAGATAAAACCGCTGATAATTTGAAACAGACGTCAATACAAAACTATTTTAAAATTAAATCTCCGAATTAGGTAGGTACATCCATTAGTAATACAGTCATTTGGGCGAAGAAAAAGGTGTTACCTGGAAAGTTTTCCGAGAGTATTGAAAATTGGTAATTTATTAGATTTCGATCTGCGCATTCCGAATTTCAACTTTGCCACCTCGTAGTTTGGCCACTCGCGCCGCCATATTGGAAAAATTACGTCTAAAAACAATCCAAAAAATAATGGACACGTATTTTTTATTTTGTCAATTAAACAAAAAATAACAAAGATACGTTAAAAAATGCGTTAAAGTTCCGCGCGACGTCACGATATAGTACATTTTTACCTAAGCGTGACGTCACGAGCCACTCCCGAACTTTCACGTTCTTTATCTCCGTCAATTTCTATTGATAAGATAAATAAAAAAATACGTGTCCAGTATTTTTTGTTGATCTAACTGACGGACTAATTAGGATTATTATTTTTTGACCCAGTCGTCATGCCTATTTAAGTATTAAACTTTTTTTCGATAAATCAATAGTTTCGGCGTACGAGCGTCGCAAAGTAGACATACACGTTTTGGCCAAAACACTCATTCCACATACCGCGTTTTTTATCATGGTATCTCTAGTAGGCGTAATTATAGAACACCAGTCCCGTAATATACAATAACTCCCCGAAAACTTTCCAGGTACAAGTACCAAATGACTGGAGTATAGACTTGAGACGCTAGATTTGGCCGCGGCTTCGCGATAATGTATTTTTCGTCAAATATTTTGTTTGGAACAGTACTTTTTTCTGAATGAAAGGTACCCTATGTATTTTGTAACCCTGTCAACGTGTATAAGTTTCATAATGATCTGTTGATAACACAACAAACTTTTTGTAAACACTAGTATCAAACAGATAAGAAATCACTTTCATATAATAGTTACGATTAATCAACTATGTCGCTCAGCGAGCTATGGAACGACCAATGCTCGGAATTTCTCTGAAGGATAGAATCCGCAACGAGACTATCCGACATAGAACTAAAGTTGTTGACATGGCTCAGAGAATTAGCAAGCTGAAGTGGGTAAACGAGTTGTTGAGTGGAGATGGCGACTCTAACGTAGTGTAGGACGCCCTCCGGTCAGGTGGAGTGACGATCTGCTGTCGGCTGCTGGTAGAAGCTGGATGCGTCGAGCTGAGGACAGGGCGCAATGCCGCTCATTAGGGGAGGCCTATGTCCAGCAGTGGACTGCTATAGGCTGATGATGATGTAGCATGTTTCTTTTCATTATTTTGTAAGAGTACATGCGTGCCATACGAATATTTGCAGAGAAACACTGTCCTTATATCAAATTGATCTTTCACAATGTGTTGGTAGAATGATGATACCACCGATTACCACTTTAAATCGACATAAATAATTTTGGCATGCATGAAATGAACTCTAATGTTCTGGCGAATGGTTCATAGAAATTGTATGGAAAACTTTGTTTTTTAAATCTTAGCATTTGTTTTGGTAAGGTTAGGCTGTACTAACTCAGATGCCCTCTGAAATGATAAGCACCAGTATTTACTAATTTTGATAGTTCGATTTTTCGAGATTTGTCAGATCTTTTTATTATTTACAAAAACAATTAATCTTCTTATAGAGACATAATTTAAAATCAACTTTGGTCATGTGAATCGCACAAATAAAATCAACACTTTTAAATCTGTGAAACCTATTCTATTCATCTGTTTGATATATTTAATTTGCGATGATAACTTTTTAAGTAAACTTTCGCGAGAATTCGAAGAACAACAGTAACTCAGGATTTTTCAATGGAAATCAAGATTTTCTCCGGACTTTTAAATTTTTACCTTTTGTGGTGCCGACCATTTTGGTATGCAACTGAGTTACTAAATGAGGTCTCTTATACAGTTTATAGTTGATTGAGACCAAAATGTTTTTTTACAAATGTATTTTCTAGGCAGACTCTAATTTTATTTTAATCCGAAAATAGTATTGCTTTTCAAAATAAACTTATAGGTTCCTAAGAACGAAATATTCTATCTTTCTATCTACAAAAGAAAAATTAGCCTGCCCTCAATGAGGTATTTGGGTCCTAATATTGCACATCCTGATTTTGTACAGCCTGATTATGTATAAACAAAGCAAAGCAAAAAGTCCATCAAATCCTGGCTGTGAAAAATCTTCACGTGACGATTATGTACACCCCGATTAATCACAGCCTGATTATTTATGTACATGATTGGAATTTTACCCCACCCTTTAGGCGTCAACTTGGCAGACTTATAACACAGTACAATGTGCATTCTAGAGATCCCCTTTTATGTTCCTTTTTTTAAGGTTTATCTTTTTTGTTTAACATAGCGCTTTGGTATCGTACTGTAATGTTGTTAATATTGTTTGGATAAATAAATAATTAGAGTCCTTTTCACTAAAGAAGTGTCGCAAACGCGGCGCCACTGTCGTATAAAAATTAAAACGGGATGGAAATAAAACCAAAGAAAAGCAAATTCAACACGTCCCATCTCATTAAAATATGACGGAAGTAATCTGTTCTGTGATTTATCTAGACCTTCTTGATAAATGTTCGGAGTGTTTACCTATACTGGAGATTCGGCTTTAGTTCCGCTGATTGGCGCGAAGGCATCGAGATAATTAAATAGAAAATATCTCGATGCGCGAAGGTGACAACCATTTTACGAAATTGCGCCATAATAATAAGTAGGATTTATTTAATGTGAAGAAAAGAAAAAAATCTTGAAGTTCGAAGCTTGATAAAATTATTTTGAAACTTCGCGGGTAATTTACCCAAGTAGTTACCCCATGGTGTTGCCTTTTAAAATATTATGTTCATGGTAGGTTCGTCACAATTTACTAGCATTTTAAGATTTAAAGTTAATACTAATTAGTTGTTTAGTTATATAATTTTTTTAGATTTTAATTTTATTGTCTATGTTATGTAAGGAATCTGGCTATTCCTAAATATGTACCTAAGTATTTACGAAGAATAATAAAAATATATGCAATCTGAAAGCATTTATTTATTTTATGATTATAAAAATATACCCACTATCAAGACACCAAATTATAACAAATTATATCATTGAGTTGAACTTCAGTATTAACTATATCCTGTAACTTAGGTATCTAAACTATCTGATCGACAGGCGTCCAGGCGTGCAAGTTATTGAGTTCATACTGACGTCGCATGATTTTCCACGATCCTCAACCCTCATGCCTAGCGTGGCGATTATGGGCATATGGCCCGTATTAGGGGACAGTTGATATAATCTGGTTGGTGTTGTAATAACTTCAATCGTCTATGGAGAACGAATAATAGGTACAATAGAGCCAAATCGGGGTGCAGTAGGATATAGTGATGGGTTCGTGACGCAGATCGGTCCTCGATTCCCATATAGTGACTGTCTATGACAAAAAAATCATAACGCAGTAGGATTAAGTGATGAGTTCGTGACGCAGATCGGTCCTCGATTCACAATTTGTGACTGTCTACGACAAAAAAAACAACGCAGTAGGATTAAGTGATGAGTTCGTAACGCAGATCGGTACTTGAGTCACAATTTGTGACGGTCTAGAACAAAAAAAAAAGTGCTGAATCGGGATGCATTAAGATTTAATGACAAGTTCGTAACGCAGATCAGTACTTGATTGACAATTTGTGACGTCTTGTTTATAATCAAAAAGAAATGCTTAATCGGGACGCAACGCAGAAGGATTTAGTGATGAGATCGTTACGCAGATCGGTACTTGATTCACAATTTGAAAAAAAATTAGGAATTAGGAAAATTGTCCTAGGACAAAAAAAATCCTGATCGGGGCGCAGTAGCATTTAGTTCAAGACGCAGATCTATGCCTGATTCATAATATGTGACGGTCTAGAACAAAAAAAATGGTGAATCAGGAAGCAGTAGGATTTAGTGATGAGTGCGGGACGCAGGTCGGTAATTGATTCACAATTTGTGACGATCTAGAACAAAAAAAATGCCAAATCGGGATGCAGTAGGATTTAATGATAAGTTCGTAACGCAGATCTGTACTTGATTATCAATTTGTGACGGCATATAAAAAAAAACTGCGATGCAGATCGGTACTTGACTCACAATTTGTTACGGTCTAGTTAGTGCTTATGGGCTTTACAGAACATCAATATGGGCTTAAGCCCATAATCCCCACGCTAGGCATGGGGCCGAGCCAAGTTATTATTACGCTTCATCTTGGCCCCTTTTTAATTTTATGTTGTTGAATAACTTTATAATAATAATGATTCACATTACCTATGTACTACCTGTGTTATTATGAGTGGTAGGACCTGGTAGAAAAAAATATTGACTTGGTGGCAACACTGCACCATTGTTTACAACGCTGAACCAAACGAAACAAAAACAAGTACCAGTCGAGCGAGTTTATTTTAGTTGATTTTCTACATTGTTTGGACGAACATCTGATATTCGAAAATCGAAATCCAAAATTAGTAGCTAATAATCTCAGTCTTATGTTAATAAGTGAGCTGTGAAAGATAAAAGAAGTCGAAATCTATTTTACAAAAATTGTGTTCTTTGTTCAAAAGTGGTAGGCTCTTTGCGCGACGTTGCCGCTTTTACTCCGAACTTTCCTATAAGATATTATATTCTGCAACGATTTTTGATGTTTTTTACTTAATCTAAAGATTCTGTAATAAAAATTAAGTGCTAAAATTCAAAGGGAATGCTTCAGTGTCTGGAAATGTGTGGATTTGAACGTTCTTTAATTTCTGACGCAATAGCCATCTGGCAACAGCGCGCGGAATCAGACTGAACTAAAGACTTTCTGATGAATTAAAAAAAGCTCATCGGATTCTTCCGATTTCACATCAAACCTACTTTTATGAGGTGAGTTTTGTTTATATGTATTTTTTTATATATCCTCAGATACCTGTAGATTTATTGAAAAGGAAAAAGAAATGTAACTAACGGTTTTTTCAATTTTCCCGCCGGGTGACGTAATTTGGTAGGTACGCGTCAGCCATCTTTTTCTGGACCATCAGTCATCTGTCAACCGCTCTTGATTTTGTTCGTGCACAGTGAAAAATAAAAAAAAACACTTTATTGGGTGGTTTTTACTAAAAAAATCACCACGGAAGCATCCGGGTAAGTTTTTCTTATTATTACAGATATTTTTAACCGTTCGTTATATTTCTTTTTGCAAAATAGAGAATGTATTTGTTGAACATAACCTTACTTTGGTTGCTAGGTGCCCATTGCAGTACCTACCTAGATTTTAGGTCAACCAGTGTCTTCTTCGATTTCTTTACCTACAGAAGTAGGTAGATATTTGCATAGGGCTTAGAAATCAGAAATGATTACAATGTAAGTAGCTTTAATGGTACAAAGCCAGGATTCTTACAAAATCTTAAGAATGTTCTAGGTCCACAGATGGTTATTTATAATGTCTTCTTATTAGTACCTATATACCTACCTACTAATGTTAAGGATATGTAGGTAGGCAGTTTATAAGCAGTAATCTACCTTACTAATATTTTTTGAGATTTTTCTAGATTTATTAGTACCTACCTACTTACTGCTTTAAAAGGCTATCAAGACAAGATTTCTCTGTTTTGACTGAAGAAGAGCTACATAAGTAGATTCCTACCTTCCTAAGTACCTACTAACCTACCTACCTAGTTACTATTTTTGGTGTTATGCTTACATGCCTATGCAGGTACCTATTATAGATGATTTCAGGTAAATAGCTTACAGATACAGACACAGATTTTTATTTATAACACCATGGTCACACGTCATTCACTTTAAAAAATTACAAAATAATAATTATAAGTTATACATTACAATTTATCTTTGTTAATTTTCTTTAAGTGACAAAAACTCATTTATGTCATAGAACACACACTGTAAAAGCTTATCCTGACGGTTTTTGAAAGCGCCGGTGGTAGATGCATCATGTATAGTAGTGGGCAGTCAATTACATATGGATGGCCCTAGAATGAAAACAGACCTTTCAGTTTTTGCAAGCCTATGTGAGGGTGTCACAAGGCGATCTTTGTTTTTATTGCTACGCATGGCCCTGGAAGGGTTTGTGCCCCTGTGTGAAAATAGGTGTAAGTTGGTATGGGTATATAAAGCTATTTGATAAATATGCTCGCAAGGTAGTGGGAGGATACCTATAGAAGGTAACCTATTGTAGGTTACCTAGTAGGTTTGGTAGATATTGGTACCTCTACTATACCACGTTATTTCACCACTATTTTTAGCCTTACAGCAAACAAGTCGAAACTTGCATTTTGGTTCATGATTTCATCATCTTCATTTCCTTCATATTTTACAACAAAATCTTCACAACTTTTTCCCCATTCTGGTTCGTTTTGCTCATAGGAGGATATGGGAGTAGGTAGCCATAGCCATTACATTACATTTGGCACGTAGGTAGGTAGGTACTTAATTAATCCTCATCATCGGCCTATAGCAGTACACTGCTGGACGGCGGCGGCATCCCCTAATGAGCGGCATTGCGCCCTGTCCTCAGCTCGACACATCCAGCTTCTACCAGCAGTCTTTCGCAAATCGTCACTCCACCAAGCCGGAGGGCGTCCTACACCACCTAATTGCGTAACGTTATTTGCAATTTCACTCCTATTTACTCTCAGCCCTTGTTGGCTTATGACGTAATTTCATTGCAATAAGTTTCTGTTTCATCCTATTCATTATAAGCCAGCAGTCCACTGCTGGGCATAGATGCTTCCAATGTGCGCTTGCGCCCACAGAACTAATTTCATCTGTGCTTGCGCCCGTCATTTACGCATCCAGCTTCTACCAACACCAATTTGCTGTTTGAAACCGTAAGAATAATGCTATAATTAATTAATTAATGTTATCAGGTTACCTATAGCCTGCAGTTGGTCTTAAAAATTAAAGATATTAAATTTTAGGTACTTTTTTAGTACAAGCTGTTAGCTGACCCATCAGACGTTGCGTTGTCCAGTCCAAATTAAATGAGTTCATACTAAAATCTCAAAGACCTTCGACGAAATATTTTGGTACATAAACTACGTAATATATTTACTACAAATACCTTCTTATACCTTAAACTTACTTTTAAACTTAACTTTCTTATTCTTATACTTTACTATCTTCCGCCCGCGCCTTCTCTCACGTCTTAACCGGATAAAAACTAGCTATATTCCAAGTTTCATCAAAATCCGTTCATTAGTTTTTGCGTAAAAGGCATTCATCCATCCAGCCTCAGAAACATTCACATTTTATAATATATGCTCTCTGCGGTCGGTACTTCATGATTGAAGATCGTGATCACTCTGCGTTGTCTTCGTGATGGACTGAACTGCTTGTCTCCAGCGGCTTCTGTTGGCCGCCATCTGCACCACTTGATGGAGTTTAATTTTGCCGGCTTTTAGCTGATCACTCCATCTCGTTAGGGATCTACCGCGTGATCTTTTCCCCTTTATAATATTAGTAGGATGTGATTTAAATACTTAAATTAAGACTAATAACTTGGTATAGTAGAATATACCCACCCTAGGACGATACCCACCCTACCATAATTTAGTTTCACGATCTGAGGCTTTTGTTGACAATTGAATAGCCTTGCTCTTCCTTCGCTCGATGCATCAAACATAACCTAATTACCTGTATGCTCTTATACCTAAGTTTCCAACACAACAGTTTATTTGTCTCTTCTATATTTAGAAATCAGCTGTACCTAAGTAGGCATAGGCTACAAAGAAGTGCTGTTCGAAGTAGTTCAAAGATAGCTGATATTATTAAGGGCATTGATAAGCTGGCCACTATTACAACATTTACCTTATAAGTTATAACAAATAAACGAACTTTGTTACTTTGTAGTTTTTTAGGGTACCAAATCTCAAAAGGACAAAAATAACCCATAGAAGAACACTTCGTCGTCCGTCTGTCTAACATCCTTTTTTTAAACCACGACGAGGTGTCAAATTGAAATTAATATTATATAGGTATTCAATCCATTGAATCTGTTAAAAAATCAAACTTCTGGGTCAACGCAATCAAAAGACATTTTGACCGCATATGTTGACACTCTTAAGGGAATCAAACTTCTCTTTGATCCAGATAGAATCATAAATTTGTCACAAATCAAACAAAGGAAAAAATCCGAAAATCGTAGGTAAATTCGCGTGACATCACAAAAAAATACAAGTTCGCGTCCGCGAGTCGACTCTCTTTTGGCTGGTTTTGTTGAAGTAGATAAGTAGATATTTTTGAGGCATTAACAGTTCCTATATGATCTATAATAAAAACTCAACTTAGTCACATTAATTTATCACTAGGTACATAGTATTAAAACAAAGTATATTCCCGCTGTCTTTCCCTAGATCGTATTCCGATTGATTGCCTTCGTAAGCTTAGATCTTTAAAACAACGCAACTGATTTTGATGCGGTTTTTATAATAGATAGAGTGATTCAAGAGTAAGGTTTAATGTATAACTTGCACGCCGGGGCAGATCTCTAGTACTTTATATGAACAAAATACAGACCTAAATTGTTTAAAAATAAGTTATTTCTTGATTTTTAAAACATCCGGATCATAGCTGTGTGAACTTGGCACCCGACTTTGGAAAATCGATTGTTTTTTATTTGATTGTTATAGATATTGGTTTGTAGTTGATTGTAGTAACAATTTTTTCGTTTGTAGTTACTCCAAAAAAAAATTGGAGCACTTTGAAAAATACTTGGCACCCGACTTTGGAAAATGAAAATTTTTTTTTTTGATTCTTATAGGCTTTCGTATGTAGTTGATTGTAGTAAAAAGTATTTCGTTTGTAGTAGCTCTGAAAAAAAGTTAGGAGACTTTGAAAAAAAACTTGGCACCAATATTTGAAAAATCTATGTTTTTTATTTATACTTAAAGATTTTGGTTTATAGTTGATTGTAGTAACCATTTTTTGTTTGTAACTGCTCTAAAAATGAATCCGAAGATTTAAAAAAATCTCACACAGGTTTAGTCGACACGCGGCAACGAATTGTTTGTATGAAATGAACGCTACTATAAACAATATAAAGCTAATATAAACGAAATCAACGCTACTACAAACGAAATGAAGTTACTACAAACGAGATCAACGCTACTACAAACGAAATAAAGTTACTACAAACGAAATGATCGCTACTACAAACGAAATAAAGTTACTACAAACGAAATGAACGCTACTACAAACGAAATAAAGTTACTACAAACGAAATTAGGTTACTACAAACGAAATAAAGTTACTACAAACAAAACGAACGCTACTACAAACGAAACGAGGTTACTACAAACGAAATTAGGTTACTACAAACGAAATGAACGCTACTACAAACGAAATAAAGTTACTAGAAACGAAATGAACGCTACTACAAACGAAATAAAGTTACTACAAACGAAATCAACGCTACTACAAACGAAATAAAGTTACTACAAACGAAATGAACGCTACTAAAAACGAAACAAGATTACTACAAACGAAATGAACGCTACTACAAACGAAATAAAGTTACTACAAACGAAATGAACACTACTACAAACGAAATAAAGTTACTACAAACGAAATGAACGCTACTACAAACGAAACAAGATTACTACAAACTAAATGAACGCTACTACAAACGAAATAAAGTTACTACAAACGAAATGAACACTACTACAAACGAAATAAAGTTACTACAAACGAAATGAACGCTACTACAAACGAAACAAGATTACTACAAACGAAATTAGGTTACTACAAACGAAATGAACGCTACTACAAACGAAATAAAGTTACTACAAACGAAATGAACGCTACTACAAACGAAATAAAGTTACTACAAACGAAATGAACGCTACTACAAACGAAATAAAGTTACTACAAACAAAATGAACGCTACTACAAACGAAATAAAGTTACTACAAACGAAATTAGGTTACTACAAACGAAATAAAGTTACTACAAACAAAACGAACGCTACTACAAACGAAACGAGGTTACTATAAACGAAATTAGGTTACTACAAACGAAATAAAGTTACTACAAACGAAATGAACACTACTACAAACGAAATGAACGCTACTACAAACGAAATAAAGTTACTACAAACGAAACAAAGTTACTACAAACGAAACAAGATTACTACAAACGAAATGAACGCTACTACAAACGAAATAAAGTTACTACAAACGAAATGAACACTACTACAAACGAAATGAACGCTACTACAAACGAAATAAAGTTACTACAAACGAAACAAAGTTACTACAAACGAAACAAGATTACTACAAACGAAATGAACGCTACTACAAACGAAATAAAGTTACTACAAACGAAATCAACGCTACTACAAACGAAATAAGGTTACTACAAACGAAAACTTTATTTCGTTTGTAGTAGCGTTCATTTCGTTTGTAGTAACTTTATTTCGTTTGTAGTAGCGTTCATTTCGTTTGTAGTAACTTTATTTCGTTTGTAGTAGCGTTCATTTCGTTTGTAGTATCTTTATTTCGTTTGTAGTAACTTTGTTTCGTTTGTAGTAACTTTATTTCGTTTGTAGTAGCGTTCATTTCGTTTGTAGTAGTGTTCATTTCGTTTGTATTAACTTTATTTCGTTTGTAGTAGCGTTCATTTCGTTTGTGGTATCTTTATTTCGTTTGTAGTAACTTTGTTTCGTTTGTAGTAACTTTATTTCGTTTGTAGTAGCGTTCATTTCGTTTGTAGTAGCGTTCGTTTTGTTTGTAGTAACTTTATTTCGTTTGTAGTAACCTAATTTCGTTTGTAGTGATAAGATAAAGATAAAGATAAAGATAAAGATATTTTTATTTCAATTTAAATTTAACAAATTCTTTGTAACAACTAAGCATTATTACATACTAAGTAGACAAACCTGAGACAAAATAGAGGACAGCTCAGAAAAAAAATAAAAAAATTATAATATAAAGGTTAGTTTACTTATTAGAATGTTACAAAACCGTACCCTCCGTGGTAGATTTAACTGTGTTACGGCAGGGTACAAGCTTCAACCTCCCATGTAGTAAGTACCTATTTAATATGTGGTCAGTGGACCAATTAGAGCAGCAGTTATACATAAAAACAAGGAAAATTAGATAATTTAAATTACAATACACACAACCCCTAAAATAAAAAATATTGAAAAGAAGAAATAGTATAAGTAGAAGTAGAAGTATAAGTAGTTTAACCTAAGTATAAACAATTAGATTAGATTAGTATTTTAAGCCAAAAATAAATTTGCCAATAATACAACATTTTACATATAGTTAAGAATCAACCCGTGAGAAATCAAACAGTGCAGCTATTTTATAATGTATAATAAATTTTCTGTTTCCTGATAGTTTTTTTGGCGTAAAACGGTATCAATAGATTTTGTGCGATCTTGTTTCGTTTGTAGTAGCGTTCATTTCGTTTGTAGTAGTGTTCATTTCGTTTGTAGTAACTTTATTTCATTTGTAGTAGCGTTCATTTCGTTTGTAGTAATCTTGTTTCGTTTGTAGTAGCGTTCATTTCGTTTGTAGTAACCTTGTTTCGTTTGTAGTAGCGTTCATTTCGTTTGTAGTAACTTTATTTCGTTTGTAGTAGCGTTCATTTCGTTTGTAGTAACCTAATTTCGTTTGTAGTAACCTCGTTTCGTTTGTAGTAGCGTTCGTTTTGTTTGTAGTAACTTTATTTCGTTTGTAGTAACCTAATTTCGTTTGTAGTAATCTTGTTTCGTTTGTAGTAGCGTTCATTTCGTTTGTAGTAGTGTTCATTTCGTTTGTAGTAACTTTATTTCGTTTGTAGTAGCGTTCATTTCGTTTGTAGTAATCTTGTTTCGTTTGTAGTAGCGTTCATTTCGTTTGTAGTAACCTTATTTCGTTTGTAGTAGTGTTCATTTCGTTTGTAGTAACTTTATTTCGTTTGTAGTAGCGTTCATTTCGTTTGTAGTAGTGTTCATTTCGTTTGTAGTAACTTTATTTCGTTTGTAGTAGCGTTCATTTCGTTTGTAGTAACCTTATTTCGTTTGTAGTAGCGTTGATTTCGTTTGTAGTAACTTTATTTCGTTTGTAGTAGCGTTCATTTCGTTTGTAGTAACTTTATTTCGTTTGTAGTAGCGTTCATTTCGTTTGTAGTAACTTTATTTCGTTTGTAGTAGCGTTCATTTCGTTTGTAGTAACCTTGTTTTGTTTGTAGTAGCGTTCATTTCGTTTGTAGTAACCTTATTTCGTTTGTAGTAGCGTTCATTTCGTTTGTAGTAACCTAATTTCGTTTGAAGTAACCTCGTTTCGTTTGTAGTAGCGTTCGTTTTGTTTGTAGTAACTTTATTTCGTTTGTAGTAACCTAATTTCGTTTGTAGTAATCTTGTTTCGTTTGTAGTAGCGTTCATTTCGTTTGTAGTAACCTTATTTCGTTTGTAGTAGCGTTCATTTCGTTTGTAGTAATCTTGTTTCGTTTGTAGTAGCGTTCATTTCGTTTGTAGTAACCTTATTTCGTTTCTAGTAGCGTTCATTTCGTTTGTAGTAACCTTGTTTCGTTTGTAGTAGCGTTCATTTCGTTTGTAGTAACTTTATTTCGTTTGTAGTAGCGTTCATTTCGTTTGTAGTAACCTTATTTCGTTTGTAGTGGCGTTCATTTCGTTTGTAGTAGCGTTCATTTCGTTTGTAGTAACT
The DNA here is from genome assembly GCA_951804965.1 of Horisme vitalbata. Classification (NCBI taxonomy): domain Eukaryota; kingdom Metazoa; phylum Arthropoda; class Insecta; order Lepidoptera; family Geometridae; genus Horisme; species Horisme vitalbata. The sequence continues at coordinate 4,595,157 of OX638109.1, forward strand.
TTATTTCGTTTGTAGTAGCGTTCATTTCGTTTGTAGTAACTTTATTTCGTTTGTAGTAGCGTTCATTTCGTTTGTAGTAACGTTATGTCGTTTGTAGTAACTTAATTTCGTTTGTAGTAGCGTTCATTTCGTTTGTAGTAACTTTATTTCGTTTGTAGTAGCGTTCATTTCGTTTGTAGTAACTTTATTTCGTTTGTAGTAGCGTTCATTTCGTTTGTAGTAACCTTGTTTCGTTTGTAGTAGCGTTCATTTCGTTTGTAGTAACTTTATTTCGTTTGTAGTAGCGTTCATTTTGTTTGTAGTAACCTTGTTTCGTTTGTAGTAGCGTTCATTTCGTTTGTAGTAACTTTATTTCGTTTGTAGTACCGTTCATTTCGATGGTAGTAACTTTATTTCGTTTGTAGTAACTTAATTTCGTTTGTAGTAGCGTTGATCTCGTTTGTAGTAACTTCATTTCGTTTGTAGTAGCGTTGATTTCGTTTATGTTAGCTTTATATTGTTTATAGTAGCGTTCATTTCATACAAACAATTCGTTGCCGCGTGTCGACTAAGCCTGTGTGAGATTTTTTTAAATCTTCAGATTCATTTTTAGAGCAGTTACAAACGAAAAAATGGTTACTACAATCAACTATAAATCAAAATCTTTAAGTATAAATAAAAAACATAGATTTTTCAAATATTGGTGCCAAGTTTTTTTTCAAAGTCTCCTAACTTTTTTTCAGAGCTACTACAAACGAAATACTTTTTACTACAATCAACTACATACGAAAGCCTATAAGAATCGAAAAAAAAAAATATTCATTTTCCAAAGTCGGGTGCCAAGTATTTTTCAAAGTGCTCCAATTTTTTTTTGGAGTAACTACAAACGAAAAAATTGTTACTACAATCAACTACAAACCAATATCTATAACAATCAAATAAAAAACAATCGATTTTCCAAAGTCGGGTGCCAAGTTCACACAGCTCCGGATCATGTATGTTGAAAACAAGCAAATGTTTTGTCTACTCGAGATACCGAATAAACTCATCACGATGATTCGGGTGCGATCCCAGCTACACTAATGGTTTATATTCGATCTACAAATATTTGTCCAGGTCTCTGGGTGTTTACTATGTAGATTATGTACGTCTTTACAATATAAAGTTGTATATCAGTTATGTACTTCCCACCACACAAGCTCCCGCTTAGTTTGGGACTACATTAAACTGTGTGACATGTTACAAGCATGATTTATCTATTTATTATTCACTAACTTCCGCTCAGTATATATACATAGATAAAAAGTAGCCAGGTCAAATCCAGGTCAAGTTTCTATTGGGTTATGGGGACCAACAAAATACTTAATGTTTTTAATTATAGTACATTACTACAGAGGCCAGCAAAAGAGGCATTGATGGACGAACGTGTAAATGTGTGCACACATACGTGAGTCTATCAATGCCTAGTTGTGGCCAAGGTACATATAGTACGTCACTCAAATAATGCAAGGAAATTAAAACAAAATAGTTCCTAGACAGAACTTGTACATTTTTCAATAAACAGCATTCTATTTGCAAGCCAGTTCGAAATTTTCAATAAACCCTTTGATTAGTTACCTCCTTGGTTGCCATGTTTCGGAGTAAAAGATCGTTCCATTTTTAAATAACACGGCAGATAAGAGTTTTCATAGGAATTTATTTGGCCGCTAAACACGACAGATGAATTTTCATACAACTTTTGCCGGCCGCTGCTCGCCTGTATTGGGCCAGTACAGCAATTTCGATTTATCTCATAGAAGGTTGTCAAAATAATGCTCTAATTTACAAGCATGTTTGAGAAAATGAATATTTAATTACTTTTATTTAGAAAGGTTTGTGTGCTACCTACTACAATTATACAATTTAAAGCTGATGGAAATAACCAAAAGTTATAAGGTTCATTTCAGTATGAATGTCATGAAAGACTACGAGCTATGTATTGAGTGAGTTATACATTTTTGTTTTATACCAACAGTTTCATCCAAATCCGTTCAGTAGTTTTTTCGTGAAATAACAACACATCCATACACCCTCACTAATTTCATGTTTATATTATTATTTATTAGTAGGATAAATTCCGACCCACTTTCAAATTCGTTTACTGCCTCTCCCATCTGTCAATTAACAAAATGAAACATAGCATAATCAAGGATAACACTGTATAGCGTCCTATTGGTGAAAATTAAAAATCTGATCGGTACTTCCAGAGATTATCTTAGAAACAAACTCTCAAATTTTACTAGGATAATAATATACCTATATATTTTTTGGTAGTACACTTCACACAAGCTGTTCATTTTGGCGTACTCAAACATTTTGAAATCGTGTAAATATCCTCAGCGATGGGCATTACGAAGTTACGAAACCAACGGCGCGGGCGCATGGAAAAGTCTGGGCTTTGCGTCATACTTTAACGGTGGATAATCTGCCCACACGCTCAAGATGTCTGCCAATTTCAAGCGTCAACTCTCGCGCATCTCAAATGTGTAAAAAACGGAATTAGCTACCTAGCCGATCTACCTACTTTAATATCCCAATTTTAATAATAAATAATAATAATAATTAATGCTGGACACTATGACACAGCATTATGTAGTCCCAAACTTAGCAGAGCTTATATTATGGGAACCACATGACTGATAAACTACATAAATACATTTTTTTTCTAAATACATACAAATTATACATAGAAAAAACACCCAGACCAGAAACAAATATTTGCAGAACATACAGACATTGGTCTCGCGGCGGGAATCAAACCTGCAACCTTCTGCGTCTCAGGTGGGCCTCCGCCCACTGCGCCACAGTGGTCGTCAATTACATCAACACAAAAGACTGTTCCAATGGAATACATCTTTAGATCAGATACATAATTATATTCTTATATTAAAAAGCTGAAGCCGTTAAAAGACCAACTCGTTGATTTTAGTATCTAAAACTGCTATCATCTGATTTTGGTGATACAGCAATATCAGATTTACGATTAATAATTACTTTGTTATTATTTCGAAATAAAAATAACGGTGATTATTCCAACGAGAATTAATCTTTAACACGTTTCGGCTTCACGTTGGTCGAGTCCTGTGACCCAAATCAAAACAGATGTTTACCATAAAATATTAAGGACAATGTATCCAAAAATTTTGTAAAGTTACCAAGTACTCAATTTATTTCTGTTACCAAAATCAGATGATTGATGATTTTCAGTTTCGAACTTTTTACTGTACTATTTAATTATTCTGTGTTTGTACTAGTAAACATAATGTACTATTAGTATTAGATAGCTTGATAGATAAATAAATGAACTATTTGCTTCTTCAATCACATTTTTCTCTTTTTCTTTTATAGCTTACGAGTAAAAACAATAACGGTCCGTGAAAATTTTGATTGGTCCTTCGAACCGGAACACGAGCACACGAGCAATTTACGTATATTTTACGTCATTGTTTCGATAACGTTTACTTATCAATAATTATTGATTTATAATCAAGGTTACTGGACGATAGCGAAAGGGTGACATAAAAATGTCACTTAACATAAATCGATATAAAATCAATTTACATTTATCAATAATATAAATTCTGTTTTTGATCGATCCTTTATTTTGTACCTAAGTATTGATACATTGTTGTGTACCCGTGTCAAAATAAATGTTTTTCTATTTCTATTTCTATAATTGTATTTTAAGTAATAAATAGGTATGCATTTATCAAAAATCAATAACTCTTGATTTACGATATTTGTCCTTTTATTCAATGTAGTACCACGCTACAGCTACATACCTCATTATTACTATGTTCATGTTGAGTCATTTATTATCAGATCACCAATCATATTTTTTCCAATAATAATAAAATGTCTTCCCATTAAAAAAATCATGTATACCTATATCTCGCCATGTAGAGGTTTTACTAACACAATAGGTTTCATTTGAAAGCCAAACGTATGTTTGTCGTCATCGGTCGGTCTGAGACTATCAAAAGGGTGTTTACTGTTTGGTTTGCGTGAGGGTGCGTAATAATGTTTTTTTCTTCTATTCTTTCATTTGCGCTACATTCAAACAACGATCTGTCGTTGGTCGCAACACGACACAAGTCACAAGACAGCATTTTGTTTAGTTCCCATTGTTATCGGTCGCTCTTCGGGATCAAAACTGATTGAAATTATCTGACTGTTGCACTTTATAGTGCAACCAATTCCAGGTAATTTCAAGAAGAGGGAGGCCGAAGAAGATATGGATGGACTATGTGAAAGAGGATATGAGAGTGAAAGAAGTGAGTACAGAGTTGACAGACGATAGGATTGAATGGAGAAAGAAAACATGTTGTGCCGACCCCACCTAGAGTGGGATAAGGGCAGGGAAATTATGATGAATCCCAGGTAATTTCAAAATTCCGAATTCATTAGTATTTTGTTCCTTCTAAGCTTTGATTTCTAACAATGTGTTTAGCTACTGGTGTCGGAGCTTTTAATAGCTTGTGGCTATCAAATGAGACTGTTTTATGATCATTAGAACTCTCTGGCGAGATATATACGTAAAAATTTAAATGGCCAGCCATTTTAATATGGTCGAAAAAAAAAATATGGGAGGGGTTTGGTGATGGTTGATAGTCGATAAAATTGATCGTATTGCAATCCTTAGGGGCCGTTCAAGCGTTCACCTACGTAAGCAGATTTATTATTTAGTTTTTTAACCCCCCTCTCCCCTTTGTCAGCAAAAGAAAGCAAAGCTCTTACCCCAAGTTACTTGCCGTCAACTCACGCTTTACATCAGATTTGTTACTAAGTCAGTCTCGTTCCATAAAATTGATTATGCTGTAACAAATCGATAAAAATCTTGATTGTTTACAAGCATACTGTAATCTGAATTTTAAAGGCGACCTGAATTCCTAAAAAAAATTGAATCTGAAGTGAGAACAACTTCATAACTGATAAATTATAAATCTAAAACACCCAGAGTCCAGACGCGAGAGAAATTTTTGCTAATCATACTAACATTTGTCTTCACACATTATGATCTAGCCACAAACTAAGCAGAGCTTGTATTGTGGAAATCACGTTAATTGAAGGTACCGAGACCCGAGACAAATTTTTGTAGATTATACAAGGATGTCTCGCAGCGGTAATCGAATCCGCAACCTTCTGCATCTTAGGCGGGCCTTTGCCAACTGCACCACAGAGACATCATTCATTCATCATTAGATAGATTTTGAAGTCCTTGGATCAATCTTTGAAAACCCGCGCCTTGAAGCATGAAGGCCACCACGACCTTATCTTTGGGACGTTGGACCAAATTTACATTTCAGTTCAACTTAAAATTGGCCGAAAACACCATTGTTTATTCAGCTGAAGTTTCCAACTTATAGCGTTGTTTTGCTTATCACAATGGAAGTTGGATGCTATTGTAATGATTGTAAGGTATCGAAACAATTATTCACCTGAAATAGCAATTCGCTGAAGTATACAATGACATGGTACCAAGTGGAGTTACGAGCTCATTATTTAGCGCTTTGATGTATCACAAAGGTGTTTGATCTTTCTCATACGTAACCTACCCGATGTGTTACGAAAAGTTTATCCAAATCTCTTTCAAAAGGTTTTATTTGGCATAAAAATCATTGTCCTTTCAATGTTATACATGGGTAGCCAGGCAGTTATGCGAGTTCAAGTCCCTTCCCGTTCGTAAATTTTAAAAAGCCAGTATTTATATACCAATCTCAACGTAATCACGGTCTCAAATGTTGTCAAATGGAAAAAAATGCACTTTTTCATACTAAAAAATCTATTTTGTCTACACTTTAGTTGCACTTGTTGAGCTGGCCAAGTTTGTTATAAAATAAGTGTTGCTTTAATTGATAAAACTAAACACGAAAATATGATAGGTATCGATAGTGAAAATATTAGGTTTTGGTTTATTAGCTATGCCATTTCATTCACACTTATATTTGTCTTTTGCTAAAAAGCAGTCTTCACTTCATACTTTCATAGAAAGATCTTGCGTCCGCGTATAAAATAGTTGGAAACCCGTTCTCTTGACCAGCAATTCCTGACATCTCCTGATTCTTGAATCTTGATCCTGAGTGAAGATTTTTGAGATAATGCTGGACACTGTCACACAGCATCATTTAGCTCCAGACTAAGCAGAGCTTGTATTATGGAAACCACATGACTGATGTACCTACTACATATATTTTTAAATGTAAATACATATTATACATAGAAAACATGCAGACCTAATACAAATATCTGCAGATGATGAAAACATTTCTCTCGCGATGGGAATCGAACCCGCAACCTTCTGCGTGCGGTGGACCTTTGTTCACTACGCAAAGGTCGTCAAGAGATTATGACATTGACTTGTATACGCTCAATTTTAAGGAAGACCACCTCAATGCTATCGTGTAGACCTTGAATTAGTTTCAGAGTTATTATTTACCGCTATGTGTCATCATTTGCGTAATTTTGTAAAGTTTTCCAGTTAAATATGAGTGTTTTTGACGCAATCCTTTTGGTATCTATCGAACTTACTAACCATCTAGTTTGGGGCTATATGATTCTGTTTAATAGTGTCGAGCATAAAATCTGTGCCTAAATGTTTTCTCCCAAAAAGGAAATGTGTTTAGTGTTACAGAAAAGAGTAAACAAGACACCCCGTTTTGGGCATTTTTATTGAGATAAATCAGGCACAATCTTTTGTTAAAAGCGCCCACTACTCTATAAAAACACCTTGCATAGATCATACACATAATTTAATAATTTAAGCAGCATTCTAGCAGGCAAACCCAGGGAATTACTATTAATACTTCATAGTAAACCTCCTTGGGCAAACCTATTTAACCTCCTTGGAATTGTTATAGTTTTGTTACAATCATAGAGATAAAAAAGTTTATGATCCAACCTCTTTGGTTACATTAGGTAAGGTATGAACCAAAGAGTATGGTATGAACATTAAATTACGAAATGTCTCTCCAAGTCCATGCAAACCTAAAAACATTGCCCAACCGTACGCACCTACATGTTTATCTTCTCTTTAATCTAACTAAGCATACAAAAACAATGACTTAATAATTTCAAACCTAGATAGATAAGTACCTACAATTGGTCTGTTTTTATCAACAGTAAAACTTGTTCCGTCGTCGCTGCGCAAACATAATGATGTCAATAGAATCAAGGACGAAATAGTTGTGCAAAAAATATAACATCGTTGAATTTAAATGCTGGCTTTTCTTGAATTAATTTATATTATTCTGTACCTTGGAATTTCATTTATATTATACTTAGTAGGTAGATCGTTAGATACTGATACCACACATCAGCTCAGCATTTGCGTTTATTCCTAGTAGTCCGACCGGTAGTCCGACTATCGGACTACTCCGAATGAAATGCCAAAAATTTATCCGCGCAGTCCGAATGCGTAGTCTGACTACTAGGACACGCTGAATTTTTACTCTAGTATTCCTACCAGTATGTATATAAATATAGGTTCCTTCTACCTATATGCTGCATTTAATAGCTAGTATAGGTATGATGATGATGATGATGATGATGATGATAGGTACTGCTGGTGTCTCAAAAAAAACCTTACTTAGATATTTGAGTTTGAACACAAAGAGATTTAAAGAATAGTATAGATATTTGAGTTTGAACACAAAGAGATTTAAAGAATAGTATAAAAACCTGTTTCTTCTTACCTGTTTCATGGAAGTAGGTAATTACAAAATTATTCGCCATCTTAATAAATCGTCGTGTAGTCTTTGGTTTGATTCGAACCGATCACTAATTAGGTATCACAACCTTCCTATTGTTTTTAATCGAAAGCTGTTTCTACAAAATTGTCTTGTCAAAAAAGTACATGTGAGCATGATATTTCTCACGATTTAGCACGCCGACTTACTAATACTGAATGTAATTATGTTGAATTCGAACAAAACAAAAACATTTCATTTTTAAAACCTTTGTGGAAGAAAATAAATAAACTAAACTACAAAAAAAAAAGAAAATATATTTATTTCAGTAACGTATATAAAAACGTTATACGTTAGGTTTGAAGTCTTCTATTAAGCAAATATTTTCTTAAAACAACACTTAAAAAAACTACCTACTTACCTATTATCGAGTCTAAGATAGGTAGAAGGAACCTTATTTGTATAAAATGGGTGAAGTTACTTCGTATAGATACATCATATAATGTATGTAATAATAAGTCTATGGTATACCTTCATACACGCATGTATTCGTAGGCGGCTTGCTAATAAAAACTGGCCTACCTTGCAGTTTTTTGTCCCAGTCAATAGATAATGCGAGAAAACTACTTTTTATCGCTTTCCGTCTACTTGTCTATGATAATGTGAACGTGAAAAACGTGGGTACTCGCATTTGCTATGTTTCACGCTATGTTACGTTGGTTTTAGTTTGAAATTGCGATAGCTATTCTTTAACATTGTTACAATCATATAATTTATACTAATTTTGTAAACATTGCATCTGGCATCTAATATTCTTGTTTTTCAACGTAGAAAAACAATTATATTAGATTTTCGGAGCGCGTTTAAAGAAAACAAGTCGGCCATCTTGGATTGATAAAAATAAAATTGCGATTTAATTTTATTTGTGAGGCATTATGCAAAGAAGTGAATATTTTAGCATTTGTGTGTCTTTTGTTTACGGTTTTGCACCGTTGTTTTGTTTTGACCTCAGCTTTAAATTAAAATTTCAATAAACTCTTTGGAAATCTATCTTCTGTCTGTTAAAGCTTACTTTTAACTTTTAATAATATTCTGAGACTTTTATAAAGATTTACCGACCCAATTATTAAACCATCTGCTTTTACGCTAGGAAACGAAAAATAGTCTTGCCTGAACAGGACATGTAGAAACAAAATAAAAATTTTCTAGTAATAACGTGTTACATCTCACACACGGTCAACTGATTCAAAACTAGGTGGAGCCTATGGAGGGGTACCAGAGACTGATAAACATACAAACAAAAACAAAAAATATCCATGTTCATCACACAAATTTTCGTCCTGGGTGGGAATCGAACCCCCAATCTGCAACTCAGAAGGCAGAGCTATCCAAGTATCAACTGAGCTATGAGGCCAGTCAAATATTACTTATAGTATACTGTTACGTAGCAAGAGATTGTCCGTCCTATTCATAACAGTTCTATAATACTCAGATAGGCTCTAAAATGGCATTAAAAAAATATCATGTCAACTCTTTTTATTTTTAAATGACAAGAACAAAATTACTGTATCGAGCGTTTTAATGCGTTTTAACATCTGGTTATGATTAGGGGGGTAATACTTTACTTATAAGCTCAACTAGAGCTCAATAAAGACAACTAGAAATAGCAGAAACATTTGTGTGACAATGAAAAATATCAAGACAAAAAGTTTTTACTGTTAATGCCGTATTGCCGAAGTCATCCATGTTAATATGGCAACATTGAAAGCTGACCTAAATCCGCATGGTCCTTACTGTTTGGTCACGTAGCATGCGCGTGCGCCGTGGCCTTGTTTGGAGGCTGCGCATCTGCGTATGGGTGTACGTTTTTATCGTTGCGACAGAATACTATTCGGTTGTTTGATAGTACGGCTAAATGTGATAATTTTACCAGATATAGCTACGTTAAAAGGCAAACAATTTTATTTTTGTAATCTCCGTTCACTAAAATGTTAAAACTTCCAAAGGCCGCATTAGGTGCCTCAGTTGCTCACTGAAATTATTAGCACCGATCCTGTTTTTACAAACTTTTACAGTTTCTCAATTGACGTTGTTTGAATTTCGATAGATGAAATGTTAAAGTTTGTAGTTGTCCTGTAACTACAAACTTTAACATTTCATCTGTCGATGCTAATAATTTCTTTGGGTAACTGAGTTACTAAATGCGGCCTCAGGTACAGTCTAAACAAGTTTATTTTTATAATATCTGTTCAATAAGATGTTAAAAATGGGTCCAGGAACAGTCTGTTCTGGACGAAGACAAATGTGGAATAAGCTAACTTACTAAATTAGATACTACGACAGTCCCATATCTTTATCTACTTTTAATAATTTTTAATGGAACAATCACTTCTTAAGAGGAAAATAAATAAATAATGCTGGACTATCACACAGCATCATGTAGCCCCAAACTAAGCAGAGCTTGTGTTGTGTTAGAGCTTTATGTGTTGTGTGTTGGAATGGAATTCACTAAATATTTATAATATTATTAAGTAAGTAAGTAAGCAGTATTATATTAATAAGTAAGCTGAAGTGGCAGTGGGCTGGCCATATCTGCCGAAGAACCGACAACCGCTGGGGCAAACGAATTCTTGAGTGGAGACCGCGGCTAGGCAAACGTAGTGTAGGACGCCCTCCGGCCAGGTGGAGTGACGATTTGCGAAAGGCTGCTGATAGAAGCTGGATGCGTCGAGCTCAGAACAGGGCGCAATGGCGCTCATTAGGGGAGGCCTATGTCCAGCAGTGGACTGCTATAGGCTGATGATGATGAAATATTTATAAAAACCCGAGTGCTTACATTTTAAAACAAAGTTAATGAGTATCCTAAACTTAGAATAACACATATTATTTATAAATAATGTTTACATAGCTAATTTTTCAGTCGACCGCTTCTACTTATCTTTTCGCTGCTTACTTTTTGATTAGGAACTTACTCAAAATGTGGATTCAAATTGGTTTATGTTAAAAATATGTTTAACTAGCCTATAGGCTAGTTTGGCGTCTGTTTTCCCAGCCCAATATAACCTGGAATCTTCAAATCCAAAGTAAAAGGTTCCTTCTAGGCAAGCGTGCTCCATTTTAGACCACATCTTCACCTGTCTCAGATGTCATAGTGGTCAAGCGCTTGGCTATTTTTTGTAAAAAAATAATAATAGGCTTACCAGGTTGTAGACCTACATACAGGCCTACTACAAAATCAAAAATCTTAATTATTTCGATGTTATGTGGCATCTAGCTGTACCTAAATTAACATGCTACACAAGCTGGAAACTGAGAAAATAAAACAAAAAGCCACAGTAATTATTGTAATTTATCATTGTAAAACTGTGAATCCTTGTTTAAATAAATGTTCTAAGATTCTACATCTTATAGGGGATATGGCTGCAGGTCCAATATAAAAATACCTTATAGAAACTTACCTACAAAATCCTTTGTCGAAAACCTTGATAAGGCCTCCACAATTGGAACGAGGGCTGACGTCAGACTATTATCCAACCGGTTCCTACCTGCCGGAGAAGTCTGCATACCTTTACCTAATGCTCGGTTCTTTCTTTGTTGTAGCAACCTTATAATCATAATAAATGTTTTAACGAAACATGGGTAGGTTCAGAATTGCAGAAGATGTGATAAAATGTATGAGTTATGATCAGCTTATGTAGCATATTAAATTTAGGTAAATACAGCTAGGTGCTACAGAAGATCGAAATAATTTAAGATTTAAGTAAATTTTTAAAAGGGACAACAACTCGCTTGTAATAATACCTCTTGATGTCATAGGAGTTCATCCGCTACGGGAACCGCTTACGATCAGGAGGATCGTATGCCTGTTTGGTAATTTCGTAGTATTTAAAAAAAAGTAGGCCCGTTTTTAAACCAATCTCTACTCAGATCACGAGCTCAAGTGTTATGAATAATTTTTTTTTTCCAAATTTAAACTATGTTTTTAACCGACTTCAATAAGGAGGTTCTCAATTCGTCGGAACCTTTTTTTCGACTTTTTTTAAGTATGTTCACCGATAACTCCGTCAATTGTGGACCGATTTTCAAAATTATTTTTTTGTTTAAAAGAGTTTACTTCACAGGTGGTCCCATATAAATTTTATTCCTGAGGGATTGGTACTTTTCCCGGAAAACTCAAAAAACCTCATCCTCACTTGTAATTTTCGCCCAATATCTCCGTCAATCGTAAACCGATTTTAAAAAGTCTTTAGGGCAAGAAGTAAGAAGTGATTTATTTAAAGTCGTTTTTTTTTAAAGTCTTGCTTGTTAAAAAGCCACACACAATAAACAGTAAATAATAAATAGTAACATATCTGTGTGATGTTGTGGGACCTTACCTTTAGACTTCTTATTATGAACGTAAATGTTATTTATAACATAATCAATATCAACGGGATATTTAGCATGATTTGTGAGTTCTTGATATTGATAAGTTCAACATCATGGTAGTTTTAAAAGTCGTATAGAAATATGTGTTTAATTTTACGAAGTAACATTAGAAATTATCAAAATCAAGGGGATATTTAGCATGATTTTTGAGTTCTTGATATTGATAAGTTCAACATCATGGTAGTTTCAAAAGTCGTATAGAAATATGTGTTTAATTTTACGAAGTAACATTAGAAATTATCAAAATCAAGGGGATATTTAGCATTATTTTTGAGTTCTTGATATTGCTAATTATGTTCACAACAATGATAGTTCCATAGATAGTTAGATAGTATCTATAAATTATGTACTTGATTTTGTAACTGACGAGCATCTAACGAGATATTATGTCGGTTTACGTAGCTGGGTAGAATGCCAAAATTCTCAGTGCGTAGGTATATATAGGTACGTAATAATCGTAAACAGCTTTTTGACCGGGCACCAATTCAAAGCCAAGGCTATTCCCGTTTTTTTTTGTTTGTAGATAGCCAAGGTAATATATTATTTCGAGTGCAAATGTCACTTTCTGGAACTGACGCGGCTTGCGAGGTTGTTGGCGCTTCATTCAAGGTTCGATTTAGGTACTTACCGACCGTCATACATATTTGAGTAACGTTTATAAACGTTACTTGCAACATTGCTTAAAGTGAGCCCTATCACTGTTTTTAATTATCAAACAGTGAGAGATGGTAATACTTTAAGCATAGTTTATCTTTTTACAGAGTTTTATAGGCAAGGGCCGATTAGTTTAGTACTAGAGTATGCTCCCGGGAAATTTTGGATCCGAACCGAGATTTCAGCATTTTTAAGAACCGGGAATCCTTAGACCAAATCCCGGTTATTTCTATAAGAGATAATTTTTGATTCCTACTAATAGTAGGTATGTATGTGTACCTATTTCGTGAAATAAAGAAAAGAAAATAAAAACGGAGCTGAAATGAAAATAATAAATTCGGTTTTGCAATCCCCAAATGTAATAATACACGAGGTAATTATATTACAAAAGGTACATATTTTAGTAACTAAACTAATTAGGTTTCTGTTGACAGTTTTGTTATTAAATCTTTGCAATTTGAACCAAGCGGAAGTGTCGACCTTTCGAAATCCAAAACCGTTCCGTGTTCTAAAGTCTTGTTTACCTCGATATGACCTTAAAGTTAGATGTTACAGTTTTCTAGGTCGTAATACCTACATCTTTATATAAAAAATATTATCTTTTCTTCTCCACTATCTCTATCTCCCGTACACATATTAAATATGTTCTAGCATAATTGCTGGTAGAAGCTGGATGCGTCGAGCTGAGGAATTGCGCAACTGCGCCTATTAGGGGAGCCCTGCTTATATCCAGTTGTGGACTGCTACCGACTGATGATTATGATGATGGATAAAAACTGATTAATTGCAACAGAACAGCTACCTATCTGAGTATGTTAAAGCTACCTAGTTGTGGGTAGAAGGTACTTAAAGTATTTTTTTCCTTACGAAAACACATCACAATTATAAACGACAACAATGTAAATTTAAATGCGCAATAGGTTTTATCGACGAGATACGGCGGCGTGGCGTCCTAGTTAAGTATTGGGACACAGCTGTGCAATTCAGATATGTATTAGGTAGAAGGTACCGAAGTACCTGTCCTGTTCATACTTCATGTTGAATGTTGGAAGGTAGGTATCAAATGGAGCTGTCATGTTCATTTCTTTGGAAGGTAGGTAAGGGCGGTAAAGTACCTATCTGAAGGGCGTTTAATTTTTTTTAAAAGAGTCAGCAACTCCCATGTAATACCTCTCGGTGTTCAGGCGTTCATAGGGTACGGTAACGCTTACCATCAGGACTGTATGCCTGTTTTAAACCTCACCGCGTATTACCAAAGGGGGTTATTAAATGCTAAAAAAACATCACGTGATTAATGGACGGCCCCTTACTAGTATTATTTTTATTATTTATTTACTTGAATTAACGCGGGTTCAGAAATAGGAATAAAGCATAGAAGAAGTCTTAAAATTCATTTATGCTCATAAACTCATACGGCTGATCTCTACTTTCTTATGTCCATGTTAGCTAGAAAGAGATGCATACTTTATCTCAATGCGATTTCTGTGACTTCGTACCAGGGCATTTGTATGAACCTGCATAGATATTTGTTCGAGCGCCCTGGTACGATTAACTTTTTGAAGTCGCATTGATATATGTATGCATCCCTTTCTAACTGATGATATTGGACATAAGAAAGTAGATATCAGCCGTATTGAATTTTAAGACTTTATCTAGTTGTCTTCCTATATCTGTGCACGACGGGTAGTACCCAATTACAATATGATAGTTGACAATGTTGACATTAATATTATATGTTAGAAACATGCAATAGGTTAGTAAAAAAAAACAATAAACTAATGTCAATTAAAATAATTCATAGACACAAATTATAGACATTTTGATAAAATTGTAGTTCACCTATCAGCAAATAGGTCATAATCCGGATTATCTGGACTTACTAGAAAATGCAAATAATATTTAACATAGCAATCAAAATCTATCCTTTGAATAAGCGTTGTCTCTTGTCGGATATTATTTAAACTTGTAACTATTGTGTTCTTTGCCAAGAGTTACAATAATATGTAAATGACACAATCGAGAGGCCCCAAGTTCAAAGTAGTGAGTTTAAAAATAACCGAAGACGCTTCACCTTGGCCGAATATTTTAACTGAGAGTTTACCAGTCGAATAATCTCGTTTCTCGGTGACATCCCGGTGACGTAGGGGCAAACGCCGTAACATACTTACAGGAGTGAGTACGTCTACGTACCTACTGTGGGGCGAATTATTAGTTATGTAGGTACGCTTACCTACAGGAGTATTTACTATGAGGCTTAAAGATTCAAAGATTCAAATATATTTGTTCCGTCAAACATGGTATAAAGGTGGTCTTAGTTTAAATAATGCACTCATGTCTCACTATATACTAGCTTATTATTAGTTATTACTTATTAGGTAGGTACGTGTACTTTCGTGATGTTACGCCTAAGTACTCCACGCCTAGTACAAGTTGCGCAATATAAAAACTTTCATTGTGTACATTTTTGAGCTTAATTTTAGTGTATGTTTTTTGGAAATTATTAAACTTGTTTAAGTATGTAAACTGATCTGAATGATGAATGTTTTTTATTTACTTAACGCTTTGAGTGCTGAAAACACTAGCTCTTTAAGTATGGCGCGTTGCGCCAGGTTCTATGTACCCAAGGCCGCAGTCAACGTGTTAATAAAATAACTTAGTGTCTAATAAACGAACAGTCAAAAAAGTTTTACATTATGAAGATTTTCGTGGTATATTGAAACGCTACTCAAGAACTCGAGTAGGATAGCAAGGAGCCATTTGAGACGCGCCGCCGCGCCGCTATCTTATAGAACGCCAGATTGAGCACCATTTCCTAGCTTTAATATTTCAGTACCTTGCATTATATACCGAATACCGAATTCGGGCGTAAAGCTGATATTTATAAACCGATCTGAATTGTAACTCGGATCACGTACTCAAGTAAATATTTTGAAAATTCACTTTCTCTAAAAAAAATCTATCGGGATCGGAAATTTTCACGTATTTTTACTGAATTCAATCGTTTTTCAATATAAATGAGTTGATTCACGTTAGTTTTATAAGTAAAAAAATAATAATTTTGAAAACTTCAAGCTCGATGACATCATTCGCCCATCTCACTCTATCTCACCTTTAAGTGTCTAAGATGGCAGGATCAGATTTTTTTAGTAAAAAATACTTGATTTGCATCTCCAGCTGTAATTATGGCTTGACATGCAAATTATTAAACAGTTAGATCAAAACACTCGCGTTCTACTCTCCCGCCAGAAATAGACATTTGAAATTAGAACGCTGACTGAGCGGACGCGGCGCCATATTTGTTTTGTTTATCGTTTTCTAACGGAACACTCTGTCATAGCACTGGCATGTATGGTAAAATAACAACCGTATTTTGACGTCTCGCCTGTTCTGTGTTTCGTCACAAAATTAACATTTTGCACTAAAGTTTCTAAACTGTTTTAATTTCTGTTGTTTGCTTTTCCCACACTAATTAGTCTGTTAATAAAGTTATTATTCATTGTTCAACTTAATTTAATAATTTTATTTTATCTTAATGTCATAATTTTGCTTCCTACTGCTTCATTGTATTGTTTAAATAAATCGTCATAGGAGCTTAGTAACTAAGCGAATAACATAATATATATGAAAGAAGCCTACGTTAAGGCGACTATTAGGTTCAAACCTCCCTCTCGCTCGCACTATTCAACATTTTTGAAGACATAAAATCACTGAATGTAGTTATGCAAAATAGAAAACCTTAGAAAATAACAATTCAAAGGTTCAGCAAGAATATCATGTTGAACCCAACACGTTTTCCTACCAAAAAATTTGCACCAAAATTGATCACATTGGTGCAAGTTTTTTGGTAAGAAAACGTGATAGAATCAAAATGATATTATTGCTGAACCTTTGTATTGTTATTTTCTAGGCCGTGAAGGTTTGCTATTTTGCATAACTACATTCAGTGATTTTATATCTTCTAAAATGTTGAATAGTGCGAGCGAGAATTATATATATAAAGTATAGTGAATAGGTTTAACCCTTATAGTCGCCTTAAAAAGTATAATCAAACACATTTCCTTCGCTTATTTAAATTTTGCTGTATATAATGAGTAATTCTAATACAGATAGATACTTTAAATAACATTTTGGTAGCTATAGTCCGACCAGGGTCTTCATTTAGTAACTCAGTTGCCCACTCAAATTATAAGCACCGGTCCTGTTTTTACAAAGTTTGACAGTTTGTCTTTTGACCTTGTTTAAATTACGACAGTTGTAATGTCAAAGTTTGCAAATATACGTCCGGTGCCGACCAGTTCAGTGTGTAACGGAGTTACTAAATGACAGACTACTTATAGGTACTTAACACGTTGACTGCTGGACTCGGAGAACGTGCTACAGCAGGTACAGCGATGTGTTATTCAGCACTCAAAGCGTTATAGATTAAATTAATTTTACAAAGTTTTATCTTTGACCTTAAAGACGAGCGTAAAACGCGGCGACACGCTTTTCAAAGCTTACGGCCAGAGTATGTACACGGAAAGACTGCGGGTCAACCATACCAAAAAGTCGCTAGTAACTTTATGCGTCCAGTACAATAAACGTTATTATGATTATGTTGCGACTTCCTCATTTCTGTACAACGGGGATGTGTGCGGAGTAGCAAACGGACAGTTTTGATGCGGAAAAGATGCTTCCCTGATGCGCAGAATAAGCCAGCCAGCTAATAGGTGCTCATCTCCACGCCGCACAGTGTTTCGTCTAGTACATGCTAGCGGGACAAAAGTCAGGTCACCATTTCCATCAAATGACGATAACATGATGTAAACAACCCTTCCCAGGTAGCAGATTCTGAGAATCTAGTGTTTAACCCCACTTGACGGTACCTTATCAGGGGTCGCAGGTAGTTGATAATTTGTATGCTATTTGCAGTTGTTAATTAGTTGCAATTTTGGCACACTGGCGATAGCATCTTATGAAACATTTTAAGTAGTTAAAAGTGTTGTGAGTGATGGAGTCTTCTGATGAAGGTATGTACCATTTCCTGTAATAATTATTTGCTCAATTTTCTACTGATTTCAATTTTTTATGACTGTGAATGTTTATAGGGCAAATGTTCTATATTTTTTTCATAACTATGAACTTTCAAGGGCTGCAACTTTTTTTACCCAACTGTACTCGTTCTGATTCTATATTTTATATTTACAACATTTACGTACACAGTATTAGGTACATATTTTAGACCCCGAAAACCCCCGCAGTTAAAATTATTGTCTTTGTTTCAGAACGAGTCATAACCATGACAAAAATGGACTTTTTCGCGGAATGGGTAAAACACGACAAAAGTGAAAAGGTTCAGGGTATTTTGAATTACTTATGTGATAAACACCACATTAATGATATTTCTGACGAAAATCTGAAGACAATCAAAATGAAGATTTCGAGTATTGCCTCGAAATTTAATGAAAAGTGGTCTGCAGCAAAGACTTCGAAAGAAATGTTTATAACAAAATATAAAGCTTGGATGGAGGGACCCGCCATCCAGTTTACTGTGCGTATACACCAGCCTTGTCCTTCGACATCAGAAGTTCGGATTGTGGGTAGACCTAAGAAGAGCTTCGATGAGGGAAGCACAAAAACAAAAAGAAGAAAAGTTGAAGATCTATTAGAAACGAGGAGTGCTAGTGAGTTGATCACAGCTGCAGAATTAGCTACGCGTAAAGAAGGCCTCCGAAATGTCGCCAGTCAAATACGCGATGCTGTTAGTGTGTCCAACAAAAATAAAATAGAATGTAGTGCAGGCAGGCAATTAACTCCGGATGAAGCGTTAGCTTATTACATAGACGCGAAATTGAGTAGTCACGGGTACAAACAAACCAGAAAGTGGGCTCTGAAGGCGGGACACCAAGTATATCCATCGTTTTATAGTGTAGTGAAGGCCAAAGATTCTTGTGTTCCTTCAGATGAACACATAACTGTGAATGAGTCTAGAGCGGAATTAAATCTCCAAGCAATTTTAAATATAACGGCTGAACGTTTAGTTAAAGCTCAGTCTGAAGTCATTAGTGTGTTATCTCGTTCATCGTTTACGTTAATAAGTAAATGGGGTTGTGACGGGAGTTCGGGACACAGCACGTATAAGCAGAGATTTGAGAACACTGACGCTACTGACGAATTTCTTTTCGTGTACTCATTTGTGCCAATAAGATTGCTTGACGGGGATACTGTGATATGGCAGAATCCACGCCCTTCTTCCACTCTATATTGCCGCCCAATCAAATTTATTTTTGCCAAAGAGACAACTGAGCTTACGAAAGAGGAAACAACCAAAGTGTTAAATGAAATAAGTCAACTTGTTCCAACAGTGGTGACTGGCGTTGATGGGTCTCAAATCTCTGTAACACACAACTTTTTGTTGACGATGACCGACGGCAAAGTGTGCAACTCTTTAACGGACACCCGTTCAACCCAAAAGTGTTATATTTGGGGTGCCACTCCGTCAACTATGAACGACGAATCTAGTAACTTCTCCAGCAACGAAGAACGCTATGGATTTGGTTTATC
This sequence comes from Horisme vitalbata, assembly GCA_951804965.1. NCBI lineage: Eukaryota > Metazoa > Arthropoda > Insecta > Lepidoptera > Geometridae > Horisme > Horisme vitalbata. Next base: position 4,614,485 of record OX638109.1, read on the forward strand.
AACTTTACACGCATGGATCCGTACATTTGAGTGCCTGCTACATATAAGCTATTGCTTAAATTTTAAAAAGTGGCAAGTTAGAGGAGAGAGTGATAAAGCTATTATGAAGGAACGCTCAAAAAACATTCAAAAAGACTTTAAAGATCGCATGGGTCTTATCGTAGATAAACCAAAACCTGGTTACGGTAACACAAATGACGGAAACACAGCTCGTAGGTTTTTCATGAATGCTGAATTAAGCAGTGAAATTACAGGTTTAGACGTAAGGTTAATTGCAAAATTTCATGTAATATTACGTACTTTGTCATCGGGATATGATATCAATTGTGTGGAATTAGAGAAATTTTGTAAAGAAACGATAAAATTATATTTAGATCTATATTCGTGGTACAAAATGCCCGTTACTGTACATAAGATTTTAGTGCATAGTGCCGAAGTGATTAAATCTTGTATTGTGCCAATTGGGCAGCTTTCAGAAGAAGCCCAGGAGGCTAGAAACAAGGACTGTCGCAGATTCTTCGAGCGACACACTACAAAACGGTCACGTATTGCCACAAATACAGATCTATTAAGAATGCTTTTGATTACGTCCGATCCTGTAATCAACACTCTCAGAGAGATACCGCGGAAAAAATTAACCACATTCCCTAGAGAAGTACTACAATTAATTGTCCCACCTTCCATACCTATAACTTCCACCACCACACCTGTCATTTCTAGCAGCACTAACGCGAACGATTACTTGTTAAGTGACTCTACGGAACGTGAAAGCAGCGAATGCTCTGATGACGATTATTAAAAAATAATACAGAAATATGTTGTAATCTTATTTTCTTTAAATAATCATCATCAGCATCGTCATCGTCAGCTTATCAAATAATTGTGGTCATAATATAGATATAAGAAATTATTGACGATGATGAACGCATAGTCATTGTAAGTTAATAATGTATATACTTAGGCTAGATAAATGTATTTTTTTTAATATTAATCGATATGCATGCATGCTTAATACTTTTCATTTTTTATTTTCTGCACATATATGCAAATAAATGATTTGAAGTCTGAAATAATAAATATGAATGTAAAGAAAATATAAAAATTGTTTAAATTTCGGGATCCTTAAACTTTTTTTCACTTTAACGTTAAAATATAGTTGTAATATATAAAAAACAAAAAAAATAATTAAAAAAATAATTTTGTCCCGCTAGCATGTACTAGACGAAACACTGTGCGCCGGGTGGGTCTCATCTTGAGATGTATCAATATAATTAGATATATGTATCAATATCTAATAATTAGATCCATACATATACATACATCTAGGGCACCTTCTCCAATCAGTTCTATGGATTTTAGTTATTTGAAATAAAACATTTTTTTATTATGCAAATAAGTAGGTACCTACATGCCTTTTTCTCTCTGTCTGATTGTTAATTTTCATCATCACACCTACTTCTAGTTACTATGCGTGACGGTAAAGTTCTTATACAACAATTACACAAGTTTTTAAACAATTGTGTCGTACCCACCTACCTAATATTTGCGTTTTCACGATTGCATGGTGCCTTGCTCACATTACACACCGGTTGCTGTGTCGTCGCGTTTAAATAATTAGTATTGCGTGATGTTGGTTTTGGAAGACAAACGAAAATGCAGCTGTAACTACCTGGCTATCGACTTTATGGCCGCGGTCACGAAGTCAGCGGGGCGGCGGCGTGGCGGCGCGGCGGCGCAAGGCGCGTTTCAATGCATATATTTGTCTGTTTTTTAGTCTTCATGAATGGGAATCCTAGTTTGGGTACCAATGTACATAATTTATCATGGAATTCAATAGTCTAACGACTTATAGATTTTTATTTGTTTCACAAATTGAGACATACCTAAGTACCCTTATACTTACATACAAAATAATAATAAAAAAGACGTGTGGCACTCGGGGACTGCCGCGGTAAAGCTATTGCATAGTTTGACTAAGCCACAAACTTTGCTTAAAGGGCGTTTGCAGAAAACAGTGTATTATGATACCACTATCATTTTTTGATTCACACGTAGGGACACTACATTTAGTAGCACCCACTTTATACGATTTCACTTATAATTGAAACACATAAACATCTAAAAGCAATAAAAATTCCAAAGAAAAGATTGTGATGACAGAAATTTCAAAACAAATCTGAAATTAGATTCAGGTGAAAAACGTCAGACGTCAGTTCGTGTCAGAGGCCAATCATGGATGTGTAGCTATCTTTAGTGTGTTGAACACTAGCGCTGCGACGTTGCGACGAAGAACTAATAGAATACAAAAGTTTGAATATGAACTCTATTTCCAAGGAACAGATTATAAAATTAAGTAAAAGTGGGGAGCGTGAGGTTTTTTTTCGTTACGGAATTTCTGGATTCGGTCCCCGCGCTCAAGGCCCTCGATAGAAGCTATGCAATAGCTTAAAAACTTAGAATGATGTTCTATCTCGGCGCAAGCGCCAAAAGTCAAATGACTGATTTCAATTTAAGCGCAGTCTCTTTTCAATACTAAGCACTCTTTTTTACTTTTTCTTTTTGATTTTAATAAGTTGGTGTATAACGCGCATCTTTAGATATGTTGGTTTGTTGCATTACCTACCTACCATCTATTTGCAGATAGGTATAATTTTATAACAAAAACTACGAACAATAACGTCTTCATGCACATACCGCTTTTATTTTACTCGAAGCATACCACACGTGCATAGTACGCCGCATACAAAACTTTCACTTGCAAAATCAGCGAAGCAAATGACGACTAAACTTATTCAAGTATTTTTTTCGTTCTTTTATTTTAAGGTATTTGCATTGAATTGATTTATTTATCAAAAAGTTATTTTTTAAGAATAAATATTTGAGTATTTTTGGGATATATATAAAAAATCTTAGATTTTCCCTGAAGTGTGGGTAAACACTTAAAATACATAAAAAATATTTGAGTAGCTTCAGCATACTTTCAATTTATTCAGTGTCTTCTGGAATAATTTTCCACAACTTCGTTAGTATTAAGTTTAGTGTTCATAATAATAATATGAGGCAACGTAGTACGGCTTATAAGTCCAGTCGTCCAGGCTTAACTTTTCGCAATTCACTTTATTCCATTTCACTACAAACAACTGCTAATATTTTATTAAACAACATATAAATCAGAAAAACAGTAGAAAATAAAGTATAACAAAAATGATACAACCGTGGCATTACAAGGAAATACGTAATATCACTACAGACAAGGCAATGACAGGTGGAGTAAGGCGATAACTAAATGGCGTCCAAGAACCGGGTAAAGAAACGTCGATTGTCCAGCAGCTAGATGGTTGGATATTGCATCAAACGTGGGCCGAAACTGGTTGACACGAGCTTTGAACAGTGGGGATTGGCACATACAAAGGGAGGCCTGTACCCAGCAGGAGGCCTTCGATCAAGATGAAAAATATGGACCCCCGCTTCAGCGTTCGGGTAGCAACTGGACCACTTGAGTCCAGAACGTCATCTTTCTGTCATGAATCCAAGAAAGTTGTTTTGTTCCTGTCAACGACCTTCGTTCTTTGCATATCATTACACCTACAAGATTATTATTATCGTACTAAAAACGAGGACTTACGTATTTTGATAAGAATTTGCATGTCGCGTGTTTGTCTGCGTGATCATGATCATCACACTATTAATGTAGTGTTAAAAACAAGCTATTTTATCGATTATGCTTTCGTAAGTAATTGAATAAAAAACTAATGTAAGCATGAATGTTTGTGGGGTGGTCTAATCGCGAATAACAAGTAGGACTTTTAAACAAGTAGGACTTTAAAAAAAAACCGACTTCAAATAAATCACTTCTTACTTCTTGCCCTCAAGAATTTTAGATCGGGCGAAAATTACAAGTGAAGATGAGGTTTTTTGAGTTTTCCGGGAAAAGTACCAATCCCTCATGAATAAAATGTATATGGGGGACCACCTGTGGAGTATACTCCTTTAAACAAAAAAAGAATTTTGAAAATCGGTTTACAATTGACGGAGATATCGGTGAACATACATAAAAAAGTCGAAAAAAAAGGTTCCGACGAATTGAGAACCTCCTCCTTTTTGAAGTAGGTTAAAACATATTTTCAAATCAGAAAAGTCGAAAAAAAAGGTTCCGACGAATTAAGAAAGTCCTCCTTTTTGAAGTCGATTAATTTTTTTTTTCAAATCTGTCCACGATTGACGAAGATGTCGGTGAACACAAAAAATATATTTCCACGAATTGAGAATCTTATAATTTTTTGTAATCGGTTAAAAATAGGTTGCACCTTACCTAGAACAATAAAGACAACAACACCAGCCTATTAAGTCCACTGTTGGACATAGGCGTCCCCTTTAGCCTTCTATGACAAATTCCCCACAAATCCCCCCACGGGGATGCGGGTTGGGGATCGCAGGGCACAGCTTTACGCACCACCGATGGCGACGCTGCTATCTGTCGGCTGCCAGGGGTTTAGCTATTAATTTCTTCGAGAGCCATCGACCGGTATTTTTTTCTTTTACTATGTATTAGTTAACTATTTGTAAAATAAAATATACCTTCGATAATGTTAATTGATCAAGTTATTCGACGAAATATTTCAGCAGCGCAGTGAACCCATAAATAATACCTAGGTTCCCTAAACCGTTCTTATCACCTGGGTCCCCTAAAACACATAAAAAAGTTATCAGCATGCAGGCGCGGATCCAGGATTTCGTTAAGGGGGAGGCAATTTTTGTGTGATTTTAATTATCTTCCAGATAATTCGATCTTGGCAAAACAAACTTTTATTTTTGATTCATGGATATTTTACTTGTATTTGCCTATAATGAAAATCATTCACCTATCAAAATATTCGGTTTCTAATATATGGGGGCGTATGCGCTGTAACCAGTGGCGTATTTAGAAATTTTGCGCCCCGAGCCTGTAAGGTTTGCTGCCCTATAAATGAATAGACAAAATCATAAATCCTACATATCCTTTATAATTGATAGAGCAAGGTAAGTGCATTCCTTATAGAAACAAAGGCAGAAAAACCAGCGAGCGAAGCGAGTCGCGAAATTGTTGGTGTCAATAGAAACAAGACAAAAAAACGGTGGCAATTTTTTTAAATAACTTTTGTAACTGTAACAACAGTCGCACAAACGAAGTCGGCGAGCGGAGCGAGCCGCGATTTTTTTGATATCTAACTAACGCTGTTGTATTCTAATTCGTCTTTGTTGCAAACTGCAGCCTCATAAATTAACGAAAAAAAAACAAAAATCTTATCCCTTTATTTTCCTTATAGTGAAACCATTATTATTAGAATAATGGTTTCACTATAAGGAAACAAAGGGGCCTGAATAGGGCTAACTACTCAGTGCATCCCTCATAGAAAGAAACGTAGAAAAACCGGCGAGCGTAGCGAGCCGAGCAATTATAGGTTTTCAGTAGAAACAAGGCAAAGAAAATACAACAAGTTGATCAGAATTTTAGTGCGTATTGGCACAAGGCAAAGAAAATACAACAAGTTGATCAGAATTTTAGTGCGTATTTATGTGCCATTCAAAATAAAAGGTGACAACAGAATCGGCGATAGGAGCGTGCCGCAAAATTTTTCTAGCAAAGGTGTGCCTGCATGGGGCCTTGCATGGTCTGGCACAAAAATAAGTGGGCGAAGGCGCACTAAATGACCAGCCTAGATTTGAATCTAGTCTGGTAATTTTTGCTAATAATTACTTAATACTCTTTGACGACCTCTGTGGCGCAGTGGGCGAAGGTCCGCCTGTGACGCAGAAGGTGCAGGTTCGATTCCCGCTGCGGGACAAATGTTTGCATTTTCTGCAGATATTTGTCTCGGGTCTGGGTGTTTTCTATGTATGATATGTATGTATTTACAAAAAAAATATGTATCTATGTAGTATATCAATCATGTGGTTCCCATAATACAAGCGCTCTGCTTAGTTTGGGGCTACATGATGCTGTGTGATAACGTCCAGGATTATTTATTTACTACCATATTGATCCAAAACTTGATTTCTGCGCCCCCCAGACAAGAAACATACGATTTACCTCTGGATATCAACCCCACCGCGAATTTTTAGGTTTAACAAACAAGATATGAATAATAAAAGTAGTATGTAAATGTAGAAAATGTAGTCGGTGAGCAGAGCGAGCCGTGAAATTTTTCAAGAAAATATGTCAGTACCAAGCTAGGTAGGTATAATAATAATTATGATTATTAACGAAACATGATAAAGAAAACAGCGATTTTTATATTTTTATAGGAAACTTCATAAGCAAACGTTAGCAACGAAGTCCGCGAGCGAAGCGAGCTTCTAAATTTTTAGTTTTTGTTTTTATATTAATATGACTATCATGACTCCCGATTGCGAGTCAAGGGGTCAGTGACATTTTTGGGCATGTGGAACTTAAGCAGTTGTTCCCTGCGGCAGCTGGCACCTTCCTTTCCTGTGCTTGCGTGCTACACACGGCAACGAATCAGCGATATTAACGTAGTGATTTATCTGTACCGTGAGTCGTCCGGTTTCGGAGTTGTATCAAACATCTTTTCAGTAGTAGTAGTAGAGTTCTTTGTGGAGGGCTCGTCCGGGGAAGTACTGCCACCATAACTATTTCTCCGTGAAGCAGCTGTGCTGTGTTTCGGTTTGAAGGGTGTGGGTGCCGGTGAAATTACAGGCACAAGAGGCTTATCATCATCATGCCTCAAGTTGATGGACACAGGGCGTTGCATCGTAGAGCACGTTCCCAAAAAACGTGATCTACGGTGCAATGCTTTGTGATAGGTACTGGTTACCACTTAACATCAGGTGGGCCATGTGCTTGTTCCATCTTCAAGTACCATTAAAAAACTACGTATGTTATTATTGACGACCTTTGTGGCGCATAGGCGAAGGCCCGGCTCAGACGCAAAGGCTTCGGGTTAGATTCCTGCCGCGAGACAAATGTATGATTTGCAAATATTTGTCTCGGGTTTGGGTGTTTTCTATGTTTATTATGGATATATTTGTAAAAAAAATATAAGTTGTGTATTGAGTCATGTGGTTCCCTTAATATAAGCTCTACTTAGTTTAGGGCTAGATGATGCTGTGTGATAGTGTCCAGCAATATTTATTTATTATTTACTAGCTTCCGTCCGTGGCTTTGCTCGCTTGGTACCGGGATGAAAATCAGTTCTGTAGTTTTTTCGTGAAAGAGTAACAAACATCCATCCATACATCATACTTGCAAACTTTCGCATTTATAATGTTAGTAGGATTTATCATAATAATGTTCTAGTCAGTTGATTGGAGGCGTGTGGAGTCGGGCGGTCCGAATCGAACTGTGCAATGCAAACTTTAATCGCTACGTTATCGGTGGCCGTGTGTATGGCAGGCTTTTGTCAAAATAACTGCTGTTTTCAGTGGCTCAGTGCGTTTACCCCTAGTGGATAGGTCACATCTGTTTTTAATTAATTTCCATAATGTCTTTGTTTCGACCCGGCCGAATATTTTTGATAGTTAACCGAGTTATCTAAGTTGTGTCAATGAACTAAAACAAAACAAAAATTCTCTCTAATTTTTTGTTGTCATACTTACTTAGGTAGGTATCTATCTATGTACTTTTTCAATCTTCTGTTACATATTGCTAGGTTATAATCTAGATACCTACACAGACGGCAAGTACCTAGTCATCATTTAGGTAATACCACTAACTAGGGTATAATACGTACACCTACCTACATATGATTATTAATTTCTATGTGATACCCTAGGTATTATGTACCCTACCTACTAGGTACTTATTCTTACCCATCTTGTCGGACAGACAATGAAATTAATATTATAACTTAAGTACTTTGTATTTTGAAGAATAGAGTCTAAAATCCATGCCTATATCTGCAGTGAAGCAGCTGTGCTGTGTTTCGGTTGGAAGGATTGGATGCCGGTGAAATTACTGGCACATGAGGCTTAATTCTAGGCAATTCTTAGCTATAGGTACTGGTTACCACTTAAAATCAGGTGGCTCATATGCTTGTTTCGTCGGTCTTAGCATTTATCTTTTGAGGCGACTATACGTGTCAAACCTTTCTCGCTTGCACTATTCAACATTTTAGAAGATATAAAATCACTGAATGTAGTTATGCAAAATAGCAAACCTTCACGGCCTAGAAAATAACAATACAAAGGTTCAGTAATAATATAATTTATCACCAATATCTCCGTCAATTGTGTACCGATTTTCAAAATCCTTTAGGGCAAAAAGTAAGAAGTGATTTATTTAAAGTCTTTTTTTTTTTTTTCTTTTTCGTTCTTTCGTTTATTTTTTATAAAAAGTTTATACTTGTTGAGGTCATATAGGCAGGCATAGGGAGTAAGTACTACTCGTAGGTATGACGCACTATGCAACTCGACTACCTATCATATAACGTGTTCGGGTCACAGACATGTGTATATTGATATCAGCGAAATCCAAAACGTCTTAATTAGTAATGATATCAATTATTTTGATAGCAACGAATCGCGCTATTGCGCATCTGTTGATACTGATCATAAATTACCTTATTAAAGGTAGATATCGTTTATTTTTATAGCTCAATCAATTATTATTACCTACTTAAAATATAAGTACTTACTCACCTACCTACTTAGGCAACCTAGCTTTAAGTATTTTTAGATTAAAGCTGATAGATTATGTGCCTTATTTTTTCACTAAATAATACAATATACTAGCGGCCCGTCCCGGCTTCGCACGGGTTAGGGCACTTTTTTACACCTTGGGTTACGTTACTAAGTTTTAGTAAGGATCCTTAATCTTTTCTAGAAATAAATATAGCATAGTTACTCAGGGTGAATGTAGCTTTCCAATGGTGAAAGAATTTTTGAAATCATCACAGTAGTTTTTGAGTTTATTCATTGCAAACATACACACAACACACACAAGAATACAAATTTTTCCTCTTTATAATATTAGGGTAGATGTTCAAACTACTTAGAAATGAAACATTCCAATTCACCGCCCCATAGAATTTAAATACCTACCGTGGTCTAACATTTTTATAGAATATAATGAATACATATGAAATAAATAATAATTGCCATATTTTTTTACCATATAACAAGACAAACTCCTCAAAAAAGACAAAACTCCTCAAAAAAGACTTTAAAAAATGAGGAGATTCTGAATTTTGTTGTTTTTAACATCCTCATTGTAATATTCTACTTTATTCTAGCTGATCTACGGTAGCTATAATTATAATGATACGGATTTTCATCTGTTTTCCTTATTTTTTGTTTTCTATCATTCTCTTTTATTTGGTCTAGTTCTTTCTATTTTTTGCTACTTTATCTCTTATCTAATCATGTATGTAAGAAGCTGTTTGTTTTCCAAAAATATATAAATAAAATTACTCGTGTCTGAGAAACCTTAGTTCTGGTTCTAGATGTCTAGATTTGGTTTATACCAATTTGAGATAGCATTGTAGTTTGTAAGTATGCGATAGCTGATAAGTTAAGTGTCTTCTACTATAACACAAACATTCTAAGTTTGCCGATATTCTATGTGCTTATTATAACAACTATTAGAGAACCTTTTAATGGCTTTCTACTAGATAAACTATGGTTACTCTTTTATAATAAATCTGTGCTATTCATAAGAAACCAACCAATTACCTAATGCTAATAATAGAGTTAATTAATATAGATATCGACTTTTCGTACGTATAAACTTATGACAACTGGTTGACCTAAGGTATAGGCCCCACTTGTCTGACCTGGCTCGGGCATGGCACGGGCGCTTTCCTATTCCATTCAAATTTAATACAAAATTCATGGAAATAAAGCACAATTTAGCTCGGACGACTTCGCGTCATAAGCACGTCCGATCAACGACATACCGTGTGTCCTAAATTGTGCTTTATTTCCATGCATTTTGTATGAAATTTGAATGGAATAAGAAACCGCCAGTGCCTTGTCTGCGCCCGACGCTAGTCACATTCATCGGGCACGGACGTGGCGCGGACATGGCACAGGCGGTTTCCTATTCCATTCAAATTTCATACAAAATGCATGGAAATAAAGCACAATTTAGGCCACACGGTATGTCGTTGCTCGGACGTATGACGCGCCATTTCGGCGCCCGCGCCCGATCGCCGCCAGATGGGCGTCCGATGGCCGCCAGATCGTAGTATGTACTTGCTTGCGACATACGTCTGTTAGTGATGTAAAAATGCGTGACGAATGACGATATCGAATTTAATATTGAATTTTGTGAATTGATTGTAAATGCAACGCTTTATGATCATTGTCGTTCCGATTATTGTAACTGAAATGTTCAAGATAAATTGTGGCTGGAAATCGGAAAGAGATTAAACTAAACCGGTATCAAGATTTTTTAATGTAATACCCATGGTAATACTAGCTGATCCTTGTGCAAATTCGTTTGCGCGTATTTTCTTCATCTGTATCAGGGCCCGATTTGGTAACCCGATGAAGAGGTTTTCGGCAGAGTTTTTCCAAAAGCTTAGTTAACCCTCTCCGTATGGGTTTACACTATTATTTGATAGGATACACCATTCAAAACCCTTTTGATTAGGTTACCTGATCATGAGGGTTATCAATAGTATTGGATTTTGGTATTATTCCAAAACCCATTCCTTAGGGTTACCCTTTTTATCATTGTAACACGGGTTATACGTGGGTTATAGGAGATAAAGGAGAAAAAACATTCGGTCAAAAGATGAAAATTAATTGCGGTAATTGTGTTCTAAGCATTAAGGGCGGAAATGCAGACTACTAATTGTTTTTATTGTACGCAATAATAATTATATTATAATAAAATTGGAATAAATTTTCAATGACAGCTGTCAAACTTAAATCGACCATATCTCGAGAACTACTCATCTAAGACTTGCCTTTACTAGCTCAAATGATAGCTATTGACAAGACCTTAATCGATGACAGCTGTCAAAATTAAATCGACCATATCTCGAGAACTACTTATCTTAGACTTGCCTTTACTAGCTCAAATGATTGCTATTGACATGAACTTAATTTTCGATGACAGCTGTCAAACTTAAATTGACCATATCTCGAGAACTACTCATCTTAGACTTGCCTTTACAAGCTCAAATGATAGGTATTGACAAGACCTTAATTTTCGATGACAGCTGTCAAACTTAAATTGACCATATCTCGAGAACTACTCATCCTAGACTTGCTTTTACTAGCTCAAATGATTGCTATTGACAAGACCTTAATTTTCGATGACAGCTGTCAAACTTAAATCGACCATATCTCGAGAACTACTTATCTTAGACTTGCCTTTACTAGCTCAAATGATTGCTATTGACATGAACTTAATTTTCGATGACAGCTGTCAAATTTAAATCGACCATATCTCGAGAACTACTTATCTTAGACTTGCCTTTACTAGCTCAAATGATTGCTATTGACATGAACTTAATTTTCGATGACAGCTGTCAAACTTAAATCGACCATATCTCGAGAACTACTTATCTTAGACTTGCCTTTACTAGCTCAAATGATTGCTATTGACATGAACTTAATTTTCGATGACAGCTGTCAAACTTAAATTGACCATATCTCGAGAACTACTCATCTTAGACTTGCCTTTACTAGCTCAAATGATAGCTATTGACAAGACCTTAATTTTCGATGACAGCTGTCAAACTTAAATTGACCATATCTCGAGAACTACTCATCCTAGACTTGCTTTTACTAGCTCAAATGATTGCTATTGACATGAATTTAATTTTCGATGACAGCTGTCAAACTTAAATCGACCATATCTCGAGAACTACTCATCCTAGACTTGCCGTTACTAGCTCACATGATAGCTATTGTTAAGATCTTAATTTTCGATGACAGTTTTTAGTTTGACAGCTGTCATCGAAAATTAAGATTTTATTAGTAGCTATCATTTGAGCTAGTAATGGCAAGTCTAGGATGAGTACTTCTCGAGATATGGCAAATTCAAGTTTGACATATGTCATTAAAAATAAAGATCTTGTCGATAGCTATCTTTTGAGCAATTAACGGCTAGTCTAGGATGAGTAGTTCCAGAGATATAACCATTTACAGATGAATTTGTAGAATGAATTTCGAGTGGAGCTTTGAGTTGAGTTGAGTGTGATAGTGACAGTGACAATCCAAAATTATTATTCAAAATAGTTTTGAAGGTCATATTTTTTCTTTTTAACACGTTGACTGCGGGTCTCGGACATAACGCTTTACAAAATGCTCATTATGTGTACTGTTGGCTTTGCCTAATAAATACAATAAAAATAAAAAATAACGCAACGCAGAGTACTCTGCGATGTTGGCTGCGGGCCTCAGTCATGACATAACTGATGACTTATGAAAACTGAAACACCATTTTTTTTTCTTTTTAATATGTTGACTGCGGGTCTCGTATATGACAACGCATATTCTGTGATGATGACCAATGAAAACTGACTGAAACACAGCACTTTCTTTATGTTTTCAAAACTTTTCTTTAATGCAGTGACGCTCTTCCTTCAACCAAATAAAGCGATCCGAACTAATACCTAATGATTGATGACATAAATCAAGAGTCAAAATCTAAATTCCCCCACCCAGTGTCAGGCGTAATGATAAACATTGTGTAACATTCAAAAAAACCTATCAAGAGGTAACTATATTCATTCGTTTAACCTCATAAGAGGGTAACCCTATCGACTGAAAACCAAAAGGAACGGGTTACACTTTCGCTTGTGTTATGAAGGAGGAATAAAGGAGAAGGGAAAGGAGAATACCCAAACGAAAGGGTAATCCCGTCAACTGAATAACCCAATGAAGGGGTTTCACTTTCGAAGCAACTAGCTCGAAATCGGGGTTGTACGGGCCCTGATCTGTATATTAATTAATTGTATCCACGAGAGCAAGAGCATCTTCGTCTTCTGAGGATGACATGCTGACACATCGATAACGGACAACAGACTGCACTACACTTGTGCCTCTGTCACGTCATTTCTGCGTCATGTCCGAGCCATGTCCGCGCCATGCCCGTGCCATGTCCTCGCCACGTCCGTGCCACGTCCGCGCCATGTCCGCGCCATGTCCTTGCCCGATATGTGTGACCTGGGCCTAAAGTAGAATCTTGTAACAGCTGGTAACCGATGAGCTTTCGTTTTCACCATCTTCGTTTGAGCTGGTGGTTATTACTGGTCAACTCAGTCGGAGTTTCTTGCCACTTTTTTCCGTTTTCTGTAAAGGCTGTAAATTTGTGGTAATTTAATGATTAAATTGAATGTATCCATTTCACATGCCATATTGTGTTTATCTAAATTGTTATTATCTGAATCTGAATAAGTTTTTCTGATTTAGTTGAAAACGAGGACTCATCGGTTGCGAACTGTTGTAGCACCAAATAAAAGCAACATTACATTCTTATGATGTTTATCAAATGACCATTTTACAAATCCACAGGTATTTGTTTATTATATTTCTCTGTGAAGAGACCCATCGCTTCACCGCGACGAACTAAGTTCACAAAAAAATAGTATAAAGGGGCAACCCAGTGTATACTACGGGTCAGGAGAAATTGATTACTAAAGATATTCTGTGTCGCTGAGTCTCCTAGAGCTCAGTGTACCAGCCCTACAGCGGTGCTCAACCACCGTCTGTACGTATCTGATCTAAAACTGAGGCGCTAAGGTCGCTGGGCAATTGTTTTTCAACAAAACATTGTACCCGGTACCCTTTTGGTGCAATCCTATCCCTTAAAACGTGAAAAATTAATCTAAACCTTAAAAGTTCCCAGACGATTTTTATCCTTAACTCTTTGTTCTCCTATCGGTTCCTAATCTTTTATCCATTCTTGCGTCGGTCGGTTCCTAATCTTCTATCAATTCCTTCTAGACTTCTTGTAGGGACAGTCCCTGTCAATTTTCCAAATCTTCTACCGATTCTTTGTGTCCCAATTCCTAATCTCTAAACAACACCTTTACTTCCCCTATTGTTTCCTAATCTTCAATCAAATCCTCTGTAATCCTCAATTAAGGCATTCCTTGCCGGTTCCTAATCTACATTCCCTTCCTCAAACTGCTAACCAGCAGCACACAACGGCTTCCGCTGCGGTGTGTTGACAGCGCCCTCTTGTGCTTTCGATCAGGTACTAGGGCCTTCGCGCCCGGTCGCTCACGTCGGGTGGACGAGCTGAGGGGGGATCGGCGCGGGCATATACAACGACAGTCAGCCGCTGCTTGCTCCTGCGCACGCATAGGTAAGATTTTGAAAAAAAAGACATCATTTAACACGTTGGCTATGGGCCTCGTGAAAGTTTTGTGTGTGTGTGTGAATATGTTTGTACTCACTGTTATAAAATTACATACATAACATACATAAGAAAACCCAGACCCGAAATAAATATTTGCAGAACATGCAAACATTTGTCTTGTGGCGGGAATCGAATCTGCAACCTTCTGCGTATCAAGCAGGTCTTAACTTACTGCGCCACAGAGGTCGTCAATACCGGAATGATTGAATGTATGAACGAGGGAATGGCTACAATAGGGGGTCCTATTGCCGGAAAGTCTTCTGACACTGACGTAACCGATTTTTAAGTTCTTTGGAATGGGGCGGGAAATTTTTTCATCTAGAACGGTGTTATTTTTGTTTTATTTTATTTTCTATGGTTTTTATGATTTATATTTCGTAAAGTTTAACAAAACTTTATGTTTATGTTGTTAAAAAAGTACATAGTAATGTTATAAACATTTAATTTGTGCCAATTTTAAGCCTACCAGAACCAGAATTTTTATTGACGTAGAAGGCATAGAGACAATACCGATCATCAAAAATAATAAAGTTTTGTAAACTTCATTACGAAAACAACTTGTTTTGGTGGTCCTTCGGTTATCTACTAATTGCGTTTAGTGTTTATTACCTAAGTATGTTCAATGCTAATGATCTAATTAGCACACTTATAAAATAATGACAATACTTACCTACTTTAAATTTAATTTTGTTGTTTTTTTTAAAATAAGGTCTACCTACTTAAGCACCTCTTTTGTGTTGCTTAGTTAACTTTCATGTATAAATAATAAGTTATTGTCTTAATTTTTTGTCAGTTCTGGATCAATTGTGAAACGTATCAGTTATGGATCAGTTGGCTAACTTTGCGCTTCAAATTTTACTAAAGTTAGTCTATAATTTAGTTGGAAAATATTAATAATAAATAATAAAAAGTCTTTATTGATAACACAGTGACCGATACAATCAGTTATTAAAATAGACTATAGAGGGTTATTGGTAAAATACTTACAACCTCTTCGAACTAGTTTAGCAGTAAATAATAATTAAATAATTTAATTTAATAAAATGACATTTGGTTATAGATAAGAGGGAATTTAAATTTAATGTAGTAAGCTATTGGATCCACAGAGTAAACCTTCCTACTTGGATTGTAGGAATAGACCCGTAATCTAAATGGTAAATACGGTATGAAGAACGGGTCGTTGGTACATTGAATCAAGAGGTCTAAGTTCGATTTCCACTATTGAACTCTATAGTTTCTGGCACCAGCAACGAAGGAAAACCCTCACTCCGTCAGAAACGTTCTGCTATAATGTCCACGATCACACCAGTCTATATTAATCCACTGCTGGACATAGGCCTCCCCTAGTAAAGGGGGATATACCCATAATCCCCACGCTGGGCATGTGGGTTGGGGATCGCAGGGCACAACTTCTCGCACCGCCGACGCTCCTGCCCGCAGCGTGCCAGTGTTAGGCTGCGCTATGCCGCAATCAGCCGGCTGCCAAAGCCCCGTTTGTTAGTTAGCAGGGGACACCACGTGCAGGTGTGGCTGGCTTAGGTTCCGAAAATGGGATTTGGAACCCTTAAGGCTACGGACACGAAGTCAGTGGGCGCGGGGCGGCGGCGGCGGCGGCGCAAAGAATGGCGCGTTTCAATGCATAGATTTATATGGAAGTGGTTTCGAAGGCAGCGGCGCGGGGAGCGGCGTACGAGCGACGCGCGCCAGTCTAGCGGTGCCCGCGCGTCTGCATTAAAACATCACTTCGCCGCTCTAGCGCCGCGCGATTGTTGACTTCGCGACCGCGGCCTTACACTTAGCATACGTGGAGCCTTAAAAATATAATAATTTCATTGAATATTGAAGGTGCCGATTCACCCACCGCTCGCACCGAAGCCCGACCATGTTGAGAGCGGGCGCGAAGCACCCGGATGCTGACGAGAGCGTAGCGTCGTCCTCTAACGCGCGCGAGGGGCGTGACCACGCCCCGCGCGACCACGCCGCGCTCTACGCGACGCTCAACGAGTACCTGCTTATGGAGCACAAGTTCCAGCCTAAACTGTGCTTGCCCGCTGAATCTGAGGTGAATATACATATATGTCAAAACACATAGGCCAGAACACACATATATGTCAGAACACACAGGTTTGGGGCTACAAACTCCAGCCTAAACTTTGCCTGCCTGCTGAATCTGAGTTGAATATACTTATATCTCACAACACATAGGTCAGAATACACATAGGTCAGAACACACAGGTTTGGGGCTACAAATTCCAGCCTAAACTTTGCCTGCCCGCTGAATCTGAGGTGAATATACATATATGTCAAAACACATAGGTCAGAACACACATATGTATGTCAGAACACACAGGTTTGGGGCTACAAACTCCAGCCTAAACTTTGCCTGCCCGCTGAATCTGAGGTGAATATACTAATATCCCACGACACATAGGTCAGAATACACATAGGTCAGAACACACAGGTTTGGGGCTACAAATTCCAGCCTAAACTTTGCCTGCCCGCTGAATCTGAGGTGAATATACTTATATCTCACGACACATAGATCAGAATACACATAGGTCAGAACACACAGGTTTGGGGCTAAAAAATTCCAGCCTAAACTTAGCCTGCCCGCTGAATCTGAGGTGAATATACTTATATCATCATAACACACCATATGTCAGTACACACAGCTCAGGCTTATCGAGCACAAATGCCAGCCTAACTGTGACTGCCTGTTGAATCTGAGGCAGCTAATATGTCATGATGACACAAGCCATAAATGTCAAAACGTCTTAAAACCTGTACCACAGCCTGTACAATTGTACATAGACCTAGTTTCGTACAAATCGATTGTAAAATACGACCTTTAGTTCGAAGAGTACCAACAAACTGACAGACGAAAGCAAATTTTGCCAGACTTGAAGCAGAGACGATTCCCTCGCTTCGCTCGCTCGGTAAACTACTAAGTTTGCGCTTTCAGTCGGAGATTTTTGATTGCAGTGGTACTTCCTCCAAAAAGAGGACTACTGGTTTCTTCTGTGTATTGTTGTGTGTTGTGCTAAATAAAAATCATTCTATTCTACTGGATATCTTCGCCGTATGAGATCCGATTTCGATGGTTATTTTTATATTATTCGTTATTAATTGTTGTTATATTTGCAGAATGGTGAGGTGACGACTGGCGCGAGGGATGGTGCGGCTCATGTGCTTCGCTGTTTGAAGGTGTGGTACGATCTACCAGCTGAGGTGCTGATCGACGCCATTACCCTGTTCGACAGGTTAGAACCTAAACAACAATATCAGCCTATATCAGTCCACTGCTGGATATAGGAAACGATTGGGTTCCACATACACACCCTATTTCACCCTCTTCAAGTTTTATTTTCTCGACAAAAAGTTGCCTTGACAATTTTTTTCTCCAATTCCCGTTAAGTTCATCAAAACTGTTCAGCGGTTTTGGCGTGAAAATACAGACTTTCGCATTTATAATTGGTTTGGATGGGAGTTTTACCATTCTTAAGAATTGCGACACCAGAAACTTATTTTTTTACTGAAGGAGGTTCAATGTTCGGCTTTATGTGTGTTTTTTTTGTATGTTCACCGGTATCTCCGTCAATTGTTGACTGACTTTTAAATATTTTTTTGAAAAGCTTATAATTAATTTCTTTTCTCTTTCAGATTCCTAACAAAAATGAAGGTGCGTTCATGCCACGTCCCGTGCATAACCGTGTCTTGTATGAACATCGCTATAGAAGACTACGCGACGCAGAACAACGTGAAACGGAACGTATCAGTCGAGGAACTAGGTAAGCTGAAGTTCCTACAAATAACATTATGTTATAACATAAACTAACTGATGTTAGTTAGTATATCACAAACTATGTAACTATATTTCAAGTATCATCCAAATCCACTCTGTACTTTTTGCGTAACAAACATCCATCCATACTCAAAAACTGTTGGATGATACTTGAAATATAGTAACATAGTTTGTGACCTGGACTAAAAAGGCTACTTTTTATCCGTAACACGCGAGTGAAGCCGCGAGCGGAAGCTAGTCTCATATAAAATCGTCGTTTAGTCTTTGGTTTGACTCGAAGCTATCACTAATTTGGTATCAACCTTCCTATTGCGTTTAATCGAAAGCTGTTTCAACTCTGCTTAGTTGCTAGCTTAGCTTAGTTAATCTCAACCAAAGAGGTTGGTTTTTTTTTGGTCTAAACAAGCTCTGCTTAGTTTGGGGCTATGTGATGCTTTGTGATAGTCCAGCATTATTTATTTTTCTCTATTAATTTATTAATTTACGTATTTCTTATTGTTCTACAGTATCAATATCTCAGTCGGCTTGTACAGCTGGCGACGTGTCTCGCATGTCTCGGATAGTGGTGGATAAGCTAGCACTGTCCGGCGGCGCGAGGCGACTCACCGCTCTGCACTGGCTTCGTCTGTTGAGAGCCTTATTGGAGATACACACCGATGCCCCTATACCAGCTTGCTGTCAGGTAAATCTCAATACTCAATCATTAATTGCGGTCCATTATGTAAATATACAGGTACAGCTTTTTATTATGATCATGATAAGACCCTATTGGGCACAACAATAATAAATAGGAGAGAGGAGGACGTCATATTCACATTATTGTATTAAGGCGTCTATAAGGGTCAAACCTCCCTCTCGCTCGCACAAATTAGCAAACCTTCACGGCCTAGAAAATAACAATACAAAGGTTCAGCAATTATATCAGTTAATGTCAAGATGGTACTAGGACGTGAAATTTGGGCGAAAATTCCACATCCACATCAGCCTATATCAGTCCACTGCTGGACATAGGCCTCCCCTAATAAAGGGGAATATACCCATAATCCCCACGCTGGGCATGCGGGTTGGGGATCGCAGGGCACAGCTTCTCGCACCACCGACGCTGCTGCCCGTCAGTGGCCAGGGGATTTAGCTGTGCTGATGTAGGCTGTGCTATGCCGCAATCAGCCGGCCACCAGAGCCCCGTTCGTTGTTTAGCAGGGTGCACCTGCGCAGGTGGGGTTGGGCGAAAATTGCGAAATATATTTCTCTTATCTTCTATGTAAACATTTATATATCCTTCTCATAGTAACTTTTCTCTCTCTTTATTGTAAAAATATTATTACAACCATGGACAAGGTAAGTACTTTTACTTACTTACCTTTTATTTTACTTACCTGAGTCAGGCAAGAATTGAATGACATAATCCAATGTAAAAGTTAGAAAAAAGTTTTTCATTTGGTTTAATTGTATTTTAATGTTTACAGGAGAGTGAGTTGATCAATCTACTGGAGATAGTGGCTTGCGATGCTACTTGTGTCAACGCTCGCACCAGTGAACTGGCGCTAGTACTACTCTACCACAAACTAGGTAAGGATTTGGTTTCTAGCTAAATAAAGGAAGTACAATATTCATAATATATCCATGTCTGAAGTTAGCTACAAGTAGCGACGTAGTTCCTATGTTTGTGTCGGATTGCACCAGGATTCGTCGAATTGTTTGTTTAGACTAACTTCAGAAGGTCTAAGATCCGTTGGAGTATGTACTATCACCAACTAGTCTACCTTACCAACTTTAAAACAGTTTCGCTTGCAAGCAGTTTAGCTAGCTGACCCCACCTTTTTCTTTGTCCACTTATTTTGACCAATCGGAGATACAACATCTGTTTCTTTTTGAGAAAGCCTTGAAATTGTTACTTTGAGGAACTTGGGAAGAAAAATCTCCCAAATATCAGAAGAGCAATCTATATAAGGCGGGGCTAGCAGCTAGGGCTGCACAGAAAATGCACCCTTAAGATGGTAAGGTAGACTTGTGACTGATAGTACCTAACATATGTAACATAGGTATAGCTATATTCGGCTGTAAGGATTGGAATATAAATAGTTTATGACCTGGATTAAAACACCGGCTTTCGAAAACCTGGTACCACGCCAGCAAAGCGTACTTCGATTTGTACCTAGACAAAAAGTAGCCTATGTGTTATTCCTGCCCCCTTAGCTTGTTGTTTTTATGTCTACTCTACGATAGAGAAGAGAACGTATTTTTCCTGATTGTGCATCTCTCGGCATCCCAAATATGCCCCTATTTTTATCTATTTTATAGTTAACTGTATTGAGAACATTTCGAATGTTGCTACATCTACAACCGAAAATAAGTTTTCTCTATTCTTTCGTCGACAAAACCTTGTCAACGGTTGCTCCGCTAAGCCGGCAAGACTGCTAATATTCACCTAATTCAAAAAAATATAAGCCAAGCAGAGTTTCTGGCCAATTCTTCTCTGCTTACGAATTGGTTTAACGCGACTATACAGGTCAAACCTCCCCCTCACGCTCGCACTATTCAACATTTTTGAAGATATAAAATCACTGAATGTAGTTATGCAAAATATCAATACCCACAAACGCAGGCAGGAACGGGCATCTTAGAGCAATGTTGTCACCAACCCAGAGCCCTTCTCCGTTATTTTAAGGAGTTGGGCTGGCTGGGGCCAGGTTAGCAGGGGGGCAATGCACAATACACCCCAATGCGGGACGTCGGTGGAGAACTTTTTCCCCCCACTTCAAATTAGAATTAGTTATGCAAAATAGCAAACCTTCACGGCCTAGAAAATAACAATACAAAGGTTCAGCAATAATATCATTTTGATTCTATCATGTTTTCTTACATACATGTTAGTCGGTTTAGGTTACTCCTGACCTGAGGGCTTACCACAGGTTTATATAGTTTACGAAAACTTTATAAGTTTCGGTATCTTTCCATACATTTTCAGTACAGCGCCTCTAGGGAAACGTGCATGAACTACGAAAATGTATGGAAAGATACCGAAACTTATAAAGTTTTCGTAAACTATAAAAACCTGTGGTAAGCCCTCTGTCAGGAGTACCCTAAACCGACTAACATGTATGAAGAATGTGATGAGAGTGAATGAAGCAAAAGAGTATGTATGCTAGGATCGTAGCTAGTGGAGATCCGTGCTCTCTACCTACCCCTCTGGGAAATAGGCGTGACTGTATGTTTGTATGATATAGTATTCCTAAAGTTTCTACCTCAACAAGCGCTTAACCTTGGTTAAGCAACACTCCGCCTGGTCATTATTTGGATGGGTGACCGTTTAGTGACATTTAGATCTGAGCGCTTCCGTGCTTCGGAAGGCACGTTAAGATGTTGGTCCCGGCTTTTCAGTCGTTAGGCCATGTCGGAGGCCTTCGGGCGGCCTTAAAACTCCGACACTAGAGTTGGTCACTAGCTCATACGAGGAAGAAGAAGTTTCTAACTGAATAAAGATACATAAATTTAGATTTTTTAAATTTCATACAAAAGGGTAAATGTTTCATATCTGCCTGGCGACGCCATGGCTCAATTTCTTGTTTGTGTTTCAGAACAACAGCTTCTTGAATGGTCGCGCTCCCCCGAGATACCTGAACACGCCTTCTACCTTTACGAGTTTGCGACACAAGTGCAACAATACTGCCATGTAAGTTAATATCAATTGACTAATAAGTTGTTTAGTGGTGTTAGTGTAACGCGTCGTCCTGATTGGCTACGATCGTACGATGGACACGATGCGTTCTATTCGTGCGATGAGTTCAAACAAACTGATTTCTTCAGTGTCCTAATTAGAGCTCGCAAGCCGTCACACGAGTACAGGCAAGAATTTTCATCGCACGACGAAAACGCATCGTGTCATCGTACCATCATTGCCAATTAGGACGATGCCTAAGGGGTTCTAACCTCGCATCTTCGGAACCCAAGCCAACCTCACCCACAAGTGGTTCACCCTGCTAACTAACAAACGGGGATCTGGCAGCGGCTGATTGCGGCATAGCGCAGCCTGACGCCGGCACAGCTACATGCCCTGCTAACTAATAAACGGGGCTCTGGCGGTAGCTGATTGCGGCATAGCGCAGCCTGACACCGACACAGCTACATGCCCTGCTAACTAACAAACGGGGCTCTGGCGGCGGCTGATTGCGGCATAGCGCAGCCTGACACCGACACAGCTTCATGCCCTGCTAACTAACAAACGGGGCTCTGGCGGCGGCTGATTGCGGCATAGCGCAGCCTGACACCGACACAGCTTCATGCCCTGCTAACTAACAAACGGGGCTCTGGCGGCGGCTGATTGCGGCATAGCGCAGACTGACACCGACACAGCTACATGCCCTGCTAACTAACAAACGGGGCTCGGGAGGCGGCTGATTGCGGCATAGCGCAGCCTGACACCGACACAGCTACATGCCCTGCTAACTAACAAACGGGGCTCTGGCGGCGGCTGATTGCGGCATAGCGCAGCCTGACACCGACACAGCTACATGCCCTGCTAACTAACAAACGGGGCTCTGGCGGCGGCTGATTGCGGCATAGCGCAGCCTAACACCGACACAGCTACATGCCCTGCTAACTAACAAACGGGGCTCTGGCGGCGGCTGATTGCGGCATAGCGCAGCCTGACACCGACACAGCTACATGCCCTGCTAACTAACAAACGGGGCTCTGGCGGCGGCTGATTGCGGCATAGCGCAGCCTGACACCGACACAGCTACATGCCCTGCTAACTAACAAACGGGGCTCGGGAGGCGGCTGATTGCGGCATAGCGCAGCCTGACACCGACACAGCTACATGCCCTGCTAACTAACAAACGGGGCTCTGGCGGCGGCTGATTGCGGCATAGCGCAGCCTGACACCGACACAGCTACATGCCGTGCTAACTAACAAACGGGGCTCTGGCGGCGGCTGATTGCGGCATAGCGCAGCCTGACACCGACACAGCTACATGCCGTGCTAACTAACAAACGGGGCTCTGGCGGCGGCTGATTGCGGCATAGCGCAGCCTGACACCGACACAGCTACATGCCCTGCTAACTAACAAACGGGGCTCTGGCGGCGGCTGATTGCGGCATAGCGCAGCCTGACACCGACACAGCTACATGCCGTGCTAACTAACAAACGGGGCTCTGGCGGCGGCTGATTGCGGCATAGCGCAGCCTGACACCGACACAGCTACATGCCCTGGCCGCTGACAGGCATCAGTGTCGGCGGTGTGAGAAGCTATGCCGTGCGATCCCTAACCCGCATGCCCATCGTGAGGATTATGGGCATGTCCTTATAAGGGAAGGCCTATGTCCAGCAGTGGACTGAATAGGCCAGTTCAGCTTGCTAATTCTTAGGGCTTTGTCGACAACTTTAGTTCTATGTTGGATAGTCTCGTTGCGGATTCAATCCTTCAGAGAAACTCCAAGCATAGCTCATTCCATAGTTCACTGAGCGACTTTAGACTAGTGGACTGGCCGTACTGTGAGTATCCACGTTTCGGCTCCGTGTGTCATGGCGTGTAAGACGCGCCGACTGAAAACGTATATCAGTCGTGTGGTTCCCATAATACAAGCTCTGCTTAGTTTGGGGCTACATGATGCTGTGTGATACTGTCCAGCATTATTTTTTAATGTATATTTATTTTATCTACATAGATAGATAGATAGATAGATAGATAGATAACGTTTATTGACAAAAGAGATGACATGTTTTTAGTTAATAGTGCCCTAAATCCTATGGTAGGTTTATCTAGACACTAGGGTTCTCTGAAGATAGCATAAAATTATATAAATAATATACCAGTACAATACTTATAAGCACAGTAGGCAGTTACGCACAGACACAGCGATGTCACACTCTTGTTGTCTTGTGGCTGTAAGGCGCGCGCGGTATGAAGTTGATTAGAAGTGATCCACCAATCACGCGCCTCCAGCCAGCGACCAGTGAGTGACAACGCTGCGCCTGAGTTGAGTCTATAGGATGCTCCTTCTTATGGCAAAGTAAAGAATAATGCAAATGTAAGATTTCAGGGAAATTTATATTTAAACAAGTTAAGTTACATACGTTTTATAATGTTTAGTTAATATGGCTTTAATATTCTTTTGAGTTATTTTATTTTTAAGTTCAAATCGCATATTTACATATAATGTTGTATTTTATTTTATTTTTATTTTATTTATTTAGTTTACAAAGCAGATTACAACCAACTAACATAAACATTATCATGAAAAATGGTTTGGTTCTAGGTTGAAACCCTTTAGATGTAAACATAGCATGAGTAATGTTGCAAGCTACAAATGTTTTCCCTAAGAGGGATACAGATTTTATTTAATAGTTGAAATGTAAGTAACATTTCCTAACTGCTCAGTTTGGTTGAAACATCTTTTTAAAATCTAATGATATTATAATCAAAAATATCAATGGTTTTATCAATGGAAACCAGCTCATTATAAAGACGACACATTCTAGGAATTGGATTGTAATATGACGTGTTGTTCTTATGCGCCTGGAGTGCAAACGTTGAAGGGTTACGAGACCTGTAATAGGTATTGATGCTTATGGATGATAGAAGGTCAGGGCAATCAAGGGCAGAATGAAGGATTTTGTGAAGGTTTACAAGGTGAATACGATTTCTACGAGTGGATAATTTATCAATTTTGAAATATTTTAGTCTGTCACTGTAGCTTATGCCGGAACGACAGTATCTTAAGACATTTTATCCTATCTTCGTGAACATGATAGTACGGAGTATTGATATAGTTTGTGTATCTTGTTACAGATGACCGATGCATCGTTGGTGAGTGTTCGGAACATGGTGAAGAGCGTCGTGTCTCGGTATGAGGCTCGCGCCGCGCAGCCTCAGAGGCAGCGGCTAGTGTGGCGACTCTCTGAACGCACGCTTAAGGTAATGTACATCACTGGCGTAGTTTACTTCGTTGTTCACTACCTGGATGGGTGACCGTTTAGTGGGATTTAGATTTGAGCGCTTCTGTGTTTCGGAAGGCACGTTAAATGTTGGACCCGGCTTTTCGGTCGTTAAGCCATGTCGGAGGCCTTCGGACGGCCTATAAACTCCGACACCAGATAGATAGATGAATTCTTTATTGCAAAAAAAAACAATTAAAAACCAAAAATTTACAAAAACGGAGAAATGAAACAGTTATGTAGGTACAATGGGCGGTCTTATCGCTTAAAGCGATTTCTTCCAGACAACCAAGAATGGAAAGAATATAAGTAAAATAATTGAGTGGATTTGCTTATAATACAAAAACTAATTACCTACCTATATTAGATATACTACATATTCAAAAATAATTAAATTATACACATACTATCAAACAAAATTTAGAAAATATCCTATCATAATAGACTAAGTTCAATTATAATTTCAAAGCCAAAATTATCAATAATATACTATTTAGCTAAGCAGTTGATGTGACCAGAGTTGGTAACTAACTAGCTCATACGACGAAGAAGAAGAAAACTGTCTCATCATATATTATATCGTACTGTTAGAACATTTCTTTTATAATAATGCTGTATATTTTTCACAAAGCACTGTTTAGCCTCAAACTAAGCAGATCTTTTATTAGGCGGACCACATGACTGACATATATTATAAATTGTACATACATAGTTAGGTACACCCAGACCCAAGCAAATATTTGCAGGCCGTTGAAAGATTTGTCTCGCGGCGTATCATTAATTCTACATTCGGTATTTGGGTAGTGTTAGAAGTTTCAAATCCCATCTTCGGACCCAAGACATCCTCGCCTGCTCGGTGCGTGGTGCACCTGCTAACTACAAACGGGGCTCTGGCGGCGGCTGATTGCGGCATAGCGCAGCTTCAAAATGGCACAGCTTCATCATCCCCTGGCCGCCGACGGGCAGCAGCGTCGTGCGAGAACCAGTGCGTTGCGATCCCCAACCCGCATGCACAGCGTGGCGATCATGGGCATATCCCCTTCTTATTTGGGGAGGCCTGTGTCCAGCAGTGGACTAATGTAGGCTGGTGTTATTGTTGTCGTTGGTATTTAATTGTAACAGCAACTATTCGTATTAAATTTCAACTTACAGCGTCTCTGCTGTATCATTATTTATTGTTGTTAAACGTAATCTCTGTAATAAAGATTATTAAAAAATATCTGATTATTTAGATGACAAAAAAGCTTGCGATGAAACTGCCTCCAACTCCATCAAAAACAATGTAATAGTTATTAAGAACAATGACGTTAAAAAAATATAAGCCAAGCAGAGTTTCTTGCCAATTCTTCTATGTTTGGTCACGTTACGAATTGGTGGTAAATAAAAAAAAAATGACGTTTCAAAGTGTACTATACAGTTCCTACTGAATAAATGAATTTTGAGCTTGAGTTTGAGTTTGTAAAAACTCTATAAACTTGAGTTGGTAAAAAATAATCAAATTCAATAAATCACACATTGAATCATTAACTGCTTCCGCCTGCGGTTTCGCTCGCGTGGTACCAGGATAAAAAGTATGTGTTAATTCAGGTGACAAACTATGTATATTCCAAGTTTCATCCAAATCCCTTCAGTAGTTTTTGTGTGAGCTTCAGGGAAATTTCGACAAGGCGTGGAATTGACTCAGCGCAGTTGGTAAGCGCGTCTCTGGTATTTAGGCGAAGGCCGCGGGTACAAATCCCGCCTGAGTTGAAATTTTTGGGATAAAAATCTTATTGAATCATTTACTGTGCAGGTGTTGCGTCCGACTGATCGTCTCACGTCTCTACTGCCGACCATCGAAGAACAGCATTTCGTGGACTCGTCGCCTCCGAGAAACAGGTAAATTGTAATTAATAACAGGAAGGAACAGGTAGGTATAATCGACAAACGTATCTATATCCCTTCGAAGTTGGCTGCGAGTGGTGACGTAGAATCGGCGCCACGATTCAAGTCAGATAGACGCTCCACTGCTGTCGCTGAACTATTTAGATAAAACAAATATTTGGTTGTTATTTCGTTTTAATTTTAAATATGATTATGCTCTTCTGAGGCCTCATTTACTAACTCAGCTGAACACGGAAATGATCGGCACCGGACCTTTATTTGCCAACTTTGACATTTCATCTGTCGAAATTAGAAGAACGTCAGTTGACAAACTGACAATGTTTGTAAATCAGGACCGGTGGTTATCATTTCGGTGTGCAACTGTGTTAGTAAATGAGGCCTCTGGTCTCAGAGATTCCATTCCGGACATTTCAAAGTCAAAATCGCTTGTGCATATCCATAATTTCACTATAGGGATATTAAAAATGACTATAATTTTAATATAAAGGAAAACTTTATTAACCCTTATTTATTTTGATCACAGATCAGGCAGCGAATCGAGTGAAAGTGAAGAAACTAGCGATTGGCCGCGCAGCCCCGTCCTACCAGTGTATTGTGACAACTGATCCCCAACACAACAGTCTTCCCGCGCTTTCAACCGCTGACTTGACACTGACAGCTGTGACAGATGACAATGACAGCTGTGCTGGTAGAATAAGTTCCGTGCCTTGCCAAAACAACAACTGGCAGAGAATCCGTTGAAAACAAACAAACCGAAAACAATAGTTTGTAGAAATAAGATATCTACAGCTTTATTGGCTAACCGTCCTTTTCATAACAGTTCTATAAACCTCAGATAGCTAAAACGGAGTTAAAATATCATGTCTCTTTTTACATTTAAATGACCGAGACAAGTTTATTTTATCGAGCGTTATGAAATGAAATTTGATTATGAATAAGGTGGCTATCCGTCATGAGTAAAAATCTCAAAATGAAACCAATCCTTGGTTTCACGGAACCAAGAATCGCACAATCAATATAACGTGACTTAAGGCCGGTTCCTATAACATACCGTTATCGATTACGCTTTGTTTTCCCTTGAAAAACTGTCAAGTCTTCGACGCCTCGTTGTTGATTTTTGACAGTTTTTCAAGGGAAAACGAAGTGTCAACGGTAAAATAGGATTCCATGGTTAGCCGATGAGGCTGCGAAATAACATGGAATTTTCTAGAACCAGCTGAGATAACTGCCTGTAAAAATTGAGGCGAATTCTCGCTGTATATGTCAATGTCAAAGGAACACCTTTGCCGCCAAAACCACAATTAAAATCGTCGTCATAACAATAAAAATAATTTAAGACATCTTTCAATTTGATTTAGCAACAGTTGATGTCAAAGGCTGGAAACCTTTGCGGCCAAAATCACAAATTAGATAAAACAATCAAGATTTCTTCCGATTTGCTTTAGCGACGGAAAATCATATCGAAACAGTTTCTGTGTGGTTTTTTAAATTTGAATTGAGCAGCTAATTTTAGGCGTTCTGGAAGACTAAAACTTTTTTGTTGCTTTTTTCCTTTTAGTTTTTAAGATTTTTTTCAAAGTTCTTTGAATATTGTCGTTATTCCAATCGAATATCATTTTTGGATTAAGTTCTCTGCCGATTATGATAATGTTTTGAGCATAGCTGGTTTTGTTGTTGATCCTACTTTTGATGGTTATCAAAATTCCGTGATCCAAGGGGTTAGTTTAGAAAGAGCGTGTATGTTTGCATGTTTTTAGTTTTTAAGTTTAAATTTCGTTTAATATTCGAAAAAAAAAAAACAAAAATCGACTACGAAGTATTAATACACGTTTATATATTTATGCTATTTATGTAAACACAATTTTAATTGCATTTTGACATAATTCCCGATGTATAAATTCGAAATATATTTATTTGAAACTATTGTATTTTTATTTTTATTTTTGAAGAAAAACATTCAGTCCGATGTTTTGGTGCAACAAAATTATCTTTTGCTGGACTGAATAAGTGCTTCGTAGTCGGAAAAAAGTGCAATTAAATTTAAAAAAAGAGAAATTATAAATCTTTTTGTGTTAACGAATAAATCCTAATGAGAATGCGCAAAAAGCTTTTCTTTTTTATACTAAGTTAAAAACTTATTTTTTGAAAAAATTAATTAATTTCTTTGTAAGAAAATAAACTTGTATTAATGTTAAAATCAGTACTTATGTAATTGTAATGTGCAATTTGCATCCTCATTAGGTAACGTATGAAGTTTGCCCGTTGAACCCAATGTCGAAAACCGGAGCTTTAATCTTTTAATTTAGTATTTTACTTATTTTAAGAACGGCTGCTTAAAAACTCTTATTAAGATTAATGTACGATTTACGACTTTCCGACGCGTCGGAGCGCATTTTATAACATCCTAAAGGAAATTAAAACATCCACAAAGCAGTTAAGTTAATGACGCGCTCCTACAGTGAGAATCGTATGTTATAGTATCGATATTATTCTAAATTGTGGAATACTGCCAGCCATCTATGGCATAAATTCAAATATTTCAAATTACAATTGATATTGTAATCATCATTATCCGCAGCCTGATGATCTAGCGCCATTCGGATCGACTAGTCTCCTACTGTCTCCTACTGCCTTCAAATCAATTATTAAGGTGTCAAACCTCCCTCTCGCTCGCTCTATTCAACATTTATCAAGATATAAAATCACTGAATGTAGTTATGCAAAATAGCAAACATTCACGGCCTAGAAAAAAACAAAGGTTCAGCAAGAATATAATATTGAACCCAACACGTTAAAAAAATTGCACCAAAATTGATCATTGGTAGAAGTTTTTTGGTAAGAAAACGTGATAGAATCAGAATGATATTATTGCTGAACCTTTGAATTGTTATTCTCTAGAATGTGAAGGTTGTGTCGAAAGAGTGAAGGGAGGCCTTTGCCCGGCAGTGGGATCAGACAGGTAAATAAGATAAGATAATAATAATAGTTTTTAAGTAAGCTTGCAAGTGGCAAACCTCGATTCGGTTATAGCTTTTACACTGTGATTATTATTTTAAGAAATGTGCGAATTCCAATTTAAATATTAAGTTTCTGTAAAAATGTGTCGCATCAGAGTGAGTAAAAGAAAAAGAAAAACCTAAAAAAATGTCCACCGAACATCTGTTAATTTAGTTTTTATTGGTAAATAAGCATTTTTGTTATAAACCTGCCAATTTAATTAGATAGTAATAAAAAAAACTGTTTACTATGTAAATTCTAACACTAAAATTGGATAAAGTTTGTCAAAGCAAACTTTAGTGTTAGTAATTGTCTTAAATTTATAAATTTCTTGTTTATTTACTAGTGAAATATATAGTATTTAATTTAAGTTTAAAAATATAGCGTAAAAATTAATATATTTCCCATGCGACTAACTCACATGAGTTTAAAAAGTACGAAATTCATTTTGGCATTATTTTTTTAAAATTTCTTATTATTTTTAAGTGTAATGTATCTAGATAAATAACTAAATGACAAAAAAAATACAAATACAACATAAAAAATAATAAAAAAACGATCTCATGTTACGAATAAACATTATCAGCTTATAAATAAAAAAGTTATGTATATCAATAGTTTTTATTAAGAACAAAGCGCAAGAAAATTCTTGGATTGCGTAAAAATTAGAATTAAAAGTGTGTGCATGAGTTTTATTGTGAATGAAGTATTGAGGCTTCTCTATCTAAACTTTGTTCAGTTTTGGAGGCATTTTTGATAGTTGAACCGTTCCTAAGGCCTTTAAACTTTTAAAAAGCGTATATGTTTTAGAATCAAAAACTATCAACGTAAAATTGATGATTTTTAGTACTTAAATCTAACCTACTTATTCAAATATCTGGATGTAGTGTTTATGAAATAGCGCTTCTGTGATATTTTATCTATCATAGTTGAAACCTAATTCATGAAATCATTAGTCAAGCATTTTTCTATGATGCCAGTCAAGTAGCTTGGCGATTTACTGGACTGACAAAATGGCCTCCGAAGTCCTCGAGAATCTTAACTTTTTAGTCCATCAATTCAAATTTGTAATTTCTTACTCGAAATAACTATTTTGAGCTGATTTATTTGTAAACCTATTAGCAATGTATAAATAAACTATGAAATATTTTGCTTTGATATTTCCAAAATGTGTTTGATAAATCAAAAATCATGTTTCAAAAACTGAATACATATTTTTCTAGTGGTTTAAGTATTTCGATGATTTTCTAAATTTACTTGAACAATTATTTTTAAGAAAATTTACTGTAACTTCTTTTTATCCAAGTAAATGATTGAAAATCAGACGAAAACGTTTGTATATATAATTTTTCATCTTGAATCGTGTTTTGATTTATCAAACATCTGCATTTAAATCTTGTAGTGTAGACAGTGTTTTGTAAAATTGTTGATGTCTTGTGGGTATAAAAAAACTCTAAAAAATCTCGAATTATTGAGAATAAAATAAAAAGTTGGGACTCTTATTTATTTGTTTTATTTCTATTTTTAGCAGTTTATGTTTGTATGTTTGTACTCCTAGTTATCTTGCACCTTTACACTCCAAATACCTACGTGACTACCTGTAGGAGTAGGTTCGTAGTATATATAGATAGGTAATTCATAAAATTAGGATAAATAATTCATTTATCAACTGTTAAAATAGAAATACAAAACCAATATTTGGTTTTATTTGTTTCAGTTTCATGTATCCGATTTTGTTAGATCACGTCTGGCGTCCTACAAGGATCGCATATAGGTCCTCTACTCTATAATATACTCCTAATTGACTTACTCATGCATACAAAATACTTACTTTTAAATCAGAATACTATTGCACCTATAAGCTACGAATTTTCAATTTAAGAATTTTTTTTGATGTTTAACCCGAAGACTGATCAAATATGCAGGATGACCTTGATAGACTGAATATTATGTTAAGAATTAATAGATAACTCTGAAAATTATAAATACATCATTTACACGTTCATTAAAACCTGTCCCTTTCACTAACTCCATGGAGGGTTCACTCATTGCTAAAACTGTCCAGTCCTTCGTACTTCGCTACCAAGTCTGGCTTCGGAGCTTTTAGATCGCCCGAAGGCCTGTGACATTGCTAACGACTGTAAAAAGCGGGACCAACATCTTAATGGTGCCTTCCGAAGCAGGGAAGAGCTCAAATCTAAATGCCACTAAACGGTCACCCATCCAATTAGTGACAGGGCGGAATCTGGTAAGATTACCAAAGTTCATAAGCTACGCTACGAACACAGCTTCAAATAATCTTAGATGCTGGCCTTTATTTTCATGACGTCAGACTTTCAAAAAGTCGCTCTTTCAAATAGTATGCATTACTTGCACAGTCATATCCAATTCACACACGTGTACTCTGTCTCGACACCTTCACCAAAAATAAACGTTGCGGAGGGTAGATTTAAAAAAAATCTCATATTATTTTATTGAATATTTTAAGGTTTCAACACTTTAAAATGGTGTTCCGGTGTATGGGAAAGTAACAAAAATCATTTCTAAATGTCTATAAGAAAAAGTATCTACGTTATATTTTAGCATTGAAAATGATTTAATTCTTTAAAATTAAGATTTAAAAAAAAATTGTTCACGTAAGTTTGTACGCATTATGACGTCAAATGTTTATTTTTCCAGATTTTTATGTATTTACTCCAACAAAAAGCCGGTCACCGATTGTCGGTCGTGTGGAGCCTAAGTGCCATTTATTCTCCTTAAGCGTATTGGATATTAAAACTGGGTGCTAATGCTAACAAAGATAACGAATAAAACATCATAATTATTAAACAAAATGTTATTTATTTTGAAACAATAAAAACTAGATTAATGGTTTTCGTGATCAACAACTTAGCTTACAAATTGTTTTTATAACTCAACGAAAGGATTTCGCTACACGGTTTAAAAAGAAAAGACTGGCTTTTTAAATGGCACCGACTCATTTGGACTGTCAGTCAGTACCCTTAGTACAAGTTGCAAATTACTAAAAGTTGAATTTTAAAGTACCTTTTTTCGTTAATTACATAATTCTTTTGTGTGATAAACATTACACTAAGCAAGAAGATAACATTAGCGACATTGTTCGATCAGTTTCTTTTTAAAAACAGTTGAGTAATTGCCAATAAAGTTACATAAATAATGAGCTCGAAAACGAAAATTATTAAAGTTTTCATCATCACAATAGGTACAATACGGTTCAGTACGACTTTAACATACCCAAGGGTAACAACCAACTTTGCTGATTCGATCCCATGGAATGACTACTAATACTTAACGTATAAGGGAGTGCTAGCTTTGAACAAAAACTGTATCCAATGTATTTTAACAAAAGAGTATTGTCCTGTTTCCTCTGTGTTACACCAAAAAGGAAACTAGGCAAACCCCGCTTTAGGGCATTTATATTGAGACAAATCAGGCTCAGATTTTTGTTCTATGGGTACATTCCCCATGCTGGATTCTGACTCCAATTCAGTCAACGCAATTCATCAAACCAGTAACTATTATTCCATGAATCGAAAACACCTCAATAAATCTAATTGTTGAGATACAAGTTAGTATTATGCAGTGATATGAGAAAAAGTTAAATCTAAAAATAAAAGTAATACAGAAAAGTTTTTGACCTGTCAGTGATTGAGTGATTGAGTTTTGATTGTAAAATGCCACGAGTTTAACTTGGTGAGGCAGTGCGCCATTGTGCTTCAAACCAAAAAATGAATGTACTTTGATTACGGTTTCTCTTGAACCATTCTTATAATCACTTTCGGAATTTTAAAACCCAAATGATTGTCATATTTTATCACAATGTTGTTGTCCATAAATTACCACGCGTCAAAAACACAGTTTTAGTTCCTAAAAACGCCACCGCCAAATTATACTTGTGGCGCTGTAAGTATAGTTTTTTAAAAGGCTTATTACACCACGCTGTATTCAGTCTGTCTTAGTAAGACTGTCTGACACTTAGCGTAGTGCAATAAGAGTAAGCCACTAACGGCCGGTTTCTATATTATACCGTTACCGATTACGCCTCGTTTTCCCTTGAAAAACTGTCAAAAGTTAACGAGGCGTCGAAAATTTGATAGTTTTTCAGGGGAAAACGAGGCGTAATCGGTAACGGTATAATATAGGAACCGGCCATAAGTCAGGTCAGCCTTTAACTAGGTACAGCTCTCACTCTAGGTACAGCTAATTTGTCTTATTTATTCCACCATCAAATCGTATCCACCAAGGAGTTTTATAGATTGCGCTTTAATTAAAATAAATTGCCTGATTTTTCATAAACAAAATGCCCAAAACTGGGTTTTGTTCCGTTCCTTCTTTTGTCTAAACGGGAAACAAGACACAACACCTTTTTGGGAGAATAGATTGGGCACAGATTTTTGTTTAAAGCGTTCCCTTGTAAGGTACTAGTAGTAATTTCTTAGTTGTTACAGACAGTGAAGACTCAATTTTAAAATTGACTTGTGTCGACTTATCGTTTCAATTAATAGATTTCATTTTGTCCACTATTCTGATTTCTGAGCATCGAGATAATTACATAGGACACTATAGAGTGACAGTCTTCAAGAGAAATGTCGCTTGAAAATTGTTCAAAAACCGCGCAATTGACAGCGTGCGCGGAGTTTTGGTTCAGACACTTTTTTCCCACGTTTTCCACTCTAGAGTAAAAATATCTCGATGCTTCTGCGGAATAACTTAGTTGCCACTGAAATGATAAGCACATGATTTGACATGTTGTCAATTGATGTTCTTTGAATTTCGACAGTGAAATATCAAATTTTGCAATTATGGGTCCGGTGCCGACCATTTCGGTATACAACTGAGTTACTAAATGTGGCCTTAGCTTATAGTATATCTTATTTATTAAAAAAAAATAACGTACTTGCATTGATATCATTTATGTTAGTAAAGATTTCGCTAAGAATTTCTTGACGAAAATATCTACGTTAAACTTTTAGGCCACTGAAGGCCTCCGATGGGATTCCAAATTTCCAAATTAATTGAGGAAAAAATATCTTACATCTACCACAGACAAGTAAACCTTTTATATCACAATAAGATTCATTCATTCATTCATTCATTCATTCATTCATTCATTCATTCATTAAGAAAAATAACTGGAACAAATCTTAAATTTCCCCATGCTCTGTAACATCAGCTCATACGGCTGATATCTACTTTCTTATGTCAAATGTCATCAGTTAGAAAGGGATGCATACTTCTCTCAATGCGACTTAAAAATGAGTTCAAAAAGAAAATCGTACCAGAGGCCTCATTTACTAACTCAGTTGCAAACCGAAATGATCGGCACTGGACCTTTATTTGCCAACTTTGACATTTCATCTATCGAAATTAGAAGAACGTCAGTTGACAAACTGTCAAAGTTTGTAAAAACAGGACCGGTGCTTATCATTTCGGTGTGCAACTGAGTTAGTAAATGAGGCCTCAGGGCGCTCGAATAAAATGCTATGCAGTTTCATACAAATGCCCTGGTACGAAGTCGCAGCAATCGCATTGAGATAAAGTATG
The DNA here is from genome assembly GCA_951804965.1 of Horisme vitalbata. Taxonomy (NCBI): domain Eukaryota; kingdom Metazoa; phylum Arthropoda; class Insecta; order Lepidoptera; family Geometridae; genus Horisme; species Horisme vitalbata. Next base: position 4,649,987 of record OX638109.1, read on the forward strand.
CATCCCTTTCTAGCAAATGATTTATGGACATAAGAAAGTAGAGATCAGCCGTATGAGTTGACGTTCAGAGCATAGTGAATTTGAAGACTTCATCTAGTTCTCTTCTATATCTGTGGTTTTAGATTATTCTCGCGCAAAATGCGGCGCTGTCATTGGTTCGCTCAAATGCAAAGACGTTCAATCATACGTTAAAAAACATTAGCTTTTTCATCATACTGATTCATCATTGGCTAAATTGTATTATGATCAAATGCTTACAGGCGACGCTAGAGATGCTCTTTCTAGTAAAAAGTGGTACCTACCTACAGACATTCGTCAAGAAAAACTAACGAACTTAAAAACTAAGGTACAATAGTCAAATTATAAAAATAAGTTCCTATTTATTATAACATCATTAATGTTTATCTAAAAAATACAGTAAATATTCATAAATTTTTGTTAAATCTAAAAAAAATAAGTGCTTACTTTTTATCTTATAACGAAATACAGTAAAATATTCATCAATTTCTTGTTTACATTCCAAAAATATACAATGAAGTCATAATTATATGTATCCTACGCGTTTAACTCTCATCCTGGCTATATATATAGGCAGCCTTCCTAAAAATTTTCTTCAACTGATATCCTACGCGTGTAACGTTTCTCAAAATATGCTTATAAAAACACTACCTTACTCATGGATTCTCTCTCTTCCCAGTATTCATTCTCTTCTTATATCTTTTTTTTATTTATTATCTTCCTTATATTCCAGCGGACTGAGTCAAAACCTTTGTCAATCTCCTTTGAGATATGAAACTTATCTAAGTCCGCTAATCCAGTGTTATATCCAAACTTTTCACGGAATATATACATATATGAAGGTATATACCACCGAAGTTATGTATGTACCATAAAAGAAAAATTAATTTTTACATAATGTTTATCAATAATCTTTTATAAAGCAAAACGCGTCCGCGTGTTTTGCGGCTGTTTAAGTAGGTATGTTTCTTCCGTATGATGTATCTAGAAGAAATAACCTTGTTTATCCGAGGCACATCAACTAATGACCACAGCACAGAATTTTCGGAACACTGCACTAATCTAAGCGATTATAAGTGTATTTTTTGTTTAAAAATAATTTTCATTTGAAGTCGTTTTTAAATTCACAACGTTGACAGCTAACATTATAAAATCTGATCTCTTATAAAACTACAAAAGAAAGATTTTTATTAATATTATTATTTCGATTCGTTCTTATAATATAACTTAGTGACTATGTATTACCTTCTTTATGTACTAGCTTTCGTCCGCGGCTTCGCTTGCGTGGTAAATAATATAATGAAGCATATGTTAGTCTTGATATTATATGCAACATTATAATCACACTAAAATCCCGCCCAATAATTGTCTGAAAAAAATTATTCATGATTTCTAGACTATACCTACAGGCGTATTGCTTGCTTCATGCATACATTTTTTTTTTTTTTGCGAATTTCAATGAGATAGGTAGATATGATATTTTTTTTGTTGTACTATGTGTATGTAACTAGAAAAATAATTAAAATTACGTAGATAATTTAAAAAAAAACATTTTTTAACTTAATATTTTCAGTATCATAGTCTGGTTACAACTTCCCAGTTTTCGGTAGTAGTCCTTTTACACCCTTTCTATAATAACATTTCACATCATTACATACACAAAGTTTCGCTTTTTATTATATAAGTGAGTTTTATTTTCGAATTTTGTAGACGGTACCAAGGAGGGTTTAGCCAGAGGCAAATCCAAATTAGAATCAAAATAAATTCTTGTTATTTCTTCAAATTCAGCGACATTTCTTCAGGAAGTCCAACACTTCCTGCGGGTAGTTAGTCCTGGTTGAAGACTTCACGGCAGCGCGTGCATTTTCAAGCGGAGTCACCGAACTGAAAACAAAATTAATAATATAATAAATAATAAGTTATCGTTCCGATAGTCGTTTCAGTGAACGGTCTGATAGCGAAGAGCCTTGACCAATACCTTAAGAGGCTCTTGCTAGGCAGCTGGATCAAGGGTCAGATACATGCGGCGGCTCTCCTGGTCTCGGCACCCATTGTGCGGAGGTTCCTCTCTGGAGGTTTTTATATATTTTTTGCTATAATGTTTTTTATATTATTTATGTAACTGTAAACAACTATAACTATATTATCAATGTATTTATGACGAGTTTAAAATGAAATAAATAATATAATAATCGTATTATCGTCATTTTACGAGCTGTTTACAATATGTGGATTCAAATCGGTGTATGTACATAATTTTATCTTATAATTTAACACTGTTAAACTGTGACTCCTTGTTTAAATAAATAAAGCTGAAAGCTATAACACAGCATCATGTAGCCCTAAACTAAGCAGTATGGGAACCACTTCACTGGTAACTAGATCGAGGCTTGCCTAGCGTGAAGATCGCTGGAAATTTTAATCTGTCTAAATAAAGCACCAATTATTGTAACTTTACAATAATTGGTACCTCTAAGAAATTTGTAGGTACCTCTAAGAAATATATTAGCGCCCTGCACACGTAAAGTTCGGACCTTTGGAAACAGCACGCGCCATTCCAACGCGCACTCGGAAACGTACGTGTAGACGCGCGGGACTGACAGTCCGATCTGTCATGTCGACGCGAAGGTAAATCTCACAGTTTTAACCGCGCATCACGTCAGTGATCAGTCCCAGATGCGCGGTCCGATCTTTACGCGACATTAGCACGACAGTTTGATCCGCAGTCCAAACCGTACAGATCGGACTGCGGTTTGGAACGCAGTCTCGATGCGTCCCGGCCCTATTGTGTACTTTAGGTGCAGGCCACATGTGAATGGCGTCGGGCGCGGATATACAAGGGCGGTTTCCTATTCCATTCAAATTTCATACAAAAAGAATGAAAATAAAGCACAATTTATGATTGACATGATTATGACGCGCCTTGTCATACCGTGTGTGGTAAATAGTGCTTTATTTCCATTTTTTTTGTATGAAGTTTTAATGGTGCCCGTGTCAGGTTTGCGCCCGACGTCATTTACATGTGTCCTGCACCTTACTTTTGTTATTGCAATAGAATTTTTTCATTGATACTTGTCGTCGAGAGAATAATAATAGTAAAGAGATTACCTCATATTGGGAGCATGAGCTAGTTTCTTCCACAGTTTCCGATCCTGCTGCTTGAACAGCATCATGATGAGGTGCAGGCAGCACGTGGTGGAGATCACTGCGAGGTGCAGTGGGGTGTCACCAGCCTTTATATCCTGTAATATATAATACGATTAATCCACTTATTAATACAACTTCGTCATCATCATCAGCATACATTTTTAAAATTTATAAAAAAAATGTATATCTACACTAATAATATAAAGAGGAATAAATTGTATTTTTGTGTGTGTATATGTTTGTATTGAATAAACTCAAAAACTACTTTGTCGATTTCAAAAATTCTTTCACCACCCACCCACACCGAATGAGCGCCATTGCGCCCTGACCTCTCGACGCATCCAGTTTCTACCAGCAGCTGACAGCAGATCGTCACTCCACCTGGCCGTAGGGCGTCCTACACTACGTTTGCCGAGCCGCGGTCTCCACTCAAGAACTCGTTTACCCCAACGGTTGTCGGTTCTTCGACAGATATGGCCAGCCCACTGCCACTTCAGCTTGCTAATTCTCTGAGCTATGTCGACAACTTTAGTTCTATGTCGAATCTCGTTGTGGATTCTATCTTTCAGAGAAACCCCGAGCATAGCTCGTTCCATAGCTCGCTGAGCGACTTTACGAGTAAACTGGTGGACTAGCCGTACTGTGAAACTCCGAGCATAGCTCATTAGATATCTCGCTGAGTGACTTCAAATTGGTGGACTAGCCGTACTGTGAGTCAAAATTCATTTCTCAATTGAAACCATACTATTAATATAATAAATAATAATAAATGATGCTGGACATTATCACACAGCATCATGTAGCCCCAAGCTAAGCAGAGCTTGTATTATGGGAACCACATAATTGATATATTACATATATACATTTTTTTTGTAAATACATACATATCATACATAGAAAACACCCAGCCCCAAAACAAATATCTATAGAGCATGCAAACATTTGTCCCGCGGCGGGAATCGAACCCGCAACCTTCTGCGTCTCAGGCGGACCTTCGCCCACTGCGCCACAGAGGTCGTCGTACACGTATAAATTACACTCGTTCCTTTTTTCATTGTTATTTTTTAATTTATTGCCTAAGTGAATGATATTTACCCCTTTCCACAGATCAGCGTTGGCATGTTCCAGTAAAACATGTACAGTGTGAAGTCTTGGACTTGACGCACTGTGCATTCTACATGCTACGTGCAATGCCGTGTAACCTGAAATTATAAACATTCGATAAAACCATAAAGTTAGTAATTACAAATAAACCCAAACTCATTGGCTAAAATAGATTTTTCTACAGATTCTAAAACAATAAAATTTAACATTGGTTTCTTGAAAAAACATCGAGAAAAAAGGTTAAAATCGAGGTTTTTATATATTAAATGGTTCAATCAAATCAAATGACACCTATTATGTGGAAATCGATCAGTTTTTTATACCTTTTCAGTTCATCATAAATTGAAAATGGCTTCTAAAAGACGCCATATTGGACTTTACATATAGCCTATGTCAACCTTGTGATATAGACAAATCCAACGACACCTCATTTGTCAAAATCTGTGCGGCCGTTTGAGCTACAGCGACCGACAACACAATAAAAACAAACATAAATAAAACAAACAACAAGTAATATTACAAACATACATACACCCTAAAAACATAACCTGACTGAAGTCCTCTTCAGTCAGGTTATGTTTTTATTTGTATATGCTTGTATATGCTTGCTTTGACACGCACGATCATTTACTTAGGGGGCTCTGACGAACGAAAGGATAAAACATAAGAACTATTATTTATTCCTTTTCTCTACAAGAACTATCATTTATTTCCTTTACATGTTATTTTTGATTATTATTATTTTTTTCTAGAATTTTCATTTTAATTTTCATTACTTTATATTATTTCCATTTTCATTTTCATCATTTGTTATTTGCTTAGTAATTATTATTGTAAACTATTTCTGCCCTGTTATGTATAATCCTTGTAATGTAAATGTAAATATTTTATTGTGAATTACTTTAATTAGTGTAAGTGGTTGTATAATGATCGTACTAATTAATAAAATAAAATAAATAAATTATAATAAGAATCTCTCTTTTGTATCTATTGACGACCTCTGTGGTGCTTTGGGCGAATGCCCGCCTGAGACGCAGAAGGTGGCGAGTTCGATTCCCACCACAGGACAAATGGTAATATGCGAGCTAGAGGCGAGAGAGAGCGAGAGAGCCATGCGCAGACGTTAGACTTACGTACCTACTTTCATTTTATCCTACTTAAAAGTTTGACTACTAATTTCTTATGCCATCTATCGGTAGCAAACCAAACTATCTACAGCGCCATCTATCGTAACTCACCGTCAGAGTTGGCATGGTGCAGACGGAAGAGAGGCGGCAACTCTCCGCGCAGATCTCTCCTCGTGATCTCATACAACACGAGTGCGTATGCATCGCCGCCGCGAGCGCATGCTATCACCAAGTTATCGCCTTGCGCGTCCACCTGAAAAAACAAACACTAGAAAAGGTATTCCTCTTTTTAACAGGGAGAGAGTTTCCCTATGACCACAGAAAAGGGGGGACTCTACTAACATATCATCGGCCTATAGCAGTTCTTTGCTGGACATAGGCCTCCCCTAATGAGCACCATTGCCCTGTTCTGAGCTCGATGCATCCAGCTTCTACCAGCTTATATAACCTACATAGTAGATTGATAATGTTTTAACTATATAGTAAAATAATATTTTTGATGATTTTAAAAAGGAACACAGACAAATAATAATAATAATGTAACAAACACCAACTGGCGCAGTCGGTAGGATAATTACCTCGTGGAAAACCCATTCGTTGGCGCAGAGCTTGGGATCGCTGCGTAGAACGAGGTACACACACTCCACTATATACCGCGTGAGGATAGGCCGGTGCGGGCAGCGGAGTGCAGCTGCTTTTAAGATGCTGAGACCTGGGAAAAAATAACAATAATTATAACAAAAAAATCTTCAGCATTCGGTGCAGTTGTATAAATATGACACTACTCAAAATATAACGCTGTATCTCAAACTGGATTTGACGTATTGCAATTGTCCCAAAATTTGGACGCCGGATCTCAAAGTGATGTTACGTATAGCAGTTGTCCTAAAAAATGGCGCCGTATCTCAAACTTGATGCGACTTATTGCAGTTGTCTCAAATTTTGAGGTACAACAAGCCAACAGCATAAAAATACATGAATAAAACAAAGTCAATAGGTTCTCACGGATAGACACATTACATAAATTATAAAATAAAAATGATGGATACCAAAAAGGAATCTATTAACTTTTAATGTCGCTAATCGATAAATTTACTGTACTGTTAGCTGAATTTGCACTCGTACAAAATAGATCTAGTTCTTGCGCTTACACATATTGAAATTATCACTGATACATCATCAGCATAGCAATCCACTGCTGGCCTAGGCCTCCTTAAATGAACGCCTTTGCGCCCTGTCCTCAGCTCGACGCATCCAGCTTCTACCAGCAGCCATCACTAGCATGTCACAAGAATGTACTTGAAATTATGGACATTCTCCCCACTTCTTAGGCAGGTCTATGTCCAGCCGTGGACTGATAAAAACTGGTGTTGTTTTGGGAGTACTAAGCCGACTTTTGGCTATGGGATGTATTATATTACATCTTTAGACGTGATAATTTGACACTTCAAACTCAGGTCGAGGCAGGGGGAGGTGCGGTGTTCGGAGAGGTGTGAACTTCAAAATGTATGATGAGCGATAAAATATTATAGCTCAAGATTCATAAAAATGAAAAAAAAAATGAAAAATATTTATTTAGCAGTAAAACAAAGGCAAATTATTTTAAGTTAAGGTAAGATACAAGTTCTACTAGACAACGTTTTACTGAGGACTTAAAACTAAACAAGGTATGCTGTGGAACCCACACTAGATAAAATCTGTATCGTGGGTGATAATATATATTCAATATTATAGTCAAAAGCCAGCTTTAACGGGTTTCAACCCCCATCTTCGGTACCCAAGCCAACCGCACCTGCACGTGGTGCACCCTGCTAAATAACAAACGGCTCTGGCAACCGGCTCATTGCGACACAGCGCAACCTAAATCCTACACAGCTAAATTCCCTGGCAGGCCGACGCGGTGACGGGCAGCAGCATCGACGGTGCGAAAAGCTGTGCTCATGGATCCCCAACCCGAATGCCCCGCGTGTGTATTAAAGACATATCTCTCTTTTTACTAACGAAGGCCTATGTCTAGCAGTGGACTGAAAGCAGGTGTTGTAGGTTCTATGGTCTCATAATAAAACACTTAGGTGCTCCGTTAATGGTTGGCCGTCCCATCAAAGGTTTTGCCCACGTTATGTTGGGTTTTTACATTGCGCAGTTGCGTGCAAAATCTATTTAAAATTGCTATTACAGAAACCGGTATGCATTATACGTCAAGGACGCCTAGTTAAGTTCATGTTAACACTTCGACTGTCAACTGTCAATTGGGGTTTTTAGAATTCTCAATGAGACAGTGTATTGACAACCTCTGTGGCGAAGAGGGCGAAGGCCCGTCTGAGGTTGCCGAGAAGATTGCAGGTTCGTTTCCCAAAGCGAGACAAATGTTTGTACTATCTGCGAATATTTGTCTTGGGTCTGGGTGTTTTCTATGTATGTTATGTATGTGGATACTAAAAAAATCAGACCTCAGTATTTTAAATTAGGTAATTTTAACTTGATATCTCGACGCGTTAAAAAAAGATATACGAAGTGATCCAATAAGGGTTCCTCTTTTCCTTTTGATGTTAGAAACATTGGAATCCCAAATGTCATGAACGACTTTCCTGTTATTTCGGAGACATACACCATCAGAATTACCCCCTTTCTCATCATCGTCTGGCCTCATAGCTCAATTGGTAATAATACTGCCTTCTGTGCTGCAGGTCGAGGTTCGATTCCCGCCCAAGACAAACATTTATGTGGTGGACATGGATGTTTATTCTGCGTCTGGGTGTTTTATAAGTATCTATGTATGTTTTTTTATATGTAGATAGTACAGATTCTGCCTAGTTCGGGATCAGCCGTGTGTGAGATGGCTCGTTTATTAAAAAAACCGGCCAATTACGAGTTTGAATCGCGTACAAAGGGTTCCCTACAAACAAGTCGGTATGATTTTTTTATTTCATAACCACACATTTTCGGAATGTTTCCTTTACTTGTGCTAAAAGACATTGCCAAAATGCATTATTCTAGGCCGACGAGATTACCCTATAGATTTTGGTTCCTTTGCGAGTGTCAAAACTGTGGGGCAGCAGGCGAAGGTCCGCCTAAGACGCAGAAGGTTGCGGGTTCGATTCCCGCCGCGGTACAAATGTTTGCATTATTTACAGATATTCTTAGGTCTGGGTGTTTTATATGTATCATATTTATGTATTTACAAAAAAAAATGTCTAAAGTTTACTAAAGTTTTTTTTTCATTCATGTTCCTATAATACATGCTCTACTTAGTTTCTTACATGATGCTTGTGTGAGAGAGTCCAGCATTATAAAACATGTGGAATAAAAGGTCGTATCTTTTGATTTCGTTGACTCATAAGTTTGTTTTTTCAAGAGCAACTGAATAGGTACCTATTTAATTTAGCGTGGAGGTATTAATTTCAACTTGATACCTCCTCCACACGTTCCTGAGAAAAGGGTCTTGACAGACATACGGATAATATAGTGATCTTAGTGGTTCCTTTTTACCTTTAAGGTACGGAACCCTAAATAATGCACCACTTGCTAAATACAAAAACGAATAAGATATAATTAATTGGCTGTCAACTAGACAGGTATCTTTATATGGTAACACATGTTTAATAGTATCAAAACATGTTGCCCTTGACAGAAGTAAACGCAAAATAATCGTATGTATGAAGATTTTGTGGCGTGGTTTACTTCGGTGTTTTATCTATCTTGTTTGTCATCATCATCATCATCATCCACTGCTGGATATAGGGTTCCTGAAGTTTGTGCCATCCACCACGTTCTTGTGCTAGTCGCATCCACGAACCTTAGTATGGCGAATGACGTTTCATAGCAACTGTGCTGTGTTTCGGTTTGAAGGATGTGGGTGCCGGTGAAATTACAGGCACAAGAGGCTTATTATCTTCATGCCTCAAGTTGATGGATGTAGGGCGTTGCATCGTAGAGCACGTTAAAAAAACGTGATCTACGATTTAATGCTTTGTGATAGGTAATGGTTACCACTTAACATCAGGTGGATCATGTGCTTGTTCCATCTACAAGTATCATAAAAAAAAAAAAAAAAAAAATTGTATGGAATGAATGAATGAATGATAATTTATTTACCAGAATATAGGTTTGTACCACAGATTTAGAAGAGAACTAGATAAAGTCTTAAAATTCAATACCGCTGATCTCTACTTTCTTATGTCCAATATCATCAGTTAGAAAGGGATGCATGCATATAACAATGCGACTTCAAAAAGTTAATCGTACCAGGGCGTTTGAACAAAATTCTATGCAGGTTCATACAAATGCCCTGGTATGAAGTCGCAGAAATCGCATTGAGATATAGTATGCATCCCTTTCTAGCAAATGATATATGGACATAAGAAAGTAGAGATCAGCCGTATGAGTTAATGTTCGGAGCATAAATGAATTTTAAGACTTCTTCTATGCTTTAGTCATAATTCTTTGGTTTGTACATTGGATGTGTGTTTTGATTATATGACTAACTATATTCGACTTATTAGTCGTGCAAATATTTATTAGAGATAAGACGGATATAATCGAATTATAAAACTTATATTACAAAATATATAATTATAAAACTAATACAAAATACTATAATTATTATGATTTCATGCAATCATGGAAAACTTTTTTTTTAATTTTCGCGAAATCTTACGTTTTGTTTTTGTTAGTAAGTTTAGGAAAAGTGTCCCAGTTAGGAAATACAGTCGATCAAGTTGGTCTCTAACTTGATTTTCTCTTGACAAATGCCATTTTAAATTTTAAAAAATATTCTCACTTGAAGCTAAAGAAAGCTATACAAATAACAACTAGTTAAAATTACTTTATAATTATTAATAATACTAACAACGCAAAAAATAAGTAAAATGGCTTGTTATAGATTTCCTAGACTGACTGGACAATTTTTTTAAAATACAAAAAGCAATTCTTTTTCTTCAAAATAACCTACAGGTTTCTTTCAGAAGTCAGAACAAAACCTTTTAACAACCAAAGAAAAGGTGGCTGTCCTGAATGATGTAAAATTTTGCCGCACCCTGTATATTCCTAGTTTCATTAAAAAAAGTTGACGATTCAGTGTTCCTAAGTTATGGTCAAAATTGAATAAAATAAAATTAAAATTCAAAGTATTTAAGATTATTTTTGGATTTACCAATAACTATCAATTGATTACGTACAAAGCGAGACCTGGAGATATCCAAAATGGGGAAAAATTATGGTGATGCTCATTTTTTGTTTTGTTTTTAGGGCTCCGTACCTAAAAAGTAAAAAGGAACCCCTATTAGAAACACCTCGTTGTCCGTCTCTATGTTTGTCAAGACCCTTTTTCAGAAACTCGTGGACGTATCAAGTTGAAATTAACATCAAATTCTCAGGTCTGGATGCGTCGAGCTGAGGACAAGGCGCAATGGCGCTCATTAGGGGAGGCCTATGTCCAGCAGTGGACTGATATAGGCTGATGATGATGATGAATCATCCCTTGGAACTAACAACGCATTCAAATGAAACGGCCGTTTATGCAGCACATTTTAATACACGCAAGAGTATCCAAACCTTTAGGGTACTTTCCATTGACCTAGTAGAAACTTGAAATTTGGCAAGAAGCATAGGAAAAAATCCGAAAATTGTAATGAAGTTACAACAAAAAAATGTCATACATACAAGTTTATACGGAACCCCCTCAGGGCGCGAGTTTGACTCGCACTTTTTTAATATTTTTTAGCCTTTTTTTATATTTGTACCTAATATAACCGACCCGGCAAGATTTACGATGGGTATTACATGACCGCGCAAAAAATGGCGCGTGCGATCTTTCATCAATTCGGAAAATCCACTTTGATACATTTTTACAACATTTAAAAACCTATTTTTTGTTTTGGACATGGTAATACGATTATGTGTGGGTTTGCCCTGTGATTATTATAGTAAGTACTTCTGCCCGCGGTTTCACATGCTTTTTACCAGGATAAATAGTCTAGCCTCCTAAGATCTCACGTACATTTAATGTACTTTAGTATAAAACAAAGTAGCTTGCCGCTGTCTGTCTGTCCCTATGTAAGGAACAGATTTTGATGCGGTTTGAGTGATTCAAGAGGAAGGTTTACATGTATAACGTGCACCCGTACGAAGTCGGGGCGGGTTGCTATTGCAAGTATTTATTAGAAAAGTCCGTTGGTTCCGAAGTAAGGATCTTAAAATTTTGTGTTCATACTGGCAATTGAAAATTAAATTACATTTTGATAAAATAATAATATTTCTAATTAGTCTGTCAGATAGATCAACAAAAAATACTGGACTCGAAATAAAGAGCGTCAAAGTTCGGGAGTGGGGGCTCGTAACGTCACAACTATGTAAAAAGAGTACTAATAAAATAAATAATAAATAATTCTGGAAGTTTCCACACAGTATCGTGTAGCCCCAAACTAAGCAGAGCTTGTGTTATAGGAACCACATGATTGATATATTACATAATATACTTTTTATTGTAAATATATACATATCATACATAGAAAACACCCAGACCCGAGACAAATATCTGCAGAACATACAAAGATTTGTCCCACAGCGGGAATAGAACCCGCAACCTTATGCGTCTCAGGCGGGCCTTCGCCCACTGCGCCACTGAGGTCGTCATAAGCTAGTCACTAAGCCGTGACGTCACGCGGAACTTCAACGCACTATAATATTTGTAATTTTTTGAAAGAAAAAAATACTTGTCCAATATTTAATGATTATGTAAATGACGGACTGATAAGAACTTTTCAGCCTTCATCCCTATTCCACCTCCAGAGGCGTGAAAAGAGGGATGAATATATTTGATAAAATCCATACTAAAGCGAGGAATATGAGTATACACATAATACTCCATTCCATGGAGTGACGATCTGCTGTCGGCTGCTGGTAGAAGCTGGATGCGTCGAGCTGAGGACAGGGCGCAATGGCGCTCATTAGGGGAGGCCTATGTCCAGCAGTGGACTGCTATAGGCTGATGAGGATGATGATGATATTTACACGAGCGAAGCTACGGGTTGAAGCTAAGAAACTATATAAAAGATCGGGCATGAACCAATCCAAGCCGTTAATTAGAGCCTTTGATGTATCGTTTATCAAACAAGTCTTAGCGTTAAACAGAAAAAAACAACGTCCGATTTTTTATTGTTTTAATAGGGTCAGAGCCTTGACTGGATACTGTCACCTTAACAAGCAAATGTCAAAGTTAAGGCTTTCGGACTCTCCAACCTGCAGGTTCTGCAAAGAGGCGGATGAATCGTCCCTTCACCTGCTATAGTATTTCCATTTTTTTTATTGGTTTTTTGACATTTGATACTCAATGCTGCAAACGGTCGTAACAAAAACAGTCCGAACCCAAAGCTAAAAAGGTTCGTTTTGCAATCCGTTTTATTTTAGTAATAAATGCATGACTTTACTTATTTAGCTATGATGTCCTAATGGTTAAACAGTTATCATACAGATGGATGATAAATTTAAGTTAATTGTATTGATTGCATATTAAACAAAACTTTTTAAGAATACGACAGAACGAATAGGAAAATAATCCTAAACACATTAATATTCTGGATCATAATGTTGCCATATGCGTTAGCAGCTAGTAAGCTAAGAGGATAAAAAGTCCGCCGAAATCAAATGAAGTCCGAAAACGGACCAAGTCTTCAATCAGAAACACTGATGAAAGGAGTGATTGCTATCTAAATACATGGTTTAGCGATTTGACAATATAAAATCGATAAACGGCTTATATTTCTCGGTTTATGTAGTCTGAAATCATAATTCATCATCACGCCGCTCATGTAGAGGCTTAGTTCATTTTTTTAGCAGATCATCTTGGCTAAGCATCATTCCACCTGGTTACTACTTGAATGAGTGAATGTTTGTTTGTATGCACTTAGATCAGGAGCGCTTTTGTGCTTCAGAAACCCACCAACGGCTATAAACTTACACCTAACTCGATTATAAACATAGTTTTTTTTCTTATGGCGTTTTGGTTTGCTGTTTTAGATTTAACCATACATCGATTTGAAATAATTATTTTTGAGCCCTGAGGAGCTACGAGAATTCACACCCAAAAGGGTCCTACAGTTTCTGTCAGCAGTAGGGTTTAGTTGTGAACTATGAACGGCCCCGCCTCAAGAGGCGACGTAAAATAAAAGTGGCGATCACAATAGGTCTTCATGGCCGCAGTGATATAAAAGCCACGCAATCAATAATAAATAAATATTTAAAAAAAGACGTGTGGCACTCGGGGATTGCCGTGGTAAAGCTATTGCATAGCATTTTGTATCAACTTATGCAATTATAATTATTTATTTATTTTATTTATGCAGTATTTCTTTTTCTTTGATATTAATTCAAGTTACACTTTTTGAGCGTGGTGATCGTCTCGATTCGTGCGAGCTTCGTAGAGTCGTACAATACGTCTAGTTGCACGCACACAAACACCGTGTCGAAGACTGCCGAAAAGAAACGACGTTAGACAATGCACGGCCTTCAAGCCACACCTCCGTGCCCGTCGGAGTGGGGAGCGTGAGGTTTTTTTTCGTTACGGAATTTCTGGATTCGGTCCCCGCGCTCAAGGCCCTCGATAGAAGCTATGCAATAGCTTAAAATGTTCATGAATAATTAATAACCAATCCTTACCGAAGTCCCCAGCAAACAGTGCAGGGTTGTCCATCATTACACGCTGGCAGATCAGCACGAAGAGACAGTAGTGAAGATCCTCTTGGTCGCAATCCTTGGACAGCGTCAGAAGAACATGGTGAAGGACCCTGGAACAAAGTCATATCTTGTGTTAGCCTTTGGGTATACCTATAGAGGTCATCAAAGTAGGTTGAACACTAGCGTATGTACAAGTAGCGGCACTAAACTCTAGCGTTGACCGTTATTACGCAGAAGTCAAAAGTAAGGTATCTTATGGGAGCTAGAGGCGAGAGAGAGAGAGAGAGAGAGAGAGAGAGAGAGAGAGAGAGAGAGAGAGAGAGACCCATGCGCAGATGTTTCGTTCAGCGCTAGACTTACCTACGTGCCGCTTTATGTATTTCAGTAAAATTCCTAATAGCATTAAAAATTTTCCACTAAGAATGTTTATAAGTTCTTGAGTGGAGACCGCGGCTCGGCAAACGTAGTGTAGGACGCCCTCAGGTGGGGTGACGATTTGCGAAAGGCTGGTAGAAGCTGTTTGCGTCGAGCTCAGGACAGGGCGCAATGGCGCTCATTAGGGGAGGCCTATGTCCAGCAGTGGACTGCTATAGGCTGATGATGATGAAGAATGTTTATAAGAAAGTTAAAAACCTGGCTCATCGAAGAATCTTTTTACAGTGTGACCGAATTCCTAGATAGATGACTATTTTATGTAGGTATAGAATCAATGTAATTTTATTTAGTTATTATTCTTGACTTTTTTGCATGCTGTGTATACGGTGAAGTATGTGAAAGCGCTAATCATAAATATTATTATAAGACCATTATTGTACCATACTTCAGGCAAAATAAATAATTTCATTTCATTTCACTAAGTATTAATATACATTTTGTTTAGTAGATAAGTAGGTAACTTAGTAAATTTATTATGTTTGTCATAAAGATTAAAAACATTTATTTGCATAAATATAGGTAGGTATTGTATGGTAATGATGTAATAGTTCAAATAGTTCCTGTATGCTCTACATCAAAATAGTAAATTTTCCTGAATACTGTTTATTTTTTCAAGTTCTTCTTCGTATGAGCTAGTAACCAACTCTGGTGTCGGAGTTTTTAGGCCCCCCAAAGACCTCCGAGATGGCTTAGCGATTGAAAAGCCGGGACAAACATCTTAACGTGCCTTCCGAAGCACGGAAGCGCTCAAATCTAAATGTCAACCCGGTCACCCATCAAAGTAATGACCGGGCGGAGTGTTGCTTAACCAAGGTGATCTGCTAAGAACAAAGGACTTAACCACGCCACGAGCGCTTTTTCTGGTCTGGCGCATTTTTTCTGGTGTACAATAAAGAGTTTATATACAAAAATTAAATACGAATATGTTTCTATAGAAAAATAAAATATCTATTCCATACCATAAAGATGATGTACAAATGGAATAAACACTACCATACCATCACCTAGCCCCAAACTAAGCAGAGTTTGTATTATGGAAATCACATGAATTGATACTTTTAATATTTAGGATTCTATACCCAAAGTGTAATTAAATAGTAACGGGACCCTATTACTAAGACTCCACTGTCCGTCTGTCTGTCACCAGGCTATATCTTATAAACCATTGAGTTAAATAACAAGAGACTCAAACCTCCTTAACAAGTGTCAAAATATAGTAACCACTTATTGATGGCGAAGACGTAGCTTTGAAACTAATTGTCATTTTGAAGGAAACATATATGTATCTCTTTTATTTAAACTGGCCTGCTTCGAGAATGGCAGTTGATTTTATAGAGATAGCTACAATGCTTGAAATAAGAAGCTCGATGTTGCCTGATGTAGACTTTTTCCCGAAAATGAATGAGATTTTTTAAATCATTGATTATTAGAAATAAGTAATATAATAAACCCCGTACCAACAACAACAACGTACAACGTAGCGCAGTTGGTAGTTTCCCAGTATTTATGGGATGGCCACCGGTTCTAATCCCATCTTCATCATCATCATCATCATCCACAGCCCGACAGACTCCCTTTGTATTTGCCAATCCCCACGGTTCAAAGCTCGTCTCATCCAGTTTCGGATCACGATTGATGCTCATGCTACCTGATGATGATAATCCCACTGAGTCGAAATTTATGGGATTCTAGCTTCTACCCGCGGTTTTGCTCGCGAGGTACCCGGGTTAAAAGTCGCCTATGTGTTCGATTCAGGCCATAAACAACTATGTATATATCAAATTTTTTATTTCATTATTTTATTTATTATTAAATTTCTATATGCGCTCCGTAATTTTTGCGTGAAAGACATCCATACATCCATACCTACTCACAAATTTTCACATCTATTAATATTAGTAGGAAGAAGGATAGGATTAAAGATTTTCCTTGAAGTTTAAACTTACATGTGACTGTCAGTCACTAAAACAGTACCTGTCTAGTTTTTTCTTTTAGCCTGCTTTACGTTTTCATAGACTACAAATTGTTCTCCAGTCACCATTTATTACCACCATATAGTTAAAAAGTGAATTGTTTAAGAAAATAACTGTTCGTCATAACTTTGTGATATTATCACTAATCATATTAGTAGATCGAAACAGTAAACTTTGTCTGTGGAAATAAAATTAGTGTTTTACTTTGTGCCAACATATAATAGCGATCGTAATATCACTCAACTACCGCATGTAACGTAAAATGTCTTCTGTTCTTCCTTTTATTTCTTTGAGTTAATAATTTAGTTTCATGGATGATGGCACTTATCAATAGAAGTGAGTGATCTATTTGAAATGATCTTAAATATGCTCAATACTCAATCATTTATTGCGTTCCATAATATATATATTTTTTTATACTATTTGAAGATGGAACAAGCACATGGCCCACCTGATGTTAAGTGGTAACCATTACCTATCACAAAGCATTGCATCGTAGATCAAATTTTTCCGGAACGTGCTCTACGATGCAACGCCCTACGTCCATCAACTTGAGGCATGAAGATGATAAGCCTCTTGTGTCTGTAATTTCACCGGCACCCACACCCTTCAAACCGAAACACAGCACAGCTGCTTCACGGCAGAAATAGGCAAGGTGGCAGTACTTCCCCGGACGAGCCCTCCACAAAGAACTCTACTACCTTCAATATATACAGGTATATACACTATATACAGGTTAACAAGGTGGTTTGCCACTATATGTATTATGAATTATTTTAAGAAATTAAGAGCTTAACAAAGATTTTATCCGTTATCAAAATCTCCCACAATAATCGGGAAAACTACACATTTTTTTGCTGGCAACATTACATAAAATTTTCTTTAATATTTTTTGCAATTTTAGCAAAAAATCTATAGATATTCATGAAAAAAGTAATTCCGCGTGATTCTTTACGCAATTGAGTTCAAGAAATGCAAAGTGCATTTCTTGAACACATTCTTCATCACATTATTTGCCTATTTCGCGGAAGTGTCACTCGGTCGATGTCAAGATGGCCACTGTATGAAATAACGCATTTTGGTCGGTACTACGCATCTAGTTACTATAGTAACAATATATATATCAATGTTATAAACCGTGATAGCTAGACGGTTGAAATTTTCACAGAAGACAATACATGCCAAATGTATGAAAATTCATAACTGTCGTGTTTAGCGGACAAATAAATTACTATGAAAACCCATATGTTTCGTGTTATTTAAAAATGGAACAATCTTTTACTCCGAAACATGGCAACCAAGGAGGTAACTAATCAAAGAGTTTATTTAAATTTCGAACTGGCTTGCAAATAGAATGCTGTATATTGAAAAATGTACATGTTCTGTCTAGGAACTATTTTGTTTTAATTTCCTTGCATTATTTGAGTGACGTACTATACAAGCCTTGGTCACAACTATTGATGAACTCACGTATGTGTGCACACATTTACACGTTCGTCCATCAATGCCTCTTTTGCTGGCCTCTGCAGTAATGTATTATTTATTTAATGAGCCTCTTCCTTCGTTCCATTTGTTGTGCGTGTTTTTACAGTGTACGCTTTGAATTTATTGTGTGTCTTCGTAAACAAATGATTATTATAGCCAATAGCCAATTTTAAACACCAGCAGAGTTCATATTGGTAGGTAGGAAACCGCAAGCAGCCCGATAATATTTATCACTATACTAATGAGACACAAAATGACCTCATGTATACTCCAATTAAATATAAATATATTGTTATGTTATAACGAATTGACCTGGTTGTAATTGATTGACACCTTTATGGCGCAGTGGGTAGTTTTCTTCTTCGCAACAGTTGGTTAATGGTGTCCATACACGATCAAGTCCATCGTCCATTCGCAATGACAGATTGGATCAAGCAGAACTGACCGTGGATTGACATGACAGTTAATCGTGTGTGGTGTATGCCTGAGACGCAGAAGGTTGCGGTTTCGATTCCCGCCGCAAGACTAATGTTTGTATGTTCTACAAATATTTGTCTTATGTTTGGGTGTTTTCTATGTATTTTATGTAAGTATTTACAAAAAAAATGAATATAATAAGGTTAAATCCCCTCGGGAATATTAGTGTTATTTGCAAATGGGTGTAAGAACAGCCCGGGGTGCACCCTGCTAACTATTAACGGGGCTCTGGCGGCGGCTGATTGCGGCATAGCGCAGCCTGACACCGACACAGCTGCATCCCCTAGCCGCTGACGGGCGGTGTCCTGTGAAGCGCATGCCCAGCGTGGGGATAACGGGCATATTTTTCCCCCTTTATTAGGGGAGGCTTATGTCCAGCAGTGGACTGACATAGGTTGGTGCTTGTGATACTAAAAAGGATTTTCTGATACCCAACCCGTAAAGGGGTGTAGCAGGACTGAAAATAGAAAAATGTCTAGACAGACAAAGCCAAGGTCATTTCGCTATTAAGTGGTAAATATAAAAATACTTACCCATAAGCAGTTTTCAGATCCATCTTCGAAACTTTGAAGCACAAATTCTTCCGATCAATAGCTTTTAACTTAAGCCGATGCCCTTCAAATATCTTCTTGCAGGATTCCCTGTTGATATCACAGCACTCTTCCTTCGACCAGCGATTGCCCAATTCTTTCTGTAGATCCTTGAAATTCTTCATCGTCATTGAAGATGTCCTGTCTCTTTTCACCTTTTCATCTTCATCGCAAGATATAGGAGATATTTCCTGGTACTTCTCGAAATCGCTGTTGAATGTTGGCGATGAGCGCTCCGGAGAAAGGGTGTAATCGGAGTTCGAGATATAGTAAGCTTGGGACTCTGATAAAGGACTGAGCACGTTCTCCGAACGGGGTGGAGTTGGGAACATGCTGTTGTCATTTGAGAAGCTTGCAAGAATAGTGCTGTAATCTTCGAATGGGATAGCATATTCTTGTTGGACTGGTGTTATTTTAGGGACTGTTTCTGTTTGGGGTACGAAAACAGGATTCGGTATTAATTTTTCTTGAACATTAGGTGTTTCTCTCGGGAAGAAATCAGTATTTGATTCTGTTTGAGGGTAATTGGAAGTGTCGGTCAATTGGGAGAACTGTACGACTTTCGCGTCTGTGTTGATCAAGTCCAGGACGTCCTCCCAGTAGTTGGGGTCTGCTTTGTAAAGATTGGCGATACTTTCTAGTGCATCATCCAGTTCTACAAGGTCTGTGGATTGGTTCACGATGAGATGCCCGCCTGAGAGTATCTCCTTGTTTATTTGACTTATCTGTAACAAATAAAGTCAAGGTTAAATTGTTATTTGTAAAGACACTTGGAGATGTGATGACCGAGGGTTTCAAGAGATGATTTGAAGGTCGTGCTTTGGTAAACCAGTTTTGGTTTTGGTTTAACCATATACTAGTCTGTGACGGGCGGTTTAGGCTACATTCGCATCAAATACTCGTACATACATAGGTATGTACTAGTATAGACTAGTATTTTTAAGCTGTAGACTGTAGATTTTTTGTCTGTACGTACATGCCTAGCCGTTTCATTTTGTTTACATCAAATACACTACAGTAGTCTTTCTGTTCTGTGGCAAGTATAGTGATGGAGTGTTGAGTGATCAATCTTTGTGTTTTGAGTGACAAATCTTTTTATTGGTCTTACGATTTGCTGTGGTTTTGTTATTAACATTGCAAAGGTTTTTGTTTTCCTGATCGAGTATAGTGCCCGGCTGCCTAGTGCGAGTGTTTTTACCAGCTCGATCGCGTTTGGGAGTCAGTAGCTCGCGTTTCTCACTAGATGGCACTACCTCGATTCCATATAAATTTGCGTAAACGTTAACGCGATCGAGCAGGTAAAAAACTCGCACTAGGCTACCCGATCTATGAAATAGTGACATTTGCCTGTAGTTTCGCCGTTATGAAAGGTTCGCGGATGGACCATTATGTCAAAATGTGCGTCTGCCAGAGGGCTTCAAACTACAACTTGAATTCCCAAAATCGGTCGACAATTATTCAAGATTTTCCAAAGTCATAATTTCGAAATATTTTCGCTGACTGATCGAGAATGTCCCAATAACATTTTTTGAGCATGCAATGAAAAAAAACATGCAATCTCCAGATTGAATTCAGATACAGTTTGAGCCATCTTAGGAGGCGGGCGTACAAAAAGTGTAAGCATAGTGGGTCCCTTAAAAAATATTCTTTATCCTTTATTCTTCGGAAAAAGCTATCGTCGGAGTTTTTTGGCCGCCCGAAGGCCTCCGACGTGCCAAACCACGGAATCACTCATCTCTAAATGCCATTAAACGGTTACCCATGCAAGTATAACCAAGCAGACTGTTGCATAGAAAAGATGATTAAAATATGTTTCGCTCTATACTAACATCTATTTTTCTGACGCACTAACAATTATGGTACTTGTAATTGACAGACTTATTAAAATGTTGCTTGAGGAATTGTTTTCCTTCCTGCTATGTAAGTCATTAATTACAATTTCAAAGTTGTTTAATTATAAAACCCAAGTGCAAACCAAACAGGATATTATAAGATTAAGATAATATGGAGAACAATTGCAAAATAATTTGTTGCTTGCATCCATCCTTTCGCCTCTCCTCTACTCAAAGGTTTGCTGTAAGAGAACTCTTACAGGGTTAAGCTCGCCTCTGTACATATTTTTTGCCATACTCTTTGTTTTTATTATTTTTGTGTATAATAAAGAATTAAATCCTTTATCATCATCATCAACAGCTTATTATTATGAATGCTGTGTCCGCCTGTAATTGGTTTCTAAATCAGAATGAAAACTTTGTCAGTCTAAACCTACAATGTAATGATATTTAAGCTGTTGGCGTTCCTATTAATAAATAAATAAATATATAAATAAACAGCCTGACTTCCCCCACTGCCAGCAGTGGGTACCCAGGTATAGCCTCCCTTTCTATGTGCCAATCCTCACGGTTCAAAGCTCGTCACATCCAGTTTCGGTCTATGGTTGATGTCCATCTTCGGAACTCAAGCCAACCTCACCTGCACGTGGTGCACCCTGCTAAACAACGAACCGGGCTCTGGCGGCGGCTGATTGCGGCATAGCACAGCCTACATCGGCACAGCTAAATCCCCTGACCACCGACGGGCAGCAGCGTCGGTGGTGCGAGAAGCCCTGCGATCCCCAACACGCATGCCCAGCGTGGGGATTATGGGCATATCCCCCTATATTGGGGGAGGCCTATGTCCAGCAGTGGACTGATATAGGCTAGTGTCGTGTGTGTGTGTGTTGATGCAATATTGTCCACCCGTCTTGATGCTGGACGATTGTCGCCGACGTTTTTTTTCCCCAGTTTTTGAACACCATTATACCATTATCTAACCTAGCATAAATCTAATTTATGACTGTTTGTCGTTCCTAAAAGAATAAAATAAAATAAAATAAAATCTATCATACGAGCGTTCTAAACACTCTATTCTGTGAAATTATAATTCTTGGAAACGTTAATAAGTGAATTATTAATATTATTTAAGTACAGTAATGATGTTTGATTTGACGTAATCTCTAAACATTATATTTGTTTTACATCTCTCATGTTCGGTAAGTAGGTTCTTATTACCTCCAAATGGGGCTTGTAGGTGACTAATTAGCGCTCTAGGGTAATAATGTAGCTAGAAAAGCCCTAGGGCGGTATACAATTTAAAAAAACACTTCTTTATTTCAAAAAGTTCGCATACATCTAACCATTATACTGGCAATAGACATCATGCATTCAGCCCAATGACCAAAGAGGTCGCTTTGCTATTCAGCCTTGTCTTCGTGTGAGTATAATAGTCATCAATTTTAAATATCGAACGGCGAAGCTCAATTTCGTTCTTATTAAAAAGTTCTTTATATATTCTTGTAATGCCGGTTTTTTTTCTACTTACCTCACAATCGAGATGTGAAGCAGAATAGTTAGCTCGGGTGTAAGCACCAATTGCACCCTCGAACTATAGCGGGCTGCAATTGATGCCTTATAGCCCTTGGCTACTAATCTACTATTAAACACACGATTTTGAACCTATTTCATATTTTAATGAAAACGCGGTTCGGATAAATAATTTATTCGTTCAATGTTCTGGGTATCTTTTACATAATTTATAATAATTAAATCGATTAGATTAACTACCAGTTAAATCGTTTTCGCGTGATACTAAGTAGGTACCTATCTATTATATTTATTATAAGAAAATTGACATTGTAAAATTATTTTACTATTACATAATATATTTTTCTTGCCTTATTATTTTTTATGATTCAGTACAAAAAGATTCCTTCAAATGTCACAGGGCATTAAGAATATTGAAAATAATGATGACATAATAAGTGCTATTTTTGGTTAATGGACCGTGGAGCGAAGCGTCGGTTTCAAATCTGGCAGATTTGCTGTTCTCTAACAGTTTGCTTGATACTCCTCTACAGGTCGTATTTAACAACCTTGGTATACAGGTTTTACGATTTTATAGATTTTTTAAAAGACGTCGGGGATTTTTAATTGGAAGGGTACTTTCTCCAAAAATGGGCAAAAACGAGACTACTGGATATCTCCTCCTAATGAGATCCGATTTCGACGTTTCTTTTTTTTATTTGAAAGGTATATTTGAACGGGATATTTACCATGTTTTTGACAACAAAACATAGTAAATATCCCGTTTTATATACCTTACTTAAGTGGTATATTAATTGTTGTAAAAGTTTGTTCTCGTAAAGGTCTACTTTTCGCAGAATTCTGGTATAATTTAATTCTAATTTGTGAGTCCATTGACATTCAACCTCTACTGAGGTAAGCTGTAGGAAAGGTAAAGATGTATTTCGGGTTTTCCTTCCAGTTTTTTAATGTTAAAAACGAATATTCTAAAGACGAATGTAAAAAGAGACATTTGAAATGATTCTTCCTCATTCCGCTACAGAACAGATAGAGAAGTGATATTATAATTGCATATCATAAATACATACTGCACTGCAAAAGAACACTGACTAATTAGGTTTTTTTAAAACCACTCGGAATCCGTCCCGCAGCAAAACCGACATAAATAGAGAGAAGGTTTTTGCTGTGCAATCAGTATTTTTGCTAAGCAATCAGTAATTTTGATAATAATTTTTTGTTTTGCGTTCGAATACCTACCCGTGCTTAAATGCAAAAGTAGTTCTAAACCTGGAATAACATAGATAATTTTTTATCCAGGTATACGAGCGAAGCCATAGGCGAAAGCTAGTTTTGAATAAATGATAAAATCTTGCATTAGAGTTACCTTTATCATTTACCTACCCGCATACAAAAAATGCAGATAACAGGTAAATAGGTCGATAACATAGAAAAGTAAACCTAGAACCCAATAGAATAGCAATTCGTCAGGATTTGTATCAGAACCGAGATCGATAGTTTGTTTCTTTCTATCCTTCACTCATTTTTTTATCGTTTCTCGTCCCACTGCTAGGCAAAGGAGTTCTCCATAGACTTCCAAACATCTCTATCCCGAGCTACCTCTCACCACTCTCTTTTGAAGGCATCGAGTTCGTCCTGCCAACGCATCCTCGGCCGACCCCGACGCCGCTGTCCCTCAGGTCCAGGCTGTGGTAATGGTCACCCACCTAAAAGCCATCCGACTGACGTGTCCCACCAAATCCCATTTGAGCCGTTTAGCCTTATCTTCAACATCGTATACATAACCCATATATTCCACAAATCTATGCTTTAGTATTTTCACGCGCCATAACGCGGCGCTGCCATTGGTCTGAACAATTGCAGAGACTATACAACGTTGACTCACTCACGTCAAAAACCTCATTGATAAAATGAGGAATTTATGAAAGTATGAGCGAACGCTCATAGTGGCGACGTTTCGCGACGTTCGATGCCCTTTCTAGTAGTAAGTAGTCGTTTACTTTTCTGTGGTCGATACCTATAATGATTTATCTGCAATTTTTTGCAGCCGTAACCTGCATTAGAGTGAGGCCCTGTTAGTGAGTTGCGCGCGTCGTCGCAACGGATCAACGCATTGTATGCCACACCTGCGTTGCGTCGTCGCAACGCCAACGCAGTCTAGTCTAGTTTGCCCCGTACCGGAGCTCCGACAGCGCAGTGCCTCATCCTCCCTCCCGCTTCGTCTCTTGTCCGCCGATCCGTTGAAACGACGCAATAATGGCGCATGTCACAAAATATGCTAAAACGCAACGCAACGCGCCAATGGGGCCTCACTCTAACCCGTTTGACAGTTCATAATACCACAGAATACAGAGAGGACAGAAACTTCACTCCGCGCAATCATTTAAATAAATAGCGACTTTAGCTGCTACGCAATAAAGTGCTATTCAGCTCGATGATAATACGCAGAATCTTATTCTAACGTAGTGTCACCTTGAGAGTCAAAATGGTTATTTTACGTTAGTGTTTTTCAACGACATACGAGTACGTGATCAGATTTTAGATCGGTTCAACTTTGCCCTCTGCGGGCAACATTGCTAAATCAACGGTAAATAACTGATAAAACCCTGAGATGTTTATTTTTAAAGCAACATTTTGTTATTTAACTCATTTAATTATTCAGTTAAATTCCTTCCACTCGCGCTTTCCCCATAAGGCACCATCAGGAACGATAGACTCGCTATCCGCCTTCGGCACTCCACAACACAAATATTTCTGTTTGTCGCTCGGCGAAGCAAAACGTCTGTGGAGTTCTGCGGAGTGCCGAAGGCAGACAGCGAGTCTATCGTTTCCTGATGATGCCTTATTGGGAAGGCGAAACATTATCGAATTTCTGTTGAGTTTTTTATGAAAATCGTCAGAGAGAGTTGGCGGAATTTGTAGTAAATATTTTATCTTTGAAATATCTTGTCATAAGTAAGGTATCTTATGGAAGCTAGAGGCGAGAGAGAGCGAGACCATGCGCAGAAGTTTCGTTCACCGCTTGTCTTACGTGCCTAGTATGGTATGCTACAAAAAAGAAAATGGCGTCGCTTTGTCAAATGCTAATCTCAAGATTAATATTCACAATGAGCAGCAGGAATTTAAAAATCTATTGTTGTGTGATGGGGAAAAACGTACGTAAATGTACTGCAAATATCGTATACGAAGATTTATTATTAGGATAGTACTAATACTGTTTCATTAGTATGCTGCGCCAACACTTATCATGAATTTCCTAAATGCAAAAGTACGGGGGGATTAAGGTTGGCAACACCACGCTAATGTTGACGCTACATAGAAATTGTACGGAAAACTTTTTTTGAATTTTCGCGAAAACTTACCGATTTAATTTGGTGGGAAATAGATTCTATTGAGACCAACTTGTTTGTTTCTGACAAGTATCATTTTCTAGGCTGACACATTTTTTCAAAATTCCGATAATGCAATTATTATTTTTTCAAAATAAACCTTTCCCCAGAACAAAAGCCTTCTAACTACAAAAGAAAAGGTTGCTCCCTTCAATGAGGTAAAATTTTGCCCCACCATAAAGTATAGTTGCATAGTCTTAAAGGTCTCCCCTGATCTTCATGACGAACTTTGTCGGCTCTATGTCCCCCCAAACTAGCTTCGCTTTAGGAAACACAGGTTCTCTGTGCCAGCTTGCCGAACTGTTGCACGCGCTCGATCTCCCATCCCGCGAACCCTCTCCGCGCTCAATGCCCTCCTGGACGCAAGCCTTGACTCTGATGTATTTGCGAACGGATGGAATGTGATTTTGACTGACTGCCTGAACTTCTGTGAGAAATGTGTTTAGGATTATTTTTGTTCGACATGTGATTTGACTATCTACATATATTACTGACATTATTATTATTGAATATGTACTAAATATCTACTTATTTAATTCTGACAGAAGTGTGTGTAAGTTTAATGATAGTGTGTGTAAGTAAGATATTGAATTTTGTCAATGTATAAACTCAACCAGATTGTTATAATTAGAGTAATTGGCGCAAGCCGTTCTAGTTATTAAGTCAATAAACAACAATAATAGTCATCAAAAATAAATGTTTCGCCAAAATCACGGACACTACTTTGATCGTCTGCAATGCAAAGACACATAGGCCGATGATGATGATGATGATGATGAACATCAACGTATATCAGTCGATTGCTGGACATAGGCCTCTCTTACTATGAAGGGGGATTTAGAAAGACCGCGGCACAGCCGGCGAAGCTCCACCTGAAATGCAGAAGGCGGATTCGATTCCTGTCGAGAAACAAATGTTTGCAAATAGTCTCGGGTCTAGGTGTTTCCTATGTACAACTTGTATCTATTTATTTGCAAAAAAGAAGTACTTTAGTAGTTTATCATCATCATCATCAGCCTGAAGCAGTCCACTGCTTGCCATAGGCCTCCATAGACCATAGATTATAGGCGCCATTGCGCCCTGTTCTGAGCTCGACGCATCCAGCTTCTACCAGCAGCAATTTGTGAAAGGCAGGATGCGTTGAGCTTAGGAGAGGGCGCAATGGCGATTATTAGATGAGGCCTATGTCCAGCAGTTGACTGATGATGGTGATGATCAACTAATTAAGTTATGTTCTTCACATACATTTTTTGTTGGAAATAGCAGTAACCTAGAAGTAGGAGAGACTAGCTAACAGACCTCGCAGACACGACGCTTTGTCGTCGCGCTTAGTCGCGAGCGTCTGTCATATCTTGCTGTCAATGGCGATCATTAGATGAGGCCTATGTCCAGCAGTTGACTGATGATGGTGATGATCAACTAATTAAGTTATGTTCTTCACATAAATTTTTTGTCGGAAATATCAGTAGCCTAGAAGTAGCAGAGACTAGTCTAACAGATCTCGCAAACACGACGCTTTGTCGTCGCGCTTGTCTGTCATATCTTGCTGTTGCGATTATCGCCGTGTGTGCGGAGCTTTGAACAAAATGTATGAAATTGTCCCTCGTAGCTTGTCGTAGCGTCTAATCGCTGACGTTTGTCGTCCAATGTGCGCAGGCTGAAGTCGAGGTACGAAAGTTTAGCGCTGACCGTTATTGCGCAGAAGTCAAAGGTAAGGTTTCATATGGGAGCTAGAGGCGAGAGAGAGCGAGAGACCCATGCGCAGACGTTTCAATCAGCGATAGCATTAATACGCAGTTTTCAACTTTTGTAGTGTTAGCGTTTCCACTGTTTGTTTTTCTGTCTTGTATTGGGTTCCTAAGAAATACTTTTTAAGCTATTGCATAGCTTCTATCGAGGGCCTTGAGCGCGGGGACCGTATCCAGAAATTCCGTAACGAAAAAAAACCTCACGCTCCCCACTCCGACGGGCACGGAGGTGTAGCTTGAAGGCCGTGCATTGTCTAACGTCGTATCTTTTCGGCAGTCTTCGACACGGTGTTTGTGTGCGTGCAACTAGACGTATTGTACAACTCTACGAAGCTCGCACGAATCGAGACGATCACCACGCTCAAAAAGTGTAACTTGAATTAATATCAAAGAAAAAGAAATACTGCATAAATAAAATAAATAAATAATTATAATTGCATAAGTTGATACAAAATGCTATGCAATAGCTTTACCGCGGCAGTCTACGAGTGCCACACGTCTTTTTTTATAGGCTTACGTGCCGCTAGCTTAGTAATAATAATAAACAACCTTCTAAAATTGTTTAAATCAAAATAATCATATGATTGAGGATAATAACTCAGCCAAAACAAATATAGACCGTGCATCGGCATATTCTTCGAGTGATGTCATTGAGGAACCTGCTTTAGTGAAATAATTATGTATCTACAGGGACGATCACCTGAGACGCAGGAGGTTGCGAGTACGATTCCCGCCGCGAGACAGATAATTGTCTTAGGTCTGGGTATTTTAACAGACTTCAAAAAGGAGGAGGTTCTCAATTGGACTGTATGTTGCTTTTTTTTCTGTATATAATATTTTTTATTAATTATATAAAGTACCTACGTATAAAAATATCACACAGCATCATCTAGCCCCAATCTAAGCAGAGCTTGTGTTATGGGAATCACATGGCTGATACTACATAAATATTTGTCAATACATATGTACATTATCATAAATAGAAAACCACCAGACCCGAGAAAAACATTCGCAGCAATCATTTGTTTCGTATGGGGAATCGATTCTGCAACCTTTCTTCGCCTCAGGCGGGCTTTCGTCTAGCGTTGCCAGAAGGTTACATTTCTTACATTTGTCGTAACTGTTTACACCCTTTTGAACTCAACCTTGAGAAAAACGAGATTTGCAATACAAGATTTTTATTGCGTTTATGAACGCACCTAAAACTGGCGCGTCTACAAACATAGTACTAAATATATAGTATTGAAAAAAATTGACAGTATCTCCTTAGCACACTCGGAGATAATAGAACGCGCCATGACAAAATGCAACGTGTCCACTATCCAGAATAGAATAATATAAAAATTTCTTGACGTGTGCGCACGTGACTAATTCGCGAGATCGCGCCCTTCGCGATTTCAAAACAAGAATGGCCGATTGTGAAAATTGAAAAACACGAAAAAAAACCAATGATGTAACTTTTGCAGTAAAAATGTAACATTTCAGGAAACGAAACATAACTTACGACTCAAGGGCCCTGGCAACACTGCTTTCGCCCTTTGCGCCACGGGGGTCGGTAAATTTGACTCCGATCCTAGAGGTACCTGCTCTTCTAGGAAGGCAACCACTTAATCTTCTCTCGACATATTTCATAAAAGAAATGACAAAATAGGCTTGTCTATGTCGACTAAAAGTCGCCGCTAAACGGTCCCCATTTAAGAACTGATCAGGCGGGGTGTTACCAAGTCAATTAAATTAAAACTGCATGTACCACAAAAATAATGCTTGATGTCATCGAGATGATTATATAGAACACTATAGAGTGACAGTCTTCAAGTGAGAAATAAATATCGTCCAAGCGTGTTTGACATAAATAAACTTCAAAATGCCAAATTCGCACTAATATAGACATTATTTTTCATGTTTATTCCAGGATTCATTCAGTAGTACTCAGCCTTTCTGCAGTATTTCGCGACTCCAAAGCTAGCAACTCTAAAAACAACTTTTTGTAACCTGCAACACTAACACATAATGTCATTCGTTCTTTCGCGCTTTTTCGCGGCTTCACGTAATTTTTGGAAAATTTCTAAAATTGTGTTCAATTTGTGATAAAAAGTGTGTGCTAGTAGTTTTAGGCCAAGAGCCTTCAAGTATCATGCCTAAAAGGAAGAGAGACGAAGAAAAAATCCAAAAATTGGAAAAGAAAATTGAAAAATATAAAAGACGGTTGGAGAGCAAAGATGGTATGTACAACTGATTTCTTGTTTTCAGTTTACACGAAGGTGCTTAAAAATAGAATTAAATATGATTTCTCCTCGCCATAATAAAAGCCTACCGGTTGGAATAATTCGATTACATAATACGATGTGTGTAAAGCACAAGTGGGTTGTAGTCAAGTTTTGACTTGTTTCTGTTCTTTCTCCGGTGGAGGAAGTAATAAAACACAAGATACCTATCTACCACGTACCTAGGTATGCTTCATTACATACGGCGGTGCGGTATGTACCTTTCCGGTGGAAAGGACCCCAGGAGCTTCTTTCGAGAAGCCTTTGTTCTCTGCAACTTTGCGGTGCATTGTTGCATTCGCTCCGGTGGAGTGAATTCTTGCATGAAGTCTTAGTGCAATATATACATTTTCAGATCAAGTATCTGAGGAACTGGAACAACCAGACCCCTTCATTATACCAGAAGAAGAGGAATGCCTGGTAGAAAATTATATTGTGGAAGACATGCTGGCTGAAGCCCTGGGGGAGGCTCCTAAAGAGCAAGAGTATGGTGAAGAAATACACCAAAACGTGGCATTGATTATGTCAAAAATTCTCTTGAACGGACTTTCAAAGGAAGAAAGCGAGAAAATAAGAGATATTAAGATTCCGGAGAACTGTAAATTGCTAGATGCACCTAAACTTAACCCGGAGCTATTGGGGATTTTAACCCCTACTGTGAAGAGTAGAGATAAAATTATGCAAGAGCGACAGCAAGCCTTGGGTCAGTCCGCTGCTAATATAGCACAGTCTATACAGATGTTAACGAAGAAAGAATTCTCTAAGGTTGAAATAATGAAGAAACTTGGAGAGGCTTCTCGAGTATTATGTAATATACATTTTAATTATACTGAACTTAGACGAAAACTGATAAATCCTTGCTTGGATAAAAATCTGGCAGAAAGCTTAAAAGAAAATAAAAGGAGTGATAACCTATTTTCAGACTTAGAAGAGTCAGTAAAATCATTTTCAGCCCTTAAAAAGGCCTCAATGGCCATAAAGCCAAAACACCCGAATAACAGCAAAATGGTTAACACTAATGCTAACACCAAACAGTCAAAGAACTACAACCTGCCCCGTCGTCAATACCAAAACAGCTCAAACAAACGAGGGGCATATCAACAACGCCCACAGCGCCCTTACAAGCCAGCGGAACGCTATCAATCAGGCCCATCGAACAGGGGCCGTGCCAAGTATCCGTAGAGGTATGTTTTGCTGCAAGGCTCCCTTATTTTTATGGGTGTTGGGAGAAAATAACCCAGGATCCCACCATATTGGAATGGTTGTCAGGATATAAAATTCCCTTTATGAATTGTCCAGTACAAATTCATCAACCACACATTAAGTTTACCAATTCTGATAAAGTTATTATAAGCAATGAGATTAAAAAACTACTAAATATGGGAGCTATATCTCAATGCAAGGCTGTATCAGGCCAATATGTATCAAGCATTTTTTGCATTCCTAAAAAAGATGGTTCCCATCGATTTATTCTTAACTTAAAAAACCTTAACAAGTTTGTGGGAACTTGCCATTTTAAATTAGAGGATATAAGAACGGTTTGTAAGCTTCTGTCACAGGGTGACTTTATGTGTACTATTGATTTAAGGAATGCCTATTATTTAGTACCAATTTATTCTGAGGATAAAAAGTTTTTGAGATTCAAGTTTAATGATAAATTATTTGAATATAACTGTTTGCCAATGGGACTAAATACAGCACCATTAGTATTTACAAAGTTATTAAAACCAGTCTTGGAATATCTGAGAAATAAAGGCATAAGAATAGTTATTTATTTGGATGACTTAATTTGTCTAGGCTCATCTTACAAGGAATGTAATGATAATACAAAAATTGTCTGTAATTTATTGGAATGTTTAGGTTTTGTTATAAACACTGAAAAGAGTCAAACCACCCCATCAACTATTAGGGAATTCTTGGGATTTGAATTAAATTCAACCAACATGACATTGAGTCCCACAAATAAGAAGCGGGAAAAATTATTGACTCTTATAAACAAGTTTTTAAAATTGAAATCATGTTCTATTAGAGATTTTGCTACTTTGTTAGGCAATTTAGTTTCTGTTTGTATGGCTATTGCATATGGTTTTGTCTACACTAAGGTGTTAGAAAAAACGTGTGGCTTTGGAACGTGTGGGGGGGAACTATGATTGTATTATGGACATAAGTAAAGAGGCAAAATTAGATTTATTGTGGTGGCAGCAAAATATTTCAACTAAATCAAACCGTATAAAACAATACAGATTTTCAAGAGAGATTTTCTCAGATTCTTCTATGTCAGGCTGGGGAGCATTTTGCAATGGAAGATCTGCTAGAGGTAGCTGGGATCACCATGAAGCTGAACACCACATAAATTATTTGGAACTTTTAGCCGCATTTTTTGCACTTAGATGCTTTGCTAGTGATTTAAGTAGATGTGAAATTCTTATGAGAATCGACAACACAACGGCTATTTCCTATATAAACAGGATGGGTTCAGTTCAGTTTCCTCTACTTAATGATCTTGCTAAAAACATTTGGAAATGGTGTGAAGATAGAGATCTATGGATTTTTGCATCCTACATCAAATCAAAAGATAATGTAGAAGCAGATTATGAATCTCGTAACTCAAATATTGATATAGAATGGGAATTAAGTCAAGGTATATTCATAAAGATTGTAAAAGCTTTTGGCACACCAGATATTGACTGTTTGCCTCAAGACTAAATAATAAATGCAAAAAATATGTGTCCTGGCATAGGGATCCATTTGCATGGAACATTGATGCATTCACAATTGAATGGAATAATTATTACTTCTATGCATTTCCTCCATTTGCACTGATTTTAAAGGTTTTGCAAAAAATAAGAGCTGATAAAGCAAAGGGCATTTTGGTTTTTCCGGTTTGGCCTACCCAGCCATGGTATCCTTTAATTAAATCTCTGGCTGTTTCTGAAATATTAATTTTTGAACCATCAGAAAATATGTTAACTTCTCCTTCCAGAGTTCAACATCCATTACACCAACATCTTACCCTGGGGGCCTGCATATTATCAGGCAGTCGATGAAGAGGAGAATGGTAGGAGATAGCGCAATAGAAGTTATGATAAAGTCTCTTTCAAAAAATAGCCTGAAACAATATGATAGTTGCATTCGACAGTGGTGGCAGCACTGTAGCTCCGATAACCAGGATATATTTAATGCTTCAATTCCTAAAATATTAGCATATTTGATGATGGTGTTTAATAAGGGAGCCTCATACCAAACTTTGAATTGTCACCGTTCAGCACTATCTCTCATAATAGGTAATCACATTGGTAGCGATGATCGGATAAAAAGATGGTTCAAAGGAGTTTTTAAAATAAGACCTTTTGCGCCCAAGTACACATCCACTTGGGACCCAAACTCTGTTCTCTCTCACATTAAACAATGGTACCCTCTTGAAGGCTTAGAATTAGAAAAATTAACTAAAAAGACTGCCATGCTTTTAGCTCTCACCACAGGGCAAAGAGTACAAACATAAGCTTCTATTAAGTATGATAATATAAGAGTTAATGATAACGGGGTCATCATTTTAATATCTGATGTTCTGAAAACTTCAGCTCCAGGTAGGTGTTTATCAAAAATATCTCTACCATATCTTGACAAACAGGATATTTGTCCAGTGAAAACTTTATTGCAATATCTGGAAGTGACAAAACATAACAGACAAGACAGTTCACTTGATTACTTGTTTCTCACATACAAAAGACCCTATAGGAGAGCCACAACACAAACTATAAGTAGGTGGCTGAGACAGGTGATGGGTGTTAGTGGAATAGACATATCTCAGTTCTCTTCACATTCCACGAGACATGCAGCCTCCTCACAAGCTCACAGAGAAGGTCTTACTGTGGACAGCATACTGAAAGCTGTGGGCTGGTCAGCCAATTCATTGACTTTTGCAAAACATTATAATAGACCCCTTCATAATAATGAAGATGTTCAAGTGTCATTTGCCAAGGCTGTTTGTAGTTCTGTACGTTAATGTTATTCTGTGTTACTTAGATGATATTAAGTTTTAAGTACCTATAAGATATTGGATCTCGTAGATTAAGTGTTAAGTACAACTTACTTAGATAGATACTGTTTAAAATTTAAAGGAAGCCCTAAGCTTCACATATAAAAAGATAATTGTTTTGTTTTGAATATTTTAATAAATATTTTAAGAATTATTTATGGGTTACATTGTGTCTAAAACCTCTAAACATCTACTGAATGAATCCTGGAATAAACATGAAAAATAATTACAGGATTAAACGAACTCACCTGGAGTGATGTTCTATCCTGATTATTTAAATGTTTATTCCAGGATTATAATGTCCCACCCTCCCTTAACCTATGCCTACATAGTTGGGACCCCTTTAACTCTGAACGTAATGACATTATGTGTTAGTGTTGCAGGTTACAAAAAGTTGTTTTTAGAGTTGCTAGCTTTGGAGTCGCGAAATACTGCAGAAAGGCTGAGTACTACTGAATGAATCCTGGAATAAACATTTAAATAATCAGGATAGAACATCACTCCAGGTGAGTTCGTTTAATCCTGTAATTATGTCGCATGAAAACTGTTCAAAGACCCCGCAATTGACAGCGTGCGCAGAGTTTTGGTGTAGACACTTTTTTCCACGTTTTCCACTCTAAAGTTTAAATATCTCGATGCTAGATGTGTATTATAAGAAACGCTTTTGTTAAATGCGATTTTATGGAGGATAATTTTTTTCATCTTGAACGACGACGGTTGTGTCATTTTTGTTATATTTTATTTTCTAGTATTTTTTTCTTAGTGTTGTTTGTAAGTTTCGGCATTATAACTTTAGTAATAGACACTAGTGAAGTAAACTTGGACTGGAATTCTCTGATGAATAAAATTGTGAACCGATCGTTTTTTGTTATTTTCGTCATGGCTATAGCAGAAAACAGGACCTGACTGAAGACTGGACGACTGGACTTATAAACCGTACTAAGTTGCCTCATATTATTATGAACAATTATACTTGATACTTTCGAAATTGTGGAAAACTATCCCAGAAGCCATTGAATAAAGAAGTGAGTGAAATGCTTATAACGGTTTACAAAAAACTACCTAATTAATTAAAATTATTACAATATTTGTATTATTTAAAAGAATATTAAGTAAATGGCTTGCTGACAATTGCTTCTATGACATAAATGAATTTATAGAATCTAATTAATTGTTTTATTTTGTATCTATGATTGATGAAGAAATTTACCATAGTTTACTTTCGAGTTAGTAAAGTATAATGAATATTTACATGCCGAGAATATAAAATATCCTTACCTATGAAATTAGCTT
Organism: Horisme vitalbata; assembly: GCA_951804965.1. Taxonomy (NCBI): domain Eukaryota; kingdom Metazoa; phylum Arthropoda; class Insecta; order Lepidoptera; family Geometridae; genus Horisme; species Horisme vitalbata. The sequence goes on from OX638109.1 coordinate 4,685,108, forward strand.
TTTATTCTTTTATATTTATTACATATTTTTTTAATGCATCAGTCATATACAAAATTAATTTATATTCTGAATGTAACATTATTGCAAAGATTGAAAATTCAATAAATACTATTTTTGGGGAAGTTCATCCCCAAAAAATAAAGCTTAAAAACAGTTCATTTTATTTGTTGTCTCTTTAATGTTTAAATTCATTTTATTTTTTTTATTTGTTAGTTTTTTTTAAATAAGGCTATATTTTTCACAATGTTGTCCGATTGTACACACAAAATTTTAGGGGAATAGGATTTGTAGAAAAAATACAAAAATGTATGTATTGAGAAATCAACTTCCTCGAAATTCATACAAAACGCCATTTTCATAGGTGAGGACTAAAACTACTATTTATTTAAGACCTAATTGTAGTCAAATTATGTTCGTGCAAATAAATAATTTGATATGATTTGATTGTGATCTTCAAAGGAAACCTAAGAAAGACTCGCCACGGGCACTTCAAAAAAATTAAAAAAATAATAAAAAAAAGTCTGTGTTTTTCCGTGAATGTTAAAATATTTGGGTTTCGTTACCTGTCGCAGTCGCAAAAGGCTGTATGTTCGTACTAATTAACATGTTTTGTCTACCTACAAGTATATGCAGCCAATATCCTTGGTTTAGTAAATTAGTTGACTATGGAATATGGACCTACATATGGTGACCGTGTTTCCTCTATAGCATAAGGAAAATATGACAGCGGCGCAATATTGTAACTAGCTGACTAGTGAGCGCTGTGCTGTGTTTCGGTTTGAAGGGTGTGGGTGCCGGTGAAATTACAGGCACAAGAGGCTTATCAAGTTCATGCCTCAAGTTGACGCAAGGCGTTGCATCGTAGAGCACGTTCCAAAAGAACATGATCTACGATGCAATGCTTTGTGATAGGTAATGGTTACCACTTAACAGCAAGTAGGCCATGTGCATGTTTCATCTTCAAGTACCATAAAAACGCATCCTTAACTTAGTTTGCATATATACTTATATATATCACAAGCACGCATAGAGGACAAGCATTGAATTTATTTATAGACTAGCTGACCCGCCCGCCACTTCGTTTGCATGTATACTTGTATATCACAAAGCACGTATGGAGGAAAAACATAATAACATTGATCTTTATTTATATACTGACCCGCCTGCAACTTGTTTTTGCTTATTTTTACATCACAATCTGATCCATGGTATTGTAACAGATAGAGGATAGATAGATATTTATAACTTTATTGCTTATCATACAAAGAAACACAACAATGAAATAGGCATTAAAAATAATTGTAAAATGGGCGATCTAAGAGGACACACATACAAACATTGATTTTCATTTATATATAGATTTTGTGACAGGATCCCTTTGGATCCAAAGGGACCCAAAGCACCCTTTCAAAGTTTTTTTTATGGTACTTATTTTATTTTTATTTATTTCAGCTTGAGGAATGGAGATGATAAGCCTCGTGGGCCTGTAATTTTAACGGCACCCACATCCTTCAAACCGAAACACAGCACAGCTGCTTTACGTCATCAAAGTGTCAACAATCTGCGAGGTGATCGGCACTTCACTTCACTTCTTTATTAAATGGCTTCTGGGATAGTTATCCACAATTTCGTCAGTAATAATAATCAAGTATAATAATTGATCATAATAATATGATGCAACGTAGTACGGTTTATAAGTCCAGTCGTCCAGTCTTCAGTCAGGTTCTGTTTTCTGCTATAGCCATGGCGAATATAACAAAAAACGATCGGCGCACAATTTTCTTCATCAGAGAATTCCCGTTCAATCTTCTTTTATTCCCTAATACTTCTGTCTTTTAACAAACATTTATCGGTTATAATACCATGAATATTAAACGACATACATTAGAAAAACACTAGAAAATAAAGTTTAATAAAAATTACAACCGTCGTTCAAGATCAAAAAAATGGTGTCTACACCCATCCTGTTTTTTTAAACTTTGACATTTCATCAGTTGAAATTCAATGAACGTCAATTGACAAACTGTCACATTTTGACAGGATCGGTGACAATCATTTTTATTTGCAAGAGAGTTAGCCGATCACCCCGCTGATCAATGGATTCGGAACGCATACAGGACAAACAAACAACAAAATTGATTTTCATTTATATATAGAAGATTGAACTTCAAATATACACAAACACATACATTTTATCATCAGCATGCACGCATTTAGCAATCGATTAATCAATAGTAATGTAATGTTAAGGCCATGTACACGAATTATTGTTTCTAATTGTTGTTGATACTATAAGTTCCTACCTAGTATAGATACCTACCTTATACCTAGACGGTAGGGGGTAGGGGGTGTACGGGGTTCCAACACCCATCTTCGGAACCCAAGCCAACCTCATCTGCACGTGGTGCATCCTGCTAAACAACGAACGGGGCTCTGGCGGCCGGCTAATTGCGGCATAGCACAGCCTACATTGGCACATCTAAATCCCCTGGCCACCGACGGGCAGCAGCGTCGGTGGTGCGAGAAGCTGTGCCCTGCGATCCCCAACCCGTATGCCCAGCGTGGGGATTATGGGTATATCCCCCTTTATAAGGGGAGGCCTATGTCCAGCAGTGGACTGATATAGGCTGGTGTGGTGTGGTTATACCTAGATTATACATTAATTTAGTCAAAGTCAGAGTCAAAGTTATTTATTGCGTTCATGTGTAGGCACAAAAAGTTCTTAAATCTAATGTATGTATCAACATGAGCCCAGGAAGGGCATGGGAACATTTAGGTTTACCTATGTAATAGGTACTTTTATACAGCTTTTTGTATGCAAGTATCTATCTTAGTTTTAAATTTTAATTATAAATTTTATTTACAGGTTATTCTTTTAATACTATCTACCTAAATAATACCTATCTACTGCTTTTATAAGTCCTGTGTTCTTTAGTATACTTTGTTATGCATTAGGTAGACCAGTTTTACTTGGATTAGTCTTTGCCACGTCCTATAAACAGGGTGCATATATCTGAACACTGTAATTGTACTAGTTAATAAGATATGTTGCAATAAATAAACTAAACTAAACTAAACTTCGGCAAATATGGCCAGCACACTGCCACTTCAGCTTGCTAATTCTCTGAGCTATGTCGACAACTTTAGTTCTATGTCGGATAAACTCATTGCAGATTTTATCCTTCAGAGAAACCCCGAGCATAGCTCGTTCCATAGCTCGCTGAGCGACTTTAAACTGGTGGACTAGCCGTACTGTGAGAGTCCAAGCTGGATGCGTGGAGCTCAGGACAGGGCGCAATGGCGCTCATTAGGGGAGGCCTATGTCCAGCAGTGGATTGCTATAGGCTGATGATGATGATGATGATGATGATGATGAAACTAAACTAGTATTAATATGTATTAAGAAGACACCTCATTCGATCGTCATACAAAAAACACCCATCCAAACCATGAAGACGTTTCACTTGTTGATGTTTGGTGAACAAACATTAACCAAATCTACCAAAATAAGACATTTTCATAACTCATCGTACAATTTTACATGTAACGTCAGCTAATCTCGCAATCTTTGATACAAGGTTATTATCATAAACATGCGCGAGCGCGTGTGTTGATTTATATTATATAGTGGTTCCGTCAAATAAATGGAAGCGGGGAGATTTTCGACTAATTTTATATTATTACTTTTTAGGGTTCCGTAAAACGGGAACTACTAAGACTCCACTGTCCAACTGTCTGTCTGTTCGTCACCAGGCTATATCTCATAAACCGTGATAGCTAGACAGTTGAAATTTTCACAGATGATGTATTTCTGTTGCTATAACAACTAAAAACAGAATAAAATACATATTTAAGGTGGGCTCCCGTACAGCAAACGTGATCGAGAGTCCAACTCGCACTTAGCCGGGTTTTGAGTATTATATTTTTTCTTCTTTTTCAAATTAGGTATTTTTGTTTTGTTTCTGTCATATCTTGCTGTCGCGATTGTCGCCGTGTGTGCGGAGCTTTGAACAGAATGTATGAAAATTGTCCTCCGCTGCTTGTCGTAGCGTCTAATCGCTGTCGTTTGTCGACCAATGTGCGCAGGCTGTAAATGTTACCTACTTCATCATCATCAGTTTATAGCAGTTCACTGCTGAACATAGGTTCCCCCAATAAGCGCCATTGGGCCCTGTCTTCAGCTCGACACATCCAGCTATTCACCTCTTTATTGTGTGTAAGATGAACAATATTACCATCTATTTCATAGGAGAGAGAGCTAGAGGGAGAGGAAGAAGAATGACTTACCGAGCTTTCAGCATCCTTCGTGTACGGGTGAACGTTGTAACTGTTGACTTTACACTTTATGGGCCCTCGCTTCACAAAGACCGGTACAGATGTCTTCTTTTTATTCTCCTTTGTCTCTCTTTTCCGATCTTTCTTCTTCTGATCTGTGTTCTTCTCGTTTTCATCTTTTGATTCTGTCTTTCCTTTGTTTATTGAGAGTTTTTGAAAGGACTTTTCAATGGCATCATCGTCTATAGTTTTTGTCTTGTTATCTTTGTGTATTGAGAGCTTTTGGAAGGTTTCTACGACGTCATTGGAATCTGAGAAGCCACTGTCTTGCGAAGACTGGGAGTATATCCTTGCTTTTGTGCAGTCTTCTTCTATAACTTTGACTATAAAGTTGTTTAGTTCATCGTCATCTTCGTTATTCGGTTCGTCTCTTTTATGTTTTTCATTTTCTGTTTTTGGTTTGTTGATCTGAACTTCTTTCTTGATTGGCTCCAATAAAGATGCGACTGTTTCTGGTTTATTAGTTTCCGTTGGTTTAGATTTGCTCTCGTTTATTTCTTTGTCTCTAGCTTTCTCTTTCTTGTCTTTGTGCAATATTTTGTTTAAAAACTTCCATGTTCTATGCATTGTTTGTGGCTTTGTTTTGGACACTTTTGCGCTACCCATATTTCTGTTTCAGGTGTTAAACATTCTGGAACAAAAAAAACACTTATTATTATTGATACCTTTCCGTGGCTTACTCAGCTCCACACGTATCTAGCATGTGTAGTAGACCCTAGTACTGAGGAAGCCGACTTAGAGGATGATAACACCACTGTAATGTAGGACATTAAGCATGAATAATTGAATATGAATAATATGTATAGGTGCTACAAGCCTAATCCATCTAACATAACATATCTAATATAACATCATGTCCCAGGCAGGGTACAGGTATGGTATGGTATAATGTAAATATGGTGTAGTGAGAGGACGCCATGGTTCCTGGGACACATGACTCTGTATCAATCACCTAGATTAGATGAAAGGTCTAAAGAGTAAGAAATGTTTAGAGTGTAAGTGGTTCCAATTGCCACCCCTGGGACCCGAGCCAAGTCCACATCCACATATATCAGTCCACTGCTGGACATAGGCCTCCCCTAATAAAGGGGGATATACCCATAATCCCCACGCTGGGCATGCGGGTTGGGGATCGCAGGGCACAGCTTCTCGCACCACCGACGCTGCTGCCCGTCAGTGGCCAGGGGATTTAGCTGTGCCGATGTAGGCTGTGCTATGCCGCAATCAGCCGGCCGCCAGAGCCCCGTTCGTTGTTTAGCAGGGTGCACCACGTGCAGGTGGGGTTGGCTTGGGTTCCGAAGATAGGGGTTGGAACCCTGTACACCCCTTAGCCACCCCTTAGCCGAGCCAAGTGCACCCTGCAAACTAATAAACGCCTAACACCGTCACAGCTACATTCCCTGGCTGCCGACGGGCAGTATCGTCGGCAGTGCGAGAAGCTGTTACCTGCGAATCACAACCAGCATACCCACCGTGGGGGTTACGTTACGCATGCATCCCCCATATTAGGGGAAGCTTGTCCAGCAGTGGACTGATAGGCCGGTGTTGTTGTTTTAAGTAAGAAATAAACATTGCACACCGCCATCACAACATAACAATGATCAACCACTTTAGCAAATAATAAACTGTCATGTATTTATCTGCTTGTGCCAATGACTGTACATGTAAAAATGGTGTAAATATACACTTTGCTTGCGTCAATGCAAATACCTACTTCAAATTCCAAGGAAAACATCAGAGTAACTCATAATTCTTCTTCTGTGGATGCAATATTTCAGAAAATCACTACATATTACACAAAGTGTCGCCGCGGCTGTCTGTCTCATCATCATCAGCCTGTAGCAGTCCACTGCTGGACATAAGCCTCCCCTAATGAGCGCCATTGCGCCCTGTTCCGAGCTCGACGCATCCAGCTTCTACCAGCAGCCTTTCGCAAATCGTCACTCCACCTGGCTGGAGGGCGTCCTACACTACGTTTGCTGTGCCGCGGTCTCCACTCAAGAACTCGTTTACCCCAACGGTTGTCGGTTCTTCGGCAGATATGGCAAGCCCACTGCCACTTCAGCTTGCTAATTCTCTAAGCTATGTCGACAACTTTAGTTCTATGTCGGATAGTTTCGTTGCGGATTCCGAGCATGGCTCGTTCCATAGCTCGTTGAGCAACTTTAAACTGGTGGACTAGCCGTACTGTGAGTTTCCACGCTATCTGTCTGTATGCAATAAATTCAAAAATATAGATAAACGAAATCTTTGTATCAAAGCTTTTCATTTTATTCATTAGACTAGCTCTTGACTTGGCTTGCGTGGGCAAGGATGAGGTCGACGATGGGGCGAACTTTCCTAGAAGATTCTTTTTGAAGCCGTTAGGGTCGTAAGTCAATGGAAAAACAGACGCTGGCAGCTTATTCCATATTTTAGCCTATTTATTATTTAAATGACAAAAAAGCTTAGTTAAGAATAATAACTATTTTTATTGTAAGAAACCCGTTAAAAAACTATAAGCCAAGCAGATTTTCTTGCTAATTCTTCTCTGTTTAGTCGCGTTACGAATTGGTGTAAAAAAACATAATTTAAAGTATTCTTATAGTACCGAATCCAACTGAATAAATTAAATTTTGAATTTGACTTTGAAACTCAAAACAACTGAAAGCGGATTTCCATGCGGTGCACCAAATAGACAACGAGGAAGGTTTAGGTGTAAAATTTGTAAGGTTTTGTATAAATTGGTTGAAATATGACGATAATTGTTGAAAAGGTCGGAAGTCAAGCTGCCTATGGCAGTTCTCCCACTTGCAAAGCGTCTCGCCGCGGCGAGCGGCGCGCTCTCGTACGCGGACGCGTTGTCAACTTGTCAGTGGATTCTGCGTTTGGAAGTGATAGCGAGTAAGCCGGTCGGAGAGTTTTTTTGTGATTTCTTTCTATTTTATAACATTTTTCCTTTTGAAAAGACTTCATTTTGATATTCTAAGTGTTGTGTTGTTGTTTGTGGTGTCGGTAAGCTTAAGTTATTTGTATATATATAGTTGTAATCCTATTTCCCTCCTCACCGGTGTTTGAGGTTATCTAACCTCAAACACCATGGATTGCGATCCGCCGGTTCCACCGGCACCTCCAGATCCCCCTGATCCTATTAGTTCACCAGATGAGTGCTTAGCAATCCATCCCTCATTGGGGTCTAAACGCCGACTAGAGTCGGATAAGGATGAAAACTCTCCCGTGGCTAAGAAAGTCATTTCTTCTCCTGAGTTAGCTGTAGCATCCATACAATCAGTCTACACCCATCCCTCAATCGTCGTTGGAGCTATCCAAAACTACACATCTTTAGATAATGGACCTTATGTGGTCCACGTTGCCCGTTCCGAACCTGAACCTTCAGCTGGCACCACTATTAGGCCAATCAAGTTTGGCCAATTTCTCTCTACTCACAGATTTGAAAACATATGCGCTGATGGTGTCAAACGAGTTGGACGTAATAAAATCTCTGTCGAATTCAAATCTGCAAATGATGCAAACAAGTTCATTCTTTCTCCAATCTTGCCTATGTGTAAATATGTTGCTACCATCCCAACTTACAACGTTACCAGAATGGGATTGGTCCGTCAAGTCCCTATAGACCTCTCCATGGACGAATTTGCAAAAGAAGCCATTCTTCCAGATAACTGCGGTATCATCATCAAAGCCAGACGCCTGAACAGAAAGACTGTAGATGACGGAAAGGTAACATGGGTACCTACTCAGTCTGTCGTAATCACTTTCCAAGGACAAACTCTTCCCCCTAAAGTGTTCTTGTACTACACATCACTGCCTGTAGAACTGTACCACTTTCCGACCATTCAATGCTATACATGTTGCAGATATGGACACACCAAAGCCCAATGTAGGTCAAAACCTAGGTGCTTCCGTTGTTCTCGGGAGCACTCTGGAGACAATTGTGAGGTCCCAGAAAATGAAGCCTCCTGCTTGTATTGTTCTGGCCGCCATTTTGCTACCAGCAAATGCTGCCCGGAGCAAGAGAGGCAGAGATCAATAAAATCTGTTATGGCTCAAAATAGCATATCATACGAAGAAGCCTGTTCCCAATTCCCCCAGGTTTCCCGTTCATACTCAGAAGTTGCTCAAGAGATGTTCTCCCAATCCTCCCAAAAACATAGTTCTCCGTCTAGTGCGTCCCCCCTCCAGTCCCATTCCCATTCCTATGTAAAAAATGTGTATGCCACTCCCCGTCCAAGAGCCCCGTTGGGTAAATCCTTTGACAAGGTAGCCCACAGGGACATTGTTTCGGATCCTACTTCCACTCTTCCTAATGGTTGTGCTCTTGGTAACAACCAACCAGTCCAATCATCCCCTCAAAATGAGAATATGCTAGAAACCCTAATAACCCTAATCATAAACATTATCCTAATGAATCCTCATCCCCTACCGTCCAACGTTGCCGCAAAACTCACACAATTAGTCTCCCTATCCGCTCATAATGGACCCAGTGGTCCTTCTACAGTGGAACTGCCAGAGCATGCGAGCAAAAAAGCATGAACTGGCCTACTTAATCAACAAATTCCGCCCGTCAGTCATTGCCGTCTCGGAGACATGGTTGAAGCCTGGAACCCGGTTTCGGATTTCTGGTTTTTCCTGCCTCCGGGACGACAGGGCTGACGGGCATGCAGGTAGTGCTTTATTAATAAAGCGCTCCCTTTCCTTTTCCCAAATCTCCCTTCCCCCGTTCCCTCCTGGTATCAACGCTGTTGGTATCAGATCCATGGACATCTCTTTTATTTCTATTTATATTCCCCATCCTAATTCCTCTCTGATACCTGATCTTCTCCATCTCCTATCATCAATTCCTTCTCCCATGATTATCATGGGCGACTTCAATGGCCACAACACTGTGTGGGGTCATAGCCACTCAGATTTGTTTGGTCTTTCCCTTCTAGACATTTTTGATGAGAAAAATCTCTGTCTTCTAAACGATGGATCTCCCACTCGCAGAGTTCTTCCCTCCCAAAATCCGAAAAGCGCTGTAGATCTCTCTATATGTTCTCCTTCTCTTTTTCCTTCGACTTCTTGGAAAATTCTCCCTCTCACATACGGTAGTGATCACTTCCCTATTCTAATTTCCATCTATCTTGATCTTCCAAATACTGCCTCTCCTTTTCGTAATTCTTCGTGTCATAAATACAGACTTTCTGGTGCCGACTGGTCAGCTTACTCTTCCTCCCTTGATTTCAAGCTTGATTCAGTTTCACGTTCTGTAGATATCCAACCCCTTTCGTTATATTCTAAATTAGTAGACACTATCATCTCTTGTGCGGACCAGCACTTCCCTATTAAAAAACCTTCAAAAGATTTTAAAGTGTCTACCCCATGGTGGGACCATGAATGTACCTCAGCTGCTACAGAACGAAAGCAAGCCGAAAAATTATATTACTCGGCAATGACTCTACAAAACTATTTGTCATATCAAAATTCTGCAGCAAAATTTAGAAAATTAGTATCAAAAAAGAAAAAACTAGGATGGATTAGTTTTTGCGAGAGCTTATCCCCTAGAACCCCCTCCTCAATAATTTGGAGACAGATCAGACGATTTAAAGGATCTTGCAACATAGATAATCTTTCAGCTAATGATAATTTATCTTGGCTTGAGGCCTTTTCGGATAAACTTGCTCCTCCTTCTGTCCCTTCTCTTTCCTCTCTTCCTTCAACCCCTTCTCCCCTCCCTTCACAGAATTGCTTTGACTCCCCTTTCTCCTTTGAAGAACTGACCCTTGCACTAAACGGACTGACTGACTCATCCCCCGGCATAGATGGTATCCCATATTCCCTTCTTATCAATTCATCTGAGAAAACAAAACAAATTTATCTCTCACTCGTAAATTCTTTCTTAAATAACGGTATAGTCCCTGAACAATGGAAATCCCAAATTATTATCCCAATCTTAAAACCAGGTAAAGACCCCTCTAACCCAAGTAGTAGAAGACCCATAGCGTTATCATCAGTTTTGGCAAAAATAGCAGAACACATGGTAAAACACCGGCTTGAATGGTTTGTCGAAAATAAATCTATCCTTGCTAAATCTCAGTTTGGATTTAGAAAGAGTATGAGCACAATGGATAACCTTAGCCTTCTAACGACAGACATTCTCATTGCGTTCAAGGAAAAAAAGTACCTAGTAGGAGTCTTTCTTGACATAGCATCTGCTTATGATAATGTTCTTCTTCCGGTTCTCAGGAGAAAGCTCACTCAGCTGAGAATCCCTGAGAAGTTGAGCCGTTTCATTTGCAATATGTTAATGGAGAGAACTGTCGTCATTAAATCCCATTTAGGTTTACTTTCCCCTAAGACAGTCTGGAAAGGTTTGCCTCAAGGCTCAGTCTTGAGTCCACTGTTGTACAGCATCTACACCTACGACCTCGAGCAATCTGTAGACTCTTTCTGTGATGTCTTACAGTATGCTGATGACCTCGCCCTTTATATATCGTGTACATCATTGGAAGATGCAAGCAGTAGACTGAATTCTGCAATTTCTTATCTGGGAGACTGGCTTCATGAGCATGGTCTATATCTCTCCGCTTCCAAAAGTTCTGTAGTTATCTTTTCCAAAAAAAGAGTCACTCCTCCTATTAAAATATCCATTGATCAGAATATTATTCCTCAATCCAATAGTGTTAAATTTCTGGGTATCACTCTTGACTCCAAAATGTCGGGCATCCCGCATTTTACTTCTATTGCTCAGAAGTGTGAGAAGAACATTAATATTCTCCGCTCTCTCTCAGGAGTATGGTGGGGCTCCCACCCGTACACACAAAAACTTTTATATAATGCTATAATTAGAAGTCACTTTGACTATGGATCATTCCTATTAAGCCTCTGTAATAAGTGTGCGCTAGATAAATTAGACAAAATCCACTCAAAATGTCTGCGCATCATACTTGGTGCTATGAAGTCCTCCCCCATTAATGCGATGCAGGTCGAATGTGGCGAGCCGCCTTTGAATTTGCGCAGACAGTTTCTCTCTGATAGATTCCTCTTTAAGTTAATACAAAATTCTAATCACCCCCTTCTTTCTAAATTAAACCGCCTTCGTGACTCATTTCGATACTTTGATAAAATCCCATGTCTTCTTAACAGTTATAAAAAATTCTTACAACTACCAAATCCTGTGATTCAGTACCCCACAAATCCTCTCTATCTTATCCCGTATGAAGCCCTTGTTTTTCAGCCTAGTATATTATTACACTTTGGCATAGATAAGGAATCTCCAAATGCTCAGGCTATCTTTAATGAACAAATAAATCGTAATTTTAATGGATGGCACGTCATCTTTACAGATGCATCCAAATTATCGTCTGAAAGTGAAGTTGGTGTTGCAGTATGGATTCCATTCACTAATATTTGTCTCAGTTTTAAATGTCCCTCTTCCTCATCAGTTTTTACTGGTGAAGCCCTAGCTCTCTTAGAGGCTATCCTTTTTATAAAATCACATAACCTAAATAATTCTATCATCCTTTCAGACTCCAAAAGCTGCCTTCAATCCATCATATCTAACCCTTTTCGCCATGTTTCTCGCTTTCCTTCAATTCTCAAAATTAAACAATCCCTATTTGAATGTTATCAGCTTGGTATAAATGTCGTCCTAGCGTGGATCCCAGGCCATTCAGGGATCACTGGTAATGAGACAGCAGATTCATGTGCCAAATCCGCAGTTCAGATTGGATCTCTAGAACATTTTCAATCTTATTCACATGACTTATCCCTCCTCCCGAAAGTTCAAATGATGAAATCCTGGATAGACGTATGGAACGCGTCTAAGGTCATCAAAGGCAAATTCTATGCTGATATTCAACCAGACATCCCTCGTACCCCCTGGTTTTTTAAATTCCGTAAGGCTAATAAAACCACAACCTCAACAATTTGCCGACTTCGTTTGGGTCACTCATGTACCCCAGTATTCTTGGCCAAGCTTCGAATAAGAAATCATTCGTTGTGTGAATGCGGTCTAGATGAAGGCAACGTGGACCACATCTTTTTCAACTGCCCGAAACTTCGTTTCTCTCTTTATGATGTTCTCCCTCCTGAAATCCCTCGCCCTTCCTCTGTTAAATGTCTATTATCCCAGTCCTTTTCCCCTCCTATTATCTATACTCTATGTAAATTTGTACATATTAATAATATTAAATTGTAAATATAGTTAACCCTGCTTTATATTTTTTGTGCTTTTATGTTGTGTTGTCTTTTTCTTTTAGAATAATCAAATTGGATCTTCCTATTTTTGAACGATGCTCCCATCTAAAACACCGGTCACATTCTATTACATACTCTCTCCGTAAAAGGTTTATGACACTAGCATGTACAGACATTGGCAGAATTGTGACAGATAGACACAAAAGCCATAAACAAGAAGTGAAGTGAACTTGTCAGTGTGTCTTATGTACTATTCACACCTTCCGGCTCGCGTCGGAGAGCATCGAAGCGCATTTTAAAACATGCTAGGGGAAACATCCACAAAGCAGTTAAGTTCCTTATTATATATGTCGAGGAGTGTGTGGAGGTCATATCTGGTGGAATTATCTTGAGTGAAATGCCATTTGTAGTGCAGTTGAAATGCGTTGAAATGCTTGACACATCGTAGATGGACTGTCAGATGGGACGTTTGAGTGACGATCCTTAGAAACGCCATGGAAAAAGAAGAAGAAAGGAGCGTGGGGCGCGGGAAGGGAGGATGGACGTCGTCCATCGAACACGACAGTAAAAAGGTTATTTATGATGGGATCGCGATGGATTTTGGGAATGAAAAGGAAAAGCACTACAAATGGGAGATCGCTGCATTCCTCGATATGTGCTTACACGTTGGATTTAGCTCATCTCCGACATATATATCTACCTTACGAATCTTTTTATGTCAGTGATTGACAAAGCTCAAAGCTGCGTAAATTGCATTCAAATACTGCTTTGTGGATGTTTAAATTTTAGTATGTTATAAAATAGTCTCCGACGCGCTGTAAGTGTGAATCGTACATTAGCGTGTTTTATATACAAATTGAGATACTTGCATACACAAAAAATTTGCGGCCCCGCACTACGCAACGGAGCGCGTGTGATAAGGGCCTAATTTCTTTGACATATAACAAAGCGTTTTCGTGATGCAGAAGTCACGTAAAATGTATGTCTCTACTTTTCAGTCGTTAGGCCATATCGGAGACCTCCGAGCGGCTATAAACTCCGGCACCAGAGTTGGCTACTACGGGTATTTGATTGGTGATTGCCATTATACCGTTCGTTGTTCTGCGGAGTAGAAACCTCGCCCCCAATACCATTGATGGCGCCACGCCAAAGAATTCCGTGAACATTACATTTATTACAATGTATTTATCTTTCCGAGAAGCTGATTATATTAGGAACTGACACAAGCAATATCAATTTGTTCAAAATAAACTATAGACGAGCTTCCACCCGCGGCTTCGCTCGGTTGGTACCGGGATAAAAAGTAGCCTATATGTTAATCCAGGTCACAAACTATGTATATTCCAAGTTTCATCCAAATCCGTTCAGTAGTTTATGCGTGAAAGAGTAACAAACATTCATCCATTCATCTATATTACATCCATACTCACAAACTTTCGCATTTATAATATTAGTAGGATACGATTATTAGGATATTAGCTTCCGCCCGCGGCTTCGCTCGCTTGGTACCCTACGTGTTAATCCAGGTCACAAACTATGTATCTCCAAGTTTCTTCCAAATCCGTTCAGTAGTTTATGCGTCAAAGAGTAACAAACATGCATCCATACATCCATACTCACAAATATTCGCATTTATAATATTAGTAGGATTGGAATATGATTGGAGACCATATACTACATGACAGCTTCATCAGAAACATCATCAAAGGAAGGTAGAAGGAAATCGTGGAGGAGGAAGACCATAAAATTACATGATAAGATAATAAGCTACATGAGCGAGACATAAGAGAAGATTGCCGTCATGCCGTATAAGGAAGTGAAAGAGACAGCAATGGATAGAGCTAAGTGGAGAGAATTGCATCACTACACCGACAAGAGCTAGGCTCTTAAATCCTACTACATACCCTCATATTATAAAGAGAAAAGATTTGATTGTTTGTTTGCATTGCAAAGGCTCCGAATCTACTGGACCGATTTAAAAAATTCTTTCACAGTTGGGTAGCTACACTATCCCCCAGTATTATAGGCTATATTATATTTAAAAAAAAATAGGCATCCTTACCTAAAACTTCAATAATGTAACCCGAGGAGTAAAAAATTTAAATATTTTTTTTAGTAAATTGACAAAGTGATTTTGTAAAAACAGGATCGGTGCTTATTGTTTCGGTGTGTAACTGAGTTAGTAAATGTTGTCTATGACCGTGGTGCACCCTGCTAACTAGCGAAGGGGGCTCTGGCGACCGGCTGATTGCGGCATAGCGCAGTCTAACCCCTGCACAGCTACATTCCCTGACTGCACCGACGAGCAGCGGCGGTGCGAGAAGCTGTGCTCTGCGATCCCCCCCAACCCGAAATAACAGCAGTAGACTGATGTTGTTGGGACGAAAAGCTTAAAAAAAATATGCATATTTTTATTGATAATATCAAAAAACTTTATGTATATGAACTATCCCTATTAAACGAGTATATACGAGTATTAGTGTCATAAAATTCAATGTCAATTTCATCAGAATCAGTTCCATAAAGTTCAATATTGGTTTAAAGTACGTTTTTGTAATTGTTTTATGTAGGTTTATTCTCAATTTCTCATCATTTGCATGTACACATAAATCTATCCTTCTCATTATATCTACTCTAACCTAAAGGTTTGCTGTAAGAAAACTCTTACAGGGTGGGTTAAGCTCGCCTTTGTACATCATAGCTTTTAAGTAAACTTTATTCTGTATTTATTTTACTGTGTACGACACAATAAAGAATAAAAAATCTTATATTTTCATAAAACATACTTCCTAATGCTTCATATTGTAAATACTTTATCAGGATTGTATGATTGCTATCAGTAAATACTTATCTGATAACTAATCCATATCAACCCATATGGCGAGCGCAAATATGTTATCATTTTTGCGTAATACAGATAATGCTGATAACAACCAAGCACTGCTGTGAATCATTTTACTTAGTATCTTCATTTGTAATTGCTGAATAAGACACGTGTGCTCCGTAAAACCGTTTATTGAAGACTGGCCGTTGAGTCTACCCACATACACAACACCTCCACCCTTATTTACTAATAACAAGCTTAACTAAATTACAATTGCAAAAACCTACATAAACTTAATGATAACCCTATATGCCAAGAATAAGTATGTACTTAGAATAAACTAACACAAAACCAAGTAACTATGATTGTTTTTAATAGATTTACAATTATACAACTCGTGAAAACAAAACCTAATATAACTATTGGATATACATTTAGTTCTTACCTAACTATATCTACTTAGTCTATTTCTTCGAAGCCATAACGTCGAGGTGGTCTCCGATCTCGTTTAGGACGTTCTACATTAACGGTATCACAAAGTTCCCTGTCTGACGACCCACTAGGACACACGGGAGGGGTACGGTCGTTACTGGGTGCGGCGCTGGTGTCTGGAGCCTCTGTATCAACTGGCGTCAAGTTTCGTGCGCGCGGACTGCCCGCTGCCCCTACGCTTACCCTCTCCGCAAAACCTTCATCGTGAACTGGGTTCACATCCCTGGTTATCGGTATGGCTAAGGATTTGCGTGAATGCTTACTTAATTGTAATTTACTAGTAGCTATATTACAGCCTACCCTGTTCTCAACAAAACTATTTTCTATATTTTTCGTAACTCTTTGTCTTAGTTGGTCAATATGCCTATGAATTCCGGTTCCACTGTAAGATGTGAGCTCATAATCACTACCTCCTAGTTGTTTACTAATTGTACCCGGTACCCATTTGTCTGCGCCGCTGTACTCGCGATACCAGACCTGAGTGCCCGGCGACAGCTGACGCTGCGAACCCCCCTCACAACGCTCGCTGTATTCCTGTCGGTCGGCCACTCGAGCTTCCCTGTCCGGTTTCAGATTATCTAATCGCATACGCAGATTACGACCTTGCAGTAAATTGGCGGGAGTATCACCTGTAGTTGCATGGCTTGTGTTTCTGTAAGCTAGCAAAAACCGACACAAAGCCGTGTCAACATTAAGGTTTTGTTTGAATGCTTTTTTTATGACACGTTTACACATCTTAACAGCATTCTCGGCGGCGCCGTTCGATGCAGGATGATATGGAGCTGAAAATACATGTTTGACGCCGTTATGTTTGAGAAAAGTCTGAAATTCTGAACTTGAAAATGGTGGACCGTTATCACTTACAATTTGTTTAGGTAAACCAAATTTAGACCATAACTCGCGAAGAACCGAAATAATAGCTTGTGCGGTCGTTTTCTGCATTTTTATGGCTTCAATCCATTTCGAACATGAATCTACTATCACTAGGTATTTCAATCCACCTATCGGACCTAAAAAATCTAAATGAAGTCTAGACCACGGTTGATTGGGCCAGGGCCAGGAGCGCGGTGCGTGTGCCGGCGGCGCGTCCGCCACCGCGGCGCACACCGAGCAGGCACGGCACGCCGCTTCCACCGCTTCGTCGATCCCCGGCCACCAGACGTAGCTTCGGGCCAAAGCTTTTGTTTTAACGATTCCCATGTGTGTGTCATGAAGTTCTGCTATAATTTGCTTTCTGCAGGAGGTTGGTACTACTACCCGATGCCCCCACATTATACATCCTAGTTCGGCGTATATCTCACTTTTTCTGTTATAATACGGTTTTAGTTCATTTATGTCAATATCTGTTGGCCAACCGTCCATCAGATAGCTCAACACGCGACTCAAAAGAGGATCACGGCTCGTTTCCTTTTTTAAAACATTGTAATCTAACAACATAGCCTCTGTTGAAAAATGTAGATACGTTTGTTCCGGTAATTCTATTTCCTCTTTCGCGACATCATTTTTTTGAGAACCAATTAAGCGCGACAAAGCGTCTGCCGTATTTTTATCCGTCCTAATGTACTCGATATCAAAATCATAAGCTGCTAGTTTTATAGCCCAACGCTGCAATCGACTAGCTGCTGCGGCGGGAATGCCGATGTTCGGCCCAAAGATGCTAACTAGAGGCTTATGATCAGTACGCAGCACAAATTTTCTTCCGTATAGATACTTATGGAACTTTTCAATCGCAAATATAATCGCTAATGCTTCTTTATGAATTTGACTGTAATGCAGTTCATTAGAAGAGAGCGCACGCGAGGCATATGCGACGACGCGCTCGTCAGGCGGGCCGGGCGCGGCGCGCGAGAACTGCGACAGCACGGCGCCCAGGCCGCGCGAGCTCGCGTCCACCGTCAACACCGACTTACAATCCATGTCAAAATGAACTAGAGCCTCGGTGCTACTCAATAATCGTTTGACCTCATTAAAAGCAATAGCATGTTCCATTTCCCACCGCCAATGCCTTCCTTTTTTTAAAAGACCGTAGAGTGGCGCTAAATAAATACTTAGGTTCCTAATGAATTTCCCATAAAAATTGACCATTCCTATGAAAGATTTAAGTTCTGTTATATTAGTAGGGTGAGTCATCGTTGTTATCGCCTTCACTTTATCAGAATCCACGCGGACTCCATTCTTATCGATTATATAGCCTAAGTATCTTACCTCTTTAGCAAAAAATTCGCACTTACTTTCTTTAATTTTCAGGCCGTGTTTGTCTAAAATATCGAGTACTTGTTGTATTGATTTAATATGACCATCAAAATCTTTGCTTTTTATCAATATATCATCGTAGAAAACTACTACATTCGGAACATCTTTGAATAAATCCACCATTATTTTCTGGAAAATTCCCGGACTAGACGCTAAACCGTAAACAAGGCGAGAGTATTTAAATAAGCCCCTATGTGTGTTAATAACAGTGTAGTCCCTAGAATGCTCAGATAAAACGATCTGGTTATATGCCTGGGATAGATCTAATTTCGTAAAATATTTACTTCCGCAAATATCACTAAACAAATCCTCCATTTTTGGAACCGGAAATCTATTGACTACTAAGACTTTGTTAAGAGTTACCTTGTAATCAGCACAAATTCTTAAACCACCATCAGCCTTACGTACGACAACCAGAGGTGTGGCCCAATCGGAATGCGCCACCGGCTCGATGACACCGGCGCGCAGCATCGCATCTAGCTCACCGTCCACGCGCTCGCGCAGCGCATAAGGCAGGGGCCGCGCGCGGCAAAATATCGGCTCCGCTCCCTCGCGTACACACAGTTCCGCCTTTTCCCCAGTGTATTGTCCCAATGTGCCGTCAAACAAAGATTTATGCCTGGAAGTAATGTCATTTATTATTTTTTTTACATTCCGTTCAGAACTGCCTAGATAGTTAGTTGGGGTTTTCGATACTCTAACAGGGATATCTAATTCGGATAACCATTGTCTGCCAATTAAATTGGTTGTTCCGTTATCTATCACATATAAATCTAAAGTTTTAATTTTATCCTTGTACTTCACAACAATTTCTAAGTATCCTAACGGCTGAATCATCGAGCCATCGTAAAATCTCAAGTGTAATAAACAAGGTTTTAATTTCAACTGACTAAAACACGATTCATACACAGTTTTGCTTATACAAGATAAGGCGGATCCTGTATCAACCTCCATGCTAAGTAGATGATCATGTACACTTAATGATATACACACCGGTTTATAGTCCCTTAATGACATCTGATACATTGGCTCTTCCAAGGCCTCATCTCGTTCTTCGTTATCCTGCGGGTACTGCATACCATCGTAGTGGTCTCCTTCTTCCTCGTCCAACAAATGCAAGGCGGCAGGCCCGCGCCGCGCCGTGCCACCGCGCCGGCCGTGCGCCGCGCTCCTGCCCCGGCTCGTTCCCGCGCCGGCGCCGCCTGTCCCTCGACTGAACCCGCGCCCCCCGCGCGCTGCATACTGCCCAGCGTGCTCCGCTCCTCTCCGTGTCCATTGATAGAAACTTGGCCGCATATATTCCTTCTTTGGGCACACGCGCCTCAGGTGACCAATTTCTTTACACCAACTGCATTGGAAATTTTTATACGAGCAGTTCATTTCTAAATGTCTGCGGCCTCCGCATCTTGAGCAAACATCGGTGGCGTTTAGTGCATGCACTTCCGCGGCCGCTACGTTCGTTGTTCTTCCTTCCACCACGCTCGCATCGCGCTCGGCCGCTTCCAACGATAAAGCCAAAGTGACCGCCCGGTTATACTCCAACTTTTCTTCAGAAAATAGCCGTTGCCTTATAATTTCACTCTTCAATCCACATACCAGTTGATCTCGGATATTCTCGTCTAACGTGGAACCAAACTCACAATATTTTGATATTTTTTTTAAATCCGACACGTACTCTGCTATAGATTCGTTGTTTTGACGACGTTGGCGAAATTTGTAACGTTCCGCCAGCACTGATGGTTTTGGCTGCAGGTGTGCTGCTAGAAATTCGACAGCCTGATCATAAGTTAAACTTGCTGGTTTTTTTGGACTCGCCAACGTAGAAAGCAGATCATATGCTTCTTCTCCCATTACAGAAATTAAAGTAGGTAGTTTCAACTCTGCCGGCACTTTGTTAACTAAGAAGTACATTTCCAGCCTTTCCACGTACCCCGACCAATTCCCGGTTTCTATCACAAAATCTTTCATCTTCCCAACTGACATTTTTACGATTTTTCCCCGAACTCAGCGATATTAATAATGTTTTAGCCTCGTCGCCACTGCTGAATAAGACACGTGTGCTCCGTAAAACCGTTTATTGAAGACTGGCCGTTGAGTCTACCCACATACACAACAGTAATAACTAATCAGACATAACAATGATTCATGTTTAATGTGAGTAGGTAGGTAATGTTAATTGTGCATGTGGTACCTACCTACCTACTAGGGCTTGCATTCGAATATTCGAATATTCGAATAATTCGAATATTATTTTTGTTCGAATATTCGAATACTGATATTTCAATATTCGAATATTCGATTTAAATTAATAACACCGAAATCGGAACTCAGATGTGCATGAAATGCCACTTAAGAGTTCGCGCGATATATCCATACAAGACTATACAAGTTTACGTCGTCGTTCGGGTAAACAACATGTCGAACGATCCGATCCAAACCCAATAACTTTTATCGGGTTCGGAACACGGTTTGGATACACTCGGAAGTTTCGCGTAGTGCATTCGCGTAGTTGACGAGACTGTTCTGTCCATTCGTCTCTGTCGTTAACGTGAATGTTTATTTTCATGATTTTGTTAAAATACCAACTAACCTAGATTTATAAGACTGTTTTTAGAGTGACATTACCGAGCCGGTCAAACGAACCCTTTGGTGCTGCTTTGTCCGTCCGTCCGTCCTTGGCGTGGTTTACTTCGGTGAACTTAAGAGATCACCTTGGTTAAGCAACTCTCTGTGTGGTCATTACTTGGATGGATGACTGTTTAGTGACATTTAGATTTGAGCGCTTCCGTGCTTCGGAAGGCACGTTAAGATGTTGGTCCCGGCTTTTCAGTCGCTAAGCCATGTCTGAGACCTTCGGGCGGCCTAAAATCTCCGACACTAGAGTTGGCCACTAGGTCATACGAAGAAGAAAATTTTAATTTTTGGTTGATTGTGCGTTTAAATCACCAATGTCTCGTTACGGTGACATACGTTTTTGTATTTTTTTAAAAATTAGTTCATGGAAAAAACGCGTTTAAGAATAAAATAAGATGATATTTTAAACTTCTTCGCGAAAATAACAATAAAAATAACAAAATAAGATGTGATTTTAATAAAATCATAGTGTTTTTCTATTATTCGAATAATATTCGAATATTATTCGAATAATAGAAAAACATTCACGTTATCGACAGAGACGAATGGACAGAACAGTCTCGTCAACTACGCGAATGCACTACGCGAAACTTCCGAGTGTATCCAAACCGTGTTCCGAACCCGATAAAAGTTATTGGGTTTGGATCGGATCGTTCGACATGTTGTTTACCCGAACGACGACGTAAACTTGTATAGTCTTGTATGGATATATCGCGCGAACTCTTAAGTGGCATTTCATGCACACCTGAGTTCCGATTTCGGTGTTATTAATTTAAATCGAATATTCGAATATTGAAATATCAGTATTCGAATATTCGAACAAAAATAATATTCGAATTATTCGAATATTCGAATATTCGAATGCAAGCCCTAGTAGGTAGGTAGGTACCACATGCACAATTAACATTACCTACCTACTCACATTAAACATGAATCATTGTTATGTCTGATTAGTTATTACAAATGAAGATACTAAGTAAAATGATTCACAGCAGTGCTTGGTTGTTATCAGCATTATCTGTATTACGCAAAAATGATAACATATTTGCGCTCGCCATATGGGTTGATATGGATTAGTTATCAGATAAGTATTTACTGATAGCAATCATACAATCCTGATAAAGTATTTACAATATGAAGCATTAGGAAGTATGTTTTATGAAAATATAAGATTTTTTATTCTTTATTGTGTCGTACACAGTAAAATAAATACAGAATAAAGTTTACTTAAAAGCTATGATGTACAAAGGCGAGCTTAACCCACCCTGTAAGAGTTTTCTTACAGCAAAATTTTAGGTTAGAGTAGATATAATGAGAAGGATAGATTTATGTGTACATGCAAATGATGAGAAATTGAGAATAAACCTACATAAAACAATTACAAAAACGTACTTTAAACCAATATTGAACTTTATGGAACTGATTCTGATGAAATTGACATTGAATTTTATGACACTAATACTCGTATATACTCGTTTAATAGGGATAGTTCATATACATAAAGTTTTTTGATATTATCAATAAAAATATGCATATTTTTTTAAGCTTTTCGTCCCAACAACATCAGTCTACTGCTGTTATTTCGGGTTGGGGGGGATCGCAGAGCACAGCTTCTCGCACCGCCGCTGCTCGTCGGTGCAGTCAGGGAATG
This sequence comes from Horisme vitalbata, assembly GCA_951804965.1. Lineage (NCBI taxonomy): Eukaryota > Metazoa > Arthropoda > Insecta > Lepidoptera > Geometridae > Horisme > Horisme vitalbata. The sequence goes on from OX638109.1 coordinate 4,707,472, forward strand.
TAGCTGTGCAGGGATACTGCGCTATGCCGCAATCAGCCGGTCGCCAGAGCCCCCTTCGCTAGTTAGCAGGGTGCACCACGGTCATAGACAACATTTACTAACTCAGTTACACACCGAAACAATAAGCACCGATCCTGTTTTTACAAAATCACTTTGTCAATTTACTAATAACGCTGACAGACAGATAATGCTGATAACAACCAAGCACTGCTGTGAATCATTTTACTTAGTATCTTCATTTGTAATAACTAATCAGACATAACAATGATTCATGTTTAATGTGAGTAGGTAGGTAATGTTAATTGTGCATGTGGTACCTACCTACCTAACCTACGACGCATTGGAATCGTGGTGCTGGAGACGGCTGCTGAGGATTTCTACCCCACAATGCATCGATTCCATAAGAAGTCAAGACGAACGAAAGGTTATCGTCGACTGTTCAAGTATGAAGTGTTGTAAGGTTGAGTAAGTGGTCATCTCATCCACGCAAATCTCATCCACTTCGGATGAGTAGACCATTTGAATAATTAATATTATTTTCGTGCGTCAACCCATCCGATTCCTATTTTGTTTAAAAGCAGGTACCAATTCGGTACACTCGCTTATAAAAGTTTAGTTACCCTGACTTTGAAAAGTCGGCCGTGCAAACGGCGAAGCAAACATCTTAAGAAACTGCGTAGTATAGAAGTCGTTCCTGTGGCCAACTAGGCTGAGGGATTGGTTATAGGTGCTGGGCTCCATCTAACCATGTCCCAATGAGTAATAAACGCGAACACCTGTCGCGTACTATACGTGGGCAAAAGTCCAGGACACATTCGAAATTGACTTTATGGAACTCAATTGGGGATGGACGGACATATTGAGAGGCGTTGTGATAACATTTGGAGCAGGATAGAAGAAGCGTCGGAAGACCAGTAGCGAGATGAATCGACGACAGTGTTCAGCGTGTTGGAGCTGCTCCGCTATTGTAGCGCCTCCGTAATGTTATCGCAAGCACATAGCTATTGTTTTTACGCCACAATGCAGAAGAGGTGTGCATCCCCGGTTTGAATGACGCGGGCTAGCACCAAACGTCATTCTGGCGATGATCGCCGGACGAATAGACCCTATACGACGCTGCTGCGTCTGACTTTTCGTATATCGGTAATTCTCATTTGCACCGGCCATGGAAGTGACAGTGAAAATCGATTACAAACTATTTATGTCAAAGTTAATGAATTGCTTAGTAGCTATAGGTACATAATTTTTAAATATAAATAGCATTCCAGATAATATTTGCACGTTTTTTTTTATAAATTTATTTTGACAAATAAAACTCAGATTTTTTTTCTCTTTATGAAACCAGTGTAGAAAACGCGTCACATCCACGGTAGTGACCATTTTCATGGTTAAAATTTATTATATAAAAAAACTAAGAATTAATAATATCCATTTTTGTTCTAGAATAATAGTATTTTATCTATACTTTGATAACACAAAGCATCATTACATTATTTGCATGCTATATGTTGGAAAATGCATAATCAAGTGCTTATAAAAAAATAAGAATGACCAAATAAAGGAGGTCTTAAACTTTTTTTAAAAATATATGAGACATTTCACTCACGGTCAAATGATCCCAAACCACTATGTACCAGAGACTAATAAACATACATATTGGATACTTATAACAACACCCAGACACCACAACATTCACTCATACTTTATTAGTAGATACCCACTTAGTATTAATATTAAAATTTCCTTTGGTAGTTATATCGTATTTATTAATATCCTTTATTGTCAATTGTAAATTTGAAAATAACTGTCTACTGAGCGTAAAACATTTGATGTATCGTACCAAGTTTCCTCGATACAGGCTTAGCCTAGTGAGGAAACTGACAGGTATTTCACAAGAATTGTATAATTACGTTAAGTTAAACTATTGTAAACATAACTGAATTGCATTATGTCAATAAATGATTTTTATGTTTTATATTTATGTTCAACACACAAATATTTGTCCTGGGCGGGAATCGATCCTGCGACATGCAGCTCAGAAGGCAGAGATACTACCATATCAAGTGAGCTATGAGGCCAGTCAAAACGGGTCATCACCATTTATTTAAGAGCTGTGCTCTTGTCGGCGCAACTGATGCAGCTCCTTCAATCGGCCTCTCTCCAAAGCCTCCTGTTATTTGCTACACAACCATCATATTTCATAGCTAGGTACGTAACCACACATTATTTTGCGGCTCGTTCTGCTCGCTCTCGATTAGGTCTTGACTGAAAATCAGTGTTTTTGCTTTAAAGCAAAAAATTTCACTGAGGCAAGGCCTTTTTGTCTTGCTGCAGCACACAAAAACTTACATAAAAGTTCATATAATTCGTAGGTTCTTTGAAATGTTTGTGTTTTTTTCCTCTTTCTATTAATGTTATTTTTTTGTGCTTATATCTTGTTATTAATGTAAATTGTGTGCTTGTAGTAACAAATAAATGATTTATCTATCTATCTATCTATCTCCTTTACTTCCCTATGACATGACATTTACTTTCTCTTTAATGTGGCTCATATAATTCATCCTGGGTCTTCCCCTATATCTCTTTCCTTCTACTCTTCCCTCTATGATGTTGCGAATAAAGTTGTCATGGTCAAAAGTTACTTGAAATATTGATTTTATTTCTTTTTGAGTACTCGTCGCCGACTGTTCTTGGATTAAGTAATAGGTAAATGAAAAAATTAAAGTATCGTCTAGGAAATCCGTGCAATAAGTAGGTGAAACCCCCGTTTATGTTATATTGTGACATAGTAACTGCAAGTTGACTCGTTTATTCTGAGCCGGTACAACTTTCACAAAGTTACTGTAGGAAGGTTTCTTGGTTACTATGTATGGGCTTTAACTTACTTATAAAAGTTAAGTTTACGAACAACAAAACCGACCAACTGGCAATTCACTCCACCTGGCCGGAGAGCGTCTAAGCTGCGTCCTACACTACGCATAAACACAGCCTCTATATCCTTTGTTGTATGAGCTATAGGCTAACTTTGGTGTCGGAGTTTTTAGGCAGCCCGATGGCCTTCGACACAATAAGTTAATTACCTAATCCTTTTTATTTTCTCCAGCAACCAAAATCCGCTCTTGATTATCCAGACGACCACATAAGCTCTGCTAACCAGAGGGCCCAGTAAAGGTAGAAGAAGTAGACAATGATCGAACAACGTAGATTAAAATGTGATCTTCTTGCAGATAACAATAATTATCACTCAAAACGGTGAGGTAATTAACGAAGAAAGGTATTTCAACATTGAGCTCGATATAGTATACTATAAAAGTTTTCAAATTATGTAACTCGTAGTAGGCCCTCATCGTCATCTCATCGCGATAGAGAAAAAACTGCACACATACACCGACCCGCGGAGTCGACGAGTCCTTTCCTCAGCCATCTCCTACCCCTTTAAATCTGGTAACGGCCCAAGCCGAGGTTGGTGCCCTTGAGCTCGTTGCCTCAACCTAACTTTTAAGTGGTCTCGGTTTACGCGGTCTCGACTCTCTTACGTATTAATGAGTTTTAACTCATCAATACTCACGACTAGGTAAGTATTTCATTAAAATTAGACTAGGCATACCTACTTACACGTATTATAGAATATTGCATCTCGATATTACACTGTTAACAGATAACTTGTCCACAACAATACCTATGACCTCATGCGGCTGGAGTTACGGCGATACTTAAACGTCATTGAGTATGAGATGTAAAATAGCGAGCAAAACAAGACAAAAGAGCGCGGCATGATGTTGACGCTGCTACAAATTCAATAAAAACAAGTTATTTTTATAATATCTCCGAAACTATCAAAATAAAACAAATTCTGTCTTTATTTTAATGAGTACTTTAAATAAGTATGATTGTCCAACGAGTTGTGTAGGTATAATTTACTGACGCTGCACCAAATTCAATAAAAACAAGTTTTTTTTATAATCTCTCCGAAACTATGAAACTCAAACAAATTTGACTAGCTTGATTGTCCAACAAGTTGTTTTAAAATTTACTGACGCTGCACCAAATTCAATAAAAACAAGTAATTTTCATGATATCTCCGAAACTATCAAACTAAAACAAATTCCGTTTTTAATTTGACTGTCCAACAAGTTGTATCTAAATTTACTGATATTAGTATTCATACCTTTGATTAAATAGGAGGAGTTTAACTAGATTATCCAACAAGTTGTATCAAAATTTAATGTTAGTATTCATTCATACTTTTGATTAAACGGGAGGAATTTAACTCATAGGATTACCAGGCTAAAGTGGCAGTGGGCCGGCCATAATATGCCACGGAACTGACTACCGTTGGACTTCGTGTATTTGAATCTTTGAATAAACTCTTTTGCACACAACACCAATACCAAAATTACAAGAACAGAGAATTAAAAAAGTGACGTAGGTACAATGGGCGGTCTTATCGCATAAAGCGATTTCCTCCAGACACCCTAAGAATGGAAAGAATATAATTGAATTGAATAGATGAATAAGAATTGAGCGGTGGTGCTTATAAAAACTAATTAGCTACCTATATTACATGTACTACACTAATATACCTAGAAAAAGTCTATTATATTTATAATAGACCAAGTATATAAATATAGTTTTAAAGCTAAAATTATCAATAATATATCTAGGTACTCTAAACTATTTAACTAAGCAGTCGATGTGAATGGATGAAGGTAATAATCTTTAACACGTTTTTAAAAGATTTCAATGAAGAAGCCAGTCTTTATAGATACCGGCAAGGTGTTCCAAAGCCGAACAGGCTGCCCTGAAAATGAGTCTGTTTAAAATGTGGTATTATGACGATCTGCTTAATGTAGCGGGCAGACAGTGGATGAAAAGAACCGAGGATCGGGCACATTGGCGTACCCTGGGACCTATATCCAGCAGTGGACTGCTATAGGTTGATGATGAACAAAGTAGCGGTTGGACGCTAGTAAACAACAAAACTGGTTGCCCTGGCTGGTCCTGCATAATGATTTGCATCACTAAAAATAAACACGCGTGAAGCGCATGCGCACCTTCCCTCTCTTTCGCACAACGCGTAACAAGCGAGACAGGGGCTACTTTACATAAGTGGGTTTTTCATATGGCGATTCTTGATTTTATGAGCCTGTTAAATGGTTTTAGCAGAATTATGTTTTGTTTGTGTGCAAAATGGTTTTATTTATTTACAGTAGCTGACCCGGCGTTGCCTAGGTAACTACCGGCAAACCCTCGGTCTACCTACCATATTGCTATACCCTTAGACAGGGTTCATGTGAACTACCGATAAATTGTAACATACAATTGAACACCATGTCAAAACAATAAACGTATTGTATTGTAATGAATCAATAAATGTTGGTTAACTTATTAGTTGAATTAAATTCAGTTCTTTATTGAGATACTTCGATGGACCTACAGCGCATAAGGTTGTTATTTTTTATAAGAAACTTCACAATTCTCAATCCCGCCAGGAGCGGATTTGATCCATTGGTCGCCCTAGGCATATGAAAGATTGCCGCCCCCCTACTCGCTGTAAAGCACGAAAAAAACCAACACCCCGAGCCTGTTCTTTGCCTTTGGATTTTCGAAAGGTGCGCTTGACTTCACTAAGGTTGCAAACTTTTTCGGGAACCTACCCCTATGCGACCATTACCTCTGAGCTGTTAAGCCTGGATACCATACTCCTCGAGTTCCGGCATATATGATGTGAGGGTTGACTTTTCGGTACATACTTCAATATAATAATAAACCCACCAAGTTTTGCCGCCCTAGTCCCGGGCCTACGTGGCCTTTTGGGAAATCCGTCCCTGACTCCCGCTCCCGTTCCCTTTCCCGTGCCACAATAAATTCATCGAATTCAGTCAATCCTTCGAGATATAAAAACAAATGCAAAGTTCTTTCGATATAATTTCGATTCGTGATAATTTTGTTTACTCGTGAATCTGGCCCCTGACCCCAGATTAAATACAAAACAATATATTTATTACTTTTACATAGTGTTGAATTGCATATAAAAGGGTAATGTACGGATCACACTTACCGGCGCGCGTCGGAGAGCATCAGAGAGCATTTTATAACATGCTAAAGGAAATTGAAACATCCACAAAGCAGTTTGATGGCCTCTGTGGCGCAGTGGACCAAAGTCCGCCTGACGCGCTCCGCTGCGGGACCAATGTTTGCATGTTCTATAGATATTTGTCTCAGGTCTGGGTGTTTTCTATTCATGATATGTAAGTATTTACAAAAAAAAATATATGTGCAGTATATCAATCATGTGGTTTCTAAATACAAGATCTGCTTAGTTTGGGGCTACCTGATGCTGTGTGATAGTCCAGCATTATTTATTTATTTATTTATTATTGTCAATTGTTTTTTTATTATAATTTGATGGGTAGGTAGTCATAGTGTATAATACAGATAATAATCACTGACTGGTCGGAATTTAGAATAGATTTAGTATAGATATATCAAAGTTGTTAATTATATTATTTGAATGTCACATTTTTGAGTGTTGTCAATATTAGGGTATTGTAGGTCAATCATAGGTCATTGATTTATGTACGTCTATCTATTTTAAGAGGTTCTAAGCCCAATCTCCGGAACCCAAGCCAACCTCACCTGCTTGTGGTGCAGCTTGCTAACTAAGAAACGGGGCTCTGGTGGCCGGCTGATTTGGCATAGCAGCCTCACACTGGCACAGCTAAATACCCTGGGCTGCATCGTCGGCATTGCGGGAAGCCTGTGCACTGCGATCCGCAACCTTCATGCCCAGCGTGGAGATTAAAGGGCATATGCCTCTATGGACTGAATAGCCTGGTGTTGTTGTTGTATTCTAAGAATTATTTTATTTCATAGTATAGCTAGCAGCACGTTAGACTATCGCTGAATGAAACGCCTCCGCATGGGTCTCTCGCTCTCTCTCGCCTCTAGCTCCCATAGTGTTATATTGTAAGTAACATCTTTCTATTAGAAAAAAATAATAAGTATTTCTGGACGTTTTCTTTTTTTGGAACGAATATCCTTATCGCGCGTTGCGAAAGGGCGGAAAAAATTAAGACCAAAAGTTGTAACGACACTTTGTAATTGTCAAATGGTTTGGCTGATGACGTCATGGTATAAAGACTTGTGCGTTTATTTCAATCGTTTATGATAAGTGCTTGTTAGCCTCGCCGTATAGGCTTGGGCTGCCGCGCCGCGACACCCAGTTCAAATCGGTGTGGTGGTTACGTCTCTTTGCATGTTTTTAATTTGAATTTACGTAATATGATCTGTATTTCAATGAAGCCGTGCGGCGTGCGCGTGTTTCTCTCTCTCTGTCTCTGTCTCTCTCTCTGTCTCTGTCTGTCTGTCTCTCTCTCTCTCTCATAGAAAACTACTTCGTTCCATCCGGGTGTCCCTTGACACCTCTCAAGTTTTTTTATTATTAATTTCAACTATATGCTAATGTTGCTATTCAATTGCAACATCATTTAGAACATTTATTAATTATATCTAATAGGGAAATAAATAACTTAACTAACTTTATGAGTATGTAAATACCCACAAATTTTAAAACATAAGCTAAGAATGATACAGCCATTATTATCTATAGTTACCTACACAATATAATAACAATAAGAACAAGAAAACAACACAAAATAAAAAATAAAATATAAGGTAGATAGAAGGGATTCATAGGAAACAAAACAAACTTATTATTAATTATGTAGAAAATTATACCAATCTAAAGTAACAATAATATCTTAATTAAGTTTTGGTTATCATCTTTTAATTTTTCCTATATTTTTTAATGATGCAGTAGCCAAAGCAGGATCCACCAGGAAGGAGGCAAGAAACGGATCACATCACACCCCATCTGTCCCCAGCCCTAGACTTTCTTAATTCTTTAAGTTTCTTCTTTCTTTTTTTTCTTTTCTGTATGACTTTTTTAATTATTTAAATATGGACGTTATTGCCAGAGATTGGAGTAGGTAGAGTGATTTTTGGTATTTGAATCAAGACATCGTAACATGGACATGCCATTATCCTAGGAAGTTTCGATATATTTATGGGATTTAGTTAAATATTATTATTAAACTAGTGATTTAGTAACTACTACTCTTGAAATTTAAAGGGAGCGATTGAAGTGATGTCTAAAATAAATTTTTATTCATCAAAAAAAGTTATGTTTGTTAGCATCATGTAGCCCCAAACTAAGCAAAGCTTGTGCTATGGGAACCACATGATTGATATACTACATAGATACATATTTTTTGTAAATACATACGTATCATACATAGACAACACCCAGATAAATTTATAGATTTTGATTCCAGATATATTCTGGCGTGGTAGATTAAAAAGTTTTGGTGGACTATAAGAGGATGAGTTGTATATGCGTTTATGATACTTTCTCCTTCCTTTGCTAGATGAAAAGTAGCCTTAAGTTATTCCTAAAAAGAAAAATAAGGCTGCACTATGCTGCAATTAGAAATAAACGAATAAAATACTGAAATCCGGGCAGTAGTTTTGTTTTAAGGACAGACCACTTAACTTCATACTTTCACCTCTAAACCGAGGAATAAAAAGTAGATTCTGAGGATCAGCTGTCGGATAAAGAGACAGCAACTTACCCCAATACTTCTAATTCTAATTTGAGGTGGGGGGGAAAGTTCTAAATGGACGTTCCGCATTGAGTGTATTGTGCATTGCCCCCTGCTAACCTTACCCCAGCCAGACCAGCACCTTAAAGAAATGGAGAACTCTGGGTTGGCAACATTGCTCTAGAATTACTGATGCTGCCTGTGTCTGTGAGTTTTGATCAAGCAGCTTTTGTAAATCGTATACTCTCGCTTTGTTTGTGGCAGTGCAGTGTAAGATGACATGCTCCACTGTTTCTTCAGCTTGAAAGCAGCCAACAGGTGCTGCTGTCTGTAGCTCCTGACTTTACTAGCTGGTGGTTCAGGTCACAGTGGCCTGTAATAACACCAACCAGTCTGCGTAGGTCTTGAAGCCTCATTTTTAACAACCCCCATACTTACAAGCACTATGCACAAATTTTTACCATAGCTTAAAGTTAGTTCTGTCACTGTTTGACAACCAACGGTGACAGATTGCAATAATGTATGCATATGCAAGATTTTGACAGATTTTTTTATGCAAGTTCATTATTTTGCACCATTGAAGAATTATGTTTAATAAGTAGGTACCAGAAAAAAGTTTTTATCCAATCTCTTTGGTTTTCACCTTGTAGATTTTTAGAAAAATGTTACTGATCCAACCTCTTAGGTTTTCACCTTGTAGATTTATAGAAAGCCAGGCTGGCCACTCACCTCAGTTCACCTAACACACATCGCCAATGAGTGCAAAAAAGTTCCTTGCTTTTTTTACACCGCAATCCAGTTTTACACAAACACAAAATCACGAATAGGTCACACTCTTTTTTGTATTATAAGTTTGATCACAAGAAACACTCGATTCTGAGAAGAGAAGAGATTGTTTGTTTGTATATTTCGCTTCAAGTGGTGATTTGCGCGACGCGATTTCGCTACTTGGCGCTGCGCACGGGCAAAACGTTGTGAGCCACAGAACAGAATTACTCATCTCAGAGCGATGAGCGAGCAAGCAAAAGTCAAATCAAATCAGTCAGCAGGGCGCTCGCGCTGTGTTGCCAGAATTGCCAGATTTTATAAAAACTGACATTCTTTGTAAAACGAGTTTCTGTGACCTAAACCATAATCTAAAACTCTAACCCCCTTATTTATAACCAAATGTCATTATAAAACGCTCGATAAAGTAAGCTTGTCCCTATCATTTAAATGTAAATAACAAGAGGTGACATGATATTTTAACGCCAGCTATCTGAGGCATAGACTGGGTTTATAGAACTGTTATGATAAGAATAGGACGGTAAGTTCCTGCCTTCCTTAGAAATAAGTACATACCTTCTTATAATTAGGGCATTGCTGGGGAAGTAGGCTGGTTTAAGGGATATTAGGCAGAACGACTGCTTTAATTTAGTTGCAACATCCATGAGCAACATTAATGTTTAACGCGGGATAATTATTTGTGGTGCCTTGAAGATAATTGTCACATTTTTTTTCATTTTTTTTTCATATGCCACGAGTAGTCTTCAAGGCGAGGGTACAACACTGCGTTGCGTTGACGACGCGTCGCCATGTCTCACAAACGACGTCGCCCTAAAATGCAACGCTTCCAAACAATGCAGAAATTTCATCGTATATGGTATGGTACCTAGGTACGAGTAGGTAGGTACTTCAGCGACGCATCAGAAATTTCCACGATGCATTGTGAAATATCGCATATCCAACTTCTTTAAGGAGAGGCCTATGTCTAGCAGTGAACTGAATACGCTGGTGTTGTCTTTGTATTAGCAATGCGTGAGCTAACTGACTGAACACTCGACGATTGTGTGACAGTACAGGATGTAACAGTAGCTCGTGTCGGCGCTCGTAAGCGATTATAGCTAGCGGTGAACGAAACTTCTGCGCATGGGTCTCTCGCTCTCTCTCACCCCTAGCTCCCTTAAGGCAACGATATTGATAAATTGATCATATTGGTACAAGTTTTTTGGTAAGAAAACGTACACGTACAAACGCACAATGATATTATTGCTGAACCTTTGTATTGTTTTTTTCTAGGCCGTGAAGGTTCGCTATTTTGCATAACTACAATAAGTGATTTTATATCTTCTAAAATGTTGAATAGTGCGAGCGATAGGAAGGTTTGACCTTTATAGTCGCCTTAAGATTACCTTACTACTGACTCTGCGCAATAACGTTCAGCGCTAGAGTTTCGTACCGCTACTTGAGGTTTATCGAAAGTCCCGTCATACCATTCGACGAATGTATACACTAGGTTGGTATCAACCGTAATTTTAGTTTGATAAAAAAACAAAGTCAGTCCAATCCAAGCGAAAATACCACGAAAACAGAGAAATCGGTACGTTACTGGCAGCACACCCGTACTTTATCTATTTAGACATGACGTCATGCATCATTTAGAGCAGTATAGCATTCTACAGATTATAAGATGTAAGAAAGAGATAGGTATATTGCTTGGTAGTGGTAGTTTTTTGCAATTTGCAAAACTACTTTTTACCGCCCTGCACACGTAAAGTTGATCCGCAGTCCAAACCGTACAGATCGGACTGCGGTTTGGAACGCAGTCCCAATGCGCAGTCCGATCTTTACGTGTGCAGGGCGCTTAAAAAAATCGAAAATAAATCTTGAAGGGGCGAATACAAATTGCATGGTTAATTAATTATTATTGGTATCTCACATGAACCCTGTCTAAAGGTATAGTACCTATCTACCTAGTAGGTTATTGCGTTAGGTACATCTACGTCTACACTTCTATACTTCTACACTAATAATAAAATAGAAAAAAAAATTTTTGTGTGTGTGTACGTTTGTAATGAATAAACTCATAAACTACTGTGCCCAGTTCAAAAATTATTTCACCATTGGAAAGCTTTATTCACCCTGAGTCACATAGACTTTATTAATTGCTAGAAAAGATTAGGGATCCTTACTAAAACTTAAGTAACGTAACCCAAGGTGTAAAAAAATGTCCGAATCTACCGCCTCGGACTCCCTGACTACCTTCAATACACTTCCCCTCTGTATCACCTCTGACTACTTTAATTACATTTTATGTGTACTTCAAATAAAATGTTATTAAATCAGTAAAATACCTTTGAAAAATAATAACGATTCAATTTTATCTTCAAAGTACAACTAACATGAATTTCAGTTTTAGGCTACTTCAAAATAGCTTCCGGTAACAATTATTTTGTATCAAAAATAATTGTTATTTAATTAGAATATGTTACGAAAAATTACATAATCAATTATTAATTTAATATGTAATATAATAAAATTTTAATAATTTTAGACTGATTTTAAGGAGGTTACAAAATTTAATTTGAAAAATTATCTACAACAGAGGCCTTACCACAGGTTTTTATAGTTTACGAAAACTTAATAAGTTTCGGTATCTTTCCATACATTTTCGTAGTTCATGCACGTTTCCCTAGAGGCGCTGTACTGAAAATGGTATGGATAGATACCGAAACTTATAAAATTTCATAAACTATAAAAACCTGTGGTAAGCCCTCTGAAACTGCTATTCTATTCAGATACATACTTTTTCATTCTCACAGTATCAGATAAGGTCATACCTACTATTTTATTGACTGATCTCATAGCTTAGTTGGTAGTGACTCTGCCTTCAGGTCGCGGGGTCTATCCCCGCCCAGGACAAACATTTGTGTGGTGAACATGGATGTTTGTTCTGTGTCTTGGTGTTTTATAAGTATCTATGTATGTTTATTAGTCTCCGGTACATAGTACGGGCTCTGCCTAGTTTGGAATCAGTTGAACATGTGTGAGATCTCCAGATTTATTTACTACTAGCTTCCACCTGCGGCTTTGCTCGCTCGCTTGGTACCGAGATAAAAAGTCTACCTGTGTTAATCCAGGTCACAAACTATGCCTATATTCCAATTTTCATCAAAATCCGTTCAGAGGGCTTACCACGGGTTTTTATAGTTTACGAAAACTTTATAAGTTTCGGTATCTTTCCATACATTTTCAGTACAGCGCCTCTAGGGAAACGTGCATGCAGTAGTTTTTGCGTGAAAGAGTAACAAACAATCATTCATTCATCCACACTCACAAAATTTCGTATTTCTAATATTAAATAGGATTTTATTTATTTGGGAAGATACAATGCGGTTCTTTTCCCGCCGCGCGACAAATGTTATCATTATCTACAGATATTAGTCTTTGGTTTGGGTGTTTTCTATGTAAGTGCAGCTGGCCCACTTGATGTTAAGTGGTAACCATTACCCATGACAAAGCATTCCATGGTAGAACTGTTATTTGGAATGTGCTCTATGATACAACGCCCTGCGTCCATCAACTTGAGACATGAAGATGATAAGCCTCTTGTGTCTGTAATTTCACCGGCACCCACACCCTTCAAACCGAAACACAGCACAGCTGCTTCACGGCAGAAATAGGCATGGTGGCAGTACGCCCCCGACGAGACCTCCACAAAGAACTCTACTTCTAAATACAAAACTACTACATTACAAAGTAGCAGCACGAAACCCTACCCCTGACCGTTATGGCGCAGAAGTCAAAAGTATGGTATCATATGGGAGCTAGAGGCGAGAGAGAGCGAGAGACCCAGGGGCGGATTTGACCCATTGATCGCCCTAGGCATATGGAAGATTGCCGCCCCCCTACTCGCTGTAAAGCACGAAAAAAGTATCAATCCCCGAGCCTTCTCTTTGCCTTTAGCTTTTAGGTGCGCTTGATTTCACTAGGGTTGCAAACTTTTTCGGAAATCTACCACCCGTGCGACCATTACCTCTGTCAAGCCTGGAAACACTGGCCACAATCGAATATACACCTCGCGTTCCGAGGGATTACCACAGGTTTATGATAGTTTTCGAAAACTTTATAAGTTTCGGTATCTTTCCATACATTTTCGTAGTTCATGCACGTTTCCCTAGAGGCGCTGTACGAAAATGTATGGAAAGATACCGAAACTTATAAAGTTTTCGAAAACTATCAAAACCTGTGGTAAGCCCTCCGCCATATATGAAGTGAGGGTTGACTTTTCGGTACATACTTAAATAAAAAAAAACCACCAAGTTTTGCCGCCCCCTAAATTTTGCCGCCCTAGACCCGGGCCTATTGGGAAATCCGCCCCTGGAGAGACCCATACGCAGACGTTTCGTTCATCGCTAGACTTATATGCCGCTATCTGTAAGGGGGCGTCCATTAATTACGTGAGGTGATTTTGGCGATTTTTCGACCCCCTCCACCCCCCTGGTGAGATGTCGTAAGGTTTTGCTCGACCCCCTCCCTCCCCCCCAAAATCTCACGTGAGATGTTTTAAAATGTGGATTGATGATAATAAGTTGATTGCGTTGGATTTATTAAAAAAAAATTACGATTAGTAAATTTCAAGATTTCGAGAACAGTGAAAACAAAAGAAAATTATTTAGTACCTAAACTGTATACTGAGGCGAGGAAATGACCGATTCCTATCAAGTGTGTCTCAAAAGCTAAAAGTTATGTAGGTATCAAGATTCGCGGTCATTTTATTTATTTATTTAATCTTACAAAATAAGCACTTAGACAAGTCAAATTTTATACTATGTAGCCCTTCGTCGCAGCGCAAAAACGTACAAAAATATGCAAGTTTTTAAAAATAAAGTGTTAAATTAAAATTATGACATCAAATTACACTATTAATGCAAATAAATATCTCATCACACTAATATTATAAACTAGCACTGCCCGCGGCTTTGGAATTGACGTGGTTTAATTTATTTTTCTTGAGGAAAAAAAATTACGTGAGATTTGCTGGGACTCCCCCCCCTCCCCCACGTGAGATTTGGTGAGATTCGGCTCGACCCCCTCCCTCCCCTAAATGCCTCACGTAATTAATGGACGCCCCCTAAATATGTAATATATATCACATCCCATTGTCAAAACCCGGCTTTATGTACCTACTCGAAAAACCATCAGAGCTTACGTACATAATGTTAAATACAGTTATTTATATATTTAACACCTGTGCAACGATCATAAATTGCACAAACAATGCTACTAAAAAAATAATTACTATACTGTTTGTTCAAATGTGTGCATTGGATTTCTGCTTGCTTATTAACTAATAAAAAAAGCTGTTTTATGTCTGTTAGTTCTTTTCTTTATGATTTTTTTGCATAGACTCACATACTTCACCGATAAATCTGCGTGCAAAAGAATATTATCATAACAAAAAATGTCCAAATAAATCTGTCGAATGTAAAAAAAATATCACAAGGTCAAAATAAATGTAAAAAAAATACAATTTACAAATTCACTGATTTTCTAAAAGCATTCAGAATCAGTGAATTTTTTTCCGCATTATTTATTTATTATTATTATTTGTCAACTAGTTAACGGCAATTAGATGGCCGACCACTATCAGCATCCATCATCATTATCAGCATAAGTGCAGTTCGTTTGAGACGTGAATTCAAGTTCCACCTGCCAGCCGGTATTTGCGATGTTTTCGAACCGGGGCAGAAACTCAGAGTGGCGCTTCCTCTCCAGCATTTCATCATCATCATCGGCCTATAGCCGTCTAAAAATCTGGACATAGGCCTCCCCTAATGAGCACCATTGCGCCCTGTCCTGAGCTCGACGCATTCAGCTTCTCCAGCATTGGAAATATTTTTCTTTAAAAAGGCGCTTTGTAAAACAATTTTTTTTTCAAACATAACAAATTATGATTTGGCTGCCCCTTAAAGCTTCCACCCAGGATGCCCTGGTTTGCCCTCTCCCCCTAGATACGGGGCCAGCTCAAAACAAATGGAAAATTTGGGTTAATTACATCACAACAACAAAACCAGCCTTTAATAGTCCACTTCTGGACATAGACCTATCCTAATAAGAGGATATGCTCATAATACCCACGCTAGGCATGTGAGTTGGAGATCGCAGGGTACAGTTTCTCGCACCGTCGACGTTGCTGACCGTCGGCGGTCAGGGAATTTAGCTGTGCCGATGTTAGGATGCGCTATGCCGCAATCACCGGCCACCAGAGCCCCGTTTGTTAGTTAGCAGAGTGAATTAGGACGGGGCAGCGAGCTCAAGGGCACCACTAAGGTAGTACCATTTTTTAATTTACATTTTTGAATTTGCAGCACTACAAATTCAGCAATCTATCTCCACACTACACAAAGTTTATCTGGAAGAAAATGCTATTTAGCATTAAATTCGCCTGTGTACTTTTATTTTATCTTGTGTAATAAATAATTTTTGTAAATTTTTTAAAAACCTTGGCTTGCCAGATTAATTTCAAACTCAACTCAAAATTCATTTATTCAGTAGGAACTGTGTAAGTACACTTTGAAACGTCATTTTTTTTTAATTACCACAATTCCTAACGCGATCAAACAGAGAAGAATTTGCAAGAAACTCTGCTTGGCTTATATTTTTTTAACGTCATTGTTCTTAATAACTATTACATTGTTTTTGATGGAGTTGGAGGCAGTTTCATACCAAGATTTTTTGTCATCTAAATGCTCAGAATTTTTTTAGTAAAAGGGGTAGGAGTACGCCTGGAGGAGGCTGAGGAGAGCACTCGTCGACCCTACGAGTCGAGATGAGATGACATCTCTGGGTTAATGGAGCATTGTGGTGGTTTCTATAGCCAAGAACGTATCTTGGTCGACGAAGGAAATGAAAGTAAAGTAAAGTAAAAAATCTTTTTATTCATTTAACACATAAAGTACCAATTTGTAACGCAACCAAACAAAAAAATGGCAAGAAAGCTTGACTTATATTTTTTTAACATCGTTGCTCAGGTTTTTATGGGAGTTGGAGGCAGTTTCATCCCAAGCTTTTTTGTCATCTACATAATCAGATGTTTTTTAATAGGCTTTTTTACAGAGATTACGTTTAACAACATTTTTGTATTTATTTACTGATAAATTAATTACCTACCTACGTCATTTGGGGTTTTTTTTAAGAAAACGCACACTCAGCCCTTATCCTTATTCTAGTGACATAATATAACCAACGCCATCCTATAAGTTTAACGAAGTTAGTGAAAACTCTATGATCCGAAACATTACCTCAAGAACCCAATACAGCCTTTCGTAAAAGACCAGAGCAAAGTCGCGTATAAAAACAATATAGATAGGACAAACAAAATTAGTTGAAACTACATTATAATTATTTGGTATTTAAGTAGTGTAATATTTGGCTTATAAATAATTGTTAAAATAAGATAACAGTTGCCTTCTGAACGTGAAACGTGCAATATGAAAAATGGGCTTTTGTGATTAAACATTTTAAATAGATTTTCACTAAAGTTATTGTTAAAATTAAAGGAGATTTCAACATTTGTGTTGATAATAGATGTTTACTAAAATTATGATTAAACTTTTATTAAAGGAGCTGTCCCTTTCTTATAGATGAAGAAGATGAATAGAGACGAAATATTGTTTTATATCTACTTCTAGTTTAGAACTTGTTTTAGCGAGAAAAATATAACCGACTTAAAAACACTTTTTACTGCCTTTTAAGAGCCAAAAATAAACTTACTTATATATTTAATTTATAGAAGAAAATAGGTACCAACTCATGTGCAGATCGGCAGTTCACTGCCACTTCAGCTAGCTAATTCTATTTGTCTTTTCACAGGTTCTCCTGGGGCTAGCTCATGCCTTTCCATTAAAAGGTAAGAATCTCCTTATTTAGTTGAACCTACTGCTTCTAATATTTTACAACTTCTGTGACGGAGTGGGTAAAGATCCGCCTGAGGCACAGAAAGTAACGGGTTTGATTCCCGCCGCGAGACAAATGTTTGTATGTTCTTTTGTGGGTCTGGGTCCTTAATACATTTGATCAAATGCAAACGTAACGCGCCTCGTTACGATATCTGCGTGGAATCTGTGTGTAATCGTATTGTCTATGCCTATGTTAAATTTCTTAACGTGACGCTATCTATGGCCTGTTTCGGAAACGCGTTTGTGTTTGAAGCATAATATGACGTTATCGGCATGGAATCTTTTGTGTCATAGAGAATAAGGACCCTGGGGTGTTGTTTATTTATAATAAATGTAGGTATATAGATACCTATTTACAAAAAAAATATGTTCCCATAATACAAGCTCTGCATAGTTTGGGTCTACATGATGTTGTGTGATAGCATTATTTATATTCCTAGCATTATATTCCTAGATTGCGGCATACCGCAGCTTAACACCGGCGTAACTAAATGACACAAATATCTACAGATAATGCAAACACATGTTACACGGCGGGAATCAAATCCGCAACTAATGCGTCTCAGGTGGACCTTTGCCCACTACGCCACTGAGGTCGTGTTAGTTAGCAGGGTTCACCGTGGGCAGGTGAGGTTGGCTTGGGTTCCGAAGAAGGAGGTTGGAACCGCTTACCAAAGAGTAAAAACCGGCTTTCGCCTTGATTGGATATATATTACATCTTGAGCTATAATATTTTATCGCTCATCATACATTTTGAATGACACACCTCCCCGGACACCGCACCTCCCCCTGCCTCGGAAGAGTTTGAAGTGTCACATGATCATGTGTACAGATGTAATATACATTACATCACATAGTCAAAAGCCTGCTAAAGTAATAGACCTCTTACACTCAAGAGTAACCTAGTATAGTATTTATGTATTATTAATTAGTTTACATCTCTCATGTTCGGTAAGTAGGTTCTTATTACCTCCAAATGGGGCTTGTAGTCTAATTAGCGCTCTAGGGTAATAATGTAGCTAGAAAAGCCCTAGGGCGGTAAGTAATTAATAAAAACACTTCTTTCTTTCAAAAAGTTCGCATACTGCTAACCATCATACTGGAAATAGACATCATGCATTCAGCCCAATGACCAAAGAGGTCGCTTTGCTATTCAGCCTTGTCTTCGTGTGAGTATAATAGTCATCAATTTTAAATATCGAACGGCGAAGCTCAATTTCGTTCTAGAAAAAAAAATGTTTTATTCTTGTAATGCCGGTTTTTTTCTACTTACCTCACAATCGATATGTAAAGCAGAATAGTTAGCTCGGGTGTAAGCACCAATTGCACCCTCGAACTATAGGCGCCCTCGCTGCGCTCGTGTGCCTAAATATCTCGGGCTGCAATTGATGCCGTACAGCCCTTGGCTACTAATCTACTATTAATCAAAATTAAATTAAGCTATTTTTGGTCTATCTCTATCGAACATGACGCAATATAATGGCCCAATTATTAATTTACTTATGGGTTATAAAATCAGTTAGGTGGACCCTGAGTCTAAAGAACTTTAAAGACTTACTTACTCAACTTTAGCACAGCAAATCCTGGCATCGTAGACTACCTGACAGATCTCTCTGATCTGTCCATATGACTCTAATTGGAGTTAAAAATTTATTTAAGTCCATGGCATGGACTATGGCTTTTGGGCCCATAAAAAGTTCTTGGTATTTTTAGCGAGGGACTTAGAAATAAGGAATAATATTTGGACTCAACGGAGGGCGGCCCAGCCCATTTTCTGCGAGGGCAGTGAATCGTTATTGTTGATTTACTTCACCTTCTATTTACAGATGACATATCCTGCATCGACGCCTGAATGAAGAAATCAAGAAGATCGCCGAAGTCACCAGATTCATACAAGAACTTGCTGATGAACACGAAGATATAGACTTTGCACTTATCAAGTTGGTAGTCGAGAATCATTCCGATGACGAAAACGAAAAAGAGACTAAATTTGAAATTATAGTAAATGATTTTACAAATACTCATTTCCATCCTAAAAAACAAGATAAGTACTTTGGGAACAACGATTCTGATTCACATAGACATAGAAAAGATGATTACAAAGGTATTAATCCTGAAATAGAAATTATAAGTGAACCAGCCAAAAATATAGAAATAACCACGACAAATAAACAAAGCATAAACGATTTGAATGTTATACAAGATGAAGTAAACGAAATAACTCAGAATCAATCCACAGACAACTGTGAAATATGTAAAATCTCACAAACTGAGTCAAAATCTAAAGAAGAACCAACACTAAACGAAAACAATTATATGAACAGAAAAGAAGATGACTTTGGGAATGAAAAACTATCGACAAACGAGATCAAAGAAAATTACCTAGAAAATGAATTTTCATCCAAAAATGACAAGTGTTCCAAAACGAAACAGCGATTTAACAGATCTCGATGCCAGTGATAAACGAGAAAAGGTTGTAGAAGTTAGTATTTGTAAGAACTATAATTTCAACGGTGATTATAACAACCGTAAGCTAATCATCTACGCTCCTAACTACGACAACTCAAAAATAGAAATAAACAGTGACAACTATTACAAAAATTTCTATCAGGCACTCCTTGACAAAATAAATGAACAAGCGAAAATAAATAATATTTTTGCGGATGAAGATTTTTATAAGGAAAGTGTTTATGATATACCTTATAATTATGACAATGTTAATTTAAATCAACACGATAATTTTTACGTAAAAATGAAAAAAATAATTGTGAACAGAATGAAAAATGATGTTAGGAAGGACTGGTATAGATTTGAACCGTATGGTTATGTAGGAAATGAATATGAAGAAGCTTTTTATGATGTCAATAGTGGACCTAATAATGGTGTGTATGGTTCAAAATATAATGATTTAATTTACCGTTAATTAGCTCTGCAGATACTAAGACAAAACTACAATAATCACAAGGGATCTATGTCCCTATGAAGTAGGGATGCGACGATCCGATCTGATTTTTTCAAAGATTTTCAGATCGGTTCGAATCCATGCGATCCGATCCGCGGATCGATACAACTCCATCAAAATCGGATCGTATTCCAAACATTGTGGTTTTCAGCGGGGTGATCGGCTAACTCACATATAGAAATGAAACCGGTCCTATTTTTACAAACTGTGACAGTTTGTCAAATGAGGTTCATTTAATTTCGACAGATGAAATGTCAAAGATAGTAAAAACAGTATCGGTGTCAATCATTTCTGTTTGCAACAGAGTTAGCCGATCACCCTGCAGAGGCAGACCATGTAAAACATTATCACTTTAAAGTCAAACTTTAATTTGTATTAGGTTTCAATTTAAACGAAATATCGGTACATTACTTCGTAAATTGATTGGTAGTTGAAGATTGAAGTTTGCTATCGTGTCATAGATTTGTTACCAAATATTACAAAGTTATTTTTTAGTATAAAAAATAGTATTTTTGTAGGTCCATGTAGTTTGTGTTGCATTTTCATTGTGGTTAGTTGTTTGAAATGAATGTAATGTATTTGTGTAAATGTAATATATTTCAATGTTTATTTTCCATACGATTGTTCGCATCGATCTTTTGTGAATCGGATCAAATGCATGCGATCCGATCCGCGGATCGATCCATTACGATAGGTACACGAAATCGGATCGAGCGTAAAAAAAGCACATCCCTATTCTGAAGTTCGGTTCAGCACACGATTCGACCAATCCTAGTTCAATCCGACACAAACTCATGAACTACGTCGTAACTTGCAGATAACTTCAGGGGGATATAGATACGTTGTAACTTATCTTACTGTATCTTTTGTAAAAATAAAGATTATTAACTTGTGTAAATGTTTGTTTCTTTATTATTCTTCTTTTTTGTTTAAACATGGAACTAAAGTTGTCGACATAGCTCAGAGAATTAGCAAGTCTGAAGTGGCAGTGGGCTGGGGAAATTGAAACATCCACAATGCAGTTAAGTTACTTATTTGTAGTTTATGCAGCGGATCTATTTATGTCAGTGTTTGACAAAGTTCAAAGCTGTATAAATTGCATGCAAATAAGGTTACGTAACTGCTTTGTGGATGTTTCAATTTCCTTTAGCATGTTTTAAAATGCGCTCCGATGCTCTTCGATGCGCGCTTGTAAGTGTGAATCGTACGTAAGAACCGATAACCGTTGGGGTAAACGAGTTCGTGCGAGGCAAACATAGTGTAGGACACCTTCCGGCCAGGTGGAGTGACAATCTGCTGTCGGCTGCTGGTAGAAGCTGGATGCGTCGAGCTAAGGCGCAATAGCGCTTACTGAGGGAGGCCTATGTCCAGCCGTGGGCTGCTAAAGGCTGATGATAATGATGAAATAACTAAAAACATTACTGACTATGGTATTTGACGTCTTCTGTGGCGCAGTGGGTGAAGGTCCGCCTGAGATGCAGAAGGCTGTTGGTTCGATTCCGCGGCGAGACAAATGTTTGTATTATTTGCAGATATTTGTTTCAGGTTTAGTCTTTATACTTATATATCATAGCCAACCAACATTTTACCTATATAGATACCATAAAAATAATATCAATGCAGACACTATCATCTATCACACAGCATCATGTAGCCCCAAACTAAGCAGAGCTTGTATTATAGGAGAACTACATGTCTGATATAATACTTATATGTATTTTTTTGTAAAAAAGGGGTGTACGGGGTTCCAACCCCCATCTTCGGAACCCAAGCCAATCTCACCTGCACGTGGTGCACCATGCTAGCTAACAATCGGGGCTCTGGCGGCCGGCTGATTGCGGCATAGCGCAGCCTAACGCTGGTACACCTAAATCCCCTGGCCACCGACGTGCAGCAGCGTCAGTGGTGCGAGAAGCTGTGCCCTGCGATCCCCAACCCGCATGCCCAGCGTGGGGATTATGGGCATATCCCCCTTTATTAGGAGAGGTCTTAGTCCAGCAGTGGACTGATATAAATAGGCTGGCTCATTGATTGCGTGGCTTTCATATCACTGCGGCCATGAAGACCTATTGTGATCCTATAGGCTGGCTCATAGACAACATCCAGACCCGAGACAAATATTTGCAAATCATGCAAACAATTAATACTCAATACTCAATATTTATATTGTTTCCATAAGTAAGTAGGTATACAGGTGGTAAGGTATGTAGGAAAGTTCTTATGGACCCTAATGGGCACTACAATAGTTAGAATAGTTAGAGAGAGGACTTAAATATTTCACATAAACCTAAATTATTACATAATTCTATGTAGGTATATAATTATAAAATTTATAAACTCTAAAGAAGTTAACAATCGAACCCGCAACCTTCTGCGTCTCAGGCCCGCTGCACCACAGAGGTCGTCGAATGGTATATGGGTATTAAGTACATAGACTTAATTTTTCAGTGTATATGTAAGAGATATGGGAGTATATGGGTAAAGATGGAAAGAGACCTCAAAGACGACCAGCCGTTGGTCTGACCAAGTCAAGGCGCTGACGGGGCTCCCTTGAGGCAAGCCGAAGACAGAACAGCATGGACACAGCTCATCAATACCTCATTAAAAGTATTTCACGACAGGGAACAACCTTATGAGGAAGAAGAGAGATGTAAGAGATGTTGAAATAAATGTTTTTTCTATCTTTCTAGCAAGGTTTATTAAATTACTAAATACTAGGTCACATTAATAAAGGATCATTTAAGTACACATCGCTATGATACTTTGTGTGAGCACTGAGCGCGGTCCGAGGAAGATATTTGGACATAAATAAGATAGATGGTATTAGTAGATTGCTGAAATCCATCCGGGATCATATTACCTTGAGGGATCATTTTGTACCTTTCCCCTACCTATCTCCACATTAGGAAAAAAGCTTCCAAAAAGTCAAATCGGTTTATGTACGATTCAACTTACCGGCGCGCGTCGGAGCGTGAAGGAGCGCATTTTATAACATGCTAAATTACATGCGAATAAGGAACTTATCTGCTTAGGGGGTGTTTCAATTTCCTTTTGCATGTTATAAAATGCACTCCGATGCGTTCCGAAGCGCGCCGTTAAGTGTGAATCGTACATTAAGGGTAATGGGCACAAGATGAAATGCTCTTCAATGCTGAATAAAGGTTAATAACTTGAACCGAGCTACTCCGCAAAACGATAAAATATATATCGCGATAAATTTCGAACCACTGTCTAAATATTATTGCGATGTAATAAATAATGCTTTGTTGTTATAAAACCGTTTTATTTTTCACTCAACAATGTACGTCTCTGAAGCGGAGCTGCCTGAGCTACCTGTAGATGATACCGCGGCATTGTCCCCTGAAGCTGAGCTTCTACTGGTGGAAGAACTGGATGAGCTAGTTTCAGTAGGACTGCTATTGGGTGCGATTGTTAAAAATCACTGGATACCAATCCAGTGATTTTTTGGTATACTTGACCCACAGATGTAAGGTCTAAATGCTCTGGAAATATCTTTTAAAAAGCGTGACTTTCACTTGTACGGTACACCGGGCAAAACAGAGAGCAATCATACCTCTAACCGCCAGAAAACGCCCTACGCTCCTTATAAACGTCAGGATCCTTGTGATGGTATTTCCCAGGAAATTACGGGACACTATAGCGCCCTGCACACGTAAAGTTCGGACCGCGGGAAACAGCGCGCGCCATTCCAACCCGCACTCCGAAAAGTACGTGTAGATGCGCGGGTCTGACATTCCGATTTGGCATGTCGACGTGAAGGCAAATCTCACAGTTTTAACCGCGCATCACGTCAGTGATCAGTCCTGCGCGGTCCGCTCTTTACACGCCATTAGCACGACAGTTTGATCCGCAGTCCAAACCGTTCAGATCGGACTTTTTCACAGATAATGTTTTTTTTTTGCCGCTGTAACAACAAATACTCAAAATTGAATAAAATAAGTATTTAAGGGGGGTCCCATACAACAAACGTGTTTTTTATGCCGTTTTTCTGTCAGTAGGCTGTATCTCATGAACCGTGATAGCTTGGCTTTACAAGCTTTACACTCCCGTTTGTGTCGTATTCGTATCGCTGAGCACACGGAATGAACCTCGGTAGGTTTTGATTTTAACTTTTATTAAAGAAGTATCTATAGAATATAGAAGTAATAAGTTTTGTCCAATAATTTGTGTGATGATTTACGTAGTTACTGAGGGCACTGAGATGAACCTGGTTTTACAGTGTACATTTTTTATTTTGAGTAGTATTAAATTTCGATGAATAAATAAATAAACGTTCCTCTCTTTCTTAGTAGATCTCAGGTTATAACTTTATTTTCACCGCTAGAAAAACAAAGTTCACAACAAAAATAATTAAATAAGCAACCATTTATATAATGCACTTAATGTAATAAATCGTTTTAATAATATTTATTAACTTAAAACAATGTATAATGTTTGATCAGGTGATTTTATACAAAATTTATTACCTTTCTAGGCCGTTGTTTGAACAAGAATAGTATAAAATGGTACAGTTTTAGTTCGAATAGCATAGTCTGCCTTTTGGTCTAAACAGGGTCTCTAGATCCAAGACCTAAAGATGCTACTACCATTTGCAGTGGTGCTGACGCTCAATGTAAGTTTTTATTAATTGTTTCTTTAATATCTTCATCATCCACTTTACCTTCTTCAAAAACCACCTTACCTACTTCATTAATCCTGTTTGTAAGGCATAGGTATTCATTAGGTATACATAGAAATCTCATAGGTAACTTATACAAATTGAAACCCTTTTCACCTTTCGGGAAAAATCCAAAATTTTGTGTTTGCCTACTCCAGTGCTAGCCGATGAAATTTCCTATTGATAATTTTATGTATACAAAAGTGAACTTTATTTTCTTTTTCATGTAGACCTACCTAAGTATACTCATTATCATTTCCCTTCTTCTATTCTTCATCCCGTATTTAACCCTCTTCATCATCATCATCATCATCATCATTGGCCTATAGCAGTCCACTGCTGGACATAGGCCTCACCTAATGAGCGCCATTGCGCCTTGTCCTGAGCTCGCATCCAGCTTATACCAGCAGCCTTTCGCAAATCGTCAATCCACCCGGCCAAAGGTGTCCTACCTCAGGGGAACCCTCTTAGGGTAATTATAAATTCTTCATAAAAATCCATTCTTAGTTGTCGCCGATTCCTGTTTCCAATGGAATTTCCTATTAGTAACACATACAAAAACTTCAACAACCCTCTGGAGAATAGTTTTCAGAAACCTGTGCTCGTCTACATCATTCCTCATAATCATCATAGTCATCCCTCAGAAGAAATCTAAAATATAAAAAATGGTAAACTCACTGTTTGGGTTATAATCAACGCACAGCCCAAACCGTTAGACGTACAAGAAATTTTGCAGAATTGTTAGGAGTTGTATGGTAATAGTTTAACTCAAATAGACAATAGATGGAGTTGCTAAATATTGACGTATTCTGCATCGCGCTAACGAAGCGTTCTAGCTATTGTATAAGCAATATTGTTTAGTATTGTGATTTGGTCTATCTCCGAAATAAAGTATTGTATGCAGTACATGCTTATTTCTTTTTGATAAACCCTGGAACAGGCCAGAGCTTCGTCCAATAACTTTAACCTTAGGATTTTGTAGGCTTAGGTTATGTACGCATGGCGTAAACGATATTTATAAATACTACCCCCTATAGAGGTAAAACAGGGGATGAAAGTCAGTCTTCCAAGTTAGGTTCTTCAAATTTTGTAAAGCTGATGATTGATAATTAATTTAAACGTGCTGCTTGTTTGATAATTCTACCCCCGAAGAACAATAAAGGGGGATTAATAGATTCGTCAAAATCTTCACTAACGCGAGTCAAGCTGCGGGCGGAACCTTTTACATATTCAAAATTCAAACTATCTCTTCAAAGTATTCCATTGCTTCATACTTCTTTTTAAGTATTTTTTTAAAAGGTTTGTGTTTTAATAAAATTTTACCTATGTGTCGCCAGGAGTGGCGTGATCGAAAAGAGGCCTTTACATAGCAGTGGGTGCTACCGGCTGAATAGATAGATAGATAGATAGATATGTGTTTGTCTTTTATTTGAGTGTTAATGTTTTGTATCTGTTTTTGTTATTGTTATTGTAAATTTAAATTGTATTATTTGTGATCCTAGTAGGATGAAATAAATAAATGAATATGAAAATGAATACTTCAAGCCTCGATGAAGCCATATGTCTAAGATTTCCTATCGGTAATTTAACTGTTTAACGTTTTAGGCTTTGTCAATTAGTCAGAGCATTTCATCAACGTCTTCTACTTTAGGAAGGTAGTATCTTCTTGAAGAACACAGTATTCTCTTCTTCCTAAGATACCTTTTCTACCTACAGTATTATTTTCTTCCTAAGATACCTTTTCTTTCTCAGCCATCAGATCTGCAAGAATTATTATCTCTATTAGACCAGGTTCATCATATTCAGGTTGTTTGCATCGTTCGTAGTATTGGTGTCAGTACGAACTGCATCTGCTTACTTTTTTATCTCCTGGTTGTTTCACGTCATCCGTGGAAGAGAAAGACTTAGCATAAGCTGTATATTCTCCAGAAATTCCTTGAAAAGTCTAGGTCTTTTAATTTTGTATTATCATTTATTTTATACTAATGTCTATAAATAATTAATTTAACCCTTTTCAGATTTTGAGTGCTCAAGCTGCACCAAAAAGTGGTAAGTTCACACAAATAGTATGATAATAATAATTTAAGATACATATTAGATATGAACATTGATAACGTAATAAAAATAAATACTTATTGACATCCTTGCAAAACTTTTTGGTGTAAAGTTAAATATGTAGCTTGCCAAGACCACGAATCATCAGGTTGATTTTCAATACTTCGCTTCATTTTCAGAAGTAATACCAGTTCCCCTACCTGGGCCTGTTGACGCAGCACAAGTACCTTGCGAAAAAACCCACACCGAATACGAAAACGAACAACGTGGCCAAGGAGAATCCAATTACGAAAATAAAGGCAAAGATTACATATCCAAAGGCGGTAACAAATGGCAGTCATTAGATAAAAACAAAGGCTCACAGACGGACATCAACGGCCCAGATAAAATTGTTAGCCTCTCTGAAAACACAGGAGAATCTACTTATGACAATCAATACTATCATTCATATGAAGATGCTTTAAGTTCTTATAAAAGCACCGGTGAAAGCGAGTCGGACAGATTAAGTAAAGACAAGAGTTCGTATGTCAATACTCCTGACTACACAGCATCTGATACCGAACACGTCGATCAAAGACACTACGGTTCTAGCGACGAATATGAATCAAAGGATCCATACCATCAAACGCATGGCAGTAGCTACTACGACTCCATAGGAGAGAGTATTGCATCATCGAATTATTTAGCTAATGCCCAAGGCACAACGTATGGATCAAAGCAATACAACAGTGATGAAAGCATAAGTGGACATAAATACAAAACGGTAGGCAATGATGGAACAGTCACTGTTGGTTCTGGAACGGGTGCTTCGGAATACGTGGGGACAAGCTCAGATAGTACTTATATTGATAATACAGATGGCACGCGGGTGACTAGCGCCAATTCTGCGAATGCATACGCTAATAACCAGTCAGGTGGATCAACGTCTACCGGACCTGGTGGTACCACAGATGAGACGTACTCTGGTACACAGTCCGGAACATCAGTCTCAAATGAAGAAGAGATTGTGAAGGGAAATACGAGAAAGCGCACATCAAATTCAAAGAGCAGCAACCATCAGAGTAGCTCATCAAGCTCTGTTCATAAAGGACGTGAGTAAATTATTTTCTTATTTGAATCGCTAGGATCGTCTCAATTAAAGACTTTGGATAGGCTCTAAGGTCTTTGCAATTTCGTTCTAGATTTCAATCTGATTTTGTTAAAGATGATTTCGAGTTTTGGACATAAATCTTTTGTTCCTAATTTTATTCAGGGAGTATTTTAAAGATAATTTTAGCATGTGAATTAAACTGGGATCGAAATTGGAAAGGTATTAACACAACTTGAAATTAACTCATTTAGTAACATAGTTGCCCACTGAAATGATAAGCGGTCCTGTTTTAACATACTTTCACAGTTTGACTTAGAATTTCACCATATAAAATGTCAAAGTTTTCAATTAAAGGTCCGGTGCTGACCATTTTGGTGTGAAACTAAGATACTAAATCAAGTCTCTGATCTCAAGAACTATGCAGTGACGGGATTATGATAAAAATTTAAGCCTTTATATAAAGACTTGCTCTCAATGGCAATCAACATCTTCATAGATGTGCTGTCTAGACCAGCTCGTTCATAGACTATTATAAGGTAACGAGCAAAAGGTATGGCGCAACACGAGACATCTGAATTATATATTACATTGATAAAGAGTATGTGTAAAATAAAACTGTCGTAGGATGGGGCGCTATTATTCTTAAGCGCCCTGCACATGTAAAGATCGAACCGCGCATCGGGACTGCGTTCCAAACTGCAGTCCGATCTGTATGGTTTGGACTGCGGATCAAACTGTCGTGCTAATGGCGCATAAAGATCGGACCGCGCATCTGGGACTGATCACTGACGTGGTGCGCGGTCAAAACTGTGAGATTTGCCTCCGCGTCGAAATGTCAGATCGGACTGTCAGCCCCGCTCATCTACACGTACGTTTCGGAGTGCGGTTTAGAATGGCGCGTGCTGTTTCTCGCGGTCCAAACTTTACGTGTGCAGGGCGCTTTAGTTTTCCTGTGTTATCCGATGAAAATTTCGTTATGTAACTTTATTAATACAAACGCCAACTTTACCTTCTTCTTCTTCATGTCGTCTTTATACTCTATACTATGCTCTTCCCATCGGTAGGTATACAATTATATTTTCAATTTGTAATTGTATACTTATTGGAGCTATCACCAACTTCACTTTCTGCTACGCCGGTTTTTATTTCACAAAGACTCTACTACAGTAGAGCGCAGTAGCATAGATGTTGATTAGTCATCAAGCCATTCTTCTTCTTTCTTTTATCTTTCCTTGCTTATGTGAAGACTCATAACTCTTTTTTTTTGCACAGCAACACAATCTAAGCCTCGTGTCATCGATTTTTTTATCCCTCGTAAGTAATCGCTTGAAACACTGGACAGTTTTAAAATTAATTTGCCAAATTGTATTAGGTCCGAGTGCCAAAACAAACGTCATTCTGTATCAAAACCTTATTATTGTTTGATAGCGTTTACGAAACTAGAATCTTCAGTTAAAAAAAATTTAAGTTGGTACTTACTAAGCTTTGTGTGAACTGGAATGATTTTCAATTTTTCTATTGATTTGAACAATTGGCACTTATTAATTTACAAACTGTTTGGCGATATAAACAAAACTAATGACACAAACACAAGTGAAAAAGTATTTAACTAATATAAAAAAAAAACAATAATGATCTTGAAATGCTTTGCTTACTTACAATTTCTATTCAAATTAACCTAATTAAGTAATCAGGCCTTTCTTAAAACAAAATAATGAAGTTTCTTTCCAATAATCTCCAATTTGATTCAATTTTAAAAGTCATTTTTGTTTTTCTAGCATCCTCTCAGCCACGAGAAGTAGAGTTAGTTTTTTACGATGAATACGAAGGCAAAGACCCAATCTACAAAGTTATGACATCTGTTGGTGAGTGTCTGATACGTCAGTAAAATTCGAAAATTTTAAGGCTTTGGTTTAAAGCGTTTGCACCGCGTAATGAACTCTCTGTCTGTTCTTTAATCGTCAAATTCTTTAACAGGTGAACCAGGGTCACAGAAACCCGCCATCGTATGGCCGATACACCCGCAAAATCCTGTTATTTCATCATCAATTAGTGGTTCTACTGTATCTGCTGGTGATAATGCAGTAGTGACGTCAAGTGGGTCTAGCGGATCGATAGTTGGACCAAGCGGCTCCGCCTCCACATCCTCTGGAGGATCAGCTGGTGGAATTATAGGGAAGAATGGCGTGGTTGTAGTTTCTGCAGCTGGCGCCGGAGGTGCTGCTTCAGGGAAAGATGGCGTAGTAGCAACATCTTCGACTGGTTCAAGCAGTGGGTCAGCAGGGAAAGGTGGATCTGCTGTAGCATCTTCTCAAGGATCAAGCGTTGCCAGCACCTTACCTGTTGTAACCCCGAAGCCGTATACTCAAGCACCAAGCGTAACAATTGAACCTTGGCTTGGTGAGTACTTATCACATCCGTTGCCTATATAATCCTATTTGTGGTCTTAGAACTACATACATTTGCATTTGCGTTAAGTAATGTTCCGTGAAGAAGAATCAAATACATATCTTCCCATTTAACTTTCGTTATACGATCCTTTGTACCTATATCTTAATGTTTATGTTCCATTACGACTGTAAAGTTGACTGAATTACTGTCTTTTTAGGTTCACAATCCTCAACTGAATCATCATACACATCCAGTTCATCGTCAAGTTACGACTCTTCGAGTTCAAGCAAATCTACCACGACAAGTGATGTCATAGATTATCCTTTAAAGATTCCAGCCTCATCTAAGGCACCAAAACCAGCATCTACTAAAGCACCGATTAAAAAACCAACTGTGGCACCCACTCACCCAATTCTCGCACCAACTAGCAGTCCTGGTGAAACCAGCTCATCCAGTTCTTCCACCAGTAGTGGCTCAGCTTCAGGGGAGAATACCGCGACATCATCTACAGGTAGCTCAGGCAGCTCCGCGTCAGGCGGGAATGTCTCGACGGCATCTTCAGGCGGATCAAGCGCCTCAGCTTCTGGTGAAGGAACTGCTTCCTCCTCAACATCTAGCAGTGGCAGTGCATCGGCAGGTGGAATAACAACTGCGAAACCAACGCCAAAACCCACTCAAGCTCCTACTCAAGCGCCAACACAAGCACCGACTCCAACGCCTACTCAAGCCCCTACTCAAGCGTCAACACAAGCACCTACCCAAGCGCTAACTTACGCTCCAACACAAGCTCCTACTCAAGCGCCCAGTCAAGCACCAACTCATAAACCAACTGTGGCACCCAATCACCCAACTCTCGCACCAACTAGCAGTCCTGGTGAAACCAGCTCATCCAGTTCTTCCACCAGTACTGGCTCAGCGTCAGGGGACAATGCCGCGGTATCATCTACAGGTAGCTCAGGCAGCTCCGCTTCAGGCGGGAATGTCTCAACGGCATCTTCAGGCGGATCAAGCGCCTCGGCTTCTGGTGAAGGAACTGCTTCCTCCTCAACGTCTAGCAGCGGCAGTGCATCGGCAGGTGAAGTAACAACTGCGAAACCAACGTCAAAACCCACTCAAGCTCCAACTCAAGCGCCTACTCAAGCACCTACTGAAACGCCAACACAAGCACCTACCCAAGCACCAACTTACGCTCCAACACAAGCACCTACTCAAGCGCCAACTCAAGCACCAACTCATAAACCAACTGTGGCACCCACTCACCCAACTCTCGCACCAACTAGCAGTCCTGGTGAAACCAGCTCATCCAGTTCTTCCACCAGTACTGGCTCAGCGTCAGGGGACAATGCCGCGGTATCATCTACAGGTAGCTCAGGCAGCTCCGCTTCAGGCGGGAATGTCTCAACGGCATCTTCAGGCGGATCAAGTGCCTCGGCTTCTGGTGAAGGAACTGCTTCCTCCTCAACGTCTAGCAGCGGCAGTGCATCGGCAGGTGAAGTAACAACTGCGAAACCAACGTCAAAACCCACTCAAGCTCCAACTCAAGCGCCTACTCAAGCACCAACTCATAAACCAACTGTGGCACCCCCTCACCCAACTCTCGCACCAACTAGCAGTCCTGGTGAAACCAGCTCATCCAGTTCTTCCACCAGTACTGGCTCAGCGTCAGGGGAAAATGCCGCGGCATCATCTACAGGTAGCTCAGGCAGCTCCGCTTCAGGCGGGAATGTCTCAACGGCATCTTCAGGCGGATCAAGCGCCTCGGCTTCTGGTGACGGAACTGCTTCTGGTGACGGAACTGCTTCCTCCTCAACGTCTAGCAGCGGCAGTGCATCGGCAGGTGAAATAACAACTGCGGAACCAACGTCAAAACCCACTCAAGCTCCAACTCAAGCGCCTACTCAAGCACCTACTGAAACGCCAACACAAGCACCTACCCAAGCACCAACTTACGCTCCAACACAAGCACCTACTCAAGCGCCAACTCAAGCACCAACTCATAAACCAACTGTGGCACCCACGCACCCAACTCTCGCACCAACTAGCAGTCCTGGTGAAACCAGCTCATCCAGTTCTTCCACCAGTACTGGCTCAGCGTCAGGGGACAATGCCGCGGCATCATCTACAGGTAGCTCAGGCAGCTCCGCTTCAGGCGGGAATGTCTCAACGGCATCTTCAGGCGGATCAAGCGCCTCGGCTTCTGGTGACGGAACTGCTTCCTCCTCAACGTCTAGCAGCGGCAGTGCATCGGCAGGTGAAATAACAACTGCGAAACCAACGTCAAAACCCACTCAAGCTCCAACTCAAGCGCCTACTCAAGCACCTACTGAAACGCCATCACAAGCACCTACCCAAGCACCAACTTACGCTCCAACACAAGCACCTACTCAAGCGCCAACTCAAGCACCAACTCATAAACCAACTGTGGCACCCACTCACCCAACTCTCGCACCAACTAGCAGTCCTGGTGAAACCAGCTCATCCAGTTCTTCCACCAGTACTGGCTCAGCGTCAGGGGACAATGCCGCGGCATCATCTACAGGTAGCTCAAGCAGCTCCGCATCAGGTGGGAATGTCTCAACGGCATCTTCAGGCGGATCAAGCGCCTCGGCTTCTGGTGAAGGAACTGCTTCCTCCTCAACTTCTAGCAGTGGCAGTGCATCGGCAGGTGGAATAACAACTGCGAAACCAACGCCAAAACCCACTCACGCTCCAACTCAAGCGCCTTCTCAAGCACCTACTCAAGCGACTACTGAAGTACCTACTCAAGCGCCAACTTACGCTCCAACACTAGCTCCGACTCAAGCGCCAACACAAGCACCGACTCAAGCACCTACTCAAGCCCCAACTCAAGCGTCAACACAAGCACCGACTCCGGCACCAATTGAGGGTCCAGATTGTTCGGATGATCTAGATAGCTCCAGCTCATCCAGTTCTTCCACCAGTAGTACCTCAGCTTCAGGGAACAGTGCTTCGTCATCATCTTCAGGTGGCTCAAGCACTTCGGCTTCGGAAGACGGAACTGCTTCCTCCTCAACGTCTTCTGGATCAAGTGGATCTTCAGGAGACGATGGCGCTACCACCTCATCTAGCACTCACACAGGTGCCAGTGCTGTGTTGCCCAGTGACATTTGGAATCAATTAGGTTAGTAGATCGTGCCTTTTGCTATTTTCTGTCTGTTTCTGCTCTGATACCAAGTCCAAATATTACGAACTAGTTTCCGCACTCGGATTCGCCCGTGTGGTACTTATATTCCTGATATTCCTGATCTTAAACAGAACTACATCATGTCCGAAATTTCAGCTGAATCCGTTATTTCATATGAAAAAAAGATCACATATTTCTTACAATCGTCCTTCTTTAGAAATTTAGATAGAATTGTCAATGATGTTTAGGATTTCTATTGAAATTTCAACAGCTGTAGACTTTAGTGACTTAAAGATAATGATATTTACCGTAGTACAGATGTACACGTTACTTAGACCTCAAGCTTTTCTTAGATTTTTATATGCAAGGGACCCCAGCCTTCATCTTCGGAACTTAAGTCAACCTCACAACCCCATGGCGCATCCTGTTAATTACTAAACGAGTGATCATTGCGGCATAGCCTAGCCAAACACCATTACATCAAAATATTCTATCCACCCACAGGCAACACAGTTAATTGTGAGAAGAAATACCCTGCGAGCCACAGCCTGCATGCTAGCTTGCAAATAATGGCCTATCCCTGTTTTTATTACGAAAGGACTAGATCCACAACCTGCATGCCTACATGCAATTATTGGCATATCCCCCTTTTATGAGGGAAGGCTTATATCCAGGAATTGGCTGATAATATGCTAGTGATGTTGTACCAATACTTGTTGTTTTACCCATAGGCCCGTGGACTGCATCTCCCGACACAGCAGAAGCTGGCTCATGGACCTGGATCAGCGCTGATAAAAAGACAAAAATAGTCTACGCAGGTAAGACAAATTCAATATTAAACTAAAAACCGAGACTTCATGATTCAAAACCATCAGTAACAGCTCATCATAGTGAAAAAAATTACAGCAGAGAAGCCATCGCACGTAGATCGCATCAAAATTATTAACCTACTAGTAATTTTCAAAAACGTTACAAAGCACGGAAGTGAAACGTTTTTGTAATGCGCTCATCCGGGAAGGAACCACCATCTATTTCTGCCGCCATGCACCAATTGTGATCAGGTTTGAAGAGTACGAAGTCACGACTCTTGTTTCTATTGCTCCTTGGCATCATCATCATGCCAATAGCAGTCCACAAATGGACATAGACCTTCCCTAGTACACCAACACGTTACCAGGCACCATAACACAGACAGATTTTGTGTGAAATTAAAACTTGATATTATGAGCCAACGTAAACTGGGCAACTTGTCGCCGCGACAAGATGTTGTTGTTTGCATCTGGCGTCTTGTCACCGTCTAAACGAGGAGCTGTCACTTGCGTCGGCGACTAGTCGTTACGACAGACGTCGTGTAGGAAGCGATCATTAGTAGTAGAGTAGAAACTAACGCTGCCCAGTCGCGCTACTGTTGTCGTATGTGCGCGTGCACAGCCCGACTAGATGCAGCGATAAGTAGCTAGCGTGCCCGTTTCCCCTAGTTTGTTATCGTGATTCCGCGGCTCTGACGCCAAGTGGGCGGAGCTTTGTACTAAATATATGAAAATTGTCGCCTGTCGTCGGTCTAGTCGCCGAGCTGTCAATGCCATGTGTCGCTAATAAGTAATAATTTTTACTAATAACCTGCTAGTTATATTAGCAGGTTATTTTTCTGGAAAAAAAGACAGACGTTATTAGGCATTTTAGATTCGTTTGTAAAATAAGTATTCAAGCTTACAAGAATTCTCAATCAAAGTGTCTTCCTAAATTATTGTATGTATACTCAGCTATAAGATTAGAGAAGTAAGATAGGTAGACAGATAGATAAATAGATAAACGCTTTATAATACACCAGAAAATAAAAATCAGTATGCAGGAAACTTTCAAGTAAATAAAATAATACAATGGGCAGTCTTATCGCTAAAAGAGATCTATTTCTGACAATCTTTACACCAAAATAATATTTTTTAATTGCTGGATAGGTGGTCCATCATCGACATCTTCAGGCAGTTCCAGCAGCTCTGCTTCAGGAGAGAATGCCGTGTCAACATCCACAGGCAGCTCAAGCACTTCGGCTTCAGAAGACGGAACTTCCTCCACAACGTCTACCAGTAGCAGTGCATCTACAGGTGGAAAACCCACTCTGAAACCAACAACAAAACCTACTCAAGCGCCAACACAAGCTCCTACTCAAGCGTCAACTCAAGCACCAACTCATAAATCAACTGTTGCACCCACTCACCCAACTCTCGCACCAACTAGCAGTCCTAGTGAAACCAGCTCATCCAGTTCTTCCACCAGTAGTAGCTCAGCTTCAGGGGACCATGCCGCGGTATCATCTACAGGTAGCTCAGGCAGCTCTGCTTCAGGTGGGAATGTCTCAACGGCATCTTCAGGCGGCTCTAGCGCTTCGACTTCGGGAGACGGAACTGCTTCCTCCTCAACGTCTAGCAGCGGCAGTGCATCGGCAGGTGAAATAACAACAGTGAAACCAACGCCAAAACCCACTCACGCTTCAACTCAAGCGCCTACTCAAGCACCTTCTCAAGCACCAACTTACGCTCCAACACAAGCACCTACTCAAGCGCCAACTCAAGCACCAACTCATACACCAACTGTGGCACCCACTCACCCAACTCTCGCACCAACTAGCAGTCCTGGTGGAACCAGCTCATCCAGTTCTTCCACCAGTACTGGCTCAGCGTCAGGGGACAATGCCGCGGCATCATCTACAGGTAGCTCAGGCAGCTCCGCGTCAGGCGGGAATGTCTCAACGGCATCTTCAGGCGGATCAAGCGCCTCGGCTTCTGGTGACGGAACTGCTTCCTCCTCAACGTCTAGCAGCGGCAGTGCATCGGCAGGTGAAATAACAACAGTGAATTCAACGCCAAAACCCACTCAAGCTCCTACTCAAGCTCCTACTCAAGCACCTACTCAAGCACCAACACAAGCGCCCACTCAAGCGCCGACTCAAGTCCCAACTCAAGCCCCAACTCAAACACCAACTCAAGCGCCAACTCAAGCACCGACCCATAAACCAACTGTGGCTCCGACTAGCAGTCCTAGTGAAACCAGCTCATCCAGTTCTTCCACCAGTACTGGCTCAGCGTCAGGGGACAATGCCGCGGCATCATCTACAGGTAGCTCAGGCAGCTCCGCTTCAGGCGGGAATGTCTCAACGGCATCTTCAGGCGGATCAAGCGCCTCGGCTTCTGGTGAAGGAACTGCTTCCTCCTCAACGTCTAGCAGCGGTAGTGCATCGGCAGGTGAAATAAAAACTGCGAAACCAACGTCAAAACCCACTCAAGCTCCAACTCAAGCGCCTACTCAAGCACCTACTGAAACGCCAACACAAGCACCTACCCAAGCACCAACTTACGCTCCAACACAAGCACCTACTCAAGCGCCAACTCAAGCACCAACTCATACACCAACTGTGGCACCCACTCACCCAACTCTCGCACCAACTAGCAGTCCTGGTGGAACCAGCTCATCCAGTTCTTCCACCAGTACTGGCTCAGCGTCAGGGGACAATGCCGCGGCATCATCTACAGGTAGCTCAGGCAGCTCCGCTTCAGGCGGGAATGTCTCAACGGCATCTTCAGGCGGATCAAGCGCCTCGGCTTCTGGTGACGGAACTGCTTCCTCCTCAACGTCTAGCAGCGGCAGTGCATCGGCAGGTGAAATAACAACAGTGAATTCAACGCCAAAACCCACTCAAGCTCCTACTCAAGCTCCTACTCAAGCACCTACTCAAGCACCAACACAAGCGCCCACTCAAGCGCCGACTCAAGTCCCAACTCAAGCCCCAACTCAAACACCAACTCAAGCGCCAACTCAAGCACCGACCCATAAACCAACTGTGGCTCCGACTAGCAGTCCTAGTGAAACCAGCTCATCCAGTTCTTCCACCAGTACTGGCTCAGCGTCAGGGGACAATGCCGCGGCATCATCTACAGGTAGCTCAGGCAGCTCCGCTTCAGGCGGGAATGTCTCAACGGCATCTTCAGGCGGATCAAGCGCCTCGGCTTCTGGTGAAGGAACTGCTTCCTCCTCAACGTCTAGCAGCGGTAGTGCATCGGCAGGTGAAATAAAAACTGCGAAACCAACGTCAAAACCCACTCAAGCTCCAACTCAAGCGCCTACTCAAGCACCTACTGAAACGCCAACACAAGCACCTACCCAAGCACCAACTTACGCTCCAACACAAGCACCTACTCAAGCGCCAACTCAAGCACCAACTCATACACCAACTGTGGCACCCACTCACCCAACTCTCGCACCAACTAGCAGTCCTGGTGGAACCAGCTCATCCAGTTCTTCCACCAGTACTGGCTCAGCGTCAGGGGACAATGCCGCGGCATCATCTACAGGTAGCTCAGGCAGCTCCGCTTCAGGCGGGAATGTCTCAACGGCATCTTCAGGCGGATCAAGCGCCTCGGCTTCTGGTGACGGAACTGCTTCCTCCTCAACGTCTAGCAGCGGCAGTGCATCGGCAGGTGCAATAACAACTGCGAAACCAACGTCAAAACCCACTCAAGCTCCAACTCAAGCACCCACTCAAGCACCAACTCAAGCCCCAACTCAAGCACCTACTCAAACGCCAACACAGGCACCTACCCAAGCGCCAACTCAAGCCCCAACTCAAGCACCTACTCAAACGCCAACACAGGCACCTACCCAAGCAGCATCTCAAGCCCCAACTCAAAAACCAACTGTGGTACCGACACACCCAACTTACTCACCAACTAACAAACCAGGTGCCTCTAGCTCATCCAGCTCAAGCAGCTCTGCAACAGGAGGCGGTAGCGTGTCATCATCTACAAGTAGCTCAAGTGGCTCCACCTCGGGAGGCGGTTCCACGTCATCATCTTCAGGCAGCTCAAGCTCCTCGGGAGATGGGACTGCTTCCTCATCATCGTCTAGTGCCACGTCAGGATCTGTATGGCCATGGGATAACCCGCCTCACTGGCCCCTTCTACCAGCAGACTGGCCCATCAGATGGCCTTACGTTCCAGCAGACTGGCCGACATACTGTCCCATTCCACCACAAAACTGGCCTCGCGACTGGAGTGTTCCAACAAAGGATTGGCAATACTGGCCAATAGCAAAACGCTGGCTCAGCTCCGTCGCTACATCTAGCTCTAGTGCTTCTAGTGGACCTGATGGTGCTGTCTCATCTTCAACATCCTCCGCTGGTAGCACTGGTTGGCCGAATCCATGGGCGCCCGCAGATTGGGCGCCTGACGCGGCGACGCCACCTATCACTACCGAACAATACTGGCCTTGGGGCCCTGGACCAAGACCAACACCTTCTGGCTGGCCGAGACCCCCCGGCTGGCCAAGACCCCCTGGTTGGCCGAGAAAACCTTGGCCAAGGCCTTCTAAAGGCAGATATTGCGTCTGCTATGACTGCGC
This sequence comes from Horisme vitalbata, assembly GCA_951804965.1. Classification (NCBI taxonomy): domain Eukaryota; kingdom Metazoa; phylum Arthropoda; class Insecta; order Lepidoptera; family Geometridae; genus Horisme; species Horisme vitalbata. The sequence continues at coordinate 4,746,510 of OX638109.1, forward strand.
TGAAGAAATACCATACCCTCTGCGTCAACAACTTGGAATCAACCCGTGAGAAGAAAAAAACAGGAACATGGACGATTCAGACCCGCTAATTTTAATAATTAAGTTTTAAGAATTTTATGTATATTAAATTATGTAACATTGCAAGCAATCCTAAAATCCTTTTATCAAGGGCCCAAAAATAAAATTAAGTATAATGAAAAAAGCAGTTTTATTTTATTTTATTTTTATTTTTTCAATTTTTGGAAAACTATAGCTAGTTTATAACAAAATATAAATTATTGGCACTTAAAGACTAATTACAAGCTTCCACTTATCGGGAAGGACAAAATTTTACCCTTTTGAGGGCAGCTTCCTTTTATTTTGTAGTAAGAAGGCTTTGTTCTAAGCAAACTATAAGTTTAGGTTTGAAGAAAAGAACAATTGCATTTTAGGATTTTTTTTAAAATGTACAGAGGGCTTACCACAGGTTTTGATAGTTTTCGAAAACTTTTTAAGTTTCGGTATCTTTCCATACATTTTTGTACAGTGCCTCTAGGGAAACGTGCATGAACTACGAAAATGTATAGAAAGATCAGTGTTGCCGTTTTTTATGTGGAGAAAATGCTAAAACTTGTTGCAAAAAATGCTAAATAACTTTTAAAAATGCTAAATAAAATGCTAAAATCTATATTTTTCTTTTGAATTCCTTAAGAATTTTGAATTTTTGTGTACCGTACAAAAAAATGTTAATCATGAAATATGCTAAATGCGAATTTTTCAAGCTAACAGACCCGAAAATATGCTAAATTTAGCATTAAAAATGCTAAAACGGCAACACTGGGAAAGATACCAAAACTTATAAAGTTTTCGAAAACTATCAAAACCTGTGGTAAGCCCTCTGTTAACCTAGAAAAAAACATTTGTTAAAAAAAAGAAGTTGGTCTCAATCGACTTTATTTCCCAACACTTTTCCCAAAGTAATTTACCAGATCAAATCGTAAGATTTTGCAAAAAAAATTAATAACTTTTGTTCCATACAATAGCTATGAAACGTCATTCACCACAAGACTGGATCCATGTAGGTTGGATTGGCTCTTCTGAATCAGGGCAGAAGTTCAGTTCTGAGGTGAGGCTGTGCATTTTACTCAACTAAGAAGCACTCATAACCGTTAAGATACCTTTTTCTTAACAAATGTCTTTTTCTAGGTCAACTGTACATTTTTTCAAAAATCCTAAAATGCAATCATATAGTTCGTTCATTATTGGTTCTTTTCTTCAAACTTAAAAATAGTTTGCTTAGAACAAAGCCAAAAACTACAAACTACAAAATAAAAGGAAGTTGCCAACAAAGGGGTAAAAGGAGAATGCCGTTAACCCGTACCAATTGCGTCAAAACCAAACGTATCGCATAAAATTGCCTTTTTTTTAGTTATAGACACCGAATCGATTAATAATCACGTAAAAAAATCTTTCGTTTAATTGGTTTGCGGCGCACGGCGCCATGACACTGCAACAACCCTCACTTTTAATTATTTAGACAGTAGAATCGACTGATAACATTGGAGAATTATTCACTTTGTATAATCAAAGAGGTTGGATCAGAAACTTTTTCTATCTCCTATCTTCAAGTTTTTAATATGCTCTCGCTAGAGTGTTCTGTGGCATTGTATAACAGTGTTTATTCTGTAATAGATATTTTACGATAGACAATCGTTGCATCAACTGTTTGTTAATAACCGGTGACGCAAAACCAGCATAGTTTGGAGAGGCATTTATAGCCTTTTCGTGGCGATGAATGTGTTAAGATCTTGGATCTTAGCTTGGATTTCACCTTCACCAGTAAGTACTAATACCTATTATAACCATTAATCGTCGTCAACGCATCGGGCGGCAGCCTTCGACGCGTCGGCGGCAGCAGTTGCCAAGTGCTGTTGTAGAGCCCTAACTTGGGAGTTTAGGGAGACCATCTTGGATAAAAAAAAAAATCTAAACTTTGAATCCCGCTAAGTGAATAATTTACGGCTCAACCGCCGTCTAGATGAATTTTCACTCGCACAGAATATACATCTAGGTCTTTGCGCTTGCACAATTAAAATTATGACTAGCTCATCATCATCATCATCCTACTGCAGTCCACTGCTTGAACAACGTAGGGCTCCCCTAATGAGCGCCATTGTGCCCTGCTCTTAGCTCGACGCATCCAGCTTCTACCAGCAGCCGACAGCAGATAGTCACTCCACCTGGCCCGAGGGCGTCCTACGCTACGTTGGCCGAGCCGCGGTCTCCACTCAAGAACTCGTTTACTCCAGCGGTTATCGGTTTTCGACATGACAAGCCCACTACCACTTCATCTTGCCAATTCTCTGAGCGCAGCGGGCTGCTCGCATGTATTGGGCCAGTACAGCAATTTGCGGCGGGCAAAAGTTGTATGAAAATTCATATCTGTAGTGTTTAGCGGCCAAATAAATTACTATGAAAACTCATACATATCTTGCAACGATCTTTTACTCCGAAACATGACAACCAAGGAGGTAACTAATCAAAGGGTTTATTTAAATTTCGAACTGGCTTCCAAATAGAATGCTGTTTATTGAAAAATGTACAAGTTCTGTCTAGGAACTATTTTGTTTTAATTTAACACGTTCGTCCATCAATGCCTCTTTTGCTGGCCTCTGCAGTAATGTACTATTTTTGACCACGAAGTCACCTGATGTTAAAGCCGGCTTTTGACTATGGGAAATATATTACATCTTGAGCTATATAATATACATCATACATTTTGAGCGACACACCTCCCCGGACCCCGCACCTCCCCCTGCCTCGCCATGAGTTTGAAGTGTCAAATGACCACTGTCAATGTCAAAAGCCGGCTTATGTAACGTTGTGGTCTTAGATGGAGTCCCGAAAACACCTATTCACTCTACACCTGTTTAGCCTGGTTAAGGGTTTAGAGTCCCGGATTCTAGTTATCGGGAAAGACAGAGGCCGATAGAGAATTAATGAATGAGCGAATGAATGATAATTAATTTGCCAGAATATAGGTTTGTATATTGGATGTATGTTTTAATTATAGGAGCGCTATATTCGACTTATTATTCGTGCAAATATTTATTATAGATGATATAATCGAATTATCAGACTTATATTACAAAATTTCAACTAAGAATAGAATAAAATAAAATGAACATTAGAACTCACTCCAGTGTAACTTATAATTATTTACAGACATTTGTTTCAATTAGATGAATGTTGTCGTTGTCTCGATCATCTGTCTTCGGAGTTTCATTACTGCGCCGAAAATACTCTGTGACGAGAATAATTTAATTAGCCGAAGACTTGTCCTTTTATTTGGAATCTGCTACAGAATTATATGAAACCAGCTAGACAGAGTCCTTGCTATCAACAGGTAGGAACCCCTTCACCCTTCTGTCACGGGTTCAAACAGTCACAGGTCACAGGTCACAGGTCACAGGTCACAGGTCACAGGTCACAGGTCAAAGGTCACAGGTCACAGGTCACAGGTCACAGGTTACGGGTCATAGGTCACAGGTCTCAGGTTACAGGTCACAGGTGACATATCACAGGTCACAGGTCACAGGACAAACCCCGTGGGCGAAAGTCCGCCTAAAACACAGAAGGCTGCAGGTTCGATGCCCGCCGCGGGACTAATGTTTGCACTGTTTTTTTTTTTCTAGAAAGGGATGCATACTTTATCTCAATGCGATTCGTACCAGGGCATTTCTATGAAACTGCATAGCATTTTATTCGAGCGCCCTAGCTGGTACGATGAACTTTTTTATCTATTTTGAAGTCTATGCGTCCCTTTCTAACTGATGATATTGGACATAAGAAAGTAGGGATCAGCCGTAGGAGTTGATGTTCAGAACATAGTGAATTTTAAGACATTATCTAGTTCTCTTCTACTCTTTTTGAACTCATTTGAAGTCGCATAGAGAGAAGTATGTATCCCTTTTAGCTGATGATATATAGACTTAAGAAAGTAGAGAGCCGTATGAGTTAATGAAGAAGAGCATGAATGTAATTTAGGGGTTCTTATAAGCTTTATTCATAGTTCTTTGGATTCACCTGTCGTCACTTTATCTGGTACCTTTAATAGTGTCCTTTAAAAAAAATACAACCGAATTGAGAACCTCCTCGTTTTTTGAAGTCGGTTAAAAATCAAGCCAAATTAAATTTATTATTAAACATTATCGCAATGTTAAACATTCAACCTTTTTAGACTAAAATAGAACCAGTGGCAAAACTTTTCCATCAGTTTTATTTAAGGCCCTGTCACACTGACACGCGCAATCGCTAATCGTGGATGTCGGCGTCTGTCGATTTGTATCAATTTGTCTGTAATGTCCTAAGGCGGGGGAGAGATGGCCAGGATGGAATCCTATTCTATCTACTATATTATAAAGGTGAAAACTTGTGAAATTTGAACATGTGAAATGACGAATGGAAGGCAGCGCTTTTGCAGCGCGTTACGCTCTGCCTTAGCTTATTTAGAAGAAAAAAAAGTAATATAACAGTGTTTTGGTTCCCATAATACAAGCTCTGCTTAGTTCGGGGCTACATGATGCTGTGTGAAAGTGCCCAGCATTTTTTTTTAAATAAAGTGACTTGACAGAACTCCCATCATTTTAATATACCATTTGAATTTAATCAGATCAAACCTAACTCATTTATTGAACTCTGATTAGAAAGAAAAAAAGATATAGATTACTTATGCACTACAAGCTAGCTAATTCTAATAATACATTCGAGAAACCGCAAAGGACCTAACTAATCACTTTCAGATCAGGTCGATATTCCATTTGTCCACGTGTCCATTAACGCCCTCTCTCCTCTAAGTCAGAGTCGAATGAAGGATCAGGATAATGTGTTAAAAATCTACAGATCTCAGTACGCACAATCATCAAAGGCGTTGAAAATGTAATTTAGAAACCAAGCACAGAATAAAATTTGACTTTATCGTAGTGGTGATAAAGCGAACGGTGCGCAGACTGACCTCGTGGTTGCTACCGAATACAGTTTTTGTCCACCCGCCTCTTATGAAGTCACAAACTGTAACTTAATTCAACCACGAGATACAGGTCTTTTTGTTTCTTGAATAGCGAGCTCAAAACAAAGTTATTCCAAAATCCTCGATTCAAGTCAGCGAAAAATTTTGAAATTTTGACAAACTGTAAATCATAAACAAATATTGACCGATTTTGTTAATTCAAATTGTAATCTAAAGCCCTCCGGCAGATGCACATTTTGACATATTATGGTCCATCCGCATACATCTCATATCTGCGAAACTCCAGGCAAATGTCACAATTTCGTAGATTCCGTAGATCGGGGCAGGAAAACAAACATTTTCAATGTTAAAATACCAAACCTTCAGCTTTCCCCCAACCTCCCCCATCCTAAATACAACCCCCACTACTATTTACATACCAACGGGTGGTTTTACTATAAAAAGGGAGACATTGATTCGAAAATAACAGTTAGTATTCACCTTTCGAAGATAAATCTTGTCTAAACAAAATGTTTCAAAGGCTAGAAAGTTTGTTTTATATGTTCACGCTTTTGTCTGCAAGTATTGTGCTGACTACGGGTAATGATTTAAAGGTGAGTAGGTTATTGTAGAAATTAGAACCAGCCCGCTATTTTTTACCAGCCCGCTGATGATGGCATAGCGCAGTCTAATAAAGCTAAATCCCCTGGCCACCGACGGGCAGCAGCGTCGGCGATGCGAGAAGTTGTGCCTTGCGTGCCCCAACCATGCCCAGCGTGGGGATTATGGGCATATATACCCTTCTTATAGGTGATGTGTCTTCTATGTCCAGCAGGGGACTGAATAGGCTAATGACCAGCCCTTTACTTCCTCTGCGTTACTTAATATTGGATTATTCCGTTAGTAAAAATGATATTCAATTGGATCCCGTAACTTTAAAAACGCTAAAGCATTAAAAAATCAAGAAAAAATAAACAAATATATAATAATATATCCCAAAAAGTTAACTTAAAATATAACATTGATACTGAATACATAAATTTATATTTAGTTAGTCATTATTACAAATATAGCATATAGGTGCATATTTATAGTACTTACGCTTAAAATTATGATTGGGACTACTTTTCAAAACAAATGGACATTCAATAAAGAGCCAACTCGCACTTTACCGGTCATGTTTTACTTAAGTTTCTATGAGGAGCGACTGGAAACCAGGGTTGCAGTTGCTACCATGCTTCTGTCCTCGAGCTAAAAACTCCGATACTAGAGTTGGCCATAATTAAAACTAACATTGCAAGGATTTTGAACCTTCAAAGAAGGCCGGTCATTTTAGACCTGACTATAAATCGAAGCGAATAAAAATACGAATTATGTATAAATATTCTTGATAATGGAGTATTGTAATCATAACTAATAACTTTATTTATTAAAGCCGGAATACTTAGTAAATTAATAATAAATATTGATCACAATACGCCCTATCATAATGTATCATGGTTATTGAACGCACTCTCATCCACATTGTGCATCTCTCGTCCCAATGTCAACCATCTAAAACAAAACTGTCACTAACAAAGCACGCGTTTGGTTGGTTTTTTTGTTTAATAGCGCCAGTGTCATAATCGCTCGTAACCTAAAAAAACATACCCAGAAAAATTCTCCGGCTTTAATAAAAAAAAAGAACATGATATCCTGCAATAAGAACTATCAATCAGGATAGGTCATTTCTAGACGCGTCATTTTATGGTCAGGTCTCAGGTCACAGGTTGTATGAAACTGGCCGATCTTCTTTAAGTTCAAGATATTTTTTACAAGCTTTGTTAATTTTAAATCTGCACGTGCTTTATTTCAGACGGAAAAATGGGTCTGTATGTACCGTGATATCGTATTCTACCTGTGGGGCGAATGAGGTTTCATGGAAATTGTATCAAAAACTTTTTTTTTAATTTACGCATTTTACTATTCGTTTTGGTAAGCTAATTACTGGGAAAAGTGTTCAGAGGGCCTAGTACAAGTTGCATAATTCGAAAACTTTTACAGTAGTACATTGAGCTCAATTTTGAAGTACCTTTTTTCGTTAATTACCTCAACATTTTGAGTGATAATTATTGCAATCTGCAAGAAGATTACATTGCCTACGTTGTTCGATCAGTTTCTACTTAAAACCAGTTGCGTAATTTCCAAAAAACGTACATTAAAATTGAGCTCCATAAAGTATACTATATAAGTTTTCGAATTGTGCAATTCGTACTAGGCCCTCCGGTTGGAAAATAGATTGAGACCAACTTGTTTTTTTTTTTGACATAGTCATTATAGTCACGTATAGGCTAAATTTCCGAAGAACCTTCTAATTACAAAATTTTGCCTCACTCTATATAGTCGCCATAATGAATTTAATTCAAATTTTATTTATGTACATTTAGGAGGAAGACAGACGTGCTCATAGTGATAGAAGAGGCCTATGGTTTGGCCCCCGTCTTGGGAAGAGATCAGCTCAGTTACCAGAAGACAACAGGTAAAGCGGTGCACGTACCAGCCGGTAACGAATTCCCTCTCAATCAGCCCCTACCAAACCAACTTCGGGAGGCCTATTCTATTCCTACTAAACCTACTAATATTATAAATGCGAAAGTTTGTCCTTCCTTCTTCTTCGTATAAGCTGGTGGCCAGATCTGGTGTCGGATTTTTTATTCCACCCGAAGGCCATTCTGTTTTCTCCAACAGTTTTTTGAAGCGGGTGAAGTTACAAAGAATTATGTTTTATTAAAAAACTCGTTATTTTATTTTATTTTAAATTTCACAAAATAGAGTAAAGGAGAATGCCGAGAACCCGTACCAATTGCGTCAAAACCGAACGTATCCCAATAAAATGTATTATATTTTATAAATGTCAATAACATTTTCTTTAGTTTTACACACCAAAGGGATTAATAATCGAATAAAAATATATTTTGTTGATTTGGTTTCCGCCGCACGCCGCCATTAGACTGCAACAACCAATGATATATACGTTACTTATGGCAACAAATGTGCTACTATGGCAATAAGCCTCATTTTTAATTAATTTGACAGTAGAATCAACTAAAAACTTATTGGTGATTTTTTTTGACGCACTCACTTTAGTCTTGGTACCGAGGGCCATAATCGGCATTCTCCTTTTATTTTTCTTTTATTTATTTAACAAAATCCACAGATCTTAAGTACAACACATACAAAGCTTATGCAGCCAATAAGGGATTTACATTTTATAAAGTGTATCCTATAAACTAAGAACAACAGTCACTAACAGACCTCGCAAACACGACGCTTTGTCGTCGCGCTTAGTCGCGAGCGTCTGTCATATCTTGTGTCGCGATTGTCGCCGTGTGTGCGGAGCTTTGAACAAAATGTATGAAAATTATCCCCCGCAGCTTGTCGTAGCGTCTAATCGCTGACGTTTGTCGTCCATTGTGCGCAGGCTGTTAGTAGGTATAAACTATACCATTATGGAATTTACATATATATCAGTTACTAAATAAAAATAAATAAATAAAATAGCCTTTATTGCTGTTACTTAAAATTACAATGGATAAGTGCTTTCTTATTAACTAAATTACTATTACATATTACATTACATCGTCAACTGAATTTTTGTCTGTAACAGCTTGTCTGTCGACAAAGGCCTCCTCTAAAGATTTCCACCTATTTCTGTCTCTTGCTAGGCGGGTCCATATTGGACCAGCTATTTTCTTGAAGTCATCTTCCCATCTTTTAATTTGTCTACCTCTATTTCTCTTGCTGTCCCTTGGATACCAATCTTGGTATCAGTTACTAATCGTTACTAATTAGGTATAGACTATAGTAAAGTAAGGTCTCAATTAAATAAACTGCATACCTACATGTTAATACACAATATTATCACGTGTGTGTAGGATTTGGGAAAAACTATATTAAATGAAATTTGAAATAAATTAGATATTTACAACTCTAGTAAATATAGTTTTAACTACGTTTAAAACTATATTTACTAGAGTTGTAAATATCAATGCCATTGAATATTTTATTGTAGTTCCTTTCTAACCGTTGGACAAGTGAATTATATATATACTTTTAGGAAAGCAAGAAGGTTTGTATCTGTTTCGTCCTGTAAAACTAGTTTTGCCCAACGTTTTGGTGACTTTATTAAGATCTTCATATATAATACTGTTTCGAAGAACTGTAATATAAAAAATAAGTCTGTTTATGAAGCAAAACGTACAATAAACAAGTGGCTGCTAACCCTCTCTTATGATTCCACTGAATATTTGTATAAAATTGTCAAATTGTATCATGAAGGTTGTTTGCTATTTCATTTAGTATTTATTCGCATTATTTCTATAAGTTGATCTGTAAATTTTTTTTCTTCATTGTTTGTAAATCCATATCCTAGGCGCATATGCTATCTTAATTTTAGGACTTCAATTCGATAGATTTCTGCTCTGTACGTTTTTTTTTCTATTAAGATCTAAGATTTGTAAGGCTTGGCTTTAGCTTCTAACTTGTTGTGTGTTATTTGACACTATTTATTTTGTAATGCTTTAACTATATGTCCGGAATTCTATTCTGCTATGTCATCCTATTGGTCTCCGCGATACAGGCTACGCCTAGTGTGGAGGCCGCTGGTAAAATTGTAATCAATTTCTTTTTGGTAAATAAATATTTTTTCATTTTTTTTTTCATTTTTCATGTCTGGTGCGCTTTCTTGGCACACTGAGCAATTTATAAACTAAATAAGATCATCATTCTATACAATTATGATGATTGATATTGATGATGACATATTCTTTCATTCCCCGTTTTGCATTGTAGAAATCAGAAACAAAAGCGTGGTGGTGTATGCATTCTGGTCAAAACGGGATTATTGTTTAAAGAAACTGTTTTTATCCAGCAGTACTGTAGAGATAGTCACTTTGAAAGCTGTGGGGTCGATATTACATCCCAAAATATGTCTGTTATTTGTATCTACAGAACCCCTACCTCTGATTTTCGCTTATTTATAAATAATTTGGCGAACATATGTCACTACAATTGTTTTAAGAATAAGAAAAAAATTATAATTGCAGGTGATTTAAACGTAAATACATTGCAACCTTCTCACAAAGCTAAGGAATTACAAGATTTACTACTGAACTACAACCTTACCATGCACATACATGAACCAACTCGACAGAACACTTGTATTGATCACTTGATCAGTAACATTCCTTCAGCTAAAGGCGAATTATTACATTGGGACATATCTGATCATAACACAGCACAATTATTAAGTGTCTCTGTAAAACATAAAAAAATGCTAAGTAAATATATTATGTACAAGAAAGACTACCATGACACGTATATAAAAAAATTTAAAGAGTGCTTAAAAAGCTTATCTTTTTCCGATGTCTACACTCAACCTGATATAAACTCTGCGTATGAAAGCTTTCAAGACTTGTTGCTTTTGTTTTATAATCTTTGCTTTCCCAATAAAAAAATTATAGTAACCAATAATGGAAACAAATATAAATGGGTTACAAAGGGTCTAAGAATTAGTTGTAAAACAAAGAGACTACTAAGATATAGATATTATGGTAATAAATCGAAGGTGAATAAATATAAATACAAACATTACTCTCGTCTACTAAGAGCATGTATAAGCCGATCGATTAAGGCTTACAAGGAAAATATCTTTAAAAAATCTAAGAATATTTGTAAGACATCGTGGCAGCTAATTCAGCAAGAATCCGAACTGACAAAACATATTACCTTCATAAACGAAGTTAAAATAGACACTGAAATTGTAAACAGCCTCCATAAAATTGCCGAAGAGTTCAACAAGTACTGGATAAATCTGACAAATAAACAGAATAAGAATCTCCGTATCACTCACAAAATTAGAGCTTGCAGTAGTATGTTCCTCAGGCCTATGGATAATGATGAAACTAAAAAAATAATATTATCCCTTAAAAATACAAAATCTGTAGGCTATGACGGCATTGATACAAAAATTCTGAAAATATGTTCAGATCAACTTGTACCCATTCTTACGTACTTGATTAATATGTCGTTTGGGGAAGGTGTTTTTCCAAATGCATTAAAATATGCTACGGTAAAGCCACTCTTTAAAAAAGGCGACCGAAACAAACTAGAAAACTATAGGCCAATAACTCTAGTCCCAGTTATTTCAAAACTATTCGAACGAGCTATGCAAAATCGCATCTTATCATTTATAAATAATAATGGCATTCTGAGAAGTGAGCAATATGGGTTTCAGAAAAAAAAATCTACAATAACAGCTTGTTTTAATTTGATAAAAAATATCATTGATGACTTGGACGATGGAAAATTTGTTACCGCCGTTTTCTTTGACATGTCAAAAGCATTTGACTTTGTATCTCATGACTTACTATTAGATAAAGTGGAAAAATACGGTATTCGAGGTCCAGCTCTAAAATGGCTAGATACATTTCTAAGAAATAGAATGCAATGTGTTTAAATTGCAAATATTGATGAAAACAATGAGCTTAAGCTAGTAAGATCAGATTACAGACTGAATAACTGTGGAGTACCGCAGGGCAGTGTTCTAGGCCCACTTTTATTCTTACTCTATATTAATGACCTTCCTGAAATCACTGCTAATCCGTGTACTCTCTTTGCGGATGACATTTCAATTATAATTTCATGTAAATCTGACATTAATAACTGTTACCATTTTGACATTAATAATACAATTGACAAAATAATTTCATGGCTAGATGGCAATAATCTGCGCGTTAACATAGAAAAGACGAAGTTAGTACAATTTAGTAACTATGGAAAAAGGCGATTAAATCTTAGCATAAGTCATAATGAACAATATTTAACCGAATCTGACGAAATGAAATTTCTAGGTATTATTTTGGATCGAAATTGCAATTGGAAGTCACACGTTGATCAGGTTTGCAAAAAGTTGAATAAGTTTGTATATGTACTATACAAACTTCGTAAGACCACTAACCACAACACTATTTTAACAGCGTACCACGGTTATGTAGCTTCTGTCTTAAGCTATGGACTTATACTGTGGGGTAACTCTACTGATGTTAATAGAGCTTTTCTTGCTCAAAAAAAATGTGTACGTGCCATCGTCGGCATACCCCCATGGGAGTCATGTAGACCTATTTTCACTAAACTACACTTAATGACTCTGCCGAGTATGTACATCTTTGAAATTGCAAAGTTTGTTAAAGAAAATCCATCTTTATTTGCTAAGGCGCACCAAATCTACCCGCGATGTGTTAGAGATCCTGATAGAATTGTTCTTCCTAGGATCCCCCGAACAGCCCTGTATCAGAAAAATTGCTACGCCATGTGTGGGCGCATATTTAACCAAATTCCTAGTGACTTAAAAGATTTGCCCTATAATGTTTTTATAAGGAAATTAAAAATGTGGTTAAAAGAAAAATGTTATTATACTGTCTCGGAGTTTTTAAGAGATTCATAAGTGTATGTAGATGATTACTAATTAATGTTTTATTTTGTTCTATCTCATACCTATTGACTTTGACATTTATAAATTCCTTTTTTATCTTTGTATTTTTGACTTCTTTGTGTTCTATTTGACGTTGACATTTATAAATTATTTTATTAATTTGACTAGCATGAATTATACAATAAACCTTTGTACTTTTAATTATAAAATCATTAATTTATTAAATAATTCTTTGTTTTTGCATGCCGTATTATTCGGTAAGGTGTGTGATACCAATGTATAATCTTAAGACATTTGTACAACCATACTTTTTTGCAAATAAAACATTCATTCATTCATTCATTGCAGAGAGGTCTACTACCGGCTCCTAGAAGCAGCCGATACCCTGAAATACTACTACGACCAGCTACCAATATCCTATCTGGAGAGGAGGAATGAACCAGATACACGAGGTTAGTATACTGCAGTTAGTACTTAATTCTTCGTAGTTACCAACTTTTGTGTCTTTTGTACCTCTCGAAGGCCCAATAGCCTATAGCAGTCTACTGCTGGACAGTTAGCAGTCTACCCTGTCCTGAGCTCGACGCTTCCAGCATCTACCAGGAACCGACAGCAAATCATCACACCACCTAGCCTTAGATAAGCGCCCTACACACGTAAAGTTCGGACCGCGGGAAACAGCACGCGCCATTCCAACCCGCACTCCGAAACGTACGTGATGCGCGGGGCTGACAGTCCGATCTGGCATGTCGTGATCAGTCGTCAAGTCAGTGATCAGTCCCAGATGCGCGGTCCAATCTCTACGCGCCATAGCTCGACAGTTTGAATCCGCAGTCCAAACCGTACAGAGGGCTTACCACGAGTTTTGATAGTTTTTGAAAACTATATAAGTTTCTGTATCTTTCCCAGTGTTGCTGTTTTAGCATTTTTAATGCTAAATTTAGCATATTTTCGGGTATGTTAGCTTGAAAAATTCGCATTTAGCATATTTTTATGATTAACATTTTTTTGTACGTTACCTAAAAATTCAAAATTCCTAAGGAATTCCAAAGAAAAATATAGATTTTAGCATTTTATTTAGCATTTTTAAAAGTTATTTAGCATTTTTTGCAACATGTTTTAGCATTTTCTCCAAATAAAAAACGGCAACACTGATCTTTCCATACATTTTCGTAGTTCATGCACGTTTCCCTAGAGGCGCTGTACCAAAATGTATGGAAAGATACCGAAACCTAAAAAGTTTTTGAAAACTATCAAAACCCATGGTAAGCCCTCAGATCTGACTGCGATTTGGAACGCAGTCCCGATGCGCGGTGCGATCTTTACGTGTGCAGGGCGCTTTTGGTATAGTATAGGCTATACAGCAGTCAGTAGGTACTTCATTCATCGTAGTTACCAACTCTTGTGTCTTTCATACCTCTCGAAAGCCAATTCATAATCATCAGCCTATAGTCTACTGCTGGAAATAGGTCTCTCGTAATGAGCGCCATTGTGCCCTGTCCTCAGCTCAACGCATCCAGATTCTACCAGCAGCCTTTCACATTAGCTGGCCGGAGGGCGTTCGGCATCACGTTTGCCGAGACGCAGTCTCCACTCAAAACTCCACCCGTATACCCTAATATGGCTTAACGACTAAAAAACCGGGACCAAAATCTTTGCATGCCTTTCAAAGCACGGAAGCGCCACTAAACGGTCACCCATCCAAGTAGTAACCGGGAGGAGTGATACACCGAAGTAAACCACGCTACAAGCGTTTTAGCAGTCGTTACAGGGCCTCAGGAGAATATGTAACAACATTTTTCTACTCGTATATGTTGAAACTAGCTTCCCCTGCCTCGTTCGCGTGGTACCAGGATAAACAGTAGTCTGTATGTATTTCCTCATCTAGAACTTTTAAGTTCAAATTTCAGCTTAATCAAATATTTTATAAGGTATCTAGGTATGTGTATGATATTATTTATCTAGCTACTTTCGTAAGTATGTACACCACAGTCTTTTGTTTTTCGTGCTATCCTATCCATCCAAAGGTTGTCTGGAAGAGATCGCTATTAGCGATAAGACCGCCCATTGTACCTTTTTTTTAAATTGTTAAGTTTCTGGAAACTGTATTTTTTAATAATTTGGTGTACAATAAACAATTTATCTTATTTTTTTTTTTTATTTCGTTAGGATTCTCAGAATCATTTTCATAAAAGTTTGACACCCTGTTACACCCCCATTTGGGTAATGTCAAATGGAGTCAATGAGAAAGAAGGAAGAGGGAGGAGAGGTCTTTTATTTAAAGTGTACATAAAAAGTTTCTATTGGGTGATAATTTGATGATGATTGATGATGATGTTACAGTAACGAAGAAAGTGATCTTCACACCGAAACTGGGGCGCAGTTTGGATGAGGATCAGCAGATGCAGTACGTAGACTTCACACCTCGACTCGGTAGACGAGTGGCTGAGGATATTGGTGCCACAGCTTCAGACCGGGAAGTGTATGTATCTACATTATAGGAACACTTAACACGTTGACTGCGGGCCTCGAAGAGGACGCCTTAACACGTTGACTGCGGAAATGACGCTCCGCGCCATGCTCGATCATGGTGAAGTGCAGCAAGTGCACCATTATGTTTTCAGTAATCAAAGCGTTAACTTCGTTACCACGTAGGGGTTCTTCCCCTTCATTCAGCCCCTTCGCCTCTTCGGGGGCTGAATTTTAGGAAATCCTTTCTTAAAATAGAAAAAGAATTCGTTTATTGCATAAAGTGCCCTGCGATCCCCAACCCGCATGCCCAGCGTGGGGATTATGGGCATATCCCCCTTTATTAGGGGAGGCCTATGTCCAGCAGTGGACTGATATAGGCTGATGTGGATGTGTGGGTGGATAAAGTATACAAGATCTTATTTTCCACATAGGCTCACATACTCCGCCGATAAATTGGCGTGCAAAAATATTAAATTATTTGTTTACATTGGTAACATGCAGATAAAAAGAAAAAGATGAAGAAGTCCGATCAAATCTTAAGATATTGCAAAAACTAAAAAAAAGGTTCTCTAAAATAATCTATGAAAAGTCAGCGTATGTATGCATGGCTATGTAAGTCTAGTGTCGCAAATATATTAATTTTATTTATTTATTTCAATAAATTATTTTTTCTTTTTATTTAGCTACAGATCAGATGGAGCTGGTACACGGTTCTTCTCGCCACGTCTCGGAAGACACAAAGATTATTCACCTCGACTTGGCAGGGATGTAAACTATGGTGAGACAAATCATCATCAGATAGTATCTAGAGCAATGTTGCCACCAACAACAGCAATGTTGCAACCTTCTCCGTTATTTTAAGCCTAAGCGCACACTAGACGACACGCGACGGTGACAGCTCGGCGGCGACTTAAGGCGACGACACACGACAAACTACAGCCGACAATTTTCATATAATTTTTTCAAAGCTCCGCACACTTAACGTCAGAGTCGTGGAGTTGCGACGACAAGCTAGGGTCACGCGCGGTCGCTACTTTTCGCTGCATCTTCCTGGCTGATAGCTTCCAGCACGACGTCTGTCGTAACGACTAGTCGCCGACGCAACAGCTATAATAAATTACTATTAATATTACTTCTTATTACTTTAAGCCGGCTTTTGATTATGTGACATATACATTACGTATATTATAATTATTACATCTTGGGTTGCATATTACATCCCGCGATTGCAATTCACACTGTAAGAATAGATGTTTCAAACAAAAATTCAAAACACGTGATCAGGGTGCCTAGTGCGAGTTTTTTACCCGCTCGATCGCGTTTGCGTTTACGCAAATTTATATGGAATCGAGGTAGCGCCATCTAGTGAAAAACGCGTTGCACTGACTCCTTTCCATACAAATTTGCGTAAACGCAAACGCGATCGAGCTGGTAAAAAAAATCGCACTAGGCACTCAGTTGAGACTTCTGCAAACGAACGTCATTCAAACTGAGGGGGAGGCAGGGGCAGGCAAGCAGGCGCGGGGTCCGGAGATATAGCGATATTGGCGATACATCACGGGTATCGCCAATATCGTTCGAAAAAATATTTATAGTTTGGGATGTAACATATATTATAGCACAGTGTCAACGGTCTCGTACAAAATGTATGACGTGCGATAAATTATTATATCTCAAGATTTGATATACACCCCTTAGTCATAAGCCGGCATAAGGCTGCTTTTTCACCAGAAATGTGGTATGCTACGTTGCTATGGATGCGTTTGATATACTAAGATGTTTTTTATATGGAAGGATGCGTGCTATGGATGTGTGCTATGGATTCCTTCGCCGTTTCCCTACTATCGATACATCGCATAGCTCGAGCTGCGCATCTTCCTCGCGCAGCTACTTTGCGGGCGGTGCGTCTTCATAGCACATCTTACTCGCACCGCTTCATAGCTTAGCATCAGTGGAAACTGTCATAACGTTTCGTAGCTTAGCTTTTACATTCTCGCAGCATGCATACATTCTCGCTGCATAGCACATCTCTGGTGGAAAGGCACCCTTAATCCGGCCACGAGCGAAGCCAGGCTAACAGACTGCAATCTTTTTCAGATAACTACCCAGATAGAGTACGGGTGGCAAGAAGTGTAAATGATACCAAAACCTCGAAACGCTAACTGAACTCTGGCATTTAAATTAAGATAAATTACATTTAAGTACTTAATTTGGACGAAATAACTTTTATAAATGTGATAATTAAATGAATTAAGTGAGACTGAGTTTTATTTTTCATAGAGCCTTCTTTCCAACACCAAACATGAGCTTGATGAAGAATACTAGCGAAATAGTATTCGTATCGAAGACGAGTCAGTCCTCCGAGGTACACCAGTCTTGTCAAGCTGATCTAATTTGACTGCCATTCAGATGTAGAATGTAGTACTTTTGTAAATTAAAGAAATTATACTGATTAGTGATGTAAACATGGTGTTAGTAAATATTACTTAATGGAGATTTGTATGTTAAATTTTGTGATGTATTGTACGCATCGATATAATTATATAGAAATCTATAGAGTGACCATCTTCAAGTGAAAACTGTCCATGCGTATTATTTGACATAAATAAAATTCAAAATGCCGAATTTGCACTAATTTAGATCTTATGTCGCTTGAAAACTGTTGAAGCGTGCGCGGAGTTTTGGTGCAAACCAAAGAAATAGGACTAAAGCATAGAAGAAGTCTTAAAATTCATTTATGCTCTGAACATTATCTCATACGGCTGATCTCTTCTTTCTTATGTCCATATATGTTAGCTAGAAAGAGATGCATACTTTATCTCAATGCGATTTCTGTGACTTCGTACCAGGGCATTTGTACGAACCTGCATAGAAATTTGTTCGAGCGCCCTGGTACGATTAACTTTTTGAAGTCGCATTCATATAGGTATGCATCCCTTTCTAACTAATGATATTGGACATAAGAAAGTAGATATCAGCCGTATTGAATTTTAAGACTTTATCTAGTTGTCTTCCTATATCTGTGGTGCAGACACTTTTTTCCATGTTTTCCACTCTAGAGTATTTAATATCTCGATGGATAAACGTTAAAATTTAGGCAATGAGAAAGCGTAGATTCAAGACTTTGTCATTGGAAATATTTTTCGATACGCTTATGATAAGTCAGGTTGAAATATTCGTGGTCGCCCTACAGGTAACATCATCATCAGCCTATCGCAGTCCACTGCTGGACATAGGCCTTCCCTAATGAGCTATCATGATGATGATATATTATATGTATATACAGGTTACATCTTATAGGTAGGAGATTCCTAGGTGGGGACAACGGGGCCCGTGGTGACCCCTGATTACTAAAACAGGGTTCTGGCAGCGGATTGCGGTATAACTCAGCCTGACAGTACAGCTACATACCCTGAACGCCGACCAACGCCCTGAACGCGTCATCGGCGTTGCGAGAAGCTGTGCCCTGCTATTTCCTACCGCATTATCAGCGTGGGGTATTAAGGTCATATCGTCATTGTTGAATTTAGATGAAATGTCAAAGGTAACCTGTTAAATTGGCCCCATAAAAGGACATGATACCGATGTTTCCAAATCAATTAAATGATTTCTGTAGAAAAAATACCCCCCCTAAGAATCACTTTCTTTGAAGCCGGTTTTTTAATGTTTTATCTTTTTTGAGGAAAATAAGTAAACGATAATTTCTCTTTTCTATTCCATTGACGGTTTCATCATTGTTAGTTTAACTTTCTTATTAATACTCGCTGGTGGATTTATGAAATGTTTCAAGTTCTCCGGCTCTCTATCTTGCTCCGGTAGTGGTTCGTTGAAGTCATATTTTTCGGCAACTGCTGGTAACTTTCCATAGTAATTTGGACTGCTCATTTTGAAATACTCTCTGGTTGGTATCATTGTTCCTTTAAGTTTCTTCGGCTTGCTTTTGGGATCTGGTTCTAGAAGGTTTTCCGTCTTCGCTTTAACTTCCTCTGTAGGAATATTCACTTCATCCTCGTACTCCTGTTCGTCTTCAGCTAGTGGCAGCACTTCGGCTAGAGGTGCTGCTTCAACTTGAGGCTCCACTTGAGCTTCTTCTGAAATTAGGTTATAATTTAGATTTATTATTCTTATAAATACAATCAAGCTGACAAAAGCGCCCCGCACACGTAAAGTTCGGCCTACGGGAAACAGCACGCGCCATTCCAACCCGCACTCGGAAATGTACGTGTAGATGCGCGGGGCTGACAGTCCGATCTGGCATGTCGATGCGTAGGCAAATCTCACAGTTTTAACCGCGCATCACGTCAGTGATCAGACCCAGATGCGCGGTCCGATCTTTACGCGCCATAGCTCGACAGTTTGATCCGCAGTCCAAACCGTACAGATCGGACTGCGTTTTGGAACGCAGTCCCGATGCGCGGTCCGATCTTTATGTGTGCAGGGCGCTAATCAAGCTGACATTGAAACCAATGATTGTGGTAGATATCGGAAATAAAAGACTGAGAAAGAGATAGATCAATTCGTCATTCGCATGACTTCAAGTTTGCAAATAGTCCTAAGTGAGTAGGTAGTTAATGAGAGGGCGTGTCTGTAGAAATGTGTATTTGTTTGAGTGTAAGGGTGTGTGGATTATCCTGTATGTTATCTGTGTTGATTGTCTGTGCTGAATAAAAATTTATCTTATCTTATCTACTGTTGTTTAAATCGATTGAGAAAAGCCGGAGATAGGAAGTTATGGAAGAGCATGGGGAGGTCTATGCTAAAAAGCAAAACGATCTGAGAACTAATGCTTAATTTTATAAACTTTATTGTGTAATATGTAACTAAGTAGTTTAAGATTGTTAATAAAGGTCATCACAAAATTAATAAAACATTGCTTAATCTACCTCAGCTGGAGTGTCGGGGGTTCTATTTTCTATTGTCGGAACCCTTTTTTTTGTCGGTGTGAAAATGCGTTTCGCATCTCCTTCAGCTCGGGGAGAGTTGGAGGGGTCTGTCGGCTCTCCGCCGGCGACTACCTCTCGCTAGTTCGGCGGCCTACCGACTAAAAACACACCGTGTTCCTTCACTCACCGTAGTGCATGTGCATCATCAAACCATTCATCGCCTGATGAAGGGATCGACGCTGCAGTAGCACTTGACGGGGTCATGGGGTCCCGGTAGGATTCTACCACGACCCCGTCGGTGATCGTTCGCCTAAGGCGAACCCCTCTGTTTCCCCTTAGTAGGGAAGGGGGATGTCCCGGAACATCACGGACATCCCTTGCCATTGGAGCCCCTGCATTGCAGGGCTGTGGCTCCCCGCACCCATACCCTGCTGATCGTCGGAACCCAAACCAACCTCACCGGTTATGGTGCAACTAGCTTACTAACAGTAGAGGATCTGGCTGGCTGATTGCGGCACAGCTACATCCTCTAGCCGCCGACTGGCAGCAGTGTCGGCAGAAACTGCCCCTTTCTTATAGTGTTATTGTAACTCACCTATTTCTTTATTATTTTCTGTCTCAGCTACAACAGCTTTTAATCTTTGGTCCTTATATTGTGTTTTTTCAGCAGACGCTTGATGATTTGGCTCCTCACTTTCAAAGGATTCATCTCTTTTCGGCGTTACGTAATCCTCATAGCTATCTTTGGTTTTTGTCAAATCTGCTTCTTTAAACAACCCATTATCCTCTGGGGCAGGTTCATTCACCTCGTATTGTGCATCTTCTGTGGTTTTTGTGTTGAGTTTTGGAGTTGTTTCCGTTCGATAGATATTGCGGCTTGTATCTTTGGTAAAATCAATATATGCATCAGTGTGATCCTTTTTGCGGGTAATTTGCAGTTCGCTTTTCGGTTTTGGGAACTCTCTTCCAAGTTTCTGTCTGACTCTGTCGACTAATTCATCAAAATCCACGGTTTCCACCTGATCCTTGATGGAGAATCTTTTCTTTTTAGATGGTTGGTCACTTTGTACTTCTTTACCCCGGCTTGCAACTGCTGGTTTATCCATATATTCGATGTCTTCATCGTTATGACCGGAATACTGCTCTTTAAGTGGCTTATTTTTAACTAACTGCTGTCGATATTTCATTGCATTTTGTGATGCCATGTCTGTTAATTGTTCTGCTAGTTTGGCCGGTATGAATTTCTTGGCTATGCTTCTGAAATCATCTAAATTTGCGGCGAATAAGACGTAGGTGTAGATAAAGTTAAGTACAGTTAAGACTTGACCTGAAAATTATTAATTACAGACATAAATAATGTCGCCTTCGCACGAATTCCAAAATGAAACTGAAACTTAATCCAGACTTGACCGAAGTTTTTTGACCAAAATTTTATGTCTCTGTAAAAGTTATGAGTATGAATATACGAGTAGAGGAAGGCCGAAGAAGTGTATGTATGGTATGAGTGTGAAAAGAGTGAATACAGAGTTGACGTCTGATAGGATAGGAGTGACTGGAGAAAGAAAACATGTTTTACCGACCCTATTTATAGTGGGATAAAGGCAGGCAAATGATGATGAAACGTAAAATAACTCTAATTGAAATCAGATTCTTGCTGAAGCTTCGTGTGCCTTTTTATGACAAAGTCCAGCAATTTCTTTGTAAAACTCACATATTTGTAAAAGAATATTTGCCGCCATTTTCTTCACTCATACATAAATAGAAATATTTTTATCGCATTGTACTTTATAGCGATAATTCTGAATTTTATTCGTATGTTTCATCTGTGACTGTATGTAACACATACCTTATTCTAGAACTATAAAAAACCAATTGAAAAAACACTTCACGCTCTGAAAACAATAAAAGCGGCTGGAGATCGTAAAAGACTTTACACCATATTTCCAAGATGGCGTCAATCTTCCTAGTTATCCTTTTAATTAATTTTTCACATGCATCTGTGCCGATAGTCTTGAAAATTCCTCTGGAAACTGACCCAAATCTTCCTATAAACCAATACATACGAACTAATAACGGTTTTCGTCCTTTATCAATTCAAAATCTCATGCAATACACGGAGATCCCGCCAAAATTCACAATGAGGGCGGAAAAAAAGATAATATTAGACGAGGCAAGGAATAATAATGGCGGGCGAAGATTTAGCGGGACTATTCACGGATTATCAGGAAGAAAACGAATGGTTTGATTGATGAAACCGTACATTTACTATGATCATAAATTAAAAATGCATTTGATTTGAAAAATATGAAGAATTCATGTTAGTAACTTTTATTCGCGTCTGAAAACCAGCGCTGTGCCATTCCTGCATAGGTATGGTGCAGCACATGCTGAGTGGGGACCGATTCGATCCCACGCAATGTAAAATAAAGTTTAGTGTTAATTTTTTTATAACTCTACGTGTGTTTTTGCTTTTTCTTTACCTCTAAATTTTTAGTATTATGTATATGTTATGACCAACTCTGTACCTACCTACTTATTTTGTGTTTTGTGGGTCGAATAAATGGATTTTCTTTCTTTCTGTCTTTCTATTCATGGATTTTATACACAAGCTCTGCTTAGTTAAATGATGTGTTATATTGTGTAGCATTATTTACTAATCTTATCTATAATTTTTACTGGAATAATCCAGGAACGAAGACTAAGAGGACGTAGCCCATGCGTTGGTTAGACTAAATACGAATCCCGCTCGATACTCAACTCCACAAACTATTCGAGCTGGGGATCGAAAGAAGTGTAAAACATTAAAAGAAATGATCATGATGAGTGTTATGACCCTATATTAATCTAAGTTTAAAACTTACAAGACATCTTTGATATAAGCATTTCAAAAGCAATGCGATGTATTTATTGCCACCACTTATTAATGTAAATCCACATTACACAAAGGTTAGCTGGTAGAGAATGCTTCTTAGCATTAAGTTCGCCTATGTGACCGATGCTGACCGATGGACTGAAGTGTGCGAAGTATGTATGAAGTTTTGTGAGATGATTGATAGTGTAAGAAATAGTACAATCTGTTGATATTTTTTATATTTGCTTTCATAATTAGTATGCATGTTTTATATTCATTTTGTTTAAGGTTTCTTCTTTTTCTTTTGTTTGTATTGTATATCATAGCGCCTTGGTATTATACTGTAATGCTGTGTTATAATTGTATGAATAAATATCTAAATAAATATCTAAATATGTATATGTATTTTTTGTGCAATAAAGAATATCTCTATTCTATCTATCTATCTATCTATGACGACAGGTCATGAGTCATGACTCTTTGCAGCGAGGATACGACGCAAAGAGTGAAAGATCTTCCGTAAACCTGTTGGCATAAACCATAGCTGACTAGATCGTCAACTCACCATCGTCAAGGATCTCCGGCTGTCTATCATTGACTGCCAGTATCGCAGGCTTTTGACTATGTAACACGTGATCATTTGACACTTCAAACTCAGGGCGAGGCAGGGGGAGGTGCGGTGTCCGGGGAGGTGTGTCGTTCAAAATGTATGATAAGCGATAAAATATTATAGCTCAAGATAATAAGTGATTTTATATCTTCAAAAATGTTGAATAGTGCCAGCGAGAGGGAGGTTTGACCCCTATAGTCGCCATAATCAAATTGACCTACAAATTGACTTTACGAATAAATTATTATGACTATGGACTTTGCAGATGGAGCACATGGCCCACCTGATGTTAAATGGTAACCATTACCTATCACAAAGCATTGCATCGTAAATCACGTTTTTTGGAACGTGCTCTATCATGCAACGTCCATCAACTTAAGGCATGATGATGATAAGCCTCTTGTGCCTGTAATTTCACCGGCACCCACACCCTTCAAACCGAAACACAGCACAGCTGCTTTGCGGCAGAAATAGGCATGAATCGAAAATCGGCGGGAATCGAACCTGCAATCTTCGGCGTTTGAGGCGGGCGTTTGCCCGCTGCGCTACAGAGGTCACCAAATGCATTTTTTTGCGAATAAATAGTACATATTATACACCCAATATTTGTCTCGCACCGGGAATCAACCTTCAGCGTTTGTCCACTGCGCTACAGTGGTCGTAAATTTAATAAAAAGTCATCATCATCATCATCATCATCAGCCTATCGCAGTCCACTGCTGGACATAGGCCTCCCCTAATGAGCGCCATTGCGCCCTGTCCTGAGCTCGACGCATCCAGCTTCTACCAGCAGCCTTTCGCAGATCGTCACCCCACCTGGCCGACGGGCGTCCTACACTACGTTTGCCGAGCCGCGGTCTCCACTCAAGAACTCGTTTACCCCATCGGTTATCGGTTCTTCGGCAGATATGGCCAGCCCACTGCCACTTCAGCTTGCTAATTCTCTGAGCTATGTCGACAACTTTAGTTCTATGTCGGATAAACTCATTGCGGATTTTATCCTTCAGAGAAACCCCGAGCATAGCTCGTTCCATAGCTCGCTGAGCGACTTTAAACTGGTGGACTAGTCGAACTGTGAGTGTCCACGTTTCGGCTCCGTATGTCATGACGGGTAGGACGCACTGATTGAAAACTTTTGTTTTCAAACATTGCGGTATGGGTGACGAGAAAACTCGACGTAGTTTTCCAAATGCTGCCCAACCCAGCTGAATCCTCCTCTTGGCCTCCTTCTCGAAGTTGTTTCTACCCAACTGCAATATCTGCCCGAGGTATGTATACTCCGAAACAACTTCAAGAAGGTGTCCATTAACGACGACAGGACTCGGATCAATTCGGTCATTGACCATAACTTTGGTCTTGTCCAAATTCATGCCGAGACCTATCTTTCGCGAGGCTGATGCTAGGCCGTCCAGCATCTGTTGCAGCTCCTCCAGCGACTCCGCCATTAGGACTATGTCATCAGCGAATCGCAAGTGTGAGATGTGCTCGCCGTTTATGTTTATGCCCATACCTTTCCAGTCCAGCGTCTTAAACATATCCTCCAACGCGCTTGTGAACAGTTTCGGAGATATGACATCTCCCTGTCTCACTCCGCGGCGCAGTTGGATGGGTTTAGACTGCTGGTCCTGTACTCGGACACTCATAGTGGCGGCTTCGTACAGACACCTCAACACTTCGATATAACGATAGTCCACTTGGCATCGCTGCAAGGATTCCAGGACAGCCCAGGTTTCTACAGAGTCAAAGGCTTTCTCATAGTCCACAAACGCCAGACACAGGGGCTGATTATACTCTTCGGATTTCTGTATAATCTGCCTCACTGTGTGAATGTGGTCTATGGTACCATATCCTCCGCGAAACCCGGCCTGCTCCGGTGGCTGGAACTCATCGAGTCTTCTGGCGAGACGATTTGTAATAACCCTTGAGAACAGCTTATAGACGTGGCTCAGGAGCGAGATAGGTCTGTAGTTTTTAAGAAGGGTTTTATCTCCCTTCTTAAAAAACAGAACCACCAAGCTCTCGTTCCACGCCTTAGGAGTTCTCCCACAGTGAAGGACGGCGTTGAAGAGGTTCCGCAGCTCCTGCACAACAGGAGCTCCTCCAGCCTTCAGAAGTTCCGAAGTAACACCGTCTTCACCGGGGGCTTTTCCATTTTTAAGCTGTCTCAGGGCCAGTACGACCTCGTCTTGGCTGATCTCTGGCAGGTCGTCGGTATAGTGGCGGGTGAGGGTGGCTCGAGAGTCGTGGCTGCTACGCTGGGGGCAAGGAGCATGTGCCGCATACAGTTGGCCGTAGAAGTCCTCGATCTCCGATAATATCTCCGGCTTTGACAAGACGGTTCGGCCATCGCGTGTTGTTAACTTCGTCAGGTGGCTCCTGCCAAGCTGCTGAGTGAATACTTTGGACCCTCGGTTTCGCTCTATTGCCTTTTCAATGAGGCGTGTGTTGGAGCTCCGAAGGTCACGCCGTATCATCTTCGCAATTCGCTTGTTCAGGTCTGACCTCTCTGACGAAGTGGCCTGAGTGGTTTCCCGTCTTTTTGTCATCAGCCGAAGAGTCTCATCAGTGAACTTGGACTTCCTGCCTTTAGGCTGCATTTGGCAGAATTTGATGCCCTCTTCCCTCAACGTCCCAACCACGTTTTGTAGAGCCTCATCAACGTCATCGGTAGGTTCCACAGCTACGAATCTGTCCCCGAGAAGCTTCTGAAACTTCTCGGTGCCCGCCATGATCTGGAGTAGATTGGGTCGGAGCGTGGACTTCATCAGACGGTTTCTTTCCAGCTGTAGATTGATATTCAGAGAGCCTCGGACAAGTCTGTGATCAGATCCGGTGTTGAACCTATTGATCACGGAGACGTCTCTGAATATGTGCCTTTTATCCGTCATGATGAAGTCGATCTCGTTTTTGGTCACAGTGTCGGGGCTACGCCATGTCCACTTCCTGTGGGGCTTCTTCTCGAAGAACGAGTTCATCAAGAAGAGCCCCTCCTTCTCTAGGAAGTTGACCAGCATTTGCCCCCTGTGGTTTCTACACCCAAAACCATGCGGGCCCACTCTGGATTCGTCGCCAATTCGGACTCCCACTTTGCCGTTAAAGTCCCCCATAACAACGTTGAAGTGAGCCTTTGTGGTGTTGTGCAAGGCTTTGGATATGTCCTCGTACATATCCTCCACTTCATCATCCAAGTGTGCCGAGGTCGGTGCGTAAACCTGAATGATCTTCATACTATACCGCTTGGATAGTCGAAGGATCAGGTACGCTACCCTGGTCGACACACTGGAGATTTCTTCAACATTGTTAGAGAGGGCTTTATTGACGAGAAACCCTACGCCACCCTGGGATGTTTGGTAAATAAAAAGTATTATATTTTTATTTATTTTATTATATTCCATCTTCACAGTCATATTCTGCTTCGCCGGCTAAGCATCTCTTGGGAGCAGCCGGTTTTGAGTAGCGGATACCCCTTGACGTTTTTGTAGATCCTGTAATTAAAATATACCAATCATTTCTCAAGTTATGGACTTAAAAATTTATCATGCCTAAAGTTTTGATAAGAAATAAAGAATTTTCTGCGTCTAAAGCCGGCTTTTGACTTTGGCATAAAGCTATCTTAAGCTATAATATTTTATCGCTCATCATACATTTTGAACGACACACCTCCCCGCACACCACACCTCCCCCTGCCTCGCCCTGAGTTGTAAAGTATCTAATGTTCACGTAACATCCACAGATTACATCCCATAGTTAAAGTTCTTCCCTGACGTCCCGCTTTGGGGTGTATTCTGCATTGCCCCCTGGTAACGTGAAACCCCAGCCAGCCCAACTCCTTAAAATAACGGAGAAGGACTCTGTGTTGGTGGCCAGACCTATAATTTTGTTAAGAATGATTAGATATGAATAGATGAAGATAGAGATGAAGAATGAATGGTACTTTGTTTTTGTTTGACAAATTAATGTAAAATGCTTCGCGTTTTTTAGTTTCGCGACAAAATCATCAATTTTGTCGCGAAACTAAAACGAAACTACTTGAACTGGGGAAATAGAGGATGAATGTTTGTATAAGAAACCAATTATTTCTGCAGCCAGGGAAAAAACAAAACAGCTAGGTATGATGAATTTTAGTTATGTCATGCGGTTCCCAACGCCTTTGATCTTTGTTCGACTTGGGATCTTACGTTTTTGACCAATCAATGTAAAATAAGCGTGATTTCAATTTTTTGATTTGAAATATCTCGGGATTAGCGACGCGTTGCCAAAGGAAACGGCAGTGGAAATGGGATCGGAATCAGGAATCGGGAATGGGAAACACTATAGTGTTGTGCTCCCACTCTTATAACTTGAAATATTGGAAAATTCAATTGAATTAATTGCAGGATTGGAAATGGAAGCGAGGGCCGATGCGGGGTGGAGGGTTCCAGCGGAAGCAGGAGCGGGAATGGGAGTGGGAGTGGTTAAGTTCGCTAAACCTTATGCGCTGTGGGTCGTGGGTTCGCAGTATTTTCTATACTAAATAGTTTTTATATTTTAA
Source organism: Horisme vitalbata (assembly GCA_951804965.1). Classification (NCBI taxonomy): domain Eukaryota; kingdom Metazoa; phylum Arthropoda; class Insecta; order Lepidoptera; family Geometridae; genus Horisme; species Horisme vitalbata. The sequence goes on from OX638109.1 coordinate 4,774,315, forward strand.
ACCTGTTATTTATCAGACCTATCAGGGACTTTTACTGGCAAGTACCATTTTATTCCATAACGACACATATTTTTTCTATACGTATACGTATGTATTTACAAAAAAAAATATAAGTGTAGTATATCAATCATGTGGTTCCCATAATACAGGCTCTGCTTAGTTTGGGGCTACATGATGCTGTGTGATTACGTCCCTCCCGCATTATTATTATTATATACATATATACTTACCTACATATTTAGAGTTCTGACACAAAATAGAAAACTTCTGACGTTTTTCCCCATTATGGATATCTTCAGATATTGCTGAGTACGCAAATCTATTGAGGATACCTTAACGGGCGTAGTCAGAGGCAAGTCCGAACATTACGTTCGATACATGCCCACTTTTTGCAAGCAGCTAGCATTCCACGTGACAGGTTGCAAGCCCATCGCCGCTTTTTATTGGAACACTGAGTAAAATAACCATTGATTTAATACTGTAAAATAGCCATGTTCGGGAAACATTTTACGTGAAACCTCAATTAAGTATACACGCGCAGGCCAGCCAGTAATTTAATAAAAGTTATTAAAAACTAGCTGACCCGCCCACAACTTTATTTGGCGTGTATATTTGTCTCACTCCCAATCCCACTCCCACTCTCAATCCCACTTAGATAGATAGATAGATATATCGTTTATTTGCAACTCCAATCACACACATATACAACAATTTTAAGATTTAACAAGTAGGTAATTTGACATTAGGTATACATACAATATGAATAGTGAAGACATTATATCTAGAAAAATATAAAAATTAAATTGAAAAAGCAATATGTACGACTAAATATTGTGAGAAAGTCCATCACAGTGCATGTGTGTGTTGCAGTATGATAAAAAAGGCCATAGCTCAGCGCATAATTTTGCTCAAGGAGCAAACACTGATTTTCAGCTACTGCCCTTTGAGGCCACAAGCGGAACGAGTCAGCAACAAAACAACAAACAAGTGTGTACATAAGCGTGTGTTAGGGTAATGTGTAAACCCAGTATGTGCACTTCCACTCCCGCTGTCAATTCCACTCACAAGAAATTTAAATTCTTTTAAACAAACCTTGTCCTGACCATTCAATTTGGTGCAGTCGTTCGTATGTTATGCACGTACATACATTTCGGCAACTAGCGGCCCGTCCCGGCTTCTCACGGGTTAGGACACTTTTTTACACCTTGGGTTACGTTACTTAAGTTTTAGTAAGGATCCTTATTCTTTTCTAGCAATAATAGCCTATGTTACTCAGGGTGAATGTAGCTTTCCAATGGTGAAAGAATTTTTGATATCGGCACATTAGTTTTTGAGTTTATTCATTACAAACATACACACACACAAAAATAAAAATTTTTCCTCTTTATAATACCCTCGAGAGCAATGAATCCGGGTCACTCAAAGAATCCAAAAAATCTCGGAAAGTAAGAATGCTAGGTTAATGCAATAAATTGTATTTAATAGACAAAATTTATGCTCTACAAGCACGATGGAAGACACAGAGTGTATAGAAGACCAGGGGAAAGATTCAAGCAAGCATGCATCGAAGAAAAAGTAGCCTACGGTGGTGGGTCTGTACTTGTGTGGGCCGGAATTTCCTCTGAAAGTCGCACAGAGCTGGTGATCATAGAAAACGGCTCTTTAACTAGCGTAAGATATGTGGAAGAAATCCTCAACGAACACGTTGGTCCATTTATGGTCAATTTGGGTGAGGATGCTATATTTATGCATGACAATGCCCGACCTCATACAGGTAGGATTGTGAATGACTACCTTCAAGAGATGAACATTACTTGTATGGAGTGGCCAGCGTGCAGCCCGGATATCAACCCGATCGAGCATGCTTGGGACGAGCTAGGGAGATGCGTAAAACAACGAAACCCTCCCCCAATCACGCTTCCTGAGCTCAAAATTGCTCTCACAGAGGAATGGGAGAATATTCCCCAAAATCGTATAAGGAATTTGGTGTACAGCATGCCAAACCGCGTAAACGCAGTAATGGAAGCACGAGGAGGTAATACGAAGTATTGAAATTCAAGAAAATCGTCATAAAGTTCAAAAATTTCATGTTTCCTATTTTTGTTTTAAGGAGAGATCAGCAGTTTTTTTTCTTTATATAATTTTGTGTAAATAAAATGTATGGTGACTCATATTTTTTTTACTTTCATTTAAGGAGTATTAAATTGTCTATTAAATACAATTTATTGCATTAACCTAGCATTCTTACTTTCCGAGATTTTTTGGATTCTTTGAGTGACCCGGATTCATTGCTCTCGAGTGTATTATAAAAATAGTAAATATATATTAAACATGTTATACGTACCTTCCAAACCAGTTATTTCAATGCAGGGAGGTCTAAATACCCTAGTTTGTTTCAACAGAGCAGTAGGGTTGGAGCCTATCGATAGATTCCATATTTTGAAGATTTCTTTTAGACCGTGCTTGATCGTCTTAAATGAGTGTCTCTTTATTTTGTCTGTAATAATTAATAAAACTCACATTTTATTCATATCATTTGATACCTGTGACACAGGAGAGAAGCTTTGGATTTTCGGAGTTAAAAACTACCTATTTATTAAGGGAGTAGGAGGAGTAGGAGGTCTTCGCCCTGCAGTGGGATCAATCGTGCCTTCCGAAGCACGGAAGCTCTCAGATCTAAATGCCACTAAACGGTCACCCATCCAAGTAGTGACCGGACGGAGTGATGCTTCATCATCAGCCTATAGCAGTCCACTGCTGGACAAAGGCCTCCCCCTAATGAGCGCAATTGCGCCCTGTCCTGAGCTCGATGCATTCAGCTTCTACCAGCAGCCTTTCGCAGATCCTCACTCCACCTGGCCGGAGGGCGTCCTGGACTACGTTTGCCAAGCCACAGTCTCGACTCAAGAACTCGTTTACAATAATCGTTGTCGGTTCTTTGGCAGATATGGCCAGCCCACGGCCACTTCAGCTTGCTAATTTTCTCTGGGCTATGTCGACAACTTTAGTTCTATGTCGTTACGGATTCTATCCTTCAGAGAAACTTCGAGCATAGCTCGTTCCGTAGCTCGCTCGCCGACTTTAAACTATTGGACTAGCCGTACAGTGCTCCACGTTTCGGCTCCGTATGTCACGACGGGTAGGACGCACTGATAGAAAACGTTCGTTTTCAAACATTGCTGTATGGGTGACGGTAAAAATCGACGTAGTTTTCCAAATACTGCCCAACCAAGCTCAATCCTCTTCTTGGCCTCCTTCTCGAAGTTGTTTCTACCCAACTGCAATATCTGCCCGAGGTATGTATACCCCGAAACAACTTAAAGAAGGTGTCCGTTTACGACGACAGGACTAGGATCAATCGGAGTGATGCTTAACCAAGATGATCTGCGAAGCACACCTAAGCAGTACCACGCCATGAGCGATTCCTGTTACCGCTTCGCTGTTATGCTAAATGTTTAATTTATTACCTACCTCATGTCGATGCCACAGATCCACGTCACGAGAGCTTACCGTACCTTTGTTGATGACGTTGAGGAGTAGCTTGATGGCCGCCACGTCCCACTGGAACAACCTCAGCTGGAGGTTGCTGATCTGGTATAGTATGGAGTTAATGTCATCTTTCGTATGATCTGTGATGTCTTCTGTTAATAGCTGAATTAATCTGTAACACCCACACCACACATCAGCCTCAGTCCACTTCTGGGCACTCTTGAAACCAGTGGTTACAATGTACTAACAATAAATATAGCCTATGTTAATTAGGGTGAATGTAGCTTCAAAATGGTGAAAGAATTTTTGAAATCGACACAGTAGTATTTGAGTTTATTCATTACAAACATACACACACAAAAATACAAATTTCTCCTCTTTATATATTTTTTTTTAGTATGGGCCAGCTCTTGACCTCAAGGCTTGCGTGGGCAAGGATGAGGTCGACGATGGGACGAGCTTTCCCAGAAGAGGCCTATTTACTCTCTGTTTGATAAGACAATGGAAAAACAGACGCTGGCAGCTGATTCCATATTTTAGCAGTGCGCATTATAAATGATGCTTGGAAGCGCTTAGTCCTGTTAAATGGATATTAGTATACATTTAATTTGAAGTGTGTATTTTGTGAATATGCGATTATAACTTTTTCAAGTAACCCCCTCCGACCCTTCAGACCGTTATGCAATATCCTAGCGACGAAGGGTGTGGGTGGCGCTGAATTTACAGGCACTTAAAGGAATCATGAACATCTTCATACCTCAAGTTGATCTGTCTTCCTCAAAGCTGTTGTTGTCAGGGCAATCGTGCAAGGGTGACAGTCGGTCCCGAGTTGAATACATTCAAAACGTACGCAACTCGGTACATAACTTACAGGGCTAGCTCGGTTCGTTACGCACGCGCTGCGTCGCCCCGTCTCACAGCACCAAGAACCAATGCGTAAGCATAGTTATCATAGCAGAATGGCGCAGTAATACGATTTCCAAAATGTTTACCGGAAAAAAAATGCCAAGGCTTCGGCTGGGCTATGTGCGAGTTCCACTCTACGCTGGCCACCACTTACCTTATAACAACACTGTTATCGTACGCAATTCTTTTCGCCGAACTCATATTAGTCTTATGACCAGTCAGAAATGGCGTTATCAGATCTTGACAATGCGTCCAATCGCTAACAACGTTTTTCATGAATGACCTTCTGTAGAAAACATCGGAGATTTTCGATCTCTTGATCATCTTAGAACGTTTTCTATCTGAATTTATTGATTTTAGAGACTTCTTTACAGAAGAATGTATGAAATCATCATTACTCTTGAATTTTTGTTGGATTTGTCGAGTGGTTTTGATTGCGTTTAGTCTGAACTTTCTTTCTTTCTTTCTCGGGTCTTTTTCGTCTATTGGTGTAATGGGATCCAGTTCATGGTTTTCATACTCCAGATCTTCATTGACTATCGCTTCGTCTCTTTCAGGTTCGTTTTCATTAGAATGTAGATTTTTTTTTATTTGGTCTGAGATTTGATATTTCAGGAGGGCAACCCTGTCGTTTATACCTAGGGTTGATTCAGTTTTTCTTGCAGAGATGAAGTAGGTGATTTTCTCTAAAATAATCATGAATTAATCAATTTCATGTTTTTAAAGGGGTGAGAGAGGGAGACGTAATTTCACCGAAACTGTTCACCTCGGTATTGGAGGATATATTTAAGGTTCTGCACTGGGACGGACAAGGCATCAATATTAACGGCGAATACATCACTCACCATCGATTTGCCGACGATATAGTTATCATGTGGTATCTCTAAATTACCTCAGAGACCTCAATATCATCTCTGAAACTCAACAGGTAGGTCTAAAAATGTACATGGGTAAGACGCTGATCATGTTAAAAGCCCATGTCGTGCCTAAACTAGCCTATGTTGTAGACGATATTATCGAGGTTGTTGAACACTACGTCTATCTTGGTCAAACAATTCAACAAGGTCTCGGACAAAGAGGTCAACTGACGAATCCAACTCGCATGGGCAGAGTTCGGAAATAATGGCATATTTTGTCGTCACAGATACCACAAAGCCTCAAGACGTCTACAATTAGTGCGTACTGCCAGTACTGAAACTTGGTCGCTAACTATTGGCCTCATGCACAAACTCAAACTTGCTCAACGGGACATGAAGAGAGCTATGCTCGGAGTCTCTCTACGTGATAGAATTCGAAATGAAGAAATCGTAAGAGCACCAGGGTAACCGACACAGCTCTCGGAATCAGCAAGTTGAAGTGGCAGTGGGCAGGCCATATAGCTCGTAGAACCGATAACCGTTGGGGAATAAAGGTTCTCGAATGGCGACCGCGATCTGGAAGACGAAGTGTAGAGAGACCTCTCACTGGATGGACCAACGACATCATATTTGTTCAGTAGTTTTTGTGTGAAAGACTAAAAAACGTCAATCACACAAACTGTCACATTTATCATTAAAGAATAGGCTTAGTTTGATGTGAAGCCGGCTTTTGACTTAAGTAATGTTTAATAAGTCTTTACACGTGATCATTTGACACTTCAAACTCAGGGCGAGGCAGGGGAGGTGCGGTGTGCGGGGAGGTGTGTCGTTCAAAATGTATGATGTACGATAAAATATTACAGCTCAAGATGTAATACATATCCTAGAGTCACAAGCCAGCTTGATTGTTTAAGTTACGTAAGTAAAGAAATATCACTTAAATGTCTTACCGAATATTAAAAGACTTAAAATTAAAATTAAATTCATTTCAACCAGATTCACAGCACTGCAAAGACCACATGCATGTTTTGTTTACAAATATCAAGATTAAAATGCTAGTCAACCGTTTTTAAATACATGGCGGCCATGTTGGAAAATTATTGGCTTAAAAAAATATGTGTGTATTTGACGAACATCGTAAGTAAAATGGCATGAAAAAACTTTTTAAGTTTATTCCGATTATTATATACCTAAATATAGCTTGCACCATTGAAGTTGATTTAAAAAAATCTAAATCAATACTTAATTCAATAAGAACAGTATAGTACACGTTGACGTCTTTATTTAATTTACACCCATTCGTAATTCTTCTTCGTAATTTATAGGTATTAATTTATTAACCGACTTCAAAAATGAGGAGGTTCTCAATTCGTGGGAACCTTTTTTTTTCGACTTTTTTATTTATGTTCTCCGATAACTCCGTCAATAGTGAACCGATTTTCTAAATTATTTTTTTGTTGAAAACCTTTGGATTCACAGGTCGTCCCATATAAATTAATAAATTGGTACTTTTCCCAGAAAACTCAAAAAACCTCATCCTCACTTGTAATTTTAAACAGAGATGTTTGGAAGTCTATGGGAGATACCTTTGCACTGCAGTGGAATGATAACGGATAACAAAAAAATCTTTTCTGAGTGGAGACCGCGTCTCGGGTGCTCAGGTAGGACGCCCTCAGGCCAGGCTGAGTGAGTGATCTGCTGTCGGCTGCTGGTAGAAGCTGGATGTGTTGAGCTGAGAACAGGGCGCAATGACGCTCATTAGGGGAGGCCTATAACCAGCCGTGGACTGCTATAGGCTGATGATGATAATGATGATCCGATACTACGACGATGTAGCCAAGCTACGGCGTACAAAAAAAATACCGTAAAACATAATTTCAAACCCCCAATAATGGTGAGAACGGAGAATTTAAAAGCGATTGAATAAATAAATCTTCTTTGTAGTCGGTACTTCATTGCTGAAGATCGTGATCACTATGTGATGTCCTGCAGGTGTTAACGGCCTGTCTCCAGCGACTCCGATTTGTGACCATCTGCACCACACTGTAGAGCGACGTTCTCTTGTCTCTGAGCTGGTCAGACCATCGGCTTGGGGATCTTCCTCTGGAACGTTTCCTCTCTACATGGCCGACAATGACCAGCTTTTCTAATTTATCGGCTCTACGTCTCGAAATATGGCCGAAATACGACAAATATATCGTGTAGAGCCGATCTGTGAGAGGATTGACACGTGCGCTTAGCCGTCCACGGTATCCGCAATATTCGCCTCCAGCACCACATCTCAATGAATAAATAAATGAATTAATAATAGACACTATCACACTTCATCATGTAGCCCCAAACTTAGCAGAGCTTGTATTATGGGAACCACATGATTGATATACTACATATATACAGTTTTTTTTGTAAATAGATACATATCATACATAGAAAACACCCAGACCTGAGACAAATATCTGCAGAACATGCAAACATTGGTCCTGCTGTGGGAATCGAACCCGCCACCTTCTGCGTCTCAGGCGGACTTTCGCTCACTGCGCCACAGAGGTCGTCAGACCTGTCTCCAGTTGTAGATATAATTAAATTATGTAACATGTAGTTATTATTGCGTGTTAAAATAAAACACGAAATTATTACTTCCATAACTTTATTTCAATACGTTTCTACCTACATAGATTCTGTGTTGAATACATAAAATTCACATATAGACATCTTGACTTCTTCGTATTCTGTAGAAAAAAACAATTATTATATTAAGTTTAAACTTACACAAAAATAGACGGCCTACTTAGAGCAAGGGTTGAATAACCGGCTGAGATACAAGAGGTTCGAATCCCGCTGCGGCTCAATTTTTTTTGTAAATATTTATATAAACGTTAAATTATAGACAATTAAGCATATTTTGTACATATACCAATTGGAATCCACATTTTGTAAACAGCTCGTGTATGACGAGCAAATAAATATGCAATAAATAATGGGCTGAGTAAATATGTACGTAATTATAAAAACCGACCAAGTGGGAGTCGCACCCACGCACGAAGGGTTCCGTACCATTATCTACACATGTAAGGGTAATATAATATAATAAAATCATTTAAATATTTATTTTATTTTAATATCATTATTTATTATTAAGCTTAAATGGGACAGCGTCGGCGGTGCGAGAAGCTGTACCCTGCGATCCCCAACCCGCATGCCCAGCGTGGGGATTATGGGCATATCCCCCTTCTTATAGGGGAGGCCTATGTCCAGCAGTGGACTGAATAGTTGTTGTTGTTGTTGTTGTTGTTGTTGTTGTTGTTAAATGGGACTGGGTTGGTCACGTTAACCGCATCTCGGGAGAGCAGTGAGCCAAGCTGACCACGGAATGGTGCCCTGACACAAGGCGGCGACACGTCGCGGCAGACCGCGAACAAGATGGAGGGACGAGCTCGCTAAATTCCGTGCCGACTAGACCATTTTAGCATAGGAGAGGGATGAATGGAGAGAGTGGGGCTCTCCCCACTCTCTCCTTTGCCCAGAAGTGGGATATTGAGGGCTCATAAATAAAGGAGAATGCTGAGAACCCGTACCAATTGCGTCAAAACCGAACATATCCCATAAAATGTATTATATTTTATAAATGACAATTAACGTTTTCTTTACACACCGACTCGATTAATAATCAAGTAAAAAAATATTTTGTTGATTTGGTTTCGGCCGCACGCCGCCATTAGACTACAAAAACTAGTGGAATTTTTTTTGACGCACTCACTCGTCTTGGTACCGAGCGCCATACAACGGACGGCATTCTCCTTTATTATTAAAGTGAATATACCTACAACTAAATATCCTGTGAATATTTCAATCGTCTACCTGTTGCCGTTATTAATATCGAGCAAAAAACGGCAAAAATCATGTTGTATGGAAGCCCCTTAAATATTTATTTTATTTTGTTTTTTGTATTTTTTGTTACAGCGGCAATAGAAATACATCATCTGTGAAAATTTCAACTGTCTATCACGGTTCATGAGATACAGCCTGGTGACAAGGGATAGTGGAGTTTTAATAGGGTCCCGTTTTTACCCTTTGGGCACGAACCCTAAAAAAGTATGCCTACCTTGAAAATATTTGTGACAATTCGCCATTTCCATAGCGCATCTATTCTTAAACAGCATCACTTTGTTGTTTATGGAGCTGACGGCACAGACCGGATCCACCTTATCATCACAGACAGACGGGCATCCAATGCGAAGGTACATCACGTAGACCGTACAGAATTTAGTGTCAACTATATCGTATTCTGTAAAAGGGAAAAGGTCAAAGGTCATTAAGGTTTTATGACTTTGAAAATTACAGGTCAAATGTAAATGGTCACTGGCAAAGGTCAATGACCTTCTAAGGAAACACTCAAAATCAAAATCAAAATCAAAATATTTTTATTCAATAATATAGTAAACTTTGAAACGTGAATTTTTTAAATTAAAATTTACATTAATTCGTAAGGCGATTTCTATAGGTTTTAATGTCAAAAGTATCAATGGTCTATGATTAAAGGATCAATGGTCAAATGTTAAAGGTCAATTGTCAATTGTCAAAGGTCAATTGTCAAAGGTCAATTGTCAAAGGTCAATTGTCAAAGGTCAATTGTCAAAGGTCAATTGTCAAAGGTCAATTGTCAAAGGTCAATTGTCAAAGGTCAATTGTCAAAGGTCAATTGTCAAAGATAAATTGTCGAAGGTCAATCGTCGAAAGTCAATTGTCAACGGTCAAATGGCAAAGACCTAGTCAATTATCTTACTCAAGCTCCCTCTGTAGATAGCGCACTGGTTGTTCAGTACGACGTGGCAGACGCTCTGGAACCACTTAAACCGCATGTTTTTGCGGTTTAAACCGCATGTGGTCCGGTGGTAGTCGTTGCAGTGGTAGGTATCGCAGTAATCTATAGAGGCGGGGTACTTACAACACACAGTTCTATAGGTCTTAATGTCAAAAGTATCTGTGGTCTATGATTAAAGGATCAATGGTCAAATGTAAGGTCAATAGGAATGATGACTGGGTAAAAAAATAATAAAACGAATTAGTCCGTCAGTTAGATTAACAAAAAATATTGGACACGTATTTTTTTATTTATTTAATCAATAAAAATTAACAAAGTTATAGAGCGTCAAAGTTCGGGAGTGGGGGCTCGTGACGTCACTTGTATGTAAAAAGTGTACTTACCCGTGACGTCACGCTGAACTTCAACACGCTATATCTTAAACAAAAAATACGTGTCCAATATTTTTTGATAATTTAAATGACGGACTAATAAGAATTTTTTAGGCATCTAACCTATTATTGTCAAAGGTAAATTGTCAAAGATAAATTGTCGAAGGTCAATCGTCAAAAGTCAATTGTCAAAGGTCAATAGTCAAAAGTCAATTGTCAAGGGTCAATGGTCAATATCTTACTCAAGCTCCCTCTGTAGGTAGCGCACTGGTTGTTCAGTACGACGTGGCAGACGCTCTGGAACCACTTGAACCGCATGTTATTGCGGTTTAAACCGCATGCGGTCCGGTGGTAGTCATTGCAGTGGTAGGGGTCGCAGTAATCCATCCACGCGGGGTTGAATGGTTTGCGGTTGCGCTCTTTGAATAGTTCTGGCATTTGCGGTTTTAGTATTTCAGCTGTTGATTGCAATGTTCATATGGTAATAATTATTATTATCCTACCTCGAATTAGTTTAATTAATGTGAATTTGTATGGATGTATTGATGTTTGTTACTTTTTCACGCAAAAAGTACTGAACGGATTTGGATGAAAACTTGGAGTATTTGTGACCAGGTGAGACAGGTAACAAAAGGTCACTGTACGAAATTCTTTCTCCTCCGCGACTGAACTTTACCAGGAATATAACGCGGGTGAAAGCTAGTTTAACATAATGAATACATAATAAATGAGTAGGTACTTGGATGAATACTTACTTTTGAATCGGTCCCTAACAAAGTTAGGGTTGTCAAATTTTGCTGATGCCCTGAAATGTAAAATGTATTAAGTACAATGCCACAATAACTCAACTTGGCGCACCAGAAGTTAGACTTCAGTCAGTGCAGAAGCGATTTTAGTTCCTAAAAGTTCTATTGCGCAACCGAGCAGCAAATTTTAGATGCACCATGTTATAAGCACTGTAAGGGTAGGTACCTTTATTATTAGAAGCAAGATACAGACATAGCAAATTTTATTTATTTAATAGGAACGCGAACAGCTTAAATATCAATAAATTCTAGGGTAACACTGACAAAGTTTTCATTCTGATATAGAAACCAATTACAGGCGGGCACAGCATTCATAGTAATAATAATAACTAAGTAGTAGGTACTTATGTAACTAAGAGATCAATAGGTACATAAGTATTAATAGAACTTAAAATATTTTAACCATTTAAAACTAAAAACTTTAAACGAATACCTAATAAACTTTAACCAATAAATGTAACAGTTATTATATAGCATGCTTAAACTGAACATAATTTTATATTATTATTGGTAATTCCTGAGCTCGACGCATCCAGTTTCTATATAAATAAATAACTAATACTGGACACTATCACATAACATTATGTAGCCCCAAACAAAACAGAATTGTATTATGGGAACCAGTACATGACTGATATATCTACCTTCTCCTTATAATTTTATTTTGTAAATACATACAACACCCAGACCTGAGACAAATATCTGGAAATAATGCAAAATTTTTTCCCACGGCGGGAATCGAACCCGCAGCCTTCTGCGTCACAGGTGGACCTTAGCCCACAACGCTACAGAGGCCGTCATACATACAATAATATGACAGAAGCCTTTCGCAAATCGTCACTCCACCTGGCCGGAGGGCGTATTGCTCAGGACAGGGCGCAATGAATGTCCAGCCGTGGACTGCTATAGGCTGATGATGATGATGATGATGATTGGTATGTAGGTTCTTATGCCGAACAATGGATAAAACCGATTTTGATGATAATTTAATGCTTAGGTTCACTTAAAACAAACTCAGCTAATGCGACCATACATGTCAAACCTCCCTCTCGCTCGCACTATTCAACATTTTTGAAGATATAAAATCACTGATTGTAGTTATACAAAATAACAAACCTTCACGGCCTAGAAAATAACAATACAAAGGTTCAGCAATAATAAAATTTTGATTCTATCACGTTTTCTTACGAAAAAACTTGTACCAATGTGATCAATTTTGGTGCCATGGCTATTTCTAGGCCGTGTAGGTGTACATAAATACATTCAGTGATTTTATATCTTCTAAAATGTTGAATAGTGCGAGCGAGAGAGAGGTTTGACATATATCGTCGCCTTAGTAAATGTCAAGCATTGTTAGCGCCCAGGCGGCGGCTGACTGCGGCATATCGCAGCACCGGCACTGCAAAATTCCCTAGCCATCGACGGGCAGCTCGTTGTCAGTGCGAGAATTGGAATTCTCTACCGGACTCTGTCTTCCCTGATAACTATAATCCGGGTCTCTTTAAGTGTAGAGTGAATAGTTGTCTTCTGGACCTTTGTGCTCCATCTTAGACCACTACGTTACGTAATATCAGGTGAGTTCGTTGTCAAACAAAGGTCCATCCGATCTAAAAACAAAAAAGCTGTGCTCTGCGACTTCCAACCCACATGCCCAGTGGGGGATTAAAGACATATCCCCTTTATAAGCCATATGTCCAGCTGCGGACTGATATAAATAAATAATGCTGAACACAGCACCATGAACATGCCCCAAACTAAGAGCTTAGATTATGGGATTATTCAGATTATGGGAATCGCATGACTGATATGCATGAGATAAAGGCTGTTGTTGTTGAACAGCGGTCCTGCAGGTAACTTCAAAGAAATAAGACTTACTTAGTCTCAACAATTTTTGTTCCAGGCTTGTACTTTCGTGCATCACCTAAAAATAATAATATTAACTTTAACTTTATGTTTAAAAATACTTAGGCCTATGTATCTATTCTAGATGATCAGCGTAAATTATTTTAGCAATGAGAAGCAGAATTACTTTTAAAAAGGCATTTAATAACAACATAACTTTCATGGACTTGGGCAAATAATTCAAGCAAGGAATATGGACTTAGAATTATAAATTACAGCATGGACTAAACGCTAAATATGTCTGTACTGTACAAAAGCTCGTTATGCAAAGAGCGCGCGCCGGTAGACCCGCTACTTTTTTTAATGGAAGGAGGTTAGCGGCCTTCAAAGGTTGGGTTAGGCTAGATAGGCTACTAACAATAGTAATAATAATCAGATACACGCGGCGGCTCTCCTGGTCTCGGCACCCATTGTACGGAGGTTCCTTTCTCTGCTGCCCTAGCCACCGACCGTTTGAGCCTTGCCCCGCGGTCGGTGGTCCACCATTAGCATGTATTTTTTAATACTTAATAATGTTTTTCTACATTATTTATGTATAATAGTATATTAATAATTTTAACTTAAAAAAATATTTTTTATGAGTTTAATAAAGAAAAATAGAGTGGAATACCTAATAATAATAATCCACCTAGCCGTTTTCGGCAACGGTGACTGGCTTTGACTTTTTTGTTTTGTTATATTCAATATTGGCTTTGAGAGTTCTTAAAAAAAACTGCACACAATAAAATATTATTAGCTTCCGCCCGCGGCTTCGCTCGCGTGTTGCCGGGATAAAAAGTAGCCTATGTGTTAATACAGGTCACAAACTATGTATATTCCAAGTTTCATCCAAATCCGTTAAGTAGTTTTTGCGTGAAAGAGTAACAAACATCCATCCATTCATCCATACTCACAAACTTTCGCATTTATAATATTAAGTAGGAAGTATGATTAGTAGGATTAAGCCGGCTTTTGACTTTGGGATATATATTACATATTGAGTTTTAATATTTTATCGCACATCATACCTACATTTTGTGCGAGACACGTCCCCGGACGCCGCGCCTCCCCCGGCCTCGCTCTGAGTTTGAGCTCAAGATGTAATATACATTACATCTCATAGTCAAAAACCGGCTTTATAATTCATGTTTGAGTTACTTTACTTTTGAGTTCATTCTCGCCTTCTTTTTCAAACGCATAGGTACACCTTCTGCCCACAATGTCTCCATTCCAGACGATTATAAGCAATAATCTCCCAACGTTGACTACCCTACGGTTCAGCGACATGGACAGCGTCAAGTTTTAGGTATAGGTCGTGTCAATTAAAAAGAACGCTGGCGTTAATATGCGATTTATCGGTATTTACCCGTGCGCAAACACACCCCGTCCTATATCTTCTTCTTACCTGCTCGATGACAGACACTGCATGGGACATGTGGATGGAGTACACTAGAGAACCTATAGTTAAAGGTCCCTCATCAACCTCACAGCCTAATCGGTCCCCAAGAAGAGACATGCTCAATATGTGTGGAACTTCATCACATCGAATCTATATTTTAAATTTACTTAACGCGTTGATTGTCTCGAAGCATGGCGCGCAGCGTCTTGTTTTTGAGTGTCTGATTTTAACTACATTATCCTTTAAAAAAGTTACTTACAGATATAAAACAAAATTAAATGCAGAAAGAACGCAAGAAACTCCATTCTGTAAAATTGCACAGTACTGTGCCTATTTAATCAAAAACTAGGTACCTAGTAACATAGACTTAAAATGGATTAACGACATTTTTTTTATTGCAAAGCAATCGTTAAAAGTGATTTAGAATTCATATGTACTTGGGTACAGTCATATGCAGTGAGATGAAGGTACCTACTTAAATCTGCCCATTGCAAAATAATCAATCAATCTATCATTTATTTATTTGCATGAATATATGCACAAAAGTTCTTATATTCTAGTATGTCCAATTATATTATACCTCGATCAGGCATGCAAATTTTGAATCAAATTAATAAAAATCTAACCTAATTATAGAAAGTCTTGATAAAAATAATTACTTATGAGAAAAAACAAAAATTCATAATACAAATTGAGTCAAAAATAATAATAAATAAATATAATTTAAATATTCATGAATGTCATAAAAACAATGCTCCAACAACCAGATCTTCACTTTTCTTTTTTACGAATGCTATTTTTATTTTCGCATGCTAAGTTATGTAATATGATAACTGAATTACTTACATGTAGGCTGCCCTCCCACGACAGATAAATCGGTGCCCGATTTTTTGTAGGGTGTACTGATAGCAATACTTAGTGCAACGCGCACGTCCTACAAAAAGTGGGTCAGAAATAATAGGCAGGCAAAATCGACGATCGAAATCAATTAGGTAAGTACATACCTATCGGTCCTACAAAATAATCTGACGTTTGCGGGCAGCTGCATTTGGTGACAGAACTTTTCGTTTTCATAGAAGGGGGTTACCCATATAGTTAACCGACAGACTAGAGGTGTTCTCAAAATGAAACGATACTGTCTACGGACTTCAAAGTAAGAGTAGCAGTTGAAGAATAGCGCCCTGCACACGTAAAGTTCGGACCGCGGGAAACAGAACGCGCCATTCCAACCCGCACTCCGAAACGTACGTGTAGATGCGCGGGGCTGACAGTCCGATCTAACATGTCGACGCAAAGGCAAATCTCACAGTTTTAACCGCGCAACACGTCAGTGATCAGTCCCAGATGCGCGGTCCGATCTTTACGCGCCATTAGCACGACAAACCATACACATCGGACTGCGGTTTGGAACACAGTCCCGATGCAGTCTTGCTACTCGCCATACCTTGAGATAACTTGCTACTCGACGTACCTTGAGATAACTTGCTACTCGCCTGACCTTGAGATAACTTGCTACTCGCCTGACCTTGAGATAACTTGCTACTCGCCATACCTTGAGATAACTTGCTACTCGCCTGACCTTGAGATAACTTGCTACTCGACGTACCTTGAGATAACTTGCTACTCGCCATACCTTGAGATAACTTGCTACTCGCCTGACCTTGAGATAACTTGCTACTCGCCTGACCTTGAGATAACTTGCTACTCGCCTGACCTTGAGATAACTTGCTACTCGCCATACCTTGAGATAACTTGCTACTCGCCATACCTTGAGATAACTTGCTACTCGCCTGACCTTGAGATAACTTGCTACTCGCCTGACCTTGAGATAACTTGCTACTCGCCTGACCTTGAGATAACTTGCTACTCGCCTGACCTTGAGATAACTTGCTACTCGCCATACCTTGAGATAACTTGCTACTCGCCTGACCTTGAGATAACTTGCTACTCGCCATACCTTGAGATAACTTGCTACTCGCCTGACCTTGAGATAACTTGCTACTCGCCTGACCTTGAGATAACTTGCTACTCGCCTGACCTTGAGATAACTTGCTACTCGCCTGACCTTGAGATAACTTGCTACTCGCCTGACCTTGAGATAACTTGCTACTCGCCTGACCTTGAGATAACTTGCTACTCGCCTGACCTTGAGATAACTTGCTACTCGCCTGACCTTGAGATAACTTGCTACTCGCCTGACCTTGAGATAACTTGCTACTCGCCATACCTTGAGATAACTTGCTACTCGCCATACCTTGAGATAACTTGCTACTCGCCATACCTTGAGATAACTTGCTACTCGCCTGACCTTGAGATAACTTGCTACTCGCCTGACCTTGAGATAACTTGCTACTCGCCTGACCTTGAGATAACTTGCTACTCGCCTGACCTTGAGATAACTTGCTACTCGCCATACCTTGAGATAACTTGCTACTCGCCATACCTTGAGATAACTTGCTACTCGCCTGACCTTGAGATAACTTGCTACTCGCCTGACCTTGAAATAACTTGCTACTCGCCATAGCTTGAGATAACTTGCAACTCGCCATACCTTGACATAACTTGCTACTCGCCATACCTTGAGATAACTTGCTACTCGCCATAGCTTGAGATAACTTGCAACTCGCCATACCTTGACATAACTTGCTACTCGCCATAGCTTGAGATAACTTGCTACTCGCCATACCTTGAGATAACTTGCTACTCGCCATACCTTGAGATAACTTGCTACTCGCCTGACCTTGAGATAACTTGCTACTCGCCATACCTTGAGATAACTTGCTACTCGCCATACCTTGAGATAACTTGCTACTCGCCTGACCTTGAGATAACTTGCTACTCGCCATAGCTTGAGATAACTTGCTACTCGCCTGACCTTGAGATAACTTGCTACTCGCCATACCTTGACATAACTTGCTACTCGCCATACCTTGAGATAACTTGCTACTCGCCTGACCTTGAGATAACTTGCTACTCGCCTGACCTTGAGATAACTTGCTACTCGCCATAGCTTGAGATAACTTGCTACTCGCCATACCTTGAGATAACTTGCTACTCGCCATAGCTTGAGATAACTTGCTACTCGCCATACCTTGAGATAACTTGCTACTCGCCATACCTTGAGATAACTTGCTACTCGCCTGACCTTGAGATAACTTGCTACTCGCCATACCTTGAGATAACTTGCTACTCGCCATACCTTGAGATAACTTGCTACTCGCCTGACCTTGAGATAACTTGCTACTCGCCATAGCTTGAGATAACTTGCTACTCGCCTGACCTTGAGATAACTTGCTACTCGCCATAGCTTGAGATAACTTGCTACTCGCCTGACCTTGAGATAACTTGCTACTCGCCATAGCTTGAGATAACTTGCTACTCGCCTGACCTTGAGATAACTTGCTACTCGCCTGACCTTGAGATAACTTGCTACTCGCCATAGCTTGAGATAACTTGCTACTCGCCATACCTTGAGATAACTTGCTACTCGCCTGACCTTGAGATAACTTGCTACTCGCCTGACCTTGAGATAACTTGCTACTCGCCTGACCTTGAGATAACTTGCTACTCGCCTGACCTTGAGATAACTTGCTACTCGCCTGACCTTGAGATAACTTGCTACTCGACGTACCTTGAGATAACTTGCTACTCGCCATACCTTGAGATAACTTGCTACTCGCCTGACCTTGAGATAACTTGCTACTCGCCTGACCTTGAGATAACTTGCTACTCGCCTGACCTTGAGATAACTTGCTACTCGCCATACCTTGAGATAACTTGCTACTCGCCATACCTTGAGATAACTTGCTACTCGCCTGACCTTGAGATAACTTGCTACTCGCCATACCTTGAGATAACTTGCTACTCGCCTGACCTTGAGATAACTTGCTACTCGCCTGACCTTGAGATAACTTGCTACTCGCCTGACCTTGAGATAACTTGCTACTCGCCTGACCTTGAGATAACTTGCTACTCGCCTGACCTTGAGATAACTTGCTACTCGCCTGACCTTGAGATAACTTGCTACTCGCCTGACCTTGAGATAACTTGCTACTCGCCTGACCTTGAGATAACTTGCTACTCGCCTGACCTTGAGATAACTTGCTACTCGCCTGACCTTGAGATAACTTGCTACTCGCCATAGCTTGAGATAACTTGCTACTCGCCATAGCTTGAGATAACTTGCAACTCGCCATACCTTGACATAACTTGCTACTCGCCATACCTTGAGATAACTTGCTACTCGCCATAGCTTGAGATAACTTGCAACTCGCCATACCTTGACATAACTTGCTACTCGCCATAGCTTGAGATAACTTGCTACTCGCCATACCTTGAGATAACTTGCTACTCGCCATACCTTGAGATAACTTGCTACTCGCCTGACCTTGAGATAACTTGCTACTCGCCATACCTTGAGATAACTTGCTACTCGCCATAGCTTGAGATAACTTGCTACTCGCCTGACCTTGAGATAACTTGCTACTCGCCTGACCTTGAGATAACTTGCTACTCGCCATACCTTGACATAACTTGCTACTCGCCATAGCTTGAGATAACTTGCTACTCGCCATACCTTGAGATAACTTGCTACTCGCCATACCTTGAGATAACTTGCTACTCGCCTGACCTTGAGATAACTTGCTACTCGCCTGACCTTGAGATAACTTGCTACTCGCCATACCTTGACATAACTTGCTACTCGCCATAGCTTGAGATAACTTGCTACTCGCCATACCTTGAGATAACTTGCTACTCGCCATACCTTGAGATAACTTGCTACTCGCCATACCTTGAGATAACTTGCTACTCGCCTGACCTTGAGATAACTTGCTACTCGCCTGACCTTGAGATAACTTGCAACTCGCCATACCTTGACATAACTTGCTACTCGCCATAGCTTGAGATAACTTGCTACTCGCCATACCTTGAGATAACTTGCTACTCGCCATACCTTGAGATAACTTGCTACTCGCCATACCTTGAGATAACTTGCTACTCGCCTGACCTTGAGATAACTTGCTACTCGCCATAGCTTGAGATAACTTGCTACTCGCCTGACCTTGAGATAACTTGCTACTCGCCTGACCTTGAGATAACTTGCTACTCGCCATACCTTGAGATAACTTGCTACTCGCCATACCTTGACATAACTTGCTACTCGCCATAGCTTGAGATAACTTGCTACTCGCCATACCTTGAGATAACTTGCTACTCGCCATACCTTGAGATAACTTGCTACTCGCCTGACCTTGAGATAACTTGCTACTCGCCATAGCTTGAGATAACTTGCTACTCGCCTGACCTTGAGATAACTTGCTACTCGCCTGACCTTGAGATAACTTGCTACTCGCCATACCTTGAGATAACTTGCTACTCGCCATACCTTGACATAACTTGCTACTCGCCATAGCTTGAGATAACTTGCTACTCGCCATAGCTTGAGATAACTTGCTACTCGCCATAGCTTGAGATAACTTGCTACTCGCCATACCTTGAGATAACTTGCTACTCGCCATAGCTTGAGATAACTTGCTACTCGCCATAGCTTGAGATAACTTGCTACTCGCCATAGCTTGAGATAACTTGCTACTCGCCATACCTTGAGATAACTTACAACTCGCCATACCTTGAGATAACTTGCTACTCGCCATACCTTGAGATAACTTGCAACTCGCCATACCTTGAGATAACTTGCAACTTATATCTTCAAAAATGTTGAATAGTGCGAGCGAGGGAGGTTTGACATTATAGTCACCTTAGTTACAGAGTCTTATGCTGCAATAAATAAACTGAATACTTAATACTGAAAATGCGTTTCCTTCAGCTCGGGGAGAATTGGAAGTGTCTGTCGGGCTCTCCGCCTGCGACTAGCTCTCGCTAACTCAGCGGCCTACCGACTAAAAACACACCGTGTTCCTTCACTCACCGCAGTGCTAGTGCATCATCGAACCATTCAGCGCCTGATGAAGGGCTCGACGCTGCAGTAGCACTTGACGGGGTCATGTCACCCTACCGAGGCCCGGTTCTACCACGCCGGTATAAACCCCAAACATAACTAATTAGGTTAGTTAGGTTAGTAGGCTGAAAGTGTGGTGAGGTTCGCCACGCAGAGTCATCATTATCATCATCATCATCATCAGCCTATAGCAGTCCACTGCTGGACATAGGCTTCCCCTAATGAGCGCCATTGCGCCATGTCCTGAGCTCGACACATCCAGCTTCTACCAGCAGCCGACAGCAGATCGTCATTCCACTGATAACCGTTGGGGTAAACGAGTTCTTGAGTGGAGTCCGCCGCAAACGTAGTGTAGGACGCCCTCTGGCCACGTGGAGTGACGCAGAGTAGAACCTATCAAATATGCTATTAATATTTTATATGTAAAGTAACTAAACGAACATCGAAATTCGAAGCCGCTCAAAGGTCAAAGATCGTAAACGGATTGAAGTGGAGATGGGCCAGCGTAGAACCTATCAAATAATTCTTTGCTATTAATATTTTATATGTAAAGTAACTAAACGAACATCGAAATTCGAAGCCGCTCAAAATCGAAGATCGTAAACGGATTGAAGTGGAGATGGGCCAGCGTAGAATCTATCAAATATTTATTCTTTGCTATTAATATTTGATATGTAAAGTAACTAAACGAATATCGAGATTCGACGCCGCTTGAAGGTTGAAAATGTAGATATACGGATTGAAGTGGAGATGGGCAAGACATCAGAGGGCTACCACGGGTTTTGATAGTTTTCGAAAACTTTT
This sequence comes from Horisme vitalbata, assembly GCA_951804965.1. Taxonomy (NCBI): domain Eukaryota; kingdom Metazoa; phylum Arthropoda; class Insecta; order Lepidoptera; family Geometridae; genus Horisme; species Horisme vitalbata. The sequence goes on from OX638109.1 coordinate 4,795,609, forward strand.
TAGGTTTTGGTATCTTTCCATACATTTTCGTACAGCGCCTCTAGGGAAACGTGCATGAACTACGAAAATGTATGGAAAGATCAGTGTTGCCGTTTTTATTTGGAGAAAATGCTAAAACTTGTTGCAAAAAATGCTAAATAACTTTTAAAAATGCTAAATAAAATGCTAAAATCTATATTTTTCTTTTGAATTCCTTAGGAATTTTGAATTTTTAGGTAACGTACAAAAAAATGTTAATCATAAAATATGCTAAAAGCGAATTTTTCAAGCTAACAGACCCGAAAATATGCTAAATTTAGCATTAAAAATGCTAAAACAGCAACACTGGGAAAGATACCGAAACTTTTAAAGTTTTCGAAAACTATCAAAACTCGTGGTAAGCCCTCTGGCCCGACGAGAGTCAACGATGGACCAAAACAGTTACCTAATGGTAGCCAAGAGATGTGCGGCGACCACGAGGCAGACCAGCTGCCAGATGGTCGGGGGATATTGTGAAGGCCGTTCATTGTTAACGACACCCCCGGGGTATCGTGGGATAACATATAGTTTAAGAATATAATATCGCAATGTCGATACAAAAACTCTTGAAACGGCTGACGAGGCAAGCCTACAAGCAGCAAATCATAAATTCGGTGAATTTATTGGCCACGAACTTGACAACGTACCGATATTAAAGAGAAGACAGATTATGCTTGAAATAATAAGACTTATTGAGCATTGTTCAAGTTAAATAAAAAATTGTTTTCAAGTTCTTTTTATTTTATTTAATATTTTGGTATATGAATATATCAGGGCAACAACTCTATTCATTAGTGGTATCGTTAACAAATGCTATTTGTTAACGATACTTTGGGGGTGTCGTTAACAATGAACGGTGAAAGCAGTAGGAGAGCAGTGGATCCGGCTGGCATAAGATCGCCAGGAGTGGTGCGATAGAGAAGATTCCTTTACTCAGCAGTGGGTGCTACCGGCTGAATAGATAGAAAATAATTCTCTCTATATGAAGTCATACTCATCACGTAATCACAATAACAACTAATAATAAATGCGAAAGTTAGTGTTTCTGGTCGCTTCAGTCCGTAACACCTGAGGGCTTACCACAGGTTTTATAGTTTACGAAAACTTTATAAGTTTCGGTATCTTTCCATACATTTTCAGTACAGCACCTCTAGGGAAACGTGCATTAACTACGAAAATGTATGGAAAGATACCGAAACTTATATAGTTTTCGAAAACTATCAAAACCTGTGGTAAGCCCTCTGAACGGATTTGGATGAAACTTGGAATATACATAGTTTAAGACATCATTATCACATAGGCTACTTTTTATCCCGGTACCACGCGAGCGAAGCCGTGGGCGGACGCTAGTAAAAGCATAAATTCAGGATATGTATCATTTATTTTGAGAAAAAAAAATACTAGTATTAATGTGTCTTAACCTAACAATAACTTAAGCTACCCGCCTGCGTCATCAGTACCCATTGGTACATTTTAACACTTAGTTTAAATAGTATAAAAATATCACAAAATCAATTTAGGCCTCAAAATTTTGAAAGTGTTTTGAAAGTAAAAAAAGGTACAATTGACAACACAAAATAAATGCAAAAATACAACGAAAATAATATTATAGTACTTAAATCACTTACTTAAATTTGTATTTAAAGGAAAACAAAAAATATGGTTGAATATCTTATAAATTGTACTCAAAATAACTAATATTTACTAAATGCTAAAGAAAAAGAAATCAAACAAAAAACAAGATTAACGAACAAGCATTGAACTTTAAATTTAGTTTAAAAAAATTGTTTTAATAAAATATCTTAAAAAAGTATTTGAAGCGTTGAAGTAACTTCTTAATAAAAATAAATAAAAAAATATTAAATTTAGTAGTTTGTACTTCTTATTATTATGATAAACAAAAGAAAAAAAAAAACTAACTTTAAAATAAAAAATAAAAAAGTAAGTCCCAACAGTCAGTCCTACCCAACAGTCAGTCCTACCCCTAGGACTGACTGTTGGGCAAAAAAAACAGAGTCTAAGATATCCACCGAAAGGTTAAACAGGGGCAAGTCCAATCATTAATATAATATGGTACATGCCCACTTCTTACAATACTTAGTATTAATATAAACTATATTACAAAAATGCATATTTGCATATGTTTGTTTCTTACCATCTAAAAAGTGAGATAAAAAATAGAAACTACTTTATAATAATTGAAAATTGTCAACAAACTATTTTACAAACCTTAAATTTAATTATATAATCGAAAGATATGACACATTTTAACTTACTATTTAACAAAATAATAATAAAAAACTAATTTGAGATTTTTATATTTAGTTGATGAGATTCGAACTAGAATCTTTAATGCCTCAGTCGGCTATTCAGCCATTACGTTAATTTTAATATTTTTGTAAGATAATAATACTTTAATATACTTTATGATACCAGATATAATGGATTAATAATAATTGTCTTAATAAAGTTATCTTTTATAATAAAATAATAACATTTAACTACACAATTATATGCCAGTCGGCTATTCAGCCACTACGTTAATACATTTTAATAAATACAGATAAGGAATATATAATAAGGAATTAATAACAATAATAAAATAATAATTGTTTTTAATAAAGTAATCTTTTATAATAAAAGAATAACATTTATCTACACAATTATATGCTATATAATGGATATAATTATGATTATAAAGGACGTGTCGAAGAAAAGATGTAGGTATTGTGTGATAGATGATGTAAGAAGATAAACGAGATGAGAATTGACAGAGGAACGGAAGAAGAGAATATATTGTGAATAAGAAGATAATAATGATACATAATAATAGTTATTATTATTTTAAATCTTACTTCAATTATTTAAATAATAATAAGCATTGAGAATTTAAAAAGCATACTAATCATGAAAATAGACAATAATTGGGTACGAATTAAAATATTACTTTTTAAAAATGGCATAATTATTTTACACAATAAAGTTGTCTCGTGTATAAGAAAAATTAGGTACTTTAAGAATACTGATCGTTATAATATTTTTAAAACATAAGAAATCTCTGTGAAAAAATCAGCCTATTACAAATTACAATTACAATCAAAATAGAATTATAATTTTAAGGCAATTTTTTAACAAAACTGAAAGCTCATGGAAAATATAATCAAGTGTTAGGAAACACCCTTCATATTAAAAATTGAAAAAATGTACGATGAAGTTATTTTTTTCTCACTTTGGCCACGAAAATCTTTCTTTTCTTTCCTTTTAAACGTTCTAAGGTGTTAAGTTATTTACCCTTCATATTAAAATTTAAATCAGTTTAAAATGTATATGATGTGTCATTTTTACTTAAGCCATCAAAATTTTAATTTTAATTCCTTCTAAACATTACTTACAAACCTTCCTAACTCATCAGACATTAGTCTACAGTCTTTTTTTTTTCATTCCATCCATATTTCATAATATTAGCGCTCATTTCGACTATCGGCGAGATCACAACAGAGCGGGGCGACGACGCACCGCAACAGGTACGCCCAGCAAACGATTCGACCAATCCTAGTACAATGTGACCCAAACTGAACTATGTCGCTACTTGTAGCCGACTTCAGAATGTCAAAGACACGTTGAGCGTATTGTACCAAGCTAATTTAAAATTGGGAGGAACCAAATCGGTCCATTGCCTTACAATAATATTGTCTTAAAACTTAGTGCCTGCTGTACCCTAACGCTGTTAGCCTAGGTAAGAATATCATGTTGAATCCAACATGTTTTCCTACCAAAAAAATTGCACCAAAATTGATCACATTGGTGCAAGTTTTATGGTTAGAAAACGTGATAGAATCAAAATTATATTATTGCTGAACCTTTGTATTGTTATTTTGTAGGCCGTGAAGGTTTGCTATTTTGCATAACTACATTCAGTGATTTTATATCTTCTAAAATGTTGAATAGTGCGAGCGAGAGGGAGGTTTGACATGTAGTCGCCTTAAGTAGGTATGTTTCGTACGTATGCCTATTTCAACTTTAAGAGATAACTTTATTTTATAGAGGCACAAAAACTAATGACAACGGCACACCAGTGCGGAACACTGCCCTAAGTAATACTTAGTTAAAGGCAACTGTTCTGTGTTAAATTGTCTCATTCGAATCTATCCTAGCAGTCGTTACCCAGTCTCAATATTAGTTATTTTTGGCATGTATCTTATCACTTCGCTCGAAATTCATACAATTTAGTATCACTTCTTACCAATGTACGGTCGATAAATTGTATACAATTTCATTATTTTAATCAAATTATTGGAAGTATTATGAATACAGTAGGTCTGGCAGAATTGGCCATATTTTGCCATACAATTTGAGTATTTTAATCAAATTATTCGTCATTTTTGCCGACTAAACCTACCCCAATTGGATCTGTCCAAAAGTTATTTTTAATTTAATTTTACATATTGATTAAAAATTTAATATTCTTAAGACTTTTTTTTTGCCGCGTAATAAAAGTAACATAGCCTTCTCGAAATCAAATTATTCGTCATTTTACTACCCACTTTGCTCTCTGTAAAGATACGCAAAAGATACGCATTAATTACATTTGAACACATTTTTTTTATTTTGAATTATAATGTACAATTTTCTGTTTAATTGATACGTGATTTTTGGTGACATGACTACTCTTGGTTTAACTGGAATATTGTGTAGATACATACTTGTTTAACTGAAATATTTGAGACTGATTTAACTGGAATATTTTAAAAATACTTGTTTTTATTAGAATATTGCTTAGATACTTGTTTTAACTAGAATATTGTTTAGTTACTTGTTTTAACTAGAATATTGTTTAGATACTTGTTTTAACTAGAATATTGTTTAGATACTTGTTTTAACTAGAATATTGTTTAGATACTTGTTTTAACTAGAATATTGTGTAGATACTAGTTTTAACTTAAACATTGTGTAGTTTTAACTTGAATATTGTGGCTATAAGTGTGGCTGCCTATAAGTTACCAACCCATTTTTGACTTATTTGATAATTTAATCAATTTTATTTTTATGGCATGCCGCCTAATATGTTTGACATTTAACAATATTAGCAAACACTTTCATTATTCTTAGCCAATGCAAAAAAATATTTCATATTTTGACATACTTTTGCACCATCTCTGTATAACCTCTTATTTAATAAATAAGTTTATTTACCGCCAAACAGTCATTCATTAATCTCACACAACAATTTAGCTTTGGTACAAATCTTACAATTTGAATTTATGACAATTTTCAGCTCAAATGTTACTTTGTTTACAATTTTTAGCAATTTTCAACTTAGCATGTTAATTATTTTACAATTTTCAACTTTGGTACAAATCTTACAATTTGAATTTTTTAACAATTTTCCGCTCAAAAGTTACTTATTTCACAATTTTAGCCTCAAAAGTTACTTTTTCAGCTCAAATGTTACTACGTGGCATTCTGCCCTAAGATTGCTCAACAATTTTAGCTTTCACTTAACAAAAAAGTATCACTTTTTTACTAATATGGCATTTATACGTATGCCTATATGGCATCTTCATTTTTTATCACACAAATGTTTCCTAGGCGTTTACAACACAGTTTTTTTTAAACATTACGACCTAATATGACCTAAATTTATATTTAGGATTTTGTCAAAAACAAATTTAATATCAATCAAATTAAAAAAATATAGGAAAAAAATTATAAACTATAAAAATATCATAACAAGAGAAAGTGTAGTCTGTTTCTTAACTTAACCTTGACGGCCCTGTCAATCATTTAGTTTATGGCGACTACACAGGTCAAACCTCTCGCTCGCACTATTGTCTTTATGCAAAATAGCAAACCTTCACGGCCTAGAAAATAACAGTACAAAGGTTCAGCAATAATATCATTTTGATTCTATCACGTTTTCTAACCAAAAATCTTGTACCAATGTGATCAATTTTGGTGCAAATTTTTTGGTAGGAAAACGTGTTGGGTACAACATGATATTCTTGCTGAACCTTTGTACTGTTATTTTCTAGGCCGTGAAGGTTTGCTATTTTGCATAACTACATTCAGTGATTTTATATCTTCAAAAATGTTGAATAGTGCGAGCGAGAGGGAGGTTTGACCCTTATAGTTGCCTTAAAGTCTGAAATAAAATGAAACTAGAGCATCATTGATGTATTGCCGGAAAATGTTCAGGGAGCGTAAGACACCAGGGTAGGGCGGGACTTACTCTCTTCGGACTAGGTGCTCGTATAATTATGATAGAATATCACATATGTTCATTTAATCATCAATTATACTTCGCGCCGAGTCCTTCTAGATTAGTAAGTAATTTTAATTGTTTTACACATGTAGAATTTGAGTTTTTTTCCGATAATATCCATCAAAGAAAATAACATTTGACTACAATTTTTACAATTGTATAGAGAAGGGATTCATAGCTATTACTATATCGCATATATTTTTATTATAAATACTTGAAATAACAGATCATAGTTTGACTTATAGTAATTAATAAACTTAGACTAATAATTGAGTAAGCATTGTTATTCTGCAATGAAATTTTGTTATAACCAGAGTAACCGAATACTGATCATAATTTTACTTATAATAATTAATAATAAAAGATACATAAACTAATAATTGAGTCAGCATTGTTATTCTCGTATTACATTTTTTTATAACCAGAGTAACCGAATACTGAATTAACAGATCATAATTTGACTTAGAAAAAAAGATACTTATACAAATCAGTATGAGTCAGAATTAACAATTCTGACTGTATTTTTTTTATAACTAGAGTAACTAAATACTGAAATAACAGATTATAATTTGACAGACTTATAATAATTAGGGGAAAATATACTTATACTAATCAGTATGAGTCGGCATTGTTATTCTGACATTATATTTTATAGCCAGAGTAACCAAATACTGAAATAACAGATCATAATTTGACTTACTAATAATTATTAGGAAAAATGATATTACACTTACATATACTAATCAATATGAGTCATTGTTAACCTATGTCAGGTATTTTTTTATAACCAGAGTAACAAAAAAATATAAATGACGGATATGACTTATTTATAGAGTTCGAGGATACTTAATACAATCGCTGTATGACATATACTAATCAATATGAGTCGGCATTGTTATTCTGACATAAAAAAATTATATAACCAGAGTAACCAAATACTGAAATAACAGATAATATTTTGACTTACTTATAATAATTAGGAAAAAAGATACTTACATATACTAATCAATATGAGTCATTGTTAACCTATCTCAGGTAATTTTTTTTATAACTAGAGTAACATAAAATATACATGACGGACAATACTTAGACTTATAGAGTTAGAGGATACTTATAACAATCGCTGAACGAATCAGCGTGCGATGTTTTCTCTATAATCGTGTTGTACTTTTTATAGTGTTTCCTTCCATTGATGTGTTCAAACACCAGGGAATCGTCGCTAGGCAATTCAAGGTTGCAAATTACACAATTAACTGTATTCTCGTTTATCTGTAAAAGAAAATATAAATGAATAGGTATAAAATAATGCGGCATTGTGAGCATTTCCAATGCGGAAATTCTCACAATGCGTTAAGCATAAAAGATATGGTGGTAACTTAGTTATAGCCACAGTAAATCAGTTATAGAGTACCTTGACTGATGATTTGATTAGTTTGATTTGATTTTGTTTGTTTTAGTTTATTTGAATTTGTTTTTATTTAATTTGATTTTATTTGTTTGATTATTATTTTCTGTATTTTATAATCTGTGATCTATAAGGTGTTTTGATTTTAGTGTTTTCGAATGTACCTATGGATTTTTTTGTAATCTGAAATAAAAGACTTTTATTTATTTATTTAATAACACCACAGCACGGAATGTAGGCCGCGGTAACATTTCGCTCGGGGTGGACCCTTGCGGTCCCCCTTCCACTCACGTTTCCTCCTATCCTCTATCTCATTTTTTTCGTTGTACTTTTTTACTCGTTATAGCCAAATAGGTGGCGTTATTATAGCGAGCGGAGGTGTTAACTGACTTATAATCATAGTAGAGGTCACTTTCTCTAAGCCCTAACTTCCTATATTGATTTTTGATTCGTCCATGCCAAACTTTCCTCTTATTTATGGGAAATTACTAGTATATACATTTTATTCTGCTAACATATTTGATTTACCTACTTAATGATAAATACCTACTTATATAAATATTTTATATAAGTATAATATTTTATATTTTGTATTTTAAACTTCAGGTATGATATAAGTATTTTGTGACGTCACCCACCTAACTGTGGCACTGTCAGAATTACCAGCGCTGCATAGTGTTCCTTTTTATGGCAGCACTGTGCAGCAATATGCTGAGACAGGGCCTTTTGACCCTTCGCTGCGTCTGGTTAAGTGGGTGGGTGCTATTTTTTATTTTAGCACTATGATTTTTCTTTTTTTTCTCGTGCTATTGTTTAGGTACCTATATTTTTTGTACTATGGGTCAATAAATGTATTTTCTTTCTTTCTATAAGACTTCTTTTCACTTATAGCTGTAGTAACTCACCTTACGTATAAGTGCTGGGTAGTACTGCTTCTCAAATTCAATACCCAAAGCGACATTATGATATTTAGACTCCAAATGCCTCGACAATGTGTCATCGCTCAGTTCTTGTTGACAGATTATACATTTAGCACCGTTTTTGGTTATGGCCACACCGTGCCATGCTTCGAAGCAAATCTTCATCATGTTAGCTAAGAAAAATAATTGTAAGATTCAAGATTAAAGATTCATTTATTCATACTATTTGGTACATGTCAATTTAGTAGTATAAGTTGGTACAAATAATACATAATAAAAAAAAATAACATATTAATTAAAATAAAATAAAATTCAAAATGTCAAAATTTAAAGTAACTGGTAAATTATAATTATAAAATAATTATTAATCAAGACACTTTCGAGCTAGCAAACTCATCGAACGTATAAAATGTTTGCTCGACAAGCCAGCGCTTCAGGCGGGATTTAAATGTACTCAAGCTGTCAAGTAAGTAAACTAGCTACCGCCCGCGGCTTCACTCGAGTGGTATCGGAATAAGAAGCCTGTTAACACAGGTCACAAACTTTTTTATGATACCAGAAAATGGGTGTAAGACCAAACCAGTTCCAAACCACATCTTCGAAACCCAAGCCAACTTCAACTGCCCGTGGTGCACCCTGCTAATAAACGGAGCTCTGGCGGCGGCTGATTGCGGCATAGCGCAGCTTAACACCGGCACAGGTACATTCCTGTATATCAAATCGTGAAAGTTTAAAAAATACTATTGTATGTTAGTCGAGAAAACAGCAGACCCATTATATATTATTTTCGACATTTTGTTAGCCTTGAACCATAAGGGTGTACGGGGTTCCAACCTCCATCTTCGGAACCCAAACCAACCTCACCTGCACGTGGTGCATCCTGCTAAACAACGAACGGGGCTCTGGCGGCCGGCTGATTGCGGCATAGCACAGCCTACATCGGCACATCTAAATCCCCTGGCCACCGACGGGCAGCAGCGTCGGTGGTGCGAGAAGCTGTACCCTGCGATCCCCAATCCGCATGCTCAGCGTGGGGATTATTCCCTTTTATTAGGGGAGGCCTATGTCCAGCAGTGGACTGATATAGGCTGGTGTGGTGTAAAATCATAGGTTATTCAGAACAAAAGGAAATCAGGAAAAACACAAAAGGAAAATTGGAAAATACGGGAAAAACTGAATAGATTTTCGTATGAGCTCCAGAATTTGGGCAGGACAACATCTGTTTGGGAGTCTGGGTCGGCTTGTAATCTACACTAATATTATAAAGAGGAAAAAAATGTATTTTCGTGTGTGTGTATGTTTGTAATGAATATACTCAAAAACTATTGAGCCGATTTCAAAAATTCTTTCACCATTGGAAAGCTACGTTCACCCTGAGTAACATAGGCAATATATTTTGCTAGAAAATATCAGGGATCCTTACTAAAATCCGTGCGAAGCCGGGACGGGCCGCTAGTCAAATATAAAATTTACCTCCCAATATAATCATCTGGGACTTCTTAACCAGCTTTTTCTCATGCACCATCTCTTCAAACTCCACCTTAGAAGACTGCACGTATGTAACTATACTGATGACTGGTTCTGGTATATTAACATACAAGAACTCCTTCTGAGTTTCAACTGTAAACTCCCTGGCTCCAGATTTGAGAGCGTCTTTAAGTATCTTCTTGTTGAGTTTTCGGCACGCGCGATCGTATTTATGTATATGGATCGACCAGTCTAAATGCATTTTAACTTCTTTGCGCGACATTGTTACATTGCATATCGCGCAATGGTACATTAGGTACATCTGTAAGAAAGATTGTAATCAAAAATTAACTAATTAGTACACCATTTATATTATAGTCAGATAGATCAACGAAAAATATTGGACACGTATTTTTTCTTTTGTCAATTAAACAAAAAATGACAAAGGTATAGTGCGTTGAAGTTCCGCGTGACGTCACGGCTTAGTACACTTTTTACCTAGCCGTGACGTCACGAGCCCCACTCACGAACTTTGACGCTCTTTATCTCCGTCAATTATTATTTAATTGATAAATAAAAAAATACGTGTCTTATATTTTTTGTTGATCTATCTGACGGTCTAATTAGATTTTTTTTACCCAGTCGTCCCTATTACCAGTAGCTATCTGAAACTTATAGTTGGAAGGCTGGACACAGACTGCGCTTTTATAAAGCACTGGACGTACACACATAGTGCCATGCGTCTTTAAATGCAATGTCCCCTTCACTTACAATGTTTTCATTGTTTTTAAACCTACCTTAGTCCATTTAACAGGACTAAGCGCTTCCAAACACCATTTATAATGCGCACTGCTAAAATATGGAATCAGCTGCCAGCGTCTGTTTTTCCATTGTCTTATGACGCTAACGGCTTCAAAAAGAGAGTTAATAGGCATCTTCTGGGAAAGCTCGCCCCATCGTCAACCTCATCCTTGCCTATACAAGCCTCGAGGTCAAGAGCTTGCCCATATTAAATAAAAAACCTACTCGTAAACTATGGCTGTATTTTACACTAAGAACCAAGCTGAAATATATACCTCGGTGGGTTACAACTGAAAATCATTGTTTGCTCATTGAGCAAAATTTTGCGCTAAGTGACCTTTTTGTTACACTGCAACACAGACATAAATTAATTATAAACTTTTTGGTCCTTTTTATGGTACTTGAAGATGGAACAAGCCCATGGCCTACCTATTGTTGAATGGTAACCATTACCTATCGCAAAGCATTGCATCGTACATAACGTTTTTTCGGAATGTGTGTGTGAATAGAATTATTCTTCTATTTCACATATATAATATATATGTGAAATATATATATATTCACATATATAATATATATGTGAAATATCTCTTGTCTCTCTAATACTACTAAAAATTTGTCTCTTATTGGTGATATTATTATGTACTTATGTATTTGTTTATAAAAATGTATCTATCAATCTAATTAACTCGTTTAATTGGGAAAGGCTACTGGTAGAAGCTGGATGCGTCGAGCTCAGAACAGGGCGCAATGGCGCTCATTAGGGGAGGCCTATGTCCAGCAGTGGACTGCTATAGGCTGATGATGATGATGTGTAGGATTGGTCGAATTCTCTGAGCCTACAGACGATAGATCAGTTGTACTATACCTGTCTGAACAATGGTCCACCAAAATTGTATAGAAATTTGTTCTTTGTCATGTTCTTGATATGCTCAGTTGAGTCAACGTGCTTCTGTAATACGTTGTAGTCCAAACTAGAAGAGCAGACGAAACAGAATCTGAAAGTAATTTTTACATAATTTTATAAGAACAACAGTAGAAACAGTAGTTTTAATAGTAGTGAGGTCAAATCCCACTTACACGACTCCTACCACCCGAATAATAATATATCATTCAAATATGTGCTTTAAAGGAGAATGCCTAGATTCCGTACCAATTGCGTCAAAACCGAACGTATCCCATAAAATTTATTATATTTTATAAATGACATTAACATTTTCTTTAGTTTTACACACCGACGGGATTATTATTCAAGTAAAAAAATATTTTGTTGATTTGGTTTCCGCCGCATGCCGCCATTAGACTGCAACGACCAATGATATATACGTTACTATGGCAACAAACATTGATGTAAAGTGTTACTATGGCAATAACCTTTTAATAATTTTGACAGTAGAATCGACTAAAAACATAATGGAGATTTTTTTAACGCACTCACTTTAGTCTTGGTACCGAGCGCCATACATCAGACGGCATTCTCCTTTATTTATTTATTTAATAGGAACGCCAACAGCTTAAATATCCAGTTCAATACATTGTAGGGTTACACTGACAAAGTTTCATTCTGATATAGAAAACAATTAGGGGGCGTCCATTAATTACGTGAGGCATTTAGGGGGGGAGGGGGTCGAACCAAATATCACGTGGGGGTGGGGGGGAGTCCCGGCTAACCTCACGTATTTTTTTTTCCTCAAGAAATATAAATTAAGGTGAAAAGATTTCCATACAAATATACTTTGCGAATTATGGGCGATAAGAGCATATTTGTACACTGAAATAATTGTTGTTGGCTTTTGCATTGGTCTTTATTTGCGGCTAATTATAATTCGTTGATGAAACTATCGAATTTTAGTTCATTTTTGTCAATGTGTGAGTGAACACAGATAGTGTTGTACGTATTTATAGTTGTGTTGCGTTGTGATACGTTGCCAGCTCGCGACATCGCATGTCATGCGATGTTGCCGGTCTTCTGTCTTCCTGACTTACACGATACAAAAAATAAACAATGGTTTGGAACACAGATTTAGAAGACAACTAGATAAAGTCTTAAAATTCAATACGGCTGATCTCTACTTTTTTATATCCAATATCATCAGTTAGAAAGAGATGCATACATAATATCAATGCGACTTCAAAAAGTTTATAGTACCAGGGCGCTCGAACAAATTTCTATGCAGTTTCATACAAATGCCCTGGTACGAAGTCGCAGAAATCGCATTGAGATAAAGTATGCATCCCTTTCTAGCTAACATATATGGACATAAGAAAGTAGAGAACAGCCGTATGAGTTAATGTTCAGAGCATAAATGAATTTTAAGACTTCTTCTATGCTTTAGTCATATTTATTTGGTTTGGAATGAATTGATGAATGCACATGGCCGGCGAAATAAAATTTTGGATACCATGGAAGAAAATTATATTACAAAAATTAAAGCCCTAATTATTTTGTTCAAAATAAATCTATAGTTCAAGAACAAAACCATCTAACTACAAAAGAAAAGGTAGCTGCCTCAATGAGGTGAAATTTTGCCCCATTCTGTATATAATATTTTTCACTTCTCTTGCTCAAGTGTATCATAATAGTGTAGCTTAGCGGGCCTAAAACTCAAGTTTAATACCTCGGGCTAAAAAGTATTTTTTCTTTTTAATTTTTGTCTAAAATCATCAGCCCGTACAAAGCATTCGTTCTCTTACATAAAAACTCGACTTCTTGAAGCTCCGTCAATCTTTTTATTTGAAAATAGAACCGTCTTGGTGATGTTTTATGAAGGTTGATTAATTTTTAATAAAATTGTCTAATTTTGAATTGTTTTATTTTCTCGCAATCGAAGTGAAAAGTAGAGTGTTTTACTCGGGCCAAAACCACCCATTATAACTCGGTCCTGTCATCCTAGCTGTTGTATAACAACCTCGTATATAATGGGATGGTTTAGTCCCTTGTAAAACAATCTACTATTGATTATTTAGTTTACCTTGTACCATTACTCAAATGTACCAAGGACTGGTACGCAGTGTTAGTAACTTTGAAGTACGAAGATTTTAGCTTCAACAGCACTGTCTCTTCGAGTTTAAACGGCGTCACTTCGTCAGTATCGCTGTCCGACCTTAGCATGTTTTTAATATCCTGCTTCATGCTTTGACCTGAAAATAATAAGATAAGATATATATACAGACAGATAGATAGAAATATAATAATAATAAAGCTTATTAAGCTATTGCATAGCTTCTATCGAGGGCCTTGAGCGCGGGGACCGAATCCAGAAATTCCGTAACGAAAAAAAACCTCACGCTCCCCACTCCGACGGGCACGGAGGTGTGGCTTGAAGGCCGTGCATTGTCTAACGTCGTTTCTTTTCGGCAGTCTTCGACACGGTGTTTGTGTGCGTGCAACTAGACGTATTGTACGACTCTACGAAGCTCGCACGAATCGAGACGATCACCACGCTCAAAAAGTGTAACTTGAATTAATATCAAAGAAAAAGAAATACTGCATAAATAAAATAAATAAATAATTATAATTGCATAAGTTGATACAAAATGCTATGCAATAGCTTTACCGCGGCAGTCCCCGAGTGCCACACGTCTTTTTTTTTATTGACATGTTTGCTACGCACAAGCATATTTTGCATGGCACCCAATATATATAATAAAATACCACTATCTGTTCGATCATTACCTAAAGATGCTTTTAAAAAGGAGTTTAATGACATATTGATTAAAAAAGCAAATTTCATTGAGGAATTTTTGAGTGACCGTAATTTATAATTAGTATTTAATATAATTTAATTTGACATGCTGACTATTATGTATACTTACTAATGCTGATTATTATGTACCTATTTACTAATTAATTGTTAATCTTATATAATAATATACCTAATGTTTGTATGCTAATTAGCAGGATCCATTGATTCATATTTTCTTTCCACCCATCTGAATGAAACACTTTTTAACATTCACAAAGAATAAATGAATTAAATGAATTATTATAAAATTTCTGATTATTTATATGACAAAAAAGCTTGGGATGAAAGTGTCTCCAACTCCCTCAAGAATAATGTAATAGTTAAGAATAGAGATTAAGACATGAAATAAAAAAAATATAAGCCAAGCAGGGTTTTTTGCCAATTCTTCTGTTTGGTCGCGTTACGAATTGGTGTAAATTAAAAAAAAACGACGATTCAAAGGGTACTTTAGAGTACTTATTGATTAAATACCTATTAAGTTTATGATAGATGCATAGATAACACTTCATTGATCACCATTCATAAAAGGAAATGTTACAAGTAATTTAGTCTAAGAATGGATATAAATAGGAATTGTATTTTGAAAATTATCGGAATATCAATTGAGGTTTTATGTAGGTCTTATCTATCTATTTGGATGTAGGTTTATGTAAATATGTTATGTAGGTTTAATTTAGCTAAATTATAAGTCTTCAAATTTATCTCATCTCTTATATTCTGTAATTAAATGAATAATAAATGTATCTGTAAATAAATTCAAAAATGTTGTTAAACGTAATCTCTGTAATAAAGCTTATTATAAAATATCTGATTATTTAAATGACAAAAAAGCTTAGGATGAAACTGCCTCCAACTCCATCAAAAACAATGTAATAGTTATTAAAAACAATGACGTTAAAAAAATATAAGCCAAGCAGAGTTTCTTGCCAATTCTTCTCTGTTTGATCGCGTCACGAATTGGTGGTAAATTAAAAAAAATGAGTTTGATATGTACACATCTATCCTTCTCATTGTAACTGGTTGTCTCTGGTTTGATGTTAGAAAACTCTTTCAGGGTTTGCACAAAGCGTTTATGTATATTGGGGTGTAAGGAGTTCAATCACACTCAAGTCTCCGGAACCTAAGCCAAACCTCACTTGTCCGTGGTGCAACTGCTAGCTAACAAACGGGGCTCTGGCAACCGGCTGATTGCGGCATAACGCAGCCTGACACTTTATTATTATAAGCCTGCGTTGTCCCACTGCAGCAGCAAAGAGTACCTTCCCTCCTTCCACTCCTCTCTATTGAGTGCTGTATTTTGCCAGTCTTCAATATAGGAGTCCAGTTCGTCTCCCCATCTTTGCCGCGGTCTGCCACCAATCAGTGGCAGCCTTTGCCCAGAACTCATCCGACATGCGGCAGATATGGCCTGCCCAGTCCCAATTTAATTGGCCGACTAGTTGCCCAACGTCTGCGATTTGTGTTCTGGAGCGTAGTTCACTATTTCTAATTCTGTCTAAAACTTCACGATAAAGGATACTACGCTCTATAGCTCTCTGGCAAACCCAGAGTTTGGCCTTTTGCAGATTTGTCATAGACCAGGTTTGCGCGCCATAGGTGAGGATAGGGAGGAGCCTAACACTAATACAGCTAAATCCCCTGGCCGCCGAAGGGCACCAGCGTCTGCGGTGCGCGAAGCTGTGCCCTGCGATCCCCAACCCGCATGCCCAACGTGGGGATTATGGGCATATCCCCCCTTTTACAGGGGAGACCTAAGTTCAGCAGTGGACGCTTATGGTTTAAGATTTAAAATATTTCTTCTCACAAAATAATTAATCTAAAATACATGTAGTATTACTTTATTCGTGAAATATTGAATACTAGCGGTCCGTCCCGGCTTCGCACTAGTTTTAGTAAGGATCCCTAATCTTTTCTAGCAATAAATATAGCCTATGTTACTCAGGGTGAATGTAGATTTCCAATGGTGAAAGAATTTTTGACATCGGCACAGTAGTTTTTGAGTTTATTCATTACAAACATACACACAAACAAAAATACAAATTTTTCCTTTTTATAATATTAGTGTAGGTAAGCTTTCGCCCGTGGCTTCGCTCGAATGGTACCCAGATAAAATCAATAAATCAATATGATTTAAAAGTACTCGTCCAATTGCGTTCTACCACTAGGAATGTGTTTCGGTTTGAAGGGTGTGGGTGCAGGCGAAATTACACACCCTTTTAATAAAACAAAACAGACAAACATCTTCACGACTTTTCCCCCATTATGGATATCTTCAGATATTGCTCAGTACGCAAATCTATTGAGGATACCTTAACGGGGGTGGTCAGAGGCAAGTCCAAACATTACGTTCGATCCATGCCCACTTTTTGCAAGCAGCTAGCTTTTAATAAGGGTTCCATTTTTCTTTTTCTATCCTTTTCCTCAAAAGCAAAGAAAACGAAACCCTAAAAACAATACCTTTGGATTTATGCTTCTTCTTCTTTTCAACCTTTTCAACCTCCTCGTCCATCGGTACACCCTTTCGCATATCAACCTTTTCTTCATTCATCCTAGCTGGTTGGTTGTGGAGAGAGATCAGATCATTGGCTAGCTCCATTTCCTCTGGTCTCCTGATTGGTGAGGATAAACGGGTTCCAGAAGGTGATAGGTCCATAGATGCTGAAAAGAATTTAGTGAAATTATTTAGTGGCATGGTGATGTACGAGCTATGCTCGGGGTTTCTCTGAAGGATAAAATCCGTAACGAGTTTATCCGACATAGAACTAAAGTTGTCGACATAGCTCAGAGAATTAGCAAGCTGAAGTGGCAGTGGGCTGGCCATATCTGCCGAAGAACCGATAACCGTTGGGGTAAACGAGTTGTTGAGTGGAGACCGCGGCTCGGCAAACGTAGTGTAGGACGCCCTCCGGCCAGGTGGGGTGACGATCTGCTGTCGGCTGCTGGTAGAAGCTGGATGCGTCGAGCTCAGGACAGGGCGCAATGGCGCTCATTAGGGGAGGCCTATGTCCAGCAGTGGACTGCTATAGGCTGATGATGATGATGATGATGTGGGATGTATGAGTTGCGATTCGGAGATCGTAGGTTCAAATCTACAGTGTAAATAAATAAATAAAAATAAATAATGCGAGACATAATCACACAGCATCATGTAGCCCCAAACTAAGCAGAGCTTGTATTATGGGAACCACATGATTGATATACTACACATATATGTTTTTTGTAAATACATTCATATCATACATAGAAAACACCCAGACCCGAGACAAATATCTACAGAACATGCAAACATTTGTCCCGCAGCGGGAATCGTAGTATATCAATCATGTGGTTCCCATAATACAAGCTCTGCTTAGTTTGGGGCTACATGATGCTGTGTGATTACGTCCCGCATTATTTATTATTATTAATAATTTCATTAGATACAACATGGTGACAGACATACAGACAGACTGTTTCATCCCTTGGATACGGAATCCCAAAATTAATACAATAAAACACTTACCTGTCATATGTGGCAATGTAGGGTGTAAGGGAGGGACTGGGGACCTAGTACGTACCCCCGATAACCCCGACTCTATAAAACTCACGGGTATAAACTTCGACTTATCGAAAGAACAGTTAGAATGTTTGGGGTAATCAGAGATGAAAGTATCGGTTAATTTACGGACGTTTAGGTTATCCCCTTCATTGGGGTAATCCGGGGTAAAATTATCTTGTTTAGGGAAGTTTGGGGTATTGTCTGTTTCTGTGACAGGGTTTATACCCAATACCCCTTGGTCAGGAAAGGATAGGGTAATGCCGTCTATAACGGAAGTTGTGTTGATAGTGTGTACTGGGGAGTTGTTGATCGACATTGGGACTGGGGTCCCACTGGTGGTACTAGAACTATTGCTGGAGTCAGATAGTTGAAGTAATGTACCCTGAAATAGAAAAATAGTTATTGAAATAACCCATAAGAATAACCCACACACACACACACACACACACACACACACACGCACACGCACACGCACGCGCACGCACGCGCACGCGCACGCGCACGCACACGCGCACACACACACACACACACACACACACACACACACACACACACACACACACACACACACACACACACACACACACACACACACACACACACACACACACACACACACACCTGACTGCCTAAACAGGAAGTTTTTACTTCTTAATCAGTTTAGTAGTCTATTTTAATTGAAAATGGCTTCTAATGTACGATTCACACTTAACGGCGCGCGTCGGAGCGCATTTTATAACATGCTAAAGGAAATTGAAACATCCACAAAGCAGTTAAGTTCCTTATTTGCATGCAATTTACGCAGCTTTAAGCTTTGTCAAACACTGACATAAATAGATCCGTAGGTAGATATTGCATGCAAATAAGGAACTGCTTTGTGGATGTTTCAATTTCCTCTAGCATGTTTTAAAATATGCTTCGATGCTCTCCGACGCACACCGGTAAGTGTGAATCATACATTACGTCGCCATATTGGATTTTTTTTGGAATTTGATATAGCCTATGTCACTCTCGTGATCTAGACGAATCCAACGACACCTCATTAGTCAAGATCCGTCCAGCCGTTTGGGTTACAGCGACCGACAAATAATATTACAAACATACATACACCCAACAACTGACTGAAGAGGACTTCAGTCGGGTAAAAACTGACCTTATTGTTTCTGATCTTGAGTTTGGTGAGAGCAGCTCTTGAGTTCGGCGGCAATGTCGCCAGGAACTTCTCAAGCTCGGTATTAAACTCGACTGGTTTCCCGAACTGGTACTTAACCTGACAAAACAAACATAACAAGGCATTTATTTTCACCATATAACTAATGGTTAAGTTTTTTGTGGAGGGCTCGTCCTGGTGCGTACTGCCACCATGCCTATTTCTGCCGTGAAGCAGCTGTGCTGTGTTTCGGTTTGAAGGGTATGGGTGCCGGTGAAATTACAGGCACAAGAGGCTTATCATCTTCATGCCTCAAGTTGATCGGCGCCGGGCGTTGCATCATAGAGCACGTTCCGAAAAAAACGGGACCTACGATGCAATGCTTTGTAATAGGTAATGGTTACTATTTCACATTTTTTTGGTAGGAAAAGGTGTTGGGTTCAAAATGACATTCTTGCTGAACCTTTATATCGTTATTTCTAGGCCGTGAAGGTTTGCTATTTTGCATAACTATATTCAGTGATTTTATATCTTCAAAAATGTTGAATAGTGCGAGCGAGAGGGAGGTTTGACCGTTATAGTCGCCTTAAACTGGTGTAAACAAGCGGCAAATATTTCTCGAGTTTGGATTTTTTTGTTGCATAATATGTATGTATTTACAACAAATATGTATGTAAGTAGTATATTGGATATTGGTGTCCATAATACAAGCTCTGCTTAGTTTGGGGCTACATTAATATTATTTATTATGACACTTTATTAAACTTAAAGCTCGTTAAAAAACATGTTTTTACTATAAACCTAATATCTACTTTATACATAAATAACATCAAAAACATTATAGTAAAAACTGTATAAAAACGGGAGACCACCGACCGCGGGGCAAGGCTCAAACGGTCAATGGCTAGGGCTGCAGAGAGAGGAACCTCCGCACAATGGGTGCAGAGACCAGGAGAGCCGCCGCGTGTATCTGACCCTTGATACACGCGGCGCTGCCTAGCGAGAACCTCTTCAGGTATTGGTCAAGGCTCTTCGCTATCAGACCGTTCACTGAAACTACTATCGGAACGATAATTGTTGAGTCGACATTATTTATTATTATCATTAAGCTGTTTAACACGTTGACTCATAGCCCTGAGCACGTCCTGAAGCAGACACAGCGATGTGTTAGAAGTGTTCCACAAGAGGTAAGGCTCTCATTGTTTAGAGTCTATTGCACTTCACTGTACACATGTAGCCTGTGGACTAAGTACACTCAAGTGGCGTATGTATGGCGCCCTCCGCGACCAGTTTAATAACGCGTTCAGAGCGGTGTTGGCTGCCCCGCTACTGCAGCGCCTCCGGCATGTTCTCGCAAGCACACACCGATTGTTTTTACGCCACTATGCGAAAGAGGTGTGCATCCCTCGTGCGAAGGACGCGGGCCAGCACCAACACCGTCCTGGCGATGATCGCCGGACGAATAAACTGCCCCTATATACGACACTGATGCGACAGACATTTCGTGTTCAGGGTTCACCCCATTATACTTGTAAAATGTTAAATTTCAATATGAGCCCTGTTTCTTGAAATAAAATTATTTTAAAGTATTAAAAAATTACCTCTTGCCTCGGTCTCTCACTCTTGACCATACCCAAAGCAGTCGCCAACATGTTAGTATGTTCCGGTGATATGTTATGATTGTAAATACCACTAACTGGTATAAGAATATTGCATAACGCGCAGTGGAGGTAGCCTCGTATCTAAAAACAAAAAATTAATTCACAAAAAGATTCTGTACTCGAAGGGGTTTGAACCTGCAATATACAAAATATCCTACAGCTCCATAATATCCCGCAATGCTTTATGACAGGTAATAGTTACCATTAAACATCAGGTGGTCCACCTGCTCAAGTACCATATCATCTTATTTTATTTTATTTATTTTATTTTACTTTATTTTACTTTATTTTACTTTATTTTACTTTATTTATTTTATTTATTTTATTTATTTTATTTATTTTATTTATTTTATTTATTTTATTTATTTTATTTATTTTATTTATTTTATTTATTTTATTTATTTTATTTATTTTATTTATTTTATTTATTTTATTTATTTTATTTATTTTATTTATTTTATTTATTTTATTTATTTTATTTATTTTATTTATTTTATTTATTTTATTTATTTTATTTATTTTATTTATTTTATTTATTTTATTTATTTTATTTATTTTATTTATTTTATTTATTTTATTTATTTTATTTATTTTATTTATTTTATTTATTTTATTTATTTTATTTATTTTATTTATTTTATTTATTTTATTTATTTTATTTATTTTATTTATTTTATTTATTTTATTTATTTTATTTATTTTATTTATTTTATTTATTTTATTTATTTTATTTATTTTATTTATTTTATTTTTATTTATTTATTTTATTGTTATTTGTATTACCATATCATCTTCAAGTACCATCATCTTCAAGTACCATAAAAAAACAATACAGATATTAAAAAAAATTGGAATCCTATCCTACAGCAGCTACATTGTAAACCTTTTACTTTAATAAAAGGCATGCGCAGTCAAAACTATCCCGCTAATGGAGTTTCACAGAAATTATATCGAAATGTTTTTTTATTTCTGCAAAATCTTATGATTTCAATTGATAAGTTACTTTGGGAAAAGTATTCAGCGTCAGTTGATTTTTAAGGCTTATTAAGCTGGGTACGGTTAGCACGTACATTGGTACGCGTAGTCGGATACGCGTATCTTGGAACGCCCTGTCTGTACTTGCAGCTACGCGTACACTTTGTGGAAAGGGCAAAGGCCTCCCTTTGATTATGCCACTCTGGATCCTGCGCTAGTCTGTTATTTAAGG
Source organism: Horisme vitalbata (assembly GCA_951804965.1). Lineage (NCBI taxonomy): Eukaryota > Metazoa > Arthropoda > Insecta > Lepidoptera > Geometridae > Horisme > Horisme vitalbata. The sequence goes on from OX638109.1 coordinate 4,817,784, forward strand.
CGACTATACGAGTCAAACATCCCTCTCGCTCGCACTATTCAATATTTTTGAAGATATAAAATCACTGAATGTAGTTATGCAAAATAGCAAACCTTCACGGCCTAGAAAATAACAATACAAAGGTTCAGCAATAATATCATTTTGATTCTATCACGTTTTCTTACCAAACAACTTGCACCAATGTGATCAATCTTGGTGCAATTTTTTTGGTAGGAAAAAGTGTTGGGTTCAACATGATATTCTTGCTGAACCTTTTTGTTATTTTCTAGGCCGTGAAGGTTTCCTATTTTGCATAACTACATTCAGTGATTTGATATCTTCAAAAACGTTGAATAGTGCGAGCGAGAGGGATGTTTGACCCGTATAGTCGCCTCAGTTAGTATTAGTATTATTATTATTAATTATTCAATACTCACAGCTCTAGTTAGATTACTCTGAAACGGTCTTATAAATGGAGTCATATTCATATACTGCATATGTACAGTCTCATACACATGGTCAATCAACTCCCCCTTAATAATAACATTGCATAATCCACACATATACTGTGTATTCGTCTTCATTATCATATGACAGCCCAAATTTGACACAACAATCTCCGTACCGAACGGTGCAAACTTAAAATTGCCAAATATATCCAACTTCGGTCTGTATTTCTGAATATCTTCGGTAGAAACACCAACACTGACTCTCTCAATTGTTTTCAGTGAATCATTAGCTTCTGCTATATTGGTTTCAGTGGGTCTGTCAGTGTTTCTAGATTCAGGTCGTTCGGACATGTTTTTTTGGTTTTTTATAGGGTGATATTTCTGAACATGGACTCGCATATCGTTTTTGTATTGAAGGTTATTGCAATGGCCGCAGTGGAACAGTTTTTCAGTTACCTGTAAAAAAATATCTATTATTTTATCTTACCTTGAGATCTACAAGGTGGGGCAAAATTTTACCTCATTGAGCTCTTTTTTTGTAGTTAAGATAGATAGATAGATAGATAAATCATTTATTTGTTACTACAGTCACACAATTTACATTAATAACAAGATATAAGCACAAAATAACATTAATAGAAAGAAAGAAACACAAACATTTCAAAGAACCTAGGAGACCTGATCGAGAGCGAGCAGAACGAGCCGCAAAATAATGTGTGGTTACGTACCTACCTATGAAATATGATGGTTGTGTAGCAAATAACATTCCTAAATTTTGAATTTTGAAAATAGTGTGTAATAATAATGTATAATATGTGTTTTTAATAATGTATAATATGACAATAGTCTAACAAAATAATTGACGGTAGTTTTATTTTATTTCTGGCATACGAAGTGCTTGGGCATACCCTCTATTTGCTTTTGCAACAAAAACTTTTGAAATTTAATTTAAATGTATATTTGGTGTTAGCATTGCGGATGGGGGGTGGAATATTGTTCCAGCACTTCGTTGCCGAATACCTAAAACATCCTCTAAAAGCTCGTAAAAGTTAGTTACAAGTCGTCGTCGTTCCTCTAAAAGTTAGTTACAAGGTTTTTTTTAATTTTCGTGAAATCTTAGGATTTGATTTGGTTAGTTACTTTTGGAAAATTACACCTGTTGGGAAATAGAGTCGATTGTTTTTTTAACAACTGTAATTTACTAAGCTGACAGTGAAATTTTTCAAAATTCTGAAACTGTCATTATTTTTTTCCTTCAAAATAAACCTATAGTTTCCTCAGAACAAAACCGTCTAACTATAAAAGAAAAGGTAACTGCCCTCAATGATACATAATTTTGCCCACCTATAAAGTAACTATCTACTACTTCAATTCAATTCAATTCAATTCAATTCAATTCATTTATTTGTTTGTAAAACACAGGTAATATATTTACCATATTAGATGATGAACAGGTAAACATGGATCTCTGTGCTTCACCTAACGGCATACAAACATTAAAGATAATATTTATAATTTTATTTTAGCTCTGAAACACAGTATTAGCAAGTTCAGGCTCATTACTCATACCTGATGTTTAAACGTGATTTTGTGTTCAAATTTTTATTTATTTTATTTTTAAAAATTACAAATCTATATAAATAAATATCAATGCTTGCATGTCTCTCCTCTATGCGTTCTGAAACAAACCCTAACTTAAGTAAGGAGATGTAACATAACTCACATCTCTTATTAAGTAATTTTCGTGTCTTATGTCAACATCATTATGTTATTTCATTACAATATTATAGTTTATAGCATGATATACCTACTTCATTATTGTATTTTTCATAGATACTTTCTAGACATTTAATTTTTAAATTTTTATAAATACGTACAATTTTATTTATATATATTTTTATTTTATTTTAGTCAAATTTCAATTATTTGTACGTCATACAGACATAAATGACTGAATGTGAAGAGACCTGATTTTTTGTAAACATCTGTTTACATGTATCCATGTTCACAGCAAATAAAAATATTTTAACTTATCTTTTATCTTAAAACAGTGATTATTCAGTTTTGTGGAGTGAAACTTATGTTCCTTTTCTATTCTGTGGCACAAAGTCCGACACGGTCGCGCGTTTTCATCGCTGCAGTCGCGATATAGCGCGTTGCAAATGCAACTAACGCGCGCTCGTAGCGATGCTGTCGCGCGTTCACAAAACGCATCGCTACAAAAAGTCGCGGCATTATACTCACATCTCTTATTAAGTAATCTTCAAATGCTCCAACCACAGCGCACTTGGCCAATAACTTCTTATGTACGTCCTCCGAACAATGTTGTACTTTAAACCGTATCAGAAATGACTTATTGCAGACCATACAGTACAACTGGTTTGAATCTATCCGTGTTATCATATTCCAGGATTCAAATCTAACTCTCACTTCTTTTGAACCTGAAAAATAATAAACTTTAATACAAGGTACGAAGGTATTGTTTTAAAGTAGCTCCAAAAAATATTAGAAGCAAGGCTCAGATGGTACAAGCATTTTATGCGAAGACCAGAAGATCACGTCGTGAAAAATTGCCTTTCCATTGTCACTATTAAAAGGTCAAGAGGAAGACCTCAGATCACTTGGATGACAAATGTCTTTAAGGAAATGAAAATCATTCAAACTATTTTCAATTCATATTTATTTAGTACAAATTCCGCCAACTCTCTCTGACGAGTTTCATAAAAACTCAACAGAAATTCGAGGCAACAATGTTTCGCCTTCCCCATTGCCTTATGGGGAAGGCGAAGGAAGGCCTTCGGCACTCCGCAAAAATTCGCAGACGTGTTGCTTCGCCGAGCGCCAAGCAGTTTCTGCTTGGTCTATCCACCATAGACAAACACTCCACAAACTTTTAGCCTTTATTATATTAGTTATGATAGGGTACGATTTCATTTTTACCCGACTGAAGTCCTTTTCAGTTAGGTTATGTTTTTAGGGTGTAAGTATGTTTGATATTATTTGTCGGTCGCTGTAGCCCAAACGGCTGGACGGATTTTGACTAACGACGTGTCGTTGGATTCGTCTAGATCACGAGAGTGACATAGGCTATATGAAATTTAAAAAATCCAATATGGCGACTGTAAGAAGCCATTTTCAATTTACGTTGAACTAAAAAGTACCTACTATAAACTTTTTTAAATAAATATTTGTTAGAATTATGAGTTATTTGTGGAGGGCTCATCCGGGGAAGTACTGCCACCATGCCTATTTCTGCCGTGAAGCAGCTGTGCTGTGTTTCGGTTTGAAGGGTGTGGCTGCCGGTGACATTACAGGCACAAGAGGCTTATCATCTTCATGCCTCAAGTTGATTCGCAGGGCATTGCATCGTAGGGCACGTTCTGAACGTCACATGCGAATCAATACTTTGTTATAAGTAATGGTTACCACTTAACATCAGGTGGGCCATGTTCTAGTTCCATCTTCGGGCATCTTAAAAAAGTCTAATAATAACCAAAATACTTACCAAGATCAATTTTGAGGAACTTCGGTACATTAACTCTAGGCTTGCTCGCCATACTTGCATATGACACTCCTTCGATAGGCAAAGTATATTCCTCGAGTTCTTCCTCATATATTTTAATATTATTATAAGTATTCTTTCCAAACAAATAGTTTTCGCTTTTAGTATCGAAACGTGTGTTTTTGGCGTCAGAACTTCCGAAGTCAGTATTGACGTCAGCATTTCTGAAGTCGGTGGTTCTGTCAGAATGTTCGAAGTCGATAGTTCTGTCAGAATTAATGTATTCTGTAGTTCTGTCAGAATATCCAAAGTCAGTAGTTCTGTCAGAATTTCTGAAGTTTCTGTTCCTCGAGTTAGCCCTACCAGAGTCGCTGCTTCTATCAGAGCTTCTGGAGTCAGAATTTCTGTCAGAGCTTCTAGATTCTAAGCTTCTGGCATTCTGTCTGATATTATTTTGTTCTATGCTTCCCGACCAAATGCTCGGTGCATTATTCGGCTCCTGTATGTTATTAGTATTCAACATTTGCGTTGTTTTCTTGCTGTCATACATAAAAATGTCGGATACTTTATTGATTGCGAAAAGTAGGTTTCCCTCGTGAGTTTTAGAGTTTTCGTGGTCTCTATATTTTGTTATAGGATACACGGCATTGCACACGCCGCAGTGTAAGTTATCATTTACCTGTAAAGAGGTTTTATAACATTACTAGCTTCCGCCCGCGGCTTCGCTCGCGAGGTACCGAGTTAAAAAGTAGCCTATGTGTTAATCCAGGTCACGAACTATGTATATTCCAAGTTTCATCCAAATCCGTTCAGTAGTTTTTGCGTGAAAGAGAAACAAACATTCATCCATTCATCCCTACATACTGTGTCCATACTCACAAAGGAGAATGCCGAGAACCCGTACCAATTGCGTCAAAACCGAACGTATCCCATAAAATTTATCATATTTTATAAAAGACATTAACATTTTCTTTAGTTTTACACACCGACGGGATTAATAATCAAGTAAAAAATATTTTGTTGAAACCAAATCAACGAGTCGCCCGCTTTGCGCATTTATAATCCTACTTCCTACAATTATTATTATAGAATTTATTGCTGAAAACCTTCTACATTTTTCCTTACACAAAATTTTTGGTTAACAAAACAGTTCAGGTCCTCGGCGTGTCTTGTGGACACATAGACCTCTTCCAGCATTTTGCATTCTGTTCTATTGAGCGCAATAAAATTCAGGGGGTCGCGTGTTTCGTTTCTTGCGATTTGTACTCGAAATTCGAACAAATAAACCAAGATTTGACAAATGTTTGCATGTTCTGCAGATATTTGTCTCGGGTCTGGGTGTTTTCTATGTATGATATGTATGTATTTACAAAAAAAAAATGTATCTATGTAGTATATCAATCATTTGGTTCCCATAATACAAGCTCTGCTTAGTTTGGGGCTGCATGATGCTGTGTGATAACGTCCAGGATTATGGCTGTGTGAACTTGGCACCCGACTTTGGAAAATCGATTATTTTTTATTTTATTCTTATAGATATTGGTTTGTAGTTGATTGTAGTAACATTTTTTTCGTTTGTAGTTACTCCAAAAAAAAATTGGAGCACTTTGAAAAATACTTGGCACCCGACATTGGAAAATCAAAATTTTTTTTTTCGATTCTTTTATGCTTTCGTATGTAGTTGATTGTAGTAAAAAGGATTTCGTTTGTAGTAGCTCTGAAAAAAAGTTAGGAAACTTTGAAAAAAAAATTGGCACCAAACTTTGTAAAATCTATGTTTTTTATTTAAACTTATAGATTTTGGTTTATAGTTGATTGTAGTAACCATTTTTTCGTTTGTAGCAGCTCTAAAAATAAATCTGAAGATTTAAAAAAATCTCACACAGGTTTAGTCGACACTCGGCAATGAAGTGTTTGTATGAAATGATTTAATACAAACAAAATGAACGCTACAACAAATGAAATTAACGCTACTACAAACGAAATGAAGGCTACTACAAACGAAATGAAGTTACTACAAACGAAATGAACGCTACTACAAACGAAATAAATTTACTACAAACGAAATGAACGCTACTACAAACGAAATGAAGTTACTACAAACGAAAATAACGCTCCTACAAACGAAATAAAGTTACTACAAACGAAATGAACGCTACTACAAACGAAATAAAGTTACTACAAACGAAATGAACGCTACTACAAACGAAATAAAGTTACTACAAACGAAATGAACGCTACTACAAACGAAATAAAGTTACTACAAACGAAATGAACGCTACTACAAACGAAATGAAGTTACTACAAACGAAAATAACGCTCCTACAAACGAAATAAAGTTACTACAAACGAAATGAACGCTACTACAAACGAAATAAAGTTACTACAAACGAAATGAACGCTACTACAAACGAAATGAAGTTACTACAAACAAAAATAACGCTCCTACAAACGAAATAAAGTTACTACAAACGAAATGAACGCTACTACAAACGAAATAAAGTTACTACAAACGAAATGAAGTTACTACAAACGAAATGAAGTTACTACAAACGAAATGAACGCTACTACAAACGAAATAAAGTTACTACAAACGAAATAAAGTTACTACAAACGAAATGAACGCTACTACAAACGAAATGAACGCTACTACAAACGAAATAAAGTTACTACAAACGAAATGAACGCTACTACAAACGAAATGAAGTTACTACAAACGAAAATAACGCTCCTACAAACGAAATAAAGTTACTACAAACGAAATGAACGCTACTACAAACGAAATAAAGTTACTACAAACGAAATGAACGCTACTACAAACGAAATGAAGTTACTACAAACAAAAATAACGCTCCTACAAACGAAATAAAGTTACTACAAACGAAATGAACGCTACTACAAACGAAATAAAGTTACTACAAACGAAATGAAGTTACTACAAACGAAATGAAGCTACTACAAACGAAATGAAGTTACTACAAACGAAATGAACGCTACTACAAACGAAATAAAGTTACTACAAACGAAAATAACGCTACTACAAACGAAATGAAGTTACTACAAACGAAAATAACGCTCCTAGAAACGAAATAAAGTTACTACAAACGAAATGAACGCTACTACAAACGAAATGAACGCTACTAAAAACGAAATAAAGTTACTACAAACGAAATGAACGCTACTACGAACGAAATAACGTTACTACAAACGAAATGAACGCTCCTAGAAACGAAATCAAGTTACTACAAACGAAATAAACGCTACTACAAACGAAATAAAGTTACTACAAACGAAATGAACGCTACTACAAACGAAATAAAGTTACTACAAACGAAATGAACGCTACTACAAACGAAATAAAGTTACTACAAACGAAATGAACGCTACTACAAACGAAATGAAGTTACTACAAACGAAATGAACGCTACTACAAACGAAATGAACGCTACTAAAAACGAAATAAAGTTACTACAAACGAAATGAACGCTACTACAAACGAAATGAAGTTACTACAAACGAAAATAACGCTCCTACAAACGAAATAAAGTTACTACAAACGAAATGAACGCTACTACAAACGAAATAAAGTTACTACAAACGAAATGAACGCTACTACAAACGAAATGAAGTTACTACAAACAAAAATAACGCTCCTACAAACGAAATAAAGTTACTACAAACGAAATGAACGCTACTACAAACGAAATAAAGTTACTACAAACGAAATGAAGTTACTACAAACGAAATGAACGCTACTACAAACGAAATAAAGTTACTACAAACGAAATGAACGCTACTACAAACGAAATAAAGTTACTACAAACGAAATGAACGCTACTACAAACGAAATAAAGTTACTACAAACGAAATGAACGCTACTACAAACGAAATGAAGTTACTACAAACGAAAATAACGCTCCTACAAACGAAATAAAGCTACTACAAACGAAATGAACGCTACTACAAACGAAATAAAGTTACTACAAACGAAATGAACGCTACTACAAACGAAATAAAGTTACTACAAACGAAATGAACGCTACTACAAACGAAATGAAGTTACTACAAACGAAAATAACGCTCCTACAAACGAAATAAAGTTACTACAAACGAAATGAACGCCACTACAAACGAAATAAAGTTACTACAAACGAAATGAACGCAACTACAAACGAAATGAAGTTACTACAAACGAAAATAACGCTCCTAGAAACGAAATAAAGTTACTACAAACGAAATGAAGCTACTACAAACGAAATAAAGTTACTACAAACGAAATGAAGCTACTACAAACGAAATTAAATTACTACAAACGAAATAAGGTTACTACAAACGAAATAAACGCTACTACAAACGAAATAAAGTTACTACAAACGAAATGAAGGCTACTACAAACGAAATGAAGTTACTACAAACGAAATAAATTTACTACAAACGAAATGAACGCTACTACAAACGAAATGAAGTTACTACAAATTTCTTTTTTTTCTTTTTTTTTACCATTTCGTTTGTAGTAGCGTTCATTTCGTTTGTAGTAACTTGATTTCGTTTCTAGGAGCGTTATTTTCGTTTGTGGTAACTTTATTTCGTTTGTAGTAGCGTTCATTTCGTTTGTAGTAACTTCATTTCGTTTGTAGTAACTTTATTTCGTTTGTAGTAGCGTTCATTTCGTTTGTAGTAACTTCATTTCGTTTGTAGTAGCGTTCATTTCGTTTGTAGTAGCGTTATTTTCGTTTGTAGTAACTTTATTTCGTTTGTTGTAGCGTTCATTTCGTTTGTAGTAACTTTATTTCGTTTGTAGTAGCGTTCATTTCGTTTGTAGTAACTTTATTTCGTTTGTAGTAACTTCATTTCGTTTGTAGTAACTTCATTTCGTTTGTAGGAGCGTTATTTTCGTTTGTAGTAACTTTATTTCGTTTGTAGTAGCGTTCATTTCGTTTGTAGTAACTTGATTTCGTTTCTAGGAGCGTTATTTTCGTTTGTAGTAACTTCATTTCGTTTGTAGTAGCGTTCATTTTGTTTGTAGTAAATTTATTTCGTTTGTAGTAGCGTTCATTTCGTTTGTAGTAACTTCATTTCGTTTGTAGTAACTTTATTTCGTTTGTAGTAGCGTTCATTTCGTTTGTAGTAACTTTATTTCGTTTGTAGGAGCGTTATTTTTGTTTTAAGTAACTTTATTTCGTTTGTAGTAGCGTTCATTTCGTTTGTAGTAACTTTATTTCGTTTGTAGGAGCGTTATTTTTGTTTGTAGTAACTTTATTTCGTTTGTAGTAGCGTTCATTTCGTTTGTAGTAACTTTATTTCGTTTGTAGTAGCGTTCATTTCGTTTGTAGTAACTTTATTTCGTTTGTAGGAGCGTTATTTTCGTTTGTAGTAACTTCATTTCGTGTTAGTAGCGTTCATTTCGTTTGTAGTAACTTTATTTCGTTTGTAGTAACTTTATTTCGTTTGTAGTAGCGTTCATTTCGTTTGTAGTAACTTCATTTCGTTTGTAGTAGCGTTCATTTCGTTTGTAGTAAATTTATTTCGTTTGTAGTAGCGTTCATTTCGTTTGTAGTAACTTTATTTCGTTTGTAGTAACTTTATTTCGTTTGTAGTAGCGTTCATTTCGTTTGTAGTAACTTTATTTCGTTTGTAGTAGCGTTCATTTCGTTTGTAGTAACTTTATTTCGTTTGTAGGAGCGTTATTTTCGTTTGTAGTAACTTCATTTCGTTTGTAGTAGCGTTCATTTCGTTTGTAGTAAATTTATTTCGTTTGTAGTAGCGTTCATTTCGTTTGTAGTAACTTCATTTCGTTTGTAGTAGCGTTCATTTCGTTTGTAGTAACTTTATTTCGTTTGTAGTAGCGTTCATTTCGTTTGTAGTAACTTTATTTCGTTTGTAGTAGCGTTCATTTCGTTTGTAGTAACTTTATTTCGTTTGTAGTAGCGTTCATTTCGTTTGTAGTAACTTTATTTCGTTTGTAGTAGCGTTCATTTCGTTTGTAGTAACTTTAGTTCGTTTGTAGGAGCGTTCATTTCGTTTGTAGTAACTTTATTTCGTTTGTAGTAGCGTTCATTTCGTTTGTAGTAACTTCATTTCGTTTTTAGTAGCGTTCATTTCGTTTGTAGTAACTTCATTTCGTTTGTAGTAGCGTTCATTTCGTTTGTAGTAAATTTATTTCGTTTGTAGTAGCGTTCATTTCGTTTGTAGTAACTTCATTTCGTTTGTAGTAGCCTTCATTTCGTTTGTAGTAGCGTTAATTTCATTTGTTGTAGCGTTCATTTTGTTTGTATTAAATCATTTCATACAAACACTTCATTGCCGAGTGTCGACTAAACCTGTGTGAGATTTTATTAAATCTTCAGATTTATTTTTAGAGCTGCTACAAACGAAAAAATGGTTACTACAATCAACTATAAACCAAAATCTATAAGTATAAATAAAAAACATAGATTTTACAAAGTTTGGTGCCAATTTCCTAACTTTTTTTCAGAGCAACTACAAACGAAATCCTTTTTACTACAATCAACTACATACGAAAGCCTATAAGAATCGAAAAAAAAATTTTTGATTTTCCAAAGTCGGGTGCCAAGTATTTTTCAAAGTGCTCCAATTTTTTTTTGGAGTAACTACAAACGAAAAAATTGTTACTACAATCAACTACAAACCAATATCTTTAAGAATAAAATAAAAAACAATCGATTTTCCAAAGTCGGGTGCCAAGTTCACACAGCTCAGGATTATTTATTTATTTATTATTTCAACACAAACTTCGTAACGTGTGACAGTCCAAACATTGCGCACCCTATTTCACAAAACATACGACTGAAGTATTGGAATTGACAGTACAAAATTAGATCAATCGCATGAAACAAAACACGAAATTTCGTACTTCGGTGAATTGTAGTAGGCCCTCTGGGCCACGTAGCACCTCGGAATCCTACTTCCTACTATCCTACTATTATTAATGCGAAAGTTCGTGAGTATGGATGGATGGATGGATGAATGTTTGTTACTCTTTCACGCAAAAACTCAGATATGGATGAAACTTGGAATACACATAGTTTGTGACCTGGATTAATTTAAAGGCTGTTATCCCGGTACCACGGATGCGTAGCCGATCGTATAGAGGGAGTGGGGGCGACCTCAGGAAAAATCTGACATTTCCCCTTTTCACCCCCTTTCACCCCCACCCCCTATGTATCTCGGAAACTATAGGTCGTAGAGGGTTTGCGCTCAAACTAATGTTACTCAGGGTTTATTTTAATATAAGAATTTGAAAAAAAAAATTAGGGTTCCCTACAAAAAAATTATCATCCCATACAACATTTTCACCCCTTCATACTAAACTTTTTTTTTTCTTTTCGTCGATCACACGGTTTTTCTCCCAGATGGAATAGTATTATATATAGTAGGAAGTAGGAGGTGGATAATAATTCTTTGCTTCTTTGTATAATAGTCACACACCAGTCCATATCAGCCCCACAGCTGGATATAGGCCTCCCCTAATAAAGGGAGATATGCCCATAATAACCACAACAAAAGTATGTATGTAGTATATCAATCACGTGGTTCCCATAACACAAGCTCTGCTTAGTTTGGGGCTATATGATGCTGTGTGATACTGATAACGTCCAGCATTATTTATTTATTTACTCCTCGCTTCGCCTATAAAACCAGCGAGCCTACCGGCGCGCGTGTCATTCGGTACCAAGATTTTGTACTGGGCGGACGTTTTTGCAGACACACGATTCAAATCGTGGTTCTAAGTCCATATTCCTTGCCTGAATTATTTGCTGTTACTTTTTTATTAAATGGCTAATGCTGTTTTTGGATTTAATGATAAAAAAATATATTTAATCAAATAAAAATAAAATATTACCTTTCTAGTAATACTGAGGTCGAATCTTTTTAGAGGTCGATGTTCGTCAAGATTCTTAGAATGCGTAATACATCCCAAATGACCCCCTACTGATACGCTGTCGCACTGGAATTCGCAAACAGTACACGTGTATAAACCCTGAAAATAAATAAACACTTTTAATACACGATTTCAAAGTCAGAACTGGGTGCTTACCACCGAGCCAAATCTATAACGGGATTAGAATTGGATTTATGTCACTTAAAAGTCAAGATGGCGGAGCCACATCCTCACAAATATATATTTTTTATTAGTGAATTGTACATTTTCGACCTGTAAATAACATGAGCAACACTCAAAAATTATTACGATTAATATTTAATATTTATTATATTATCGTAATATTTCATATTCTATTTAAAAATAGATAACTCAACGTTATTATAATCATCCGACATTGAAAGGTGTCCCGCCAGATTTAACGCCAAGAGGGTAAGATTGCTGTTTGTCTTGCAAACGCACAGCAACATATTTCAGTATTTATCTAAATTTGTACCTCGGAAATAAGTTTTTGTGATAGGTAGCAATTCCAGTGAATATTAATAACAGATAATTTCTATGTACCTACCTACTTAGATGATTATTTATTAATTTAGCGCACAAGCACATAGTTATGTTCCACAATAATGTTTGGTTTTGCCTCAAACTACCTCCTATTTTTTTTACATAGTTTTTTCAAACTACATCATGATTAAAATCCTCGATCGCTAAAAAGTTACTTTCACAAAACTGTAAAAGCTCGATAGTAAACTCGATCAATTTCAAATTTATCGACGTCAACAGTGTCAAAAATAGACAAATCTATCATATATCAATGAGTCTATCCTAATCTCGATTCAAATTCCGCAAGTTGTCATTTTTTGTATGAGTACGAGGCAGGCTTTCAATACCACCAAATGACAGAAGTCAAATCCTAATCCCGTTCTCGATTTGGCTCGGTGGTAAGCACGCTGATGCCAATATTTCTGTAAACGAATTTTAAGAAAAAAAACCTAATATATAAATAAAAAAATAAATTATTTTATTTCAGTTACCAAAAATGATCCATAGGCATAACTTACAATGAATACTGAATAAATAACACTAATTCTAATTAATTAAAAGATACTTAGATCACCCTCCGCATGAAACAATGCCACATGGGAGAGGTGGTCCTACCAGCTACAGTTTGTAGGATGGTGTTGTGGCCGTCACGTACTCTGCGCATCAGGGATGCAGTCTTCTTACGGAGAATTGTTAATACGGCTGCTGGTAGAAGCTGGATGCGTCGAGTGACACGCCGCGGTAGGAGTGATAGTGCTCATTAGGAGAGGCCTACGTCCAGCAGTGGACTGCTATAAGCTATTAATACTTTAGCGGCTATGGTGTCCGAGCTTGATATATTCTTCGCTAGTTTTAAGACAGGTAGCGCCAGATGTTGCTTAGACCTAGACGCGAACCGACGCGGTTTAAGGCGGCTATAAGGGTCAAACCTCCCTCTCGCTCGCACTATTCAACATTTTTGAAGATATAAAATCACTGAATGTATGCAAAATAGCAAACCTTCACAGCCTAGAAAATAACAATACAAAGGTTCAGCAATAATATCATTTTGATTCTATCACGTTTTCTAACCAAAACACTGGTACCTATGTGATCAATTTTGGATTTTTTTGGTAGGAAAACGTGTTGGGTTCAACATGATATTCTTCGTATGTTATGACGGGTAGGCCGCACTGATTGAAAACTTTCATTTTCAAACATTACGGTATCGGTGACGAGAACTTATTACTTTTAAATGGTTGTAATTTGTTTGTGGTTCTAAATAAATAAATAAAATGATAGAATTTCGCTAAAAATTTTGGGTGAAATTGTCAATACAAAATGAATCCACAAAGAACTCCGCCCGGTACGATGTTCATAAGCGGTAGCGAGAGTGCCAGCGGGTCCGTACCTAACTTATCGACCTATGGCAACAAGGATGCATACGAGTATCTTAATATAAGAGACAGGAAGCGAAAAGAACGCACCGAGGAACAAGACTACAAAAAGGAACTCGCCGATTTTCGGACCGAAATCATGAAATTCTTTGACGATTTCGGAAAAACCCAAAAAGAAACATTAAACCAGATACGAGATGAAATATCTGAAGTCAAAAGCGAAATAAAAAGTATACAATCAGCTACGGAGACTTTCACCAAACAATTCATACAGATAAACACCGAGATAGAAAATATAAAGTCAAACAATACAATAACACAAGAAAAAATTAAGACAATAGAAACTGAAATATCTCAGATCAAAGATCAGCAATCCATCCGAACTTCAACACCTCAACAAACGGGTCCGCCCGTACCCGATCACGAAAACCTCATCCTAGAATTGAAGGAGCGATGTGACCGCGAAAGAAATATCGTAGTTGTGGGTATAACTGAAAAAAATGAAACAAACTATAAAATACGACAAAATTACGATACAGAAGAAGTTATAAAGATATTGGAATCCTTATATGAAGACTGTCCTAGGCCGATAAAATGTATGAGGCTGGGAAAATATATGCCTAATAAAACCCGTCCCATTAAAGTGCGTTTTAGCAGTAGCGACACTCCTAAACATTTATTGCGAAACAAAGCAAATATACCTGAAAATATAAAAATCTACTCCGATCAGACCCCGACACAGAAGCGATTCATGCAATTGCTAAAAGAAGAGTTAGATAAGCGCATAGAAAACGGCGAAAAAGACCTAATTATTAAATACATAAAAGGTGCTCCTAGAATTGTTGCGAGTGCCACCAATCCAAAAAACCAATAACAGCATCAATACAAAATAAAAAGAATACTGATAAATATCGCCACCAAATCGTCAAAAAATATGAAGATATTCCGCTGCATGCTTCGTCGTTGCGTTTGTTCTATGCTAACATGCGTAGCATTCGAACCTTTGGCAAATTCGATGAGATAAAATGCATAGTAAAAGCTATATCAATGACTACACACTTGTTGATATTTACCGAGACATGGATTACTTCAGAGAGCGATGCAAAGCTATACCAACTACCTAACTATACACATATTTATAATTATAGGCAAAACTCCAAGGGAGGGGGTGTTTCCATTTATGTACACAATAGTATAAAATATGAAATAACTGAGGAATTATTTGAAAACGGAAACCACTACCTCTGGATATATATTGATAAGCTGTCCTTGAATGTTGGAGCGATTTATAAGCCCGGAGATGCCAACCTCAGCAACTTTTTGGAGATTTACTCATCGCAATTGGAGCGGCGAAGAAGAACGGTTGTAATCGGTGATTTCAACATCGACCTGCTGAAATCGGAGAAGGACGCAACACAATACTTACAGGAAATACAAGAAACTGGATACGAAGTCTTAAATAAAATAAACGAGAAGTATAGCACGCGTCAGACAAAAACTACAAACACTTTACTAGACCATGTATGTACCAATATAAAAAACCATTCCTTTAGTATCTCAATTATCGACTCGTCCCTATCAGACCACAAACATATTTTTCTTGAAATTGGCAGGCTAGCACCACATAAAAATAAAAAAATACAATACAAAGCACTTGATTATGACAACTTGTACACTAATACACTAAACACTAAATACTTGAACTATGACCACAACTACAACGATTTCGAAAATTTCTTGCTGGACCAAATAAATAAAAATAGAAAAGACAAAATAAAATATTTGAACCCACCGCAAAATGACTGGACAAATAAAAATATAATCAACTCAATAAACTTACGAAACAACTTATGGGAACAAACTAAACTAAATCCAGAAGATAAAAGCAAACAAAAACTTTTTATCGAAGAACAAAATAGGGTAAGAAGATTGATAAAAACACACAAAAAAAATTACTACTATAAATTGTTTCAAGAAAGTGAAAATAATCCAAAAAAAATGTGGGAACTAATAAACAATCTAGCACAAAACAAAATTAAAAGAAACAGCGTCCCCCCAAAATTATTAATTGGTTCGGAAACAATAACAGAAGGGAATGCAGTTTGTGATTTATTTAACTCATTTTTTGCATCAATAGGAGAAGACTTAGCGAATAAAATACCCAAACACTATCACGAAAACACGGGCAATATCTTAATGTATGAAGACGGCCACATACATGACTCAATCCTAACTGACTTTACACCATGTAGTTCTGATGAAGTCTCAAAGATTATCGATGGCCTTGACAGCAACACAAGTACTGGAATAGACGGAATTAGTACAAAGGCGATTAAATGTCTCAAAAGTATTATCTCCGAGAGGCTAACAAACTGTATAAATACGTGTTTAAAACAAGGAGTCTTCCCAGACTCTCTTAAAATTGCTAAAGTGAGCCCTATTTACAAGTCAGGAGTTAAAACAGACCCAAGTAATTACAGGCCAGTATCTGTCTTGCCGGTCTTATCAAAAGTGCTTGAGCGAATCTTGTATAACCGTTTAAATTGCTATCTGACCGAAAAAAAGTTTTTCATTGAGGAACAGTATGGGTTTCGCTCGAACTCGAGCACCCTGACAGCTACTATAGATCTTATAACTAAAATAAAATCGCACATAGATAAAAAAAATATTTCTGTAGGAATATTCATAGATCTAAAAAAAGCATTTGACACGGTAAGTCACAGTAAGTTAATTCAAAAGTTATGTAACGTAGGCGTTCGTGGGACAGCTCTAAATATGATCTCATCTTACCTACAAAATAGACAGCAAATTGTAAAAATAGACAACTCTAAAAGTACTCCACAAAACGTCACTTACGGAATTCCTCAAGGTTCCATAATCGGCCCGTTGATTTTTTTGGTTTACCTAAACAATATTAATAAAATAGGACTTACTGGACATTTAACGCTTTACGCTGACGATACATGTCTATTTTACTTCGATAAATCTATTCATGATATAATAACTGATGCTCAAAATGATCTCAACCTTCTGAATGAATGGTTGAAATATAATCTATTAACAATCAACACATCCAAAACATCATTTATGATTTTCGCGGCCAAAAATAAACCAATACCTAACTTTTCCCACCTGACTATAAATAATGACATTATAAAACAAACTTCCAATGAAAAATATCTCGGACTCTGGGTAGATGACAAACTAACTTGGAAATCTCATATAAACCACGTGAAAACAAAACTAACACCACTACTTGGAGCATTGCGCAAAATAACAAACTGCATTCCAGCCAAAGTACGCACTATCATCTACAACTCACTTGTAAAATCACACCTTGAGTATCTAATAGAGGTATGGGGATCCGCTGCAATAACAAACCTTAATCCGTTACAAAGAACCCAAAATAAAATAATTAAAGTACTAAACCGTTATCATTACCTTACACCAACAAAACATTTATATGAAAAAACTAAACTACTAAATCTCCACCAACTTTATATTTATTCAACCTGTGTCCTAATTAAAAACATTACTAGTAATTCAATACAATCAAATATACAGCTACATAAAAAAGTTAATACACACAATCTACGAAACAAATATAAACTTAATATAGCCAAAGTAAGGACAAATTACGGAAAAAAAACAATATTATTTGAGGGCGTACAGTTTTTTAATCAATTGCCTAACGACATTAAGGAATGCAATAACATTAACACCTTCAAAGCTAAGTTAAAAAAACATGTATGCACAATGTAGATTCCCTTCCTACGTAACTTTAGAAATATATCCACTTACCTATCAGTTATAAGATATCTACGGCGCCAGAGGCAAATATAATGTAACCTTAAATTTAAGCACTTTTTATATCTCATTGTAAGAGAACATCAATGTTTGTATGAGAATAAATGTCTTTAAACCTAATACAACTCTGTGGGTGTAATCATGTATTATTTACCTTCTCCAACCGCCTTATGGTATGATATTGTTCGTATGTCAAGAAGACATTGGAATTGATGATGAGACCAAGTGTTATCTGTTCTATTGACACCAGCAAAGCTTCCGTAAGGTCTTCTGGAATTATAGAAATAAAGTTGTTATTTAGTTTTAAAGATAAATTACTTGGAACGCCTTATGTGACGATACATGTCAAACCTCCCTCTCGCTCGCACTATTCAACATTTTTGAAGATACAAAATCACTGAATGTAGTTCCTAGAAAATAACAACACAAAGGTTCAGCAAAAATGTCATGTTGAATCCAACACGTTTTCCTACCAATTTTTTTTTACCAAAATTGATCACATTGGTACAAGTTTTTTGGTAAGAAAACGTGATAGAATCAAAATTATATTATTGCTTACCCTTTGAATTGTTATTTTCTAGGCCGTGAAGGTTTGCTATTTTGCAAAACTTCATTCAATGATTTAATATCTTTAAAAATGTTGAATAGTACGAGCGAGGGGGAGGTTCGACATGTATCGTCGCCACAACCCGCTAGCAAAGATCGCTGGTAGAAAATCCAAACAACACCAGGCGGTTAAAGAGAATAAATCATAAATAAATCATAAATCATTTATTGTTTGTGCATCTAGGTAATACATAATGATGGTATGGTTTAATAAAGTAACACTAGATCCTGCCATAAGCATACACACATTTATGCAATTAATTTACAATATATTTATTATATCATTTATAATTATTAATTGACACAATTTAGTCAAATCGGTATGTGATAAAAATTAATCAAAACATCAGATTAATTATATTAAAGAATAAACGTATTAGAATAAGATTAAAATTGCCTTTCATTGGTTAGACAACCAAATTGGTTTGTCATTTTTCATCATTGGTCGTCGTCATCTCTACGTGTATGTCAATGCCAATGTCCCGCGTATCAACCTATATTTGACAAACTATATGAATTACTACCTTCCGCCCGCGGCTTCGCTCGCATGGTACCGGTATAAAAAGTAGCCTATGTGTTTATCCAGGTCACAACTATGTATATTCCAAGTTTCATCCAAATCCGTTCAGTAGTTTTTGCGTGAAAGAGTAACAAACATTCATCCATACATCCATATATCCATACTCAAACTTTCGCATTTATAATATTAAGTAGGAAAGAAGTAGGAAGTAGAATAGTAGGATAGAAAAGGAAGTAGGATATCTTAAGACGACCTCTGTGGCGCATCCGCCTAATGCAGAAGGCTGCGGGTTCGATTCCCGCTGCTGGAAAAATGTTTGCATTATCCACAGATGTATCTCGGAACGCGACACAGCGATTACAGATCGTATCGTTTAATACATTACAAAAAAAAATGGTATATGAGTCATATGAATTCCATTATACAAGCTCTGCTTAATTTGCGGCAGAGAATAGATAAACACAAAAATTTCCATTAAGAAATTGTTACATCATAATGTTACAGCAGAATGTTTGCTACAGCAAAATATTTGTTAGAGCAGAACATTTGTTACAGCATTATTAGGGGATGCCTATGTTTAGGGGAGGCCTATGTCCAGCAGTGGACTGCTATAGGCTGATGATGATGATGATGATGATGATGAGTGTGTTTATTACAGCAGAATGTTTGTTACAACAGAATGTTACAGCAGAATGTTTATTCTAGCAAAATGTTACAGCAAATCTGTTATTACAGCAGAATGTTAGATCAGAATAGAACTTACCCTTAGTCAGTTCATCGTCAGCTTCACCCATATCTTTATCCGTCTTCATCACCTTATAGAGCTTGTAGTTATAATACTCGTCATCGTTAAACATTGTCGGTTCTAAATCTTGGAACAACTCCTCATTTATGACAAAGAACTTTGGCATATTAGGTTTTATGTAATCGGCAACATTTTCTCCATGAAGTGCCACATTTGTGTAAACCGTATAATCAGAATGGTTGAATTGCTTCTTTGTGTTGTCATCGGAATTAAACTTTCTTGTTTCAATGTGTTCGGATTCTATAAAGGTTTCCAAGGAAGCTGTGTCAGGAATTTGGGATTCCACTGTCAATGCTGTACCTTTTTTACCCTTTATAGTGTGTTTCTTTTTAGTGATGTTGGCTTTAGTTTCTTCTGTCTTTGAAGATGAGGTACTAGGTTCTTCGTAACTGTAACAAAATTGTGTAAATAAATAGGATATAATAGAAGATTTTCCAGATAGTTGGTAAAGCCAACTATTTTGCAAAGAGCGCAGACTATCCTTAGTATTCTTAGTAACTATCAAGAGGGATCTCTGGCAGCTGGCTGATTGCATGCTTAACACTGGCACAGCTAAATCCCTGGCGACCGATGGGCAGCAGTGTCGATGGTGCAAGAAGCTGTGCTCTGCGATTCCCAAACCGCATGCCCAGCATGAGGATAATGGGCATATCCCCTTCCTACAAGAGAGGCCTATGTCCAGCAGTGGACTGGGTAGGCTGTTATTGTTAAGTGGTCTACTGGTTCTGTGCAGTATTCCAACTATTTTAGCTCTTCGTGCCAGGGCCTATATACTCAACCAATCAATGGGCTACCAAAGTACCATAGGTCAAAGCAAATTTCTACCCTGCAGTTTGAAAGACGCGCCGCGCGGGGAAAAATCAGGGTTTTGGTTTTTCAAGCTGATTTATAGAAACTAGCTTCCACCCGCGGCTTTGCTCGCGTGGTACCCGGATTAAAAGTAGCCTGTGTTAATCCAGGTCATAAACTATGTATATTCCAAGTTTCATCCTAATCCTTTCAGTAGTTTTGGCGTGAAAGAGTAACAAACATAATACCTTTAAATATACATATAAAAATCCAAACTCTTTGACATCCTTATTAGTAGGATTTTACCGCCTGAATTAAATTAAAAAATGCATTTACTAAATTGATAATCATTGTTTAATTAATTTCGATTGAAATATTACCTTTATACCAATTTCGTAGAATTAAAATAATCGAGGGTACAATACTGTTTTTATAATTTGTCCTAACTTCGATGAGGGAGGATGAATGATAGTCTGTTCCATCTTACCAGTAAACAAAAATTCAGCATCAGCCAGCAGTTCGCTCCAATTTTCCAAATTCAGGGAAATTATTTTCAAACAAAACAACCAAAAACCAAGAACTTGCCAAGAACCAAGAACCAACCAAAGAACCAACAAAAAGCAAGTTTCATTCGATCGATGAAATAGAACATAAAATAGAATGAGTGACCGAACCAAATCAAACAAAGAACATTACTAGCAATCCAATCAATCACTTCATTCACCAATATTCGGTACAATTTGCGATGACTGAAAAGCGTAAATTAAGTCATTTATTTACTTTTCAGTCACCGCAAATGTACTTTTATAACTAGTCCTAATGTTACCTACACCTATCTAAGCAAATAAATATCTTGTATCTTGTATTCGGATTTCGGCTGATAGTTGTTCAAATGTAAAGAAAATCTGTATTCACAGAATTTTGAAAAATCTCTTCCATTACCCAGGTATCAAATTTACATAAATATCCTTTCTTTCAAGGAAACGTTTGTTCTGCTAAAGAAGCCAAATAAAGGCGGACACAGTATGACAATAACTGTGAGATCTAGGTTTTATATAAAAGTTCATTACAATTTATATATTTTATATAAGCTTGGGTTATTAGTTATTACTTATTAGTATGATTATACTTACATAAAACTTTACATAGGTAGAGGGTTCTTGCGAAAATAATCCAGCACTTTATTTTTTAGGTTTAAAATGTGTCATTAATAAACAGTTATTTTTTTTTGTAAAGGAAAATATTATTTAAATGTACCTATATGAAATATTATTTCAAAAATAGTACGTAATTGTAGGAATTAAACGATAGGTATGATTTTATTCGTATGATTGATCATATCAATTGTTGAGGAATTTAAGATCATATTTATAAATTATGGTCCCTCAGAGTGAAATTCTCTATACCTACTGAATATATTTTGGTCTTTTCCTCAAAGTCTCTTTGGTTTGGACCAAACTGTACAAAATAGGTACAGGCACTTCTCGAAGGTTGAGGATAGGTAAGTTACGCTGGAAAAAGTGGAGGCTTTGTGTTTGCGCACGGGTTAATACCGATAAATCTCCTAATGCGCAGCAAAATTAATGTAATTTTAGTGGTAGTAGAGTTCTTCGTGGAGGGCTCGTCCGGGGAAGTACTGCCACCATGCCTATTTCTGCCGTGAAGCAGCTGTGCTGTGTTTCGGTTTGAAGGGTGTGGGTGCCGGTGAAATTACAGACACAAGAGGCTTGTCATCTTCATGCCTCAAGTTGATGAACGTAGGCGTTGTATCGTAGAGCACGTTCCAAAGATCAATGTAATGCTTTGTGATAGGTAATGGATACCACTTAACATCAGGTGGGCCATGTGCTTCTTCCATCTTCAAGTAACATCGAATACTTATATGGTATACTATATCGATGGAGCTCAATTTTGAAGTACCTTTATTCGTTACCTCACCGTTTTGTATGATAATTATTGCAATCTGTAAGATTACATTACCTACATTGTTCGATCAGTTTCTATTTAAAATCAGTTGCGTTATTTCCAAAAAACGTGCTTTAAAACGTGCTCGACATGGTGAACCAAGAAAGTTTTCGAATTGTATAACTTGTACTGAGGGGTACCTACAGAGTTACAGAGACTCGCAAGCAAGAAGTTTTCTCACATGTCGTATGAATGTAGCAAGCTAAGCAATCAACATCAAATAAACCATGAAGTCAGTATTTGAGTTTTTTATGTAGGTACTATTTATCTATGTAGGTTGTATACCTACCTTTATAGTTTTTGTACCTACTATAAAAAACGATATAGATAATATTTAATCATTTTTATGTTATGAAGATGGAACAAGCACATGACCCACCTGAGGGCTTGCGACAGGTTTTTATAGTTTACGAAAACTTTTTATGTTTCGGTATCTTTCCATACATTTTCGTAGTTCATGCACGTTTCCCTAGAGGCACTGTTAGGGCTTGCAAATATTCGAAAATATTCATATTCGAATATTCGATTTTTTTTCGGGTACTATTCGAATTATTCGAATATTATTCGAATAATAGAAAAACACAATGATTTTATTAAAATCACATCTTATTTTGTTATTTTGTGTGTTATTTTCATGAAAAAGTTTAAAATATAAACTTATTTTATTCTTAAACGCGTTTTTTCCATGAACTAATTTTAAAAAAATTACAAGAAGGTATGTCATCGTAACGAGACATTGGTGATTTACACGCACAATCAACCACAAATTAAAATTTTCTTCTTCGTATGAGCTAGTAGCCAACTCTAGTGTCGGAGATTCTAGGCCACCCGGAGGCCTCAGACATGGCTTAACGACTGAAAAGCCGGGACCAACATCTTAACGTGCCTTCCGAAGCACGGAAGTGGTCAAATCGAAATGTCACTAAACAGTCATCCATCCAAGTAATGACCACGCGGAGAGTTGCTTAACCATGGTGATCTCTTAAGTACACCGAAGTAAACCACGCCAAGGACGGACGGACGGACAAAGCAGCACCAAAGGGTTCGTTTGACTGGCTCGGTAATGTCACTCTAAAAACAGTCTTATAAATCTAGGTTAGTTGTTATTTTAACAAAATCATGAAAATATACATTCACGTTAACGACAGAGACGAATGGACGGAACAGTCTCGTCAACTACGCGAATGCACTACGCGACACTTCCGAGTGTATCCGAACCGTGTTCCGAACCCGATAAAAGTTATTGGGTTTGGATCGGATCGTTCGACATGTTGTTTACCCGAACGACGACGTAAACTTGTATAGTCTTGTATGGATATATCGCGCGAACTCTTAAGTGGCATTTCATGCACATCTGAGTTACGATTTCGGTGTTATTAATTTAAATCGAATATTCGAATATTGAAATATCAGTATTCGAATATTCGAACAAAAATAATATTCGAATTATTCGAATATTCGAATATTCGAACGCAAGCCCTAGGCACTGTACTGAAAACCTGTGGTAAGCCCTCTGATGTTATGAGTAAGTGAGTAACCATTACCTATCACAAAGCATTGTATCAAAGGTAGGTTGATAACGTTTTTTTGGAACGTGGTCTACGATGCAATACTCTCTCCATAAACTTGAGGCATGAAGATAAGCCTCTTAATTTCGTGCCTGTTATTTCACCGGAACCTATACCCTTCAAACTGAAACACAACACAGCTGCTTCACGGCAAAAATAGGCATGTTGTCAGTACTTCCCCGGACGAGGCCTCCACAATGAACTCTACTACTACTGTACCCGCCCTACCTTAATACCTTTTAGTAGGTAGGTAGGTGCGTATCAAAAATATAAAATTTTTGTATAATAGGTACATATTTAAGCAAAGAAACTTCCTTGCTCTTGAGTCACATCTATAAGCTCGGGTTATTACAAATCGTCTCGCCAGAAGACTCGATGAGTTCCAGCCACCGGAGCAGGCCGGGTTTCGCGGAGGATATGGCAACATAGCCCACATTCACACAGTGAGGTAGATTATACAGAAGCCCGAAGAGTATAATCAGCCCCTGTGTCTGGCGTTTGTGGACTATGAGAAAGCCTTTGACTCTGTTGAAACCTGGGCTGTCCTGGAATCCTTGCAGCGATGCCAAGTGGACTATCGTTATATCGAAGTGTTGAGATGTCTGTACAAAGCCGCCACTATGAGTGTCCGAGTACAGGACCAGCAGTCTAAACCCATCCAACCGCGGCGCGGAGTGAGACAGGGAGATGTCATATCTCCGAAGCTGTTCACAAGCGCGTTGGAGGATATGTTTAAGACGCTGGACTGGAAAGGTATGGGCATAAACATAAACGGCGAGCACATCTCACACTTGCGATTCGCTGATGACATAGTCCCAAGTCGCTGGAGGAGCTGCAACAGATGCTGGACGGCCTAGCATCAGCCTCGCGAAAGATAGGTCTCGGCATGAATTTGGACAAGACCAAAGTTATGGTCAATGACCGAATTGATCCGAGTCCTGTCATCGTTATGGACACCTTCTTGAAGTTGTTTCGGAGTATACATACCTCGGGCAGATATTGCAGTTGGGTAGAAACAACTTCGAGAAGGAGGCCAAGAGGAGGATTCAGCTGGGTTGGGCAGCATTTGGAAAACTACGTCGAGTTTTCTCGTCACCCATACCGCAATGTTTGAAAACAAAAGTTTTCAATCAGTGCGTCCTACCCGTCATGACATACGGAACCGAAACGTGGACACTCACAGTACGGCTAGTCCACCAGTTAAAAGTCGCTCAGCGAGCTATGGAACGAGCTATGCTCGGCTGAAGGATAAAATCCGCAATGAGTTTATCCGACATAGAACTAAAGTTGTCGACATAGCTCAGAAAATTAGCAAGCTGTAGTGGCAGTGGGCTGGCCATATCTGCCGAAGAACCGATAACCGTTGGGGTAAACGAGTTCTTGAGTGGAGACCGCGGCTAGGCAAACGTAGTGTAGGACGCCCTCCGGCCAGGTGGGGTGACGATCTGCTGTCGGCTGCTGGTAGAAGCTGGATGCGTCGAGCTCAGGACAGGGCGCAATGCCGCTCATTAGGGGAGGCCTATGTCCAGCAGTGGACTACGATAGGCTGATGATGATGATGAACTTCCTTGCAAAAAAACCAGTACAGCTAGCGGCACAAAACTCTAGCGCTGACCGTTATTGCGCAGAAGTCAAAAGTAAGGTATCATATGGGAGCTAGAGGCGAGAGAGAGCGAGAGACCCATGCGGAGACGGTTCGTTCAGCGCTAGACCACAGATTTCTTTTTGTTCTATACTTACGTGCCGCTTGCTATAGGTCTATGTAGGTTAACAATAACTGAATTTTTAGACATAAAACTAAACTTACTGCATGTTATAATCCAAGCTAGCTCCGTTTATGTAGTAACCGATGCAAACAATAAGGATATAAGGCCATAAATGCCACGCTAATGTAAGTAGAAACCCCAGCATTTACAAAGTAGACTAACCACTACTATACAATATTATTAAGGAAACTTGTTTTTGTAACAGAACAAAACAACACAATCAGCTGTTGATCAGGGTTACCAGCTCTTTAAAAATAATTACCCAAAATATCGTCCCAAATTATTTTTATATCGGAGCAGATCAAAGACATATTGTTCTAATATATCATCGAAGCTATTTTTTCGTATCAGCCAATACATTTGCTTGAAAATTTTAATGTTACTCTCAAAACATATCTTATAAAAAATCGAATGTCTTTAAAAAAAAACTGCATATTGCCAACCTACTACAGGACTAACTACCTGACTTACTTTCTTGCTTGACATTTAATAAGTGAATGTTAAAAATTTCATGTGTGACAAATGCTCGGTCTGCCTACCTATCTCAGTTGCTATGCCCTTAGACAGGGTTCATGTGTGATACCTACCTTCTATGTAACATCTGTGTACTACCATGTGACAGCAATAAATGTATTGAGTATTGAGTATTGAATGCATATTTATGATTTATTGACATGTGACGCATCACATACCTATTTGAACAAACAACGCGAATTGATACAAAAAGGTCCTTTACTAGGTTCATACTTTAATGAAGTCGAAGACAGAAGGTGGTCGCTTCATTCAGTGATTGAGCGATCAGCAACGTTGGCGTTACTGCAGCGATGGCTTCCTGAATTTTGTGACGCCAGCAGTAGTGTGTAACATGTAAGTAAGCAACTGTGACGCATACTATTTAATATCCATCAAGAGACTGTCCCAAGTTCTAAGGATCTGTGATTTTGTCAAGTCAATGCCTTTTTATAATATGCCACATTTATATAATTTTCGATTTAATTATATTAATTATAATTTTCGAAGGTATTCCTATTATTTGTGTATTGATATGTCTCTTATATTGCGTTTGCTTAAATTGCGTTTGCATTAAAAAACCCGTCAAAAATCAGCACTAATATTAAAGTTGGCAACAATAATTTCACTTAGCATTTAATTCGGTACAGCCCCGATAGATCTAAATATATTCGTTCAAAAGTTTTGAATGGGACTCTTCTCACTTCTTTCGGAAAAAGGCCTGCTGTTTTTTTTTTTTTACTTTATTTATAATTTATTTGTAATTTTAAATGTATTCTCGTCCTATTTTGTGGTACCTAAATAAATTGAACCATAATCTATGTTATGTATTGCAAAATAAATAATAGCTTTTAATAACAAATCAGATTAAAACACCACATTGTAATTTTAACTTTTTACATAAAATAGTATCTAGGTTTTGTTTATGATTTTTTCCTTCGCACACATACACGAAAAAGCTTAAATTGCGTTTGCAGAAAAAAGCTGGGCAAAAATCAGTACTAATATTAGAGTTGGCAACAATAATTTCCCATTAACATTTAATTCGGTAAAGCCCCGATGGATCTAAATATATTCGTTCAAAAGTTTTGAATGACTCTTCTCACTTCTTTCGGTAAAAGTACTGGCACACATAGTTTTTTGTATACGTAATGTATTTGTAATTTTAAATGTATTCGCGTGCTATTTTGTGGTGCCTAAATAAATTGAACCTAAGTCTAGATGATGTGTTGCAAAATAAATAATAGCTTTTAATAACAAATCAGATTATACACACCACATTGTAATTTTAACATTTTACATAAAATAGTATCTAGGTTTTTTTATAAGTTTTTCCTTCGCACACATACACGAAAAAGCTTAAATTGCATTTGCATAAAAAAACTGGGCAAAAATCAGTACTAATATTTAAGTTGGCAACAATATTTTCACTTATCGTTTAATTCGGTAAAGCCCCGATAGATCTAAATATATTCGTTCAAAAGTTTTGAATGGGACTCTTCTCACTTCTTTCGGAAAAGTACTGGCACACAAATGTGCTTTGTATACCTACGTAATTTATTTGTAATTTTAAATAAATGTATTCGCATGCTATTTTGTGGTGCCTAAATAAATTGAACCTAGATCTATGTTATGTATATCAAAATAAATAATAGCTTTTAATAACAAATCAGATTATACACACCACATTGTGATTTTAACTTTTTTCCTTATAATTAGTATCTAGGTTTTTTTTATGACTTTTTCCTTCGCAGTCGCACGCATGCTTTTTAAGCAGATAATGAAGTTTTTTCTTCGCAATCGCATGCTATTCAAGCTGGCAGCACAGAGGGTCTAGTACGAGTTGCACAATTCGAAGCTCAATTTCGAAGTACCTTGTTTTGTTAATTACCTCACCGTTTTAATTAATAATTATTGCAATCTGCAAGAAGATTAACTTTCCTACGTTGTTAGATCAGTTTCTACCTAAAACCAGTTGCGTAATTTCCAAAAAACGTACATTAAAATTGAGCTCGTTAAAGTATACTATAAAAGTTTTCGAATTATGCAACTCGTACTAGACCCTCTGTAATAAACTTTTGCAAACAATACCAGGCCTCTTTCACTCCGCAGAATAGGTATAAAAATATGCCTACGCATCGCCGGCCTAGCGAGCGTGGTTCGTTACGTCGGTTGCCGCGTTCTGCCCGGAACGAAAGTGTCCTTGAGCAGCCGCGGCATTTTAGTTTGTTTTTGTTAATGTACCTATATTTTTCGCCAAATGAAGGCAAAAAAATACTACACAGCATTTGGTCGCCTGAATAATAATAAGAAAATGTAAATAATACCAATAGTAAGTACTGAACTGAAAGTTTTTCTACCAAATAATGCGTTGTTTAGATATCAAAGTCTCCCGTATTTACTTAAGTAGGTAGGTACTTAGGTACAAGTTCTATTTGAATGCGGTACCTACCTACATAAATAAACGTAATATTATTATGTAGGTATTTTTTCATAGACAATTTTTGTGCCATTGGTAGGTATAGGTAGGCCTACATAGTGCTTTAGTAAGTAGGTATTATGATTTTGATTATGTAGACTGAGAGCAAGATTAGAAACCCAAGCTAGGTACATTTTTATTTGGTTTAACTTTAAGTAGGCAGTGTAGGTTATCTACTTAAAAACAGTCGGGTAGGTAGGTGTAGGTAGACAAATCGATGTGGTAAGTTACCTAAAGGTAGGTGTACTAACAACTAAAACTAGATACCTAGGTTACCTACAAATCAAATGTTGTTTTTTTCTCTTGCAAATATCTAGGTAGGTACCTATCTACTAAAATTTCTCTTAAGATTTAGCATGATGTACCTACCTACCTACCTTAAACAGTGATTATTCAGTTTTCGTACACAAGACACCTAAACACTTAAGTAAGTGTTATGGGGGATATGCCCATAATCCCCACGCTGGGCATGCGGGTTGGGGATCGCAGGATACAGCTTCTCGCACCGCCGACGCTGCTGCCCGTCGGCGGCCAGGTTATTATTATTCGTCACAGAATAATTCTCAAGACAACCCTAACGTTACACGTGCCACGTCAGTAGAGATAGAGCTATACGATAGAAAGGGATGCAAGGTGTAGGTTAATATAAATGTTAGGCACTGAGTTCGGTGCGAGCTGAATAGCCTTTATTGCGTAGCAGCTAAAGTCGCTATTTATTTAAATGATTGCGCGG
This sequence comes from Horisme vitalbata, assembly GCA_951804965.1. Lineage (NCBI taxonomy): Eukaryota > Metazoa > Arthropoda > Insecta > Lepidoptera > Geometridae > Horisme > Horisme vitalbata. Next base: position 4,847,084 of record OX638109.1, read on the forward strand.
AGTGACGCTTCTGTCCTTTCTGTATTCTGTGACAATACATAAATTTCATTCATTCAATCACTCATTACTTGATTGATTGATTGTATTTGTCCAATCATAGAATAGGAAGTAGTTTTCTGTGTCTAGGTTTCTAAACCATCCAACCTACAACCCAAAGAAGAAGGACTCCACATAATTCTCAATACAAAATAGCACTTTGATTCTCATTTAGTGTTGCCGTTTTAGCATTTTTAATGCTAAATCTATTCTAATACTAATATTTCGTGACCCATTAGCATGAAAAATTTGCATTTAGCATAATTCATTATTAGTATTTTTTGAACGATGTCGTAAGTACATAGTCAGGAATTCAAAAGATTTTGTAGAAACCAAAGACAATTTGTTTATTGACTCATAGTAGTTTTTTTAGGTAGCATGGCATCTCTCTCTAATGAAACTAGGACTTCCCCGAAATGTGACCCCTTTATGTTTAGCTTTTGCTTAGATATTGTTAATTTGTTAAGAATTATCAGTGCAATGCTCATAATTTCTACGTCTAATTTGAATTTGATTTGCTAATTTGATATGGCTTCTCTTAAATATGAGCAAAATGGGAAAAAAGGATGACAGAGTTTAACATATTGCAAATTTTGTGAGTGTAACATAAATATAATAGCTTAAATTTACTGATTTAAGCAACACTTTTTCACCGCAAAACATGCAAAATGTGAAGGGTCAATGAAAAATTATTAACCTACGATGCAAATTAGTCTTAATACCCAAAGAGCAGAGTCTTCTCTTGCGGTCTTTTTATGCGAATATGCATCTATTTTAACAGTTGTCCACTTCAGTTTGCTATTCAAGAATAAAATTTGGATTTTAGCATGTTAATTAGCATACTCAAAAGAGTTATTTAGAATTTTTATGGCATTATCTGAACCAAGTTTCAGCATTATATTCAAATAAAAAACGGCAACACTGATTATTTGCACCAAAATTTAGCACTATTATTGTTGCCACCTTAGCCGGATTACCAAACATTGCCCCGAGTCCAAATCAAATGTCCGTCAGGCTAAGGTGACAGTCCAGAAGTGGTTAAAAACTCTAACGTATGAGGAAACTGAAACTTTGTTAATGAAATGTAGGTAAACACCATATTGTGATTTTTCTATTTAATCTTCTGTAATTATATTCCTACTTTAATTGAATTTTATTCATGCATGGTAGTAGTTATTAGTAGTTTATTGTTTTTCCCATCTTAAATTGTTGCATGTAAACTGTGGCAGCTTGAATTGGCAATCGTTTGGCACTCTGGTCCTCACTATACAGGCCTTGCCTAGTGTGGGGATCGTCAGAAATCTCATTTCTCTGTTTAAACTCACCTTACTTAAACATGTTACATGCTCATTAAATGTACCCATAGTTTGATACTTGTCCTTCAATGTACAATGTACAATGTACAATTTACAATGTCAAGTACATACTACAATGTAGCTGTTTAAGTTGAAATAAATAAGTTTTTACTTTACTTTACTTTACTTTAGCCCTTTTCGGGCTAGATCTAGCACTTGTTACAGTAGATGAACTCGTTTTTTGATGATTTAGCCCAGGAAGAGCAATCTAGCCCTTTTCGTATTGCGATACTCGAAAATACACACCGTGCTACCAAGTAATTAAACAATACGCTCCGCGTAGCATACATTTAGTCAGTCACACTCATCAACTCTTTCTGACAAAATTAGCTGTACCCCAGCATGAAACAGAAAATTTAAATGAAATAAATAAAGTAAATCGATAAGAAACCAAAACACAAGATTCGGTAAAAAGAACAAAACATAAAACAAGATCAGGGAGAGAAGTAAAGCAACCAAAACATTTGTACATTATTACATAGAACCAGAAAAACGAGAAATTAGATAAAGTTTATATGATTTTGGAAGATTCCGAAAAAACTGCGATTTTTAGCCCTTTCCATGAAAAAATTAGTCATATTACGATTACGATAAGACCTTTTTCAAAAACTAAGGTGGCAACACTGAGCATTATCTCCAAATAAAAAAGGCAACACTGATGCAGATTTCCCCAGAAGTTTGCAGAAGTTGAAGTGCAGAACAGTGCAGAATACGGTTTCAGTGTAGTTGAAGTGTGTTTTGTTTTTTTTTAGCTTAAAAATCTTGTAAAAGAAAAGCTAAAGTTAATTCATGCACGATGAGAGCATCTTTCAACGGTGCTATTCCTGAAATACCTGGAATAGCTGTCGATAACTTCGAAAACACCCTTAAAAAGGCTTATTTCCTTAGCCACTGTCATGCGGACCATACAATGGGATTGTCTACACTGTTTAATAAGCTGCCCGCGAAAAATGTATTTATTTACATGTCGGAGCCTTCTGCGGCTATCGTGGAGACCTACATCGACAAGAAACTAAAGAGTTTTTTAAAACCTTTACCATTGGGTGAGTTCATCATTTCCTTAGACACCACATCAACCATCATATTAAGAGACTAGCGGCCTGTCCCGGCTTCGCACGGGTTTTAATAAGGATCCTTAATATTTTCTAGCAATAAATATAGCCTATGTTATTCTGAGTGAATGTAGCTTTCCAATGGTATCAGAATTTTTGAAATCGGCATAGTAGTTTTTGAGTTTATAAATTTTATATTTTAGCTAGCTAATTTAGTCATAATATTTTTATTAAGATAAAAATGTATTATGCCTTATTTCAAATAAATAAAATAAATTATTCATTACAAACATACCCACACACAAAAATACAAATTTTTCCTCTTTATAATGTTAGTGTAGAAATATAGAATGGATAGGCAAAAAAACTCGAAGATATTCCATATAACAGAACTAAGCGCTTCGAAACATCATTTATAATGTGCACTGCTTATGTGTGGAATCAGCAGGCAGAATCTGTTTTTCCATGCCCCAACAACTTCAAAAAGAGAGTAAATATGCATCTTCTGTGAAAGCTCGCCCCATCATCAACCTCATCCTTGCCCATGCAAGCCTAGCCGGTCAAGTGTTGACTCATCATATATAATAAACAATTCTTTATGTATAATAGCTACTATTATTTTGTATATCTAGGTATCTCTTGTAGAAGACCCAATATAAATGCCCCATTTCTCACAATTGGGCTACATGTGGGTCCATTGTTGGATGACTTTGTGGTGCAGTGAGCAAAGGCCCACCTGAGACGCAGGAAGGTTTCAGGTTCCATTCCCGTCGTGAAAAATGTTTGTATAGCTGAACAAAACGTCTGCACATGGGTCTCTCGCTCTCTCTCTCCTCTAGCTCCCATATGATACCTTACTTTTGACTTCTGCGCAATAACGGTCAAGGCTAGAGTTGCCACTACTTATATCATCTGAAAATGCTTTTTTCGAGTCTGGGTGTTTTCTATGCATAGTTTGTATATACAAAAATAAAATTTATCTTTATAGTACCTATATCAGTCATGCAATTTCTATAATATAAGCTCTGCTAAGTGCAATTGTGTGTGTGTCGGTGACCTTTTTGTGTCTGAGGCAGGCTTTAGCCCCCGGCACCACAAAGATTCTTGAGATAAAACACAGAGATACTCCATTCTCTCTTTATGATGTTCTCCCTCCTGAAATACCCCGCCCTTCCTCTGTTAAATGTTATCTATTCTCTATGTAAATATTAATAATATTAAGTTGTAAAGTTCCACATCAAGTTCCGAACCAAGTTCCACATCATGGAACTTGGTTCATGATGAATAAGAAAGGAGAAATGATCGCTGGACCAGTTCTCTTACATGCCATTACATGCCAACACCAAACCTGCTCATAGTCTGAAGACTGATCGCAGATAAAACACAGAACAAAAAAAAAAAGTTGTAAAGGTAACCTTGCTTTATATTTTTTGTGCTTTTAAGTCATGTTGTCATTTTCTTTTAGAATAATCAAATTGGATCTTCCTACTTTTGAACGATTTCCCGATCTAAAACAACGATCACATTCTATTACTTACTCTCTCCGTAAAAGGTTTATGACACTAGCATGTACAGACATTGGCAGAATTGTGACAGATAGACACAAAAGCCAGAAACAAGAAGTGAAGTGAAGTGAAAAGAAATAGGACTAAAGCATAGAAGAAGTCTTAAAATTCATTTATGCTCTGAACATTAATTCATACGGCTGATCTCTACTTTCTTATGTCCATATATGTTAGCTAGAAAGAGATGCATACTTTATCTGAATGGGATTTCTGCGACTTTGTACCAGGGCATTCGTATGAACCTGCATTGAAATTTGTTCGAGCGCCCTGGTACGATTAACTTTTTGAAGTCGCATTGATATATGTATGCATCCCTATCTGACGGATGATATTGGACATAAGAAAGAAGATATCAGCCGTATTGAATTTTAAGACTTTATCTAGTTGTCTTCCTATATCTGTGTCAGATAATGATAATGAAATTTCTAGGTACATCAACAATAACAATCCCTGGGGAAGAGGACGATGCTCCGGAGATCTATGTGAGCGTTACCCTGATACCAGCGGGGCATTGTCTCGGCTCCGTCATGTTCCTCTTTGAGACACCACTGAAGAAGGTGCTTTATACCGGGGACTTCCGCATAAGCGAGAATAAGTTTGTTCAAATTTTCTTACTAATTACTATACTAAATACCTACCACCTTCGACTAATGAGAGCCCCTACCAACACCATGGTTGCTCATCACTTCCTTAGTAACCGAGTGGTCCATAATTGGAACTTGCTACCTGAAGATGTTGTATCAGCTTTATCAGTAAACAGCTTCAAAAATAAGCTCGACATCTGCCTATGACTAAATAAATCAGTGATAAAAAAAATACAGAAACAATGACTTAATTTTGTTTCTTTAACACTGCCTGAAATGGACACATCAGCGTCAAGCTGCTCATCCATAACTAAATAATAATAATACTTTCCAAATACATTGATTTGAAAAATGAAATTACCAGAATGTGGAGGCTGGAAATGGTGTTGATAGTTCCAATAGTGATTTCATCAACTGGTGTTATCCCAAAGCAACTGTTTCAATCCCTCAATCAATTAGATCTACCTAAACATACATTTTCACTTATGCAGAAATCAGTAATCTTAAAGTAGAATAGTCAGAAAGTTTTTACAGAGCGACAGTACCACCGATATCTAGACATTCTCTGCTAATCAAAACATATCAACTGATGTACACTTGGCTTAGGCCCGTGTACGTCAGCCTTTTTCCGACTCTAAAAGAGTCGAGCAGATAAAAAATCTTAATACAATAATAATATTATTTATACTACACCTGCTCGGAAAGTACCTTGATACTTTATCAAATTTACGGTAGAAAGTACGTAAGTAACCTAAATATCAAAAGCCAAAAAGTTTTTACAGTGAGTTTTTATCTCCAAGTTCGCAAAATGACACTGGCCACTAGCTAAAAAAAAAGCACTGGCTAGTCAAAGTCAAAGTCAAGTTAGTTTTTTATTTTCCTCGTAGGTGTAGTATAACGCACTATGTATCACTCGAGAGAAAGTGCGATTCTCGATCTCGGGTGTTTTAAAGTTTCAAACGACACCCTCGACGGTAATCGGTCACTTTCTCCTCTCGGTGAACAATGTACTATAAAGTAATTAAATCAGTGCTAAAACAGTTATACAAATCAGAACATTTCGACACTGTGTGATGTGGACACATCAGCAAAAGCTGCTTGTCTATAAACTAATAATAATTGCTGATTATATAGATGACAAAAAAGGTTGAGATGAAACTGTCTCCAACTCAACTCTCAACAACAGCACTAGGCTATATCAGTCCACTGCTGGACATAGGCCTCCACTAATATGAAGGGGGTTTCCCGTAATCCCCATGCAGGGGATGGAGGTTGGGGATCGCAGTGTACAGCTTAAAATGCTGCTGCTCGTCAGCGGTCAGGATATTTAGGCTGTATTATGCCGCAATCCGGCATCCATAGCCCCGTTTGTTAGTTTGTAGGGTGCACCGCGGATAGGTAAAGATGGCTTGAATTCCGGAGGTGGCGCTTGGAATCCCTTACACCCCCAAAACCAAACGTTATGAACAGTAATTGTATATGTAAAAAAGCCTTTAAATAAATATAAACCGAGCAGAGTTTCTTGCCAATTCTTCTGTTTGATTGCCTTACGAATAGGCTAGCTAGATGCCTGAAATTTTGTATTTAGTTCATCATTTACAGAAAACGTTACATTTTGTCAGTCAATTCATAAGAAGGGAAAGATGAATAGGTAAAAACCGGCCAAGTGTGAGTTCGACTCGCGCACGAAGGGTTCCGTACCGTTGTATGAGAGCCCAACTTATACTTATTTTATTCTGTTTTTACTATTTGCTGTTAAAGATGCAACAGAAATACATCATCTGTGAATGTAAAAATTTCAACTGTCTAGCTATCACGGCTCATGAAATACAGCCTGGTAACAGACAGACAGATGTCCCGTTTTTACCCTTAAGCCAACGGAACCCTAAAAATTATAATAATTGTAATATTAGAAATTAAATATGCCTACTAATGCCTACTTTCACGGTAAATATTCATAAGTTTCATATTAAATAACGTATACATTTTTCCTAGTCTGCAATGGATTATAAAATTTATGTGTTTATTGATGATAACACCATCGTCTGCTACAGTCTTTTAAATCAAGTCCATCCAAAGGTTGCCTGGAAGAGATCGCTCTAAGTGATAAGACCGCCCATTGTACTTTTTTTATTGTTATTGTTTATAGTTATATTTGTCTATGTTGGTGTGAGTACAATAAAGAGTTTTTCACTTCTCTTGCTCAAAAAGTGTATCATAATAGTGTAGCTTAACGGGCCTAAAACTCGAGTGTAATACCTCGGGCTAAAAAGTATTTTTTCTTTTTAATTTTTGTCTAAAATCATCAGCCCGTACAAATCATTCGTTCTCTTACATAAAAATCGACTTATTGGTGCTCCGTCAATCTTTTTTTTTGAAAATAGAACCGTCTTGGTGATGTTTTATGAAGGTTGATTAATTTTTAATAAAATTTCTGAAAATTGTCTAATTTTGAATTGTTTTATTTTTTAGCAATCGAAGTGAAAAGTAGAGTGTTTTACTCGGGCCAAAACCACCCATTATAACTCGGTCTTGTCATCCTCCCTCGCTACGCTCGGGAGTATAACAACCTCGTATATAATGGGATGGTTTAGTCCCTTGTAAAACAATCTACTATTCTATCTATTTATCTAGGTGTTGATTGATCATATTGAATTCTATTTCTTTACAGTGTCAGCAAAATGGCGCAGCTGCACGAAAACAACAAACCTATAAAACTAGATGTTTTATATATTGACACTACGTTCCAAGATAGTAATCATGAAACATTCCCCACACGTTCCGAAATCATAGACTATGTATTACGGGAGATCAAGCGATGGCTGTCTTTGGGCGAGGAGTACAGGGTGGGTTTAGAACCATCTGCGAGATATGGATATGAATATATCTTCAATAAAATATACAAGAGAATGGGTATGAAGGTGTATGCTGAGGGCAACTGGGAGTTGTACAGGTAAATATATGGGGAACGTACAGATTTTTTTGTGTGGGGGCGAGCATCGGCAATGCTAACACCAAATATACATTTAATTTAAATTTCAAAAAGTTTTTGTTGCAAAAGCAAATAGAGGGTATTCCCAAGCACTTCGAATGCCTGAAATAAAATAAAACTCCCGTCAATTATTTTGTTAGACTATTGTCATATTATACATTATTAAAAACACATAATATACATTATTATTACTATTTTCAAAATTCAAAATTTATGAATGTTATTTGCTATACAACCATCATATTTCATAGTAACCACACATTATTTTGCGGCTCGTTCTGCTCGCTCTCGATCAGGTCTTGACTGAAAATCAGTGTTTTTGCTTTAAAGCATAAAAAAATCACTGAGGCAAGACCTTTTTGTCTTGCTGCAGCACACACAAACTTACTTAAAAGTTCATAGTTCTTTGAAATGTTTGTGTTTATTTCTTTCTATTAATGTTATTTTTTGTGCTTATATCTTGTTATTAATGTAAATTGTGTGACTGTAGTAACAAATAAAAGATTTATCTATCTATCTATCTATCATTGGTTGATCCTCGCATAACGATACGTTTATTATTATTATGACACTTTATTAAACTTTAAAACTTGTTAAAAAACATTTTTTACTATAAACCTAATATTATATTATAGTAAAGAATGTATAAAAACGGGAGACCACCGACAAACGGTCGGTGGCTAGGGCTGCAGAGAGAGGAACCTCCGCACAATGGGTGCCGAGACCAGGAGAGCTGGCGCGTGTATCTGATCCCTTGATCCAGCTGCCTAGCGAGAGCCTCTTAAGGTATAGGTCAAGGCTCTTCGCTATCAGACCGTTCACTGTAACGACTATCGGAACGATAATTGTTGAGTCGACATCCCACATAGCGGTAATCTCGTGGGCTAAGTCAAGGTACTTGCTAAGCTTGTCCTTCTCGGCCTTCACGAGATTAGCGTCGTGTGGGATGGTGATGTCAACAAGTATCGCCCGGCGTTCCGACCGGTCTACCGTTATTATTATTATGTAATACACAAGCAGCTTTAAAGCTGATACGTGTATATCGGGGTTATTTTTCAGTGCACTTTAAGTATTTGTCCAGTCTATTTTTAAAGGAGTTCACTGATGGAGCACTAACTACAGTTTCTGGAAGCTTATTCCAGTCGTGTACAATACGGTTGGGCAAAGTGTGTTTCCTTGGGTTTCTTGTACCTGGCTGGTTCTGCAGCTTAAGTGAGTGCCCTCGCATATTCATGTTGTACATGTTAGATAGTTCTGGTACATCATAGTGCTTTGTTAATATTTTGTAAGTTTCAATTAGATCGCCGCGTTTTCTACATTTCTCTAATGTGGTTAGGCCTAATTCCTTGAGGCGGTGCTCATATGGATGATTTTTTAAATATGGTATCATTTTAGTAGCTTTACGCTTGTACTCAAGGAGTTCAATGTCCTTCTTAAAATAGGGGTTCCAAATCTGAAATGCGTACTCCAGCAATGGTATCAGATATGTTTATTAAGGTTAATTTTTAAGGTACCCTATCTCAAAATGATACAAGAACTCTTTCAAGGTCATTTCGTTGTCCGTCTCTATCCTTCATGACCCTTTTTCTAAGGAACGCGTGAATGTATCGTTGAAATTAATATAAAATACTTAGATCAGCAATCCCTTGGAGCTGTGAAAAAATCCCGGCAAATATCAAATGGTTTTTTTCCTCGAAAAAATAAGTAAACACCGTCAATTCCACGCGGGCCAAGCCGCGGGCAGTGCCAGTTTAGAATATTAGTGTGATATCTGATATTTATTTGTAATAATAGTGTGTGTATCTTTTCTTATCTTTATCTTATCTTAATTTGATATTTAAGTGGGGCTCCCATGCAATGGTACGGAACCCTTAGTCCACGAGTCGGACTCGCACTTGGCCGCTTTTTTTTATAAATCAAATGCAATCAACTTATTACCATAAACCACATTTTGAGAAATCTTATATCAGAATTGAGTGGGAGTCGAGCAAAATTTCAAGACATCTCACCAAGGGTAGGGTTGATAAATCGCCAAAATCACCTCACGTAATCAATGGACGACGCCCCCTTACACCTCGATAATTGATTCACTGATTTCTCTTCCAGCAAATTCCTGAATCTCCTACCAGGAGTCACAAACGAGGAACACACCACAAAGGTCCATCTCTGCTCTAAAACCAAGAAATATTGCAACATTTGCAACTCGTGCAAGAATGAAAATCATAAATTCCTGTACATCCACTTCTCCGCTATGAAATGGCAGAACTTCAGCCAAGATGACCTTGCTATGGTAACTACATCGTCGAACTGCAGGTCTGTATGTTTTGCAACTCACTGTAGCCGGAGTGAGCTGATACATTTCGTTGAATATCTTGCTCCGAATAAGGTGGTAGGGTTCCCTGATGCGTTCATACCGGTTAGTAAACCGGGAATCGTTACTCCAAGTAAAAGGAAGAGCCCCAAAGCTGTGATGGTTGAAGAGACCCCGAAGAAAGTTCCTAAACATGTATTGAAGCAGATTTTCGGATGAGATCATCTATACGATTTTATACCCTAGTACAAGTTGGTTAATACGATAATAAGGTATTAAAAAGGCAAAATATTTAGTACAAATTCCTCTGATGAGTTTCACAAAATTCCAAAAGAAATTCGTCAATGTTTCGCCTTATAAGGCTTCCTCAGGAAATGAACGCTAAACACTGTTTGGCGCTAGGCGGAGCAACACGTCTGCGGAGTTCTGCAAAGTGCCGAAGGCGGACAGCCAGTCTATAATTGCCTGAGGATGCCTTATGGGGTAGGCGAAACATTGTCGAAGTTCTTTGATTTATGTGAAACTCATCAGAGGAATTCATTCTAAATATATTGCCTTTTTAATATCTTGTAATGGAATGTAGCCAATACCTAATACGAAAATATTCATAGTTTTCGTTTTAGAGCCTAAAGACAATGCCATCTGATGTATGGCGCTCGGTACCAAGCACAGATATAGGAAGACAACTAGATAAAGCCTTAAAATTCAATAAGGCTGATATCTACTTTCTTATGTCCAATATCATCAGTTAGAAGGGGATGCATACATATATCAATGCGACTTCAAAAAGTTAATCGTACCAGGGCCCTCGAACAAATTTCTAGGCAGGTTCATTCAATTGCCCTGGTACGAAGTCACAAAAATCGCATTGAGATAAGGTATGCATCTCTTTCTAGCTAATATATAGTAGAAATAGAAAAGTAGAATAAGAAAGTAGAGATCAGCAGTATGAGTTAATGTTCAGAGCATACATTAACATTAAGACTTCGTCTATGCTTTAGTCCTATTTCTTTGGTACCAAGACTAAAGTGAGTGCGTTAAAACCAAACCAATAAGTTTTTTGTCGATTCTACTGTCAGTACCTGTTGCTATGAAAAAAACCCTCATTGTTAATTAATTGTTACCATGGCAACTATGGTTGCATAGTAACAGTACTGTTACTAACTTGTATTCAACAAACTAGCGAAAAAAGTATTTGTATCATAAACGTACAGTTTTGGCTAATGGGAAAGTGAAGATTCAAAATAACGCTCTGTCATTGGCCAACATTTTTCCCGTTTAACGGTTTTTACTCTTTGGGTACGGAACCCTAAAAATCAGTCATTTTTTTATTTTTAAGACTTTACACTGTGATTGTGTTATCATGTTTTGAAATTTTGTTATTATGATTTTGCATTTATTGTACTAAAATTAATTATGTTTTTGTTAGAAATTTGATTTGGCTGTGCTTAATTTTTTTGAAAATTATATGTTTTATGTTCACTTTGGTTTTAAAAGAGTATGATCGAAATTGACCCAAAAATTACATATATTGAACCCGGCGCAAATCCAATTAAATGTCAAGTTTTTACTCATATTTTGTTGATTAAAAGCAATTGTATAATTACAATTTACTTTTACCATGTACGGTTAGTAGATTAACACTTAACACATTGACTGCTGGCCTCAGGCATGACGCTATGAAATACCTGCAGCAGGTAACAGCGCGGTGATTTATTCAGCACTCAAGACGTTAACATTTTTCAAACTAATATGATTTTGTGTTACGTCTATTGCTGTTTGTAATATCTCATAAAGGCTTTTAATGTAATCAATTTAAGTTCTTTCCTCTCATTTAGAATATTCAATGTAATTTATAATTATTATCTTATTAAATACTTTTAATATATGAAATACTTAGCTATTAAGAATGTATCTCTGTAATATTAAGATGAATTCTAGCCTAGCCACATTATTTGACTTCGGCGAATATTCGCTTTCTGTAGAAGACACCGACTCAATTCTATTGTTAAAATGAAAGTAGAAAGTATTTACAGGTACACGAGGCTTGTCACCTTCATGCCTCAAGTTAATGGACGCAAGGCATTGCATTCAAGATTCAAGATTCAAATGTTTATTTGCTAGAATACATAAAATTATTTTCACAATTAGGTCTTATAGCTATGATAGTACATGTATTCAGCCTGCATGCAGGCATGCAAATATTAATAGAGTGTCGTTACAAATGTAATTATTTAAATATTCATTTAGGCTATAAAAACAATAAGTAACCAATTACTTAACTTTTTCTTGAATATGGTTCCATCTAGCACTAAGTTCTTCAGGCAATTTATTATAAATGACTAAAGACATGTTATAAACGTTTTTCCTATATATTTCCTTATGACATGGAGGTTGAAATAGAAAGTTTTTAAACTTGGCTCTTTGCTGTCGAGTTATAACCTCACTGCGTTTTTTGTAATATGATAAATGTTTTTTTACAAAAATACGCATCGTAGAGCAAGTTCCAAACAAGCGTGATCTACGATGCAATGCTTTGTAATAGGTAATGGTTACCACTTAACATCACGTGGGTTATGTCCTTGTTCCATCTTCAGGTAATATAAAAAACCTAATTCTAAAAAAAATACAACTCAATTAAAGGAGAATGCCGTCTGATGTTTGGCGCTCGGTACCAAGACTAAAGTGAGTGCGTCCAAAAAAATTCCAATAAGTTTTTAGTCGATTCTACTGTCAAAATAATAAAAAATGAGGGTAATTGCCATAGTAACACTTTACATCAATGTTTATTGCCATAGCAACGTATTATATATCATTGGTTGTTGTAGTCTAATGGCGGCGTGCGGCGGAAACCAAATCAACGAAATATTTTTTTTACTTGATTATTAATACCGACGGTGTGTAAAACTAAAGACAATGTTAATGTCATTTATAAAATATAATAATTTTAATGGGATACGTTCGGTTTTGACGCAATTGGTACGGGTTTTCGGCATTCTCCTTTCACACTGTTTATGAGACACTGTTGATGATGTGTAGATTAGAATAGAAAGCGGAACTTAGGTTAGTACTAATACAAAATGGCTATCAAAGCCTAGTTCCAAGTAGATAGTTCAAATTTTTATATAAACCAAGAGCATAGCAATTACAAGTACGTACTACGGTATAAATAAACCAAAGCATAGCAAGAGCTTAAGAATAGCAACAGAAACAATGAAGATAAGAGGAAGATGTAACTTAATTTATGTAAGAATTATAGTTATCTTAATAAACGAGTGATATGAATTGTTGTATTTACCCATTTGCAAGCACTGGGAGAATGGGGAAAGGGAGGGAAGGGGGAAGGGGGAATTCTTCTTTTATGTGATACCTAAATACTCCCTTACGGGAGAAAGAGATTTTATAATGTGACTTTTAAATGTTGACTTAGTTAGCACAAAAGGATCAATATGTGAAAATTTATAGAAATGTATATTAACATTAAGTGCCTTACTTGTGACAGGGATAACTTTAGGCAACGGTTAAATTTAAGTAGCGTTTATAAGTAAGGAATGTCATTGAGGAATTACCCAGATATACATACAAGGTGAGTTTTAATTGGATGTTACCCCGAAATAAGGTGATTTGGACCAAGGTTGTCCACAAGTTGTGAATCTCAGTTAAAAATATATAAATCAAAACTTTTCTTTAAAATCTTTGAACTCTCAAAATTATATTCTTGCTGAACCTTTGTATTGTTATTTTCTAGGCCGTGAAGGTTTGCTATTTTGCATAACTACATTCCGTGATTTTATATCTTCAAAAATGTTGAATAGTGCGAGCGAGAGGGAGGTTTGACATGTATCGCCGCCTTTAAGGGTTAGTATCATTTCGTCTAAAAAGCAGTTGGGCTAAGTACGAACTGGTCTAAAGCACAGATGATCTAACTAGCAAGTCCTCCAAAATAAACAAGGTCAATTGGTAATCGCTTTAGAAGTCGCAGGCAGACAAAAAAAATATTTTTTCACTTCTCTTGCTCAAAAAGTGTATCATAATAGTGTAGCTTAGCGGGCCTAAAACTCGAATTTAATACCTCGGGCTAAAAAGTATTTTTTCTTTTTAATTTTTGTCTAAAATCATCAGCCCGTACAAAGCATTCGTTCTCTTACATAAAAACTCGACTTCTTGGTGCTCCGTCAATCTTTTTTTTTGAAAATAGAATCGTCTTGGTGATGTTTTATGAAGGTTGATTAATTTTTAATAAAATTTCTGAAAATTGTCTAATTTTGAATTTTTTTATTTTCTCGCAATCGAAGTGAAAAGTAGAGTGTTTTACTCGGGCCAAAACCACCCATTATAACTCGGTCTTGTCATCCGACCTCGCTACGCTCGGGAGTATAACAACCTCGTATATAATGGGGTGGTTTAGTCCCTTGTAAAACAATCTACTATTATTTTATTAGCTAGTTAGACCATCTGTGCTGCCACCAGCTGCTTTTAGACAGCTTGCTTTTTTAGACGAAATGAACTAACCCATTTTAAATAATGATTTATTGATGTGAAATTTAATTTTTGATTTTTGACTTGAATTAATTTATTATTTCTTACATTTTTATATATGAGTAATGATTTGATTTTGACCTGATTAATTAAAGTTAAATTTTCGAAATGTAATTAAAAAAAGACTAATTAATTTTATTTTATGTATTTTTTAAGATAAGAAATTAAGAAAAAATTGATTGCTTTGCATATTAGGAATTTGTTTTTTGAATAAACCTATTGACTGACATGTGTTTGTTTGAATATATTTTTCATTGTTTTTGAAATTTGAATTTCATTACAGTAGATCTTACAATAACCCTGAATAATAATATCCAACATTTATTATTACTTATAATTCTAGTCAAATATGTTTTTTTTATTATTAATATATATAATGCTTTTAATAATAAATACTGGACATTACAAGTAGCAGCACTAAACTCTAGTGCTGACCGTTATTGCGCAGAAGTCAAAAGTAAGGTATCGTATGGGAGCTAGAGGCGAGAGAGAGCGAGAGACTCATGCGCAGACGTTTCGTTCAGCGCTAGATTTAACTCCCGTGTAGCTATAGTGGTGTAAGGTGTAGGAGTAAGGTGTTGCAACCTCTATCTTCGGAACCCAAGCCAACCTCACCTGCTCGTGGTGCACCTGCTAACTAACAAACGGGACTCTGGCGGCGGCTGATTGCGGCATAGCGCAGCCTGACACCGACACAGCTACATGCCCGGCTAACTAACAAACGGGGCTCTGGCGGCGGCTGATTGCGGCATAGCGCAGCCTGACACCGACACAGCTACATGCCCTGCTAACTAACAAACGGGGCTCTGGCGGCGGCTGATTGCGGCATAGCGCAGCCTGACACCGACACAGCTACATGCCCTGCTAACTAACAAACGGGGCTCTGGCGGCGGCTGATTGCGGCATAGCGCAGCCTGCCACCGACACAGCTACATGCCCTGCTAACTAACAAACGGGGCTCTGGCGGCGGCTGATTGCGGCATAGCGCAGCCTGACACCGACACAGCTACATGCCCTGCTAACTAACAAACGGGGCTCTGGCGGCGGCTGATTGCGGCATAGCGCAGCCTGATACCAGCACAACTACATTGACTGACCGCGGTACTACTCAATGCAATTTTGTTTAAATATAAATAAATAATGCTGTGGACGTAATCACACAGCATCATGTAGCCCCAAACTAAGCAGAGCTTGTATTATGGGAACCACATGATTGATTTTTGTAAATACATAGGTTCATATAAAACATCCAGACATGAGACAAATATGTGCAGAACATGCAAACATTTGTCCCGCAGCGGTAATCGAACCCGCAACCTTCTGCGTCTAAGGCGGACCTTCCCCCACTGCTCCAAAGAGGCCGGCAGGTACATGTTAGTACTTAGAAAACATCCAGACTCGAGACAAATATTTTCCTCGCAAGGAATTGAACCCGCAACCTTCTGCGTCTCAGACAGAACTTTGCCCACTGCGCTATAGTGGTCTCAGCTGTAGCTATATGCTGATGTTGTTATGGTTGAGCACGTTGTATTGCAAAATATAATTTTACACCATACTAATATAGTCACAGATATAGAAGAGAACTAGATAAAGTCATAAAATTCCACCACCACACCAGCCTATATCAGTCCACTGCTGGACATAGGCCTCCCCTAACAAAGGGAGATATACCCATAATCCCCACGCTGGGCATGCGGGTTGGGGATCGCAGGGCACAGCTTCTCGCACCACCGACGCTGCTGCCCGTCAGTGGCCAGGGGATTTAGATGTGCCGATGTAGGCTGTGCTATGCCGCAATCAGCCGGCCGCCAGAGCCCCGTTCGTTGTTTAGCAGGGTGCACCACGTGCAGGTGAGGTTGGCTTGGGTTCCGAAGATGGGGGTTGGAACCCCGTACACCCCAAGCCGTATTGAATTTTATGACGTAAAACGTCATCTCTACTTTCATATGTCCTATATAATCAGGTAGACCAATATCAATGCGACTTCAAAAAGTAATCGTATCAGGGCGCTCGAACAAATTTCTATGCAGGCTCATACAAATGCCCTGGTACGAAGTCGCAGAAATCGCATTGAGATAAAGTATGCATCTCTTTCTAGCAAATGATATATGGACATAAGAAAGTAGAGATCAGCCGTATGAGTTGACATTCAGAGCATAGTGAATTTTAAGGTTTTATCTAGTTATCTTCTATATCTGTGATTATTGTGAACATTAGTATTCTTTGCATATACGTAGAAAATGCGTACTAAATACGAAATTAACTAGTGTGGTTGTGCAAGTAGGTAGGTATATATAAATACTATGGTGCAATAACTAACAAATACTTACAAAACCAGCATATTCAATCTATTGCTGAATATAAACCTCCCGTAGGTAATAGGAAAGGTTGGACAAGGCGCATGGAACAGCTCGCACCGCTGACGCTGCTACCCGTCATCATCATCAGCCTATAGCAGTCCACTGCTGGACATAGGCTTACTTCGGTGTTGTAACCACCTTGACGATACATGTCAAACCTCCTCTCGCTCGCAATATTCAACATTTATGAAGATATAAAATCACTCAATGACAAAGGTTCAGCAAGAATGTCATGTTGAACCCAACACGTTTTCCTACCAAAAAATTTGCACCAAAATTGATCACATTGGTGCAAGTTTTTGGTAAGACGTGATAGAATCAAAATGATATTATTGCTGAACCTTTGTATTGTTATTTTCTAGGCCGTGAAGGTTTGCTATTTTGCATAACTACATTCAGTAATTTTATATCTTCAAAAATGTTGAATAGTGCGAGCGAGAGGGAGGTTTGACATGTATAGATGCCTTAAGCAACACACCGCCCGGTCACTACATGGATGGGTAACCGTTTAGTGGCATTTAAGCATTTTCAACTACTATGAGATTCCTCCAGGATCATCAGATCTGATGCCAATGAAAAGTATAGCTTTTCCAAAAAAAAAACCAGCCTAGCCGTGTTTCAGTTATCGGGGAACATATTGGAACATACTAATTGAAAACCTCCTACTTTTTTTAAGTCGGTTATAAATACATTCTACCCTGTCACATTGTCAATACCTCGTAACTTTTTCGCACAAAAATAATTTAAAATGAAAGTTAAAGATGAATGTTGTTGTAGAACACAGACTACAAAGATTTTTAGAGTTTTATTTTAGTTATAAATTAATAATTGAGGCCAGTCAAAAATTTGTTAAAAGATTGTTTTTATTAGGATGTTGCTGTGAGTCGAATGAATGGAATGGGTTACATAAATTAGACATGAATGAACATTAACCATATTCTGCGGAATGAAAGAACGAAGGAATGACGCAATCAGCTGATGTCACTTGCAGATAACTTCACAATAGTATTACGCGCTGGGAATAAAATAGGGATGGGCGTAAAAGAAAAATAAATGTTTTCGATTGATTCAATAGTAAAATTTTAATAGTCAAAATATTGTTATTTTATATTAATTTATTCATATTTTAGTCACATCTTTTGATAGTGGTTACTTTAGTTCATGTAGTTAGTAATTTCTTATGAAGTGAAATGTAAATTTTTTTTTGATAGTAAAGATCTATAACTATAGTAATAAGAAATACTGAAATATATTTAAATAAAAGAAAGCCGTCTTAGTTACACTATTTATAACTCAAGAACGGCTGAATAGATTTCGCTGAAAATTGGTAGTAAGGTAGCTTAGAACCAGAAGACGAACTTAAGATACTTTTTATCCTGTTAATATTAAAAGTAGAGGTAGGGTAGGGTAGGGTAGTGGTTGTTGTTGTTTTATCCTCATTTATTGCTTTTTCCATTTCGATATCTAAGATAAAGGCAGGACAACGTCTGTCGGGTCAGCTAGTAAATACCTAATAAAAGAGTATTAATGAGAAAGAGTCCTAATGCCTAAGAGCCTGCAACTGTGCAGCACTCAAAGCTTTAACGTAACTAAAGCCAAATACCTAGTATAAATAAAAACACTGAACATTTATCAAGTAATTTTAGACAGAGCATGTTATTTGACATTATATTTTAGTGAGAGAAGTGTGGCTTTTGATTTGATTTCATATTTTATTTTCTCAAGACGCGACAGTGGCGCCATTTTTGCGAGATTTCTTTCACTATGGACATATGTGCAATGGTACTTCCCTACGACCATTATTGAGAGACCTACAGTTGCCAGAATATCGAATCCACAGTTAGATCTATCCTTAATTTGTCCAGTATTTTTATGACACATAATTGGCTAATATATTCTGTTACCCATAAAGAGTATAAACAACTAAATGATGTAGATATTGACTCATATATTTTGCTTCATCTACCTATACATAGTTAAAATCAATATCACGATGATTATTTAAGGAAGAACCTAGGTAGCATAAAACGAAACCTAAAATTCTAGCGTTCGCAAAGAATTGTCTCAGCGTTTCAACCAATTACCAAACCAAATATTTTTTTTGCTTAATCTAGCCACTTTTCCCGCCTCAGAAGTAGCCTCATGACATGAAAGAAAGGAAAGACCGGCGCGCGGCGGCACCATGGCAACACTAAATGTAAATGCAGTTGTGTCACGAAATCACAGCGAGCCGCACGCACGCTATGTGTCATGAAAACAAAAAATGTAAAATGTAAACAAATTAAACTAATCAGTGAGTGAAACAATCCATTCTCCAGTCAAAATGTATAAAATCAATGTGAAAAGTGTTTCAGTGTGGACTGTGTATTTTTTTTTAGTTGTGAACGTAAAATATACATTTAGTGAATCGTTTGTTGATTATACACAACACAGTCATGTGCATTGTTCCCACAAACATCCAAAAGCTGATCAAGTGAGTCGATTTATTGATTACCTTTAGTTACCCCATGCCTATTTTGTACTTATTTAACTATCAATGAGGTTTTACTGTGGTTTTACCAAGTAGGTATCTACAACCTATGTTTTGATTTGTTCATTTCCTTCCTGGTTCGAGAGTCAATTGATTTTATGAATCATATTATATTTATGGAGTTAATTATGTAGGTTTATCTGGGCTATAAAAACTTAGGCATTGATTAATTTTTATTTTAAAATAATTAATTTAAAAATAAATTAAGTAGGTTTATGTGGGCTATAAAAAATTAACGAAGTAGGTAGGTATTGATTAGTTTTTATTTTCAAATAATTTATTTAAAAATAAAACTATACTTATTTAATTACCTTTGACGACCGTTGTGGCGCAGTGGGTGAAGGCTCGTCTGAGACGCAGAAGGTTGCGGGTTCTATTCCCGCAGCGAGACAAATATTTGCATGTTCTGCAGATATTTTTTTCGGATCTGGTGGTTTCTATGTACATGTATCTATATATCTACGTATTTACAAAAAAAACTATGTATTGTATCAGTCACGTTGTTCCCTTAATACAAGCTCTGCTTAGTTTGGCTACATGATGCTGTGTGATTGTGTTTAGCATTACCTATTATTATTTATGTAGGTAATTATTTCACCTATATCAAGAGTTTATAGAAAGGTACCTAGGTAATTATGATGGTTTTAGAGACCCGATTAGGTACCTACTTGGTCTGCCTACCTAATTTTCATATTAATTTAAAAATTAATTTAAATTAGCTACTAATTTTTATGTAAGTAGCTTACGTATTTTAACCAATGCTACTATTATCCCATCAATCTATACATGCCCTTCTTCTTCTTGATTTTAGTTTTGCATCTGTCAACTTCCAAGTAAATAAGTAGGTAGTTACCTACTTAGGCAGATAGACCTACCTACATAATTTACTAACATTTAAAACACTACTTATATTATTGACAGTCATCAAAAATCTAATCATAATTACATAACTAGGCGGAGAATTTGTACGCTATGGCGCCGCCTTATATTTGTTATTTGTTTGTTGTTGTGTTTGTTATTTGTCTTTATATTTGTTTATGAACAGGGAATCCTAGTTTGGGTACCAATGTTATCCATCTTAGAATAAGTCTATGGACTTTTGGCCGGTTCCTATAATATACCGTTACCGACTACGCCTCGTTTTCCCCTGAAAAACTGTCAAATTTTTGACGCCTCGTTGTTAGTTTTTGACAGTTTTTCAAGAGAAAACGAGGCGTTATCGGTAACGGTATTATATAGAAACCGGCCGTTATTACACACATCGAGATATATAAACTCTAGAGTGGAAAACGTGGAATAAAAGTGCACCAAAATTCCACGCACGTTTTCAATTGCGCGGTCTTTTAACACTTTTCAAGCGACATAAGATCTACATAAATTAGTGCAAATTTGGCATTTTGAAGTTATGTCAAACACGCTTGGACGATATTTGTTAAATTTCACCTAAAGACTGTCACTATATATATATTATTATCTCGATGACTTATTCTAAGTGTGATTGTCTACCTGTATATAATATATTAAACCTACCTACAGTTAAGGCCTACCTACCTATAGTTAAGATTACAAGTGCTCCTCAACGACCACAGAGAAGAGGGGACTCTTCTTACACAGGTTATTGTAATTTAAAAGAAGAGATCCCAACCCTACTTATATTCCACCTTGTATCTGAATAAAAAGCTTTTTGATTTTGATTTGACATGAACGTTATCATATAACGTTTGTTGTTTTAAATCAAATCAATTCAATCATTATCAGTCTATAACAGTTGTCTGCTGGACATAGGCCTCCCGTAATGAGCGCCATCCTGAGGGCCTAGTACCTACGAGTTGCACAATTCGAAGAAATATATTATACTATAAAAGTTTTCGAATTGTGCAACTTGTACTAGGCCCTCTGGCTGGAGGGCGAGCTGAAGTGGCAGAGGCAGTGGGCAGTCGGCTGGCCATATCTGCCAAAGAACCGAGCGCCGTTGTGTATAACGTAGTGTAGGACGCGCTCCGGCCAGGTGGAGTGACGATCTCCTGTCGGCTGCTGGTAGAAGCTGGATGCGTCGAGCTCAGGACAGGGCACAATGGCGCTCATTAGGGGAGGCCTATGTCCAGGAGTAGACTGCTATAGACGGTGATAGGTATACTACCGTATATATAATGTATGATACCTAACCTAGTTCTGACTTATTGCATACATAAACGGCTTTGTTTACCTATTAAAACATGTTGAGCATTCCTTGCCATCCATTACAAAGGTATTCAATCAATGAATCATAATGGCGGCTGTACACACTCGTCGAGACATCACGAGACAGGCCGAGAGAGTGTGTACCAGTTCTGCCACCTTGGTTTTTGAAAAAGGGCATTTTGACAGGCTATAAATGGCTAGATAATGGCTAATTATGTCATGAAAAGGGATAAAAATCGGAGTTTTAATCGGAATCTTCCAAAATCATTTAAACTTTATTCAAATCTACCTATGAATATCACTACCTACATGGTATAAAATAAAGTCGCAAAGTCTACCTATGCTTAGATCTTTAAAACTACAAAATGGATTTGGATGCGGTTTTACTTTAATAGATAGAGTGATTCAAGAGGAATGTTTATTTAAGCATTGCACCTGTGCGAAGCCGCATCTGCATCGCTTTGCGTGGTCACTGCAAGTGTGACGACCACGTTTAACATTTTGTATTTTGTGATCATCATCATCATCATCAGCCTATAGCAGTCCACTGCTGGACATAGGCCTTCTACCAGCAGCCTTTCGCAAATCGTCACTCCACCTGGCCGGAGGGCGTCCTACACTACGTTTGTCGAGTCGCGGTCTCCAAGAACTGGTTTACCCAAACGGGTGTCGGTTCTTCGGCAGATATGGCCAGCCCACTGCCACTTCAGCTTGCAAATTCTCTGAGCTATGTCGACAACTTTAGTTTTATGTCGGATAGTCTCGTTGCGAATTCTATCCTTCAGAGAAACTCGAATCATGGCTCGTTCCATAGTTCGCTGAGCGACTTTAAACTGGTGGACTAGCCGTAATGTATTTATGGTGTATTTTGTGATATGCCCCATTAATACATTGCGTCGCACACGACGTTTTCCACGGATCGACGGACAAGAGCTCCTTTATAAAAGGAAGCTGTACTCCTTCCAACTCTACCTTTAGTGGTTTATGATGTGCGCTGATTCCAGAAAAAAACCATATCTTTTATAATTACAGACTTTCCGACTCGATAAATAAAACTACTTGCTTATTTAAAAGTAATTTGGTTTGAACTAAAAATACTCGATTACCTACAAGCGAAACAGAAAAGTGAAAACAAATTACGCAATTACTAAAGAATGGTAAGTTTTTGCGAACAATACAAGTACCTACCTACGTGAGGTGGGAAATGAACTAAGATAAGTTAATTACTGACTATCTGTTGATCTTTTTAGTTGGCTGTGTAGGGCCCAGGTCACACATATCGGGCAAGGACATGGCGCGGACATGGCGCGGACGTGGCACGGACGTGGCGAGGACATGGCACGGGCATGGCGCGGACATGGCTCGGACAAGACGCAGAAATGACGTGACAGAGGCACAAGTGTAGTGCAGTCTGTTGTCCGGTATCGATGTGTCAGCATGTCATCCTCAGAAGACGAAGATGCTCTTGCTCTCGTGCATACAATTAATAAATATACAGATCAGGGCCCGTACAACCCCGATTTCGAGTTAGTTGCTTCGAAAGTGAAACCCCTTCATTGGGTTATACAGTTGACGGGATTACCCTTTAATGATTTAATATTACCCTTTAATGATCTAATAAATTTAAGCGAAAGTGTAACCCGTTCCTTTTGGTTTTCAGTCGATAGGGTTAACCTCTTATGAGGTTAAACGAATGAATGGAGTTACCTCTTGATAGGTTTTTTTGAATGTTACACAATGGTTATCATTACGCCTGACACTGGGTGGGGGAATTTAGATTTTGACTCTTGATTTATGTCGTCAATCATTAGGTATAAGTTCGGATCGCTTTATTTGGTTAAAGGAAGAGCGTCACTGCATTAAAGAAAAGTTTTGAAAACATAAGGAAAGTGCTGTGTTTCAGTCAGTTTTCATTGGTCATCATCACAGAGTATGCGTTATCTATCATATACGAGACCCGCAGTCAACAAGTTAAAAAGAAAAAAAATGGTGTTTCAGTTTTCATAAGTCATCAGTTATGTCATGACTGAGGCCCGCAGCCAACATGTTAAAAAGAAAAAAATGTGTTTCAGTCAGTTTTCATAGGGCATCATCGCAGAGTACTCTGCGTAGCGTTATTTTTTATTTTTATTGTATTTATTAGGCAAAGCCGACAGTACACATAATGAGTATTTTGTAAAGCGTTATGTCCGAGACCCGCAGTCAACGTGTTAAAAAGAAAAATATGACCTCTAAACTATTTTGAATAATAATTTTTGATTGTCACTGTCACTGTCACTCTAAAACTCAAACTCAAAACTCAACTCAAAGCTCCACTCGAAACTCATTCTACAAATTCATCTATAAATGGTTATATCTCAGGAACTACTCATCCTAGACTAGCCGTTAATTGCTCAAAAGATAGCTATTGACAAGATCTTTATTTTCAATGACATATGTCAAACTTGAATTTGCCATATCTCGAGAAGTACTCATCCTAGACTTGCCGTTACTAGCTCAAATGAGAGCTACTAATAAAATCTTAATTTTCGATTACAGCTGTCAAACTAAAAACTGTCATCGAAAATTAAGATCTTAACAATAGCTATCATGTAAGCTAGTAACGGCAAGTAAAGGATGAGTAGTTCTCGAGATATGGTCGATTTAAGTTTGACAGCTGTCATCGAAAATTAAGGTCTTGTCAATAGCTATCATTTGAGCTACTAAAGGCAAGTCTAAGATGAGTAGTTATCGAGATATGGTCGATTTAAGTTTGACAGCTGTCATTGAAAATTAAGGTCTTGTCAATAGCTATCATTTGAGCTACTAAAGGCAAGTCTAAGATGAGTAGTTATCGAGATATGGTTGATTTAAGTTTGACAGCTGTCATCGAAAATTAAGGTCTTGTCAATAGCTATCATTTGAGCTAGTAAAAGCAAGTCTAAGATAAGTACTTCTCGAGATATGGTCGATTTAAGTTTGACAGCTGTCATCGAAAATTAAGTTCATGTCAATAGCAACCATTTGAGCTAGTAAAAGCAAGTCTAGGATGAGTAGTTCTCGAGATATGGTCGATTTAAGTTTGACAGCTGTCATTGAAAATTAAGGTCTTGTCAATAGCTATCATTTGAGCTAGTAAAAGCAAGTCTAGGATGAGTAGTTCTCGAGATATGGTCGATTTAAGTTTGACAGCTGTCATCGAAAATTAAGGTCTTGTCAATAGCTATCATTTGAGCTACTAAAGGCAAGTCTAAGATGAGTAGTTATCGAGATATGGTCGATTTAAGTTTGACAGCTGTCATCGAAAATTAAGGTCTTGTCAATAGCTATCATTTGAGCTAGTAAAAGCAAGTCTAGGATGAGTAGTTCTCGAGATATGGTCGATTTAAGTTTGACAGCTGTCATTGAAAATTAAGGTCTTGTCAATAGCTATCATTTGAGCTAGTAAAAGCAAGTCTAGGATGAGTAGTTCTCGAGATATGGTCGATTTAAGTTTGACAGCTGTCATCGAAAATTAAGGTCTTGTCAATAGCTATCATTTGAGCTAGTAAAGGCAAGTCTAAGATGAGTAGTTCTCGAGATATGGTCGATTTAAGTTTGACAGCTGTCATCGAAAATTAAGGTCTTGTCAATAGCTATCATTTGAGCTAGTAAAAGCAAGTCTTAGATAAGTAGTTCTCGAGATATGGTCGATTTAAGTTTGACAGCTGTCATCGAAAATTAAGGTCTTGTCAATAGCTATCATTTGAGCTAGTAAAAGCAAGTCTTAGATAAGTAGTTCTCGAGATATGGTCGATTTAAGTTTGACAGCTGTCATCGAAAATTTATTCCAATTTTATTATAATATAATTATTTTTGCGTAAAATAAACAATTAGTAGTCTGCATTTCCACCCTTAATGCTTAGAACACAATTACCGCAATTATTTTTAATCTTTTGACCGAAATTCTTTTCTCCATTATCTCCTATAACCCACTTATAACCCGTGTTACAATGATAAAAAGGGTAACCCTAAGGAATGGGTTTTGGAATAATACCAAAACCCAATACTATTGATAACCCTCATGATCAGATAACCTAATCAAAAGGGTTTTGAATTGTTTAACCTATCAAATAATAGTGTAAACCATACGGAGAGGGTTAACTAAACTTTTGGAAAAACCCTGCCGAAAACCTCTTCATCGGGTTACCAAATCGGGCCCTGATACAGTTGAAGAAAATACGCGCAAACGAATTTGCACAAGGATCAGCTAGTATTACCATGGGTATTACATAATTTTTTTTTAATACCGGTTTAGTTTAATCTCTTTCCGATTTCCAGCCACAATTTATCTTGAACATTTCAGTTACAATAATGGAACGACAATGATCATAAAGCGTTGCATATTTTACAATCAATTCAAAAAATTCAATATTAAATTCGATATCGTCATTCGTCACGCATTTTTACATCACTAACGGACATATGTCGCAAGCAAGTACATACTACGAACTGGCGGCCATCTGACGCCCATCTGGCGGCGATCGGGCGCGGGCGCCGAAATGGCGCGTCATACGTCCGATCAACGACATACCGTGTGTCCTAAATTGTGCTTTATTTCCATGCATTTTGTATGAAATTTGAATGGAATAGGAAACCGCCTGTGCCATGTCTGCGCCATGTCCGTGCCCGATGAATGTGACCTCGTCGGACGCAGACAAGGCACTGGCGGTTTCTTATTCCATTCAAATTTCATACAAAATGCATGGAAATAAAGCACAATTTAGGACACACGGTATGTCGTTGATCGGACGTGCTTATGACGCGAAGTCGTCCGAGCTAAATTGTGCTTTATTTCCATGAATTTTGTATTAAATTTGAATGGAATAGGAAAGCGCCCGTGCCATGCCCGCGCCAGGTCAGACAAGTGGGGCCTATACCTAGGGTTATCTTTCGCGTAAGTAGGAAGCGAAACTTACCCCCGCCGTCCATTATACCATCATCCAGAGCCCGAGTTCTTCCACTGCTGGATTATTTATTTATTTGATTATTTATTGCACTTTACAAAAAAATTACAAATGGCGGACAAGCATTTTCTGTCAATCAACCATGACAGGTAAAAAGTGGTGGTTGGCGTGCATAAACTTAACAGAATGAACAATAAAAGAAAAATTAAGCATAAAACACAAACAAATCGCCTTAAAAAGAAAAATATACATACCTAATATAAAAAAAAACATTAATATAAAACCTTATGTCCGAATAATAAGGTAAAATATTATATAATATAAGTTATATATAACACACATTAAAAAGAAAATTACAACGACTAAAGAAGAGATACTCAGACATAATGTAAATAAAATTAACATACATAATGAAACTTACCGTTTATTTCCATTTGTTCCTTTGACAGTTCCTTTAAAGGAACAAATGAGACTTTTTCTTCCCAATAGTTCCTTCAAAATTATTAAAGGAACTAATGGGAAGAAAAAGTCACATTTGTCCCTTTAAAGGAACTGTGGAGGGAACAAATGGGAATAAACGAAACTAACTATAATATGACTGACTATCGAGGTTAGTCGGTATAAAAAGTTATGTTATAAATATTTGAAAAAAAAAAACATTCGATATTACAATAGGGATGATGACTGGGTAAAAAAATAATAAAACTAATTAGTCCGTCAGTTAGATTAACAAAAAATATTGGACACCTCTTTTATTATTTATTTAATTAATAGAAATTAGCAAAGTTATAGAGCGTCGATGTTCGGGAGTGGGGGCTCGTGACGTCACTTGTATGTAAAAAGTGTACTTGCCCGTGACATCACGCTGAACTTCAACACGCTATATCTGTAATTTTTAGTTTAATTGACAAAATAAAAAATACGTGTCCAATATTTTTTGATAATTTAAATGACGGACTAATTAGATTTTTTTTGGCATCTAGCCTATTCACTAACTCCCACCCTATGAGAACCTGTGTTTAGCGATGTGTCAACTCGGTTTACCAAATCGGTTCAAATCGGTTTGACGATCGAACGAGTCAAACCTACTCAAGGGTTTGACCAAATTGGTTTGAAAAGTCGGGCCTCGTGCGTCTTCGGGTCGAGTCGAGTCGAACGAACTACGATACAAACTAGCCGCTAAATAGAATAGAGAGCCCGCGAGCACTAAGTGTGAGTGAGATAGGGGGTTAGGTCGCGTTTGACCAATTCACATAATTTTCTTTCACACAATTTTTTTGTAATGTTTTCATGATTCAAAATGTAATCTAGTACTGAAATCTAACTTCCTACTCGGTCTCTTAGTCCTACACATGGCTATGAGCAATAAACACGAAAATAAGAAATTTCCCGCTTTTTTCCAATAACACGGAAATAAATTAATAATTCAAAAATGAAACCACTTTTGAGAAAACTAACATTTTTGTTTTTTTATACTTTATATGAGCTTCACATTAAAGCAAAAAAAAACAGACAAATTAAATATTTATATGTTTATTTAAATTTACCACATACTTACGGGTAGTTGATATTTGATGTATGTCAACCACAATAAAAATACCTAAGGTATTATCACTCATGTTGATTTGTGTATTTTGTGTTCATTATTAATTAAACGTGTTACTTATTTTAACAAAAAACTGTTTTTTTCTTTAATTTTTATAACTCTACGTCATATTCATGAAAAACCGTTTTTTAAGAAGATATTAATTAAGAATAAACCAATTACGTTCATAGTACTTAGCGAACTATTCGATCTAACTAAATCACATCGGTCAATAAAATTTCAGTGCCATCTGCCATTTGTTTTGTAAGCTCTTATTCGATTTGGATGCAAATCGGTTTGAATCGGTTTCAAACCGGTTTGCTTATTTTTTCAAACCGAGTTATCCGAGTTGTGTTTTTAACCGAGTTGCCCATCGCTACCTGTGTTGTAGGCAGTTAGTCTCTTTCCTAATGTATCCATTTAGTTCGAACTGTTAGGAGATTACGCTAAAAAAGGCTACAACAGTTTCGCTAATAAGGTAACATAGATAATAATCAAGTAGTTTAGAAAAATTAAGAACTAGCTTACTTAAATTACTATATTTTAAAGATGGCTTACTTTACTGATCATCTACACTATATATTATTATTATTATTATTTATTATAATATTATAAATAAAGAGAATTTATTTTTATTTTTGTGTGTGTATGTTTGTAATGAAAAACTCAAAAACTACTGTGCCGATTTCAAAAATTATTTCACCATTGGAAAGCTACATTCACTCTGAGTAACATAGGCTATATTTATTGCCAGAAAAGATTATGGATCCTTACTAAAACTTAACGTAACCCAAGGTGTAAAAAAAGTGCCCTAACTCGTGCGAAGCCGGGACGGGCCGCTAGTTTAAATATAATCCACATATTCGACGTTACAAGCTGATGCGTGCGATCCTACGACGAAAAATGTGCTTAAAATAATGCTCCAGGTAATACTAGTGCGAAGCAGGGTCGGCTATAAATTAATATCTAGCAATAAATTAGATTTGAATTAGCAGTAAGGTTTATTGCACCAATATACGATTTAAATACATCGTAACTCATTTCCACATTTCAGGAAGTTAAAATTGTATTTCCGTCTAATTATTGACACGCAACCGAGTGAGTACCTAAACTGTTTGTGGTTACAAATGGGTCCATTAGAAGAGATCGGAAAACAAGTTTCTTGTGAGGGTCAAAAAACTTTCCTTGGTTGACAAACTAGCTCGAATTTTTCAACTGTCACTAAATAATATGTTTTTCACTTCTCTTGCTCAAAAAGTGTATCATAATAGTGTAGCTTAGCGGGCCTAAAACTCGAGTTTAATACCTAGGGCTAAAAAGTATTTTTTCTTTTTAATTTTTGTCTAAAATCATCAGCCCGTATAAAGCATTCGTTCTCTTATATAAAAACTCGACTTCTTGGTGCTCCGTCAATCTTTTTTTTTGAAAATAGAACCGTCTTGGTGATGTTTTATGAAGGTTGATTCTTCCCTTCACGGTAGAATGCGAACTGTTTCGTTGAGGGTTATTGAAGGTATAGAGATTTAAAAAAAAAGATGGTATTGGCGCTAAATCTCTAGAATTTTCTTCATTCCAAATCACAAACTTTTACGTTTAACTTCCTGACTTTAACTTTCAAATTGTGAACGTGAAAAATGTCATCAAGTGATAGTGAAGATGCTAATATGCAAATGGAAGAAAAGGGCAAAGAAATAATTATGAATCTGTTGCCGACAAAATCACGTGAAATATATTTAAAGAGTTACGAAAATTTTATGAAATGGAGAGATGAGAAACGTGTGGATTCTTTTACAGAAGGGGTTTTTCTCACTTATTTTGATGAATTATCGAAAAAATTCAAATCGTCGACTCTTTGGAGCACATATTCAATGTTAAGAATGACCTTAAAAACGAGACACGACGTCGATATTAAAAAATATGTAAATTTAACGGCTTTACTGAAGAAATTGTCCACTGGATACAAGGCAAAAAAATCTAAAGTCTTGACGACACAAGAAATCGAAACATTTTTAAATAACGCTCCAAATAAACAATACTTGGCAACAAAGGTAACCTACTTATGTACTCTACTCAAACTAAATAAATAGATACCTACCTACATACCTAAATTATGTACCTAGGTTATTACGATTATTAACACACTTATTTTTTTGTTCAACAAGTTGCTTTAATTTATGGAATCAGCGGTGCATGCAGAGGAATAGAGCTTGCCAATATAACGCTAGAAGACGTAGAAACGGATACAAACCTAACCAAGCTGTGAGTCTGCCGAACACGAAAACAAACAAAGAGCGTAAATTTGTCATCAGTGGAGAATACCTTAATATAGTTAAAGCCTATCAGGAGTTACGTCCCACTAATGTTTCAACGAGAAGATTTTTTCTAAATTATCAAAATGGTAAATGCACAAGGCAAGTCATAGGCAAAAATAAATTTGGTAACATGCCTAAAGATATTGCCACTTATCTAAATTTACCAAATCCGGAACTCTACACGGGCCATTGTTTCCGCAGAACATCCGCGACTCTGTTGGCGGACTCTGGTGCGAATATAACGACATTAAAACGCCACGGTGGATGGAGGTCCGATCAAGTGGCTGAAGGTTATATAGAGGACTCTATACAAAACAAGTATCACGTCACGCAGCGGATTATGGAAGGAATCAATATTCTACCAAACATTACAGAACCCCAAGCATCTACATCGCGGGATTGGATGAATATGTGAACTCAGCTGAAGCCGCGCAGGAAACTCAAGCATGATTCGAGTCTCTCCAACTTTTACTCCACAACAATCAACTCAAAATATTATCACATCCCAATCACAGAGAACCGAAATAAAATTGCCCGGGAAAAACATATCACTAAACATTCAAAATTGCTCTAACTGCACATTTAATTTTTAATAAAATTTCTGAAAATTGACTAATTTGGAATTGTTTTATTTTCTCGCAATCGAAGTGAAAAGTAGAGTGTTTTACTCGGGCCAAAACCACCCATTATAACTCGGTCTTGTCATCCTCCCTCGCTAAGCTCGGGAGTATAACAACCTCGTATATAATGGGATGGTTTAGTCCCTTGTAAAACAATCTACTATTTCACTTCTCTTGCTCAAAAAGTGTATCATAATAGTGTAGCTTAGCGGGCCTAAAACTCGAGTTTAATACCTAGGGCTAAAAAGTATTTTTTCTTTTTAATTTTTGTCTAAAATCATCAGCCCGTACAAAGCATTCGTTCTCTTATATAAAAACTCGACTTCTTGGTGCTCCGTCAATCTTTTTTTTTGAAAATAGAACCGTCTTGGTGATGTTTTATGAAGGTTGATTCTTCCCTTCACGGTAGAATGCGAACTGTTTCGTTGAGGGTTATTGAAGGTATAGAGATTTAAAAAAAAAGATGGTATTGGCGCTAAATCTCTAGAATTTTCTTCATTCCAAATCACAAACTTTTAGGTTTAACTTCCTGACTTTAACTTTCAAATTGTGAACGTGAAAAATGTCATCAAGTGATAGTGAAGATGCTAATATGCAAATGGAAGAAAAGGGCAAAGAAATAATTATGAATCTGTTGCCGACAAAATCACGTGAAATATATTTAAAGAGTTACGAAAATTTTATGAAATGGAGAGATGAGAAACGTGTGGATTCTTTTACAGAAGGGGTTTTTCTCACTTATTTTGATGAATTATCGAAAAAATTCAAATCGTCGACTCTTTGGAGCACATATTCAATGTTAAGAATGACCTTAAAAACGAGACACGACGTCGATATTAAAAAATATGTAAATTTAACGGCTTTACTGAAGAAATTGTCCACTGGATACAAGGCAAAAAAATCTAAAGTCTTGACGACACAAGAAATCGAAACATTTTTAAATAACGCTCCAAATAAACAATACTTGGCAACAAAGGTAACCTACTTATGTACTCTACTCAAACTAAATAAATAGATACCTACCTACATACCTAAATTATGTACCTAGGTTATTACGATTATTAACACACTTATTTTTTTGTTCAACAGGTTGCTTTAATTTATGGAATCAGCGGTGCATGCAGAGGAATATAGCTTGCCAATATAACGCTAGAAGACGTAGAAACGGATACAAACCTACAAGCTGTGAGTCTGCCGAACACGAAAACAAACAAAGAGCGTAAATTTGTCATCAGTGGAGAATACCTTAATATAGTTAAAGCCTATCAGGAGTTACGTCCCACTAATGTTTCAACGAGAAGATTTTTTCTAAATTATCAAAATGGTAAATGCACAAGGCAAGTCATAGGCAAAAATAAATTTGGTAACATGCCTAAAGATATTGCCACTTATCTAAATTTACCAAATCCGGAACTCTACACGGGCCATTGTTTCCGCAGAACATCCGCGACTCTGTTGGCGGACTCTGGTGCGAATATAACGACATTAAAACGCCACGGTGGATGGAGGTCCGATCAAGTGGCTGAAGGTTATATGGAGGACTCTATACAAAACAAGTATCACGTCACGCAGCGGATTATGGAAGGAATCAATATTCTACCAAACATTACAGAACCCCAAGCATCTACATCGCGGGATTGGATGAATATGTGAACTCAGCTGAAGCCGCGCAGGAAACTCAAGCATGTTTCGAGTCTCTCCAACTTTTACTCCACAACAATCAACTCAAAATATTATCACATCCCAATCACAGAGAAACGAAATAAAATTGCCCGGGAAAAACATATCACTAAACATTCAAAATTGCTCTAACTGCACATTTAATTTTTAATAAAATTTCTGAAAATTGACTAATTTGGAATTGTTTTATTTTCTCGCAATCGAAGTGAAAAGTAGAGTGTTTTACTCGGGCCAAAACCACCCATTATAACTCGGTCTTGTCATCCTCCCTCGCTAAGCTCGGGAGTATAACAACCTCGTATATAATGGGATGGTTTAGTCCCTTGTAAAACAATCTACTATTACTTTTTATCATCCCAGAATCCATATAATATATACTTTTTTATCAAAATTGATAAATTGACGACCTCTGTGACGCAGTGGGCGAAAAGGCCCGCCTGAGACGCTGAAGGTTACGGGTTCGATTCCCGCTGCGGGACAAATGTTTGCATGTTCAGCAGATATTTTTCGCGGGTCTGGGTGTTTTCTATGTATGATATGTATTATTAAAAAAAAAGTTTATTTGTAGTTTATCAATCATGTGGTTCCCATAATACAAGCTTTGCTTAGTTTGGGGCTACATGATGCTGTGTAATTACATGTGAAATGAAATAAAAGAAGATTGAACGGGAATTCTCTGATGAAGAAAATTGTGTGCCGATCGTTTTTTGTTATATTCGCCATGGCTATAGCAGAAAACAAGACCTGACCGAAGACTGGACGACTGGACTTATAAACCGTATTATGAATTGATACTGGCGAAATTGTGGAGGACTGTCCCAGAAGCCATTAAATTTGGTATGCCAGGAACGTAGCAAGTGGAGATCAGTGGTCTATGGTCTACGCCTACTCTGGTCTAATCGTGAATTTCTTTTTTCAAAAAGGTGGAGGTTCTCTATTCATCGGAACCTTTTTTTCGACTTTTTTTTATGTATGTTCACCGATATCTCCGATTTTCAAAATTCTTTTTATGTTTAAAAGAGTTCACAGGTGGTCCCATATAAATTTTATTCTTGACGGATTGGTACTTTTCCCGGAAAACTCAAAAAACCTCATCCTCACTTGTAACTTTCGCCCTATGATCACCAATATCTCCGTCAATTGTGAATCGATTTTCAAAATTCTTTAGGGCAAAAAGTATGAGAGTATGTGATTTATTTGAAGTCGGTTTATTTTTTATAAAAAGTTTATACATGTAGAAATACATAAGAATAAAGTTAAATTACCAATGAAAATGTATACTCACGATTATAATACCTGAAATAAAGAAAGATAATGTATTCCATAAACTGATAGGCAAGGGCTTAAATTAAATTAAATATTATTAAATTAAATTAATCTTAAATTAAAGCTTTATAATAAACTACCATTAGGAATAACAAGACTTCAAATAAACGAGTTTACACAAAACAAATCCTATCTGCTAGCTACTGTCTCCTGGCTTCGCCTGGCCCGGGTAGTAGAGCATAGACTTATGCCATCATACATTGTTATGATATTATGTATTTATGTACGAGTATGTGTGATTGCAGTTGCAACTGACCATTATCTATCTATCTAAAATAATTCATTTATTTGTTCGTCCACAAGATAAAAACAAAATATTCAAAAGGATGAGAAGTAATTAATTAATCGGTTGTAAAATTGGACCTTGAGATCAAGTTAAAAGGCCCAGCTAACATTGTAAATAAAAATAATAAAGGAATATATTTCGGAACTTAAAAAAATTTTAGCTAGCTAGGTTTCGAGCAGAGGCTAAAAATATTAACAAATAGAGATTTGTTACTATTTTTAAATTTATTGATGTTATTTTTACCTCAAGTAAGGAAATAAACAAATAAAAACTTCTTACTGTTCAAAAAAGGGGAAAAAATACTATATAACTATTATAATATAATACTTTTAAATGGTTTGTATGAAGTCGGTGCAGTAGCTACGTAAGTAGGTAGAGTGGATGAGGTTTTTTGAGTTTTGCGGGAAAAATATCAGCCCCTCAGGAATCATATTTATAAGGGATCCATTCTGAAGTACATATCATCTACCAAACAAAGAAAGAGTCATCAAAATCGATTCATAAAGCGGAGTTAACAAATAACATTCATACAAAAAAAACAACATAATACAGTCGAATTGAGAACCTCCTTTTTTGAACTTCTTTGGTTAAAAAAGGAGTGATGATTTCAAATTAATTAATCGGTTGTAAAATTGAACCTTGAGAGGCAGTTAAGAGGCCCATTGATTATCCTTGTACATAACAACGGGGTATATTTCGGAACTTAATTTTTTTTTATTGTTATAATTTATACCTTTACCCCGGGCCTTTATTTTTTTTATTATTTACAATTTTAAAATTTGAATCGGTGAAATTACAGGCATATGCAGCTTAACACCTTCATGCCCCAAGTTGATGGACGCGGGGTATTGCATCGTAGGTTCTAAACATCCGTGACCTACGAACCAATACTTTGTTATAGGTAATAGTTGCCACTTATCACCAGGTGGGCCATGTGCTAGTTCCATCAACTATCAATATCTCAATAGATTTTTACCATATTAAGAAAAAAAGAGTGATGATTTTTAACATTAATTAATCGGTTGTAAAATTGGACCTTGAGCCTGAGAGGCCCATGTTTAATTAAGATCAAGTTAAGAGGCCCATTGAATAACCTTGTAAATAACAACGGGAAATATTTCGGAACTTAAACAATTTTCATTGTTACACTTCAGCTGGTTTTCTAGAGGTTTTGCAACGTAACCTTCGCACGAACAACTTAATTGGCATTGGGCTCATGGAACTGTTCTTTGGCTGCTAAGTGGCGTAGCTTAACATAAACAATAGACATAGACGTATATTTATTTGCAACTGAACACACAACACAACAAAATAAAGAAAAAGTGAACATAAAACATGGTGGGATGTGTGCTACAGCAGCAAAATGGCTTCGACTCAGCATTATATCCGCTGTTTTAGCAGCGAAAGCTGGTATTCTGCCGAATTCAAAATTCAAAATTCATTTATTCAGTAGGAACTGTATAGTACACTTTGAAACGTAATTTTTTTAATTTACCACCAATTCGTAACGTGACCAAATAGAGAAGAATTGGCAAGAAACTCTGCTTGGCTTATATTTTTTTAACGTCATTGTATTTAATATCTATTACATTGTTCAATCCATCATGTGTAGAGCCATTAAACCCTGTGAGACTAATTAAGAATAGTTTAGGTAGGTATGTGCTTTCCTGAAATAGTAAATGTTATTTAGGCAAATAATAATTATCATTTAAGTCATTATAGAAAATAATAAAAGTCAAAGATTAGATTGTGTACGTGATATGTGATGTCAAACAAGAAAATAGAATAAAAAAAGATAGAATAAAAAAAGCAAGAAAATAGTTATCGAAGTGTGAAATGTGTAATGATGAAGTATAATATAAACTGTCTTCAAAAAAAATCACTTATTACTTCTTGCCCTAAAGAATTTTGAAAATCGGTTCACAATTGACGGAGATATTGGTGATCATAGGGCGAAAATTACAAGTGAGGATGAGGTTTTTTAATTTTCCAGGAAAAGTACCAATCCCTCAGGAATAAAATTTATATGGGACCACCTGTGAAGTGACCTCTTTTAAACAAAAAAAAATTATGAAAATCGGTCCACAATAACATATCGGTGAACATACATGAAAAAAAGTAGAAAAAAAAGGTTCCGACGAGTTGAGAACCTCCTGCTTTTTGATGTCGGTTAAAAATAGAGAAAAAGCTAACATAAAACATGGTGGGATGTGTGAGACAGCAGCAAAATGGCTTCGACTCAGCATGATATCCGCTGTTTTAACAGCGAAAACTGGTATTCTGCCGAAACCATCATGTGTAGAGCCATTAGACCCTGTGAGACTAGGTAAGACTGGTTTAGGTATATAGGTACTTCAGTTTTCTTAACGAATCAAGCTTATTACTTATATAATTTCTTATAATTTAGATGGCAAATGTGATGAAAAAACCGGCCAAGTGCGAGTTGGACTCGCGCAAGAAGGGTTCAGTCACATTATCTGTACAACATTAGACTCTATCCGTCCTATGAATAACAGTTCTATAAACGTCAGGGGTATATTATAATATACTTTTTAATATCGAGCAAGAAACAGCAACGTAGCAAGTGGAGATCAGTGGTCTATGGTCTACGCCTACTCTGGTCTAATCGTGAATTTCTTTTTTCAAAAAGGTGGAGGTTCTCTATTCATCGGAACCTTTTTTTCGACTTTTTTTTATGTATGTTCACCGATATCTCCGATTTTCAAAATTCTTTTTATGTTTAAAAGAGTTCACAGGTGGTCCCATATAAATTTTATTCTTGACGGATTGGTACTTTTCCCGGAAAACTCAAAAAACCTCATCCTCACTTGTAACTTTCGCCCTATGATCACCAATATCTCCGTCAATTGTGAATCGATTTTCAAAATTCTTTAGGGCAAAAAGTATGAGAGTATGTGATTTATTTGAAGTCGGTTTATTTTTTATAAAAAGTTTATACATGTAGAAATACATAAGAATAAAGTTAAATTACCAATGAAAATGTATACTCACGATTATAATACCTGAAATAAAGAAAGATAATGTATTCCATAAACTGATAGGCAAGGGCTTAAATTAAATTAAATATTATTAAATTAAATTAATCTTAAATTAAAGCTTTATAATAAACTACCATTAGGAATAACAAGACTTCAAATAAACGAGTTTACACAAAGCAAATCCTATCTGCTAGCTACTGTCTCCTGGCTTCGCCTGGCCCGGGTAGTAGAGCATAGACTTATGCCATCATACATTGTTATGATATTATGTATTTATGTACGAGTATGTGTGATTGCAGTTGCAACTGACCATTATCTATCTATCTAAAATAATTCATTTATTTGTTCGTCCACAAGATAAAAACAAAATATTCAAAAGGATGAGAAGTAATTAATTAATCGGTTGTAAAATTGGACCTTGAGATCAAGTTAAAAGGCCCAGCTAACATTGTAAATAAAAATAATAAAGGAATATATTTCGGAACTTAAAAAAATTTTAGCTAGCTAGGTTTCGAGCAGAGGCTAAAAATATTAACAAATAGAGATTTGTTACTATTTTTAAATTTATTGATGTTATTTTTACCTCAAGTAAGGAAATAAACAAATAAAAACTTCTTACTGTTCAAAAAAGGGGAAAAAATACTATATAACTATTATAATATAATACTTTTAAATGGTTTGTATGAAGTCGGTGCAGTAGCTACGTAAGTAGGTAGAGTGGATGAGGTTTTTTGAGTTTTGCGGGAAAAATATCAGCCCCTCAGGAATCATATTTATAAGGGATCCATTCTGAAGTACATATCATCTACCAAACAAAGAAAGAGTCATCAAAATCGATTCATAAAGCGGAGTTAACAAATAACATTCATACAAAAAAAACAACATAATACAGTCGAATTGAGAACCTCCTTTTTTGAACTTCTTTGGTTAAAAAAGGAGTGATGATTTCAAATTAATTAATCGGTTGTAAAATTGAACCTTGAGAGGCAGTTAAGAGGCCCATTGATTATCCTTGTACATAACAACGGGGTATATTTCGGAACTTAATTTTTTTTTATTGTTATAATTTATACCTTTACCCCGGGCCTTTATTTTTTTTATTATTTACAATTTTAAAATTTGAATCGGTGAAATTACAGGCATATGCAGCTTAACACCTTCATGCCCCAAGTTGATGGACGCGGGGTATTGCATCGTAGGTTCTAAACATCCGTGACCTACGAACCAATACTTTGTTATAGGTAATAGTTGCCACTTATCACCAGGTGGGCCATGTGCTAGTTCCATCAACTATCAATATCTCAATAGATTTTTACCATATTAAGAAAAAAAGAGTGATGATTTTTAACATTAATTAATCGGTTGTAAAATTGGACCTTGAGCCTGAGAGGCCCATGTTTAATTAAGATCAAGTTAAGAGGCCCATTGAATAACCTTGTAAATAACAACGGGAAATATTTCGGAACTTAAACAATTTTCATTGTTACACTTCAGCTGGTTTTCTAGAGGTTTTGCAACGTAACCTTCGCACGAACAACTTAATTGGCATTGGGCTCATGGAACTGTTCTTTGGCTGCTAAGTGGCGTAGCTTAACATAAACAATAGACATAGACGTATATTTATTTGCAACTGAACACACAACACAACAAAATAAAGAAAAAGTGAACATAAAACATGGTGGGATGTGTGCTACAGCAGCAAAATGGCTTCGACTCAGCATTATATCCGCTGTTTTAGCAGCGAAAGCTGGTATTCTGCCGAATTCAAAATTCAAAATTCATTTATTCAGTAG
Organism: Horisme vitalbata; assembly: GCA_951804965.1. Taxonomy (NCBI): domain Eukaryota; kingdom Metazoa; phylum Arthropoda; class Insecta; order Lepidoptera; family Geometridae; genus Horisme; species Horisme vitalbata. The sequence goes on from OX638109.1 coordinate 4,886,115, forward strand.
GAACTGTATAGTACACTTTGAAACGTAATTTTTTTAATTTACCACCAATTCGTAACGTGACCAAATAGAGAAGAATTGGCAAGAAACTCTGCTTGGCTTATATTTTTTTAACGTCATTGTATTTAATATCTATTACATTGTTCAATCCATCATGTGTAGAGCCATTAAACCCTGTGAGACTAATTAAGAATAGTTTAGGTAGGTATGTGCTTTCCTGAAATAGTAAATGTTATTTAGGCAAATAATAATTATCATTTAAGTCATTATAGAAAATAATAAAAGTCAAAGATTAGATTGTGTACGTGATATGTGATGTCAAACAAGAAAATAGAATAAAAAAAGATAGAATAAAAAAAACAAGAAAATAGTTATCGAAGTGTGAAATGTGTAATGATGAAGTATAATATAAACTGTCTTCAAAAAAAATCACTTATTACTTCTTGCCCTAAAGAATTTTGAAAATCGGTTCACAATTGACGGAGATATTGGTGATCATAGGGCGAAAATTACAAGTGAGGATGAGGTTTTTTAATTTTCCAGGAAAAGTACCAATCCCTCAGGAATAAAATTTATATGGGACCACCTGTGAAGTGACCTCTTTTAAACAAAAAAAAATTATGAAAATCGGTCCACAATAACATATCGGTGAACATACATGAAAAAAAGTAGAAAAAAAAGGTTCCGACGAGTTGAGAACCTCCTGCTTTTTGATGTCGGTTAAAAATAGAGAAAAAGCTAACATAAAACATGGTGGGATGTGTGAGACAGCAGCAAAATGGCTTCGACTCAGCATGATATCCGCTGTTTTAACAGCGAAAACTGGTATTCTGCCGAAACCATCATGTGTAGAGCCATTAAACCCTGTGAGACTAGGTAAGACTGGTTTAGGTATATAGGTACTTCAGTTTTCTTAACGAATCAAGCTTATTACTTATATAATTTCTTATAATTTAGATGGCAAATGTGATGAAAAAACCGGCCAAGTGCGAGTTGGACTCGCGCAAGAAGGGTTCAGTCACATTATCTGTACAACATTAGACTCTATCCGTCCTATGAATAACAGTTCTATAAACGTCAGGGGTATATTATAATATACTTTTTAATATCGAGCAAGAAACAGCAAAATAATCATGTTTGTTGTATGGGAGCCCCACTTAAATATTTACTTTATTCTTTTTTTAGTATTTGTTGTTATAGCGGAAACAGTTATACATCATCTGTGAAGATTTAAACTGTCCAGCTATCACGGTACATGAGAGACAGCCTGGTGACAGACATACAGACGGACAGTGGAGTCTTTCTAATAGGGTATCGCTTTTGCCCTTTGGGTACGGAACCCTAAAAAGTTTCCGACGTATTGAGAACCTCCTCCTTTTTGTGAAGTCGGTTAAAAAAGGAGTGATGATTTCAAATAAAAAAGCCTTCCTACACTGTCTAAAGGAAATAAAAGTGATATCTTTTCACACATAACTACAATGTTGGCACAAGTGTCAAAAAGAAGTCAACACAATATAATTTCACCACACCAATTAATTATCGTGGGACTTTACAGTAATGTACATGGTAAAAAATACCATTTAATTATGATAAAATTTATTCTATGTATACCGATTTAATTTTCGCACGTCCGCAGAATGTTCACACGAAATTTCATATTGCATTTGAATAGAGTTGACATGACATTGACGTTCGTTTGAAGTAGCTATGGCGAAACCGAAGAACTATGACTAAAGCATAGAATAAAACTTAAAATTCATTCATGCTCCACCACACCACACCAGCCTATATCAGTCCACTGCTGGACATACGCCTCCCCTAATAAAGGGGGATATGCCCATAATCCCCACGCTGGGCATGCGGGTTGGGGATCGCAGGGCACAGCTTCTCGCACCACCGACGCTGCTGCCCGTCGGCCAATTAGCTGGCCGCCAGAGCCCCGTTCGTTGTTTAGCAGGGTGCACTACGAGCAGGTGAGGTTGGCTTGGGTTCCAAAGATGGAGGTTGGAACCCCGTACACCCCCATGGTACATTCATTTATGCACTGTTTATCAACTCATACGGCTGATGCGGCTTTCTTATGTCCAATACAGCTAGAAAGGGATGCGTACTTCTCTCGACTCAAAAGGTTTTTTTTTTAAATATGGGCCAGCTCTTTATCTCAAGGCTTGCATAGGCAAGGATGAGGTCCACGGTTTCAATTTGTATTTTCTCCACTGTTACTCATGACTTAACATAATTCACAACACCAGCTTATATCAGACCAATGCTGGACTTAGGGACCTAATAAGATGTGTATTGCCCATAATCCCCACGCTGGGCATACGGGTTGGGGATAGCAGGGTACAACATTTCGTTCCGCTAACGCTGCTGCCTGTCTCCGGCAAGAGGATTTAGCTGTACCGGTGTTAGACTACGCTATGCCGAAATCAGCCGCCGCCAGCCGTTTGTCTGCGCTTGGGATTCAAGCGTTTAATTTTGCCATTCAGACAAACGCTTGGGATGAAACTGTAACTCCTTCAAAAACAATGTGATAATTTAGAATAGCAATTGTAACGAAAACGTTAAAAACTCACTACAATTGCCAACATCATGCGGCTGATGTGGCGTGCGGCTGTCTATTTTACGCCGAAGCAACATCGTGCATAAGATAATTTTCAAAGCATCGTGCTATTTTTGGATATTTTAGGGATAGACACCGTAGAATATGACTGATAAAGCAACTTTAGAAGCAGCATAATTAGTCTACTAAGCCATGCAACAAGACAACGGAAGAAGTAACGTCATAATATTCAATGAAATCTAAATATTTTTAATTAGTAAAATTACGTATTTTAGTAGTAGTAAGGCTTTGTGGAGAATTCGTCCGGGGAAGTACTGCCACCATGCCTATTTCTGCCGTGAAGCAGCTGTGCTGTGTTTCGGTTTGAAGGGTGTGGGTGTCGGTGAAATTACAGGCACAAGAGGTTTAAATTCTTAATGCCTCAAGTTGATGGACGCAGGGCGTTGCATCGTAGAGCATCTTCCAAAAAAACGTGATCTACCATGCAATACTTTGTGATAGGTAATGGTTACCACTTAACATCAGGTGGACCATGTGCTTGCTTCATCTTCAAACATCATAAAAAAAACACTCCACTCCAAACCGATCATCTTTACTTCAATTTCTTGGTTTGATTTCGCATAACATAACTTAGAAACTGTTTGACGCTGCAAAAATGTCGCATGGAATCCATTGTGTTCGGATACAAGCTGCAACAGTCTGCAACATGATGCAAGATGCTGTTATGCCGTACGATTATTGCAACAATGTGCTATATTTTTTGACATTGTAGCATGAAAAATTGAAGTTTGATGTTTATTACTGAAGTGTCTTGGTGAGATGTACCTACATAAGGCGTTCGCGACGACGTGACGGCCACGAGATTAGCCTCAAGTTACTCTCTTGATTTTACCCTTACCTAACCTAGTTTAACAGAGATTGAGAGACCTGTCAAGGTTATCCACCCCTTGAAATACGAGGGTTGATTAGGTACTATTCTTGAAAGGGCTAATTGGGGGGCTAATTGGTTCATATGAACTTCAACCGGGACACTCAAAATCGAAACTCAAAATACGTTTATTCACTAAGAACATGAAGTATGTACACATTGAAACGTCATTTTTTTAATTTAAATTTACTCCAATTCGTAACGCGACCAAACAGAGAAGAATTGCCAAGAAACTCTTCTTGGCTTATATTTTTTTAAAGCCTTGTTTTTTTACAAAGTAACATTGTTTTTGAGGGAGTTGGAGACATTACATGAAACAACATAATACACTTGATGGTGATGCTACAATGCAGGTTGAATGAGCTGGCATACATAGATATTATTATAAAAGCTTACTCCGATACGAAAAGCAGCAAAGTTTTGAGCAGGGTGCTTGACATTTAAGGCCGGTAAGGTCCGCTTGGGTTCCAAGATAGAAATGAAACACCTTTCACCCCAATTTATATTAATAAAAAAATTCCGTCTGGCTACATCGTCGTTACTGTCAGAATCGACTTCCAAACGTTTTGATCTTTTGCAAATACCCCGCTCGTTCGAATTTTAAACGCGTGCGTGACCCCATTTCAAAACTCTTTGCTCGATTACTCTATTGTCTCTGGCCAAACTATTCTCATTGTCACAGAGCATCTAAACAATCGTTACTGGCCATCGAAGTCGCATTCGTGATCGCACTTTCTATTCCTAAGCACGTGTTACGTAGCGTTGCGTAATGTGAAATATCGATTTTTTATTCGAATGATACTGCGATTCGTGGTAATTGATGTAGTCGGAGGGCTTTTTAACCAGACCTTCCTAATATGGTACCTACCTAGATGAGTTGACTTGATTTAATTGGGGGGCTTTTAACCAGACCTACCTAGGTTACTTAACTTTATGTAATTAGACGGCTTTTAACCAGGTAGGTTCCTACCTACCTGGGTTACTCGACTTGGATGACTTTTAGCGACACCTTCCTAATTAATTGACTATATAAACTGAAGTAACCTACGGTACCTACCTAGGTTACTTTTAATTATAAGTTCTTCGACTTGATTTAGTCGGAGGGCTTTTAACCAGATCTACCTAATTAGTTACCTACCTACCTACGTTTCTTGACTTGGTTTAGTTGGAAGATTTTTAACCATTGTTTGTTTAAAAGACTTGACTGTTATTACTGTTTGTATCCTAGCATAATAATTACCTTTATGCCTAATTTACTGGCGGTTTACTTCTTATTTTGTACATTGTGTTTTTGCTGTGAATAAATGTACTTTATCTTTATCTTATCTGATTTTAAAAATCGGTCTGCATTGATGTAGATCGGAGATGGGATAAAGAATAAAATATAACCTCCTTTTTTTAAGTCAGTTTAAACTATAATGGACTGGATGAGGTAGAATAAGCACAGCGGGCTCCCGGATTATTCGATGTCGTTTTGTCAAGACGTCACAGTTCACCGCGAAATATGGAAAGCTGATGATTTATTTGATAATTTGAATTTTATAGTTACTTAAATTGGTGTATTTTATGATCTTTGATCATGATTTGAACAGTAGCAAGTTTTATTTCCTTCCTTTCTTCGTAGTACGTTAGTAGCCAACTCTGGTGTCGAAGTTTTTAGGCCGCCCGAAGGCCTTCGCCATGGGTTTACGACTGAAAAAGCCGATGCCTTCCGAATTCCGATCCGAAGCACGGAAGCGCTGATTATGGGTGTTTTAAAACATTAAACACGTATGTCCGAAATGGACAAACTGTTCTGTCACAAATTTACTTACTTATATGATCATGTTTACACAGTTTTTACAATTAAATAATTATTATTCTTATTCTTATTCAAAAAGTTTCCGAATCTAATCCAAAAACAAATATAAATCAATTTATAGCAAAAAAAAAAACAGAAACACCTTAAACAAGAATAATATAACAGAAGAACTAACAATTAATTGACAATAGGGATAGGCTCGCTCACCAATAATCTGCTGAAACAGAGAAAGCAAACTTATTTCTAGGATCATAGAAGCGTGATTCTGAAGAGCCCTACGCTATGTCACTTCACTTCTCTATTAATTGGCTTCTGGGATTGTTTTCCACAATTTCATTATTATCAAGTATAATAATTGTTCATAATAATATGGCATCACAACGCAACACACTCCGTCACAGTAATGTAATTCAAACTCAATCGTCACTGTCAGATTCCACTCGGAAAAAAAATTCAAAATTTTTTAAATTCATCAGTCTAAATTTTAAGTTTATTCAATAAGCACATACAGTATGTACATTTTGTAACATCATTTTTTAAATTTAAATTTACCCCAATTTTGAATTCGTTTCGAACGTTTCAAAATACCCCCGCTGATTGATTGATTGAGATTGCCGCTCAACTGTTTTATTACTCACACCAACTTAGAACAAAACAATAACTAAAATGAAAGTACCTACAATGGGCGGTCTTATCGCTTAGAGTGATCTCTTTCAGACAACCTTTGGATGGACTGGATTTAAAAACACTGTAGTAGACGATGGTCAAATATCAACAAAAACAACGTCACCAGCCTATTTAGTCCACTGCTGGACATTGGCCTGGGCAAAAAAAGGGGTAGGTATATGCACCGAACACACCGAAGCTGCTGCCCGTCGGCGGCCAGGGGATTTAGCTGTGCCAGTGTTAGGCTGCGCTATGCCGCAATCAATCAGCCGGCCGCCAGAGCCTCGTTTGTTAGTTAGCAGGGTGCACCACGTGCAGGAGAGGTTGACTTGGGTTCCGAAGGGGGGGGGGGGTTGGAAACCCCTATACCCTTCTTCGTATGATAGTTGCCAACTCTGTTGTTGGAGTTTTTAGGCTGAGGACATAAGCATGGTAGCAACTGGCAGCCCTGGTTTCCAATGGCGCCACCGCATAGAAACTTAAGTAAAACATGACCGGTAAAGTGCGAGTTGACTCGTCCACCACGGGTGGCATGCGACTGAAGACTAGACGACTGGACTAATAAACCGTACTACGTTGCCTCATATTATTATGAACTTATTGGAGTTATTATAAAAGAATATAAATTAGCTTATAAGAACTTATGATATATACTTGATACTAGCAAAATTGTGGAAAACTATCACAGAAGCCATTAATTAAATAAATACAATACAATACAATACAATACTTCACTTCTTTATTAAATGGCTTCTGGGATAGTTTCCACAATTTCGCCAGTATCAAGTATAATGTTCATAATAATATGAGGCAACGTAGTACGGTTTATAAGTCCAGTCGTCCAGTCTTCAGTCAGGTCCTGTTTTCTTCTATAGCCATGGCGACTATATCAAAAAAACGATCGGCGCACAATTATCTTCATCAGAGAGTTTCCGTACAAATCTTCTTTAATCCATCCATTCAAAATCGATATACATTAGAAAATAAGATGAATGGCTTCTGAAATATGGCAGTTTTAAGTTTGACAGCCGTCATCATAAATTAATATCTTACATAGAGCTATCATTTGAGCAATTAACAGCGAGTAAAAGTTATCATTTGACGCTGTTTAAATCATCTAGAATAGATGCAAATGTGTTTTTTGCCGTATAATAAGTGGTAAGTGGTAAATGGTAAGTTGCGTACCTACCTACCTAGTTCACCTTGAGCGAAAGTGGTATCTCGAGACCCAATAATACATTCTGTATGCCATGATAAGAATAAGAATATTATACTACTAGCGACCCTTCCCGGCTTCGCGCGGGTAGTAGAGCATATGACCTATCTCACCATAGGTTCATTGTATATAAACCTTCATCTTGAATCTTAAACTCTAGTTATTAAAAAAACAGCATCAAAATCCGTTGCGTAGTTTTAAAGATCTAAGCATACTTAAGGACAGACGGCGGGAAACGACTTTGTTTTATGATTATTGTAGTACAGTGATGATAATAAAACATTTGAGATACTTAGATCTCGGGTCTGGGTGTTTTCTATGTATGATATGTTTATATTTACAAAAAAAAGTATGTAAGTAGTTTATCAATACCATCAATACCCATAATACAAGCTCTGCTTAGTTTGGGGATACATGATGCTGTGTGAGCACGAGTTACGTCCAGCATTATTATTAATTATATGTTAAAGGAATTAGGCAGCGTTTGCGATGAAAGATCCCAGGTGGCTTGACTTTTTCCGACATTTTCAACAATAGACAGCCTCTGTGGCGGAGTGGGTGAAGGTCCGCCTGAGACGCAGAAGGTTGCGAGTTCGATTCCCGCTGCGGAACAAATGTTTGCATGTTCTGTAGATCATTGAGTATTTGCCTACCACTTGAAAGTGGTGCATCTGAGTGATGGTCAATTTGGACCAGCTTGACCAGACTGGCTTACCTCGGAGAGGAGAGGGCCCCAGATATTTGTCTCGGGTCTGGGTTTGCATGTTCTGTAGATATTTGTCTCGGGTTTGGGTGTTTTCTATGTGTGATTTGTATGTATTTACAAAAAAAATTGTATGTGTATATCAATCATGTGGTTCCCATATGTACCTACAAGCTCTGCTTAGTTTGAGGCGACATGATGCTGTGTGATTACGTCCCGCATTATTTATTTATTTAATTATCGTCATATTTTAACCAATTTACATAAAACCATAAAAAATTATACACCTAAACCTTCCTCGTGAATCACTCTGTCTATTGGTGAAAACAGCATGAAAATCCGTTCACTAATTAAGGAGTAAAAAAGCATAACTTATACACCTAAACCTTCCTCATGAATCACTCTGTCTATTGGTGAAAACAGCATGAAAATCCGTTGGCTCAGCTTTCCTTTATGTGTAGTGAGCTAGGCGGCTGAAACTTTTGTCACAGGTAGGGCTACACCTAGGAAGCCTAAATCTGAAATGGCGTAGTGCGGAAACGAATAGTTTTTGAGATATGAATTTTTGAAAATTCCAATTTTTCACGTATTTTCGTCAAACTTGTTGATAATGTTTGCTATTGATTGCAAATTATTTGGTAATCTGACACTGACAATGACATTTCTCGTGGTTTTTGCGGCAATTTTATGGTATTTTTTGGTAATCTGACAATGACAACGACATCTTTTGTTGTTTTCCCGCCGGTTTTTGGTGATTGTTTGATTGATTGAATTTAGTCGTGTAAAAATTGACACAGATAAACAGTAGGTTATTAGGTTTTTTTTTTTTAACCACCTGGAAATCTTTCTCACCAAAGTAGGTTCTAGGACACCCCGACTTGAATAGATTAGGTTCGAAATCTAACACAGAACCGACACAGAGCACCCCAACGCCACCTAGTCTTGTGGTCCATACCCTTAGAGTGTATAAAAAATGCGTGAGTGAGAGTTCTGATGAGAGCCCATACTGGAGTCAAATATCCATTTTTATGATTTGAAACGGGGTTTTAGAGTGGTCATAGGTCATAGGTTCCCCTTCCCTAACACTACCGCATCCCCCCCCTCTCCCGATAGTGTGTTTTGGTGTATATTGTTTACGTTTTTTCCATACTTAACCTCAAAACTAAATTATTATTTTTCTCGGAAACTATGAGTTTCCGCACTTAACCCTTTTAGGGTGAGGGTCCTCCCCCCCCTCCCCCACCCCTCCCACCCCCTTACCCCCCAAAAGCTCACTACACATAAAGGAAAGTCCTTCCAATCCGTTCACTAATTTAGGAGTAAAAAAGAATAACGTGATTTGTCACAAATAAAAAAATACACCTAATGATGGCATTCTACTGTCTATGTCAATTTGCGTCATTTGCCGTCTCTTGTTTTGATCGTGAAGTTTTTTTTATTTGTGACAAATCACTTTATGCTTTTTTACTCCTCAGTTTTAGAGTATATCGCGAACAGATAGACAGACGCGGCGGTAAACTTAGTTTTATAATAGATAGTGATAATGATTGTGGTATGGTAAATGGTAAGTTGCGTAAATGCATTACCTACCTAGTTCACCTTGAGCGAAAGTTGTCTTCATCATAATCATCATCAGCCCATAGCAGTCTACTGCTGGACATAGGCCTTCCCCAATGAGCGCCATTGCATTGAAAATGGTCTTTTGAGACCCAATAATTTTGCATGTTCATGATATGAATGCGTCGAGCTCAGAACAGGGTGCAATGGCGCTCATTATGGGACGCCTATGTCCAGCAATGGACTGCTATAGGCTGATGATGATGATGATAAGAATAATAATATCAATACTACGCAACTGACCCGCTCGCAACTTTGTTTGCGTTTACCTAGTTCACCTTGAGAACCTTTATTACATGTTGTATGTCCATGCATAAGAATAAAAATTTTAAACTTCTAGCCGACCCGCCCTCAACTTCGTTTGCGTTTATTTTATAGCGCGGAGCCATCAATATTTTCAGAATAAAAAGGACATAGACTATGTACGCTATAGACCTCAGCTATGAAATCTGTGGGTGAGACGCAAGAGATTGCGGGTTCGATTCCCACAGCGAGGCTATAATATAGCTGCTTTTTAACCCTCGACGCAAACGTGTGAATCTGTGTATGTGTGTGACCACACCCACTACACCAGCCTTTATCAGTCCACTGCTGGACCTCCCCCATCGAGAAATTAGTTGGTTTCTTTATGACCTCCCCTAGTAAAGAGGTATAGGTATAGAGGCCCGTAATCCGATCGCAGGGCACAGCTTCTCGCACCACTGACGCTGCTGCCCGTCGGTGGCCAAGGGATTTAGCTGTGCCGATGTAGGCTGTGCTATGCCGCAATCAGCCAACCGCCAGAGCGTGTTATTTAGCAGGGAGCACCACGTGCAGGTGAGGTTGGCTTGGGAACCGAAGATGGATGTTGGAGCTCCGTGTTTGTGTAACACTAAAGGGGAAGAGACACATCAACTTTTTGGCCTTTCGGCGCGCGTTCCCTTGTATCTAGGTACGTAAGTAACATACAAGTAGCGGCAGATAACTCTAGCGCAGACTGTTATTGCGCAGAAGTCAAAAGTAAGGTATCATATGGGAGCTGGAGGCGAGGGAGGGACCCATGCGCAGACGTTTCATTCAGCGCTAGAATTACGTGCTGCTAGCTGTACATAGTAGTCTTCTTCTTCTACTTCTTCTTCTTCTTCTTCTTCTTCTTCTTCTTCTTCTTCTTCTTCTTCTTCTTCTTCTTATAAGTTAGTAGCCAACTCTATTGCCGGAGTTTTTAGATTCAGATTTTCAGATTTTATTTATTTACCATAACGTTACATAACATAACAGGCAAGTCAAAACATATTTACAATTTCAATTTAAAGAATTAATTATTTACAATTAGATACTTATAATATAATGTGCCGACCACACATCCTACAGATCAGAAGATGACATAACATTAAATAAATGAGCTACTCATAAATTCGCTGATGCTATAAAATGGGTGACGTTGAAAAAACAATTTTAATTTATTTTTGAATTGGTTTAAAGGCAACCGAATTGTTTCAAGAGGCAATTTGTTATACATAGAAAGCTTTATGCATTGTCCCTGTTTGTTTTTAGACCGCCCAAAGGCCTCCGACATGGTTTATCGACTGAAAAAGCCAGGACCAACATCTTAACGTGCCTTCCGAAGCAAGGAAGCGCTCTGGTCTAAATGTCACCTAGTAGTGATTAGGTATATAGTATGCTTATAGTCTATAAGTATAGTATGCTATAAATTCTTTAATTTATTTATTACAGACAATTTTAATTAACTTTAGTAAAATAAATTAAATTTTAAAGAGATTTTAACGTAAAATAGTTTATTGTAAAAATTCCGTGTGTTCATTGGCGCGTATCATAATTGCTTGGAACGTTACGATTTGCGATTTCACGCCATTTTTTGGTATTCAGTAGCTTGTTAGCATGGTAAAAACGGAACGCTTATTTTCATCAATCTGTCAAAGTCAACTTAGCCGACGCGCTGCTTCACTTCCCTTCACTTCTTTATTAAATGGCTTCTGGGATAGTTATCCACAATTTCGCCAGTATCAAGTATAATAATTGTTCATAATAATATGAGGCAACGTAGTACGGTTTATAAGTCCAGTCGTCCAGTCTTCGGTCAGCTCCTGTTTTCTGCTATAGCCATGGCGACTATAACAAAAGACGATCGGCGCACAATTTTCTTCATCAGAGAATTCCCGTTCAATCTTCTTTTATTCCATTTCACTAATACTTGTGTCTTTTAACTAACATTTATCGGTTAAAATACCATGAATATTAAACGACAAACATTAGAGAAACACTAGAAAATAAAATTTAATAAAATTGACAACCGTCGTTCAAGATGAAAAAAATGGTGTTCCCTTCACTTCCACGATTGTTGTTTTTAGTGTGTTGACTTTGACAGATTGACGAAAATAAAAGCGTTCCGGACTTATAAACCGTACTACGTTGCCTCATTATTATTATGAACTATAATACTTGATACTATAGCAATAAGTAGTGGAAATCTATCCCAGAAGCCATTGAATAAAAAAGTGAAGTGAAGTGAAGTTTTTAGTACGCACAGCGCGCGCTCGTGGTGTAGTTTTCTTTGGGAGGCAATGTCAAGATGTCCAGCAGATAGATAGATAGATGAACTCTTTATTGCACACAACACCAATTTAAAACCAAAACAAAAGCAAGAAAGCGACTCAAAAGTGACTGATATAGGCTGGTAGTGCATGAAGTACGGCTACTTTTACGTCTAAGTGTGCGTTTTAGCTCGCACAAGGCCTACGTAGGCCGTCGATTCCATTCCACACCCACCACACTAACCTATATCAGTCTGGACTGGACATAGGTCTCACCTAATAATATAATTAAGATTCAATACGCAAGTTTGTGTACCACACATGGAATTTACTACAAGCAGGGAATGCTAGCGTTGAAAAAAAATTGTACCTTACGTATTCCCTTTTGGGCATTTTGTTTAGAAAACTCAGGCACAGAATTTTATTCAAAGCGCGCACTGCTCTATAAAAACTTACACTTATAATCGGTTTTAAACGGATTGGTTTAATTGGTCTTAAACCGGCCTTACATCTATAACCACGAATTGCCGGACTAATGAACGACGTAAAAAAGTTTCTATGCAAACTCTTTGAATAAATGCGATGAAGTGTCTTGCGTACCTACTATTTACAGACTACCAACTCTGTACCTACATTCCTACATACTTATTTTGTGTGCATTGTGGATTTGTGTATCGAATAAATGAATTTTCTTTAGTTTCTTAAAAGGAACTTTCTTTAATTTTAATTATTCTGTGGTACGGAACCACAGAACACTATTACTCCTATCGGTACGGAACCCGTGTCTCAGCTTGACACGTCTTGATCAAACTTTGTAAAAATCGTTGTTACATCGGAATGATTTTCTAAAGATTTCATCTCTGAATATTATTGAAAAGACAAGAATTCAACGCTTTGTATTCGAAAAGAAAATGGACGACTGAAAATGAAACGAAGTATTACAATGTACATGTATGCAAGCACGAGCACAAATACCGCAAGCTGTGTTCCGCACAATACTTTGATTTTATTATAGTAAGCAAAGGGTAGAAAGGAAATATTATGTAAAGTAAATAACGAAGTTTGGGGCTCTTATTCAGTGGAAAGAAAAACATAACCTAGTTTTATCATATAACTAACAACCGTGGCGCGCGAGTTGAATGATAACTTATTTTTCTAACTGTTGGAAATGCTTTTTCGGGATTTAGGTTACACTATGTCCTTTTTTTTTGTTTCTTAGCCCAATTTGGGCAGGCATAAGTCTTTTGACTATACTACCATGTCTTTCGTTTTATTTTGTAGATGTTTCTTCCTCTATCCCATGTCTTCCATCTTTTAGTCTTTTAGTCTTCGGTATGTTCTACTATAACTATGGTGGCTATATATATAAAGAATCAGCAATAAAATCCTTCATCTAAGAAGTCTAGTTAGCACTTTTATTTAATTTCACGACACTTGTGTCTTCTTACTAACGTAGGTTGGTAAAAGCGCCAAACTTTACGCATCATAAATCAGAAAAAAAATAGAAAATAAAATAGAAAAAAATAACACTGTTGTTCTATCTAGATTTATATATTTCCCCTCTCACTAGTATATCGCTTTATGATTTTTATGAAATAACAGCGTCTTTGCGAAATTTCATGAGGATAGGATAAGTACATACTTACATACATACATACGTTATTTAAATTAAGATTTCCAGTTTTTTTTCTAGTTGTTTTTCAGTAAAATGTGGTAAAATTAATGTTTTATCGACGGAAAAAAAGGTTTTAACCGCAAAGGATTGATGGCACGGACTTAAGATAAGTGTTCATTAATTGGGTTAGAACAGAGGCTTTATTTTGTAAAACATTATAATGATTATAACGGGTTCAGTTTTTACAAATTTGTTAATTTATCAATTGACGTTGTTTGAATTATGACGGTGAAATGTCAAAATTTGCAAATGGAATATAAGTGAACTTGGACTGGAATTCTCTGATGAAGAAAATTGTTCGCCGATTGTTTTTTGTTATAGTCGCTATAACAGAACAGGACCTGACTGAAGACTGGACGACTGGACTTATAAACCGTACTACGTTGCCTCATATTATTATGAACAATTATACTTGATACTAGCGAAATTGTGGAAAACTATCCCAGAAGCCATTGAATAAAGAAGTGAAATATAGGTCTGGTGCCGCCGACCATATAAGTGTGCAACTGAGATACTAAATAATTTGGTTTGATTGGATATTTTTATTATTTACCATCATTTATCTACGTCCTTTGCTTATAAATCGTATTACTAAAAACATGATAATAATCGCGTTCAAAAACATCTCTTGTTCATTCAAGCGTGTCAAAATTGCTTATTGATTTGCAAATGTTGATGTCATTGCTGCGAGTTTGATATTTATGAATTTATATCAAGTAGTTATTTTATTGATTTAGTCCCTTGTACAATTCGGCAAAGTCACAGTTTGTTGAAAATGCTACAAGCGTTAAATTACTTCTAAAAATAAGCTCTTAATTCGGTTGTTTTTTAAGGTTCCGTACCGAAAGGGTAAAAACGGAGACAGTTTTTAAAATATTGGCAATTTAACCAATACGTTAGTTATAAAATATTCAAGTGTAGAGAAATGAAATAAAAGTGAATTTGGACTGGAATTCTCTGATGAAGAAAATTGTTCACCGATCGTTTTTTGTTATAGTCGCCATTGCTATAGCAGAACAGGACCTGACTGAAGACTGGACGATTGGATTTTTAAACCGTACTACGTCGCCTCATATTATTATGAACATTATACTTGATACTGTTGAAATTGTGGAAATCTATCCCAAAAGCCATTGAAAAAAGAACTAAAGTGAAGTGATTGTGTGATTTGAGTGACTTAATGTGTAATGTACAAATGTACAGTCAGACAGAACAGGTTTACTTCATATCACTGAGCTGTATCGCTTCACTTCACTTCTTTATTAAATGGCTTCTGGGATAGTTTCCACAATTTCGCCAGTATCAAGTATAATAATTGTTCATAATAATATGAGGCAACGTAGTACGGTTTATAAGTCCAGTCGTCCAGTCTTCGGTCAGGTCCTGTTTTCTGCTATAGCCATGGCAACTATAACAATAAACGATCGGCGCACAATTTTCTTCATCAGAGAATTCCCGTTCAATCTTCTTTTATTCCATTTCACTAATACTTGTGTCTTTTATCTAACATTTATCGGTTATAATACCATGAATATTAAACGATATACATTAGAAAAACACTAGAAAATAAAATTTAATAAAATTGACAACCGTCGTTCAAGATGAAAAAAATGGTGTCCAAGCTGTATCGTCGTTTACACAAGTGAGATGACAGGCGTGACAAGCCGAGACTAACCAACGACACCTCATTAGGCAAAATAGTATAAATATAAAAGCAAACATTCAAATGAGTTATGCTGACTTACGCAAGCCTTAAAGCTCCGAAGATCTGGAAAAACTGAATATTTATGATGATTCTGTGTTATTGATGTTTTTAGAAACATTTTTAAATATTCCATTTAAATAATTGTAATCATCATCAGCCTATAGCAGTCCACTGCTGGACATAGGCCTCCCCTAATGAGCGGCATTGCACCCTGTCCTGAGCTCGACGCATCCAGCTTCTACCAGCAGCCGACAGCAGATCGTCACTCCACCCGGAGGGCCACCTACTACGTTTGCCGAGCCGCGGTCTACATTCAACAATTCGATTAACCCAACTCTTATAGTTTTGTAATAAATACATAAAGATATAATATATAGGTACATTCTAGGCCGCATCATCATTTACCAACATGTGAGATGGCGGTCAAACGTAAGCCTATAAACTGTAAATAAATAATTGTAACTATTGTACGTGTACCGAAATACTTTTGAGTAAATCCAATGAAATAGGTAACGGAGGACGGATAATCATAACTTAATGCCTCTTCTGCTGTTTTTAACGTAACGTAAATAATCATCATTAAAAAAACGTAAAATAATTTTAAAAAAATACTACCACTATTTTTGCCGTGAAGCTGCATTGCTGTGTTTCGGTTTGAAGGGTGTGGGTGCCGGTGAAATTATAGACACAAGAGGCTTAACACCTTCATGCCTCAAGTTGACGCACGTTGCATCGTAGAGCACGTTACAAACATCCGTGACCTACGAAGCAATGCTTTATTATAAGTAATGGTTACCGCTTAACATCAGGTAGGCCATATGCTAGTTCCATAACACATGGCTTCAGTTCTTCAGTAAGTAAAATAAGAAAAACCGGACAAGTGCGAGTCGGACTGGCGCACGAAGGGTTCCGTACTTACCTATACATGTATGGGAGCCTCCCTTAAATATTTATGTTATTTTAATTTAATTATTTATTTTTGAAGTGAATATGTAAATCTAAATATTCTGTGAATATTTCAAGCGTCTACCTGTTGCCGTTATTAATATCGAGCAAAAATATCACGTGTTTTGCATGGGAGCTCCATTTAAATATTTATTTTATTCTGTTTTTAGTATTTGTTGTAATAGCGGCAACAGAAATACATCATCTGTGAAAATATCAACTGTCTAGCTATCACGGTTTATGAGATACAGCCTGGTGACAGACAGACAGACGGACAGTGGAGTCTTAGGGTCCCGTTTTTACCCTTTGGGTACGGAACCCTAAAAATACCATACCTTACCTACTTGCGTAGACATTTATCATTATCACGGTCGTCTGCGGAGAGCCTAAGGCGTAAAATCAGGCTGAAAACATTTAAAAAAATCTTTAATTTAGTAAAGTTGCACTGGCTTGTCTGTTTATATACCTAATACGGTATCTCTGAAAGTACATAAACAAAGGTCACTGACATTTCCGCAACGCCGCCGCATTAAATTACGAACAACATTGAAGGTCGTAGGTACAAAATAATATTAAATTTGAAGGTTCAGTTTTTGTAATATAATTTTCATAATTCGATTATATCCGTCTTATCTCTAAGAAATATTTGCACGACTAATAAGTTGAATATAGCGCCGCTCTTATTAATAAAACACACATCCAATGTACAAACCAAAGAAATAGGACTAAAGCATAGAAGAAGTCTTAAAATTCATTTATGCTCTGAACATTAACTCATACGGCTGATCTCTACTTTCTTATGTCCATATATGTTAGCTAGAAAGAGATGAATACTTTATTTCAATGCGATTTCTGCGACTTCGTACGACTTCGTTCCAGGGCATTTGTATGAACCTGCATAGAAATTAGTTCGAGCGAATCTATCTACCCTATTTCTCAGTCTTTTATTGAATTGAATTGAATCGAATGCCACCACTACCACTGGTTTCAATGTCACTTCTAACTCAATCACGAAATACAACACTTACTGTATCGGGACACACTTCTGAAACATCACTTTTTCGGTTCCTACACATTCTAACAACAGGATTCCAGACTCCAGACAATTGAAAACCATCTTCTCGATTGAAAATCTTGTGTTTGGTAACCTCATCGCCTCTTGAACCAGTCTTGGTATGTAGTGGTGTTTTTTTGAGATTACCTGCGGTACTACATGGTAAATATTCCGTTGATATTCATAATTATGTTCACAACCATGATACTTTCAAAAGTTATAATAGGTACATTTTTTTTAATTCAAGTTTCAGTGACTCATAGTGGGAAAAACACAAACAATAAACGCCTTGTGTAAGGGCAACCCTAGCGGCTTTCATAGACAGTACGGTGATTGAGCTTACCGGGTTAGGGCTGTTCATGCAATTTATAATATGAGCCCCAAAGAATCACTTAGAACTAAGTTTAAAGAAATAAATGTTATGTCAGTGCCGTGCCAATATATACATGAAAACTTAATGTATGTCCGAAAACATATTAACATGTTCAAGAAAAATAGCGACTATCATAATGTTAACACTAGAAATAAAGATAAACTAGCTGTTCCTACTGTAAGGCTCCATAAAGGTAGTCAATCTTTTAAAGGGATGTGTGTACGATTTTTTAACAAAATCCCAAATGACGTGATTAATCTATCTGTAAATAAATTCAAAAATGTTGTTAAACGTAATATCTGTAATAAAGCTTAATATAAAATATTTGATTATTTAGATGACAAAAAAGCGTGGGATGAAACTGCCTCCAACTCCATCAAAAACAATGTAATAGTTATTAAGAACAATGACGTTAAAAAAATATAAGCCAAGCAGAGTTTCTTGCCAATTCTTCTCTGTTTGGTCGCGTTACGAATTGGTGGTAAATTAAAAAAAATGACATTTCAAAGTGTACTATACAGTTCTTACTGAATAAATGAATTTTGAGTTTGAGTTTACCCACAACCTGCGCACCAGGCGCTTGCTTGATTTTTTTCAAATTAAATTTTCTTATGTTCAAGTATCAGTGACTCATAGCTCATAGTGGGAAAAACACACTGGGGTGAGTGGGTTGCTATCACAGGTTGCCGTTTATCGTTTGTATTTTTCCCACTATAAGTAACTAAAAAAATGTAAAAAACTTAATTTATTTGTTTAAATACTATTCTGTACTGAAATTGGCTTTAGTGGCTGAGATAATGGCATAAGCGTATAATACTACTGCTCAGTCATTGAGTGAATATTACCTGATATGTAGAAATCCAGACTAAACATAAGGCCTAATGAAAAAACAGGCAAAGTGCGACTTGGACTCGTGCACGAAGGGTTCCGTACTATTATCTACACATGTATAGGATCACTCCTTAATTTATTTTATTTTATTTTCAGTAATTATGGCTCAGCTTTCATTTATCTGATGTGAGCTAGGCCGCTGAAACTTTTGTCACAGATAGGCTTATACCAAGGAAGCCTAAATCAGAAATGGCGTAGCGTGGAAACAAACATACATCCCTCCTTTTCCTCCTACCCCCCTCCCCCCTACCCACCCCTCCCCCCTTTTACTCACATCAGTTAAATGAAAGTCTTTTCTTAATTATTTTTGAAGTGAATATATCATAGATATTCTGTGAATATTAAAAGCGTCTACCTCTTGCCGTTATTAATATCGAGCAAAAAACGTCAATAAAATCACGTTTGTTGTATTGCAGGCCCCCTTAAATATTTATTTTATTCTTTTTTTAGTATTTGTAGATATAGCGGCAACAGAAAAACATCATCTGTCATCTGGTCCCGTTTTTACCCTTTAGGTACGGAACCCTAAAGCATTGCGACCACTAAAGACTACCTACTTCAGGTGCACAAAGTAGCTAAGTACTTAATTAGTGGCACTCTACCTACCCTACATAACTGTAGTCAATGAAGCGTGATCTGTTACGATAAACAGACCGTAGTCGATAGTTTCCAAGAATTACTAGACCATCTTTGGATATTGAGTAATTTCCTTTTTTATTGAGATTTGATTGAAATAATATGGGGCACATCTCACGCATGGTCAAGGGCTTGGTCCCTGAGGTCCTAGTACGAGTTGTACAATTCGAAAACTTTAATAGTATATGTCGGCGCGAAAGCGTGTCACGGGCGACCACGCACAGAGGGCTTTCCACAGGTTTTTATAGTTTACGAAAACTTTATAAGTTTCGGTATCTTTCCATACATTTTCAGTACAGCGCCTCTAGGGAAACGTGCATGAACTACGAAAATGTATGGAAAGATACCGAAACTTATAAAGTTTTCGAAAACTATCAAAACCTGTGGTAAGCCCTCTGCATAATGACATGCGTGTCATGGGCTACCACTACCTTCCTGATAGCAACCCCTACTTCATGGAGGACCACCACACTCCTGACGACAGGAGTGACGTCTATTCCGTCAGAGACATCTCTTCCCCTACAACAACGACCGATAGAGCATATCTTTGCTACGTCACACCACATTCCTGGGTATAGGGAGTGACTTCAGCACTGTTGGTGTCTGCTGACGTCACTTCCCGTATCAACATTCATATATCGAGCTCAATTTTGAAGTAGGTACCTTTTTTCGTTAATTACCTCACCGTTTTGAGTGATAATTATTGCAATCTGCTAGAAGATTACATTACCTACGTTGTTCGATCAGATTCTACTTAAAAACGGTTGCGTAATTTCCTAAAAACGTACATTAAAATTGAGCTCGAATTTAGCCCTCGTGTTAAAGCAGCTTCAAGCTGAGATGGAACCTTTTTATCCCAGGCCTGCGTAGACGACACCCGCACCTACCTTTTTATTAGTTAGCTAGGTACCTAAACTTCTGTCCTTTCTTTATTCTGTGATATTGCCTAAATTGTATCTACAAGTCTTGCAATTTACCTTCCTACCTTATTATTATATGTTCTCTGTGCTGTATTTGTCTGTGTGCTGAGTAAAGAGTATATCTTATCTTATCTTTTAAACCAAGAAGGTTTTCGAATGGTGCAACTCGTACTAGAGGTACAGATTGGCATTGTCTCATTTTTTTATTTATGGCATCTGGGATACTCAAGGTTTTCATAGGACACTCCCATTGTCGTCATGGGTCATTCATGATGCGTGTGTCGTCATGGTGACAGGACAGACACTAAATCACCAAACTAACGAAGGAGCTAGTTGGAATTCGCTGAATGAAGAAAATTGTTCACCGATCGTTTATTGTTAAAGTCGCCATTGCTTTAGCAGAATACAGGAACTGACTGAAGAATGAACGACTGGACTTATAAACCGTATTACGTTGCCTCATATTATATACTTGATACTGGTGAAATTGTGGAAATATATCATAGAAGCCTTTGAATAAAGAAGTGAAGTGAGTGGTCCATGAATAAATTGTTTTTCAACTGACCTACAAAAGCCGGAGATTCTCAATTTCTAGGATCCGCCAACAAACACGCTTCTTTATCATTATTACAGAGATCAAAAAAGGAGGTTTTATTTAAGAGCTGTGCTGTTGTCGGCGCTACTGATGCAACTCCTTCCATCTGCTTCTCTCCAAAGCTGCCTCCTTTACTTCCCTATACGACAAAACATCGACTTTCTCTTTAATGTGGCTCATATAATTCATCCTGGGTATTCCCCTACCTCTCTTTCCTTCTAATTTTCCCTCTACGATGTTGCGTATGTTGATAAAGTTACCATGTCATATAAGGTGTTCAAACATCTTTCCTCTTCTGTTTGCTATATTTTTTAACACAATTCTCTCTTCGGCGACTCTACTAAAAACTTCTTTATCAGTAACTTTGTCTATCCAGCTTATTCTTTTCATTTTTCTCCAGCACCACATTTCAAATTTCAAACAAACAAACACGGTTACAATTTAATTATTAGTTAAACTAAGTAAGAGTCAATGGCCGCAATACTTCAGCCGTGGAGATCACATAATTTATGATCAAGCGTAGCTGAAGAGTTTAGATCATAATCTTCGGTGATTATGACGGCTCTTCAGGCGTAGTGGGCGAAGGTCCGCCTGAGACGCAGAAGGTTGCGGGTTCGATTCCCGCCTCGGGACAAATGTTTGCATTATTTGCAGATATTTGTCTCAGGTCTGGGTGTTTTCTATGTATAATTTATCGTATTTTTATGTATATAAGTAGTTTATCAGTCATGTGGTTCCCATAATACAAGCTCTGCTTAGGGGCTATATGATGCTGTGTGATAGTATCCAGCGATAATAATTATTATTAGTTATATACAAAATTAATTTATATTCTGAACGTAACATTGTTGCAAAGATTGAAAATTCAATAAAAATAACTATTTTTGAGGAAGTTCATCCCCAAATATTAAACATTAAAACATTTCATTTCATGTGTTGTCGCTTTCAATTTTTAAATTCGTTGTATATTTTTATGTGTTACGTTTTCTTTTTAAATAAGGCTACGCATACTTTTCACAATGTTTTCCAATTATACACACAAAATATTAGAGGAATAGGATGTGTAGTTCCAGAAAAAAATACAAATATAAAAAATGTATGTATTGTGAAATCAATTTTCTCGAAATTCTCCATACAAAACGCCAATTTCATAGCGTAAGGACCTAATATATCTAGAGATGAATAGATATTATGTTACCTATTCATACTGTCTACTACAAGATCTAGACAATACTGTCAAATCAGAATAATAGGGTATGTGATACGTGTCTTCAACCCGCAAGGTTAGTAAAGGTTTTCACGGTCACAATATCTTTGGGGCTAAATTCTTATTGATCGAGCGAGCGAAGCGAAGCGTCTCCACTTCAAGTCTGGCCAAATTTACTTTCGTCTGTCAAGTTGTTGGCACTCCTCTACTGGTCGTATTTTACAACCAAACTGTACGAAACTTGGTGTACAGATTTTTGAGTTCAGACATTTTTCTGTCCTCGGGGTTTTTTGATTGGGCTACTTCCTTTAAAAAAGGGTGAAAGGGGGCTACTGGATATCTCTGCTTTATGAGAACCGTTTTCGATGATTCTTTTATGTTTGAAAAGTTTAAAGTTCGTCTCATTTTGATAAAGATTTAGCTGGTGGTCCTAAGATAACTCAAACTGTAGGTTAATTCTATCCAGAGATCTATTTTTTCCGTTTCTCGAAGCTCTAAAAAAGTTCAAAAGTTCAAAAAAAATTCTCGGTCGAAGTCAGAGAAAAAAAATTTACTTATGTCAAATTTTGGGAAATCTAAATGTTACCGACTGATTTTGGGAATTCAAATTGCATGTTGAAGCCCTCTGGCAGACGCACATTTTGACATAATATGGCTTCTCATATCTGCGAAACTACAGGCAAATGTTATTTCATAAATCGGGCCACTATACTCGTTAAGGAAAACATAAAAATGTTCAATGTTAAAACTTATTGGTTGTAAAATTGTAACATTGTTAATTATTGTAACATTATTGCCGTTATTTTAAATAATTTCGTTATAAATAGCAACTTAGCAAGATCAATGTCGCAGCCGTGAATAGTTGAAAATCAGTTAGTTACAGTCACACAGTGATTGACCAATGATTTCACCAATTTCTATAGAAAGTCTAAATGAATTGAATCATTTCCGTAAAAAATACCGAGAAAATACGTCTGTGTGATTAGAAATTAGGGTTTTTTTTATTGTAAGTACTCGAAGATGGAACAAGCACATGGCCCACCTGATGTTGAGTGGTCTGTGGTAACCATTACCTACCATAAAGCAAGAAAATGTAAGTAAAGTGCTACACTGCGTTTGCCGAGCCACGGTCCACCCCAATGGTTATCGGTTTTTCGGCAGATATGACCAGCCCACTGCCACTTCACCTTGCAAATTCTCCAGCCAGGTGGAGTGACGATTTGCGAAAGGTTGCTGGTAGAAGTTGGATGTGTAGAGCTCAGGACAGGGTGCGATGGCGCTCATTAGGGGAGGCCTATGTCCAGCAGTGGACTGCTATAGGCCGATGATGAAGTAAAATCTCCTTTAATAACATCAACAATAACACCAGCCTTTAGTCTCTTGAAATATCAACAATAACATCCGTATATATCGGTCCACTGTAGAAAATAACCGCACAAGACAATCTTCTTCTTCTTCTTGTCGTTTTTAGGCCGCCCGAAGGCCTCCGACATGGCTTAACGACTGAAAAGTCGGGACCAACATCATAATGTGCCTACAAGACAATATACCTACCTATTAATATAAAAACCTCTCAGGAAATTAATATAAAACCCAGGAAATTAATGTAAAAACCTCCCGTGTAATTAATTTCATATTCAATTGAAAAAATGGCTACATAGCAAATGTTGTTATTCAATAAATAAATGTTTAAATTACAGGACCATAGAGGAATTAGAATATTTTTATTGACAATTGATTATTTTGTCATTTATTAAATTGCGTAACTTTAAGGTATTTTTTTACTTTTTTATTATTTGTCTTATGATTGTATCACCAAATATTTGCTTGTCTATTAGATAGAATATAACTGGACATTAACTTAATTTAAGACCTAAAATTGTGACATATTTATTCAGGCGTCTATGGCCCGCTAGGCGGGAACCGCTTACCATCAGGAGGACCGTAACCATACGTACATAATGTACGTATGCTTGTTTGCTAACTATGTAGTAAAAAAGTCTTCTTGCTTACAAACAGTGGAAGTACCTTTTTGCAGTTCAATCAACTATCTGACCTCAAATCTCAAACCGGTACAGATTCTGAGGCCCGTTACGTTAAAACGTTATTATCTCATACACCACCGTTATTGCATAACGTTTAAAATAACAAGTTATTTAGCTTTCTATAAAAACTAGTGAAAGCAGGTTTTTTGTCAGGCAGAATATTATTCTGACCTTTGCCATGTATTTGAAATTAGAATTAAAAACCGGCTTGGAGATGCGCCGTAGGCGTTCATTAGTTGAACGCTTCGAATTTCAAATTATTATTTGTTTTAATTATTTTGAGCTTAGATGTTACTAAAACTAAAGGAGAATTTGTTTTTTGTTTTAATTATGTAAGTTAAATAGACTATGGATTTTTTTAAATCAGATAAAATATAAACTAAAATTTACTAAAAAATGAAACGTAGTGTAGGACACCAAGCCACCAGACACCAGCGAATGGTCACCCCAACTTGTTGGAACAAGTTGGGGTGACCATTTGCGAAACGCTGATAGAAGATGGATGGCGATGACGTCAAGCTGATCCATCGAAAGGTTAAAATTTTAACTTTTTTTACAATCCAATTCAATTAAGTAAAGAGCTACATCGCTGCTTACAGCCAACTTGAGATGGTACGTTGTGAGAAGTGTACTATTTTTATGTCAACTATATCAACCTCTTTAAGGCAAAATATTTTGTGGCTTGCAACACTACTCATGTTATGTTCTATGTTTACATAGAGCGCTTAATATATAACAACTTTTTTCTTGTCATTGACAATTATTTGGTTGTAATCTGCTTTGTAAACTAAACTATTAAATAAATGAATAAGATAGCATTAAAGTTTTAAACATTAGATTAGCTGTGCTCTTTGTAAAGATTATTATAATATTGATTAACCTTTGACATTAATCTTTATAACTCTTGTGTTTATAAAACACAGATAATAAATCACATTTACATTATAAATGCGAAAGTTTCTGTGTGTTAACACAAAGAACTTACTCACACATAATATACACGTGTGTGAGCTTGTTTCCACTTGTGTCTTATTAAATTATTTCTAACGTAAACAATATGTATTGGTTAAAATGTTAATAGTTATAAACAGTGTAAATCAGAAAAACACTAGAAAATAACATAAAAAAACAAAGACAATTGTCGTTCAAGATGAAAAAATGGAGCCCCCTGTCCCTACTCTATCAGCTGATCATAATTGACAAGGAGTTGTTATTTAGTACTTTCATAAATTGGCTGTGCTAGTAGGTAGTGTTACATTATAAGAGTTATGATAATGAATATAAAATGTATGGAACGAAATAATAAAATTAATCTTGAATTATGTATTGAAAACATTTAAAAATAATCTCGAATTTTATAAAAAGAATAGATGGCAAGTTTAGTCTTGCGTTTTAGTTGTTGCGATTTAAAAAAAAAAGAGAACTAAGGTAGCTGAGGCGGGAAAATGTACGCTGGTCAATGGAATTTTCTTTTAGTATTTTGTTTTGCTGATTGGATTGAAAAAGTCGTCGAAACGATAGCATGTATAACTGAAAATAAACAGTTGAACAGCTTGAAGCGTTTTCTTTGGATTATATATTTAACAGTAGATAGTAATTTTCCCAAGGAGGTTTTACAGGGGAGTGCACGCTTTTAAAAAAATCTGTGTCTTGTAACCCTTATGGAATCTATTCCACTGGTTTCCAAATAAATAAAATACTTGAATTGAGGTACAATATTTTATTTACTTCTTTTCACCTATATTCATAATATTTACTTTTCAACTTATGTATATTTATAATTTAATTTTAAAAGCTCAGGAGGGCGCCAGGTCCTAAGGGACCGATTAAAAAGGTTTGACGGTTAACTATACCGTTCAGCAAAAGACTATTTATCTAGGGCGTGGGAACAGGCCTATAGTAAGAATATCCCACTCTTAGCAACCATATCCAGTGGTAATTTTAAAGTTTAAAGTTTGAAGGATTTTAAAGGTTGGGTTAGTAGAGAACTTCACAGAACTACAAAAAAGGGCGGCTGACAGGGGTGACCCGTATCAGACCGCAATACCGGCAGGGGTAGCTCCGACGATCTGGCCCGAAGGTCCGCTAACGATGAAACAATCCGGAGAGGCCGGAGGCAACAGGATCCTCAGCCGGTAGACAGACCGTACCGCTAGCTCCCCGCTTTTGAAAAGGTGATTAGCATAAAAGCTAACTGATATCCGAGGGAAATCATAAAAAAAACCCCCGAGGGGGTTTATTAAATTTTAGATTTTATTGCTCAACAGAGCGGACGTATTCTAATCTCTCCACTTCTGTGGGAACTCCGGCTGGACTCCGCTGGATGGAGGCTGGACGACTCAAAGCAAAGCTCCGAAAAAGTAAAGGCTGATGCCGGTCGACGTGGGTGCTTCACTGGGCAGATGAGGGGGCCAATTCCAAAATAAATTAAGTACACGCCACGCGTTCAACTGCCTCCACCAAATCGAATCGGAGCCCAGCCGGAACACAAGATTTTACAAAAACTTGACTTTGAGAATCGAACGACTTCAATCAAAAGAAAGCGAATGGCGGTCGAGCCATGATTTTTCACTTAACTCCAGTTTCCAACTGTTGGAATAAAGTTCGTACAAAAGTTGCTAATATGTTTTATTTAAATTTCTGAAATTGCAAATGTAGAAGTTCCCATAACCTTTAAAACGATGGACAATATTTATCTGAATCATTTCGACACTCCAGGTGTAAAACTGCTAATTTATATGTCTATAAAATATTACTAAGTTACAGAAAATCTTCCAAAATAACCACCCAAAATGGTAGGGTAAGCTTGTTGGCAACTTTCCGAGCGACGACGCACTTTAGATGTCAACGTCAACTTCACAATGCCATTTTGACAGTGACACTGTTCGAAAGGGCCAGGACCATGTAAACGAGACATCCGATCCCTTCCACAAAATTATAAAAACGGGGAAACCAAAAACAACCCGTTACAGTCTGTAATTCAATGGAATTGATAGATGATCTATGACAGATCACAGATCAAAAAAACTGTCAATGTCAATAACAAAAGGGAGCGGGCCCTTTTTGTACTCTAACAATTCAAGTCTCGCTCACAGCTATTGTTGCAAAGGTCGGTAAAGGCCAGGGTTTTTCATTATTACAATCTTATTTAGTTCTAGTGTATTGCTCCGCAACTTCTGTACATGTTTATTAGGCGAAAATTTGTAAAAAAAGAGATTTGTGTTTCTGTTTCATGATGGACTTTGACAAACAGAATCTTGAATCTTTCGCGTCAGTTTGGGTGAAATAATATAAAGTTTATAATAGAACGTCATTTCTTTTGGGTTATCAAAAATACCGAATTAATTACAAAAACATAAATCAAACATGGGAAAAGAAATCATCTCACTCCCGCCTGTTTGTTTTCCGTCTGTCTGCCCACGCAGGGTTGCATTTTTTTTATTCAATGGCTTCTAGGATAGTTTTCCACAATTGGGTCCTAACAGTCGGAAACCCTTGAGTGACATCGACACTATTCATCCAGATCTTTGTGGAATCCGGATATACCGTGCCGAGGGCCTAGTACGAGTTGAACAATTCGAAAACTTTTATAGTATACTATATCGAGCTCAATTTGGCAGTGCCTTTTATCGTTAATTACCTCACTGTTTTGAGTGATAATTATTGCAATCTGCAAGAAGATTACATTACGATAATTGTTCGATCAGTTTCTATTTAAAACCAGTTGCGTTGGTAATTTCCAAAAAACATACATTAAAATTGAGTTCTATATATTATATACTATAAAAGTTTTCATGGTGCAACTCGTACTCGGCCCTGAGGCCCTTGGCACACGAACACTTTAATCTTGAACCTTGAATCTCGAATTTCCTGAAATTAATTCCCTGAAGGGATGTAACGGGAAAAAAAATCAACCGTCGCGTAACGCCTACTAGTAATCATTAATAGTTGACCGACATATTTAACTAGAAGAATGCTATAGTGCAGTGCAATGTAATCAAGTAATCATGCACGTAATCATCCAATCACATACAAATAAACCTATGTGATGATGTTTCTATAAGGTGTGCCAGAACATGTGCTACTTTTGTATGTATATTTAGACAATTCTAAAACATTAATTGCACAATAGAAATGTGTACGACCAATTGTTGTAATACCTCCGTGGGAGTCTTGTAAGCCTATTTTTCTGAGGCTAAGAGCTTAGCGCCATGCTCGGCATCACACTTTTAAACCGAGACCCCAACACCCAAATTCGTAAACAGACTAAAGTCCATGATGTCAGCGAGTGGATATTGGGGCTGAATTGGAGTTGGACAGGGCACTTGGCCAGACGGAGTAACGACTGGTGGACTAAGGCGCTGACCGAGTGGTGACCGAGAGATGGTCATAAAAATAGGGGACGACCGGCGAGTTGGGTCGATGATATCAGAAAATCCGTGGGCGCCACCTGGCTGAGACTAGCGTAGGATCCAGACCAGTGGCATAATCAAAGGGAGGCCTATGCCCAGCAGCTGAAATGATGATGATGAAGAGCTTTAAGATCTTCTTTGTATAATTCACCATACTTTTATGCAACTAAACGCTTTGCGTACTTTTCA
The DNA here is from genome assembly GCA_951804965.1 of Horisme vitalbata. Lineage (NCBI taxonomy): Eukaryota > Metazoa > Arthropoda > Insecta > Lepidoptera > Geometridae > Horisme > Horisme vitalbata. The sequence goes on from OX638109.1 coordinate 4,914,784, forward strand.
TATTCATATTCATATCGTTTATTGCGTACACATACATTTTGTTGCTTAGGCGTTAAAGTAAACTTATAAGTACATGTGCCCTGCGCTGCAAGTTAAGATTTCAGGATTGAGCATACGTTTACTATTTATATTTTTTTATATTTTCATCATCCACAGCCCGATCTCAACCACTGCTGGGTACAGGCCTCCCTCAACTTGTGCCATCCACCACAATCCTGCGCTAGTCTAACCCACGTACGGCCGCGACTTTGACAATGTCGTCTGCCCATCTTGCAGCCGGACGTCCCACACTCTGAAAGCCATCCCTAGGCCACCACTCTGTAACTCTTTTTGTTGGTGTTCTTTACCAAAGGAAAGAATATGTCCAAGATAAATATACTGGGTGATTATCTCCAACACCTCACGTGCCACTGTTACAGTAGAATTTGTGACGTTGGAGACGCTCGCTATGACCTTCGTCTTTGACATATTCATCCGTAGGCATCGTCGGCATAGAAGCATCAAATATTTGTAGTAGCATTGTTTGGAGATCATCAAAATTTTCCGCGAAAACGACAAGATCGTCTGCAAATCTGAGGTGAGACAAAGCAACAGCAAGATGTCGATTCCATAACTATCCCAATATAACGTTTTTATGACTTATTAAAGGACCGCTGTAAATAATTTAGGAGAAATGGTGTCTCCATGTCTCACCCCTCGCTTGATAGGAATAGGGTTATTAAGTTCATGGACTCGTACCTGCATGGAAGCTGAAGTGTATAGTTCCCTAAGCACATTATCTTGTGATATTTCGTGATTTTTGCCAATTTTTTTAAAAAAGTTGACGATTCATATTAAAGCCTCAGTTAAGGTTCTAATTAAATTAAAGTATTCCCAAGATAGGGTTTGAAATGAATAAACAAAAAAATTGTTCAAACAATTTTTTGGAGTTTTTTTAGTTTGAAGCGGGTAGCTATTTGGAGTCACCTTGTACTATTGTATAACAGCCAGTAGTGATATAACCGCAGTTCAAAGTGCTTTGTGTTGATTGATGTCAATTCAGACCTTCGTTTTTCTATGTTATACAATAATGACTCGCATCTTCGCTTATGTAGTACGAATAAAAAAGGCTTGATCAAACGACAAATTTAGTCGCGAACACCACGAATTGTCAAACCTCCTCCTTTTTTGAAATCGGTAAAAAAATATACGGTTGAATTGAGGAACCTCCTCCTTATTTGAAGTCGGTTAAAAAAATAAAGTCAAGTGAAGACTTGTTGCTTGAACTGTACTAAAGAAATTATGATTTACCTACACAAAAAACTTGGGCCGAATGACGAACTGAAAAGTAGGACGAAATAAGATTTTTTTTAAATATGTTATGGGCCGAATACGGCATAAAATGTGGGACGAAAGCGGGTTTTTTAAAATGGGCCGCATTTCCTCGGGACGAATACGGAATAGATCTGTGAACTATATGCTACTAGCTTCCGCCCGCAGCTTCGGTCGCATGGTACCCGGACAAAAAGTAACCTATATGTTAATCCAGATCAATTTTCATCCAATTCTATACAGCCGTTAAGAAGTTGAGCGAGAACAAACATACTCACACACATACAAACTTTCGCATTTATTATATTACAAGGATAGGATAGGATAGGATTATGAAAAAGTTAGTAATACTAATATCATAAGACACAAGTGTGGTGTAATGTAACAAAAGTGAATTTGGACTGGAATTCTCTGATGAAGAAAATAGTTGGCCGATCGTTTTTGTTATAGTCGCCATTGCTATAGCAGAACAGGACCTGACTGAAGAGAGGACTGGACTTATAAACCGTCCTAGGTTGCGTCATATTATTAATTACTACCAAGTTGGACTAGGAAGTCCGTGATATTGGTAAAAATTGTGGAAATTATCCCAGAAGCCACTGAATAAAAAATAGATGAGATTATGCCATTAAAATTATTATGTCACAAGATTGTATGTATTGTTAAGATTTTATTGAAGTAGTAGCGGAGAGTTAATATTTTCAAGAATTGAAATATCTCTTAGCATCTTCTATGTATTTCGCCCTCTTTCGTTCCGCCATTTTAAGTAACCTTTTCACTAACGGATCACTTTGCAACGCCTTCCTCACCTCTGTCTCATCGATAACTGTCATTACTGTAGACAGTTGTTTCTTTTTTGTCGTCGTAACAGTCGTTTTTTCTGTCGTTGTTGTATTATTTTTTATAATATCCATTTCCTTTAAGAGCTTATCAAAATCGTTCCTTGACCTTCTTGCTTGATGCTCCCTTTCTAGAACCATCGCCAGTTTTTCCATTAAAACTGTTTGCTTATCCATAACTTCTATTAATTGTTGATTTTCGAATTCTCTATGATCATTATCATACTCATTCATTCGAAGAGGTTTGATGTTTTTGAACAAAACTTCCTTGGAATATCTTGAATATGGAACGGGTTTGTTTGAAATTGGAGGCTTGGATCGCGGTCGGGCCATAGACAATTCGTAGTGTTTTTTTATATCTTTGTTGTAGGGTTGGCGCCGATGTTGATAGTCATTCGGTGGTTTTTTAAATCTGTAAAATAAATAAATTATTTACAGGTTTTTTTTGTAAATAAATTGGTATTGCTTTTGCAGACGTAGGTACTAATCTTTCTACGATACCTTACTTAGGGTTTATTAAGTATCAGGTATCAGATAACTCGATAGCTTATCCATAAGCCAACACTGCACCTTTGCACAGAGCTTTTGAAAGAAAAAAATACTTATATCGAGTTATTAGAATCGAACAAAGGCTGTCGCAATCGAATCGAACACTACTTGAACGTTTGAAAATAGATTCCACAGTTCCTTGGTTTAGCGACCCTGTAATAAGCTACCAAGGAGTTTTTATAAAGGGGGTGAGCGCGGTTTCTACCAAAATCTATGCCTAAAAATTCCAAGTCTAAAGTGTAGTCAAAGAGTTTGAATTTTCCTGTTACTATACTTTTATGATAGTAATTCCATGTAAAATTGTCCTGAAAATTGCCCTAAAATGGGTTGTGCCTAGTTCCTCTTTTATGTAATACTGAAGAGTACACATTACACAACACAACACCTTTTAGGAAAAATTATATTAAATTCAGATTTTTCAAAGCGCGCATTGCGTTGTAAATTTGTATTGTAGTAATTCCATGGTACCTACTTACCTATTAACATTGTGTGTTTTGAAACTAGTTAAGCCTCCAGACATATTCATCAGAGTTCTATTGGCTTTGTTTATTTCTCTGCTTTTGTTTATTTTGGGTTGTAATGATGCTAAACAAATAGCTGGAATAGAGGAATAAATAAAATTAATTGAAATTCATTTCACTTCACTTCTTTATTAAATGGCTTCTGGGATAGTTATCAATAATTTCGCCAGTATCAAGTATAATAATTGTTCATAATAATATGAGGCAACGTAGTACGGTTTATAAGTCCAGTCGTCCAGTCTTCAGTCAGCTCCTGTTTTCTGCTATGGCCATGGCGAATATAACAAAAAACGATCGGCGCACAATTTTCTTCATCAGAGAATTCCCGTTCAATCTTCTTTTATTCCATTTCACTAATACTTGTGTCTTTTAACTAACATTTATCGGTTATAATACCATGAATATTAAACGACATACATTAGAAAAACACTAGAAAATAAAATTTAATCAAATTGACAACCGTCGTTCAAGATTAAAAAAATGGTGTCCTAATTGATTTACAGTTATAATTCTCAAATTGATTTACAGTTCTTACAGTCGCCATATTGGATTGTTGACATTATCATTACATGTCAATCTAATGAGTGGCAAAATATGGTAAAAAAAACTTTGATGGCATATATTTTGAAAACTATTATAGCTACCGACATCAAATTTTAAACATCGGCTAATGATATAGATTTACCGTACAATTCTACACTTCTACACTAATATTATAAAGAGGAAAGATTTGATTTTTTGTTTGTTTGCAACGAATAGGCTCCAAAACTAATGGACCGATTTGAAAAATTCTCTCACCGTTGGGTAGCTACACTATTCCCTAGTGACATAGGCTATATACTTGATTTAAAAAAAATTAGGGATCCATATTAAAATTTCAATAATGTAATCCTAGGTGTAATAAAATTACCTAAAAAATTCCTTACATCGCGTGCGCTCCGAAAACGATTGATGATAGAACAAAATAATGTAATAAGACTTTGCAGAACACATCATTATCTACTTAAAGTTTCACGACAGCATATGTCTAGCTATTAAAGTTATGTCGCAATAAGTGTTCTTTTAGTGAAAAAAAATAATTGAAATGCAGGCGCTAGAAAAGGCTCTGTATTTGTCGCTCGATATTAATCCTTATCAAATTAAATTACTTCATATTCAAGACTGTTTCAATAACTTTATATAATTTTTTGAATCATTCAATTCGGACCTTCCATTCAAAAGATATCACGAGTTAAAATGTAAGTATTTGAAAAAAGTCGCGTGGTGACCATTTACAACCTCTGGGGTACGGAAGGGAAGTCAATATTATCAAGATATAAAGGGGGTATGTCTGTGAGTGTGTGTGTTAAATTTTTTATTAACTACCCGTGCGAATCCGGGGCAGCTAGTAGTTCTATAAACCTCAGATAGCTAAAATGGCGTTAAAATATCATATCACGTGTCTTCCTATTTACATTTATTAATGTCAGCTACGAAAAGCTTACTTCGAACGTCATCAAATTGATATTCGATTAAAAATAATGGGGATAAGTGTCGATTCTGTTGTTCACTTTTCTAAACTTAACTAAAGTTGTCAGCGTTAAAGTTATACCTATCCTTGTCATTTACACCTAAAAGAAAGGGATAGTATCGTTTTTAGGAATGTCAAATTAAGTTTAGTTTAGGAAAATGCACAACAGAATTGACATCAATATTTAGTAGGTAGGTACCTACCGGTAACGGTCTGCTAGAAGCTCATGATGTGGTATTATTATGTAAATGTATGTAGATTGTAGATAGAAGGATTTGAGTGTTTAAAGTTTTAAAAACTATTCATCTCTTTAAAAACTCGATTACAAATGTATCCGCACTGGATCCAGCTCGATTTGCTTCATCATCATCATCATCATCATCATCATCATCAGCCTATAGCAGTCCACTGCTGGACATAGGCCTCCCCTAATGAGCGCCATTGCGCCCTATCCTGAGCTCGATTCATCCAGCTTCTACCAGCAGCCTTTCGCAGATCGTCACCCCACCTGGCCGGAGGGCGTCCTACACTACGTTTGCCGAACCGCGGTCTCCACTCAAGAACTCGTTTACCCCAGCGGTTATCTGTTCTTCGGCAGATATGGCCAGCCCACATAGCATAACAAAATATTTTTTTATTTTATTATTACAGCCCAGCCAGGATTTGCTTCGATTCAGCATAAATCCAGCTGGATTGCAAATGCCGCTGGAATGCAATCCCTGATTACAGGACCTTGAATGAGTCCTTACTAAATAATTAGCTTCTGCTGCCTAAACTGGACTAAAAAGCCTATAATAGGTATAGGGAGCTGCTTTCCCCCCGGATTCTAAAAATCAAATTATAAACATTACATTTCAAATAAGGTAAAATACGATGTTCAATTAAAAATTCGCTATATAGTATATACGGACTTAAATTAAGAAAAAACGACTCGCACTTAACCGGTTTTGTTCAGTCAGCTTCAACTGCCTAAACTAGACTAAAAAGCCTGTAATATAGGCAGCTGTGCTCACCCCGGATTCATTAAAATCAAATTATAAACATTACATTTTTTAATGTACATGAAATTTACCTTAAAAGGACAATGCCGTCTGATATATAGTGCTCGGTACCAAGACTAAAGTCAGTGCGTCAAAACCAAACCAATAAGTTTTTAGTCGATTCTACTAGTAACAGTACTGTTACTATGGCAACCACCATAGTTGCCATAGTAACAATGGTTGTTGCAGTCTAATGGCGTCGTGCGGCGGAAACCAAATCAACAAAATATTTGTTACTTGATTATTAATCCCGTCGGTGTGTAAAATTATAAAAAATGTTAATGTAATTTATAATAAAAAACAATACATTTTATGGGATACTTTTGTAGTTCTCTCTCTGCATTCTCTTTTGATGTACATACCTTTGAGCTCAGGACAAGGCGCAATGGCGCTCATTAGGGGAGGCCTATGTCCAGCAGTGGACTGCTATAGGCTGATAATGATGATGATGTACAAGTAGCTACTTAGATCGAGAAAAAACAATACTATATTCGCACGTAACCGGTTGTTTACTCGTGGAAAACCACCTACCCTCATTAATAATTTATCATTTAGCCTCCCAACTGTAGGTAATGCTAGACTAGCCTTCAAATATCTTATTATTCAAGATGTTCAACATACGAGACGAGACGAGACGTGGATTGTTTTAATAATATGCTTTAGTAATAATGACATTAAATTTTGAATAATCTGCATCAAATTATGCAAAAATATAATTTATAACTTTTTTATTTAAAAAATTACAGCAATTAGCCTATCGCTGAACGAAAGGTCTCCGCATGGGTCTCTCGCTCTCTCTCCCTCTAGCTCCCATATGATACCTTACTTTTGACTTCTGCGCAATAACGGTCAGCGCTCGAGTTTCGTGCCGCTTCTTGTAACAACGAGTGTAAGGGTTTCCAACTCAACCTTCGTCACTCATGCAGCTTTTCATGCTGATCAGAACGATTCCAAGGCTATGCTCTAACATCCACACCACCCTATATCAGTCCACTGCTGGACAAAAGCCTCACCTAATTAAGGAGGATATGCCCATGATCCCCACGCTGTGCATGGGGTTGGGGATCGCAGGGCACAGTTGTTCCACTGTCAAGGCCACTGCCCGTCTGCCGAATTTAGCAGTGCCGATGTTAGGCTGTGCTTTGCCGCAATCAGCCGCCGCCAGAGCCCCGTTTGTTAGTTAGCAGGTGCACCACGAGCAGGTGAGGTTGACTTGGATTCCGAAGATGCAGTTTAAAACCCCTCCTGTTACTAACATACAAAAGTAAATCGCCCTATTGCCTCAGATGTTCGCTTCGCTCACTCGATTAATAGGTGGAATTGTGGAATGGGAACATTGTAATACTTACTTAATTTTTGTTTGTGATAACAATATAACAAAATGAATTAAGCAAATCGCCCTAGTTGCCCCAGAGAGCGTTCGCTTCGCTCACTCGATGATCAATTAGTAGAATGGAAACATGGCAACACAACATTTTTGATTATTGACTTGTGGATAAGGTGTTTTTGGCCTTTTATATCAATTCTTAATATAACAAACTGAAGATTGACAAGGCATGTGTAGGTACATTGTAGAGCCGTAAAAAAATTGTAAATTTAACGAACAAGAGAGTATTCCAAAGTTATTCCAATGACAAATAAATAATATGATTATGAATGTACAGAAATTCACGGAAACAATAGAAGAGAATTCGAAATGTTAAAAAATACCGTAACAAATCTAAAACTATTACTTACAAAACAATATGGCGGTTTGCAATGCGATATATAAATGGAACATTGTATTGCGCAGTCAAACGATCAAGTGTGAGTTATACACCAGTTGAGGTTTCCGTATGATGTAGGTACCTAGTTGATTGAAATATATAGCCAACTTTTGACTATGGCATGTAATGTAATTTCATCATAAGTTTTTTCCTAGTGGAATATGGGAGTTGAAATACGATTAATACATTTTGGCTCGATAGAATAAAATCGCGAAGTTACCTCGAATTCTGTATTCTTAGTGGAGGAAAACCAATGACATTCGTTAACTATGAAAGTTATTACTTTGAAATTTTGCATACGTATTAACCATACATTATAGGAGTATGGAAACATTTTACTCAAAAAGAGTAAAAACTTATTCAAAACCATATTTAAATCATAAATATACTGTGGCCGACCGTAACCACACAATACAGAGCCGTAACACTCACCTCAGTCACGCACGCGCAAGGCGTCGTAGAGAACAATGTACGCCAGGCCTTCGGGAGGCCTAAAAACTCCAGCACCAGAGTTGGTCACTAGCTCATACGAAGAAGAAGAAGATAAGCTTTAATACACGTGATCATTTGACACTTTTGCACACGAACGTCACCATTCAAACTCAGGGCGAGACAGGGGGAGGCGCGGGGTCCGGGGAGGTGTGTCGTACAAAATGTATGATGAGCGATAAAATATTATATCTCAAGATGTAATATAAATACCATAGTCAAAAACCGGCTTTAATATCATCCGTTCTAATATCAATGAATATTTAAATTATTGATTTAGTGACTTGACTTGCAATAATTTATTGAATACATTTCTTTCTACGCTATAATTTTTTTTAAAGGTTGCGCTATGTTGTTCACTCGGGCATAAGAAATATTATCTGTAACCTGACTTACTAATGTTATGTGATTGAAATGGTTAAATAAATAAGTTTACTGAAATAAATATATAATGCTGGACCAATAACACACAGCCCCAAACTAAGCATTTGTAAAGAAGTTTATTTGCAACACTAGACAAAATTATACCTACCTGGTATAAATTTAGAGATGTTCCGACTAGTCGGCGACAAGTCGGTAAAACCGACTAATCCGGCTTCTTACTTTGTATGTATTTCTGGGGGAAACATAAATAAAACCACGGCTCGGATGGATCTAGACTGGGAGGAATCGTATGTAAAAGAACATTTCATCGCAGAACCTAATTAGGATATCAGGTATTTAATAAGGTTGTTCATACTTGTAGCATTTGCTGGTTCACCCTGCCCAACTTAAGTAATTTTAATTTAGGACTGGTTACATTTGACTTTACGGGAATCATTGATGTCGATTCTGTTGTGCATTTTCAGAAACTAAACTTAATTTGACATTCCTAAAAGTGATACTATATTTCTTTTAGTTGTATATGACAATGATAGCTATAACTTTAAAGCTGCCAAACTATATACATTAGAAAAGTCAACAAAAGAATCGAAACTATTGTCCAATTAAATCCATACCTCCATGGTTGTGCGCGCGAATCAGCTGTCAACGAAGCGTCACGAAAATACTCCCGAAACCTGTGCCGAAACTGTGATTGACTTGGCCTACTATTCAGCATTTTTACAGCCGACTAATCGGCTAGTCGGCTAGTCGGCCAAAGTCATAGTCGGCACATCTCTATATATTATATTAGGAAGCGTAACACAGTTAAACAGTAGGCATTAAATAAATAATCATTTATTTCATCAATCATAATATTCATTTCAGAGGTCCATAGTTATAAATACCTTACAGACCAACAATGTACTTACATAACACTACATAGTATAATCTGTGGTATAATAAAAAGTGGCTTCTTGCTGTCTGTCTGTCCCTATATATACTTATATCTTTAAAACTACGCAACGGATTTCGATGCGGTTTTTTTAATTAATAGAGTGATTCAAGAAGGAGGATGTGTATAACTTGCACCCTTGCGAAGCCGGGGCGTTTTATAAACTACTTATAAAATACTATAGACCCTAATGGAAGATATTTCGCTTAGGTGCCCCGTTTAGTTTTTACTAATTAAATCTTCACACTTCTTGTATGCAGACATAAACATATCTAAACGAGACAGATTTTCTATTGTGTCTGGAATCGCAGCAGATAAGGTTAACAACCTCAAAACAACAAAGTTTATAATGGAAAATGTTTTTAGAAATCAAGAAATTACTACGTCTAGTCAATAAACTGTAAAACTTGAAAGTCTAAAATGACACGTCTACGCGTTTCACCCAAAGAGGTTTTTCGTTTCACCAATTTATTTAAAAAAGCTATCTCGTCGATGAAAAAAGCGCATCAATTTTTTGCATTCTACCGAGAAACGTCAACAGGATGAATAAATCTTCCGTCATTTGCCACTAAATTAAAAAGTAAAAGCCGTCAACGCATCATTTTGACAGGTTGGCAGCAATTTTATAGCGCCAATTTATCGTGTGATTTTAAAATTAGATCGATTTTATAAATTCATGAGATGCAGTCGTTCATTTTGTTTTAGAAAGTTCTGTGGGAACCGCCGCCTAAACTGCAAAGGCTGGTATTAATCATGAACCAAAAAACCTCCAACACAAAAATTTACTAAGGAAGATCTGATCAAACGGCTGAACAGATTTTGTTGAATAGTTAAGAACACACTCGATCAAGTCACCTTTCAAACGAACAAAACTAAATCCAAACCGGTTCATCCGTTTGTGAGCTACTATGCAATAGACAGATCAGCTTAAACTGCTGGAAATAGGCCCTCCAATGAGCGCCATTGCGCCTTGTGCTCAGCTCGACGCATCCAGCTCTAACAGAGGCTCTTCGTAGATCGTTACTCCACCATCCACCCAGCCTAGCCGGAGGGCGATCTTTGCTACGTTTTCCGAGGTCGATGCGGTCTCCACTCAAGAAATCGTTTACCCCAATAGTTGTCGTTTCTTTGGCAGATATGGCCAGCTCACTGCCACTTCACCTTGCTAATTCTCTGAGCTATGTCGACAACTTTAGCTCTATGTCGGATAGTCTCGTTGCGGATTCTTTACTTTAGATTAGAGAAACTCCGAGTTTAACTCGTTCCATGGCTCGTTGAGTGTCTTTAAACTGGTGGACTAGCCGTATTGTGAGTGTTCAAGTTCTATTCGGCTCGTTCGGCTCCATATGTCATAATTATGATTGGTAAGGATGCAATGATTGAAAACTTTCGTTTTCAAATGTTGCGGTATATGATGAGAAAGCCCGACGTAGTTTTCCAAATGCTGCCCAACTGAATCCTCCTATTGGATTATTATATAAATAAATAAATAAATAATGCGGAACGTAATCACACAGCATCATGTAGCCCCAAACTAAGCAGAGCTTGTATTATGGGAACCACATGATTGATATACTACACATATAATTTTTTTTTGTAAATACATACATATCATACATAGAAAACACCCAGACCCGAGACAAATATCTACAGAACATGCAAACATTTGTCCCGCAGCGGGAATCGAACCCGCAACCTTCTGCGTCTCAGGCGGACCTTCGCCCACTGCGCCACAGAGGCTGTCAAATGCTGCCCAACAGAATCCTCCTATTGGATTATTATATGGATTTCTATAGTTATATACAAAATTAAATTAATGTTTTTTTCATGAATCATCTTGATTTATTACTATTAAGTTCTCAAATTATTATTTGGTTCAATATCTTTTATATCAGAAGGAGTACCTAAGAGTTCTTTGTGGAGGGCTCGTCCGGGTGCGTACTAAAACCATGCTTATTTCTGCTGTGAAGCAGCATTGCTGTGTTGCGGTTTGAAGGGTGTGGGTGTCAGTCAGTACAGGCACATGAGGTTAATCTTCATGCCTCAAGTTGAAAGACGTAAGGCGTTGCATCTCAATACACGGTCCAAACATGCATGAACTACGAAGCAATACTTTGTTATAAGTCATGGTTACCACTTACCATCTGGTGGACAATATGCTAGTTCCATTTTCAAGTAACATAAAAAAGAAAAAATCTCTAAACGGGACCCTAAAATCGTATTTCGTTTAGAAATGTTATTTTATATGCTCTTTGATTCGACATTCTGAATTGAGTAGAATCAAAGGAATTTATAAAATGCCTCTATTGACATTTGGATTTACATTCGCGTTTTCTATCATGTTATTCAATTCCATTCAATTTGATTTGGTTTACACCCACGCTATATTTGACTTACAAAGATCAACATTACTTACGAATGCGAAGTTAAACTAAAGGATATATTGCTAGCTTTCTCACGTCGCTTCTTGGTATTTGGATTATTATCATCATCATCATCAGCCTATAGCAGTCCAGTGATGGACACTGATGGGGTGTAAGGGGTTCCAAGCCCCATCTTCGAAACCCAAGCCAACCTCCCCTGCCCGTGGTGCACCTTGCTTACTAACAAACGAGGCTCTGGCGGCTGGCTGATTGTGGCATGGCACAGGCCGTTGAGGGGCAGCAGCGTCGGCGGTGCGAGAAGTTGTGCCCTGCGATCCCCAACCCGAATGCTCAGCGTGGGGATTATGGGTATATCCCCCTTTATTAGGAGAGGCCTATGTCCAGCAGTGGACTGATATAGGCTGGTGTGGTGGTGTGGTGATTGTTGGGTGTTATGTCAGTGTGGGAATCCGCGAATGAAGTACTCATAATAATTCCATACCCGCGACCTACCATTAACATGACTATAGCAAAAGACAGAATACATTCACACGTCACTTCTTTATTCAATGGCTTCTAGGATAGTTTTCCACAATTACGTTAGTAGGTATTTATGAGGCAACGTAGTACGGTTTATAAGTCCAGTCGTCCAGTCTTAAGTCAGCTCCTGTTTTCTGCTATAGCCATGGCGAATATAACAAAATACGATCGGCGAACAATTTTCTTCATCAGAGAATTCCAGTCAAAATTTACTTTTATTCTTTTTCAGTACACTTGTTTCTTATTAATAATGTAAGTTTTGTTAAAGTTCCAATATTTTTAACAATATATTAAATCAGGAAAATACTAGAAAATAAAACCAAAATGAGACAACAGTCGCCGTCCAAAATGAAAAAAATATAAAATGGTTACTTCTTTTATTTATCGTGCTATTCAGTCAATCCAAAGATTTTCTGGAAGAGATCGCTTTTAACGGTAAGACAACCCAGCGTACCAATTTAAAAAAAATATTTATGTATTATTTATTTATCTATGAAATGAATTTATTGTTGTAGAACTAGGTTGTTACATTAGGTACATGGGTCTTATGTCATAAATGCTTGTATCTCTAGTCTGCCATGTGAAGTAAGGCTTACAACATTCTATTGAAAAAATAAAAATGTTTTTGTCAATAAAGAGTTAGTTCAAAATTAAAATTACATGTCAGAATATAAAAGATTAAGATTAATATAAATGTCTAAATTATTACATTATGCTCACAAATAGAAAAAAGTATGTACTTGATGTCACAGTGAAATATTAAAATTTATCATTCGGAAATTCGTCAATTTTGTATTAAACTTTCTATCTACAATGTATTTTTTTTTTGTTTGCAGGTAGTTACGGGTGTTCACATAGAGCCAGCACACATAGTCAAGAAGAGGAGTATTGACCAGCCATTAAGAATTAGTATATTTTACGATGAATCCGTGTATAGGTAAGATCTTTTATTTTATTTTATTTTATTTTATTTTATTTTATTTTATTTTATTTTATTTTATTTTATTTTATTTTATTTTATTTTATTTTATTTTATTTTATTTTATTTTATTTTATTTTATTTTATTTTATTTTATTTTATTTTATTTTATTTTATTTTATTTTATTTTATTTTATTTTATTTTATTTTATTTTATTTTATTTTATTTTATTTATTTGGGAAACAAACGTAACTTTTACATAGCTTCAGTCCGTGGCTTAGCTTCAGGGTATCCTGACTAATAACAATAATCCTACATAATATTATAAATGCGAAAGTTTCTGTGTATGGATGTTTATTACTCTTTCACGCAAAAACTACTGAATGGATTTGGTTGAATTGAAACTTGGAATTAAATAAAAGAAAGTAGTTAATTTAGTGATAATGTATATAACAGTACCAGACCATATCATCACTTCCCCATGCGCTGTATAGACCACTCGTGCTGGCAGATAATAAAGTAGGTACATAATAGGTTGGTAGGCATTTATTGAACTTTGTTTTTTGTGTCCTTTCTGAACATTTTCATCATACGGTCAAGGACAAAGTTCAACAAAATCAGCTGTTTAAGGCCGCGGTCACGAAGACAGCGGCAGCGGCGCGCTAACGCAAATTTATGCATTGAAACGCGCCGTTCTTCGCGCCGCCGCCGCTGTCCCCGCTGACTTCGTGACCGTGGCCTTAGGGTTGCCTCAAAAGCATTTGAGTGACAATAGGGTAGACAACTGAAAAATTCTAATTAGTCCGTTATTTACAATCCAAAAATATTAGACACGTATTTTTTCTTTTGTCAATTAAACAAAAAATAACAAAGATATAGCGCGTTAAAGTTCCGCGCGACGTCACTCCCGAACTTTCACGTTTATCTCCGTCAATTTCTATTGATTCGATAAATAAAAAAATACGTGTCCAGTATTTTTTGGAATGAAGTTCCTTATCCCGCGTTGCGAAAGGGGGCTAGACGTAAAAAATTAAGACCAAAAGTTGTAACGACACTTTGTAATTGTCAAATGGTTGGGCTGATGACGTCATGGTATAAAGACTTGTGTGTTTATTTCGACAGTTTATGTCTCTCTCTCTCTCTCTCTCTCTCTCTCTCTCTCTCTCTGTTTCTCTCTCTCTTAGAAAGCTACTTCGTTCCATCCGGGTGTACCTTGACACCTCTCAAGTTTTTGATGATTTATCTGATGGTCTAATTTGAATTCTTATGTTTTTACCCAGTCGTCTTACCTGTTAGACTTAGACTTTGCAAGCCATTATCTTAGTGAAAAACTAAGATAAAATCGAAATGTCTTAAAACAAAATATTGTTGACCTTGGGAAGACAGCCTTTTGGGATGATACTCGAATTCAAATTCATCCGGTATGGTTAATGACCTGGTTTAACACACAGTCTACTTTTTATCCGGGTACCATGAGAGCGAAGCCGCGGGTGGAAGCTAATTAACAAAAAAACGTCTTCAAAAACATTATTAACAAAAGTATAAAATAATCTGCCCAATATGTCCCGTACAATCTATGCGTTTACCACGTAGGTAGATCTAAATCTCCTCCTTTTTTGCGGGGAAAACGGGAATTTTCACGTACCGTTACGTCGGTGAAGGCACCGACGGCGTTTCGACCCTTTAAGAGGGTCTTCATACGCTGAGTGAATGCGACACTCTACCTCCGCGTCCGATCTAGCACTAACACACCTTTTATTTTTGGAGTCGGAGACAGCCAAGTTTTTCGGTTCATAAAATAACGTTATGGGGTAACAAACTTACAAAAAAAACTTGAGGTCTCAAGGGACACCCGGATGGAACGAAGTAGCTTTCTATGAGAGAGAGAGAGAGAGAGAGAGAGAGACAGACAGAGAAACACGCGCACGCCGCACGGCTTCATTGAAATACAGATCATATTACATAAATTCAAATTAAAAACATGCAAAAAGACGTAATCACCACAGCGAGCGATTTGAACTGGGTGTCGCGGCGCGGCAGCCCAAGCTTATACAGCGAGGCTAACAAGCACTTGTTATAAACGGTTGAAATAAGCGCACAAGTCTTTATACCATGACGTCATCAGCCCAACCATTTGACTATTACAAAATGTCGTTACAACTTTTGGTCTTAATTTTTTCCGACTAGCCCCCTTTCGCAACGCGCGATAAGCAACTTCATTCCAAAAATACAACTGAATTGAGAACTTCCTATGTGTTAATCCAAGTCACAAAATATGTATATTCCAAGTTTCATCCAAATCCTTCCATTAGCTTTTGCGTGAAAGAGTAAAAAACTCAATCCATCCATCCATTTTCATAAACCTTCGTCGTCACACGCGTAGTTAGGAATGCTGATATCCAGCAGCGTACTGCTAAAAGCCGTTATATGATGAAATCTTCGTCCTTCATGTTTTATTTTATTTAATTTTTTATTTATTTAGTTTACAAAGCAGATTACAACCAACTAACATAAACAATAACAAGAAAAATGGTTTGGCTCTAGGTTGAAACCCTTTATATGTAAACATAGCATGAGTAATGTTGCAAGCTACAAATGTTTTCCCTAAGAGGGATACTGATTTTATTTAATAGTTGAAATGTAAGTAGTAATAATTATTACCTAACTGCTCAGTTTGGTTGAAACATCTTTTTTAAATCTAAAGATATTATAATCAAAAATATCAATGGTTTTATCGATGGAAACCAGCTCATTATAAAGACGACACATTCTAGGAATTGGATTGTAATATGACGTGTTGTTCTTATACGCCTGGAGTGAAAACGTTGTGGCTGATGATTAGAACCAGCAACTTGTTGAAGCCACAGACCAATTAAAACGATAAAAATCAGATAACAAGCTGCTACAGGACTGTTATTACACTAATTTGAGAGAAACCTTTATGTACTGGAAAACTAGACGTGCTTGTTCTCTCTGATAACCTAGGTAGCCATAACTTCTGTTCGTTGAACTTGATTCTGTTAAATTTATTTTATTTTATTTATTGAATTCACAAATATGGGCCCTTGTTCTCTATGACACAAAAGATTCCTTGCCGATAACGTGTGATGTCATAACCATAACATGCTTCAAACACAAACGCGTCTCCCAACTACCTGTCTGGAAGACAAATTTGAACTTTTAGGTCATCTGGGACTGGGTTTGAATTATGATCTATTATGTATCTTATGTAGTAGGTATATTATAAAAGGTATCTAATGTATTTCGTAGTTAGTTAGGTATGTGTATGTTATTATTTACGTGGCTTCTTTCGTATGTACACCACCGTCTTTTGTTTATCGTGCTATCCTGTCCATCCAAAGGTTGTCTGAAAGAGGTCGCAATTAGCGATAAGACCGCCCATTGTACCTTTTTTAATTGTAATTTTTCCTGTAAATTGTTGTTTTTTTTTTTGGTGTACAATAAAGAATTTAATTGTAATATTTCCTGTAAATTGTTGATTTTTTTTTGGTGTACAATAAAGAATTTAGCTATCTGTTATAATTTTTTTATGGTACTTGAAGATGGAGCAAGCACATGGCTACCTGATGTTGAGTGGTAACCGTTACCTATCACAAAGCATTAGATGTTGCGTTTGATTATTATTGTGAGACTTATGGTATATTAGAATTATGGTCAGAAATTTTTGGATAACGTCCAAAAATTTCTGACCATAATTCTATGTATATATCTAAAAATAATAAATATTTACTAGTTTCCGATTTTTTTCCTATGTATTCACCCAGCTACCTATATGGATGCCAAAGAACTGTCTAGGTCATCTGGAACTGGGTTAGAATTTTGATCTATCAGTCGGTCAGTGATAATAATGACGATTTTTGGACGTTAATATCTGAAAATGATAAAAATTTACTAATTTCTGATTTTTTTCCTTTGTATTCACCCAACTACCTACCTGGATGCCAAATTTAAACTTTTTAGGTCATCTGAAAGTGGGAAATCATTTTGATCTAAAGGTTCGTCAGTGATAAAAATGACGATTTTTGGACGATAATATCTGAAAATGATAAAAATTTACTAATTTCCAATTTCCGATGCCAAATTTGAACTTTCTAGGTCATCTGGAAGTGGGAAATCATTTTGATCTATAGGTTAGCCAGTGATAAAAATTTAGATTTTTGGATGTTAATATCTAAATAACCGTTTAAGGTGTGTTTATGAAATTTTAAGCACATTAAGTATCTCGTGAGTCTCAATATATGAGCCAAACTTTACATGTTTATTTGAAATAGTTTTTGAGTTATGAGGGGGTTTAAAGTGGCTCCAAATGGTTCGGCTCCATACGGTGCTCCTCGCCAGTTCTGTCAGTAGCGATGTGTCAACTCGGTTTACCAACTCGGTTCAAATCGGTTTGACGATCGAACGAGTCAAACCTATTCAAGGGTTTGACCAAATCGGTTTGAAAAGTCGTGCCTCGTGCGTCTTCGGGTCGAGTCGAGTCGAACGAACTACGATACGAACTAGCTGCTAAATAGAATAGAGAGCCCGCGAGCAGTAAGTGTGAGTGAGATAGGGGGTTAGGTCGCGTTTGACCAATTCACATAATTTTCTTTCACACTATTTTTTTGTAATGTTTTCATGATTCAAAATGTAATCTAGTACTGAAATCTAACTTCCTACTCGGTATCTTAGTCCTACACATGGCTATGAGCAATAAACACGAAAATAATAATTTTCCCGCTTTTTCCAATAACACGAAAATAAATTAATAATTCAAAAATGAAACCACTTTTGAGAAAACTAACATTTTTGTTTTATTATACTTTATATGAGCTTTACATACATTAAAGAAAAAAACAAACAAATTAAATATTTATTTGTTTATTTAAATTTACCACATACTTACGGGTAGTTGATATTTGATGTATGTCAACGACAATAAAAATACCTAAGGTATTATCACTCATGCTAATTTGTGTATTTTGTGTTCATTATTCATTAAACGTGTGACTCATTTTAACAAAAAAACAGTTTTTTTCTTTAATTTTTAGTACACTACGTCTTATTCATGAAAAACCATTTTTTAAGAAAATATTAATTAAGAATAAACCAATTACGTTCATAGTACATAACATACCGAACCATTCGATCTAACTAAATCACATCGGTCAATACAATTTCAGTGCCATCTGCCATTTGTTTTGTAAGCTCTTGTTCGATTTGGATGCAAATCGGTTTGAATCGGTTTCAAACCGATTTGCTTATTTTTTCAAACCGAGTTATCAGAGTTGTGTTTTTAACCGAGTTGCCCATCGCTAGACAGAACTGACCTAGTGCCTAGATAAGGAGAGAGGTGTCCACGATAACACACCCACCATGATCACGGTGAGACTAATAATGTAAAACAAATATCGTTCTAAACTAGGCAAAACATGAAACGCATCGATAGCGCGATGCAGGATACGGCAACTTTTACTAGCGCCATCTAGTGAAAATATAATGAACTAATAATTTATAATCAATAACTCTTAGCACTCACAATGAAATAATCACAATACACAGTTTATAGGTGTACTTCGTTATATCCCTACCTCAATAAAATCGAGGAAATGTATTAATAATTAAGAAAAGCATAGTCATCAACACCAGCCGAATAGAAGAAAATGGCTTATTTCCGTTTTTAACTGTTTTTTGTGTGTTTTAAACGGATTGGTTTAATCGGTTTTAAACCGGACTTTACATCTATAGATATTTGGGATTAAGCTCCTCGTCTATCACATATCACAATACGCTAAGTTACTTCTTAGTACTAAGTTATTACTTTGAAGGTATTCCTAAGGTTAAATCACAGACCTAAATTAATAGTTGAGAAAACTTTCTAAGGAACCCTTAATTCTACCCAACTTTATTAAATTCTGGAACAGACTGTGGTTAAGCTGGGTTAGACGGACAGTTTACGAGCAGTCATGAAACCTAAGCTTCACTATTTGATAAAATTATTCTTACAGAAACAGATATAAATTTACGTAAATTCTATGTACAAAGGCGAGCTTAAACCTAATTATTTGATTTTTTTATTATTATTATTATTTGTAATTAAAAGAGAATTATTTGTGATTATAAGATATAATTTGACTAACCCAGGAAACCGTTCACACAATATTAAAGCTGATAGTTTTTAGGGTTTCATACCCGAAGGGTGCCTAACGGGACCCTATTACTAAGCCTCCACTGTCTGTCTGCCTGCCTGTCAGACCCCCCATCTTTGGAACGCAAGCCAACCTCACCTGCATGTGGTGCACCCTGCTAACTAACAAATGGGGCTTGATTGCGGCATAGTACTAAGTCCCTTGGCCGCTGACGAGCTGCGAAGTTGTGCCCTACGATCCCTTACCCGCATGCCCAGCGGGGGGATTATGGTCATATCGCCCTTAAGGGGAGGCCTTTGACAGCTATGTCAGCAGTGGACTGATATAGGCTGGTGTAGTGGTGTGGCATCTTTTTTGCTTTGTCGCGTCCTCCTGTCTGGCCCGGCCACAACCACCTCTTCATATAGTAGACCATTCGCTGCCACAGATGTGGTTTCTATTATATATTGAACCAAATATTTGCACGATTTGTTAGCAATCGAAGTTCCCAACCCACATTATATAGCCTATAGCAATCCACTGCTGGACATAGGCCTCCCCCAATGAGCGCCGTTGCACCCTGTCCTCAGCTCGACGCATCCAGCTTCTATAAGCCACCGAGCTGGAGGTCGTCCTAGATTCATTCTCTACTAAAGAATTCGTATACCTCAACAGTTGTCAGTTCTTGGCTATTCACTGTCACTTCGGTTTGGGTATTCTCTTTGCTATGTTAAAAACTTTAGTTCTATGTCGGATATACTCATTGCGGACCGTTGTTCACACGATATTTCTTAGTCCGTATTTAAGGACCGAATTCAAACGCTTATGTTTTAAGTATATAATTTATAGATATAAAAGTCCCATCTAAATTGATTTATTAGTTTTCGCGTGAACCTCGAATTAACATTTGTGTTTGTGTTTGTATTACTGTTTTCTAATTATAAGAAAAGATACCGAGCAGTACGTGTGTGCACAGCCTTATCTGAACATAGTGGATTTAATTTCCGCCGTGTTCGTTGTGATAAATTCTACAGCTTCTTAAGTAATGAAGTTAGGAGGTTGTAGGGAGAGTGTAGGTTAAGGCTTAACTTACACGTACAGTTAGCAAAAAAGTTTTATTATTTAAGTAACCAGCGGCCCGTCCCGGCTTCGCACGGGTTAGTGCACTTTTTTACACCTTTACACACTTTGGGTTACGTTACTTAAGTTTTAGTAAAGATCCCTAATGTTTTCTAGCAATAAATATAGCCTATGTTACTCAGGGTGAATGTAGCTTTCCAATGGTGAAAGAATTTTTGAAATCCTCACAGTAGTCATTGAGTTTATTCATTACAAACATACACACACACAAAAATACAAATTTTTCCTCTTTATAATATTAGTGTAGAAGAAAATTAAAGTAAAAAATTCATTTATTTAGTTGGAACCACAAGGAATACTTTAAAACGTATTTTTTTTATTTACACCAATTCGTAACGCGACCCAACAGAGAAGAATTGGCAAGAAAAGTCTGTTACAATCTTAAATCTTAACTATTACATTGTTTTTGAGAGAGTTGGAGACAATTCCATCCCAAGATTTTTTACAGTTTGAAGTTTTTAATACGAAATAACTTTTATTTATAAATATGAAAGTCTTTGTATGTTTGTTAGTTCCTACTCTACTCCGTAACAACTGAACCGAATTGGATGAAACTTTGATAATATACAGTTTGTGACCTGGATTAACACAGGCTATTATGCCGATACCATGCAAGCGTAGTTTTGTGCGGAAGCCAGTTAAATTAAGTTTAATTAGATACATAGCTGACTGACTTACCTCATAGCTCAGTTGATAGTAACCCTGCCTTTTAAGCTGCAGGTCGCGGGTTCGATTCTCGCTCAGGACAAACATTTGTTTAATGAACATGTTCTGTAAGTATTCATGTATGTTTATCAGTCTCTGGTACATAGTTCAGGCTCTGCCTAGTTTGGGATGAGTTTACCGTGTGAGATGTGTGATCCTAGCCGTTTTCGGCTTCGGTGACTGGCTTTTACGGTTTATTTATTTATTTATTTATTTGGAAAACTACATGATTTTACATAAAGATATTTATAATAGAACAAAAAAGCCTTCAAAAGTTTTCACTTATAGAAAGAACAGCGAGTGCCTTAACTAGTTACACAATCTTAAACTTTAAATTGAGAAACAAGAAAAAAAGATATAAATAAATCTATCTAAATCTAGTATTCTAGTGGTCTACATAATAGAAAAATTAAAGGTTCTTATAAACATAACAATACAAGTTTAAGTTTTAGCTACACCCTACCATATCCATAATAATGTTACAAACACTCGAGGGTAAAATAGTGTACCAATACTTTTATCAACCAGACTTCATCTTCATTAACGGCCGGTTTCTATATTATACCGTTACCGATTACGCCTCGTTTTCCCTTGAAAAACTGTCAAAAATTAACAACGAGGCCTCGAAAATTTGATAGTTTTTCAGGGGAAAACGAGGCGTAATCGGTAACGGTATAATATAGGAACCGGCAATAAAACTATCGAGCTAAAACGAGCCCATGTATAAAACTTATATGAAACCTTAAGAAATAACATATAACCTTAAGAATTATACCTTAAGAGGCTCTCCCAGCTGGATCAAGGGTCAGATACACGCGGCGGCTCTCCTGGTCTCGGCACCGATTGTGCGGAGGTTCCTTTCCCTGCAGCCCTAGCCACCGACCGTTTCAGCCTTGCCCCGCGGTCGGTGGTCTCCCGTTTTTATACATTTTTTACTATATTGTTTTTGATGTTATTTATGTATAAAGTAGATAATATTAAGTTTATAGTAAAAAATTTTTTTAACGAGTCTTAAAGTTGAATGAAGTGTCATAATAATATTAATGCTGACTATCATACAGCATCATATAGCCCCAAACTAAGCGGTTTTGTCCTACGTGCTTGGATGCTTTGGCCTTAAGTGACTGATATATCCTATCTAGGCTTTGAATGTTCTTAAGCAAACAGCACACGTTAAAATATTATTTACAAAATTATACGTAATGTTTGAAGGCGGTTTACTTTTGAGTTGGCCTCGTTTTATGTCAAGTTCTCGCCTCCTGTCATCTTCAAACGCATACACCTTCAGCACACAACGTCTCTATTCCAGACGATTCTTAGCAAGAGCTTTTAAACATAGCATTTGGCATCTTACTCTGTATTGGGGTAAGGGGTTCCAACCTCAACTGCCTGTGGTGCACTCCACTAACTAACAAACGGGGCTCTAGCGGCTGATTGCGGCATACCGCAGCCTAAGGCTGATTTTCCACCAGAGATGTGCTATGCTACTGTCATGATTTCTTTAATATTATAAGTTTATTTTAACAATCATTATTATTCAATAATCTATTTTATAAGCAAATAATAATTACCGGATGTAAAAAGTATTAATCATGCATATTATGGCAACTCGGAACCTTACTGACGAAAACCAGAGAGCAAGTCTATGGTTTTGTCGATGGTTGGATTTTGCAGGGAGGTATTGTCTGAGAGTACCTAACGAAAAATGACGAGGCTTGGGCATTCCGAAAAGTGAAGCGGTAGCGACAAGTCGTCTTGAGAATTGAGATTGAGCCACAAGCCTCGTTAGTTTTTGAACAATATGATCTCCAAGTAACTAACCTCTGTGCAATAATGTCTAGAAAATATCTAAAATGGATCCAAAAGCAAAAATAAAGTCTTATCCCAAGATAAATGTGTATCATTTATCATATTTCAGAAGTGGAGATGAACCAAGGTACGAAAGTGTGGATTTTATTATTTTACATTTAAGTAAATGTATATTTTATCGCCATCTTGTTTTACTTATTATAAGAATTGAATCGTGTTTTACGTGCCGGTCGGTAATGCACTGAGATTACCTGGCCGTGTTAGCACCTTTCTATTTTTAGAACTTGGTACATAATTCCGAATAGTTCCGATACCTACCCGCATTTTGAATATCTAATTTAAATAAGTAGGTAAATTGCCAGTTTTTCTAGCATGGATCAGTCAAAGTCAAAGTCAAAGTCAAAAATCATTTATTCAGTAGGAACTGTATAGTACACTTTGAAACGTTCTTTTTTTTAATTTACCACCAATTCGTAACGTGACCAAACAGAGAAGAATTGGCAAGAAACTCTGCTTGGCTTATATTTTTTTAACGTCATTGTACTTAATATCTATTACATTGTTTTTGATGGAGTTGGAGGCAGTTTCATCCCAAGCTTTTTTGTCATCTAAATAATCAGATATTTTATAATAAGCTTTATTACATAGATTACGTTTAACAATATTTTTGAATTTATTTACAGATAGATTAATCACATCATTTGGGATTTTGTTAAAAAATCGTACAGACATCCCTTTAAAAGATTGACTAACTTTATGGAGCCTTACAGTGGGAACAGCTAGTTTATCTTTATTTCTAGTGTTAACATTATGATAGTCGCTATTTTTCTTGAACATGTTAATATGTTTTCGGACATACATTAAGTTTTCATATATATATTGGCACGGCACTGTCATAACATTTATTTCTTTAAACTTAGTTCTAAGTGATTCTCTGGGGCCCATATTATAAATTGCACGAACAGCCCTCTTCTGCAACACAAATATGGTGTTGATATCTGCAGCATTCCCCCACAACAAAATTCCGTACGACATAATGCTATGGAAGTAGCTGAAATAAACTAGTCTAGCCGTTTCTACGTCAGTAAGTTGACGGATTCTTTTGACTGCGTATGCTGCAGAACTAAGTCTGTTCGACAACCCATCCATGTGAGCGCCCCATTGAAGCTTATTATCTAAAGTTATGCCTAAAAATACAGTACTGTCCACAAGATTTAGATCTTCATCTTTTATTTTAATGTTAGGTTTAACTTGTTTAACATTTGGTAATATAAATCTCATACATTTTGTTTTAGTCTCGTTCAGTAATAAATTATTTACATCGAACCAGTTAACAACTTTCGCTATTGCATTGTTCACGTCGTCAAAATTGGTCTGCCGTCGCTTTAATTTAAATAAAAGTGACGTGTCATCCGCAAACAATACAATTTCGTGGTTGTCTCTCACAAGTTGAGGTAGGTCGTTGATGTAAATTAAAAATAAAAATGGTCCAAGTATTGACCCTTGCGGAACACCCATCTTTACTACAGATCCCGGAGAACATTTTCCATTTACGTTTACTTTCTGTATTCTGTCAGATAGGTAAGAAGTGAGAAGGGCTAAAGACATACCCCTGACGCCATAGTGATCTAGTTTCCTGATTAATGTTTCATGGTGTACGCAGTCAAATGCCTTAGACAAATCACAAAAGATGCCTAAAGCATCATGTGAGTCCTCCCAGGCATCGTAGATATTAGGGCTTGCAAATATTCGAAAATATTCATATTCGAATATTCGAATTTTTTTCGGGTACTATTCGAATTATTCGAATATTATTCGAATAATAGAAAAACACTATGATTTTATTAAAATTACATCTTATTTTGTTATTTTGAGTGTTATTTTCATGAAGAAGTTTAAAATATCAACTTATTTTATTCTTAAAAGCGTTTTTTCCAAGAATTAATTTAAAAAAAATTACAAAAAGGTATGTCACCGTAACGAGACAATGATGATTTAAACGCACAATCAACCACAAATTAAAATTTTCTTCTTCGTATGAGCTAGTGGCCAACTCTAGTGTCGGAGATTTTAGGCCGCCCAAAGGCTTAACGACTGAAAAGCCGGGACCAACATCTTAAAGTGCCTTCCGAAGCACGGAAGTGGTCAAATCTAAATGTCACTAAACAGACATCCATCCAAGTAATGACCACGCGGAGAGTTGCTTAACCAAAGTGATCTCTTAAGTACACCGAAGTAAAGCACGCCAAGGACGGACGGACGGACAAAGCAGCACCAAAGGGTTCTTTTGCCCAGCTCGGTAATGTCACTCTAAAAACAGTCTTATAAATCTGGGTTAGTTGGTATTTTAACAAAATCAAGAAAATAAACATTCACGTTAACGACAGAGACGAATGGACAGTACAGTCTCGTCAACTACGCGAATGCACTACGTGAAACTTCCGAGTGTATCCAAACCGTGTTCCGAACCCGATAAAATTTATTGGGTTTGGATCGGATCGTTCGACATGTTTACCCGAACGACGACGTAAACTTGTATAGTCTTGTATGGATATATCGCGCGAACTCTTAAGTGGCATTTCATGCACATCTGAGTTCCGATTTCGGTGTTTTTAATTTAAATCGAATATTCGAATATTGAAATATCAGTATTCGAATATTCGAACAAAAATAATATTCGAATTATTCGAATATTCGAATATTCGAATGCAAGCCCTAGTAGATATGCGATACCAACTCAACACCGGCATCAGTTGTTGATCTGCCCCGCGTAAATCCGAATTGTTTGACATCTAGTAAGTTGTTAAAGTTAAAATGGCTTTGCAGTTGACTAAGAATAATCTTTTCAAAAATTTTACTAAATGTTGGCAGTACTGATATCGGTCTAAAGTTAGTAGGGTCAGAACTACTACCGGATTTAAATAAAGGTGTTATTTTACTATGTTTCATTAAATCAGGAAACTCACCACAGTCAATACATTCGTTAAATATAAATGCTAGTTCTGGTGCGACAATGTCAATCAACGATGTTACAACGCTAACAGAAATGCCCCAGAGATCCGTAGTTTTTTTGACATTTATCAGTTTGAATGTTTTAATAATATCATTACTGTTTACATATTTAAAATAAAACGGTATTTCACATTTTGGTACATTTTTATTTAGTAATGAATCCGCAATTATAGGAGAAGAGTTTAAGGATCTTGTGGTAGAAACTGGAATGCCTGTAAAAAAGGATTCGAATGCTTTGGCAACATCACCATCTTGTTTGATGATGGTATTACCAATATTTAATTTATACTCCTTAATGTCATGTTTGACTTTTCCAGTCTCACTGTTTATAATTTTCCAAGTGGTTTTAATTTTATTACTACTGCTTCTAATTTTTGAACTAATATAATTAGACTTAGCCGCGCGACATACATTTTTAAAAATTTTTGAGTAATTTTTAACTTTATCTTTAAACTCTTCACTAAAATTATATTGTTTTTCACTGTAAAGCTCATACATTTTTTGTCTGCTTATGTGAATTCCTACTGTTGCCCACTCACAGAATGTAGGACTGTCAGAGACCATGATCGATTTAGGTTTAAATATTGAGCTAAATTCTTTGATAAAACTATTAAAAAAAGAATTATATAAATAATTTGGATTATTATTTTGATATGAAAAGGGTGATCTATTTAACAAATTAGATTTAAATTTTTCTAATCGATGCACAGTCACTGGTACAAAAGTTATTTGCCGTTTTACATTTTTCTTTATTTGATTTTCTATTTTAATTAACTGACCAAGGTGGTCTGATTTTATGTTACTAATTACATTTTTACTTAGTATATTAACATTTGAATTTGTAAAAATATTGTCTATGCATTTGGCTGAAGTGTCAGTAATTCTAGTTGGCTCCATAAAGAGAGGTTTTAGATTATATGATTTGAATAAACTAGTAATTTTAGTACTTAATGAATAAACTTCTAGAAAATTTATATTGAAGTCTCCGCATGTTATAATATTTTTGTTTGTTTTAGATATTTTGAACAATATTTCATCCATGACTTTTTCAAAAATATCATATGAGGCGGATGGTGGGCTGTACGCACTTATAACAATGAAACGCTCCAACTCTACGCATGCTATTTCAATTTGGCTTTCAACAGACAAATGGACAATGTCCTTACGTTCTTTAAATTGAATTTGTTTATTTAAAATTATTAATGAGCCGCCTCTTATAGCATGCGTTCTACAAAAAGAACTACCAACTTGGTGGTTACTGAAATTGAACATGAGCTCGTAGCTTTTTAGCCAATGTTCTGTAATACAGATGATGTCTATATTATCAGAGTTCATGAACAATTCTAATTCTAATAATTTGGAACTCAATCCTTGAATATTTTGATGCACCAAGTTAGTCGGTATTGAACCGAGATTATCTGGCTGTGCTAGCCTAATTGGTAATACAAAGCTTGGATTGAATACTGTTCGATCAGGGCCACTCTCTGATAGCAGTATTTGGTTTGCGAATTTTAAAAATGTGAGTTTAGATCTAAATATGTAGATGCCCAATTTTGCTGGTATAGATCAGTCGGTTTTAGCCGAGATTATCTGACTGTGCTAGCCTAGTTGGTAGTACAAAGTTTGAATTGAACACTGTTAGGTCAGGGCTACTCCCTGATAACGGTATTTGATTTTTACTATTCTGCATATCTAATTCGTAATACAAAGTTTGAATTGAACACTGTTTGGTCAGGGCTACTCCCTGATAGCGGTGTTTGATTCTTACTGTTCTGCATACAGGGTGTACTTGAATTGAATCGACAATTTAATTTTTGAGGAATTATGTGCCATGTGTGTTAGTACTTTTATTTCAAACAGTTATTTTGCAACTTATATGTTGGGTTGGCGGTTAATGATTTTTACTTTAGTGGTTATGTACGTCACAATCACAAGGCTATGTATGTCATTGTAGGGAAAAGTTTGAACCATGTGCGTTCAAGTGGCTATTTACTTCACAAAGCTAGGCTAAGTATGCCATTGGAGGGAAAGGTATGATATGAACCATGTGAGTTAAGTGGCTGAGTACGTCACAAAATTACACGGACTAAATAGCAGTATGATCCAATGCTATGTATGCATCTGATTTAAGTATGAACTACTCTTAGGACCTGAACGTGGCTATGTACGTCACAACATTACGCGGACTTTTTAGCAGTATGATCCAATGCTATGTATGAATCAGAATAAAGTAAGCACTACACGTAGGACCTGTAGGTTAGGTGGCTATATACGTCACAACGTTACATGGACTGCGTAGTAGGAGCCCAAGTGTGCTATATATTCTAGAATTTTATTTTGTACTAATGAGCAAACTAAAATGATTTTTTATTTATTTCTATGGAATCTGATGACATGCTGACTCCCAAGAGAGAACCTTCAGTAAAACACACAAGCATTATAAAAGTAAGCAAGAAGTCTTTGATAAGGAAGGAAAAAGATGCGTTCAAGGAAATGAAGGTCCACATCGACCTCTCCAAGCTCTACTTCATCTTCTGACTGCCCAGGTATATAGAAACGTCGTATAAAGCACAAGAGAACAGTAAGGTTAGTCCACCAAGAATGTACCTGTTTAATAATATTGTGCCAGATTTGATCCGTTGAGTAAATCTAAAAGTATTGACAGCTGTCTTAGAAAAGTTATGTTAAGTGTGCCGCTTTTTACGAATGGGATCAAAAGCAGATCATACATTTTGCTTTATAGAAACTAATAGGCCTGACAAGAGTGGTTCGAAGCCCTTCCAAGCATAGTGTTTAGCTGGACAGAGTGGTAGGCAAAACTTTAGAGGGTGTTTCCAAAAGAACAAATTATGATCGGCTTTTGAAAGCTTATCTTGTAAGTCACGAAATAATGAAAACTTCCAGGACTATTTTTACGATATGCTAACATTTTTCTTTAATGTGTGAATTTAGTGATAAGAGGGCAGATAGTATTGTTAGATTGTAGTACACTGTATTGTTTAAATGTTCATGGCATAACTGATAAATTTGTGAAATTTTACACTGGCGAGCTTAACAGTTTTCTTCCAATAAAACCTTTGAGTAGGATATGGAACAGCACAAAACAGGTAGAAAAGTGTACAACCGGCAAAAAATTATGTAGACAATAGAAACAACGGACTAATTACCACAAATTATAATAAACATAAATAGTTAGAAAACAAATGCAAAGTACTCACAACTATAATAGCAAAATACATATGTATTTTGGATATTTTTATATTATTTATCTTTATAAGTATCATCGTTCATTTATTCTTGTTATTTATATAAATAACAAGAACATTAATAACAAGAACATTTATTCTTGTTATTTATATAAATAACAAGAATAAATGAACGATGATACTTATAAAGATAAATAATATAAAAATATAAAGATAAAAAAATATAAAGATAAACCTAAACTATTATATCCTATTGTTTAGAAATATACTTAGTGCTTTTTTTATTTTGATTCTCCCAATTCATGTATCTAAGCCTGTATTTAAGTGCTAAAAATGTCTTAAGGGTGGGCCTCGATAACGACAACTGTAAGCTTTAAGCAGTGGTTTCTCGTCTGGTAGGTCCACTAAAGCTAATTAAAAATTATTTATTAAGATAGCAAAAAAAAAATATATATAAAAAGTTTGGGATGAAACTGTCCAACCCCTTAATATTAATAACAATTGTAAGAAAAACGATTAAAACAAATACAACCCTTGCAGAGTTTCTTGCCAATTCTTCTCTGTTTGGTCGCGTTACGAATTGGTGTAAATTTAAAATAACAAATAAATAATAAAAATATAACTTTAATTTAGTGTTCACAAAAGCTTACACAAACGATTTCATGTACCACAATAACAGGTGAGAATGTAAGCTAACAGAAAAATGTAAGTTTGGGAAAAGGTATTCACAGGTTACATACAGTCAATCTCCAAAACTTAGCTCACACAGTCATGCATAGTTATTATAATCAGTAGGTTATTGAAGAAAAATGAAAGAAAAATGAAAGAAAAACTTCATCTGTTTTGTGTCTGGGTTCTGGTACATACATATAATTAGTTAGTACCTACAGTGACCATGGCTGCGCTCAAACTCCCAACTAGGTCCCTGTGTTAGGGAAACAGCAGGCTAGCAGTATCAGTAGGCAGTAGTACAAAGCGTATCTACTTATTACCGTATTGCCGCGAGCTTTGAATGAAGAATTAAGAGATTTTCACTTTTTAACATAATTAGAATTTAATGTTGCTAGGCAGATAAGTGACACTTATGAAGGACAGCATCAGCCAATATACATAGATGCAAGATTTTGTGTGTGTTAGTATGTTTGATCTCACTAAATTCAGGATTGGCTGAACGGATGAATGATACGATTAAAAGTGTTCCTTAAGGTTCCAAATTAATAAATTAATTCTGTATCATTGTATCACAGTCAGTGAAATAGAACTACGATTAAATAATCTTTTCAATCAAGGAACTTAAGTGTAGGTGACGGGAGGTGTACCTAGTTTTGTTTGACAAATTTGACAGGTCTCACCATAAGTTTAACGGCAAACACTTTAATTGCCAGAGCTATATCTTTTATCGTTAAAAGATATTTTATATGCTAATATAATAACCAAAGATTTATACACTTTAGAATTTTTTGACCGAGACGGATGTTAAGGTTGGACTCAATACTCATTACTCAATCATTTATTGCGTTCCATAATGAAAACATACAGGTGTTAACAGCTTTTTAGTATTAAATTAAAAGAGATAAGTTGAAGTGAATATACTTTTACTTAGTCAATATTTAGGTAATAGGTAGGTATTATCGGCAGATTACTCTTTAGTCATATTATTAATATCGTTTTAAAATTTTATTTACCGACTCTAGGTTGACGTGAAAATAAAAACATTGGATGAACTGTATGAACTCTTTGATATCCTACCCTGACTGTTGTGAATGAAATTTAAGTGGGTATTAGGCTCTACTACTCGTAATTCTATAGGGATAAAGATAGACCTGATGGATGATAGCCCGGTTATCTATAAAAAGGTTGATGAGAATCTTTGCACAGTTGTTCTGCCGGCGTGATGCTCTTGATAAATATGTTGGTCTAGCCATGACGAAGTAGGACGTTTAGGTATTACCAGTATTACCTATACAACTTTATTTTATCTTTTGAGGAACAATAACGACTTGGAGAATACAGAGATTATCGTGGTCGCCAAAATTGCGGTAATATTGTAAAATTTTAAAGGGTTTTGTTAATGCTGTTAATTATTTCACTCAAAATATTTCCACTTATGTTTTATTTGGTATCCGATTGAGAAATAGTTTAAAGTTGGATATTGGCACTCGAGCTGCTCCCGAATAGCTTGAAAATATAAGGAAGAGAAGTTCCAATTGTAGTTGTAACTAGCCAAGCTAAGCAAAAGGCTAATTACGTTACTGGTAAAGCCTTTTTCTCTTATGTAGGTAAATACACTGTAGGTTATGAATAAAATAACACTTAACTCATTTTATCAACAAAAAGAACTGTACGAAACTTATGTAACATCCATAGGCCCTTTAGGAATAATCAGAAATAATCAGGAACAATCAATTTATTGGCAAATCAATATTTACATATGAATGTTTTACATATCATTATGAATTATAATTATATTAGGTACCTAATGACTGAATATAAAGTTGCCATAATTCCAGGCTTTAGGAAGTTAGGTACTTAAATTATAGGCACAATTAAACATATTTTGTACGCTAAACCAATTTGAGTCCACATGTTGTAAGCAAGAGTGCCTAATCACAAAAAGAAAAAAAAAAAAAACAATATACTAATGATAAAATTAAATAGAAAATTCTTTATTGCACAAGATAGATTATGTATATAGGCGAACTTAATGCTAAATACCATTTTCTTCCAGATAACTTTTATATTGTGGGGAAATAGATTGATAGTGCTACAAATTTGATAAATGAAATAGCAGAGAATATAACTTTACTCTAAAACCTAACAAATAAAAAAAATAAAAAATAAAATAATAAAAAAATTAATAAACATAAAACAATAATTAGGCTAGTAAAGCTAAAATAAACTTACATGCAAAAGCTAAGATATCATATGCATAAATAAATTACTTAATGTACCTAGAAGCAAATCCAATAATAACAGCAGTAGCTCAACATCTAAGTAGGTACCTAAATCAAATCGAAAATCGAGCAATAACCGAATGTCATGATTTCTATGTAATTACTTGTAGACTTAATTTAGTAAGTGGGTATATCATTAAGTCTCATTTTTGTATGTATATTTACATTTGTACATTTAGTAGGTACCTACTTATATTTACCTACACCATGAAGATGTTACTTCTTTTAGTACCCATCTATAACAAGCAATGATAACCTGCAAGGAAATTATTTTACAATTAGCTTGAAACTGTACCTACCTACTTTGTGAATGAAAGCAGAATTCAGATAATTAATTTATTTGTAAAAATTGTATTGTATTGTAACATAAATCATTTGTTTTCTTTATGGTATTGTCGTATACAATGTTCTGTGTTATGTACCAGTGGTTAAGAAAAGCAAATATTCGTAGTATTGTAAAGGCAGGTTCGGTACATTAATGTATATACATTGTTGTGTAATAAATAGGTAGATTTTTTACATTATACCTAAGCATATGCCTACGTAATAAGCTGATAGTGCCATTAGTTCTGTGTTTGTACGTTGTTTTGTGTTAAATTACATTCCTAGATTTAGTTGTTTTTTTGGTTTGAATATTTCGAAATTGACTTTTCCAATTCAAATGAGTATCTTTCTAATAAATGAAATATTTCTACAGTTTCTATGGAAGTATTATCAAAATTGACAATTCAGTAAAGAGCAATTGTAAGTTGTAGGTATCTTAGTTTTGGTGTTATTCATTACAAGATTAAGGTTAAAACAATCAATTCAATTAAATTCTAAACTAAGTAGACCTACTGTAATAACTAATTAGTTGTATCGTTGTTGTACTCGTGTCTGTAGGTACAATTGGACAATGCTGTAAATAGTACTGTATTGTTATACTTACTAATGGCTTGATTTGTTTCAATCATGCGTCAGGAGATCGCATGAAGACGGACGGCCGAATGTCATGATTTCTTTAATATTATAAGTTTATTTTAACAATCATTATTATTCAATAATCTATTTTATAAGCAAATAATAATTACCGGATGTAAAAAGTATTAATCATGCATATTATGGCAACTCGGAACCTTACTGACGAAAACCAGAGAGCAAGTCTATGGTTTTGTCGATGGTTGGATTTTGCAGGGAGGTATTGTCTGAGAGTACCTAACGAAAAATGACGAGGCTTGGGCATTCCGAAAAGTGAAGCGGTAGCGACAAGTCGTCTTGAGAATTGAGATTGAGCCACAAGCCTCGTTAGTTTTTGAACAATATGATCTCCAAGTAACTAACCTCTGTGCAATAATGTCTAGAAAATATCTAAAATGGATCCAAAAGCAAAAATAAAGTCTTATCCCAAGATAAATGTGTATCATTTATCATACTACGTTGCTATGGATGCGTTTGTTATACACCAATCATATTCATTGGTGCACATAGCACTGGTGGAAACGGATTCAACTTATGAGAGCAACAGTAGATATAAGAGCAAGAGCAGTACATATAAAAGTTGCATTATAAGAGCAACAGTAGAATATGTTGTCCTAATAAAAAATAAAATAAAAAAACTAAGATCTTTTTTATATGGAAGTTTGGATAGGTGCTATGGGTTGTCGCGAGTGGTGTAGCTATGTGCAGAGCAGAGTACCTACTATATGCCCGCGTTTATCGCTGAAAGTAAATATGCCATCGTGGAATCAAAAATTGCATTTTATACATCGCATAGCTAGAGCTGCGCATCTTCCTCGCGCAGCTACTTTGCGGCGGCGCATCTTCATAGCTCATTTACTCGCACCGCTACATAGCTTAGCATCAGTGGAAACGGTCACAAAGTTTCGTAGTTTAGCTTTTACATTCTCGCTGCATAGCAAGCACATCTCTGGTGGAAAGGCACAGCTACATCCCCAGACCGTTGACGGGTAGCAGCGTCGGTGATACCAGAACTATGCACAGCGATCCCCAACCCGCATGCCCAGCGGTATGGGCATATCCCCCTTTTGATGGTAGAGACCTATGTCCAGCAGTGGACTGAACAGGTTGTGAATTGAATTTTTATTAAATCCTGTTTTTTATTTTCAGGTTAGAGGACGAGAAGTTCATTATGATTAATGTAAGTTATTTTATAAAACAGTTATTTCCAGTAAATTTTTTGACAAGCCTATTTCTGGCTTCTTCATAGTTCGCTAGTGGCTCTGGTGTCGGAGGAACGACTGAAGCCGACATAAAAAAATTTAACGAAAAATTTAAAGTTAAGTTTTTCGGCCTACCGACTGTTCTCTGAGCTATGTCGACAACTTTAGTTCTATGTCGGATATCTCGTTGCGGATTCTCGGAGAAACTCGGAGCATAGCTCGCTGAGCGACTTTAAACTGGTGGACTAGCCGTACTGTGAGTGTCCACGTTTTGGTTGCGAAAAGCTACTGGTAGAGGCTGGATGCGTCGAGCTGAAGTCAGTTCGCAATGGCGCTCATTGGAGGCGGCCTATGTCCAGAAATGGAGTGCTATAGGCTGATGATGATGATGATGAAGCGCTCGTGGTGTAGCTTACTTCTTAGCAGACTTCTTACTTCGTGTTCTTAGCAGATCATCTTAGTTAAACAACGCTCTGCCCGGCCACTAGGTACTTAGATCAGTGACCGTTTAGTGGCATAAAAGCCGGCTTGTGAATATGGGATGTATATTACATCTTGAGCTATAATATTTTATCGCTCATCATACATTGTGAACGACACACCTCCCCGCACACCGCACCTCACCCTGCCTCGCCAGGAGTTTGAAGTGTCAAATGATCAGGTGTACAATATACATTACATAATCAAAAGCCGGCTAAAGATTTGAGAGCTTCCGTTCTTCGGAAGGCACGATAAGAAGTTGATCCCGGCTTTTTCAGTCATTAACCCATGTTGGAGGCCTTCGGACGACCTAAAAACTCCGACACCAGAGTTGATCACTAACTCACTCGACGGCCTCTGTGGCGCAGTGGGCGAAAGTCCGCCTGAGACGCAGAAGGTTGCGGGTTCAATTCCCGCTGCGGGACAAATGTTTGCATGTTCTGTAGATATTTGTCTCGGGTCTGGGTGTTTTATATGTATGATAAGTATGTATTTACAAAAAAATAATATATGTGTAGTATATCAATCATGTGGTTCCCATAATACAAGCTCTGCTTAGTTTGGGGCTACATGATGCTCTGTGATTACGTCCCGCATTATTATGTTTTTTCATACAAAGAAAAAGACGAAGAATGATGGATCTGAGTTGATTGTCTAAATAAAAGGGGTAAATTCGCCGGCTATTTGACTAAGCCAGTTTACACTTATGCTGTCAGCCATGATTCTTTCCGGCGTAAAGTTAATCTATGTGTATTTCCACAGAACACAATCCTACCTGAAGCCGTGAAGTTTTGGGAGCAAGCCCTCAAAGTCAGAAAAACAGGAGGGCCTATAAAACTTAACAGGTAAGTAACAAAACGTAGTGTAGGACGCCCTCCGGCCAGGTGGAGTAGTCTGCTGGTAGAAGCTGGATGTGGAGCTGAGGACAGGGCGCAATGCCGCTCATTGAGGGAGACTACGTCCACGTGGACTGCTGTAGGCTGGTATTATTGTTATCCATACACTATTATCCACATCGCGTCCTACGTTATTTGATTACTTGAATAAAAAATGGTCTATGCAGGTAATACATTTATTTTACAATGCTTATTCTAAGTTAATTACTTTATACACAATCTTATTCATAATCAAACATCTTTGAGCCGTGTCATTTATAAAATACCAATAAAATGTGTGAACTGATGTATACACTGTGAGTTAGGCTCTTCGCCCACGGCGACTTTATGTAGCGACTAACGCGCTACAGCATCGCGACTGTATCGATGCAAACGCGCGACCGTGTTGGACGACATCCGTGGGAAAACGGAGGGAGGGTGGCGCGTGAGTGTAGAACCGAGCATCAGTGTAACACAGATAGGTGTGTCCTGTGGTCCATCATTTGCGTTAAAGTCCGCAAGAGTCCATCTTGCAACTGTAGAGATCGCAGGCATTAACATTTTATTGAATCGTGTTTGCATCGCGACAGAAGCGTAACGCGACTGAGAATTGTGTGTGGGCGAGGGTAAACAGCTAGCGACCGCATCACGACTGTATCGATGCGAACGCGCGACTGCATCGCTACTGCATCACTACAAAAAGTCGCAGTGAGCGAGGGGGCCTTAGAATTCGTATGTCATCTCAAAACGGGGTAAATCTACCCCCGCAGGTCAACAGCATTTTGTTCAAAGACTTGTCCGTATTTTGTAATTCTTCAATGAATAACTAACTTGTTAATTTATGCCATAACTAGCGGCCCGTCCCGGCTTCGCACGGGTTTTAGTAAGGATCCCTAATCTTTTCTAGCAATAAATATAGCCTATATTACTCAGGATAAATGTAGCTTTCCAATGGTGAAAGAAATTTTGAATTCGGCTGAATTGAATTTGAGTTAATTCATTAAACATACACACACACAAAAATACAAATGTTTCCTCTTTATAATATTAGTTCAGATGTAAATATGACTCAAAAACTTGTGCGACATCCCTAGAACAGCTGATGTTGTTCTTGACTATATGATCATAGAATAGAATAGGTTTTTATTTGCAACAAGAGAAAGCAGTCTTAAATTTATAGAAAAGAGGTGGTAACATTTCAATCATTACTGAAGTTGCAAAAAAGTGTATATCTCAGGGTAATGCAAGCATGACATGATGATCATTGTAGCTCTGCCCTAATTATAGGGCTGCCTCACACAACACAAAGAAACTAGTAAAGTTTTTGGATAAAAGTTTTCTATCACGTATTTTTAACTGAGGTTCTCACAAGTTGTTCATAACCGTAGTCCAAATCACCCCAACAAACTTATACTCAGACTTACGA
The DNA here is from genome assembly GCA_951804965.1 of Horisme vitalbata. Taxonomy (NCBI): domain Eukaryota; kingdom Metazoa; phylum Arthropoda; class Insecta; order Lepidoptera; family Geometridae; genus Horisme; species Horisme vitalbata. The sequence continues at coordinate 4,951,841 of OX638109.1, forward strand.
AATGTAACATGCAAATTTTTTTGTACTTATGTTTGTCATTTTTGTAGTTTTTTTTGTTGTACACATATTACAACATAATAATGTACCCTACCCTATGTTATTTAAACACGCAAAAAACAAATATTAAAACCAGCAATATATGCATGCAGCAAGCAGGCCGCCCGTACAGTTTTGAAATTTTTCAACAATGTTTTCTCCGGTTATAATTTTTTTCAGACAACAGATTTTTAATTTAGCTTCGTTTTTGTGTGCTCTACGCGGCCGAAAACGAAAGGTGGTGGACCTTTCGTTTTCGGTCGACGTCTTTTTACACGCGATACATTGCAGCTACGTCTGTGGTGGGCTTCAATCAACGTAGATAATCTTATTGCTCCGCAACGGTAACTCGTAGCCGATGATTTTGTTGCAATTCGGACAGTAGTGATTCTTAACCTTGAAATAATCAGTGCAGTACATAAAGGCGACAGCGGGTAGCACGCTGAAATAGAAAAAAATGGTATTACGCCTTATGTTTTGTGGTAACTATTACTTAACCTAGGCGCACATTAGGCGACACGTGACAGCAACAGCTCGACAACTAGACGCGACGATAGGCTGCGGCCGACAATTTCCATATATTTTGTTCAAACCTCCGCACACTTGGCGTCAGAGCCACGACAAGCTAGGGGAGTCGCGCGCTCGCTACTTGTCGCAGCGTCTAGTCGCGCTGAACACGCGCACACGCGACAACAGTCGCGCGACAGCACAGCGTCAGTCTACTCTATTACTAATGATCGCTTCATGCACGAAGTCTGTCGTAACTCGTAACGACTTGTCGCCGACGCAAGCGAAAGTCACGGCGACTGTTTGCGATGACTTTTTAACCGACTTCAAAAAAAGGAGGAGGTTCTAAATTCCGTTGTATTTTGTTTATGTTTGCTAGCTCATAACTCTGTCATTTATGAACCGATTTGGAAAATTCTTTTTTGGAAAGGGTATACTTTCCAATTGGTCCCATATAAATTTAAAACCCTAAGGGTGAGAAAATTGGGAATGAACCTTTTTTGGGCTCAAATTTTTATAACAAATCATTGCGTCGTAGATCACGCTTGATTCGAAAGCAAATGTTGCCCGACTTGAAGCAATGAGTTGATGCGTCGAGCTCAGGACAGGGCTCAAAGGCGCTCATCGGGGGAGGCCTATGTCAAGTAGTGGACTGCTATAGGCTGATGATGATGATGAAGCAATGACGCTTCGCTCGCTCGGTCAATTACAAAATAAAAAACTAAGTTGCTTGACTGCAACAGTCATTGTTGTGTGGTTACTCAGGGTAAATGTAGCTTTCCAATGGTGAAAGAAATTTTGAAATCGGGCCAGTAGTTTTTGAGTTTATTCATTATAAACGTACAGACACACAAAAATACATTTTTTTCATCTTTATAATATTAGTTCAGATGTAGATATGACTCAAAAACTTGTGCGACATCCCTAGAACAGCTGATGTTGTTCTTGATTATAGAATAGAATAGGATTTTATTTGTAACAACAGAAATCGGGGTTAAATTTATAGAAAAGAGGTGGTAACATTTCAAGCGATATAAGAGCTCCGGTACCATTCATGGACAAATGGTAGTGCACCTTCAGCGCCGAGTAAATCAGCCGAAAACTGTTATGCACATTGCATCTCGGCAACAAGACCTACTTCTGGTCCTGGTATTTGCTAGTTTAATCGTCTGCTTCATAACTTACCAGTTGGTAAGGAGACTTTAAACATTTCGTAATTTGATTGGGTTTGATCCATTGATTCCACCCTCTACCATGTATGGATGTAAGGGGTTAAAACCTCCATCTTTGGAACCCAAGCCAACCTCACCTGCACGTTAACTAACAAACGCGGATCTGGCGGCTAGCTGATTACGGCATAGCGCAGCCTAACACTGTCATAGCTACATCCCCATTGCACACCAAAATGGTCGGCACCGCTTTTTTTCAATAAGTAGGGCTTTGTCGCACATACGATTATGCCCCACTGTTTTGTTAACAAACAACTTAACTCAGCCTTAAAATTGCTAGTTTGTAAAGAGTTCTAGCTGTGTTTGCGAGAGGCTCAGCTAGAAAACTATTGCAATAACCTATAACTAACATCTTAGAACCTATCAGTCTACTTTTAACTCCGTCGTTGCAGACACATTCCATTAATATGTGGTACACATTAGTCAACTCTGTCACATGAAACGCATTTTGCTGACGTAGGCTTCATTAGGTGTAAAAACTTATTGCATGGAATGTGACCGGAACTAAACCTTTAACGCTATACCGCCCTAGCGCCCACACGTAAAGTTCAGACCGCGGGAAACAGCACGCGCCATTCCAACCCGCACTCCGAAACGTACGTGTAGATGCGCGGGGCTGACAGTCCGATCTGGCATGTCGAAGCGAAGGCAAATATCAAAGTTTTAACCGCGCAGCACGTCAGTGATCAGTCCCAGATGCGCGGTCCGATCTTTACGCACCAATAGCTCGACAGTTTGATCCGCAGTCCAAACCGTACAGATCGGACTGCGGTTTGGAATGCAGTCCCGATGCGCGGTCCGATCTTTACGTGTGCAGGGCGCTAATATGTGTCTTCTGGACCTTTGTGCTCTATGTTAGACCACAACGTTACTTAACATCAGGTGAGTTCATGGTCAAAAAAAAAGTCCATCCAATAAAAAAAACGTATGTCCAGCAGTGGACTGATATAGGCTTTTGTTATTGTTGTTGTCCATACACTGTAATATCATACACGTCAAGTCCTACGTTATTTGAATGGTTAAATAAAAAGTGGTTTTTGTAGGTATACATTTATTTTACAATGCTTATTCTAAGTTAATTACATTATAAACAAGTCTTATTCATAATTAAAACTGTTCAAGTCCTGTCATTAATAAAATACCAATGAAATGAGTTCACCGATGAAAACACAGTGAGTTAGAATTCGTAAATTATCCAGAAAGGAGAAGGGGGTGATTTGGACCAGGGTTATCTACATCATCTGAGAACCTTACCTAAAAATGCTTAGTTTGGGGCTACATGAAGCTGTGTGATAATATCCAACATTATAATTATTTATTACTAGCTGACTGTAATTTTCTGTTTTCGTTTTTTATAACATACTGAATACACTTTTGCTAAAATCAAATTGTACAGATTTTTTTGGCACTTTTTTTTAACCGACTTCAATAAGGAGGAGGTTCTCAATTCGACTGTAGCTTTTTTAATTATATATGTACATATATGTACCTATAGATGTTAAGAACAAAATCAGTTGTACTAGAGTAACGTTACCTTATCAGGGTTTGAATTTTATGGCGTAATTTTCCAGTTCTGTACCTAATTAGGTACTTTATGAAAAATAATACATTTTGGAAAGTCTTAAAACAAATGTTGTCGACCTTCGGCACTAGATTTCTCATTCCCGGGGGTGAATGAGAAAGCGTTGATACAAAATAACGCTTTACATCCGGTTCAAATATTCGTGCTGTTTAGTTTTGGCATGAATGAAGAACAAACGTTTGACACACCCCGTTACTTATGAACGCTTCTCAAAGTTAACCAATGCTCAAAGTTAGCACTGTCACTGTTTATCATTATCCAACGGTAAAATATGGCAATAGTTTAAGCATCGTTTATATTTTGAAAGAGGTTCATAAGTTAAGAATGCGGCGACCCTCGCTCGCAACTTCAATTCGAGGCGTGTGCGTAGGATTGCTCAGAATATAGCTATCTCTGTTTAGCTGATGGATGATTTAGCCGTGCGAGCGGAATAGCAATATTGGCCGTTCATCATTTGAGATGAATTTGGTTGTGTAAATACCAAAAATGATGACTGAAAAATATATGTATTCTTTACATAGCGTTGTTATTCTGTAACTAGATAATATAAGCTATGTTCCTTAACAAACAACACGTAGGATATTGATGTTTTTATACGAAACAAAAAAGAAAAGTGGTCAATTTTGGCATAAAAATGTGCAAAATGCTATTGGATGTTATTTCATTTTATGTAAGTATTTTGTAAAAAAAAACTATCCAGGAACCTAGATAATACTATTGGAAATAATACAATAGTATACTTAGTGGAAATATGCTTGAATTTGAAATAATTTTAGTATTACATTTGTGTGGGCCATTTTTCCGTCGGAAGCTCCTTAAGGTCAACAAATTTGACGTTATGATATTAGTAACATTTTAAACTACTCGGTAGTACTGGAGCGGAGGCCTCAGACCAACAGTGGGGTTCGATGACAATTCATTAATCAACATAGACAATCTTATTTTCCCGGAAGGGTAATTCGTAACCGATGATTTTGTTGCAATTCGGACAGTAGTGATTCATAGTCTTGAGATAATCAGTGCAGTAAATACAGACGACAGCTGGTAGCACGCTGAAATAGAAAAAACAAATATGACGTTTGACGTGTAAATAGAAATAGGAATAAGAACAGGAACAGGAACAGACATCTGAATGGGAATAGGAATAGGAACAGGAATGGGAAAATGAATAGGAGTAAAAATAGAAACAGAAATAGAAATAGACTTTTTTTAAATTTTGTCGTAACTTATTGTTTGATTTTTCTGCTGTCTGTGCGGAAACAAGTGAGTGACTAATTTATTATAGTCAAAATAACCCTAGGAGTTTATTAGAAAAATAGAATTGGGGCGAATTAACCCATACTTTTTTTCGTGGCGAATTTACTTTGTGGCAAATGTACAAACAATAACCCGATCCAAGCTCCTAATTGTTTTTTAAGACTTATAACATGACTTACATCTGTTATGTTATCCTTGCTGCAAAACTATAAAACGGTAACTTTGTTCGTAAATTGTTCTTCGGAAAATCCTGAACTTACAGTTAATAGCGCCCTGCACAAGTTCGGACCACGGGAAACAGCACGCGCCATTCCAACTCGCACTTCGAAACTTACGTATAGATGCGCGGGGCTGACAGTCTGATCTGGCATATCGACGCGAAGGCAAATCTCACAGTTTTAACCGCGCATCACGTCAGTGATCAGTCCCAGATGCGCGGTCCGATCTTTATGCACCATTAGCACGAATGTTTGATCCGCAGTCCAAACCGTACAGATCGGACTGGGGTTGGGAACGCAGTCCCGATACGCGGTCCGATCTTTACGTGTGCAGGGCGCTAATAACATCAACACCTTCAAATCTTTTTGCACTATCCGTCCGAAAGCGGCTTGTCTAAAACTCCGCCAAAATGCATCGGAGCAGCAGTTTTCATATAGTCGACTTACTTAGATTTTCTGTCTTATCTTCTTTGTTATAGAGGCGATATTTATATGATGTGCTTTACCGGAGCAGTAGTTTTCATATAGTCGGCTTATTTAGATTTACTGTCTTATCGACTTTAATATAGAGTCGATATTTGTATGACGTGCTTATCGGAGCAGCAGTTTTCATTTAGTCGGATTATTTAGATTTTCTGTCTTATCTACTTTAACAAAGAGGCGATATTTGTATGATGTGCTTATGACAAATGATAGCTAGCAATATATGCCTCTTTTTTCACAGTGCCTAGTACGGTGCGCGATATCCTTTGTATAGTTGATCGAATCATGGGTCAGTTTGCCAGACTGCCATCTTCGTTAAATATGTGCGCTCTCAAATTAATGAATAAAATATTCTGTTTCACTCACCATATCAGCAAACAACCAAGAGCAATGCCGTGGGTGATGGTGCCATTTTCTCTGATCACCAGCGTGTGTACCCTCATGCCGCAGTGATGGCAGTTCAGGTATTTCCTGTCAGGGTTGGGTGTTCCGGTTGGGGTTGGAGGAGCGCCATCTGAAGAAAATTATGATTATTATTATAAGACCATTATTGTACTATCACACACAAACTTCACACAAAATAAATCATTTCATTTCAGATAAAATAAAAGAATATAGCTGGACTATCACACAGCACCATGTAGCCCCAAACTAAGCAGAGCTTGTATTATGGGAACCACATGACTAAACTAGCTGCACTCCGCGGTTTCGCCCGCTATGCACAATGAATTTTCATAATAGAATCTTCTATCTATAGTCTATATATGACAACCTCTGTGGCTCAGTAGGCGAAGGCCTGTCTGAGACGCAGAAGGTTGCTGGTTCGATCCCGCCGCGGGACACATGTTTGCATGTTCTGCAGATATTTGTCTCGGATCTGTCGCCTTTGTATGATATGTACGTATTTACAAAAAAAAAGTATATAAGTAGTTTATCAATCATGTGGTTCCCATAATACAAGCTCTGCTTAGTTTGGGGCTACATGATGCTGTGTTATAGTATCCAGCATTATTTATTTATTTATTCAAACGTTTACTGAAAAAAAAAACTCTTACAGCCCTCGCAAACACGACGCTTTGTCGTCGCACTTAGTCGCGAGCGTCTGTCATATCTTGCTGTCGCGATTGTCACCGTGTGTGCGGAGCTTTGAACAAAATGTATGAAAATTGTCCCCCGCAGCTTGTCGTAGCGTCTAATCGCTGACGTTTGTCGTCCAATGTGCGCAGGCTCTTACAGGGTAAGGCACCGCTGGTCAACTGGCGTTGCCTTATGAGCATCATTGTGAAAGTGAAAGTGAAAATGTCTTTATTCAGTACGAACATTACAGTACACTTTGAATCGTCATTTTTTTTAATTTACCCCATAAAATAAATAAATGTGACATTTCACACATGTTTTACTGATCCCTAGCCAGAGCCTGTAATATGTACCAGAGACTGATAAACATACATATATACTTATAAAACACCCAGACACAGAACAAACATCCATGTTCATCACACAAATGTTTGTCCTGAGCGGGGATCGAACCCGCTACCTGCAGCTCAGAAGGCAGAGTTACTACCAACTTAGCTATGAGGCCATATACAACTGTGTCATTTCCATGGCTCGTAGCATCCAGCATATGACTCCCCTCTGTGGAGGTACTTCATTGTGAGGGTCATCACCTAAGTAAATACTTGGCTGGTCGCTCTCATAAATATCTATAAATTTATAATTTGATTTAGTTTAATTTAATTTGATTTGATTTTGTTTGTTTTAATTTATTTGAATTTGTTTTTGATTTAATTTGATTTTATTTGTTTGATTTAAATTAATTTATCATTTTCTGTATTATATAATTTGTGTTCATTGTTCTTTGTTTTGATTTTAGTGTTTCCGAGTGTACCTATGGATTTGTAATCTGAAATAAAAGACTTTTATTTATTTATTTATATCATTATCATCTTCAACATAGTCAGCCTATAGCAGTTCACTGCTGGACATAGGCCTCCCCTAATGAGCGCCATTGCGCCCTGTCCTGAGCTCGACGCATCCAGCTTCTACCAGCAGCCTTTCGCAGATCGTCACTCCACCTGACCGGTCTCCATTCAAGAACTCGTGTACCCAGCATATACTAGCAGTCTTTCGTAGTTAAAAAACTGTTTTGGTGATCTTGAGTTCTTACCTCCTGGCAGGATTACTTGGGTTCTGGGCGGACTGGCCGCCCTAGGCTGTTCCACCACCGGTTCCCGGCTCACTATCGGGCTGGAAGCAATCATATTGTTTTTGATTAGGGATCGTTTTGCATTGAACACTTGGTAAAAAAAAATAAGGCGACGGTACATGTCAAACCCCGCTCTCGCTCGCACTATTCAACATTTCTGAAGATATGTTGAACCCAACACGTTTTCCTACCAAAAAAATTGCACCAAAATTGTTCACATTGGTACAAGTTTTTTGGTAAGAAAACGTGATAGAATCAAAATGAAATTATTGCTGAACTTTTGTATTATTATTTTCTTGGTGAAGGCTTGCTGTTTTGCATAACTACATTCAGTGATTTTATATCTTCAAAAATGTTGAATAGTGCGAGCGAGAGGGAGGTTTGACATGTATAGTCGCCTTAATAGTAGGTAAAAATCACCATAACTTTCAGGTTTAGTAATGTCACATTTTCGTAGACTCTTTATTGATACGGGTGTAAGCGGTTCTAACCTACACCTTCGGAACCCAGGCCAACCTCACCAGCCCGCGCCCCCTTCTAACTAACAAACGGGGCTCTGGAGGCGGCTGGACACAGCTTAATCCCCTGGCCACCGACGGGCAGCAGCGTCGTGCGAGAAGCTGTGCCCTGCGATCCCCAACCTACCCAGCATGGGGATTATGGGGTTTCCCATTCTTAATAGGGGAGTTCACCAGTGAGACCAGCATTTGTTGTTTTTGTCTTATTGATAAGAGTTTGTAGAAATGTCGCCCAGTACCATTTTAACATGACATTTTGTTTTCTTCTGTATTTCACACAATAAAGTGTTAATTCATGGGACAAATACGAGAGGCGTAGGGTGAAGGTGAGGCGCGGCGCCACTTTGTTATTTGATACAAAATGTATCGAAAAGGTTAGGCGGAAGGCATACTGAGACGCGAGTGACGCTTCCTCGCCCTCGGCGCACCCGCAGTTAGCAGTGGCATGCTGGACAACACTAAAATGCCCAAAATACATCCACTGTGTTCGCTCAAGCCAGGCTCGAGAGACTTAGGCCCAGGTCACACATATCGGGCAAGGACATGGCGCGGACATGGCGCGGACGTGGCACGGACGTGGCGAGGACATGGCACGGGCATGGCGCGGACATGGCTCGGACAAGACGCAGAAATGACGTGACAGAGGCACAAGTGTAGTGCAGTCTGTTGTCCGGTATCGATGTGTCAGCATGTCATCCTCAGAAGACGAAGATGCTCTTGCTCTCGTGCATACAATTAATAAATATATAGATCAGGGCCCGTACAACCCCGATTTCGAGTTAGTTGCTTCGAAAGTGAAACCCCTTCATTGGGTTATACAGTTGACGGGATTACCCTTTCGTTTGGGTATTCTCCTCCTAACACAAGCGAAAGTGTAACCCGTTCCTTTTGGTTTTCAGTCGATAGGGTTAACCTCTTATGAGGTTAAACGAATGAATGGAGTTACCTCTTCATAGGTTTTTTTGAATGTTACACAATGGTTATCATTACGCCTGACACTGGGTGGGGGAATTTAGATTTTGACTCTTGATTTATGTCGTCAATCATTAGGTATAAGTTCGGATCGCTTTATTTGGTTGAAGGAAGAGCGTCACTGCATTAAAGAAAAGTTTTGAAAACATAAGGAAAGTGCTGTGTTTCAGTCAGTTTTCATTGGTCATCATCGCAGAGTATGCGTTATCTATCATATACGAGACCCGCAGTCAACAAATTAAAAAGAAAAAAAATGATGTTTCAGTTTTCATAAGTCATCAGTTATGTCATGACTGAGGCCCGCAGCCAACATGTTAAAAAGAAAAAAATGTGTTTCAGTCAGTTTTCATAGGGCATCATCGCAGAGTACTCTGCGTAGCGTTATTTTTTATTTTTATTGTATTTATTAGGCAAAGCCGACAGTACACATAATGAGTATTTTGTAAAGCGTTATGTCCGAGACCCGCAGTCAACGTGTTAAAAAGAAAAATATGACCTCTAAACTATTTTGAATAATAATTTTTGATTGTCACTGTCACTGTCACTCTAAAACTCAAACTCAAAACTCAACTCGAAGCTCCACTCGAAACTCATTCTACAAATTCATCTATAAATGGTTATATCTCAGGAACTACTCATCCTAGACTAGCCGTTAATTGCTCAAAAGATAGCTATTGACAAGATCTTTATTTTCAATGACATATGTCAAACTTGAATTTGCCATATCTCGAGAAGTACTCATCCTAGACTTGCCGTTACTAGCTCAAATGAGAGCTACTAATAAAATCTTAATTTTCGATGACAGCTGTCAAACTAAAAACTGTCATCGAAAATTAAGATCTTAACAATAGCTATCATGTAAGCTAGTAACGGCAAGTAAAGGATGAGTAGTTCTCGAGATATGGTCGATTTAAGTTTGACAGCTGTCATCGAAAATTAAGGTCTTGTCAATAGCTATCATTTGAGCTACTAAAGGCAAGTCTAAGATGAGTAGTTATCGAGATATGGTCGATTTAAGTTTGACAGCTGTCATTGAAAATTAAGGTCTTGTCAATAACTATCATTTGAGCTACTAAAGGCAAGTCTAAGATGAGTAGTTATCGAGATATGGTTGATTTAAGTTTGACAGCTGTCATCGAAAATTAAGGTCTTGTCAATAGCTATCATTTGAGCTAGTAAAAGCAAGTCTAAGATAAATAGTTCTCGAGATATAGTCGATTTAAGTTTGACAGCTGTCATCGAAAATTAAGTTCATGTCAATAGCAATAATTTGAGCTAGTAAAAGCAAGTCTAGGATGAGTAGTTCTCGAGATATGGTCGATTTAAGTTTGACAGCTGTCATTGAAAATTAAGGTCTTGTCAATAGCTATCATTTGAGCTAGTAAAAGCAAGTCTAGGATGAGTAGTTCTCGAGATATGGTCGATTTAAGTTTGACAGCTGTCATCGAAAATTAAGGTCTTGTCAATAGCTATCATTTGAGCTACTAAAGGCAAGTCTAAGATGAGTAGTTATCGAGATATGGTCGATTTAAGTTTGACAGCTGTCATCGAAAATTAAGGTCTTGTCAATAGCTATCATTTGAGCTAGTAAAGGCAAGTCTAAGATGAGTAGTTCTCGAGATATGGTCGATTTAAGTTTGACAGCTGTCATCGAAAATTAAGGTCTTGTCAATAGCTATCATTTGAGCTACTAAAGGCAAGTCTAAGATGAGTAGTTATCGAGATATGGTCGATTTAAGTTTGACAGCTGTCATCGAAAATTAAGGTCTTGTCAATAGCTATCATTTGAGCTAGTAAAGGCAAGTCTAAGATGAGTAGTTCTCGAGATATGGTCGATTTAAGTTTGACAGCTGTCATCGAAAATTAAGGTCTTGTCAATAGCTATCATTTGAGCTAGTAAAAGCAAGTCTAAGATAAGTAGTTCTCGAGATATGGTCGATTTAAGTTTGACAGCTGTCATTGAAAATTTATTCCAATTTTATTATAATATAATTATTATTGCGTAAAATAAACAATTAGTAGTCTGCATTTCCACCCTTAATGCTTAGAACACAATTACCGCAATTATTTTTAATCTTTTGACCGAAATTCTTTTCTCCATTATCTCCTATAACCCACTTATAACCCGTGTTACAATGATAAAAAGGGTAACCCTAAGGAATGGGTTTTGGAATAATACCAAAACCCAATACTATTGATAACCCTCATGATCAGATAACCTAATCAAAAGGGTTTTGAATTGTTTAACCTATCAAATAATAGTGTAAACCATACGGAGAGGGTTAACTAAACTTTTGGAAAAACCCTGCCGAAAACCTCTTCATCGGGTTACCAAATCGGGCCCTGATACAGTTGAAGAAAATACGCGCAAACGAATTTGCACAAGGATCAGCTAGTATTACCATGGGTATTACATAAAAAAAATTTAATACCGGTTTAGTTTAATCTCTTTCCGATTTCCAGCCACAATTTATCTTGAACATTTCAGTTACAATAATGGAACGACAATGATCATAAAGCGTTGCATATTTTACAATCAATTCAAAAAATTCAATATTAAATTCGATATCGTCATTCGTCACGCATTTTTACATCACTAACGGACATATGTCGCAAGCAAGTACATACTACGAACTGGCGGCCATCTGACGCCCATCTGGCGGCGATCGGGCGCGGGCGCCGAAATGGCGCGTCATACGTCCGATCAACGACATACCGTGTGTCCTAAATTGTGCTTTATTTCCATGCATTTTGTATGAAATTTGAATGGAATAGGAAACCGCCTGTGCCATGTCTGCGCCATGTCCGTGCCCGATGAATGTGAACTCGTCGGACGCAGACAAGGCACTGGCGGTTTCTTATTCCATTCAAATTTCATACAAAATGCATGGAAATAAAGCACAATTTAGGACACACGGTATGTCGTTGATCGGACGTGCTTATGACGCGAAGTCGTCCGAGCTAAATTGTGCTTTATTTCCATGAATTTTGTATTAAATTTGAATGGAATAGGAAAGCGCCCGTGCCATGCCCGCGCCAGGTCAGACAAGTGGGGCCTATACCTAACAGACCTCGCAAACACGACGCTTTGCCGTCGCGCTTAGTCGCGAGCGTCTGTCATATCTTGCTGTCGCGATTGTCGCCGTGTGTGCGGAGCTTTGAACAAAATGTATGAAAATTGTCCCCCGCAGCTTGTCGTAGCGTCTAATCGCTGACGTTTGTCGTCCAATGTGCGCAGGCTGTAAAGCGCCAGATACACTAGTGAACATTTTGTCCCGCAACATGACGCGCAACACTCAATATTATGTGACGCTGCATCCTTGCTAGGGCTTGCATTCGAATATTATTTTAGTTCGAATATTCGAATACTGATATTTCAATATTCGAATATTCGATTAAAATTAATAACACCGAAATCGGAAGTTAGATGTGCATGAAATGCCACTTATGAGTTTGCGCGATATATCCATACAAGACAATACAAGTTTACGTCGTTGTTCGGGTAAAGAACATGACGAATGATCCGATCCGAACCCGATAAATTTTATCGGGTTCGGAACACGGTTCGGATACACTCAGAAGTGACGCCTAGTTGACGAGACTGTTCTGTCCATTCGTCTCTGTCGTGAATGTTTATTTTCATGATTTTGTTAAAATAGATTTTTAAGACTGTTTAGGGTGACATTACCGAGCCGGTCAAACGAACCCTTATGGTGCTGCTTTGTGCGTCCGTCCGTCCTTGGCGTGGTTTACTTCGGTGTACTTAAGAGATCACCTTGGTTAAGCAACTCTCAGCGCGGTCATTACTTGGATGGATGACTGTTTTGTGACATTTAGATTTGACCGCTTCCGTGCTTCGGAAGGTACGTTAAGATGTTGGTCCCGGCTTTTCAGTCATTAACCCATGTCCGAGGCCTTCGGGTGGCCTAAAATCTCCGACACTAGAGTTGGCCACTAGCTCATACGAAGAAAAATATTTAAATTTGTGGTTGATTGTGCGTGTAAATCGCCAATGTTTCGTTACGGCGACACAACTTTTTGTATTATTTTTTAATTTGTTATTTTAAATTAGTTCATGGAAATAACGCTTTGAAGAATAAAATAAGTTGATATTTTAAACTTCTTCATGAAAATAACACTTAAAATAACAAAATAAGATGTGATTTTAATAAGAACATAGTGTTTTTTCTATTATTCGAATAATATTCGAATAATTCGAATAGTACCCGAAAAACAATCGAATATTCGAATATGAAAATTTTCGAATATTTGCAAGCCCTAATCCTTGCATATTGTCCCGCAACATTGTACGTGACACGGGGCATGTTGCTTGCTCCCGTCTTGAGAGCGAGCGCACGTGTCGCGCCATTTGTCACCGAGTGTAGTCGCATACGCAACGTGCCTATTAATATGTGTTTAGTGTGGAGAAATGATACCGTGCTGTCACTTTATAGTGTTTTTTTTATAAATAAATGTTACTGTACTTTTGTGGATAATAAATAAAATACAAATACTTCTGGAGCTTTACAAAAGTCGTAGCACTGACTAATGTGGTCGGCAAAATGTTCCGCCACTTTCTCTCGGGGACGCTTCACGTAGTTGTTGAGGGACATGTTCCGTGTTTCTTCATTTGTCTCCTAGTGTATCCCAGGCTTAAGAGCTTCGCCCTAGCCCGACACCTCTTGTATTTGTTCCGCGCCTGAGGTTGAATCGAAATAAGCAATTTAGTTTACCTCGACACGTTGTCAATCTCGGCATAAGCTGGAGGTGGTTCCGGGAACTGAGAGACAGGTATAGGTGATGCTGGAAATCCGTTCGAATCTGTACGACCGTAGATCTCAGCCTGTTTTGACATGAGCGATGACATACCTGATGAGCTTGGGTATGTAGACCCTGTAAGGATAAACATACATAACCCTTTTTTTTTGCCAAAGCTACCTGATGGGAAGTATTCACCGCCGCCCATGGACACCTGCATTACAGAGGCAATACTGATGCTCTGCCGGCCCTTGAGGTGATGAAATACCCGCCTTTTAAAGGACCCCATGTTGTAGCTCTGAGGGAAAACCGCAGGAGGGAGTTCGTTCCACAACTTTCACGTACGTGGCAGAAAGGACCGTGTAAAACGAACAGTTGTCGAGAACCAACCATCCAGGTGGTGCATTTCCGCATTGTAAAACGTTTTTTTCTCAAAACAAAAGGGTACCAGGGTGAGGAGGTATACAAAAATTACCACCACTACCAGCCTATATCAGTCAACTGCTGGACATATGCCTCCCCTAATAAAGGGAGATATGTCCATGGACTGAAGTGTGCGAAGTATGTATGAAGTTTTGTAAGATGATTGATAGTGTAAGGAATAGTCCAATCTGTTGATATTTGTTATATTTGCTTTCATAATTTTTTTACTTCTCTTGCTCAAAAAGTGTATCATAATAGTGTAGCTTAGCGGGCCTAAAACTCGAGTTTAATACCTCGGGCTAAAAAGTATTTTTTCTTTTTAATTTTTGTCTAAAATCATCAGCCCGTACAAAGCATTCGTTCTCTTACATAAAAACTCGACTTCTTGGTGCTCCGTCAATCTTTTTTTTTGAAAATAGAACCGTCTTGGTGATGTTTTATGAAGGTTGATTAATTTTTAATTAAATTTCTGAAAATTGTCTAATTTTGAATTGTTTTATTTTCTCGCAATCGAAGTGAAAAGTAGTGTGTTTTACTCGGGCCAAAACCACCCATTATAACTCTGTCTTGTCATCCTCCCTCGCTATTCTTTTTTTATTTTGTATATCTTAGCGCCTTGGTATTATACTGTAATAGTATAATACCAAGGCTGTGTTATAATTGTATGGATAAATATCTAAATACCTATCCATAATTGCCAGCTGGACATACGGGTTGGGTATCTCAGTGCACAACTTCTCATACCACCGACGTTGATGGCCGTTGGGGCCAGGGGATTGAGCTTGCCTAGACTGCGCTATACCGCTATCAGCCGGCCAGAGCCCCGTTTGTTAGTTAGCACGGTGCACTTGCAGGTGAGGTTAGCGAGGGTTCTGAAAATGGCGGTTGGAGCCCCTTTCTCCCCATAAAAGTTACAAATCAAGATCTATACCAATTTTGCAAGAGGCTGGTGCTTGAGGTTATGCCTTGCGATCTCCAACCCGCATGCAGTTTCGATTATAAGGGATGTTATTACAGGCATATTAGGTCTTCATGTCTCAAGTTTTTCTCGATATGCATTGTAAGTAGGTAGGTACTTGTTATATATTTTTTGTTTGTTTTGTGTGAATTCGTATACAAACCTTTACTTTTTTTTATGAGTGCAACATTGTATTTTTAAACTTTTCGATGTACTGACCTACTCCACCATTTTTTGTTATTTTGTACCAAATAAACGTTTATTCATTCATTCATTCATTCATTCATTCATTCATTCATTCATTCATTCATTCATTCATTCATTCATTCGTTCGTTCGTTCGTACATTCATTCATTCATTCATTCATTCATTCATTCATTCATTCATTCATTCATTCATTCATTCATTCATTCATTCATTCAAGTTGATGAACGCAGGGCGTTGCAATAGAGCACGTTCCAATAAGACCTTCGTTGCAATGCCATGTGATAGAAGACTAGATGTGCTTGTTCCATCAGGAACAGTAAAAAAGTGTTAGTTTACCTGAGGTACCAGGGCTGTTTAGATCTAAAGTGTTGGGTCTTCTCGGAGGGACCTGAGGTTGAGGGTCTTCAGATTCGTCAGAATCCTCTTCTCTCGTCTGGTCGATTCGTTTGTTATCGAATGGATTGTAGAATATTGTCTCCTGAAATAAATGATTGTAGAATTAAAGAGATGGGACAAAGTGACCTTCTGTTAGGGTTACCATCATATCGTAGTGACCTTTAGTTAGGGATACCTTTGTATCTCGCAGTGGTGAGTTAGTGTTTAGATACAAATGTTTTGTGTAATTCATCGTCATCATAGATAGGTAGATGAACTCTTTATTTCACACAACACCAATTAAAAACCAAAAATGTACAAAAACAGAGAAATGAAATAGTAATGTAGGTAAATTAATGATTAATTAATGTAAGTAAATTATGTTGGTAATTCATCAACATCATCATCGGCCTTTAGAAGTCCACTGCTGGACATATGCCTCCCCTAATGAGCGCTATTGCGCGTTGCCCTGAGCTCGAAGCATCCAGCTTTTACCAGAAGCCTTTCGCAAATCGTCCTTCCACCTAGCCAGAGAGCGTCGTATCCGTTTGCCGATCCGCGGTCTTCACTCAAGAACTCGTTCGCCCCTACAGTTATCGGTTCTTCGGCAGATATGGCCAGCCCACTGCCACTTCAGCTTGCTAATTCTCTGAGCTATGTCGACAACTTTAGTTCTATGTCGGATAGTCGCGTTACGGATTTTACAGACCTCGCAAACACGACGCTTTGTCGTCGCGCTTAGTCGCGAGCGTCTGTCATATCTTGCTGTCGCGATTGTGCTGTGTTCGCGGAGCTCTGAACAAAATGTATGAAAATTGTCCCCCGCAGCTTGTTGTAGCGTCTAATCGCTGACGCTTGCAATGTGCGCAGCCTGATATTTCAGAGAAACTCCAAGCATATCCCGTTCCGTAGCTCGCTGGGTGACTTTAAACTGGTGGACTAGCCGTACTGTGAGTGTAATTAAAATAAAACACATTAGCGAGCTCAGGACACATCGCAATGGCGCTCATTAGGGGAGGCCTATGTCAGCAATGGACTGCTTTCGACTGATGATGATGAAAGAAACATTTATTTCTGAGATAAACAGTCAAAAAAGTCGCTAACGTATGCTGAAGAAACATGGTAGTAATTTCAGCGCTGGTTTTCAGTGGTGCCACCGTAATTTGTAAATGCACTCAGCACCTTTTCTAATATAGTCTTATGGTTTCATGAGACGTACCCGTAGTTTTTTATGCCCAGGATTCGAGAAAATCCTATTTTGTCCAAAGCATGAATTTTATTGGTTGGCTTTTTGAACGTATGTACCAGATTTTAAGTCCCAACAAATTCTGATAGCCAAAAAGCCACTTTACAAGCTATTATACGTGTATTTCACCATGTAATATTTTGTGAAATTGTACCCTGTCCTTTTTTTGTTTATTTTCGGGTAAATAAAAAAAAATAGGATTTTTTCAGCTGAAATATCGGATGTTAATATCCGTACAAAATCCAGACGTATAGTTACCCTACCTCCGATTATGTTCTGACTCTTTGATCTGATTGAATAGATCTTTTCTTTGTAAAAACATTTGCAAAAGCTTTTATTGTATTCTACGTAATCATTGAACCTTCTCATTTGATACAGCTATATAGGTTTAGTCTATGAATGAAAAGATTCGCCGCCATCTTGGGGCGTCAGCCATATTGGATTGGAACACAGTTAATTTAAATATATTTTTTCTCGAGATAGTTCTTTGTCGTTTCAACGAAAAAAAACGAAAAGAGATTGTATGTCTAAATTAACTTGAAACTTGGGTTGATGAATCGAACAGACACCAAATCCTCAACGTTGACGTTTAGCGGAATTTTAATCACACATATTATAAATGCGAGTGTTTGTGTGTGTGTGACCAACATTTAACATGCCCTCCGAAGCACGGAAGGGGTCATATCTAAATGCCACTAAACGTTCACCCATACAATGACCGGGCGGAGTGATGCTTTTCCGAGGTGATCGCCACCTAAGCCCTTGATCATGCCCCTTGTCAGCAAAAGTAAGCAAAGCTCTTTATGTCAACCCCCCCCCCCCCCATGCCCCTCTCCTACTCTGTCTAAGCGATTACCTAAACGTATTTATTATTTCTGGGAATCCCCGAAAATGCGTTTCGTTTTCAAATAAAGACAAAGTGTGGGTAGCCAATGTGTAAAAAATAAATAACAACTGCTGAAGTAATCACCATCTAGACCGTACCTGTCTTGTCATCAAAAATAAGGAGACTCCCCCCGCCTCTCTAAAGTGCTTACGTATAATACTTGAATGGCCCCTTTCCCACCTGAACAAACTCTGGTGCTTCAGTCTGTGGCGAGTTCTCTCTACTCTGGGCGACATCGCTGCCATTCTCTTCAGGCAGGTCGATGTAGACCACTGGCGCTGGATCGCTCTTGGACTGTGAGCTGGAGCTCTGGGATTCTCTCTCTATAACCTGGAGAAATTAATAAATAATGCTGGACGCTATCACACAGCATCATGTAGCCCCAAATTAAGCAGAGCTTGTATTATGGGAACCACATGACTGATATACCAACTCAACTCCTCGCCTTGTCGAAATGTTCGGGCAGTTACGGCTAAGCGCCATTGGCTACATCTACATGGGAAACGTTGCAGCTTCCAAGCCTGCTCAATGACTTATAGTTGAGTTGTCCTTTTTAATAAATAGAAAACAGCCAGACCCAAGACAAATATTACAGGAAATATAAACATTTGTCTCCCGGCGGGAATCCGTAGCCTTTTACCTTTCAGGTGGGCCTTTTTCAACTGTGTTACAGAGGTCGTCAAGATACATCACACACACACACCCTTATTCGATTCGATTAATCCCATGGTAAGAATGGGTCGTCAATATTATGATATGTCTACATCTGCACTAATATTATAAAATTAGAAAAAAAAATATATTTGTAATGAATAAACTCAAAAACTACTGTGTAGTTTTCAAAAATTATTTCACCATTGGAAAGCTACATTCACCCTGAGTAACATAGGCTATATATATTGCTAGAAAAGTTTAGTGATCCTTACTAAAACCCGTGCGAAGCCGGGACGAGCCGCTAGTTAGTCAATAAAAGTGACTCAATCGACGTATTCAATCATAATTTAGCAAGATTTAACAGTGAAGTCATGTGTCTAGCAAAAGAGTAATTTGCACTTCACCTACTATTGATATTGATTCCCCTGTGTCGAGTATCAATAATAACCCTCATACCTCAAATCGTCTATTGTATTTCTATCAGCCACCGCGTTGGGTATCAACAACGGGTCTCATACCTCAAATCGCCTATTGTATTTCTATCAGCCAGCGCGTTGGGTATCAACAACTGATCTCTGACTATATACTCATACTCATACTAATCGTCTATTGTATTTCTATCTGCCACCGCGTCGGGTATCAACAATGAGTCTCATACCTCAAAATCGTCTATTATACTCCTATCAGCTACCGCACTCCCTCCACTGCTAGTTGTTGGAAGATCTATGTACACTACAGGAGCTGCATCACTGTTTCTCTTGGCAGGGAGAGAGCTCCCAACACGTTCCTGCAACAGCCAAGAAACAATAATCCTATTAAATAAAATTAAAACCAATTTATAAAAACCGACAAGATCGACGCGAACTCACGCACCAAGAAGGGTTCGCTTCTAACTACAAACAATTGAAACAAATATGTGAATTAACCCATTATATTCAAAAACGATAATTCTCGTTTCTCAATAGGTATAAATGTAACTTCGAATTTACGGTTTCCGATTTTTCCCTTTATTTGCGATATAAAGCCGGCTTTGGGATGTAATGTCTCTTTACACGTGATCATTTGACACTTCAAATTCAGGGCGAGGCAGGGGGAGGTGCGGTGTGCGGGGAGGTGTGTCATTCAAAATGTATGATGATTGATGAGCGATAAAATATTATATCTCAAGATGTAATATATATGCCATAGTTAAAAGCCGGCTTCAGACTGTAAAAAAACAAAAATAAAAATATATTCATTCAAATCCATCGATCACTTTGACACATTCATCACACTAATAATGCAAATAGGAAGTTTGTGTGTGCGTGTGCGTGTGTATGTGTGTGAGTATGTTATGTAGTATGTTTGTTCCCGCTCAACACCGCCGAACGGATTTGGTTGAAACCTGTTTGTTATTGGTGCCTGGATAAAGACTACTTTTTATACAGGTATGGTCACGTAATGTAAAAATAACGCTGGCAGTTTGCTGCGCATTCGGCGATTTATCGGTATTTTTTACCCGTACGCAAACACACTTTTTACTGAGTTCTTTTTACATGACGCGAACTCTACCACGCGAGTGAAGTCGCGGGTAGAAGCTAGTATTTCTATACTTCTTACTTGTATCTCTTCGGGGGTAGGTGCTTCTCTTTTCACGTTCAGCTCGACCTGCCTCCGAGGAAGGTTGTTCCACCTGCAATACATGTTGAAGGCCTTTATAAAGTCATCAAACTTGAGCGATAAAATATTATAGCTTAAGCATAACTCAAGATGTAAATATCTAAAGTGGGCTTCAGATGACAGTGACGCTGCGTCTGCGGGAGTCCCTTCGTGAAAATGACTCTGGACGTTGAGTTAGAACGCTTACCTGGCTGCAGCATCTGCACTGATGCTGGGCGCGTCGATAACCGGGGGATCAACGTAGGGATATCCTTGGTACGGCCGGTGTTGGCTGAAAGAGAAGAGAGAAAAACTATTTTTCATCTACCCATCTCGGAAAGAGAGTATTTTAGCTCCTCGATATCTGAGTGCAAAAGCCGTTTTTATCCGCTAAAGGATAAAGTAAATGGAATTTAGAACATCGTGTGTTTGTGAATTCAAAACATCATTAAACCTATTTACTTCTACCTCCATGGTGCCGAATTTTAGAATCCTTTGCTTACTCGGTCATAAAAATTGATTGAAGGGTGTATATGCCGGTTTTAATAGAGGCACAAGAGGCTTATCATCTTCATGCTCAAGTCAGGGCGTTGCATTGTAGAGCACGTTCCGAAAATGATCTACGATGCAATGATGTTAAGTGTTAACGCTGCCTACTTCACTTCTCTGGGAGCCGGGTCGGCCGCCCCCCGCGCCGCCACGCCCGCACCGCATTCACCATTAGACACGACGACGACCGCACGTAAAATTTTATTTTGAAACCAAATACCACAGTTTTCGCAATTGTATTATTTAATTAAATGCTGTAAAACGACCGTATCGGCTTCTCATTATCATTTTGGTCCAATCGAGCCAAATTCGCAAAATCAGCGAGCAATTTAACCCAACAAGAGGGTCATTATAACGGTCAACGGACGGCGTAGTTACAAGATTCGACTACAAAAATCAATTCGTGGCGGAGTTGTGGACATTCTAAACAAAGAGAAGTGATAACCGAGGAAGGGTAACGCATGTCTTGAGTTCGTTCCAATTTTCCCTATCATCCTAAACATCCTTTTTCATTATAAATTAACGTTTAACGTGATTTCAAACATCTATCTTTCCCAATATTTGATTTTCTTTCATTAGTTTAGTCTTCTAATTTGCAAACAAGTGTTCATAATTATCCCCCATAGTCTCCATTTGTCATTATTAGCAATAATCATACTTTTTTCACACATTCCAGCAATAAACGAGTCGTGCGCGGGCGCATGTACTTGGGCATACCCTTGACCTTGACCGTGCGCGCTAACGGTCATTTGAAATCCCAGCTGATGCAATAACTACTGCTTGCATAATTTAAGTATCGTTCCTTTTCCAATTAATACAAATTTTTATTCTCGTTTTCCTCTAGCAATTTTTTACAGATCTACCTATCTTAAAAAACTAATTCTTCTGCAAATTAATTTATTTTATAAGCTTTGTGCATTCAATATTTAAAAACTATTTTTTATAGCAACTTTTTTTCAACTTTTTCGTCACTATGGACTTCAAATCTTTAGTAAGACGAAGAGCAAGCCATAAAACTAAGCTCACTCAATTCAAAGCTTATTTAGATTCATTACTAAGTTGTTGCAAATCACTCAGTAGCCTTCAAATCAACGAATTAAATATTCGGTTATCCAAGCTGGACGATCTCTATTCAGAATATGATGGCGTGCAAACTGACATAGAAAACCTTTCTGAAATTCCAGATGATCAGTACAAAGAACGAGAAACTTTCGAGACACAGTACTACAGTACCATCGCCACGGCCCGAGACGCATTAGACAGGCATACCGCTGCGTGCACCGCGGAAGCAGGCGCTGGAAGTAGCGCGTCGGTGACTGGTTCAAGTACAGCTGTAGCAGGTAGACCTACGCTTAAATTACCAGTCATACACCTGTCAAACTTTTCTGGTCGCTATCAAGATTGGTTAGAGTTTCACGACACATACACCTCACTTATACATAACAACGCTTCAATACCTGATATCAATAAATTTCATTACTTACGCGCAGCTTTGAAGGATAGTGCAGCCTGTATTATTCAGGCTCTGGATTTTTCAGCTGATAACTACGCTATTGCTTGGCAGCTTCTTTGCGAGCGTTTTCATAATAGCAGACTTTTAATCAATAATCATATTCAATCAATTTTCAATATAGAACCAATCAGCAAAGAATCCGCAAAAGCTTTGCGCAATATTCTTGATGCAATAAACAAAAATCTTAGAGCTTTAAAAACATTGAAGCTACCTACTGAGCACTGGGATGTACTTATTATTCACATTGTTTCAAACAAATTGGACTCTGTAACTTGCCGCGAATGGGAGGTCTATCGTAGCAAAACAGAAGCAAGCATTCCCACACTGAACGAGTTTAATAACTTTCTAAAGGGCCGTGCAGACTTGTTAGAGACAGTAGAAGAACAGTCGAGCAATAAACGAAGACATAGTGACAGTTCAGTTATACGCAGTAAGGCATTCGTTACATCATCATCATCATCATTCGTAGATACACGGAAGAGAGCTCTCTCTTGCCCGATATGCAAGCATAATCATGCTATATTTAGATGTTACAAATTCAAAGCAATGCCTGTTAAGAAACGAATTGAACAAGTCAAATCATTACAACTTTGCCTAAATTGCTTACGTAGTCACAGTGGCAGAGACTGTTTTTCGGGGCCATGTACTATCTGTTCAGAACGTCATAACTCACTTTTGCATCAAGAATCCGAAACAAAAAATTTACAATCTAGTAGTGTCGTGTTATCCGCTTCTCACAACAATACACAAACAAAGGATGAAGAAAGTCAATCAGATATAGGTACACAAAACATATCACTTTCTTCTACAAATAATAATTTAGTGCTGCTATCAACAGCTGTCATTAATGTTTCAAATCATAATGCCAATCGCACCTATTCAGTACGAGTGTTGCTCGATAATGGCAGTACGTCAAGTTTTATCACAGAAATGTTAGCCAAAAAACTTGATCTAAAAACCTTTTCAACGTGTACCTCAGTTGAAGGGTTAAACCATCAAACATCACAAATCACAAAACGTTGTGATGTTACAATATCATCGCACTACGATCACACTTACACAACAGACATTAGCTGCTTTGTTGTTCCACACATCACACAATCATTGCCGATCACACAGATCGACTACATCACACTCAACATACCGAGTCATATTCAGTTGGCTGACCCCACATTTAACACACCCTCGCAGGTAGATATGTTATTGGGAGCCGACATTTTCTGGGACATACTAGGCAATCAACGCATTTCATTAGGCAAAACAAAACCAACTCTAAGTGAAACACGATTAGGTTGGTTAGTATCAGGTGTTATCGAATCAAAATACACATCATTCAATTCACATACAGTCCACTGTCATCACATACAAAACATAGATATTTCAGATCAACTCAGTAGGTTTTTTGAACTTGAATCAGTTACTTCATCAATAGGTAACAACATGTCCAAAGAACAGCATACATGCGAACAATTATTTAAACAAACAACGACTCGTCAACCAGATGGTCGATTTGTGGTTACCATTCCACTCAAGCAGTCACCTGAAACTTTAGGTGATTCTTATGAACAAGCAACAAACAGGTTCTTATCACTTGAGCGCAGATTTAAGAGGGAACCCAATTTCAAGCAATTATACAGTCAATTTATTCAAGAATACATCGATCTTGGACACATGTCTGAAAACAAATCCATACATAAACATAACACAATACAAAACTATTTACCACATCATGGGGTCATGCGCGAAACAAGTCTTACCACCAAATTACGTGTCGTTTTCGATGCATCAGCTGTTACGACGTCGGGCCTATCATTTAATGATATTCAGCTTGTAGGTCCGATAGTGCAAAACGACTTAATAAGCATTTTAACTAGATTTCGTCAACACAAGTACGTCGTAACTGCTGACGTTGAGAAAATGTTTAGAATGGTTGCTATAAATAGTTCTCAACATAACTTGCAACAAATACTGTGGAGATTCGATCCTACACAAGAAATAAAGTCATATAACCTACTTACAGCCACTTACGGGACTGCATCAGCTCCATGGTTAACGACAAGGTGTATCGTTGAGTTAGGCCAGCTATGTAATGACATTCCGGTAAGTGAGGCCATAATTAATGATTTTTATGTTGATGATTTTATTTCTGGTCATAATAATGAGACAGAACTTATACGAATCTCTGAAGGTGTCATAAATCATTTAAAAGGCGCGCAGTTTGACCTCCGTAAGTGGCATTCAAACAATTCGAACATTCTTGAGCAACTACATGGCAATAACACAGACACGCTACTTAACCTAAGCAAGGATGAACAATCTAAAACTCTAGGCCTAATATGGGCATGCCAGGATGATTGTTTCGTATATTCTGTCAAAAATATAGAATTTCCTAAGGTTAATAACAAAAGAACAGTGTTATCTATCATTTCACAAATATTTGATCCTTTAGGACTTATTAATCCTTCAATTTTGTTAGGAAAACTCATACTTCAGAAGTTGTGGGCTTCGAAAATCTCATGGGATGAACCTATTCCTACAGATGTGGCCATCCAGTGGTCAAGGTTCGTAAGTTCACTACCTCACTTGAATCATTTTAAAATCCCACGACATATAGTTTGTGACGAACCCATCAGCGTTCAAATACATGCATTTTCAGACGCATCTCTTCATGCATATAGTGGTTGTGTCTATTTTCGTTCCCTAACAGCTGATAATAAAATTACAGTTAATTTGGTGATGGCCAAGAGCAGAGTAGCTCCAATAAAACCCATGACCATGCCGCGCTTAGAACTATGTGGTGCACTCCTTACTGCTCGACTAGTAAACAAGGTAAAGGAATCCGTTAGACTTACTATAGATTCCATCACATACTGGTGTGATTCCACTATCGTTTTAGGTTGGATAAAAGGTTCTAATACTCATTTACTAAAAATGTTTGTTTCAAATAGAATCAATGAAATAGTCGAGTATACAGAGCCCAACTCGTGGAGATACGTACCTACTAACATGAACCCCGCAGATATCGGCTCACGTGGGCTTGAACCTGCTACCTTACAGGGCAGTAAACTTTGGTGGCACGGTCCTTCTTTCTTATTTGAATCGGAGTGTCACTGGCCACAGCACCCCCAAGTTAACGATAGCGACCTATCAGAAATGAAGATACAATGTCATACAATTTCAAAACGACAGTACATACACAATGACAACACACAGTCAAACAGTTCTCTCATGCATAGATACTCAGACATTACTAAATTGCAACACGTTACGGCGTATGTACTTCGTTTTAAACATAACTGTCGTAGTCCACAAAACAAATACACAAATTATTTAAAAATAACAGAGTTAATGTCAGCTATGTACTTATTGTGTAGATTGTCTCAGATAGAGTCTTTTGCTGAAGAATATCAAATTTTATGCAACAAAGGACAATTAAGAATTAAAAATCAATTAGTAAAATTAAATCCATTCTTTCAAAACGATAACGGCCTGATCAGGGTCGGCGGTCGCTTATCTAACTCAAATTATGATTATGATACTAAGCACCCAATATTACTACACGCATCACATCACATCACACAACTTATATTCAAACATTATCATACCAGTTTAATGCATGCTGGGCCTCAACTTTTATTATCGTCAATACGGCACAAATATTGGGCTATAGGTGGACGTAACCTCGCTAGGAAAACAGTTCATAACTGTCACATATGTTTACGTTTTTCAGGTAAATCAATTCAACCAATAATGGGTAATCTACCTAAAGAACGGGTTCAAGGCGAGTTTCCCTTTGTCAACTCAGCAGTTGACTACGCGGGACCAATATTGATAGCGAACAAAAAGGGCAGAGGTTGTAAGCATATCAAGGCATATATATGCGTATTTGTATGTCTGACTGTGAAGGCTGTACATATTGAATTGGTCACCGATCTAACAAAAGAGTGTTTTCTAGCTGCACTCAATCGATTTATTGCACGCAGGGGACGTCCTGCTTATCTGTTCTCGGATAACGGTACCAATTTTGTAGGCGCATGTAACGATCTTGCAAGATTCTTAAAGCAATGTAATCAGGAAATCAGTTCGTACGCTTCTCAACATTCCATAGTCTTCAAATTCTCACCTGCCTATAGTCCCCATTTTAATTCAATGGCCGAGAGTGCCGTAAAGTCAGTTAAGCATCATTTGAAAAGAGTTGTATCAATGGCCTTTCTAACCTATGAGGAAATGAACACATTGTTAGTGCAAATAGAGGCTATACTAAACTCTAGACCCATCACTCCATTATCCTCAGATCCGTCCGACTTAGTCCCACTCACTCCATCACATTTTTTAATTGGGCGATCATTGACATTGCTTCCCTCTCCTCAGGTACAAGATCAGAACTCACTTCACATACTGCCACGATACCAGAGAGTCCAGCAGTTGAAGGCTCATTTCTGGAATAGATTTTATACTGAATACATTTCAGAACTGCAGAAAAGAGTAAAGTGGCAGAGGAGTAATGGAGAGCTACGCGAAGGCGATATGATGATTGTCAAAGACGAGCGACTACCACCAAACCGATGGGTGATTGGAAGAATCACCAACCTACACAAAGGCAGTGACGGGGTCGCTCGCGTCGCAGATTTGAAAACATCGACTGGAACAATAAGAAGAGCTTTTAACCGTCTGGTACCACTACCAATTTTGGAACAGGATGTTCCAACGCTGGGACCTTGTTAACGCTGCCTACTTCACTTCTCTGGGAGCCGGGTCGGCCGCCCCCCGCGCCGCCACGCCCGCACCGCATTCACCATTAGACACGACGACGACCGCACGTAAAATTTTATTTTGAAACCAAATACCACAGTTTTCGCAATTGTATTATTTAATTAAATGCTGTAAAACGACCGTATCGGCTTCTCATTATCATTAAGAAATGGTAAAAAAAGAATCCTTACCTTTTAGTTGAGACTGTGGAAATTGAAGGAGCGTCTACCACAGGAGGTTCTACGTAAGGATATCCTTGGTAAGGCCGTTGGTAACTAGATGACGCCATGGCGTAGCTACCTGGGAAAATTAAATCAGAAAATGTTCTCGTGATACAGTTGGTGAAAGCAAGTAGGTGCGTTTTTTTGTGCGGAATTTCATGTCTTTTCAACAACAATCTTTGTAATATAATACCGATATTAGTTCCGAAACCGGGGGTATTTACCCCCGCGGGGGTATAACAGCTATTCTTTGGGGGGTAACAGATGTGATGAAAATACAGAATAACAAATATTTTATGTATGAAATAAGATAACAGTAGAAAAAGCTGATATATCTTGCTAATTTCTTCAGTGAAATTAACAGTCTTTATACCTCACTGTAAGGAAATATGACTTGAATATTTTGACAGAGCAAGTTAAAGTTACCAGTTTTTTGAGAAAATTTAAACTTTTCCATTGCTGAGTCCAGGTTAGCGATGTGTCGATGTTTACACAGTGAGCAATTGTTAAATTCCGAGCCAAACCAAATCTCGTTTGAAAATTCTGTGATTCAACATTTAATTGCGGCAAAAGACTCACAAGAAAGCAGTATTTTCCGAATTTGGATAATCTTGAGACCTTGGATATTGAGATTTTTCATTTACTGATTTTCTATTACTGATGATATTTTCAATGACGAAGATGTGTCGGCAAAAATAGAATTTCTCGGACCGCGCGAAGATATCACTTTCAAAGCAGATTTTCGAAATTATGAACTCTGTACATTTTGGGGAAAAACAGCTTCAGCTTGGCATTGATTAAAAACAAAGGCCAAAAAACGTCTGAACATGGAGCAAGACACGAGATGCGCGTTGAGTGTAACTAAGCCTGATATTAAAAAACTTGCTAATTTAAAACAATATCAACCTTCACACTAAATGTACATTTTTTGATGTAAAAAGATATTTGAACTTGCTTGTATTGTTTGCTTGAAATAATTTTGAATCAGGGGCAAAATCAGTTTCTCTAACATGCTATAGGGGTGACTGTTCTGAAAAGGTTAGGAACCACTGCTATATCGGTTTTGCTGAATCCCACTGCTGAGGCATTCCATTTTTCTATACATTCCGGTCTATTAGGGCTTCTGACTGATAGATACGAGAATGTAGGCGTAAAGTTCGTCATGTGTTTTGGGACCTATATTTTAGTTACATATATTATTGCCAAATGCTACAATTTTAACCATACAGGAATAACACTAAAACTACTTTTTAAACCAGGGCACAATCTGGTAATACAGTCGTACTTAATATTATAAATGCGAAATTTTGTTAGTATGGATGTATACATGAATGTTTGTTACTCTTTCACGCAAAAACTACTGAACGAATTTGGATGAAACTTGGAATATACATAGTTTAAGACATGTATTAACACATAGGCTACTTTATTTTTTATTTTGTACCGGTATCATGGGAGCGAAGCCGGGGGCGGAAGCTAACATAATATAAATTAGATACATAAGTACTAAATCTAAAAGTAGTTCAATTAATCATTACCTTCGTAAATATATCAGTTATTTATATCCGGATTACAATAGACATTTTATCAACAATTTTCTGAGAATCAGATATGAATATTCACTGCTCAACTGATATTAACAAGGCTGCTCTGAATTTACCTCATCATAAACATCATCAGTCTATAGCAGTCCACTGCTGGACATAGAATTTAGTTAGATTTAGATAAGATAAGATAATTTATTTCACACAACAACTTAATACAGTTACATAGTACCTTAGTTATGTGCTATTTCTAGAGGCAACATTTTCTATAGAAAGACAAAAATAGCGCAAGGAATATGTGGCTCAGAGTTCTTACCTCCCGTGCGAGGAAAATAAGCTCACCGTAACACAGTTAACAACTAGCACGGAAGGTAAGAACTCTGAGCCACATAGTGCTTGCGCTATTTGCGCTCTGAGCCACATAGTGCTAGTTGCCAAGCCCAAATCATCATCATCAGCCTATAGCCGTCCACTGCTGGACATAGGCCTCCCCTAATGAGCGCCATTGCGCCCTGTCCTGAGCTCGACGCATCCAGCTTCTACCAGCAGCCTTTCGCAGATCGCAGGCCGAGCCGCGGTCTCCACTCAAGAACTCAAGAAAGCCAAAATAACTTCTTCCAATTCTTTTTTACCATGACATATTGACAAATACATGTCTTTTTGAAACATTTGATTTATTTATGTAATGTTAGAAACACCAACGACAATTGACTTGGTACAGAACATAAAAATCTGTATCAAATATTATTGCACAGTGTAACATTGCCATTGTAGGCGTTTACAAAATATTTTTACTTTATATTTTCTTAAGTAAGTTTAAAAATACTTATGTAGATATTTACTAACTAGCATACAACTTAGCATCGCGGATAATAGCAAGAAATTAGGCACTTATTAAATAGAAATAGACGAGATCAAGGCAACTTAATATTATTGAGCAATTGTATATACTGTTGTTGTTAAATTGAGCTAATAGCTAGTTTTAATTTTGTACTCTTCTCCTTCTTCTCCGTATGAGCTAGTGGCCAACTCTGGTGTCGGAGTTTTTAGGCTGCCTGAAGGGCTCCGACATGGCTTAACGAATGTAAAAGCCGGGACCAACATCGTAACGTACCTTCCGAAGCACGCAAGCGCTCAGATCTAATTGCCACTAAACGGTCACCCATCTAAGTAGTGACTAGGCGGATCGTTGCTTAACCAAGGTGATCTGCTAAGAAAACCGAAGAAATACGTTCGTCACTCCACCGCGTCAGTCCATTGCTGGACATATGCCTCTACTAATGAGCGCCATTGCGCACTGTCCCGAGCTCGACGTACGTTTTTCGAAGTTCGTCACTCCACCGCGGTAGTCCATTGCTGGACATATGCCTCTACTAATGAGCGCCATTGCGCACTGTCCTGAGCTCGACGTACGTTTTTCGAAGTTCGTCACTCCACCGCGTCAGTCCATTGCTGGACATATGCCTCTACTAATGAGCGCCATTGCGCACTGTCCTGAGCTCGACGTACGTTTTTCGAAGTTCGTCACTCCACCGCGTTAGTCCATTGCTGGACATATGCCTCTACTAATGAGCGCCATTGCGCACTGTCCTGAGCTCGACGTACGTTTTTCGAAGTTCGTCACTCCACCGCGTCAGTCCATTGCTGGACATATGCCTCTACTAATGAGCGCCATTGCGCACTGTCCTGAGCTCGACGTACGTTTTTCGAAGTTCGTCACTCCACCGCGTCAGTCCATTGCTGGACATATGCCTCTACTAATGAGCGCCATTGCGCACTGTCCTGAGCTCGACGTACGTTTTTCGAAGTTCGTCACTCCACCGCGTCAGTC
Organism: Horisme vitalbata; assembly: GCA_951804965.1. Taxonomy (NCBI): domain Eukaryota; kingdom Metazoa; phylum Arthropoda; class Insecta; order Lepidoptera; family Geometridae; genus Horisme; species Horisme vitalbata. The sequence continues at coordinate 4,982,404 of OX638109.1, forward strand.
CATTGCTGGACATATGCCTCTACTAATGAAGCAGAACTAGCAGCCTTTCGCAGTTCGTCACACCTTGGCCGGAGGGCGTTCTACACTACGTTTTCCGAGCCGCGGTTTCCACTCAAGAACTCGTTTACCCCAACGGTTATCGGTTATATGGCCAACCCACTGCCACTTCAGCTTGTTAATTGATGATGATAATGAGGCTGACAGCAATAACAAAATAGTAAAGTAAAGATTATGTTAGCAACCCACCTGTAGTGTTTCCTTTGCATCCAATAAAGATAATCAGATCAATTATCTAGTCAAATGACAACTTTTACTCGCTGTTTGGGAGGCCTATAATCCATAGCACTTCACACTTTTCATATTTTCAACTCATTTCAACGCACTGCAATCCAAAAACTGTGAAACTAATTTTCAAATACAATCAAAAAACTAATTTTTATTTGTGTATTCACAATTACTAGACAAATTCTCGAACAAATGTGTTAAAAAGTATTCAGATAAACTATTGATAAGATAAATAGGTATATCGCTACGCAGTGTGATAAAAGGTCTGTCACACCACATAATACTGAACATTCATAACGTAACATCCTATAGTCACATAGACAACACAACCTGAACCTCATACTTGGATTCTCCGTTATGGATATCAAGCCAAAATGCACCAAATTTTATTACCGGCTTAAAAATAAGGAGAAGGTTCTAAATTCGTCAGAATCTTTTTTTTTGTATACTATTCCGCTATTACACGAAAACGGCTGGAGAGCGATTTGGAAAATTATTTTTTTGTTTGAAAGGCTATACATCCCAGGTCGTCCCATTGTCATCAGATCAGGATCTGATGATGGGATCCTAGAGAAATCTAGAGAACTCTTAAAATATGCCGCGGCTCGGGAAACGTAGTGTAGGACGCCCTCCGGCCAGGTGGAGTGATGATCTTCGAAAGGCTGCTGGTAGAATCTGGAAGCCAACATAGAATTAAGCTGATGTGGCAGTGGGCTGGCTATATCTGCCGAAGAACCGATAACCGTTGGGGTAAACCAGTGCCGTTCGCGGCTCGGCAAACGGTGTGTAGGATGCCTTTCGGCTAGGTGTGGTGACGATCTTGGAAAGGCTAGTAGTAGAAACTGGAAGCTAGTAAAGTCAGGGCTGCAGACAGCGCCACCTGTCGGCTGCTTTCAAGCTGAAGAAACAGTGGAGCACGTCACCTTACACTGCACTGCCAAAAACGAAGCCAGAACAAAATCCGGTTTACAAGAACTGCTTTATCAAAGCTCACAAACGCAGGCAGTGTCAGGAATCCTAGACCAATGTTGCCACCAACCCAGAGTCCTTCTACATTATTTTAAGGAGTTGGGCTGGCTGGTGTTAGGTCAGCAGGGGGGCAATGCACAATACACCCCAATGCGGGATTTCGGTGCAGAACTTTTTCCCCCTACCTCAAATTAGAATTAGAAACTCTATGCTTCGAGCTGAGGACAGGGCGCAATGTTGCTCATTAGGGGAGGCCGCCGTCCAAAAATTGACTGCTATAGACTGATGATGATAAATGCTACGCAGCACTTCAACAATCGCTAAAGCCCAATTTCTCAACTGTCAGTTACTTACCTACTGTTGCAGATGATTGATTAATGGCCGGTTTCTATAATATACCGTTACCGATAACGCTTCGTTTTCCCTTGAAAAACTGTCAAAAATTAACAACGAGACGTCGAAAATGTGACAGTTTTTCAAAGAAAAACGAAGCGTCATCGGTTACGGTATATTATAGGAACCGACAGTAATTCATTTTTACTTACTTAATAACCTGGCGCATTACTCCCGAAACGGGTCTTAGCCTCCGACACGATGGAACGCCACCGGCTTCTGTCTTGCGCTGCCTCTCTCCAGTTCGGCACTTGAAGAAAGCCGAGGTCTTTTACGACTTCGTCCTTCAACGGTATCTGAGGGCTTACCACAGGTTTTTATAGTTTACGAAAACTTTATAAGTTTCGGTATCTTTCCATACATTTTCAGTACAGCGCCTCTAGGGAAACGTGCATGAACTACGAAAATGTATGGAAAGATACCGAAACTTATAAAGTTTTCGTAAACTATAAAAACCTGTGGTAAGCCCTCTGGGCCGCCCGACTGGTCTTCGGCCGACCGGCACCCCCAGAACAGCCCGTTTTACTACCGATCCTCCTCCATTCGTAGCACGTGGCCGATTAGTTTTTAAGTACAATTTTAATTAAGTAAATAAATAAATTTGATTTCAGACTACAAAGAATTATATACACATGTATCTATCCTTCTCTTTTTATCTTCTCCCAATACCCAAAGGTTTGCTGTAAGAAAACTCTTTCAGGGTTAAGCTCGCCTTTGTACATAGCATTTAAGTTAATTTATTCCTGTATTATGTTTCTGTGTACAATAAAGAATTAAAGAAAGAAAGAAATAGTACAAGATCTTAATTTACTTAATCTACGCCCCATATAAATAAATACCTTAAGGTGTGTCCAAACATTGCGCGGCAATCCGGCGCGGAATGCCGCGCGCGGCTTGTCGCGCTGTGATTGGACGACTGCTGCGCGCGAACGCTTCTGTCTACCTTCCGCACGCGAATATTATTTATCACTCATTCGTCATTGCTTATGTTTGGACGTGTTTCTGCCACACATCGTTTTCATTTTAGTTCTGATACCAACTGAATCTGATCTTAGATGTGCCGCGTAATACTGACGCGCAAACTTACCGTCGATTTAGTCCTAAGGACACAGTTCTCCGCGCTCTAGCGCGGCAGAAATGTGTCCTGCGAACGCCGCGTGTAGCTGCCGCACAATCGCCGCGCAATGTTTGGACACACCTTTAGAGGCTAACATACTTAATACTTAAACCTAAAACTATTTGCTGACACGTAATGTCTGCGACGTGTGATGCACTTGCGCTGTGTGCAATGTTCTTCATGTTATATTTTCTTTCCAGAAAATGTCCAAGCAGAACGGTCTTTCTGCGAGGTGGCAGATCACATTGCATTGAGAGTTGTAACGCGGAGACCATGTGTGGGGAAGTGGTGGTGCCTGAAGAACACCTGAATGTAAGTCTTACATAGGGCATTCTACAAAGCAAAATATTTAGTACAAATTCCGCTAACATTCTCAAACGAGTTCCACAAAATGCATACGCGTGCACCGCTCTCCCGACCGCAGATTCACATGCAAATCAGATAAAGAACAAGCAAACAAGCAATTATTAATAAATGCAACCATCTACTTAGTCTTCCACCAAATAAAAACAAACACGTTAACCTGTGATTAGCTTGGAGAAACGACATACACATAAATACACAAGAAAAAGACTCGACAATGTTTCGCCTTCCAAGGGGAAGCGTGGAAGAAAAAAGAAGTGGGAAGGGGAAGGGGGGGGGGGGTGCCTTATGGCACATTGAAAATTAATTAATTGATAAGAAACATTGTCGAATTACTGTTGAGTTTTTTTCTTGTGTGTGTCGTTTCTCCAAGCTAACAGGTTAACATGTTTGTTTTTAAGATTTGTATATATCCCAAAAATTTCGACTCAGGCGGGATTTGAACCCGCGACCTTCCCATCAATTTACCAAAAGAACAGATTACAAAATATAATAATTTCTAGTGGTCCCCGCACGAGGCTGAGCCTATATCGCGGGAGCGGGTTTACATTATACTTATTACTTATTAACACTGAGTAGTAGCACAGAGACAAAATAAACTAAGAAACGAAACTAATTCAGATAAACAAAAGGCAAAATTGGTCAAACCAAACAAACTCGTGGAGTTTACCAGGAGTAGTAAGTAGGAAGGGGGGATGTTGTGTGTGTGTGTGTGTGTGTATGTTTATGTGAGTGCGCGCGCCATAGGGTGTGTTATAATAGACCATTAATTAGCTTAGGTATTTCTTCAAAATAAAAAAAACAAGTTCTAAGCGATTGTTTAAAACTAAACATATAATTACAAAATACTTTGCATTTCCATTTGTGCTGGCTTCTCATTTAGTGTTGGCATTTCCTTCTCCCACCAGGGTTTTTGCACAGGCAGTTTCGGCAACGCTACCGGTCCACTAGTCGCAATATAATCAACTTTCTGATTTTTTGGAATATCATACTGATCAAATTCTATCTTTTCTTTCCTTGTCGTCATAGCTCTTTGCATGTTGAATACTTGTGACGTTGACCTTGTGATGTTCAGCATATACTTCATCTCATGAGGTTCCATCTCATTTGGTTTCATCACATTAGGTTTCATCTCATTAGAATCGAAGCTGACCAGTCTATGCCCTCGATTTTGTCTCAGCTTCAGATTTTGTTTTGGTGGAACGAAAGTTTTGTGGTTGTGTGTTTCTCTGTATAATATTGTAGAGTCTATTGTTGGTTTGACCGTGATGTACCTAGATAGTTTCGAGTTCTCGTCTTCATACTTCGCCTGGTCTTGATTTGATATATCATCTTGATGGTCAAAACTTTGTGCTTCTTTCATGTATTTTATTGGCTTCTTTTTGTGTGGACGGAGTTTTTGCTTTCTCGTGATCGGTTCTTCATGTTTCGGCTCGTAATACTGGGGCTGATTCGATTTGGGTTTTATCTGTTCAAATATTTGTGAATACTTGTCAAAATCTTGTTTTACTTGAACAATTGGTTGCTCAATAAACTTCGCTTGCTCATAGTTTTGAAAGTCTTGTTTTACTTCTGCTATTGGTTGTTCAATAAACTTCGCTTGCTCATACTCAGGCGTTGACTGTTCGAGCTCATACTCCGCTATCGGCTGGTCCGGTTCGTGTTTCGGATTGTCAAGACTATTAGACAGTCCATCGTCATGTTTTAGTTTTTCGTAGACATTGATTCTGTTTATTTCTGCTTCTTTGGAATACGTTCCGTATGGAATTTCGTTGGTTTCCTTCTCCCAGTTTATATTTTGTCCTGTATTTACAATACTGCTTGCCCAATCGTTCGTTGTACTTGTTTCTTCGACAGCATACTTATGTGTCTGTTCATGTTTTATGTCTCTGTCAAAGTATTTTGGTGTGACCGTTTCAAAACGTTGTCGTCCGATGTTTTGCTGTCTATTATTATCATCAGAATTGTTTTGGATTTCATCCTCATTTTCATCATTTTCTTTAGATACGTTTGAGACCATTTGCTGAGTTGCTGTTGCTACAAACTCTGCTATCTTTTCAGCCATGTGGTTTGAGACGAATTTTCGCGCAATTTTTTTAACGTCCTCCATATTTGCTGTGAGTAGTATAAAAGATTTAACATTGTGTGACAGAAAGAGAAGTTGTATCCCTGAAAAAAGCAAAACCAGGGCTTCATTATCTAAAACTAAATTTAAATACTCAGTGACACAATGGATCTACGAGTATGTCCTTCTGAAGTGAGAGCTTTCGCGAACTGGGCGACTTGTCGCAACGTCTAGTCGCGGAGCTGTCGCTTGCGTCGGCAACTAGTCGTTAATAGAGTAGAGACTGACGCTTCGCTGTCGGTGCGACTGTCGTCGTGTGTGCGCGTGCACAGCGCGACTGCTCTACTGCTTGTCGTCGCGACTGCGCTACGCTAAACATAGGCCTCCCTAATGAGCGCCATTGCACCCTGTCCTGAGCTTTACGCATCCAGCTTCTACCAGCAGCCTTTCGCAGATCGTCACCCCACCTGGCTTGATTGTTGTACACTACGTTTACCAAGAGGCATTTATTCACCACAAAAGACAGTTAAAGAATAACAAACAAAATTCTTAACATCTCCATAATGTTAAGAATTTTATTTATTTTTACTTATCACTAGAAAGCTAAACTAGAAAAACTAATGAATAAAAACATAAATTAAATTGTAGTGATGAAAGGGTGAGAAGTAGCTCGGGACAGAGATGTATGTAGCAGTCAGAGACAACAACCACAACAACACCAGCCTTTATTAGTCCACTGCTGGACATAGACCTCCTCTTATAAGGGCGATATGCACATGATCTCCACGCTGGGCATTCGGGTTGGGGATGGCAGGCAGGGCACAGCTGCCGACGCTGCTGCCCATCTTCGGTCAGCAAATTTTGCTGTGCCAGTGTTAGGCTGTGCTATGTCGCTATCAGCTGCCGTCAGAGCCCCGTTTGTTAGTTGAAAATGAAAAATGAAAAAATATTTATTTCTGTAACCAAATACAATATAAAAATAACAAGGTTGAGGCTCTTTTTTAAGTATAATAATTCTTGTGTTAGAGAACCCCGCTCTTTCATATCCATATTTTTAGGTTATAGGTAGGTACTAATGTTCAAAATATATATATTTTTTGTATTTAAACTAACGAAACTTAATACTTATAATGATAGGAATAAAGTGTATTATGAGCTTGCTATTTATATAATAAGTTATCAGGGTGCACCACGGGCAGAACCTAATCAAATCTACGAAATGTTTAACGTCCCCTTACCAACCAATAGGTTATGAAGCAGACGATTAAACTGGCAAATACCAGGACCTGCGAACAGTAGGTCTTACTGTCGAGATGCAAAGTGCACCCCGGTACTCAGGTGAGTTACTCAGTGAGTCAGTGTGAGTGAGTTAGTGAGACTGAGGTGCACCACGGGCAGGTGAGGTCGGCTTGAGTTCCGAAGTTGGCGGAACCCCTTACACCCAGTACCGTCAATAGGCCTTTGTAGGCCCGTTGCGAGCTTCTATAACTGCCCCCAAAGTGTAGCATACACCCTAAATTGTCGACTTTTTAGTGCAAGTTAGGCACCGTAAAGAACTGACAAAGTAAACTAAATCGGCGAGCGGAGCGAGCCGCGAAATTTTTCTAGTAGAAGTGTCACGAACATACTGCTTATAGTAGGACGTGTCTGCGAACGTATTATGTGTTTAATTATATGACCCAAAACTTGGGCCTGGTCTGGTCATTTCTGAGCTCCAGGATCTGCGCACTATGCCTTAGCACCGCTGGCAACTATTACAGCACTGCTCACACCCCAAATAGGGTTAAATCAAAAATAAAAATTTAAGAAATGCTTACAATATGAGAGGTACTAACCAACAAAATACAGCTTATACGGTACCATGTCGAACAATCCGAAATAATAACATGATCGCATTTTTTACGGCTTGATAATGTTTTATGGGGGCGTATAATATCAATTTGGTGTTTCGTTGAAACGTGGGCGTAACGATCGTGTTGAATGCCAATGTCCAAGCAGGTAATTGCCTGATCGGATGTAAGAATAATTTAATCCATTGAAACATTGAAAATAATAATAATGGTCTCCCGTTTTGATACATTTTTTACTTTAATGTTTTGATATTTATTTACGTACATAAAGTAGTATTAAGTATAATTATAGTAAAAAATTTATTTTAAACGAGTTTACAATTAAATAAAGTGTCATAATAATAAATAATGTAATTTTATCATGAGAGTAAATCATGAAGGATGGAACCGTTGACATTTGCAGAGCTTGTCATCGCCCCGGTGAATCCCTCAGACATATACTTTCGGGTTGTTCGCACCTCGCTAACACTGAATACTTGCACAGACACAATCAAGCAGCCAAGATCATCCATCAGCAGCTTGCTCTCCAATACGACCTTGTCGGCCCAGAGGTTCCGTACTATAAGTACGCACCGGTGCCAGTTCTCGAAAGTGGTCGTGCTACGCTCTACTGGGACCGCTCTATCATCACGGATAGGACTATTCTAGCGAATAAACCTGATATCGTCCTGGTAGACCGGTCGGAACGCCGGGCGATACTTGTTGACATCACCATCCCACACGACGCTAATCTCGTGAAGGCCGAGAAGGACAAGCTTAGCAAGTACCTTGACTCGGCCCACGAAATTACCGCTGTGGGATGTCGACTCAACAATTATCGTTCCGATAGTCGTTTCAGTGAACGGTCTGATAGCGAAGAGCCTTGACCAATACCTTAAGAGGCTCTCGCTAGGCAGCTGGATCAAGGGTCAGATACACGCGGCGGCTCTCCTGAACTCGGCACGCATCGTACGGAGTACGGAGGTTCCTTTTTCTGCAGCCCTAGCCACCGACCCTTGTAGCCTTGCCCCGCGGTCGGTGGTCCACCATTTTGGATACATTTTTTACTATAGTGTTTTTTATACATATTATTTTTGTATTAGTAGATTAATTATGTTTTAAAGGAAAATGCCGAGAACCCGTACCAATTGCGTCAAAACCGAACGTATCCCATAAATGTATTATATTTTATAAATGTCAATAACATTTTCTTTAGTTTTACACACCCACCGACGGGATTAATAATCGAATTAAAAAAAAATTGTTGATTTGGTTTCCGCCGCACGCCGCCATTAGACTGCAACAACCAATGATATATACGTTACTATGGCAACAAACATTGATTTAAAGTGTTACTATGGCAATAACCCTCATTTTTAATTAATTTGACAGTAGAATCAACTAAAAACTTAATGGAGATATTTTTGACGCACTCACTTTAGTCTTGGTACCGAGCCCCATACATCAGATTTTCTAAAATTCTATCACTAAATTAAAAAGGCTAACATAATTTATTTTACGTGTTTTTATGAAATATTTTAGAAGTTTTATCCTTAAATTTAATAATTTCTATGTAAAATCGTACAATTTAGTCAGCACCTAAAAAGGTGTTGTAATCAATATTTCGTGGGATTTTACATCACCATCTAGGATTGTAGGTACACTAATAAAACATTGAAAACATTGAATAAAATACCTAGCCAAGATATTTTTTTCTCAAGCTTTGGTGCGCAAGATGGCACGATAAGTACGATAACAAAATGTTTGAGGTAACATTATGAGGTATTTAACCAAATTCCTAGTGACTTTAAAAATTTAGTTTTTATTTATTTATTTATAAAGGAAAACCAACAGCTAAAGTAACACAATGGTATAGTCTTATAAAAAACAGAAAGCCAATTACAGGTTTTCACGAGTAGAAGTTGCTTAGAAACAAATAGTGTGAATAGCTTGAATAACAATAATAATTAAGAAATATCAACATAATTTGGAAGGTACACTGTCAAATCAAATCAGACAATCAACATCACTGGCAAAGAACTCCGCACTCAACCACTGTCTGGCGGAGTTGACGCTCGTGGTGAACAAGTCAAAATTCGTGCGCTTGCAAAGCTTATTAAAATTGTTGCTTACTCGTCATAAAAATGAATTTTTCCTGTAATTAGTTCCGACTATAGGGGTTGAAATAGGGGGATTATACCTACCTTTTTATAAGGAAATTAAAAATGTGGTTAAAAGAAAAATGTTATTATACTGTCTCGGAGTTTTTAAACGATTCCTAAGTGTATATAGATGATTATTAAATAATGTTTTATTTTGTTCTATCTACCTATTGACTTTGATATATTCATAAATTCTTTTTTTTTCTTTGTATTTTTGACTTCTTTGTGTTCTATTTGACGTTGACATTTATAAATTCATTTTTTTTTTGTATTTTATTAATTTGACTAGCATGAATTATTCAACCTATGTACTTTTAATTATCAAATCATTAATTTAATAAGTAATTCTTTGTTTTGCATGCCGTATTATTCGGTTAGGTGTGTGATACAAATGTTTAAACTTAAGACCTTTGTACAACCATACTTTTTTGCAAAAACCATTCATTCAACAGCAGAATAGCTTTATAAGATATGATAAACCAGAGTGAGGACAAACTAGTACACATTTCGATTCAGATTCAGTTAATTTATTGCTTCCATTATTATGTACATGTCAACTTATGTTCTACTTATGTGGTAGGTGTCATAATTAGGTACCCGGATAGGGTGTTTCAATTTGCAGTCGAACCATTAAAATAAAATTATTCATTCAAATGTCAAAAATACACCTAAATAATAACAAATAATAAAAAAAAAAATGTATAAAAGGACTATATCAAAAAACTATTTTATATTCTGGTCATTAAAAAACTCGTCAAGACTGTACAATCAATGTATTTTTTATAATTTCTATGTTTTTTTTTGTCATTTTCTTCCTTTAAATCGTCAGGTATTTTATTATATATTCTCACGAAGACGTACGTTCGCATGCCCAGCGTGGGGATTATGGGTATATCCCTCTTTAATAGGGGAGGCCTATATCCAGCAGTGGACTGATATAGGCTGATGTGGTGGTGGTTGTACGTTCTTACCAAAAAAATTGCCAATAACACGTGCTAAGCATGAAAACTGTTGCAGTTAACGTCATGGATGGTATAGCTGACTTGATTTTTCGTATAAATGCAAAAACCTTAATCATTTCGCCTTTTTCACATAAAATAAATTCATTCTTAGTTTTTACTTTGAAATTTTTGTATTTATTTAATTAATAATTTAAGTTCATTCAAAGGTCTAATCTGCTAAATGGGCTTGTTAAAAATAAATTACATGTTTCATGTTATTCAAAAAATTTTCCACCAGTTTAAAGTCGCTCAGCGAGCTATGGAACGAGCCATGCTTGGAGTTTCTCTGAAGGATAGAATCCGCAATGAGACTATCCGACATAGAACTAAAGTTGTCGACAAAGCTCAGAGAATTAGCAAGCTGAAGTGGCAGTGGCCATATCTGCCGAAGAACCGACAACCGCTGGAGCACACGAGTTCTTGAGTGGAGACCGCGGCTCGGCAAACGTAGTGTAGGACGCCCTCCGGCCAGGTGGAGTGACGATCTGCGAAAGGCTGCTGGTAGAAGCTGGATGCGTCGAGCTCAGGACGGGGCGCAATGGTGCTCATTAGGGGAGGCCTATGTCCAGCAGTGGACTGCAATAGGCTGATGATGATGATGATCAAAAATTTTTGTTACCTAAATTGATAAAATCCGGAATATCCCTAGACGTTGCTGATGTGTAGTGAGTCAAGTGTTTCCCATAACACAAGCTCTGCATTTGGAGGTAAATGAAATTGTGTGATAATGTTCAGCATATTTATTTATGTAATCTTTTATATATGTGTTTTTCCAGCCTTGTTACGTCTGCAACAGCACCGGCCATGATTGCAGAGTCTTGTCAAGAGCTAATTCGAAGATGGAGAAATCCATGGAGTTCACCGGAAACTCGCTTTTAGATGGCGCTCAACCGCCTAATGGTAAGAAGTTCATCTACCAAGGTACCAAATCCTTTCTCAAGACTGATAGTTTTAATTGATACTTAGAATGATAAATTTCAATTCTTTAATTCTTTGTTGTACACAGAAACAAAATACTTAAGGCGACTATAAAGGTCAAACCTCCCTCTCGCTCGCACTATTCAACATTTTTGAAGATATAAAATCACTGAATGTAGTTATGCAAAATAGCAAACCTTCACGGCCTAGAAAATAACAATACAAAGGTTCAGCAAGAATATCATGTTGAACCCAACACGTTTTCCTATCAAAAACCAATATTGATCACATTGGTGCAAGTTTTTTGGCAAGAAAACGTGATAGAATCAAAATGATATTATTTTTTATAACTACATTCAGTGATTTTATATCTTCAAAAATGTTGAATAGTGGGAGCGAGAGGGAGGTTTGACCTTTATAGTCGTCTTAAATACTATCTACAAAGGCGAGCTTAACCCTGAAAGAGTTTTCTTACAGCAAACCTTTAGGTATGAAGAGAAGTTACAATGAGAAGGATAGATACATGTGTACCTACATATAAGGGATAAGATTTTGAAGATTTATAATTTAGCTAACATAACATATTTACATAAACCTACATTCTAATAGTTAGATAAACCTACATAAAACACTGCTATGATAGTAACCCTTATGAAAATAGTATTTACATAAATAACATGAATATTTACATAAATAAAAGTAGGTATTTTTGAAGTTTCATCATCATCATCAGCCTATAGCAGTCCACTGCTGGACATAGGCCTCCCTTAATGAGCGCCATTGCGCCCTGTCCTGAGCTCGACGCATCCAGCTTCTACCAGCAGCCGACAGCAGATCGTCACTCCACCTGACCGGAGGGCGTCCAACTACGTTTGTCGAGCCGCGGTCTCTACTCTAGAACTCGCTTACGTCTCGTTTATATGAAGTTTATGTATTATTATTATGCAGTATATAGTTTGAATTTCATTATTTTAGCCTTTCCAAATAAAGAAATACACCTTTAGATTTGCGTAGTTAGTAAGGTATAAATATATGATATTATTATTTATGTAGCTACTTGTATGTACCAGTGTACATACGTCTTTTGTTTATCGTGCTACGCTATCCATCCAAAGATTGTCTGGAATAGATTGCTTTTAGCGATAAGACCGCCCGTTTTAACTTTTTTTTAATTGTCCTGGTGTACAATCAAAAGTATATTAATATGTCAATCAAATCGAAATCATTTTAAATACTTAGTGTTCCATAAAATGGAATTCTCTCTGCATTTCTGTTTTGAATGTCTTCTATTCGAAAGCTGTACTGTTCAGAAAATTGAAATATCTGAACACTATAATCAATAATCATAATTTATAATCATTTATTCATTTGCTTTAAATGTAGGTACAATAGGTCTTAGCATAATGTCAAATAAAAGTAAAGTATCCTATACATTTAATATACAAAAAAGATAAACAAATGTCAAAGTAGTAGTTTAAATAAATTAATGTCAAAAATAAATAATATGTGATAGATAATTAAAATGACAAAATTTGTAATCCATATATATATTCCTTAATTTCACAAAAACATTTGTCTAATAACCATTTTCTTAATCTCAATTTGAAAATATTTACAGGTAGGCTTAATATAATATAAAATAATCATAATTTATAATCATTTATTCATTTGCTTTAAATGTAGGTACAATAGGTCTTAGCATAATGTCAAATAAAAGTAAAGTATCCTATACATTTAATATACAAAAAAGATAAACAAATGTCAAAGTAGTAGTTTAAATAAATTAATGTCAATAATAAATAATATGTGATAGATAATTAAAATGACAAAATTTGTAATCCATATATATATTCCTTAATTTCACAAAAACATTTGTCTAATAACCATTTTCTTAATCTCAATTTGAAAATATTTACAGGTAGGCTTTTTAAGTCATCCGGTAATTAATTAAAAATTGTAATGGCGATCACGCCATATTTATATTATTTTTATATTTTTATAAAATATTATCATTATTATTTCAGTTGACGAACTGGAGGAAAATTCTGAAGGCGTAGAGAACACAGACTTCGTTCTATACGTGAGTGCTGTAGAAACGGAACGGTGTAGAAGAGGACTGACTGTTGCGTACGCGTCGCATTGTCAACAAGAATCTGCTTTGGACAGGTAAGTTAAAGTTATAGATTTACAAAAAAAACACATAGAATAAGATGGAATGTTTTTAAAATTATGACACAACATGATTTGCCTGTGTAAGTAGGTATGCAAAATTGTAGAGAGAGAGAGAGAGAGAGAGAGATCTTGGTAAATCTTCGACATAATCGTCGAATCTTCCAGCAGAAAGAAACCGGCTATTTTTCTTTTCATTCATTCATTCATTCATTGAATGGCTTCTGGGATGATTTTTCCATAATGTCACCAGTATCATGTAATTGTTCTTAATAATAATATGAGGCCACATTGTACGGTTTATAAGTCCAGTCGTCCAGTCTTCAGTCAGCTCCTGTTCTGCTATAGTAACGGTGACTAAAACAAAAAACTATCGGCGAACTATTTTATCATCAGAGATTTCCAGTCTAAATTCACTTATATTCCATTTTACTACACTTGTCGTATTACTAACGTACATTGATTAAAATTGCAAATTATGTTTTATCAATTGTGGGTTCCACAGCATACTGCGTTTAGCTCTAAGTCCTCAGTAAAACTCTGCCTAAATAACTTCTATCTAACTTTAATTTAAAATAATTTGTCTTTGTTTTACTGCTAAATAATTATTACTTCATTTGTTTTTCAATCTTTTGATCTTTTGATTTATATTATTCAGAAAAACAATGAGTAAAACTTCTTCGTAAGAATTAGTGGCCAACTTTTGTGTCAGAGTTTAAAGACCGTCCAAAGGCTATAAAACACTAGGATATATGAATAACATAAATAAAAAATTACACAACCGTTGTCCAAGATGATAAATTGGTACCTTTTAAATATTTAATTCCAGACCAATAGCTGGCCATGCTAACTTCTGTCCTGGAGAGCTGTCAACCAAATACAGGGACATGCCCTCTGTGCTATCGACTGTCAAACACGAGATGCTACATGCACTGGGGTTTAGCGTGTCGCTGTTTGCATTCTACAGGTAACTTCTTAATACCAAAGAACTATGACTAAAGCTTATAAGTCTTAAAATTCATGCATGCTCTGAACATCAACTCATACGGCTGATCTCTACTTTCTTATTTCCATATATTATTAGCTAGAAAGGGATGCATACTTCTCTCAATGCGACTTCAAATTAGTTCAAAAAGAAAATCGTACCAGGGCGCTCGAATAAAATGCTATGCAGTTTCCTAGAAATGCGAAGTCGCAGAAATTGCAGTGAGATAAAGTATGCATCCTTTTCTAGCAAATGATATATGGACATAAGAAAGTAGAGATCAGCTTATGAATTGAAGTCCAGACAATAGTGAATTTTAAGACTTCTTCTATTTCTCTTCTTTATCTGTGCTTACAACATAGCTACATAAAACCTAAGAGCTAGAGTTTGTTAAATAAAGGTTCATACGCGTGACATTGATATAAGTGATGAACGATGATGAAAACCATGGATTTCTTTGGTTTCACAAACCAAACCATAAAACACCCAGGCACAGAGTAAACATCCATATTCATCACACAAATTATCCTGGGCGGAATTGAACCGGCGACCTGGAGCTCAGAAAGCAGAGTTACTACTGAGCTATGAGACCAGTCACATAAAACTTCCTTTTAAACTTTTGATATACTAGACATTTCTTGTATGTCGTGGTTGGCGTCCATTGGCGTCTTAAGTCCCAGAAGGTTGCGGTTTCGATTCCTGCCGTAAGACAAATGTATTCTGAAAATATTTGTCTCGGGTTTGGTTGTTTTAAGTATAGTATAAGTAGTGTATCAGTTATGTGCTTCCCATAACACAAGCTCTGCTTAGTTTTGGGCTTCATGATGCTTTGTTATCAAAAAAAATGAAATGGAGCAGTAAATCAAGAGTGCAGAGTGTTCACTTTCGTCCAGTGCCTTATGAAGGCCATCAGCACCCTAAATCCGTCATTAAACTGAACGCGCAGGGCATTCCAGCATCGCTGTGTGTAGTTGATCCATAAGCGCCCTGCACACGTAAAGTTCAAACCGCGGGAAACAGCTCGCGCCATTCCAACCCGCACTCCGAAACGTACGTGTAGATGCGCGGGGCTGACAGTCCGATCTGGCATGTCGACGCGAAGGCAAATCTCACAGTTTTAACCGCGCATCACGTCACTGATCAGTCCCAGATGCGCGATCCGAGGTTTAGCCACCATTAGCACGACAGTTTGATCCGGAGTCCAAACCGTACAGAGGCCTCATTTACTAACTCAGTTGCACACCGAAATGATCGGCACCGGACCTTTAAAACTTGCAAACAACAAGACTAAACCATCCCATTATATACGAGGTAGTATAGTTATACACTCTACTTTTCACTTCGATTGCGAGAAAATAAAACAATTCAAAATTAGACAATTTTCAGAAATTTTATTAAAAATTAATCAACCTTCATAAAACATCACCAAGACGGTTCTATTTTCAAAAAAAAAGATTGACGGAGCACCAAGAAGTCGAGTTTTTATGTAAGAGAACGAATGCTTTGTACGGGCTGATGATTTAGAACAAAAATTAAAAAGAAAAAATACTTTTTAGCCCGAGGTATTAAACTCGAGTTTTAGGCCCGCTAAGCTACACTATTATGATACACTTTTTGAGCAAGAGAAGTGAAAATACACTTGTTTTTACGGCCGTACTGCATCGTACTACTGCTCGCACTGCATCGTACGGGTCAAAATATTAGCTCTAACTGATAATGCGTTATCATCATCATCATCATTTATTTAAGAGCTGTGCTCTTGTCGGCGCAACTGATGCAGCTCCTTTTATCTGCCCCTCCAAAGCAGCCTCCTTTATTTCCCTATACCACAGAAAGAAAAAAGAACAGAATTTTAACTCCGCAAAAACGATTAAACAAATACTTTAGATGCGACGCAATAAAGTGTTATTCAGCTCGTACCTAACATTTTATATTCACCTACACCTTGCATCCCTTTCTATACGTAACTCTTATCTCTTCTGACGCGTACTAGCGTACGGAGCGAATCCTGCAGTCGGGGCCCAACAAAGAAATATGACTAAAGCATAGAAGAAGTCTTAAAATTCATTTATGCTCTCAACATTAACTCATACGGCTGATCTCTACTTTCTTATGTCCATATATCATTTGCTAGAAAGGGATGCATACATTATCTCAATGCGATTTCTCCGACTTCGTACCAGGGCATTTGTATGAACCTGCATAGAAATTTGTTCGAGCACCCTGGTACGATAAACTTTTTGAAGTCGCATTGTTATATATATGCATCCCTTTCTAACTGATGATATTGGACATTAGAAAGTAGAGATCAGCCGTATTGAATTTTAAGGCTTTATCTAGTTCTCTTCTAAATCTGTGGGGCCCAAACATGTACTTATAGCTTCGTACCTAAAGTGCGGAGTGAGACTGGCCTGCCTATACGAAATGACATGTACTTTCTTTTTAATGTGTGTGGCTCATATAATTTATCCTTGGTCTTCTTGTGTTATAGTGTTCAGCATTATTTATTTTATAGGGATGATAATGGAGAACCACTTACTCCGAGAAGACCAGACACCGGTACACCACCATTGGACGAGGAGTAAGTATCTCTTCGACGGCCTCTGTGGCGCAGTGGGCGAAAGTCCGCCTGAGGCGCTGAAGGTTACGTTTTCGATTCCCGCTGTGGGACAAATTTTTGCATGTTTTGCAGATGTTTGTCTCGGGTCTGGGTGTTTTCTATGATTATGTATGTTTTTACAAAAAAAAAACATATATGTAGTATATCAATCATGTGGTTCCCATAATACAAACTCTGCTTAGTTGGGGCTACATGATGCTGTGTGATTACGTCCCGCAATATTATTTATTTATAAGTAGTATCGTGGTATGGAAGAGCCTTCCCAGATGGGCGAATTGCTCGTGTTGATATGCGTAACCAATCATGCTTGCTGAATGTCACGTGGAATGTGCACGTACTTCACTTTCCACGTGACGTTTAGTAAGCATGATTAGATACGCATGTCAATGCAATACGCGCGATTATAACGCCCATCTTGGAAGGCGCAAACGCTCGTGGCGTGGCTAACTTGATTGCTCTAGTCTAGCAGATCATCTTGGTTAAGCAACATCCCGCCCGTCGTCTTCTTGGATTAGTGACCGTTTAGTGACATTTAGATCTGGGGCTTCGATATATTTGATTCTTTTAGATATATAACGCGAGAACTGTCAATTTTCATACAGTTTTGACATTTTCCCCCGGACGCCCCGGTAGACAGGCCCCTGAGCGGTAGCGTCCCGGCGTTTTCAGTCGTTAAGCCATATAAAGATCATGTTTGTTTCCATTTTTGTATGTTATTGGGTAAAAATAAATGTATTTGACAACCTCTGTGGCGCAGTGGGCGAAGGTCCGCCTGTGACGCAGAAGGTTGCGGGTTCGATTCCCGCCGCGGGACAAATGTTTGCATGTTCTGCAGATATTTGTCTCGGGTCTGGGTGTTATATATGTATGATATGTATGTATTTACAAAAAAAAAAATGTATATATGTAATATATCAATCATGTGGTTCCCATAACACAAGCTCTGCTTAGCTTGGGGCTACATGATGCTGTGTGATTGTCCAGCATTATTTATTTATTTATTTATTTATTTATTTATTTTCTTCCTCTCCTTCCTTCCTTCTACCCTCCCTTCCTTCCTTCCTCCCTCCCTTTCTTCCTTCCTCCCTCCCTCACTTCCTTCCTCCCTCCCCCCCTTCTGTCCTTCCTTCATTTGTCTTTTCCTTCCTCCCTTACTTCCTTTCTTTCTATAAGTAATTATTTTGTGATTAAGTTCGATAGGTTCCATTGCGTTCTGTTTCGTTTGCTCGTTTTGGATACTATTTGTTTAGAACTAACAACTATTATTTGACTCAAGTGTAATTATGACGTCCTGCTCTCTCCTATTTATTATGGTTGTGTCAAAAACAGTCTATAATGATTTTAAAAGCTGTAAACATCTGCATATTAATATTATGGAACGCAATTAATTATTTATTATTGTATATCGGCCCTCCGGCCAGGTGGAGTGACGATTTGCAAAAGGCTGCTGGTAGAAGCTGGATGCATCGAGCTCAGGACAAGGCGCAATGGCGCTCAATATGGGAGGCCTATGTCCAGCAGTGGACGGGTATAGGCTGATGATGGTGATGATGATGAGTAACTGGGTGTAAGGAGTTCCAACGATTACCTTCGGAAGTCAATCCAACCTCACCTGCCAGTGGTACACCCTGCTAACTAACAAACGGCTCTGGCGGCGGCTGATTGCGGCATTATGCATCCTGACACCGACACAGCTAAATTCCCTGACCACCGACGGGCAGCAGCGTCGGCGGTGGTAGAACCTGTGCACTATGATCTCCGCATGCCCAGCGTAGGGATTATAGGCATACCCCATTATTAAGGGAGGTCTATGTCCAGCAGTGGACTGATATAGGCTGGTGTGAGTATTAACTATGAGTATAATTTCTTCCAGGCTACAAATCCATCAATGGTCCGAGCGTGTGGTTCGGAACATCACTCGCAAGGACTGGATGGTGAGAGGAGGGTACATCGAGAGGACCTTTAAGATGATGGTCACACCAAGAGTAGTTCAGGAGGTAGGACTTTCTAGTACCATAGATTTCTTCTTAGTACCATAGATTTCTTCTTAGTACCATAGACATACTAAAGACAAAAAAATATATATCATCCGTTAGGCTATGTTATGAATAATTCAGGCTCAACTTTACATAAGGTGAAATTAGCCAGGGAGCTGAATCGTTTTTCACCTAAATCGGAATTAGCGTAGTGTGGAAACAAATAGCTTTTGAAAATTCAAATTTTTCACGTCAAAATAGATGTTTTTTATTTCATGGCCAAACATCGAAATTGGGGTAATTTTCCGCAATCTTTTAAGGGACGGGTCCCCCTGTACCTAAATAGCCTCAAATTATTATGTAAAATTATACTTGATACTGACTAAATTGTGGAAAAATATCCCAGAAGCCATTGAATAAAGAATGAATGATTGAATGAATGACTGTTGTATTTGTATCTGTATAGCTAGCGGCAAGTAAGTCTAGCGCTGAACGAAACGTTTGCGCATGGGTCTCTCTCTCTCTCTCTCGCCTCTAGCTCTCATACGATACCTTACTTTTGACTTCTGCGCAATAACGGTCAGCGCTACAGTTTCGTGCCGCTACTTGTAATACAAATGTAAATGCATGCTCAAATCTTAAATTGCAGCGCGCTTACAGGGTACATGTGTATACATGTATGGCATACACGTAGTGATAACGACGACCATGAATGATGACGTAAACCAATGATAAGCACAAATATAGAAGACAACTAGATAAAGCCTTTAAATTCACTATGCTCTGAACGTCAACTCATACGGCTGATCTCTACTAACTTATGTCCATATATCATTTGCTAGAAAGAGATGCATACTTTATCTCAATGCGATTTCTGCGACTTCGTACCTGGGGCCTGATTCTGACGATTCGATATTTATGATTCTATTAGATATATATCGCGAGAACTGTCAAATTTCATACAGTTTTGACAGTTTCCGTGATAAATATCTAATAGAATCAAATATATCGAATCGTCAGAATCAGACCCCAGGGCATTTGTATGAACCTGCATAGAAATTTGTTCGAGCGCCCTGGTACGATTAACTTTTTGAAGTCGCATTGATATATGTAGGTATGCATCCCTTTCTAACTGATGATATTGGACATAAGAAAGTAGAGATCAGCCGTATTGAATTTTAAGACTTTATCTAGTTCTCTTCTATATCTGTGATGAAAAGCCAATTTGGTTTTCGTCATCACTACGCGTATGTCAATGTCATTTTCCCACGTATCAACCTATTGTCAAATTGTAAGCTACTCAAGGTATGTGTACGTAATGAATACGAATATAATTTATTTAATTTAAATAATTTACAGGTTCGCAACCATTTCAACTGCTCTCTACTAGAGGGTGCTGAGTTAGAAGACCAAGGTGGTGAGGGCACTGCTCTCACGCATTGGGAGAAAAGAGTTTTTGAGGTGGGCAACACTGTTTTTAGCTAGTATCTAACTTTTATCTTACATAATACTAATTAATTACTGTAAATTTCATTCCCTTTTAAAATAGGGGATTAATATTTGCCAGTAGTGAGGGCGGTTTACACTTTTACTCCTTTCATGCATTGGGTGAAAAGAGTTTTTGTGGTGGGCAATACTATTAACAGCCGACTGTAAGTTTCAGTCGAACTTTCTTCCCCTATTAAACACCCACTCGCATTGGGAGAAAAGAGTTTTTAAGGTGGGCTATTATTAGCCGCCTTGAAATTTCATGTCAAATTTTCATCCTCTATTAAACCCCTACACTCATTGGGAGAAAAGCGTTTTTGAAGTAGGCAACAGTATCATCATAGCAGACAAAAAGTTTTACGCAATCTTTCATCCCCTATTAAACTCCCTTCGCGCATTGAGATAAAATAATTTTTGAGGTGGGGAATTACTTTTATTAACAGCTAGCTGAAAGTGTCAGGCGAACTTTCATCCCCTATGAAACCCCTGGAGTATGAGTTTCAACCCCCCTTGAAACAAAAGATGAATGTACATAAGTCCTCCTCCAGGTTCAAAAATATGTGTGGAGCCAATTTTGACGATTCGGAGTGTACTTTACTTTACTTAAGGCGACTATACATGTCAAACCTCCCTCTCGCTCGCACTATTCAACAGTTTAGAAGATATAAAATCACTGAATGTAGTTATGCAAAATAGCAAACCTTCACGGCCTAGAAAATGACAATACAAAGGTTCAGCAAGAATATCATGTTGAACCCAACACGTTTTCCTTCCAAAAATTTGTACAAAAATTGATCACATTGGTACAAGTTTTTTGGTAAGAAAACTTGATAGAATCAAAATTATATTATTGAACCTTTGTATTGTTATTTTCTAGGCCGTGAAGGTTTGCTATTTTGCATAACTATAGTCAGTGATTTTATATCTTCTAAAATGTTGAATAGTGTGAGCGAGAGGGAGATTTGACATGCATAGTCGCCATAAATGGAATTTATTAACCTTTTACAGAATGAAGCTATGACCGGCACTCATACCCAGAACTCAGTGTTCAGTCGCGTCACATTCGCTATGATGGAAGATACGGGTTGGTACAGAGCGGACTATACCCACGCCACCCCCCTCGACTGGGGTGCGGGGAGGGGCTGCCAATTCGCCGCCACCTCTTGCAAACAGTGGCTCAATAGAAACACTCTCAGGTACGTACTTTAGAAAAGTGTTTGCGAATTTTGACATACGGTTCCGTCACCTCTGCTATGATGAAAGACACGGGTTGGTATAGAGCGGACTATACCCACGCTACCCCCCTCGACTGGGGTGCGGGGAGGGGCTGTCAGTTCGCCGCCACCTCTTTCAAATAGTGGCTCAATAGAAACACTCTTAGGTACGTACTTTAGAAACGAACATTCGCAGTCGAGTTTTGCAAATATGAATGTTCATAGGAGTTCGTGAGAGCTCGTGTAAGTTCACTTCTGAATACTATTTGGGTCCTAAATTAGGATTCTGAACAGATTTGAGGATGTTCGCGAGCGTTCGTGAATGTTGACATACAGTTCCGTCACCTTGCTATGATGGAAGACACGGGTTGGTTTGGTATAGAGCGGACTATACCCACTCTAGCCCCCTCGACTGGGGTGCGGGGAGGGGCGGTCAGTTCGCTGCCACCTCTTGCAAACAGTGGCTGAATAGAAACGCTCTCAGGTACGTACCTTAGAAAAGTGTTCGCGAATGTTCGCGAATATTCGCAGTCGAGATTTGCAAATATGAATGTTCATAGAAGTTCGTGAGCTCGTTTAAGTTCATTTCTGAATGCTAATTGGGTCTTAAATTAGGATTCTGAACACATTTGAGAATGTTCGCGAGCGTTCGTGAATGTTGACATACGGTTCCGTCACCTTTGCTATGATGAAAGACACGGGTTGGTATAGAGCGGACTATACCCACGCTACCCCCCTCGACTGGGGTGCGGGGAGGGGCTGCTAATTCGCCGCCACCTCTTGCAAACAGTGGCTGAATAGGAACACTCTCAGGTACGTACTTTAGAAACGAACATTCGCAGTCGAGATTTGCAAATATTAATGTTCATAGGAGTTCGTGAGAGCTCGTTTAAGTTCACTTCTGAATACTAATTTGGTCCTAAATTAGGATTCTGAACACATTTGAGAATGTTCGCGAGCGTTCATGAATGTTGACATACAGTTCCGTCACCTTTGCTATGATGGAAGACTCGGGTTGGTATAGAGCGGACTATACCCACGCTACCCCCCTCGACTGGGGTGCGGGGAGGGGCGGTCAGTTCGCCGCCACCTCTTTCAAATAGTGGCTGAATAGAAACACTCTCAGGTACGTACTTTAGAAAAGTGTTCGCGAATGTTCGCCAACATTCGCAGTCGAGTTTTGCAAATATAAATGTTCATAGAAATTCGTGAGCTCGTGTAAGTTCACTTTTGAATACTATTTGGGTCCTAAATTAGGATTCTGAACACATTTGAGAATGTTCGCGAGCGTTCGTGAATGTTGACATACAGTTCCGTCACCTCTGCTATGATGGAAGACTCGGGTTGGTATAGAGCGGACTATACCCACGCTACCCCCCTCGACTGGGGTGCGGGGAGGGGCTGTCAGTTCGCCGCCACCTCTTTCAAATAGTGGCTGAATAGAAACACTCTCAGGTACGTGGTTTAGAAAAGTGTTCGCGAATGCTAACGAATGCAAACATTCTAGATTTGCAAATATTAATGTTCATAGGAGTTCGTAAGAGCTCGTGTAAGATCACTTTTGAATACTATTTGGGTCCTAAATTAGGATTCTGAACACATTTGAGAATGTTCGCGAGCGTTCGTGAATGTTGACATGTATGTTCGCGAACATTCGCATTCGAGATTTGCAAATATGAATGTTCATAAGAATTCGTGAGAGCTCGTGTAAGTTCACTTCTGAATACTATTGGGGTCATAAATTTTTTTTTAGAAATGTAATTATTTGTATTTTCATAAAATCTATTGTTTCAAGCAACTTGACAGAGGATGGTGAAATACAGTAAGTGGTAGTAATTAAGTAACGAGCTATGCTCAGAGTTTCTCTGAAGGATAGAATCCGACATACAAATAAAACTTAATTAAAGTGTAGTACAATAAATCTATTGCTGAACGAAACATCTGCGCATGGGTCTCTCGCTCTCTCTCTCTCCTCTAGCTCCCATAAGATACCTTACTTTTGACTTCTGCGCAATAACGGTCAGCACTAGAGTTTCGTACCGCTACTTGTGAGCTTGTGACACTTATTAATCAGTAGATAATTCTTTTAATTGACTCAATATAGTATCTCTTAATATAGTATTTTGTTCTTTTAGTTTTTGTGGTATTTTCTGGTACTTGGTTGTTTGTTTGTTCCCAATCAACTCCGTACCGACTGAACGGATTTGGATGAATACAAATACAAATACATTTCAAATCATTTATTTGTTCGAAACATGGGTTATATTACTTTTGAAACTATCATGGTTGAGAACATAATTATAAATATCAACGGGATATTTACCATGATTTGTGAGTTCTATTGTTTCCCGATATTTCGACGCAGTTGCATGCGCCATGATCACGGGAGAACATCGGGAAACAATAGAACTCACAGATCATGGTAAATATCCCCTTGATATTAATAATTATGGGTTATATTATTACAAAGGTCTTTAACATTATAAGTTCAGCTATGTTTTGCCGTATAGGCATACCGTCTGAACCCGTCAGACAACAACACCAACATTTCAGTCCACTGTTGAACCTAGGCCTCCCTTATCAGCCCATAATCCCCACGTTGAGCATGCGGGTTGGGGATCGCAGGGTACAGCTTCTCGCACCATAAACGCTGCTATTCGTGCGCGGCCAGGGGATAAGGAGTTCCAATCCCCATCTCCGGAACCCAAATCAACACCACCTGCCCGTGCTGCACCCTGCTAACTAAAGTACGATTCACAATTACCGGCCCGCGTCGGAAGGCATCGAAGCGCATTTTAAAACGGTATAGAGGAAATGTGAATGTTGGGCAGATGTTTGCATGTTCTGCAGATGTTTGTCTGGGGTCTGGGTGTTTTCTATGCATGATATGTATGTATTTACAAAAAAAATATATATGTAGTATATCAATCATGTGGTTCCCATAATACAAGCTCTGCTTAGTTTGGGGCTAAATGATGCTGTGTGATTACGTCCCGCATTATTTATTTAATTGTAATATCCAAAAAGCAGTTCAGGTTTTTATTTGCATGCAATTTACGCAGCTTTGAGTTTTGTCAAACATTGACATAAATATATCTGTAAGATAAAGTAGTAATAGATGCGTTAATTGCATGCAAATAAGGAACTTAACTGCTTTGTGGACGTTTCAATTTCCTTTAGCATGTTAAAAAATGTGCTCGCGCACCGACGCGCGCCGGTAAGTGAGAATCGTACATAAGAAACGGGGCTCTGGCGGCGGCTGATTGCCACATAGCGCAGCCGTGGCTGTACGTTTGTATTTTTTTTAAGGTTTATCAACGAAATTTACATGATCGTACTTAATCGTACTTAATTAATAAATGTAAGGAAAAGGAGCTACATATAATTTCACTTAAAGATAAACACAACATGCATATATCACTACATAAATTAATTATTGTAAAGTAACCGAGAAAAAAAAACCATGTCGGTTGGTAAAAACTTTGGTATGACAAGAAAAAACTAAATAATAAAGAACATTAATATAAAAAAAAACTATTTATCTATAATGATCTTCATTATAATGATTTATAGTGTCTTGTTCTCATACAGTTTTTACAATAAATGATTTCTTATTCTTAATACAACCCGTCTGTTCCAGAAGAAAGTCCGTTTCTCCGTTCTGTTCGCGAATCAAAGGCAACCCGCTGCGAACCGAATGTTCGCCGCGGAGGAACGCTGTCGTTCTCTGCAACTTAGTGCGGCATGACACCATCCTGCCGAGGCAATATCAGGTATATTACTTAAGTTGACGATACATGTCAAACCTCCCTCTCGCTCGTACTATTCAACATTTTTGAAGATATTAAATCACTGAATGTAGTTAAGCAAATAGCAAACCTTCACGGCCTAGAAAATAACAATACAAAGGTTCAGCAATAATATCATTTTGATTCTATCACGTTTTCTTACCAAAAAACTTGCACCAATGTGATCAATTTTGGTGCAAATTTTTTGGTAGGAAAACGTGTTGGGTTCAACATGATATTATTTCTGAACCTTTGTATTGTTATTTTCTAGGCCGTGAAGGTTTGCTATTTTGCATAAGAACATTCAGTGATTTTATATCTTCAAAAATGTTGAATAGTGCGAGCGAGAGGGAGGTTTGACATGTATAGTCGCCTTAATTTTGCTATCTTATTTATTTATCATCGAATCAACAGCACAGAAGATATTTTAAATAACAAATGGTAAATAGAACATACTGCCAATAATAGATTCGCTCTATATAAACTTAAATGGTACACAAACTATCTTAAAGTAGGTAACATGATGGAGATTATGGTATTTACTAGTGAAAATTTAAACATTAATCAAATTATATGCATAGTAGGTAGGTACGCATTTAGTACGAAATGTAGGGTGAGTGTGAAAGTTTTATAGCCTTACGGAACATCTTTTATAAGATAAACTATGCTTAGATCTCTTACTATTGGATAATGACAAACAGTGACTGTTCGGGCCACAGATATAGGAAGACAACTAGATAAAGTCTTAAAATTCAATACGGCTGATATCTACTTTCTTATGTCCAATATCATCAGTTAGAAAGGGACGCATACATATATCAATGCGACTTCAAAATGTTTATCGTACCAGGGCGCTCGAACAAATTTCTATGCAGGTTCATACAAATGCCCTGGTACGAAGTCGCAGAAATAAAAAGAGATAGTATGCATCCCTTTCTAGCAAATGATATATGGACATAAGAAAGTAGAGATCAGCCGTATGAGTTAATGTTCAGACCATTAATGAATTTTAAGACTTCTTCTATGCTTTAGTCATATTTCCTTGGTTCAGTCTAACGCCTTGTAAATTATAAAAGCAAGACACATCGTCGCAAGTCGTCCAAATGTCAAATTAATACTGCGTATATGTTATGGACAAAGTAATTAATGCGGGCAATATTCATAGTGCCCGGGCAATATGAATAATGACCAGCTACTTAGGGCAAAGTAATTAATTATTACCTAAACTTCATTATTTATCACATTGACCGGTCATTATGAATAATGCTACGTGATCATCGGGCAATGTGATAATATAGCTACTTTGGGGATGGAGTGAGGGGAGGGAAGCGAACGCGTGACACGCGCTAACCAATCAGAGCCCGTCATGGCGGCGTACGAACGTCCATCGCTTCACTGTTTACTACACAGCTCTCAGTTTTGTATTCCAAGCGAATACGGACGGACGCAGACGGATAATTTCATAATTCAGTTTCGTAACTAAAGTGAAGAAAGACTAGCGAAGAAAAGCGAAGTTCATAAGGCATCGCTAAAAGGAAGAAATTTGTGTTTTAAAGTCTGAAATAAAAATAATAGTTAAATATTGTGTCTTTTATTATTCTGCCCAACAGGTGATGGGCGTTATGTATATTGCCCGGGCAATTTGATTAATTCAATAGTTCTTATCACATTGCCCTCACATATTGGTCATTATTCATAATGCCCGGTCATTATGTATAATGACCAATTAATCACATTGTCCATAACATATATACGTCATTTCATTCAAGCAAAAACCATTGTACGTAAAGCATCTGAGTCAAATAATATAATCTTTATTTCCCATAATCTACGTATTTTATTTGGCTCCATTATATCCGCTAAAAATATAAATCTGGTGGAAAAGCAGCCTTATTAATGTGTTGTTGATTCCAGCATTTCGATATCCTCCCGGGCGTCCCCCCGGGTGAAGAGGCTCATTACGGAGGCTCCGTGTCTCTCGCCGACTATTGCCCCTACCTCCAAGAGTTCACGTGGAGACACAAGAACACGCTGGTCAGAGGGAGCACCTGTCGATATGAAGAGAACACACCAAGTTAGTTCATTTCATTTATTTATTGCAATTATAATGTTAGGTACAAAACATGGATGATTAGTATAACACTATGAGCCCAATTTTGGGCACAGCAATGGTATGGAGTAGGAGTCAGCCCGTTAAATAGTAATATTTTTAGGTAGGTATGTAAATTTAATTATAGATTGTTAATATCCGGAAGTATAATAAGCCATGTTGGAGGCCTTCAGGCGGCCTAAAAACTCTGACACCAGAGATGACCACTAACTTATACGAAGAAGAAGAAGATTTATTTATTGCAGTCATAGTTTAGG
Source organism: Horisme vitalbata (assembly GCA_951804965.1). NCBI lineage: Eukaryota > Metazoa > Arthropoda > Insecta > Lepidoptera > Geometridae > Horisme > Horisme vitalbata. The sequence goes on from OX638109.1 coordinate 5,010,113, forward strand.
TACACTATGAGCCCAATTTTGGGCACAGCAATGGTATGGAGTAGGAGTCAGCTTTTTTAAAAAGTAATATTTTTAGGTAGGTATGTAAAGGAGAATGCCGTCTGATGTATGGCGCTCGGTACCAAGACTAAAGTGAGTGCGTCAAAAAAATATCCAGTTTTTTGTCGATTCTACTGTCAAAATAATTAAAAATGAGGATTATTGCCATAGTAACACTTTACATCAATATTTATTGCCATAGCAACGTATATATCATTGGTTGTTGTAGTCTAATGGCGGCGTGCAACGGAAACCAAATCAACAAAATATTTTTTACTTGATTATTAATCCCGTCGGTGTGTAAAACTAAAGAAAATGTTAATGTCATTTATAAAATATAATAAATTTTATGGGATATGTTCGGTTTTGACGCAATTGGTACGGGTTCTAGGCATTCTCCTTTAATTATAGACCTAACTCAATGCAGGCGTTCAGCTTCAATGCGCGATTCGAAGAGCTCCAGCACAAGCGCTCCTCAAAAGTAAAATTACTCTTCAATAAAAATAAAAAAAAGAAAATACTCTTCAATGTGATTGTTAATTTCTGGAAGTTTAAATGAGTCACTGAAAAAATATTTTAAACTATAATAACATTTATTTATTAACGTTTCTTTTAGATGTCGTTCAAAGGTTATGTCATTTTCCTCGTTTTTTAGATTTTCCGGGAGTTTATTATAATTTTTTACAGCCATTGTATTTGGGCCAGAACTGTCTATTTTATACATATTCATATTCATTTAATTATTTCGATCGACTAGGATCATATAATACAACAAGCGGTCCGTCCCGGCTTCGCACGCGGGTTAGGGCACTTTTTTTACACCTTGGGTTACGTTACTTAAATTTTAGTAAGGATCCCTAATATTTTCTAGCAATAAATATAGCTTATGTTACTCAGGGTGAATGTAGCTTTCCAATGGTGAAAGAATTTTTGAAATCGGCACAGTAGTTTTTGATTTTATTCATTACAAACATACACACACAAAATACAAATTTTTCCTCTTTATAATATTTATAAGTGTAGATGTAGATTTACATTGTTAATTTGACTGGCCTCATAGCTAAGATAGCTAAGGTCGCGGGTTCGATTCCCGCCCAGGACAAACATTTGTGTGATGAACATGGATGTTTGTTCTGTGTCTGTGTTGTATAAGTATGTATGTATGTTTATCAGTCTCCGGTACATAGTTCAGGCTCTGCCTAGTTTGGTATCACTTGACCGTGTGTGAATGCGGTGCGATGAATGAAGTGCGTGTATATTTTTCCTATATATATTTACTAGCTTCCGCCCGCGGCTTCGCTCGCGTGTTACCGGGATGAAAAGTAGCATATGTGTTAAATCAGGCCACAAACTATGTATATTTCAAGTTTCATCCAAATCCGTTCAGTAGTTTTTACGTGAAAGAGTAACAAACATTCATCCATACATTCATACATACTCACAAACTTTCGCATTTATAATATTAGTGTGAAGTGTGATGTGATGTGGTTGTAATAATGATGACTAATTTGATGTAAAACCTAATGTTCTATTGCGTTAGGTTATGCATATTATAATAGCTGTAATGTTTATATATCTAAACAAATAAATATTAATATTCATTTTAATTTAGTTATTTCGATCAACTTAGAGCTTAAATAATACAATGTAACAAAATTTTACTGCATTTAATTCGAGCGCTCTCGTACGATTTTCTTTTTAAACTCATTAGAAGTCGCACTGAGAGAAGTATGCATCTCTTTCTAGCAAATGATACATAGACATAAGAAAGTAGAGATCAGCCGTATGAGTTAACATTCAGAGCATAGTGAATTATAAGGCTTCATCTAGTTGTCTTCTACATCTGTGAATAGTATCAATATCTTTACTTTCAGAGGGCGACGTCAATTTCGCTTTGGAAAACTACGGCGCTCATTCCAAATGCTTCGACCACAGCAGTAGAGTGTGGGAGCAGAAGTCTTGTAGACAGGTGGGTAGCAATTAGTTACAAATAAAGATGAGTTTGGGTTCAACAGAATATCAAAGCTGAGTATGTAGGTTGGTTGCTTAGCATAGGGATGATGAATAAAAAATTCTCATCAGTCCGTCACTTACATTATCAAAAAATATTGGACATGTATTTTTTCTTTTGTAAATTAACCAAAAAATGACAAAGATATAGTGCGTTGAAGTTCCGCGTGACGTCACGGCTTAGTACACTTTTTACATGGCTGTGACGTCACGAGCCCCCACTCCCGAACTTTGGTGCTCTTTATCTCCGTCAATTTTGATTTATTTGATAAATAAAAAAATACGTGTCCAATATTTTTTGTTGATCTATCTGACGGACTAATTAGGTTTTTTTTTTACCAAGTCGTCATCCCTGTTATGCTAAGTTGACGCCTTTTTGGCGAGACACTCAACTGACAGCTTGTGAGGTTATGTGCGCAAGATATTTACTTTATTAGCTGATTTGTTGGTGAGATGAACGTACTACAAAAGCCCCTCCATCTTGTGCACTTTTACAGCCTCTTTTACCATTGTTTTTTTGTATATTTAGTATGTCGTGTATTTCCAAATAAATTATTTATATTTCTATTTCTATAAGTATCTACAATTTGATAAATATAGGTTGATACGGGGGACATTGACACTGACATACATGTAATGATGACAACGACTAATAATGAATGATGATGAAAACCTAAACTTAGAAATATTTGATGATATGAATCTTTGTGTTCTGAACGATGGTTCTAACACCCGCAGGGTCCTTCCTACTCAGAATCCTAGGAGTGCAGTTGATCTCACTATCAGTCCCTCTCGTCTCTCCTCTCCTGGAAAACTCTGTCTACTTCTTACGGCAGTGATCACTATCCAATTATTATAACAATTCCTAATTGCGTCTCCCCGCAGTATAGTTTTAATCCCTGCCTAAAGTACCGACTTTCAGAAGCAGATTGGTCATCATATTTTTCTCGTTTAGAAAGATGTGCAAACGATCTTCCCCCTTTACAGACTGGCAGTTCTGACAATAATTTTATGGCTTACTCAAAATTAATAGAGGCCCTTATTTCTAGTGCCAATGAAAATATCCCTCTCAAAAAACAATCACATGTTCCTACTAAAATTTCCACTCCTTGGTGGGATTCAGAATGCACTGCAGCTGTTAAAGATAGAAAAAATGCAGAACGCACATATAACTCTTCTATGACATTTGCTAATTTCATAGAATACCAACGTTTAGCTGCAAAAGCCAGAAGAGTCCTTTCACTCAAAAAGAAACATGGTTGGATAAACTTTTGTGAAAATCTATCTCCACGAACCCCCTCATCGTTAGTTTGGAAACAGTTAAACGCTTCCGGGGATCTTTTAATACCCCAAATACGTTCTCTAATGACCCTTCTTCTTGGGTCGATGCCTTCAGTGACAGATTATGCCCGCCGTTTGTCCCATTCTCTGACTCCCTTCCTTCTCCTCCATCTTACCTCCCCTCTCTTTCTTCTTTTGATTCATATTTTACATTAAATGAACTTAAACAGGCTTTAGATGGTTTAAAAAATTCATCCACAGGTATTGATGGTATTCCATACTCCTTTATAGTAAAATCTCCCGACATCATAAAGAAGTACTTCTTAAAGCTAATCAATTATTTTTTCGAATATGGAGTTGTACCAGATGATTGGAAGACCCAGGTTATCATTCCTATCCTCAAACCCGGAAAATGCTCTTCAGACCCAAGCAGCTACAGACCTATCGCTTTATCCTCCGTCCTTGCTAAAATAATGGAGCATATGTTAAAATTTCGATTAGAATGGATAGTTGAGAGCAAAGGAGTTCTATCAAAATTTCAGTTTGGCTTCAGGAAGGGAATGAGCACTTTAGACAGTTTAAGCATATTAACTACTGATATACGTATCGCCTTTTCTAAAAAAGAGACTTTGGTTGCTGTTTTCCTCGATATTGCTGCTGCCTACGACAATGTCATCCTCCCGGTACTTAGGAATAAACTTCGCCAGCTGACCATCCCTGAGAGACTCGTGCGTTTTATTTGCAACCTGCTAATGAAAAGGAAAATATTAATCAAATCACTAGGCTCGCTGTTCCCTGTTAGACGGATGTTTGGAAAGGATTGCCCCAAGGTTCCGTGCTTAGTCCCTTACTGTATAGTATCTATACATATGATTTGGAACAATCAATCTCTCCTTCTTGTGAAGTTCTACAATATGCTGACGATCTGGCTACATACGATCAAACTCTATAGAAGACATAAGAGACAATTTGAATACAGCTCTCAAAATCCTAGATGAGTGGCTAGTTGAACATGGTTTATCTCTTTCCGCCTCTAAAAGTACATCTGTAGTATTTTCCAAGAAACGAATACCCCCATCTATTCCTCTTTTTGTTGGCGAGGAGTTGTTACAGCAAGTGAATAATGCGAAATTTTTGGGCGTTAAATTAGACTCTAGAATGACAGGTATTCCCCATTTTAGCTATATCTCAGAAAAATGTGAAAAAAACATCAATGTTTTGCGCTCCTTATCAGGAGTATGGTGGGGCTCACATCCCTATTCTCAAAAATTACTTTACAATGCCATCATTCGCAGCCACATGGATTATGGCTCTCTCCTATTAGACCCATGCACCAAAATAGCCTTAGATAAATTAGATAAGGTGCAATCAATGTCAATGTCTTAGGATTATACTCGGGGCGATGAAGTCCTCTCCTATCAATGCGATGCAGGTGGAATGTGTTGAACCCCCACTATCTTTAAGAAGACAGTTCCTCGCTGATCGTTTCCTTTTTAAACTGGTTCAAAACTCACGACACCCTCTTTTGCAAAAGTTAAATTTACTTTTTCAACTAATTAATCCCAATGATGAAAGTAACCAAGATAAAATACCATGTTTAATACGAAGTTTCTTAAAGTTTTCGCGTCTGCCTTACCCTGTATATCAAAGCAACATTAATCCCCTATTTTCTACATCATATGAAGCCCTGTTGTATCAACCTAATATTATTTTGGATTTTGGGATTCCTAAAGGATCCGCCTTTGCTCGTTTGTTGTTCAATGAACAAATGGCTAAAAATTTTAATGGCTGGACCACAATATTCACTGATGCATCAAAACTTAACTGTTCAAACCCTGTGGGTGCAGCTGTCTGGATCCCTTCTACCAAAATTATATTAAGTTTTAAATGTCCTTCTATTTCTTCTGTTTTTACTGCTGAATCTATAGCCTTATAAGAAAGTATTATTTTTGTTAAATCTCATTCACTCAATAACTCTATCATATTCACTGACTCCAAAAGTTCACTACAGGCTATACTTTCCAACCCCTTCCGATCCAAATCCAGATTCCCCATCATTCTTAAAAATCCCTTTACAGCTGCCACAAGAATGGAATAAAAGTAGTATTGGCATGGATACCGGGTCATTCCGGTATTCCAGGTAATGAAACAGCCGATTCGTGCGCGAAACTGGCCATTCAGACGGGTACACAAGATCACCTTAAAATCTTTTCCCACGACCTATGCTTGGCCCCCAACTCTCATTTAGCTATATCCTGGTCTCGAATGTGGGTTCATTCTAAAACCCTTAAAGGTAAACACTTTGGTGATATTCAACCTGAAATTCCCCCAAGACCCTGGTTCTTCAAGTATCGCAAAGCTAACAAAATAACGACCTCTACCATCTGCCGTCTTCGGTTAGGTCACACCTGTACCCCAGTTTTTCTCAACAAAATAAGGGTCAGGGATCACTCTCTATGCGAATGTGGACTGGACGAAGGCAATGTCGAGCATCTCCTTTTCTCCTGCCCCAAGCTCCGTGTTTCCCTGTACGATATAACCCCTCCTGAAATTCCTCGCCCTCTTTTCTCTAAAACATTACTATCCCTTGTGTTTACCCCATTTATATCGTTATTATGTAAATTTATTTCTGTAAATAAAATAAAGCTGTAAAGTTTGTAAATATTATCTACCTATAACCCCAACGTGTGGTGTATAAACACCAAATTGTCTGTATATATTGTATGTGCTTTTATGCGTGTGTCTTTTATTTTATTGTAGATGTGCCGTTCTAAAATTTTCTTGTCAGCCACATAAAGTCATCTTGTTGTTGCCCAAATTTGGTCGAGCCTCCCTCTGGAAACACGAACCTTTTTTTTTATCACACTCAACCTCCATCGCCTTTTTATTGTTAAATCTTGTCGACATCGACATTGGCAAAGTTGTGGACGCTATACCACAGAGGCCATAAATAAAAAGAAGAAGAAGAAGAAAACCTAAACTTTGCCTGGAAAGAACCACAAATATAGAAGATAAAGAATTTCACACAAAGAAAATAAAAAATAAAATAAAAGTTCCTTTGAGATATGGAGCGGATTTGTAGGTAGAATGAACCTATCTACTTAAGCACCTACTCCATATTGTGCACTTTTTCAGCCTCTTTTTATTTTAGTAGGTATATTTATTAGAGTTTTTCCTTTCAAATAAATTAGTTCTATTATTTTAGTAGGCATATTTATTAGGTTTTGTCGTTCCAAATAAATTTGTTCTATTATTTTAGTAGGTATATTTATTAGGTTTTTTCGTTCCAAATGAATTAGTTCTATTTCTTTATTATTCTTTATTTATTTATTTAATAATAATAGCTTAAATATCAATACATTGTAGAGTTACACTGACAAAGTTTTCATTCTGATATAGAAACCAATTACATGCGGAGTTTTAATTATTATTATGAACAAACTTGATACTGGCAAAATTGTGGAAAACATCCCAGATGCCATTGAATAAGGAAGCATAAGAAAAGTAATATTCGAGTATATATTTATTCGTAATTTCTGTCGAGGTAATTTTTATGACCGAGGTAGGTATCCTGGTTCTTATTGTTTTAAATATTTGTACCAACTTAGCTCTTCACGATACATGCTTACCTAGCGTGAAGACCGCTGGAAATTTTACTTCGTCAAAATGAAGCAATCATTGTTAAGTAGATATACCTAACTAAGAAACTTTGTTAATGACTTTTTAGTTGACGATCTGAAACTTTGACCATACAATTTTTATTGAATTTTTACGCAACAATATAATTCATATTCCTTAAATATTTTAATATTTGCATGTCAATTGTATAATTATAATTTTAAATATTTGCATGTCCAATTTAAAAGTAGAACATAATTGAAACAAGAAATATAATTAAGACCTACAACTGTAACGCACATTATGTTGAAGCAAATAAATTAATCTTTATCTTTAAAAAACATATAGTATACTTTTTTATATTTTTTTTTATTATTATTTTATTTTGAAAACAAAATCCACAGCTCTTGAGTTTAATATAAATTAAACTTATCACCTTAACTGAAAGCCAAAGTCGGATTTACATTTTACGAGTATTACATATTGACATGGACAGTATCATAAAATATCTCGCCTAATTTTACTTATAATGCTTTGCTGCTGAAATAAAAATATTTTCATTTTTTAATTACAGATAAGAGAGTGGCAACACTGGGGTTCCGGTTGCTACAAGTATAAATGCGAGAGTGGAAGACTGCATATTGTTGTAAGTTCACTTTTAAGTCCTATAAAAAGCTCTATTAAGGCGACTATACATGTCAAACCTCCCTCTCGCTCGCACAATTCAACATTTTTGAAGATATAAAATCACTGAATGTAGTTATGCAAAATAGCAAACCTTCTCGGCCTAGAAAATAACAATATAAAGGTTCAGCAATAATATCATGTTGAACCCAACACGTTTTCCTACCAAAAAAATTGTACCAAAATTGATCACATTGGTGCAAGTTTTTTGGTAAGAAAACGTGATAGAATCAAAATGATATTATTCCTGAACCTTTGAATTGTTATTCTTTGATTGTGAAGGTTTGCTATTTTGCATGACTATAGTCAGTGATTTTATATCTTTAAAAATTTTGAATAGTGCGAGCGAGAGGGGAGGTTTGACATGTATCGTCGCCTTAAGATAAAATACTAAGATTTAGATGATTATAATAAATATTTCGGTTTAATACTTTAATTTCACCAAAGAATACAATTTACTTATAAGAGATTAATGTTAGAGAAATAAATAAAAAATATAAATATTTATAAAGTATAAAGAAAAAATTTTTTTTTTACATAATATTATTAAAATAAACATTACAGAATATTAGATTTATTATATTATTTAATTATTGATTAGAATAAATACATTTTTGGGATATTATAAAAATCTCTATCTATTCGTTCAGCATTGCCATTTTTCCATCGGTGCTGCAGAAGATTGCGGGTTCGATTCCCGCCGTGGGGCAAATGCTTGCATTATTTGCAGGTGTTTGCTCAGGTCTGGGTGTTTTCTATGTATATGTAGGTTTGTATTTACAAAAGAAATGTATATATGTAGTATATCAATCATATGGTTTCCATAATACAAGCTCTGCTTAGTTTGGGGCTACATGATGCTGTTTGATAGTCCAGCATTATTTATTTATTATTATTCTGTGTTCTTAGCAGATCATCTTGGTTAAGCAACACTCAGCTCAACTTCCAGTGCAAAGCCGGGACGGATCGCTAGTATATGATAAATATGGCTTTAGGGCGATCCATGAATAACGCGACGCTTTTAGGGAGGGGAGGAGGTCAAATGAAACCCCAATCTCACCAATCTCACGAACGGGGCGAGGGATCAAACCCCAATCTCACCAATTTCACGAACGGGGCGAGGGATCTCGTCAAATATCACGTACTTTTTATATTACGAGTAAACTAGGGTAATAAGTTAAAAATGTTTCTCTACTACAATATGGCTAAATCATTTATAAAAACTATTTGCAAATTGTTTTTCATCAACCAAAAATTATCATTACATTAAAAATATACATTTTGAACCACGTGAGATTAGACGAGGGGTAGAGCAAAATCTCACGACATCTCACCAAGGTGGGTGGGGGGGTCGAAAAATCGCCAAAATCGCCTCACGTTATTAATGAATTCCCTCTTATTTCTTCATCAGGTGGGTAACTATACATACACGTGTTTCCACGCCGGACAAGTACTGCAAGTGAGAATAGTGAAGAAAGGCTGGCTACATAAAGGGGGGGTTGTCTGCCCCCCCTGCAAAGAAATATGCAAGGAGGAGTTTGATGTAAGTATAACTGTAGCTTTTTATAAGATAACTGACCACCTGATGTTAAGTGGTAACCGTTACTTATATATAACCAGGGATCGGATTAGGTAGAGCGATTTTTGGTACTTGCATCATGATATCATGACATGGGAATGCCATTATCCCGGAAAGTTTCGATATATTTACGGGATTTAGTTAAACAATTTTATTAAACTAGTGATTTAGTAACTACTTAGTTTTAAATTTCAATGAAGCTATTGAAATAACAAGATATTTAAAAGATAAAATATTTAGTACAAATTCCGCCAACTCTCTCTGACGAGTTTCATAAAAACTCAACAGAAATTCGAGAATGTTTCGCCTTCCCCATAAGGCATCATCAGGAAACGATACTAGCCCGCCTAATTCCGATCACTGCTTACAACGATCGAGATAAAAATACGCTACAGAAAGAACGAGCGAGATAACAATCGAGATCTCAACGATCGAGATAAGAATACGGTGGACAGAGGTTCCCAATTCTTTTTATCTCGTAGATCACTTTCAATATGTTGCTGGTATTGGTGCTGCATTTCTACCATGTTTCTAAAACTTGTCAAAAATTATAGAAACGACCCCCTCTCCCATAATTTGTAATTGGTCTTATTTCCACTGTTGGTACTTAACTTCTTTATAACGATCACTTTATGTAGGGCATTAAGGTTTGTAAAATATGTGCCCCCACCCCATTATTACCTATATTTTTTTACTTTTATATAGCTATGTTTATTTTTTTTTTCAGGCTAGAAAAGAATATTGTAAGGTGGGCGAGGAGCCGCTTCCACCGAATTTATATCCCAGCGATATTCTAAAATGCGGCGCTCCCGCGCTTTCTCCGGCCGCCATTTTGTGCATGTCCGCCATTTTGTGGCTAATGTCTTCCCAAAAACCTTGACCTCTTGACTTTTAATAGAAAACTAGAAAAATATGAGGATATCTAAATCAAATACTGTCAAATAGTTATTTGACCAAGGTCACGATGCGGAAATATGAGATATTTAGTAACCAGTAATATTTCCAGACGATTAAAAGAGATAAAATTAAAATATAATAAGAACCATTTTGGATGTGATTGTTTTGCGAATACGTTTCGTTTCTAATACTGTGGCAAATAGTTTTTAGCTTTTGTAAATAAGCTGTTATTGACAACGTTTAATGTTAAAACGTTAATTTAACTTAAAGAGCGGTTTCAGAACAGTGTTTTTTTCGCGCGTATTAGCTCGTATCAGCCCCTTTAGGATACTATTTTTATGTCTTCTCCACGATAGAGAAGACAACGTATATTTCTCCCTGCATCCCAAACATGTAAATTTTTTTCCTACACGCTTATTTTTTTATCCATTAAATATTTTAACATTCAAAATTGCTACATTTCACATCATACATAAGTTTTCTGTTTTCTTCCGTCAAATCCCTTGTCAACGGTTGTGCTAATCCGACAGTTTACGCGCTTACACGTCACTCACGCGGCTTATAAACCCGTCAACGCTCGTAAAAGTTGCGTAAAAGGCACATTATACGCGTTAACGCGCTGACAAAAACGAACTTATTTTAATAGTCAACTTGCATCACATTGCTGGGCAAATGTCTTCCTGAATTCCGCCAATTATCTCTATTCTTCGAGATTTCTCACCATCTTCTCACGAAGGATTCGAATTCGCCCCCGTTCGACATATACGCGCGGAAAAAACGCTTATCTAAAAAAGCCCTGAGAACAAAAAATGCACCGAATATGGACGGGCCGTGGGTAGCCCAATTAAAAATTAAGATAAAGAACGATTTAAAAATAAGAATAATTTAATAATCAAGGTTACTTTTTACTTTAGTTTGTACTTAAGAAATTGTACTTATTGTAATACTTAATTTATTCGGTTATTATTTAAATACTTATGTACCTATTTCAATGGTTTAAATTTTGAACTTCGACAAATGAGAACTTTATGAAAAATTGTTTCGGATTTTATAATGCCTTACTTACAAACGCTTTTTTAATAACTCTTATTTGAATAGATAGAAATATTTGACTTAATCTATATATATAAAAATGAAACCCGTTTCACGGTTCCCTTGGTCACGGCATCACGCGTGAATGGCTGGAGCGATTTCACTAATTCTTTTTTTGTTGTATTTGTTATTATTATGAAAAGGTTCTTACGGAAAAAAATATTAAGAAAATCTCTCAGAAATATTGAAAAATATACATTTAATCATTGCTACGCTAAGGCGGTACGAAGTTCGCCGGGTCAGCTAGTAGTTTATAAAATCTTAACTTTATGCAAGCTTACTTAAATAATTGCGTTTTTAAGTAAGGTCGTTAACTTATAAACTTTTAGGACCAACTTGTACATAGACCTTATAGTCATAGTGTTAAGCGTAACTTAATTCTTACTTAACTTTGCCATAACATTATTTATTCTTAGATTTTCTTAAATTTTTATATTTAAAGAATTATTTTATTTAAGAACTAACATAACAAAGACGTATTCTGCATTTCTATTTTATCACTTGCTCAATGAATAAAATATCATCCCACTAAATCTTATCCTACTTCCCATCCTAACCTATCCTACTTATTCTAATCTAACTACTAACTGAAAACCAGCGCTGTATTTGAGCTTTGTCTCCAAAGCTGTCTATGCTGAGTAATGTACGATTCTCACTTACGCTTTGCGCTCCGGCGCACTCCGACGCGCGCCGGAGCGCATTTTATAACATGCTAAAGGAAACTGAAACATCCACAAAGCAGTTAAGTTCCTTATGTGCATGCAATTACTTTATTAGCTTTGAGCTTTGTCAAACACTGACATAAATAGATCCGTAAGTAGATATTGCATGCAAATACGGAACTTAACTGCTTTGTGGATGTTTCAATTTCCTCTAGCATGATTTAAAATGCGCTCCGATGCTCTAAGACGCGCGCCGGTAGTTGTGAATCATACATTACCTAATATTGAGATTTATGTAATTAAAGATTAATCATCCGTTGCCTATAATAGTTACCTACCTAGGTACTCACACTACTATAATTTGGGTGAAATAAATATATCTTATCTTATCCTATGCTACTTAGAATTATATAATTGAAAATTTGTTAGGATATCATCCGTACATCCCATGGATGTTTGTAACTATTTCATGCAAAATCTACTGAACAGATTTGGATGAAACTTTGAATATACATAGAGTCCGCGCCACGACTAAGAGCCCGTTCATATGGCACGATTTCAACGCGCGCTGATCGCGAATATGTACTTTATGTAAATGACATAAGCTTAAATTCAAAAGTTTCTGAGGAGCAAGCGGCGCATACGCGAATAGCGCGCGGTTTGCGCTAAGCAAAAGGGGTACAACTTGAATTCCGATAGTGAAATAATGAATATCTACTAGCGATTTTGACTGCGAAATGTACGGAATAAGACCTCTTAGACTAGAAGAGCATAATTATTGTAAATAAAAACGAATTAAAAACCAAATATTTGTTATAATTACTGTAGTTCTATAGCAACTCCGCATATATCGGATTTGAGTCGTGGTGCGGACTTTACCTAGTAACCATCACTTTTTTAAGGTGACGATACATGTCAAACCTCCCTCTCGCTCGCACTATTCAATATTTTTAAAGATATAAAATCACTGAATGTAGTTATGCAAAATAGCAAACCTTCACATTCTAGCGAATAACAATTCAAAGGTTCAGCAATAATATCATTTTGATTCTATCGCGTTTTCTTACCAAAAAAACTGGAACCAATTTGATCAATTTTGGTGCAAATTTTTTGGTAGGTTTTTGGTGTTGGGTTCGACATGATATTCTTGCTGAACCTTTTTATTGTTTTTTTCTAGGCCGTGAAGGTTTGCTTTTTTCATACATTCAGTGATTTTATCTTCAAAAATGTTGAATAGTGCGAGGGAGAGGGAGGTTTGATATGTATAGTCGCCTTAAGCTGAGACTTTTATAAAATTGTAAATACTTATTACTTATATTATGTTGGTGCTTATGTGATTTTATTTCATTCCTACGTTATTTGGTAAGATGTCATTTTATTTCTGATATATTTCTGTGGCAATTTTGTGTAACTATCAACTCAAAGTTAACTAATTTCAATACGACTATTTAGCTGTCTTTTTTTGCAATTGAAAATGACAGATTTAATTATTAGAATTTAAAATAAAAAAATCGAAATGTTTCATCAAATCTGGTACTAATATTGATATTTTAACATGCACGGTCAGCAAAAGTCGATTAGTAAAAAGTCTTTTAAAAATTGTAGTTAAATGCTATATGCAGCGTCCGACTTGAGCGTAAACGTTCCAATCGACGTTTGAACGCCAGGCACAGCTTCAGCGCTCAATCTTATACGTGAACGACGACGTCTCGTTCACAACAGTACCTAGTTGACAAACAGTGCTCCGTGTACTTAGTGGTGTGATATTAAACTTTTGACGGCGCTGTATAATGCACTAAACATAACATTTGACTGATTCAATCAATTTCGTCTCTTTCTTTCAACATTGTATACTGACGCCAAATACGCTGCAATGCTTCGAAATAACTAGAGGCGCGGCGCAAATCGTTTGGAATGCCGTCGGCTACAATACGGCGTTCACACACGAACATCAGCGTGTGAAAGAGACCACAACAGTACCTACATTTCTATAGAAAGTATCGTGACGTGGCGTTCGGCGTGATGCTATACGCGGCCATCGGCGTTTATAGGAGATCATGGCATTAGAAATTACTGAGGGTTCGGTTAAAATCAAAGAGAAAATTTAGTTTTAACTTGAGTTATATAGACATGCACATACATACAGCAGGCGTTCGGTACCACGCGAGTACTAGAATTCTATGGAATATAAAGCAAAACGCTCGAACGCGTGCTTTCTGTCTGATAGGACCCTCAAGTTAAAACTAAATTTTCTCCTTGATTTTAACCTACAAATTACCTACCCTTGTCAGTTCAGTCAAGAGTTTGATAGTTCCAAAATAGCAGTTGGAAAAATCTAAATTGTTAATCTACTGTAGCTGACTATACCTTCCTACATTGTAAATAAGAAATACTAAGAAATAAGTAATTTTAACGAATTTGATGTGATTGAATCTAAAATTTAAAAAAATGTTGACCCTATCCATATGTACATGAGTGTGTACTGTTTGAATACAGAAAATATTGTGTGCGTTACCCCAGCAGAATTTTTTCTTCTAGAATGAAGTGAGTTCCAGGAATAATTAGTGCATTACTTGCTGTAAATGTGCGTCAAGAAAAAAAATTTGTGCGTGCTGCCGTTTTGGAATAAAACGCAAAAATAGGTTTTCTGCTGGAGTAACGTTCTTCCAGCAGGAAGATTCTAAACGGATGATCCTAGACAAAAATGAATGATATGGGCAGGTAGCTTATATTTGTGCATAAAAGTGCGCAAAAAATAAAATTTGTGCGTCTTAAGGTTTTTGAGTTATTAACTTTCCTGCTGCGGTAACGTTTTGCAAAATCTTGGATCTCGGAAACCATTGAATGTGCACCTATAAAATATACATGCACGAGTAGCTCTTAATTTGTGCGTATTTGTGACAAAGTAAAAATAACAAAAATCCATACAGTTTTTAAGTAATCTAGCTTTTTTGAAAAACCTTAAAAAAATTCTAGCTCTTTAATGGACAGACGCACAAATTCATTGTAAACGGTGTTCGGTTCTTGTTGTTATCCTTTGTAACCACAAAAAGTTTCAAGAAGGTACATACACGCGTTTTTGAATAATATCGATTAAACCAAATCTGATAAGGCCATAACTTTGACGTCAAAATGCAAGAAACCTTTTCAACGCACAATTGTGGTATGAACAAAAAAATTAGTGCGTTTAATGATAATTAAACCCTGAAAATTTCAGCTCTCTACATCCCGTATTGAGCTAGTTATGAACGATAGTCTGAAATAAGACCTAGACCCTGGTTTCTGACCTGTGATCCGACCAAATTCGAATGACCACTAAAAAGCGACCGTTTCATACATATTGATGACCTTCTTAATTTTCCTTACGAGACGCATTGGTCCTGGATACACTCAAGTACAAAAGTTATTGATACTTTTGCAAACTCTTTTAGGATTTAAGAGAAATGAAGTCAGTAGGTACCTATCTACCCACATACCTATCTTTTTAACCGACTAACTCGGAAGGAGGGTTATGTTTTTCGAGAATTTTAAACCTAAATGATTTTTTAACATTGATAGTTTGCTACCTAGCTAGGCAGAGACTTTCTCCAGTCAAATTTACCAACTCTGGATCGAAAAACACTTAAGTACACACAAACAACAACTAGGTAGGTACGTTTATCAAATCCTTTTAGTTATTTTTAATTTAAACGTTATAGTATATTATAAGTAATTAGCTAGTTAGGCAGTAGTTAGGTAGTACTTATGTCTACTGTGTAGTTTACTAGTTAGGTACGCTTATCAATATTTTAAGGTCGGGTTTTAGTCATTTAACTTAGGTATACCTCCCTATCTAGTTTATTAAAGTAATTAGCTAATTAGGCAGTAGTTAGGAAGTAGGTACTTATGTATATTAAGTATATAATATACCTATTCCTTACTATGTACTTTACTAGGGCAGAGCTCATTAAACATATAATAAAATATTGTTTTGTAATTTAAAGTAGGTACCTATCACTAATAAATAAATAAATAAATAAATAAATAATCCTGGACGTTGTCACACAGCATCATGTAGCCCCAAACTAAGCAGAGCTTGTATTATGGGAACTACATGATTGATATACTACATAGATCCTTTTTTTTTTTTTGTAAATACATACATAGAAAACACCCTATAAAAGTAATAATAATATTTGTAAGTATTCTATAATCAATGAATTTATGCCTTTATCAAAATTATATGCAAACAAAATTCGTACTTTTGTAACTTGGTGGAGAATGACTGCAGCTTTGCCCTTACAGTATTAAATAAAGTGAATGTGAAATGAGATGTGAAAAAGAAGTGTGTATTAATTAACGGAATAACTTTTGTTTTTATAAAAATGGTATGAAAATATATAATCTTCAAAGTTCTGAAACTCGGCAGATATTGACTTTACAACATTGCTCCAATAGTTAAAAATTATGAGAAAAGCATGTGCTCCCGGAATGTCACATTATCTTTGTTTGGCCGTTACTTTGAGATTTAGCCCAAAAATGTATGGAGCCTGAATGATCTCCTTTATTTTCAGGTCGACGGAGGACCTGTGTTACTGATGGGCCTTTTAACTTTTTAATACTAACCGTATAACGGAAATTTCTGTACGTATGGCAACATCGGCTTGGTAGGCTGGGATTCCCCACGTCATGTTTTACAACAATCCAGTTCACTAAGAATGACAGTAGAATTTAAATTAATATATAAGTGCGAGTGAGATGACCCACAACATGTTACGTCGTATCAATGCCAAGCACGAAGTTCCGTTTGGAAGCATTTTCTGAGCCAAGCAAGACGAGATCGAAATAATTATTCTAAAATGAATAAACAAAATTTTACCTAGGAACAAATGCAATTTTATTTAATAAGTTCATAACAGTGAAGGTCATATAGGTAACCACATCTTTAAAAACCTAGGCTAGGTATATATTTTATAGGTAGGTAGGTAGGTACCGGTAGCTATAGGTACAGAGCTCAAACCGATGGATTGTGTAGTTACTCGTAGTATTCAATAGTAAATGAATATTTTGATGCAGGTTTTTGCTTTTATTGAAATCAGAAAATAATGAAAAACAAAACAAACAGAAGAGTAGGTACATTTTATTCTTAATGTTTAAATCAGTAGGTGTGATGAGCTGTGCTATAGTAAACTAGAAGACCTCTAGTACCTAGAAGACTTATTTACTACCTACCTACGGCCTAATCAGCTAATTACTTATAATTAGATAGGTAGGTAAATAATAATAAGTTAAAAAAATATGAAAACCAGACTGAAAATTATTGATAAACGTGTCTACCTATTTGTTCCGTAGTTTCTGTCGATTAATATCTATTTACCTATGTGTTTTTCGATCCAGGGTAGGTAAATTTTACTTACCTTACTGGAGAAAGTAGAGACTGCAGGCAGAGGCCTAGTTAGGTAGCAAACTATCAATGTTAAAAAATCATTTAGGTTTAAAATTCTCGAAAAACATAACCCTCCTTCCGAGTTAGTCGGTTAAAAAGATAGGTATGTGGGTAGATAGGTACCTACTGACTTCATTTCTCTTAAATCCTAAAAGAGTTTGCAAAAGTATCAATAACTTTTGTACTTGAGTGTATCCAGGACCAATGCGTCTCGTAAGGAAAATTAAGAAGGTCATCAATATGTATGAAACGGTCGCTTTTTAGTGGTCATTCGAATTTGGTCGGATCACAGGTCAGAAACCAGGGTCTAGGTCTTATTTCAGACTATCGTTCATAACTAGCTCAATACGGGATGTAGAGAGCTGAAATTTTCAGGGTTTAATTATCATTAAACGCACTAATTTTTTTGTTCATACCACAATTGTGCGTTGAAAAGGTTTCTTGCATTTTGACGTCAAAGTTATGGCCTTATCAGATTTGGTTTAATCGATATTATTCAAAAACGCGTGTATGTACCTTCTTGAAACTTTTTGTGGTTACAAAGGATAACAACAAGAACCGAACACCGTTTACAATGAATTTGTGCGTCTGTCCATTAAAGAGCTAGAATTTTTTTAAGGTTTTTCAAAAAAGCTAGATTACTTAAAAACTGTATGGATTTTTGTTATTTTTACTTTGTCACAAATACGCACAAATTAAGAGCTACTCGTGCATGTATATTTTATAGGTGCACATTCAATGGTTTCCGAGATCCAAGATTTTGCAAAACGTTACCGCAGCAGGAAAGTTAATAACTCAAAAACCTTAAGACGCACAAATTTTATTTTTTGCGCACTTTTATGCACAAATATAAGCTACCTGCCCATATCATTCGTTTTTGTCTAGGATCATCCGTTTAGAATCTTCCTGCTGGAAGAACGTTACTCCAGCAGAAAACCTATTTTTGCGTTTTATTCCAAAACGGCAGCACGCACAAATTTTTTTTCTTGACGCACATTTACAGCAAGTAATGCACTAATTATTCCTGGAACTCACTTCATTCTAGAAGAAAAAATTCTGCTGGGGTAACGCACACGAAAATATTTTTGAAAATGATTCTTTTATTTCATCATCCATCATCCAAGTTCTGGCTGAGAATATCATTGATGTTTTCATGGACAATAGCTTTTATAGCTTCGTTTGTTTATTAAATTCATTTTCTTATGACTCTCTATCAATTCTATATATTTGTTATTCTTTTATAATAGACCTTTTAGATGTTTTTGTGACTTAATTGTAATTAGTAGCACATGGGCGCCTTGGAGTTATCTGTAAACCCATTTTGTTTCAATAAATATATAAATCCTACTAATATTATAAATGCGAAAGATTGTGAGTATGCATCAATGGATGAATGTTTGTTACTCTTTCACGAAAAAACTACTGAACGGATTTGGATTATACATAGTTTGTGACCTGGATTAACACATAGGCTACTTTTTACCCTGGCACCACGCAAGCGAAGCTGCGGGCAGAAGCTAGAAGATCATCATCAACAGCCCGGCTTCATCCAATGCTGGGTATAGGCCTACACCACGGTCTTGTTTATATCAGTCTAGTCGAAGTCGCAGAAATCGCATTGCGATTTCTGCGACTTCGTACCAGGGCATTTGTATGAACCTGCTTAGAAATTTGTTTGAGCGCCCTGGTACGATTAACTTTTTGAAGTCGCATTGCATCGCATTTTCATCCCTTTCTAACTAATGATATTGGACATAAGAAAGTAGATATCAGCGGTATTGAATTTTAAGACTTTATCTAGTTGTCTTCCTATATCTGTGATACCTACTTAAACATGAATGGCGCATGCAACTGCGTCGATATATCTGGAAACAATAGAACTCAAAAATCAAGGTAAATACCCCGTTGATATTAATAATTCAATTATTTATTGGTTTGAAGGAGTGTTGAAAGTCATAGACCCGTACGCCACAGCAGCCCTCTTTGTGAGCGTGTCAGAATAGTCCCTCACAGATGGAGAGGACAATATTTATTTATATTACTTACTGCCTTTTAGAGTTTTTTGATCTTATGGATATCGAGAGCTTTTAAGCTGGTGTGCGGAAATACGGAATGACACCTTTAGATGAGATGATTAGCCCTCCGCTACTCAAAGGTTTGCTGGAAGAAATCTCTTAGAGGATTAAGCTCGCCTCCGTACATATATTTTTGCTATACTCTTTGTATTTATTTGGTATATCGGTGTACAATAAAGAATTACAGATGATTAGAATGGTTTTGATTGTCTACTCTCCACTGAGTTCAGGGTGCCTAGTTTTTTTACCAGCTCGTTTACGCAAATTTATATGGAATCGAGGTAGCGCCATCTAGTGAAAAACGAGTGGCACTGACTCCTTTCATACAAATTTACGTAAACGCAAACGCAATCGAGCTGGTTAAAAAACTCGCACTAGGCACCCAGTTCTATTGCTAGGTTTGTTTATTTGGCGAATTTTTCGGTGTGTGTTTTTGCGAGATTGTGGGTGTTTTAATAACCCGCTGATATATAATTGAAAGTTGATATAATTCAATTCTTTATTGGCTTGAAGGAGTGTCCGAAGTCATAGACCCGTACGCCACAGCTGCCCTCTTTGTGAGCGTGTCCAAGTAATCCCTCACAGTTGGAGAAGACAATATCTCTTTTATAACTCCTACAACGCTCTTCGTATTGATTTCGTAGAGTAACGATGATTCTCCGGTTCGGAATTGGATTGTTTTAGGTTCTGTGGAAGAAAATCTTTTAGTAGTATGTAGTAGAGTTCTTTGTGAAGGGCTCGTCCGGGGAAGTACTGCCACTATGCTTATTTCTGCCATGTCAGCATTGCTGTGTTTCGGTATGAAGGGTGTGGGTGCCGGTGAAATTACAGGCACAAGAGGCTTATTATCTTCATGCCTCAAGTGGGCGTTGCATCGTAGAGACTATACTATGTAGACATCGTAGACTATGTACATACCATCGTTTATGTACAATCGTATTAACATCGTACCTACTATGTAATGCTAAGTGATAGGTAATGGTTACCACTTAACATCAGGTGGACCATGTCCTTGTTCCATCTTCAAGTACCATAAAAAATACTAGGTAGCTATTAATCAAGTTTTTATAAATATTAGCTTTTTATAATGTTGTAGCGCTGTAAAAGCTATTTCTTCAAAACGTCAATAAATTTAGAAAAAAAAACAAAAGCATTTATGCAAAAAGAAATTATTAATTGTAAAAAATCATAAACATATATTTTTTATGAAGGAATAGTTCTTCCAGCGCTGCAACTATGCGAAAACGTTATTTATAACCAGTGGCGGTTATCCGCCACTGGCTACTGGCGGTTCGTGGCTTATGCCACGAAGCAAGAGTAGCAATTGCTACGGGCCCCGCGCATTCGAAACCCTACGCTCTAATGTACGATTCTCACCTATCGGCGCGCGTCAGAGCGCATTTTAAAACAGGCTAGAGTAAATTGAACATCCACAAAGCAGTTAAGTTCCTTATTTGCATGTAATTTACGCATCTATTTTACTACTTTATCTACTTACGGATCTATTTATATCTGTGTTTGACAAAGCTCATAGCTGCGTAAATTGCATGCAAATAAGGAACTTAACTGCTTTGTGGATGTTTCAATTTCCTCTAGCATGTTGTAAAATGCGCTCCGATGCTCTCCGACGCGCGCCGTTAAGTGTGAATCGTACATAGCACTTTCTGACCGTGAAATATCAATTTAGATAGAAGCTTGAAAATATACTGACGTTTTTGGAATATTCCGACGAAAAATGTCTCAAATCAAAATTTTAAGAAAATCTTCAATTATCGTTAGTGCTTGCACAGATGATTTGGATGACAGCTTAGGCGACGAATTAGTGCAGTTTGTTAGTTTTGTTAAGCTATTGCATAGCTTCTATCGAGGGCCTTGAGCGCGGGGACCGAATCCAGAAATTCCGTAACGAAAAAAAACCTCACGCTCCCCACTCCGACGGGCACGGAGGTGTGGCTTGAAGGCCGTGCATTGTCTAACGACGTTTCTTTTCGGCAGTCTTCGACACGGTGTTTGTGTGCGTGCAACTAGACGTATTGTACGACTCTACGAAGCTCGCACGAATCGAGACGATCACCACGCTCAAAAAGTGTAACTTGAATTAATATCAAAGAAAAAGAAATACTGCATAAATAAAATAAATAAATAATTATAATTGCATAAGTTGATACAAAATGCTATGCAATAGCTTTACCGCGGCAGTCCTCGAGTGCCACACGTCTTTTTTTATTTTTTAATACCATAAACTTGATAACATACTCGTATAGCAAACCAAGCGCCCCTTGATAGAATTTGCTACAGGCCCCGCGCTGATTTAACCCGGCACTGCTAGTATTTATAACGTTTTTCATATAATTTAAAGAAACTTGTATATACTAACTCATACGACTAAAGAAGTACTTATTTATAAATATTCTGATGCTAACTTCTACTACTAATTCATGAAACTTACAAGATTTGTATCATAAAGTGGTCGAAAAGTTTTCAGAAGACCCCCGAAGATTATGTTTTAATTAACCTAATCAAAAAAGAATCATTGTCAACCATTATAATGTTAAAATCAGGTAATTACAAAAATATACGCTGTATATTCAAATTACAGTGTATTTTTTAAGCTATTGCATAGCTTCTATCGAGGGCCTTGAGCGCGGGGACCGAATCCAGAAATTCCGTAACGAAAAAAAACCTCAAGCTCCCCACTAATACTTAATTTTATAATCTGTTGCTTGGAAATAGAGTTCATATTCAAACTTTTGTATTCTATTAGTTCTTCGTCGCAACGTCGCAGCGCTAGTGTTCAACACAGTAAAGTTTCTGTCATCACAATCTTTTCTTTGGAATTTTTATGGCTTTTAGATGTTTATGTGTTTCAATTATAAGTGAAATCGTATAAAATGGGTGCTACTAAATGTAGTGTCCCTACGTGTGAATCAAAAATTGATAGTGGTATCATAATACACTGTTTTCTGCAAACGCCCTTTAAGCAAAGTTTGTGGCTTAGTCAAATAAAACTCTACATTTTTGAATTCACCTAAAATTAATAAACTAATGGAAAAAAAAGTTTGTTCCAAACATTTCGTGCGTAAATTTTACGAAAACGGTCGTCTTTTAGGCATAATTATTGCGCGACTAACTCTGTTTACGGCGGCAGAAATTTGCAGTGGGATTCCAAAAGATAGACAAAGTGAGTAGATTCCCATGTACTTTTAATATACTATTTCAAACATAGTAAAATAAGCATCGTACGAAACGAATTCATCAATTTCATTCGTTTTTGAATATTCAAAAATTATTTAGGTAAGAATAGGGCTGTGTAAAACACCTATCAACTACATTTTATCGACTATCGATGTTTTGACAAACATCTATGGACGAAAGGTGTGTATGCGTATAAGTTAGATACCTACTACATACTCGGATTATTAAGCTATTGCATAGCTTCTATCGAGGGCCTTGAGCACGGGGACCGAATCCAGAAATTCCGTAACAAAAAAACGCTCCCCACTCCGACGGGCACGGAGGTGTGGCTTGAAGGCCGTGCATTGTCTAACGTCGTTTCTTTTCGGCAGTCTTCGACACGGTGTTTGTGTGCGTGCAACTAGACGTATTGTACGACTCTACGAAGCTCGCACGAATCGAGACGATCACCACGCTCAAAAAGTGTAACTTGAATTAATATCAAAGAAAAAGAAATACTGCATAAATAAAATAAATAAATAATTATAATTGCATAAGTTCATACAAAATGCTATGCAATAGCTTTACCGCGGCAGTCCCCGAGTGCCACACGTCTTTTTTTTTAATTATATTCCATCGGCTGGCGACGCCTTTGCCTTAGACCGACTTAGCTTACTCTATACTACGCTAAGTGTAAACAGTCTTACCACTGCTGGACATAGGCCTCCCCTAATAAAAGGGGATTTGCCCATAATCCCCACGCTGGGCATGCGGGTTGGGGATCGCAGGGCACAGCTTCTCGCACCACCGACGCTGCTGCCCGTCGGTGGCCAGGGGATTTAGCTGTGCCGATATAGGCTGTGCTATGCCGCAATCAGCCGGCCGCCAGAGCCCCGTTCGTTGTTTAGCAGGGTGCACCACGTGCAGGTGGGGTTGGATTGGGTTCCGAAGATAAGGGTTGGAACCCCTTACACCCATCTAATAAGCTTACAATAAAAAAGACCATATAAACTTACTTATTCCCTTATTCCCATTAGCCCTAATAACAGGACCATTCGACAACCGTCTCAAAGCTAAATCGATCAACTTCACAAAACCATCTTTATCGCTAAGATCCAAAGAAATCTCCATATTTCTTGGATTCGATCGTCTTTGATCATTTTCTTTATCAGCAGCGGGATTTTTATCTGTTTCTTCGTTATTTTTATTCGTGAAATGATCTCGCGCTAATTTCGCGAAATTGCCAATTTGTTCAGATGGTACCACCTTGTGGATAACAGCGTCGATGTTGGAATGGTTCTCGTCCTGTTTGCGAACTTGAAGAAGGACGTAGGCGTCAGATATTTGAATGAGGATGAGTGAAAAACCTGTAATTTCAATAAAACACATAGATAGAGTAGGTAATTATATGGGACTTATGCGTCAGATATATGTATGAGGAGGACCGAAATACCTGGAATTTCAATAAAACACATAGATAGAGTAGGTAATGCTATGGGACTTAGACATTAGATATTTGTATAATGATGACTGAAATACCTGGAATTTCAATAAAACACATAGATAAAGTAGGTAATTATATGGGACTTAGGCTTCAGATATTTGTATGAGGACTGAAATACCTGGAATTTCAATAAAACACATAGAAAGAGTAGGTAATGGTATGGGACTTAGGTGTTAGATATTTGTATAAGGATGAGTGAAAAACCTGGAATTTCAATAAAACACAGATAAAGTAGGTAATTATATGGGACTTAGGCTTCAGATATTTGTATGAGGACTGAAATACCTGGAATTTCAATAAAACACATAGAAAGAGTTGGTAATGATATGGGACTTAGGTGTTAGATATTTGTATAAGGATGAGTGAAATACCTGGAATTTCAATAAAACACATAGATAAAGTAGGTAATTATATGGGACTTAGGCTTCAGATATTTGTATGAGGACTGAAATACCTGGAATTTCAATAAAACACATACATAGAGTAGGTAATGATATGGGACTTAGACATTAGATATTTGTATAATGATGACTGAAATACCTGGAATTTCAATAAAACACATAGAGTATATGTATTTTAAATTACTAGAGCAATGTTACTACCAACCCAGATTCCTTCTCCATTATTTTAAGGAGTTGGGCTGGCTGGGGTCAGGTTAGTAGTGGGGGCAATGCACAATGTACCCCAAATATGCGGGACGTCAGAGCAGAACTTCCCCTCCCTATAAGTTATGGGTGTAAGGGGTTCCAAGCGCCAAATTCGGTACTCAAACTTACCTCACCTGCCCGTGTCCTACTAACAAAAGTGGCTCTGACGACCGGCTTGGTTTTTGGCAGTGCGGCATCATCATCATCATCATCATCAGCTTATAGCAGTCCACTGCTGGACATAGGCCTCCCCTAATGAGCGCCATTGCGCTCTATCCTCAGCTCGACGCATCCAGCTTCTACCAGCAGCCTTTCGCAGATCGTCAAAACATGGATATAATAGAAAACTCTCTATCGTACGAACGAATAATGCTATCCTACTTCCTACAAACCTATCCTACTAATATTATAAATGCGAAAGTTTGTGAGTATGTATGGATGAATGGATGAATGTTTATTACTCTTTCACACAAAAACTACTAAACAGATTTGGATGAATCTTGGAATATGCATAGTTTGTGACCTGGATTAAAACATAGGCTAATTTTCATCCCGGTACCACGCGAGCGAAGCCGCAGGCGGAAGCTAGTCCATAAATAATACACACTATCACACAGCATTATGTAAGCCCCCAAACTAAGCAGTGCTTTATTATAGGAACCACATGACTGATAGTAGATATACTTCTTAAATATTTTTTTCTAACTACATACCTACATCATAAGTATAGAAAACACCCAGACCCGAGACAAATATCTACAGATAATGCAAACATTTATCTCGCGGCGGGAATCAAACCCGCAACCTTCTGCGTCTCAGGCGGACCCTCGCCACAGAGGTCGTTTATATACATATATTATATTGGCCACTTTATAGGTTTGTAGTTAAGTTTGCCCTACCTTAGTATACACTAACCAACCAAAAAAAATATAAAAACATACCAAGCAACAAAATCATTTTCGAAACTTTTTAAATTTTAACTGTTCAAATATCTATATATGTGTACCTACGCATTCGATTAATTAAATCTTATAACGCAATCGTAAATTAAAAATTGAAATATAATCTTTATTGGTTCATTAATGGTAATATTAATAGTAAATACCTACTTAATTAAAATCCTTACGCAATATTATCATAGATTTATTATATCACACTAATATTATAATGGCGAAAGTTTGTGAGTATGTACGGGGTTCCAACCTCCATCTTTGTAACCCAAGCCAACCTCACCTGCACGTGGTGCATCCTGCTAAACAACGAACGGGGCTCTGGCGGCGGCTGATTGCGGCATAGCACAGCCCACATCGGCACAGCCAAATCCCCTGGCCACCGACGGGCAGCAGCGTCGGTGGTGCGAGAAGCTGTGCCCTGCGATCCCCAACCCGCATGCCCAGCGTGGGGATTATGGGCATATCCCCCTTTATTAGGGGAGGCCTATGTCCAGCAGTGGACTGATATAGGCTGGTGTGGTGGAAAGTTTGTGAGTATGTATGGATGTATAGATGAATGTTTGTTACTCTTTCACGAGAAAAATATCCAACGGATTTGGATGAAACTTGAAATATACATAGTTTATGGCCTGGAGTAACACATAGGCTACTTTTTATCCGGTCACCACGCGAGCGAAGCCGCGGACCGAAGCTAGTACTCAATAAATTTATGATTATAATAAATGCATACAATAGCTGTTTAATCTTTATAATAAATATGGAAATACACATACATTAACATACATTACACTATAATTTACTTATATTAGTTTATTTCATTCCTCTTTGTCAAACTGGGGCATCGGACTGCTAAGTGAGGGTAAGAGCACTAGGCAGAATGCACGCGCGACACGTGACCCAAAACAAAAAAAAAAAAGAACCTTGCGAAAAAAGATGGTGGGCCGGCCCTTGTAAAAGTGTGTAACACTTATTTTATATTCAATAAAAGACTGAAAGTGCAGTGCATAATTACCAGGAGTTGTGGCAGTGGGGTGAGTTTAGGTCGATATAAGTTATTATACGTACTATCATCTATTTAGCTGTTTTACACCCTAGCACGTGGACCGGCGATCGAACCTCACAAACGGCTTCGGAGCCAGCGGTATTGTTGTTGATCATACAGATCAAACATTGGTCCATCGAGCGCGGATTCGTTTAATTCCGAAGTCCTGTGTGGTTTTATCGCCATTCCCGGGTTGGGCACACGAAACACGCGGTGTTGGTTTCTTGTCGAAGCGCTCTGGCGGTGTATGAGTAGCTTCGGCAGGGTAATCTTTCATTGCCAATAAAACTCCTGGTTGGTCGCGGGGACGGGAATACCCGGCGGTATACGGTATTTCCTGTCAACATTTTCATACTGGTTGGCGGTTTGGTACCGAGAGGTTAGGTGCCGGCCGGCCAAACTTACACTGCACAGAGAAACTCAAACTATAAATTATTGCGGTAGGGCTACACATAAGTTTATGTAGTGTCCCCTTACGATATATATAAACAAACATAACACAACTTACCTATTCATTATACCAAGGGTCCATACTGTTTGAGTGATCCTTTTGTTTCATGGTGTTTTCTCTGCCTAGCGGATCTAGGTAAAACGGCTTTAGGTAATTAAATTACATAACTAATTAGTGTATTTTTCGTGTAAAAAACTGTTAATTTTGGTGTAAATAAGCTATCTAGAGGTAGCATCAGTGTTAATTTTAAAAAGTAGAATTTGTAGTGCCGGACCTACAAAGTGACAGGCTTACAACTTATAATTTTGAATTTAATAACAGACATCTAGGCAGTCTAAATATTGCTTTATCTGTAATATAGTTTTATTGGTTTACAGATCAAGCAGGTTAATTATTAATTTGAGTTTTTCATTGATTTCTTGAGTTTATTTTGTAAATATAATTAGACTAAGTGTCTGAAACAGTTTTCAGCTTGTGAATATTTTGTGTTAGTTTTAGTGTAAATAAATAATCAAAATGCCTTCTAAAAGTCAGACACAACTTTTGAAGGTGCGGCATGATATGGCTATGTTGAACTTGGACATGTTGTATGATCTCTCACAATCAGGGCTAACTTCTGAAAATGAAAGGTCTGAGTTCAAGCTGAGGTATGGGGATGTAGAGACCACATATTCAGAGTTTACATCATCTCATCTGGAACTTCAGGCCGGCCTGGAGGAAGATGAAGAAATAGAAAATTTTAGGAAAAAGTATGTGGCTTATAATCAAAAGTATTATAATATAAAGAGGAAATATCTAGAATTATATCCAGGGACTAGTAATAAGTCATCTGAGCATGGTACTGCATCTTCATCAGAAGGAACAAGTAAAAACCTGCGGGCATTTTTACCAAGGGTACAGTTACCCACATTCTCGGGTAAAATAGAAGAGTTTGTGTCATTCATGGACTTGTTTGAGTCACTGGTAGGGCAAGACTTGTCGCTGAGCAATACAGAAAAACTGTATTACCTGGTGGGTTCTTTGTCCGGAGAACCTAAAATATTAACCCAACATCTGTCTGTCACCGGTGACAACTACTCTATAGCTTTAGAGTTATTAAATAATAGGTATAACAATAAGCGGTTACTTGCGGACAAGTTATTACACAACTTATTAGGAACAGTACATGTAAATAAGAATTTGAACTCGTTGAAGCCGTTCCTCAACACATTGCTGGAGAGCACTAAGGCTCTAGAAAAAATGAAATTTCCTGTGGCTGAGTGGTCATACCTGCTCTTCTTCATAAATTTCCAAAAATTAGAAAGCGGTTTAAAGAAGCAGTTTGAGGATAAAGTTACTGATAAAGAATTGCCCAGTTTTGGGGATCTAATTAAATTTTTGGAAAATGAAGTGAGGATTTTAGAATCAAGCGGGGAAAGCCACAGTAGTAGGGGTGGTATTTCCACATCACGAACACACCATGTAACGTCTCAGGGTGGGACAAGCGGTTGCAAGTTATGCAAACGGGGTAACCACAGTTTAGCTAAGTGTGAACAGTTTTTGGCACTGAAGCCTCGCCAGCGGAAAGAGCGAGTTAGGGAGTTTAGGCTCTGCTTTAGATGTCTAGGGGAACATAATTTTACTCAGTGCACATCAGGATGGTCATGTTATAAATGCAGGTCAACCAAACATCACAATCTCATTCACTTTGATTTACCACAGCCGCCGGCGGCTATGACTGGAGGAGTCACGGGGAGGCCACCAGCCGGGGGTGGACCTCGTACTCCTAATGCGGAACCAAGTCGTTCGAGCGCACCCGGACTGGATAGGGCAGACGCGTCGAACCCATCGTTTAATAGGGCAGACCAACCAAATAGGGTGAATGGGGCTAATGTGGACACAGGGGCAGTTTTAACATCTTGTAATAAAATTATAGATCAGAATGCGTACCATCAGACAACAGTGTTGCTTGCGACTGCCGTAGTGCGTGTGATGGATATATGCGGTGAATATCAGGAAGTTCGCGCACTACTGGACGGAGGGAGTCAGAGTACCTTTGTCACTGAGGGATGTGCTAGTAGGCTAGGCTTGAGGCGGTTTCGGTCGGATATCGTTACTGTCACCGGATTAGGGGGATTACCGGTTAGTGACTGTAGAGGGGGGGTAAATTTAACCATTAGTCCAAGGTTCGCGGACCACCCTCGACTTGTAGCTACCGCCACGGTATTGAGTAACATCACCCACAGCCTACCTAGTGCGAACTTGTCTCCTAACATTGCCGAATGGTACAGGGGTATCTACCTGGCAGATGAACGGTTTTATGTCAGCCGGCCTATTGACATATTAATCGGGGCGGATTTAATGGGGGATATTATAATAGGCGGTGTGGTTAAGGTCAACGATTACCTACCATGTGCGATGAACACGGTGTTCGGGCATGTACTTATGGGTCCGGTTACCTACGCGGTACCGCGGAAGGATAGTGCGGTTCATTTTTCGCGTTCAGTTTTTTCGGCGCATGTTACAACCGATCAGATTCTGGAGAGGTTCTGGGAGGTAGAAGATATACCGGATGCGATAGTAGTTGACCCTAAAGACGCGGAGTGCGAAAAGTTTTATCGGGAAACCCATCGACGGGATAAGACGGGTAGGTATATTGTCAGGTTACCTTTTTTAGACGATAAGCCTGAGCTGGGCGATTCGGTACAGTTGGCCAAGAAGCGGTTTTTGGCCATGGAAAGGCGGCTTACTTCAAATGAGCTATTACGTGAAAAGTACGTTAAGTTCATGCGGGAATATGAGCAAATGGGGCATATGTCGGTCTGTGATCGGGACCCGGCCGACTATGCCGGCGGAATGGGGTACGTCATACCCCACCACGGAATCTTTAAAGCGGAATCAGATAAAATTCGTGTGGTTTTCGATGCCAGTTGCGGGACGACCACGGGGTTGTCACTTAATGATACATTACATGCTGGGCCGAAATTACAGCGGGACGTAATGGAGATAGTTTGCCGGTTTCGAATGTCGGAGTTCGTCTTTACTACCGACATTAAAATGATGTTTCGACAGATTTTATCTCACGAAGATGATCGGCGGTATCAGCTCATCTTCTGGAGGGAGGCTGCGGATCAGCCTTTGCTCCTTTATACTTTAAATACAGTTACATACGGAATGAAGTCCAGTCCGTACCTAGCTATCAGAACACTGCGGCAACTCGCAGACGATGGTGAGGCGGATTATCCAGCGGCGGCTAACCTTTTGCGGTCCTCAGTATTCATGGATGACATTTTAGGTGGGGCTGATTCCGAGGATGAGGCACAACAATTAAAGGAGGACCTAACAGACTTGCTTCGCTCTGGCGGTTTTGAGTTGAGCAAGTGGGTTCCCAATAGCAAGCGGTTGCTAGAAAATATTCCTGCGGAGGATTTAGAAAAACCTAGGACATTTGACAAAGTAGACGGCCCTGGCTTTTTCAAAATTTTGGGGGTTGAATGGGACCCCAACCGAGATTGCTTTTCGTACCATTGCAAGTTAAAGGACAACTATAATTGTACTAAGCGGATTATTCTGTCAACTTTAGCGAGAACCTTTGACCCATTAGGTTGGATAGCACCGGTGCTTTTTCAGGGCAAAGTTCTCATGCAGCGGCTTTGGAGGTTAAATTTGTCATGGGATGAAACTCCACCACCGGATGTGGTAGCGGAATGGAGTGAAATCATTGCGGATTTGCCTAATATTGAGAAAATAAATATGAAGCGTTTTGCTTTAGGCGGTTATAATAAGGTTTGTTCCCTTCATGGTTTCTCGGACGCGTCTGAAAGCGGGTACAGCGCGGTGGTTTATCTGAGAACCATGAACAAAAGTGGCGGAGCACAGGTCTCCCTTATGATGGGAAAATCGCGCGTGGCCCCATCTAAGGTTAAGGTGACTATTCCTAAACTGGAATTATTAGGCGCAGTTTTACTGACAAGACTCATGAGATATGTGGCCGAATCTATTCGGGATAAAGTAGGGGTAGAAGAAATGGTTTGTTGGTCGGACAGCACCATTGTACTGTCATGGTTGCGGATGCCTCCCCATACTCTACAAACATTTGAAGGGAACCGGGTCTCTCAAATTGTTAATTGCGGTTTAAGTTTAAATTGGCGACATGTACCATCTGAAATGAATCCTGCCGACGTCGCAAGTCGAGGTTGTCGAGTTTCGGACTTGCTCGGACATACCTTGTGGTGGGAACCGCGATGGCTTCGAGGCGAAGCGACGACATGGCCAGTGGATAGGTTTTGGCAGGAAAAGGATCTACCAGGTATACGGAAGAACTCAGCACAAGTCCAGGTTCATGTAGGGACCACAGAACCGGATCCAATCTTTACTAGATATAGTTCGCTAGTAATGCTACAGTCGGTCGTAGCTTACTGTATTCGATTTGTAAATAATGCTAGAAATCCTTTAAACAAAATTTTAGGCGTTCTGACGGTTCAAGAACGCAACTCTGCTATGGATCGGCTAGTGAAATTAGTTCAACAATCTGAATTCGCGGACGATTTAGACTGCTTAAAGCGGAACAAGCAGTGCTCCACGAGGTTAAGGCGGTTGTTTCCCTTCGTAGATGACGCGGGTCTCTTACGGGTAGGGGGACGTTTAGAGCATTCTAGCCTTCCGTTCCAGGTGAAACATCCGGTTGTTTTACCAAAAGACCATCCTCTTACGAATTTAGTGATTGACAATGCACACCGGGTTCATTGTCATGTAGGTCCAACAGCCCTTCAGGCTATTTTACAAAAAGATTTCTGGATCCTGTCAGCTCGGCAAGCTATAAGAAGTCGCGTATTTAAATGTATTTCGTGCTTTAGGACTAAAGCCAAACCTGTAGAACCCATGATGTCTGCGCTTCCGAGCGACAGAGTCAATGCGACTGGGGTATTTCACACAGTACAAACTGATTTTGCGGGACCTTTCTCAATCAAGGCTTCGCGCCTTCGGAATGCCAAGGTGCTGAAGGCATACTTGTGTGTATTTATTTGTTCTTCGTCGAAAGCGGTACACTTAGAGGTCGTTAGTGATCTATCGACAGAGGCATTCTCAGCGGCATTATCGCGATTCGTAGCTCGGCGCGGTCTCCCGAAGTTTATACGGTCCGATAATGGCACAAACTATATAGGTACTAATAGGCATTTAAACGAGGTTGCTAAATATCTGCGGGACAAGGAAGTTGAGAAAACTCTGGGGGACGTTGCAGCTAAGAGCGGGATAACTTGGTTGTTTAACGTACCAGGGGCACCTCACTTTGGGGGTCTTTTTGAAGCGGCTGTCAAATCTGCTAAAACTCTGTTGAAACGGATGATCGGAGAGCAGATTTTGACGTTTGAGGAACTGACAACGGTATTCGCCAGAGATGAAGCGGTTCTCAACTCTCGGCCACTTTGTCCGCTAACACACGATCCTCAAGACCTCGAAGTGCTTACACCGGCACATTTCTTAGTAGGTAAACCACTACTTTCGGTGCCAGAGTATAATTTAGAAGATGTTCCCGACACGCGGCTAGGTCGGTTCAGATTAGTTCAAGCTATATCTCAAAGATTTTGGAGGCAATGGAGTGACCGGTACCTGCATTGTCTCCAAAACCGGAACAAGTGGACGACACCGACGGATCCACCTAAAGTAGGGGATCTCGTATTAATTAAAGAAGAAAATATTCCTTCTCTTAAATGGAAACGCGGTAGAGTGGTAGAGCTTCTGCCTGGAAGGGATGGGGTCATTAGGTCTGTAAAACTGAAGACTCTTTCAGGATATTTTATGAGGCCTGTTGTAAAAATTTGTAGATTGCCACTGGACTAAGTTTCGGCACTGCATCTCTATATTTAAGTTATTTAGGTATTAAATATTTGGTTTAGTTATGTAAGTTAATTGCGGATTTTGAGTACATAAAATTTTGTATTTTTAGATTAGCGGATCTAATCAAGTTGATAAAGACTTTTCAGTCTTTCTCGGGCGGGGGGATGTTTAATCTTTATAATAAATATGGAAATACACATACATTAACATACATTACACTATAATTTACTTATATTAGTTTATTTCATTCCTCTTTGTCAAACTGGGGCATCGGACTGCTAAGTGAGGGTAAGAGCACTAGGCAGAATGCACGCGCGACATAGGTAGGTAATAGGTAGGTACTCATTTTACTTATCTACAAATTGAAGGAATAAGGAAATGATAAATTTACATTTTGTTCACATCTGTGAGTTCTGCAGAGAAAACTTGGCAGAATAGATAGATGAACTCTTTATTGAACACAACACCAATTAAAAAAAAATCCAAGAATAGAAAAATAAAATAGTAATTTAGGTACAATGGGCGGTCTTATCGCTTGAAGCGATTTCATCCAGACAAACTAAGAATGGAAAGAATATGTGCTTATAATAGTATCTTATCAATCTCAAAACAAAGTACTATCTGCTAATATTTACAAGGCATTTTATACTGCATATTATGTGCATATTATAATGCGGGATGTAATCACACAGCATCATGTAGCCCCAAACTAAGCAGAGCTTGTATTATGGGAACCATATCACTGATATACTACAAATATACTTTTTATGTTAAAACATACATAATCTATCTACATCAAAATCTACACTAATATGATAAAGAGGAAAAATATATATTTTTGTGTGTATGTTTGTAATGAATAAAATCAAAAACTACTGTGCCGATTTCAAAAAGTCTTTCACCATTGGAAAGCTGCATTCACCCTGAGTAACATAGGCCATATTTATTGCTAGAAAAGATTAGGGATCCTTACTAAAATTTAAGTAAGGTGTAAAAAAAATGTCCTAACGCGTGCGAAGCCGGGACGGGCTGCTAGTCATAAACATTTATGTTTACTCATTTAAACTGAATTAAGCTTAATAACATTATCATTTAAATCTGAAGTCTGATAGTCAGCTCATTAAGAATGAAAAAAAATCTTGTTCATAAATAATCATTTATTTAAAACATAACTAATCACCAAATATAATTATAAAACCTTAAGCATCTTCACATCTTCTACAAACATCAAATTAAGCTTTTTACCACAGACTTCTAGACTCGCGCTAGGTAAAAATTAAGATAGCTTTCCGTTAAGTCAGGGGAAATCCGTCCCAATAGACGAAGTAGGCCCGGGCCTAGGGCGGCAAAATTTAGGGGGCTGAAAGACTTGGTGAAATAATGAATTTATAAGACCACCAAAATATGAGCAGATCAAGCATATCAAGAAATTAATATTATTTCAGCAAATCATCCACTTGTATTCGCACTGAATACCAGTTTTTTTTTTACATACAAAGTGGGTTTAAACTGAATCACAATTTTCGAAGAGCTAAAGACAAAGAACAGTCTTGAGTTTTTTTTAATTTTTTCGCTTTACAGCGAGTAAGAGGGCGGCAATCTTTAATATGCCCAGGGAGACCAACGGATAAAATCCGCCCCTGCGTAACTACTAAAGGCTACTGATCTAATTGAGCTGAAATGCACATAATTATGTAAATGTCGACCAAGAAATACATAACATCCTGGTACCAAACCACATACTTAATATAAGACCATTATAGTACCAAACTTCTGGCAAAATAAATCATTTCAAAAGAGCGTCGCGTTCACTCACCCTGAAGGCTCTGTAATAAGTCGAAATATAAATAAAATATATATGTTGGTATCATCATCATCAGCCTATAGCAGTCCACTGCTGGACATAGGCCTCCCCTAATGAGCGCCATTTCACGCTGTCCTCAGCTCGACGCAATGAATAGAATTTTCACTCCGAAAAACAAATAGTGACTTTAGGTGCGACGCAATAAAGTGTTATTCAGCTCGTACCTAACATTTTATATTGACCTACACCTTGCATCCCTTTCTATACGTAACTCTTATCTCTTCTGACGCGTACTAACGTACGGAGCGAGCCCCGCACTCGGGGCCCAAACATGTACTTATAGCGCGGTACCTAAAGTGCGGACTGAGACTGACCTGGTAATACAATAATGTAAAATCAAAATAGTATGGACAACTCTGGTCGTGCGTAACTAGAAGGGGCCTCCGGAGGACGAATTGCCCTTACAAACGAAATACCAAAATGATTTCTAATTCAAGCATATTTCCACTATATTGTTGTATTATTTGTATTCAAATAGTATTTATCTAGGTTCCAGGATAACTACTTTTACAAAATACTTACCTAAAATGAAATAAAAGCCAATAGCATTTTGCACATTTTTATGCTAAAATATACCAATTTTCTTCCTCTTTGTTTCATATTAAAAAACAACACGCGTGTTGTTTGTTAAGGAACAAAGCTTATATTGATCTCGATTCTGTTGTGCCTTTTCCTAAACTAAACTTAATTTGACATTCCTAAAAGTGATACTATCCCTTTCTTTTATGTGTAAATGACAAGGATAGGTATAACTTTAAAGCTGTCAAATTAAGTTTAGAAAAGTGAACAGAATCGACACTATTATCTAGTTACAGAATAACAATACTTTGTAAAGAATACATAAAGTTTTCAGTCATCATTTTTGGTATTACGGAACACAACCAAATTCATATCAAATATACTATTGCTATCCCGCTCGCACGGCTGAATCATCC
Organism: Horisme vitalbata; assembly: GCA_951804965.1. NCBI lineage: Eukaryota > Metazoa > Arthropoda > Insecta > Lepidoptera > Geometridae > Horisme > Horisme vitalbata. The sequence continues at coordinate 5,045,862 of OX638109.1, forward strand.
ATCAGCAAAACAGAGATGCGATATAGGGAGCGATCCTTTGCCCGCGCCTCGAATTGAAGTTGCGAGCGAAGGTAAGACTGTAGCTTAAATAATAGCTTATTTCGATGTTCATTAAACGATAAAAGAAAACCTTACACACAAAAGTCTTTCAGAAAAAGTTTATCCTACAATGAAATAACGAACTGTTATTGAAATAGCACTAGTTAAAAATAACTAATAAAACAATAACGTTTTAAAAACTGTAACGAAAACCGACCTCAATGTTCGATGCTGACGAAAATTACAAGTGAGGATGAGGTGTTTTGAGTTTTGCTGGAAAAGTACCAATCCCTCAGGAATAAAATTCATATGGAATCGCCAGTGAAGACTCTTTCAAACAAAAAAGATTGAAAATAGGTCCACTATTGAAGTAAATGTCGGTGAACATAAATACAACCGAACATAGAACCTCGGAAGTCGGTTAAGAGAGATGACGACTGAACAATTCTAAAAGTCCATCATTTACAATAACAAAAAATATTGGACACATATTTTTTCTTTTGTCAATTAAACAAAAAATGACCAAGATATAGTACGTTGAAATTCCACGTGACGTCACGTTTTAGTACACTTTTTAGCTAGCCGTGACGTCACGAGCTCTTTGACGAGGAACTTTGACGCACTTTATCTCCGTCAATTATTATTTATTTGATAAATAAAAAAAAACGTATCCAATATTTTTTATTGATCTATCTGACGGACTAATTCGATTTTTTTTTACCCAGTCATCATATCTATTATAAATGCTATAGATTGCTTGGTTTATACGTTGGCAGTAACGTGGCCCAGTAACCAGTCCAGCGCTGACTTACTAATGGACAGTAGTTTCAACCCAGTCCAGTCGGTACAAGACAGTCCAACTGACATTTTGTTTTTTAGTTATAACTTGTTTTAGCTCAGGGAAACAACTCTTGCTAATGTACAATCCTCACTTACCGGCGCGAATCGGAGCGCATTTTATATAAGAAATTGAAACATCGACAAAGCGGATCTATTTATGTCAGTGTTTGACAAAACTTTGACAAATCTGCTTAAATTGCATGCAAATAAGGAACTTAACTGCTTTGTGGCTCTTTCAATTTCATTTCATCATCATCATCAGCCTACAGCACTGCTGGACATAGGCCTCCCCTAATGAGCGCCATTGCGCCCTGTCCTCAGCTCGACGCATCCAGCTTCTACCAGCAGCCTTTCGCAGATCGTCACCCCACCTGGCCAGAGGGCGTCCTACACTACGTTTGCCGAACCGCGGTCTCCACTCAAGCACTCGATTACCCCAACGGTTATCGGTTCGGCAGATATGGCCAGCCCACTGCCACATCAGCTTGCTAATTTTCTGAGCTATGTTGACAACAATTTCCTTAAGCATGTTATAAAATGCGCTCCGACGCTCTCCAACACGCCAGTAAGTGTGAATCGTACATAAACGTGTAACAAACATACTTAAATAGTGATGTGCTCCCTCAATGAACCCGTTCAAAAATAGACTTGTGTGCTCCCTCAATGAACCCGTTCAAAAATAGACTTGTGTGCTCCCTCAATGAACCCATTCAAAAATAGACTTGTGTGCTCCCTCAATGAACCTGTTCAAAAATAGACTTGTGTGCTCCCTCAATGAACCCGTTCAAAAATAGACTTGTGTGCTCCCTCAATGAACCTGTTCAAAAATAGACTTGTGTGCTCCCTCAATGAACCCGTTCAAAATAGACTTGTGTGCTCCCTCAATGAACCCATTCAAAAATAGACTTGTGTGCTCCCTCAATGAACCTGTTCAAAAATAGACTTGTGTGCTCCCTCAATGAACCCGTTCAAAATAGACTTGTGTGCTCCCTCAATGAACCCATTCAAAAATAGACTTGTGTGCTCCCTCAATGAACCTGTTCAAAAATAGACTTGTGTGCTCCCTCAATGAACCCGTTCAAAATAGACTTGTGTGCTCCCTCAATGAACCCATTCAAAAATAGACTTGTGTGCTCCCTCAATGAACCCATTCAAAAATAGACTTGTGTGCTCCCTCAATGAACCCGTTCAAAAATAGACTTGTGTGCTCCCTCAATGAACCCATTCAAAAATAGACTTGTGTGCTCCCTCAATGAACCCGTTCAAAAATAGACTTGTGTGCTCCCTCAATGAACCCGTTCAAAAATAGACTTGTGTGCTCCCTCAATGAACCCGTTCAAAAATAGACTTGTGTGCTCCCTCAATGAACCCGTTCAAAAATAGACTTGTGTGCTCCCTCAATGAACCCATTCAAAAATAGACTTGTGTGCTCCCTCAATGAATCCGTTCAAAAATAGACTTGTGTGCTCCCTCAATGAACCTGTTCAAAATTAGACTTGATATACATTTAAAACAACAGTGCACAGATATGATAAACACGCATCAGCTTTATAAAACATAATATTTATAATCCAAGCCACTGTTATATTAAAAACAAATTATTTTTATTGCTCTCCAAAAAGCAAGTGTTGTTGTACAATACAATGCATTGCTTTCACATGGATTAAATTGCATTTTACAGGGTTAAGGTATCTCACATGAACCCTGTCTAAGGGTATAGCAATATGCACCCTTACTTATGAACGGTACTTAAAGTTAATCAATACTCAAAGTTAGCCCTGTCACTGTTTCCTATTATCCAATGGTAAGAGAGCAATAGTTTAAGCATTGTTTATCTTTTGAAAGATGTTCATAAGTAAGGCCATTGGTATGCAAACCGAGGCTTTGTAAATAGTTACCTAGTTATTTTTTCTGAATATCACTGATGCTACCCGTAATAGTCTAAATATTAAAAATAATGTATTATCTATGCGCTTTCCGGTACAACATCGATTTCCTCACATAGATGTTTGAAAAACTCTTTGGAGGACTGACATCTAGGGCTCACGCAGTGAGGACATCTGAAAAATAATTAAAAATAAATGATAAAAAAAACCATTTTCGGATATTTAAAAGATAAAATATTGAGTACAAATTCCGCCAACTCTGACGAGTTTCATAAAAACTCAACAGAAATTCGACAATGTTTCGCCTTCCCCATTAGGCATTATCAGGAAACGATAGATTGGTTGTCCGCCTTCGGCACTCCGCAAAATTTCGCAGACGTGTTGCTTCGCCGATCGCCAAGCAGAAAGTGCTAACAAACTAAGTTTAAGACGAAACATTGTCGAATTTCTGTTGAGTTTTTATGAAACTCGTCAGAGAGAGTTGGCGGAATTTGTACTAAATATTTTATCTATTAAATATCTTTTAATGGATTTCCGCAAAGTCACGCCTGATTAAATTCATCATATTCGGATTTCAAGCCAACCTCACATTGACGTGGTGCTGCTAATTATGATAATAAGTTTTGAGAGGCCATGGGAGGACGAATGGCCAATACAAACGTAATACCAAAATAATTTCTAATTCAAGCATATTTCCACTGTATTCTTTGTATTCGAATAGTATTTTCTCTTCTCTTGCTCAAAAAGTGTATCATATTAGTGTAGCTTAGCGGGCCTAAAACTCGAGTTTAATACCTCGGGCTAAAAAGTATTTTTTTCTTTTTAATTTTTGTCTAAAATCATCAGCCCGTACAAAGCATTCGTTCTCTTACATAAAAACTCGACTTCTTGGTGCTCCGTCAATCTTTTTTTTGAAAATAGAACCGTCTTGGTGATGTTTTATGAAGGTTCATTAATTTTTAATAAAATTTCTGAAAATTGTCTAATTTTGAATTGTTTTATTTTCTCGCAATGGAAGTGAAAAGTAGAGTGTTTTACTCGGGCCAAAACCACCCATTATAACTCGAGCTTGTCATCCTCCCTCGCTACGCTCGGGATTATAACAACCTCGTATATAATGGGATGGTTTAGTCCCTTGTAAAACAATCTACTATTATAGTAGCTTAGGTTCCTGGATAGTTTTTTTTTAAATGAAATTAAAAGCCAATAGTATTTTACACAGTTTTTTTTGCCAAAATTGACTAGTTTTCTTCCTATTTGGTTCGTATTAAAAACAATAATATCTTACGGGTTGTTTGTTAAGGAACATAGCTTATATTGTCTAGTTACTGAATATCAATACCATGTTATGAATACAAAAAGTTTTCATTCATAATTTTTGGTATTACAGAACACTATCGAATTTCTACCACATTTTGAACGGCCAATATTGCTTTCCAATACGCACGCACTGCTAAATTATTAATCAGTTAAACAAATATTCGATATTCGGAGCTATTTTTGCCAGATTCTTAATGATTTTGTGCGATACGCTATTACTGTGGGCTTTAAGCCTAACCTAGGAGTTTTTACAGTGTACATTTTAATACAGTTGAATTCAACATACATTCAATTGAATTCAGTGTACATTTTAATACAGTTGAGTGGAGTTGAGTTCAAATTATGATACTTATAAAGGAGAATGCCGTCTGATGTATGGCGCTCGGTACCACGACTAAAGTGAGTGCGTCAAAAAAATATCCAATAAGTTTTTATTCGATTCTACTAACAAAATAATTAAAAATGAGGGTAATTGCCATAGTAACACTTTACATCATTGCCATAGAAACGTATATATCATTGGTTGTTGCAGTCTAATGGCGGCGTGCGGCGGAAACCAAATCAACAAAATATTTTTTTACTTGATTTTTAATCCCGTCGGTGTGTAAAACTAAAGAAAATGTTAATGTCATTTATAAAATATAATACATTTTATGGGATACGTTCGGTTTTGACGCAATTGGTACGGGTTCTCGGCATTCTCCTTTATTATTGTAATTAGATAATACTGTTATTCTTAAGTAAACTAGCACACTAGATCAACTTAACGTGCCATCCGCATGAGGGACGACTCAGAGCGAAAATTACAATTGACAATGAAGTTATTTCAGTTTCGCGGGAAAGGTCACTAATTGTTCCGGAAAAACGTGATCTACGATGCAATGTTTTGTGATAGGTAATGGTTACCACTTAACATCAGATGGGCCAAGTGCTTGTTCCATCTTCAAGTAGTATAAAAAAGAAAAAAAATCCCTAGGACTAATTAATCATTATGGGACCACCTGAAGTAAACTCTTTCAAACAAAAAAAAGAACTTTGAAATCGGTCCACGATTGACAGAGTAATCGTGAATTAAACAAGTAGACTTTTAAAAAAAATAAACAGACTTCAAACAAATCAATTCTTACTTCTTGCCCTAAAGAATTTTGAAAATCGGTTCACAATTGACGGAGATATTGGTGATCACAGGGCGAAAATTACAAGTGAGGATGAGGTTTTTTGAGTTTTCCGGGAAAAGTACCAATCCCTCAGGAATAAAATTTATATGGGACCACCTGTGAAGTATACTCTATTAAACAAAAAAAGAATTTTTAAAATCGGTCCACAATTGACGGAGTTATCGGTGACCATACATAAAAAAAAGTTCCGACGAATTGAGAACCTCCTCCTTTTTGAAGTCGATTAAAAAAGACTCCGACGAATTAAGAACCTCGTCCTTTTTCGAAGTCGGTTAAAAATAAAAACTGTAAAATAGTTACCTAGTTAGGAACTGCCTCGAAACCCTCGGTCCTGATTTCATATGACTGGAAACCACTTCAGCTAATGCCGCTATAAAAGTTGGATGGTCGTTCGGTGCAGCCGCTCGCTCTATTTGATTGATGCCAGCCTAAAAATAATAAAAAATTGCATTTTTCACTGTAAATTAACATGTGGTACGACAAATGTACAACCCGTTTTGCAAGAAGACAAAAAAAACACTGGAAACTTATTTTTAAGGGGCCCGTGACGGACGAATTGCTCATACAAACGTAATACCAAAATGATTTCTAATTCAAGCCTATTTCCCCTATATTGTTGTATTATTCGTATTCTAATAGTATTTATCTAGGTTCCTGGATAGGTTTTTTGTTTACAAAATACTTTCTTAATAGGAAATAAAAGCGTTATATGAAAGATATCTATACATCCATAGGAAGAAGTAGGATAATTTGTATGACGTGAAACTGACAAAACATACTTTGAATACTGTAACATCTTTTATACTACACCTGCTCGGAAAGTACCTTGATACTTTATCAAATTTACGGTAGAAAGTACGTCATTGCATATCGAACAAATATGCGGGGAGAAAACGCATCTGAGCGGGAGAGAAAAGTGTATGAAAATCCATTTCTTACGTGGTTTTTCTTTTTTAATTTTGTGTAAGACTATGCGCTGGTAACCTAAATATCAAAAGCCAAAAAGTTTTTACAGTGAGTTTTTTATCTCCAAGTTCGCAAAATGACACTGGCCACTAGCTAAAAAAAAAGCACTGGCTAGTCAAAGTCAAAGTCAAAGTCAAGTTAGTTTTTTATTTTCCTCGTAGGTGTAGTATAAAGCACTATGTATCACTCGAGAGAAAGTGCGATTCCCGATCTCGGGTGTTTTAAAGACCTCGCCTACGGCTCGGGCTTCAAACGACACCCTCGACGGTAATCGGTCACTTTCTCCTCTCGGTGAACAATGTACTATTTACCATGTTTAATGCAAATAAACAATTATAAAAGTAGTATAGTTACCTCTTTGGCGACGTCATGGCAATACTCGATGTCCAACTCGTGTAGCGTTTCGATGTGTTCGTTCACGAACGCAATCGGCACTAAGATCATATTCTTTATACCTTTTTTAGCGTACGCCTGTAACAAATACTTTGACTTTAATCTTTGACTTTGGTTTATGTAAAAAAAAAAAAAAAAATGTCAAACTAATATTATTCTTAGCTGTTGACATGTATTGTTTTGAATTATCTTTTATTATTTTTAATTGTACAACTAACTGTTACATTTATTGGTTAAAGTTTATTAAGTATTCGTTTAAAGTTTTTAGTTTTAAATGTTTTTAATATTTTAAGTTCTAATAAACATATGTACCTATTGATCTCTTAGTTACATAAGTACCTACTACTTAGTTATTAATATTATTATTATGAATGCTGTGTCCGCCTGTAATTGGTTTCTATATCAGAATGAAAACTTTGTCAGTGTAACCCTACAATGTATTGATATTTAAGCTATATAATTAAGCTATAGATATATAAACTACGACTCAACTCAATTTGCAGTGCCCTTACAGGTTACATGTACCTACTCACCACAATTAGGCTACAATACCAACCTAACCTGTTTATATAAATTTTAGTACATGTAAGCAAATAAATAAATAAACTAAATAGACAGATACCAAACTTCGCGATTTTATTCTAACGAGCTAAAATGTATTAATCGTTTCAACTCTATGGGAGTCCACTAATAAAAAAACTTCAATTTTCATATTTATGAAATATGAAACATGAATTCTCAGTTTTTACAGCCATAAAATTGGTTTAGCGTACGGCGAAATTCCTCATATCACCTTAAGGCGACTACATGTCAAACCTCCCTCTCACTCGCAATATTAAACATTTTTTAAGATATAAAATCACTGAATGTAGTTATACAAAATAGCAAACCTTCACGGCCTAGAAAACAACAATACAAAGGTTCAACAATAATATATATTTGTGTATATTTTTGAAACAGCTCTGTATGTACGAAACAACCCAGACTCATTTTGACGTTTATCTGATGTCGTCGTTCGTAATAGACGCGATATGAGTAAAATCTGTGTGCGGAACTCTAAAACGGACCTTATGCGCAGAAGTGTTTTTGGAGCTGCTCCTTTCATTTACAACAAGTAAAGTAACTTTATAATATTATTCATACTTTAAACTTATTACTCTGTTAAGGAAGAGCGAGGTCTCCTAACACAAGTATTTCATACTTAAAAGGAGACTTCAAACACATTCAAACTCTGTACTGTTTAAGTTAATTAAATAAAATATTTGTATTTGTATTGTAACAAATTGCCGGAATACCTGAGAGACTTGCCTTATTCAGTGTTTCAGAATAGTATGAGAACTTTGTTGGCTGTTAATTGTGAATTATTAACCGAAAGCGACCTTAAGAAAACTGTGAAACTCTATTTAAAGCCAAGTAAGCTAAATTTGATTGATTTGAAGACAGCTACAATATTATAATTTATTATAATTAATTCTATTCTAATTGTTTTTTTTTCTTCACCATAATTGACATTTTTATTTATATTAGTTATTATATTATTAAGCATACATTGTAAATTTAAAAATATTGCAGTCATTTTGGTGTGTACGGGGTGCCAATCCCCATTTTCGGAACCCAAGCCAACCCCACCTGCCCGTGGTGCACCCTGCTAAACAACGAACGGGGCTCTGGCGGCCGGCTGATTGCAGCATAGCACAGCCTACATCGGCACAGCTAAATCTCCTGGCCACCGACGGGCAGCAGCGTCGGTGGTGCGAGAAGCTGTGCCCTGCGATCCCCAACCCGCATGCCCAGCGTGGGGATTATTGGCATATCCCCCTTTATTAGGGGAGGCCTATGTCCAGCAGTGGACTGATATAGGCTGGTGTGGTGTGGTGTGGCATGTCATTTTATAAGGCAGAATACATTGTTTCCATATTATAATAAATAACAACCTCTTACATGTATTTCAAGCAATAAATAAACTTTGACTTTGATTTTGAAGCAGAGGTGTGCAAAGGGACTTCAAGGTTTATACGTACATGTTATGTGGTTACTTTAAACTTTGGCAGATTTGGATGTACTTTACCACAGAGATAAAAGAGAACTAGATAAAGTCTTAAAATTCAATACGGCTGATCTCTACTTTCATATGTCGAATATCATCAGTTAGAAAGGGGTGCATATATATATGTCAATGCGACTTCAATAAGTTAATCGTACCAGGGCGCTCGAATAAAGGAGAATGCCGAGTACCCGTACCAATTGCGTCAAAACCGAACGTATCCCATAAAATGTATTATATTTTATAAATGACATTAACATTTTCTTTCGGTGTGTAAAACTAACACCGACGGGATTAATAATCAAATAAAAATATATTTTGTTGATTTGGTTTCCGCCGCACGCCGCCATTAGACTACAACAACCAATGATATATACGTTACTATGGCAACAAACATTGATGTAAAGTGTTACTATGGCAATAACCCTCATTTTTAATTAATTTGACAGTAGAATCGACTAAAAACTTATAGGAGATTTTTTTGACGCACTCACTTTAGTCTTGGTACCGAGCGCCATACATCAGACGGCATTCTCCTTTCTATGCAGGTTCATACAAATGCCCTGGTATGAAGTCTCAGAAATCGCATTGAGATAAAGTATGCATCTCTTTCTAGCAAATGATATATGGACAAAAGAAAGTAGACATCAGCCGTATGAGTTGAAATTCTGAACATAGAATTTTAAGGCTTTATCTAGTTCTCTTCTACATCTGTGTACTTTACCTTGATAGCGTCATCTGTATACGGCTGAAGCCACGGCAGCGGGCCAACTTTCGACTGCCAGACCAATCTGTGGGGATTGGTCACATCTAACTCCGCCATCGTTTGGGATACAGTGGCCGCAACTTCTATAGGATATGTGTCGCCCCTTGATACAGCCTGAAAAATATAATAAATTAATATATCAAAGACATCTACCGAGAGGTGGTCAAAAAAAATCTGCTGCCTGAAAGTTATACCCGGAGAAAATGTTTCAATACTTTTATATATTTTGGCAGCAATGTATGCGTTACGTATGCTCGTACGCGGTCGATGACCTCGGTCAGCTGTTCGAACTGTACGGATGATCAAAATCAAAATAAGTTTATTCAATAATCACATACACACTTTGTACACACTTTGAAACGTCAATTTTTTAAATTAGAATTTACACCAATTCGTAACGTGACCAAACAGAGAAGAATTGGCAAGAAACTCAGCTTGGCTTATATTTTTTTAAAGTCTTGTTTTTTACAAAGTTTATTATTAACTATTACATCGTTTTTGAGGGAGTTGGATACAGTTTCATCCCAAGCTTTTTTGTCATCTAAATAATCAGAAATTTTATAATAAGCTTTATTACAGAGGTTACGTTTAACAACATTTTTTAATTTATTTACAAATAAATTAAGCATGTCATTTGGGATTTTGTTAAAAAAACCGTACGTTTTGCCCTTTAAATGATTGACTAACTGATGGACCTGAAGCTGAAGTGGCTGTGGACTGGCCATGAGTAAACGAGTTGTTGACTGTTGAAACTGAAAGTTTATTTTGAAAGAAAAATCTATTGCGTGTTTGGATTTTTGAGAAAATTAACACTTAGCGTCAAAACACTATAGCCAAAATTACGCGACGTAAGTTTGGCATGATTACGCCTGCAATGCAATTTGAATTACAGATGACACATTATGCTGAAATTACTTTGCGTTATGGCATACAGCCGAACTTGACAAAATCAGCTGCGGAACTTACGTCGCGTAATTTTCGGCAGTGTGTCTAGACGCTAAGGCTAGAAAATGACATTTGTCAAAAAACAAATTGGTCTCAATCGACTCTATTTCCGAACAGGAACACATTTCCCAAAGTAAATTACCAAATCAAATCCTATGATTTCTCGAAATTTCAAAAAAGCTTTTCCATACAATTTCTATGAAGCTCCATTCGCCACTAAATTGAGTCCATGTTTGAGTATTTTTAAGTCCATTCGATCATTTGTCAGGATATTTTTTTTCTATAAAATAAACAATGTGTAATGTTTCTTATAACTGCATCCAAAAAACCTTACCCTTACCTTACTCTATTCTTATTTTAAATTGAGATTCCATAATGTTTGGCAGAATGATGATTCAACCGATCACCACTATGCGTCGAATTGCATGTATGAACTCAATGTTATGGCGTATGTATGATGTTTCATAGAAATTGTATGGAAAACTTATTTAGCCCCATTTTGCCCCATCCTGTATATGGACAGTAGAATTCAACTCAAACTCAAAATTCATTTATTCAGTAGGAATTGTATAGCACACTTTGAAACGTAATTTTTTTAATTTACCACCAATTCGTAACGTGACAAAACAGAGAAGATTGGCAAGAAACTCTGCTTGGCTTATATTTTTTTAACGTCATTGTTCTTAATAACTATTACATTGTTTTTGATGGAGTTGGAGGCAGTTTCATCCTAAGATTTTTTGTCATCTAAATAATCAGATATTTTATAATAAGCTTCATTATAGAGATTACGTTTAACAACATTTTTGAATTTATTTACAGATAGATTAATCACGTCATTTGGGATTTTGTTAAAAAATCGTACACACATCCCTTTAAAAGATTGATTGATAAGTTAAATAACATATATTATGTACTATTCTAGTGTTGTCTGAAAAAAAGTTTATTTTATTTTATTATTTGTAACTCACCTTTAGCGGCAGACTGTGAGCTGTGAAGAGAATCAACACATCTCTTCTAACTCTTTGCGGGAAATTAACAAGTTTCTCTTTTATCCGCTGCGCGAACACTTTGGCAAGTAGCTTCGATGTCGCCCATCTTTCTATAAGACTGAATTTTATGTCGCTAGGTGGCGGTCTGAAAATAATAATATATATAAATTACTAGCTGACCCGCCCGCAACTTCGTTTGCGTGTTACTGTCTACATATTAAATATAATTTACGACCTATTCTCATGCTTGCCAAACAAAGGTATACATAAGAAAATTCAAACACCGTGACACGAGATTTTTTTTATATTTGCTCCTTACATATGAATTTGGCGTTTTCAATGTAGAATTTTGAGAAAATTTATTTCTCAATACATACATTTTTGTATTTTTTTCTGGAACTACAAATCCTATTGCTCTTCAATTTTATCTGCATCTTTAATTACTGTAATTGGTCTGTCACCGCTATAGTCAAAGTAAAATAAAATAAATAAATGTGTATAATTGGACAACATTTTGAAAAGTATACTTGGCCTTTATCTATATAAAAAGGAAACTAACACAAAATAAATACAACGAATGTAAGCATCGAAAGCGACAAAACATGAAATGAAAATTTTAAGTTTTATTTTTTGGGGATAGATTTCCCCAAATATGTAGTATTTATTGAATTTTCATGATTATCAACCTCTGCAATAACGTTACGTTCAGAATAAAAAAATAGTTTTATACCCGTGTATAACTCAACATACATACTCTCATGTAAACTTATGTTTAATTCAACAGTCACTTGTTGAATTAAAAAAAATATGTACAAAATAAAATAGAGTAAAAATACGCCACTTCATATGTCAGGACAAGTCAAAGAGGTTGGATTTTTTTTCTTTTTCCGATAGAGATACAAACAAGGATGGCTATATATGAATTATTCATGAGTGAAACAAACTATAACAAACTATATGTGACGTCATTCTAAATCCAATATGGCGGACAGCCCAAGATGGCGGACCAGTTATTTATGTGCACTTATATTTCCCTTGATTTGGATATCAAATGAAAGGAAAATAGGAAAAATAAAATAACTTCACTCTAAATTCAATATGGCTCAATATATATTTGATATGGAATCACTCCAGCTGTTCTTACCTTGTTTTATAGAAGTCTGCGATGGCATTTAGACTGGATCCTGTGGTAGCACAACTGTATTGAGGATACTGAGAGAATATAACTGCTCTTTTGACACCATCTCTGTAAATATAAGAAAAGTTTTGATAAGGTTTCAAAGTGTTTTATGATAAAAATACGGTGTCATTGCTTAGACGTGGTTATGACGCGACTACGTCCGAGCAATGACATACCGTGTATCTCATAGGCTTCCCAGATGGGCGATTTGACGACCGCGACCAACACGCGCGATCAAATCGCCCATCTGGGAAGGCTCTTAAATTGTGCTTCATTGCCATGCATTTTGTATGAAATTCGAATGGAATAGGAAACCGGCTGTACTTCCTACCTTGACCTTCACCTACTGCGCCACAGAGGTCGGCATCATCAGCCTATAGCAGTCCACTGCTGGACATAGACCTCCCCTAATGAGCGCCATTGCGCCCTGTCCTCAGCTCCACATCCAGCTTCTACCAGCAGCCGACAGCAGATCGTCACTCCATCAAGTAAGATCTTTTAATTATGTATTTAATTTTTATTGACAACAGGTATGCCATTATACATATAAGTAAAAGTGTTTTCGAAATATAAGCATTGGTAAATATGGTTTATTTGTTCAATTGTAAAATATATCCTATTTATCTACATACCAACA